>CM075691.1:20861440-22351400 GCA_037954015.1 Psophocarpus tetragonolobus
ACCCATTTAGATCCAACAGGCTTACAACCTGCTGGTAAGTCCACAAGATCCCAAACATTATTATGAGACATGGAAGACAATCCATCATGCATAGCTTTTAGCCAATCAGAAGCATGAGAACTAGAAAGTGCTTCCTGAAATGTGATGGGATCGTCATCATCATGTGGATCATATTCGTGCTCCTGAAGGTATACAACATAGTCATTTGGTATAGAAGGTCGGCGTATCCTCTGAGATTGTATTAATAGGGCCACATCAACATCATCAAGTTGTTGATCATTGAGTTGTGGTTCATCAACTTGTGGCTCTGTCATTTGTTCATCTTGCCTCTCAACAATTTGTTCATCTATGTGAACCATTGGGGTTGAGATGTCTGTAGGAAGAAAATAAGATGGTAATGGAAGCATGGTTTGATCTTCTCTAAGGGTCATCGATCGAGGTGTGTAACTCCCACTGTCCAAATCATCCTCAAAGAAAATTGCTCGGTCAGATTCAATAACTCGTGTAGAGTGAAAAGGACAATAAAATCTACATCCTCTAGAACCGATGCAATAGCCAATGAAATAACCGCTAATAGTTTTGAGATCAAGTTTCTTTTGTTTTGGATTATAAGGTCTTACTTCTGCCTTACAACCCCATACATGGAAATGTATCAAACTCGGCTTTCTTCCAGTCATTTGCTCAAAAGGAGTTTTGGGCACAGATTTGCTAGGTACCTGATTAAGAATGTACATAGCAGTTTGCAAGGCATCTCCCCAAAGAAATTCTGGCAGAGATGAATGTGATAACATACATCTCACCATGTCCATGAGTGTTCGATTTCGTCTCTCAGCAACGCCATTTTGTTTAGGAGTTCCAGGCATAGTGTATTGAGCTGCAATTCCGTATTCATCAAAGAATCGAGCAAATGGTCCTAGATTTCTTCTTGTCTCCTCATAACAACCATAATATTCTCCTCCTCTATCAGACCTTACAAACTTAATTTTCTTTTCTGTTTTCAACTCAATAAAGGCTTTAAAGGTTTTGAAGGCTTCAAGAGAGCTTGCTTTATCTTGAAGAAGATATATCCATCCATGTCTGGAGAAGTCGTCTATGAAGGTAATAAAATACCTATATCCACCCATACCAGTAGGAGTAATAGGTCCACATATGTCAGTGTGAATTAATTGTAGCACATCGTCGCATCTGTTTGAACTTTTATTCCTGGTTTTGGCAGTGAACATTCCCTTGATGCAATCAACACAAGTGTCAAAATCTGAGAAGTCAAGATCGTGCAGAATACCTTCTTTTATGAGTCTTTCGATTCGAGACCTAGAAATATGCCCCAAACGTCTATGCCATAGCATAGAGGAAGATTCATCAATCCTGTTATGTTTACTCCGAAGAATGGAGTTAACTGACATATCAGTTACGTTTAACATGTAAAGTCTGTCATACAAAACTCCTGAACCAACAACAGTTGAATTATAATAAATCACCAATTTACCATCACCAAAATAAAAGTTGTATCCACATTTGTCTAAAACAGAAATAGATATCAAATTCCTTCTCATGGAAGGGACATAAACAACATCTTGCAATAATAAAGTATGTCTAGAGGATAAACATAAAGAGACGACTTCAATGTCAGCAACGGGTACTCCAGCTCCATCTCCTATAACAATCTTTGTCTCAACATCACTTGGTTTCCTCAGGCTTGTGAACCCCTGTAAAGAATTCACAACATGAATAGTAGCCCCTGAGTCTAACCACCAGGAATTTGGAAACATCAACCACATTAGATTCAAAGCAAGTTAGTGCTAGCAGATTACCTCACTTCTCCTTTTTCTTTTTCAGAATAAAGCAATCTTCCACTTTGTGACCACGTTTCTTACAATACTTGCAAGAACCTTTAAAGAATTTGTTCTTGGGTTCTAAATGTTGTTCTGCTTTCTCTGTACCATTTTTCTTCTTTCCTTTATATCTCTTAGCACCTTTAGTACCTGAATTAGAAGTAACGAACTGAATGCTATTAGTCTTATTCTTCTTCATTGACTCCTCCTCTTGGGTGATTATCGCAATCAATTCATCCACTCCATAATCATGCCTTTGAATGTTATATGAAGTCTTCATGATGTCAAACTGAGAAGGCAGAGATTCTAGGATGCGATAAATTAAAGTGTCTTCACCAACCTCAACCTTGAGAGACTTCAACTTATTATAGAAATGCATTAATTTCATAATGTGTTCACGTACACCGCTGACACCATCATATTTGGTCTTTTCAAATAAGGAAAGGTATTGGTTTTGTGTGCCTTATCAAAAGTTGTAAATTTTTCACCGATTGCTTTCAGAAAAGCATTGACATCATCAAGATCTGGAATGCTCTGTCTGATGGATTTCTCCATGGTGAATAATCACCTTCAGGCACACTCTGTTAGAGTGTTCCCATTTCTCATGAGAAATCCGTTGAGCTTTAGAAGACTCATCTGTAAGAGGCGCAGGCCTCGTCGTCCTCAATGCCAAGTCTAGATTGCCAATGGTCAGGTAGAGATCTAACGATTCTTTCCAGTCCTCATAATTTGTTCCATTTAGAGTTTTGACAGAATTAGAAAAGAAAACTGAACATCACAATAAAGGAAAAAGGTGATTTAAAAGTTCAGTTTAAAAAATAAATTCCTAAGGAAATTACAATACATTATAACTTAAATTAATAAATCTTAGCACCGATAGGGTACCAAAAAAAATTAACATAAGTCAAGACAAATGCATTGTACAACAACAAATTATACTAATAATAACACACTGATAGGGTATAATTATCACTAATATAATGAATCAATATTTATTTCATAAATTTACACGAATACATCCATGATAGGTGAAATTACAATTATGTAAATTTATAGCATAAATCATGCTTATTTTTAATCATATTAAAATATGACAAACAAAATTCACATCATCATGCCCACGATAGGCATCACAATGCAAATTAATAGAAAAATTATGTTGTAAGTGATAATTCAATATTCAAAATTTGAGAGTAATATGCCAAAAATAATTCGAAATTACGTCTCAAAATTAAATAAATTCCAATATTATGAAATTTCAAAAAAATTATTTAATAATTTTAATATATATATATATATAGAACTCCCAATCTGCCACCACGCTTCCGCTTCTGCCTCCAGCCCCCTTCCGATCTAAATATATATATATTTAGACACTGTTTTAGTGGTGTGTTGGTTGGTCTAAATCTAATGTTTTTAAATATAAAGAAAATGTTGGTATAACATTTTTTAATTTAAAAAATAAATTAAGAAAATAAAATAAGTGAAATTATTTATAAATTGATAGAAGTTTGGGTAAGAGTAATTTATGCTGAATATATTTATACACCTATATTCTTTAATATCTCATTTTCACTTTATACTTATTACTTTTAATGTTGTTACAGAAATGACATGTGTTGGAAACATGTCAAAAGAAAATGTGCATTAATGTATATCCAACTCTAGTGTGGAATCTACCATGCCAATGAGACATTTACCTTGCTGTTGTGGTTAAATCTTGATATATTTTATCTTTCATCACACCTTTCACATATTTTTAAACAAAGTAACATTATTGTGTCAAGCATTAAAATAATAATTATGAATATTTAATTTTTGTTTTCATTGGACTATTAATTATTATTGATATCATAAATAATTCTAGCTATCAAATTGATCGAATGGCTAAATATAACAAAAAATGGTTGTAATATTAACTTTAATTGTGATAAAATATTATATAAGATGTCTAAAATATAATGGAAAAATCATATTTAAAATAAATGGATTTTAATAATAAATTGATTTTAAAACCGATCTTACATACATGGATTATATAAATCCATATAATTTTAATTAGATTTGGATTATAACCACTCCTATTTTTTTAGCAAATATATACTTCGTGAAACAGGAAAATGAAACCATGGAAAATAGATAGTAGGGATCATGATATTTATATTATGGAATGTATCCATGGACAGCTCTAGAATCCCAACAACCCTGCATAGTTAAGTCATGAGACAATAAACTGTCATTCTCACCAATGCATGTATCTCCCTAAGGCCAATTATGACACAAAACAGATCATTCAATTTACAATGAAGACGAAATGAGAAAGCTGAAAGGAGAACCAAGGCGAATAAAGCTTTTAGGAAAAGTAAAACCAAGATAGGCACTGCAACAATATATACTCAATCAATATTGTAGCTAGTTTAAGTACATTGTAGGTGCATTTGTTTAATGTACGTACGACTATTTTACATCAACACCTTGGTCATAATCTTTCTTCTTTATGCCTTCACATCTACCACGCTTCAGCCACCGCAAAGTTCTTGCTTGATTAGGATGGTGGTATGGTTTTTAACGGTAGTTCAATATGAATAGACTAATACAATAAATAAGCTATCAAGTATGGTCATGGATCACAAATAATGAAAATGACTTTCGATACCCTTATTAGGCGTGGTGCTTAAATAAAAGTAATTGTATAATAGGAAAGGTACAAATGATGGAATTTAGCTTAGCGATTTGTTCCATGGCAAATGGCACGAGTAATGAGTAAAAGATAGAAATGAAATGTGGAGCTACATAAGAAAGACATATTAGCCAAAGCATGAAGTGGAGTACTTTAATGAGATTTAGGAGCTGTTTACAAGTGCGTTATCTGCTTCAATCATTGGATTGGATGCTATATATATATATAGGCTGGGTTAGAGAACATATGGCTAGCGATGGGATATACATCTTGAAATTAAATTGTTATTTAGTATTTAGTATAGCTAGCTAGTACATGGTTTTAAAATCAACTTAGATTTCACCTGATAGAGCTAGGTCACAAGTCTAATAAAAATTTCAAAAGTGTGACTTTAATAATCTATAAAAAGATCACATTATAACGTACAAAATTAATATAATTTAATAAATTTATCCTTAAATTTCAAATTAACTAACATCATATATAAATACAATTTAATAACTCTTCCTTTAAGTCTATAATATATGAATGACAAATTTATATTTTCAACATTAAAAGAAAAATATAGAATAATTAAGAAAACATACTTGAGAATATATTGATAGAAAAATCTCATTATTAATACAAACTAAACAATTTTTGGAATAATTTTCAAAAAATAAAAAGGATTTGATTGATTAGATCGAGGTCACCAGTCATTGGTTCACTCTGGGTCATGTTGAGTCACACCAGGATGATGACATGAGGATCCAGATTCTCTCCAGCATTTTTTGTTTCTAGCTCTCTTCAGCATTAATCTTAGTCGTTGATTTTATTTTTTAAAAAAATCATACTATTATGCATTATCAAATTAATAATAGATTTTTAATTTATTTGAGGCAATAAAATGCAATATTTTATATAATTTATCTATTAATATAGAGGTTAATGTTTAGAGACATTAACAATGTAAAAAAATTTTACACTATCATTCAACTACAACCCACCGTTATTTATCTGATATAAAATTAATAAACTTAACATGGATGAAAGATTATATTTTAAATATATATTTATTAATATAATTTTATAATATAAGTTATTTTTAATTTGTAGTGCAAGAATTTGATTTTTCTTTATTTATGTGTGAGGATGTAACAATTTTTATTTCTCATAAAAATAGTTTTTAACCTTTTATCTTATCCCTTTATTTATATCTTTTGGGTGAAAATGTAGCTAAAGAGAGATGGACAGGAAAAATGCTGAGAAAGATCCATTCTCATTATATGATTGGTCTAATCATCAAGCCAACCTAGTCGAACTATCGATTTGTGATCCAGTGGATCAAACAAATATTGGTCCAGGCTTTTAAATTATGTCATATTTAACTAAGAGAATTTCTCCTTGCACTCCAATAAGTTGTCCCTATACCTCCATAATTTCTCAAAATGGCAAAAATATCCTTAATAAAAGCAATATCTCTCGTTTCTTTTCTCTTTCATCTGCACCTCTCTCTCATTTCGCATATCTCTCGTTTCGCATCTCTCTCATTAACTTCTCTTGCACGACTTCATTTTTCTTCTCACTGAATCAGTGGTTTTCTCTTTTTCTTCGTGCATTGTTGTTTATCCCCTTTGCATTTGTTTTGTTCTTCATGGTTTAGCTTTGTGTTTATCTTTTCTCGATACATTAGCTTTTTCTACATGTCTGGACACCCCTATCCGGACTTATAAGAAAAATTGCCAATTTTTTTTAGAAGTTTGGATACTCCTATCCGGACTTGTAAAAAAATTTGTAAATTTTATTTTAGAAGTTCATATACACCTCTCTGGACTAAGTTCAGACACCCTTATTCGAGCTGAGTCCAGACACACCTATTCGAACTTGTAAACAAATTTGCAATTTTTTTTTATAAATTCGAACACTCCTATCTAGACTTGTAAAAGAATTTGGCCAATTTTTTACTAGGATTAAAATTATTTTTTCACCTAGGGTATTTGAGACTTTTCCTACCTTTATAGAGGTGTAGGGAGCAATTATGAAGGTGTAGGGAGAAATTGCCTTTAACTAAATATATAACACAAACCTTATTGGGCTTATTAATTGATTTGGTTTGTATTCATGATAACTTTCAATGAAATTTTTTTGTCCCCTAAAAATACAATAATAATATATTAGATTTTATAAATTATTAAATTAAATTTTCCTATTAAATACATTGAAAATGTTTGAATTTTAAAATACAAAATTATGAATTTGATAAAAAAAAAGTATCGTTAAGTAAAAAAAAAAAGAAAACAAACTAAGAGACATGTTACATTATCAAAGTGATTTGTTTATTTAATAATTATAAGTTTTTAACTGCCCCAAAAGCCTCCAACTTGGAAGGATAGACGTAATTATAAGAATAATAATAACTAGGCTAGAAGTTTAATTAATCCATGTGGATTTAATTTAATTTTTTTCAAAAAAAGATAATAATTTTAATTTGTAGTGAAGAAAGAAAAAAACGTGTGACCTGTAATGAGGGTAAATTTATAGGTTGTAGTCATTAAGCTAAGAGAAATTAGGTGAGTGTTACTAAATGTTGATCTTGAATATAATCTTATCAAGATTAATTATTAGAGAAAAAGATTTGATCTTTAAGTAGGCATCTTGTTCTTGTAAAAGAATAAACAAGATCAATCCATTACTCAAAGAATAATATTTTTTTTATTATCTCTCTTCTCAATCTAATATTTAAGAATAAGAAGTATGAATCTTACAAAAAACGTTCTAAGATTACAAAATGTGATTTTCTATTAGTAAAAAATATTATAAATCTTAAAATTTTAAAGTAAAAAAAAATTTAAAAAAAAAACTTGATTTTGTGCTGAAGATGTTCTAATAATAATTCAAAGAATTAATAACCAGTCATAATTATTTTGACCGTAATAAGCAGTAATATTAACGTATTATAGTCCATTCAGACAATTAGCATTGGTAACTTCCCTTTGAATATGAAATTAATCATGTTAGTAAGATATATTTATTTTGTATGTATTTTTTGCGGAATTTAGTTATTCAACTATTCCGAATTCGTACCAATATTCGATGATTAAAAAAATAATCGTGCCACTGGTTTATTTTATGTAAACTGTAAAAGCTAAAAAACAATAAATAGATGAAAAAAGAGAAATAATTTATAAAACTAACTTTATTATAATTTATATGAAAAACTAAAACAATTCTCCATCCCACTCTATTTATAAGAAAAAAAAATCTGATTATTTATTGATCCTAAATATAAGAAAAATAAATTTGTATTATTATCATTTTGCTATTCTTAATTTATTACAATTATAATCCACATATTGACTTTTTTGGTAAGTAGTGAACAAAAATAATTTAAATTATTATAATTTTGGATCTCTTGATATTATTTAAGAAGTGATATTGTTTTATCTTTAGGATGTATTTAAATTTTAAAGATTTTATGCTTATATTAGTGATTGTTTTCGCATCTATGATTAGAATGTTAGGTGTCTACTAATATTGATTCTTAGATTAGAAAAATCACCTAACTTAAAAAGAGGTTTGTCACTATAAAATAGGTAATTATGATTTGGATAGAGGATCGAAGATTTGCAGATTTTCTAGTTGTCGAAAAAACTTATAGTGGATCTTGACAGGAAATGCAAATCACGTTAACAAAAAGGTTGAGAGGGTTTGTAGGTTTTCTGTCGTTCCAAAGAAATGTCATGTGTACAAGGATGATATCCGAACCCCCACTATGTTAAATAAAAGGAAGGATTTGTGCTTGTTTTCCAATTATCTTAAAATACTTGTAGTGGATGTAGATATGCATAAAGTGCAAACCACATAAACAAATTAACATTGTTACATTTCGTTTCCTATATGTTTTTCTTATGAATATTAAAAAAGAAAATATAGTTTTTTGTCTAGACAAGATGCACAAACCTTTTCATTAAATACAATCATTTCCTTAGCCTAATTAAAAAGTATTTTTAAAATGACATATATAATTAATTGACACAACTTTTTCTATTGATTTTTTTAATTTCTTATTAATAACACTACACTAAAAAGAGTACTTATTAAGGATATTTATAATCAAAATAATTAACAATATTACATTATAAAAACAAAATATCATACTTACAACAAAAGTTTTCTGAGACAAATATTTATCATAGATAGAAAGAAATTCATATTTATCATGAATATGGCTTTATTACAACCAACATGTCTATAAATATATTCTTCCAAACATTGATTATTCACACAACAAAGCATTACATTGTACAACCTAAGAAATGAAGAGTACTACTACTCCTATCTCCTTGTTCACTCTCTTTCTTCTTTATGCCATTACCATATACCTACCAACTTCAGCCACAGCTAAGTACCTTGTCGACATTTATGGTAATAAGGTTTTAAACGAAGCCAATGCCAACACCGAGACCTGAGTTAGGTGGTGGCATAACACTGTCCCTGTCTAAAAATGAAAATTGTCCTATCAGTGTTATGAAAGAACCAAAGTTTGGTATAGGGTTAGCATTGGAATTTTCATCTCCAGGTAGAACCCTCCTTCCCCTTCGTGAAGGTGATTATTTGACCGTACGATTCACTCTTGTTCCATGGTGTGCACCCACTCCTTCTAGATAGACCATTCTCAAAGAATCACAACAAATTAAACTCATTGGGCGGTTTGTTTAAAATTCAAAGTGCTCATGACCGTGCCTATTCACTTTCTTTTTGTCCATCGCCAATTAACGATACAACGTGTTGCGTTGTTGGTAGTACACCTAGGGCTCTTGTAGTGTCTAAGGGCACTTCACTAGTGTTTCAATTTTTTAAAGAAGAAATCGACAACATTTCTGGGTCAAGAACCCTAGCTATGAACATGTTAGTTTTGTTTCTTCTCTTAGAATGTGTGATTTTTCATTGAACATAGGTTCAAATGGCTAATCAAACACATTTTAAATAAATGTTTTGATTGTAATAAATAAATGAAAGTTTAAGTAAAATAATCAAAATTTATATTTATATTTATAGATGTGAATATTTTGATTTCTAGGCAATATAATATAGATATTGTAGCATTCAATCACAACATAGGGAAATTTGTTGATTTTATAATAATTATTTTAAGTTATTAAACAATAATATGTTAATTTATTATTGAATGACTGTAAAATTATTTTATAGTATTATCAGTGCATAATTATTAATTTTTTTTATATTTTGGTATTATTAGTTAAAGAAATAACTAAGAAAGAGTTTTATTTACATATGTCAAAATGTGTTCTTTTATAATTTTTAATTATACTGTAATCTAGTAATTCTTATGAAAAATTATCCTAACATTTGTTTAGTTTGTTAAATTGCATATATTGTTTCTTCTCCTCTAAATCCACAGGCAAAAAAACTTTTAGCATAATTGAAGAATTAATTAATATCATTTAATATTACTTAAACGATATTGTTCGTAGGAAAGATAACTTTGAAGTTGGATAATATGACTGTAGCTCTAAGAGAAAATGAGATAATGATGAAAGAAAAAAATATTGTTAATGAAGTTAATATACTAGTTGTGAAGCAATCTAAGCGAGGGAAGAGTCATTCAAGGAGACAACATGGGCAAAGATGAAGATCACTATCACAATGACATCTTGAACAAGATATGAATAATGTTGACTGTTACTGCTATAGAGAAAAATGTCACATGCAATTAAAGTGCCTAGAGATGAGAGAAAACTTGAAAATATTGAGATTTATCAAGACAAATGATGAGCCTCAAACTAATGTGATCCAAACCTCTAAAGTTGAAGATTTATATTTGACAATTACAAGAGGTTGTTAAATCAAAATGGATAATGAATTTTGATGCTTCAAAACATATTTGTAGAAATCAAACAATATTTGACACTTTAAAGACTAATGAAGAGTTTGGGCATTTTAATTTGGAGAATGATGAAAAAATGAAAGTTAAAGGCATTAGAATTGTAAGAATGAAACTTCACAATTACATCATCCAAACTTTTCAAAGTGTGAGATTCATACTTGTTGTAGTGTTAATATTATCTTATTGGGTGAGATAACATTACAAGGATACACATACATAGGTTGATTTAAATTAGGGATGTAAGGTGTACAAGAAGAAACCTAGCGTAATTTGCTGGCACAGAGAAATTGGAGAAATCTTTTTGCTACTTGAAAAGGAAAGTTTTGAAAAGATAATTTCCTTTTAAATAAGGTGGTTATTAATTAAGGAAAAAATTGTTGGAGATAATTCAAATTTCAAATAAATGGGCTCATGATAATTCAAAAGAGAGTTATTTAAGAATTAGTTTTGTATAAAATATTTATGATACTATTTAGATTTAAATATTTTATTAGTTCATTTTTTAGATTAAGTTAAGCATCTGTTTCTTTCTTTAGTGATTAGGGGATTGATGGTTAAATTTGAATTTTGTATTTCTATCTTACTCTATATATAGAGTTAATGATAAATAATAAAATAAGTGTGGTATTTTTCATCAAATATTCTTTAGATGAAAGGTGAGTAATTGTGTTACATGTAAAATATATATATATATATATATATATATATATATATATATATATATATATATTTCCCAACAACTCGATATCAACATCACATTCTTCCTCGTCCCATCTATTCTTTTCACTTTTGTTTTCAGGAGTCCCATGCACTACGATCCAACATATCTTCCTCTTCCTCCAAAGGCTGCCTATGAGTCCTCATTCTCATGTCAAATTATTCTTCACAATACATTATGCTATTGATGAATTGTTCTTTTTTCAAAATATATTCTTTGAGTTCTTTAATCATATCTATCTTGCTTAAAAAAAGAAAAATTGCTCTCTAAAAACTACTTTGAAATTGAAAGTATGTGATGCATACGTACCAGAAATTTTGTAATGTAAATTAAATATTTGCAGTAGCACGCCATGACTCAAACTTCATTCACATGGTAGTCAAGCCACTCTTTAGATGCTTGAATGAAGGGCTGTCAAAATCAACTTTAGGTAGCAGAGGCAATTAAGAAATCATTAGATAATCCTGAACTTGATTTTAAATTATGCTTGTCATTCAATATACTTTTTATCTTTCAATATAAAATACAGATGTTTCCTCCATCTTTTGAAAATTTATAATTTTGGATTTCTTATATAAAAATATATTATCTTGATTTTTTTTAAAATTAAAATTATTGAAGTATTTAGAAATTAATTTGATGTTACTCAAGCTGATTGACAACGTATTGACGTGACATTGATTGTTTATTTCATTTCATAATTTGTCTTAATTGTTATAATAATTAATAATTTAATAAAAAATATGAAATTTACAAAATTAAAAGTTCTGTAAATTTTGGTAACAGGAGATCAAGCATGGCAACATTTTGATTAATAAAAAGATTTAAAATTGTATTTAAACTAACATAAATTTTAGGTTGTAATGAGACAATAAATACCATATAATTAAAGAAACATAAAAAAAAAAAGTTTAATGTGGCTGTCAATAAATCTATATCAAAGAATACTTTAAATATAATTAATTCAAATCGTTGGTTTATTTATTTTTTATATAATAACATAAGAAATTAGAAAAAATACAAACTTGGAGAGTCTCGGATATCATTATTCCAGAAAATCTACAAATAAGAAATACGTATGGTATAAATAAGTAGAAGTATTTTAAATATTAAAATATAGAGATTTGTTAACTTAAATCTACTTATATTTTATAATAGTTAAGTTGATAAATTATATCTATAAATTTATTTAAATATACTAACGTGTTAGTTGATAATTTATTTATTCTAAAAAACAAGTAAATATAAATTAAAAAAATCTAAATGTTATATTTTTTTATTCATTATATTTATTATTTAATACCTCAATTAACTGTAAAAAACTTATAGCTCATTAAATTGCAGCCATTACCACTATTAGAATGTGTGGATTGCGATGGTTGCAGTATTAAATTATTACATATTTGTATTAAATATAAAAAGTTATATTTATTCCAATTATTATTATATTTTTTATTAATAAGATAATACGACTTCTTATTCATGTTAAGATTTAATAATTTTCGTATAACCACAATTATTTAATAGTTGACACTAAGAAGATTAAAACAAAAGAGTGTAATCTAATTTTAGACAAAAAAATTAAATAATATTAAAGTTTCGTTGTGATTCCGTTACATCATCCATGTTGTGAATATATTGAGGTATTTTATGTGATTAAGAATTATATCACAATTGAAGGAGAAATTATTATATGTTACATATTTCTTTAATTTTGATATAAAGTTGCAATGATCACTTGGCAATCTAATACTGCCGCCGCAACTTTTATACTGTAGAACGCAATTTAAGGGTCAGATCTCTTTCTTTCATCTTATCAAATTTATATCATTTAAATTTAATTAACTTTTTTTAAAAACATAGGAAAACTAAAGAAATGAAAAAAACAATGCAGAAGATCCATTTTAAAGCTGTGAATCACCACTTAGTATACTAGTACTGTATTAAAACAATTAAAAGAGAAACTTTGATTATTTTATTGATTCTTGCAACAATTTCACTACAACCAAAGCGTTTATTTAGTAATACGTTGCCTCTGACAACGTAAAAGCACATGATTTTTCATGGCCAGCAGTGGTTATTCATGCACTTGACGATTCAGCTTTCTTCAACACAACAACTAGTGTATTGTCCTCGGTCACCACCAAACGCCTGTTTCCTTTACGATCCTTATAAATCCCAATACTGTTACATATAAAGTCCTCATACCATTCCTCACGTAGACAGTACAAAATCTTATAGCTGTGCAATTTAGATGAAACCTGCTGAAACTGAAACGAATAATAATTTAATTCCGTGTCCTGGTAATCACCAAGTTTAAAACCTAGTCTATCTGGATTTTCCCCACCTAGAGCAAACCAAGGAGAGGGTGCACACTTTGGTGGAGAAGCCAACCCAATCCTCACAAGGGCCCCTCCGGGGATAAAACCTGAACGGAATAGGGATTCAATTCTTAAGGGTTCCCCATTTGAGGCCTCATTGGGAGATTGCACTACAGTGATAGGGCAAGTTTCCCTTCCAGTCTTGGCTGTTTCTATTCCTCCACCGTTTCCTTCTGATCCCTTTGCTGGCACCAGATAGTATGTGCCACCATTTCGAACAATATTACCTTCAGCATCGAGCAAAGGTTGAGCTGTGGATAAATGAAGGGATGAAAATAATCCACAGAGCAGAAAGAAAGCTATCAATGTGGCACTCTTCATTTCTTAATTAAGTAGTAGTGAAAGGTTTCTTGTTTTTTGAAAAACCAAATTGCACAAAACAACTATTTATAGGACAACGACGGTTAGGCAATAGGCAATAATCTGTATTTTTACCATTGTTTTAGATGTCCTTATTTTGTTTTAAATATTTGTTATATTAATATTGTAATAAATATATATAGGGTCAAAATCTGTTTACATTAGATGTAAAAGTTAATCCACTTACATCTAAAAATTGAAGATGGCAAATTTTATTAATCTAACTATTGAATACTATAATATTATAGTAAATAATTTTTAATTTGCTTAAAATTTAGAAAAACTCAACGGTTTTAATTAATAAAAATTGCATTGCATAAAAAATTAAACTATTATACTAACAATATACAAGACTTTTATACTGACATTCAATTACAATCTTTTATTTATATAATTTTAAAAATATTAAACTATTAATTAGTAAGTCAACAAACATATTGTACATGAAGTACTATGATTAAATGTCAGTGTAAAATTTTTTACATTGATAATGTATAAGTTTTTTTCTCATATATATATATATATATATATATATATATATATATATATATATATATAAGGATTTACTCTTTATCTTTATCATTTATTTTATTGAAATCTAACGGTAGTAATGAGTAAATAATTTTAATTGTTAAATTTCAAGAAAATAAATAATTAAGATAAAAAATAAGGGTTTAATTGGTTTGATTTTATTTTTTAGTTTTTTACAATAATTTTCAAAAATTATTTTCTGGAAGAAGACAAAAAAAACTTGTTTGGTAAGTGTTATTAGAAAATTATTTTAAATATGTGAAATTGAAAAAAATTGTTCATATTTATGGAAATGTCATTAATAAAAAGTAAAAAAAATAACATATTCTCATTATATTTTGAGTTTTCAAAACAAAAATATTTATAGTTGTTCCTATATTTTAGTTTTTAAAAACTAAAAAAACAGAATTATTTTTTTAAATTGTTTTAAAAAACAATAAGCAAACGAGTTTTTTAGTTCTTAAATATTAAAATACTGTAAACAGTTTTATAAAACTGTTGTCAAATAAACATTAACCTTTTTGCACTTATACTTTAACCCCTTCTCTACATGTATATATAACCTTTAGTGTAACATACCAACCATGAATAAGATTAGAATTTTAATTGTAGATTATGATTAAATGAAAATATAAAATGCTCTAAATTAAACTCTTAATGTATCACAAATTTTATGTTATTATTTATGTTATGTTTTTAGTACTTTATTTTATTATCTAATTAAGTTTAATTAAAAGAAGGTGAAATTTTAAGAAAATAGTTGTCAAAGAAAACAATGGAAGGATGACAAGATATAACGAATTACGAGATTGCCATGCAATGTGAATGTTAGGTTATTAGTTTATAACATCTGTACAGTATACCCATGGAGCACAAGATAAAAAACAATGCTGAAGGCTAAAGTGTTGACATAATAAACCGTCAAGGTGACCAATGCATGCACCTACAAGATAAATCGTGACACAAAGCATATGATTCATCAGTATACAATAGAGAAGGACAAAAAAGGAAAAATTCTCAATAGAACAGCAAAGAGCTAGTAAAAGAATGAAAGTTTTTATGAAAAATAAAACAAAGACAAATAGAATAGTAATACATTATCTAATATATCTTAACAAACAATCTAAAACTATTTAAAATTTATTTAAAAAGTACAAAATCGAGATATATATATATATATATATATATATATATATATATATATATATATTTGTTAACTGTCATATTTAGAAATTTGATGCACATGTTTGGAGATGATGAATTGTAGATGATACAATTGTTGTCATAGAATACCTGTTAGTAATTACGTACGTAGTTAATTAAAGGCCACCAATTTCACCATCTTATAAAAAAAATTATCTCAATAGAGCTTAATGGATTTGAATAAAAAAATAATATACATTGGAATTTTGAATAAAAAATCATGACCAATGTAGCGAATTGTATGACATGACACGAGTTTACTTAAAACTAATTTAATTTTCTTTCAAAGTAGGAAAATTATTAGTAATCATAACTAATGTCCAACAATGACAACAGGAATATTATTTTTTGTTCATATGGATAGACATTAGAAAAGCATTTGAACAAAATTCAGCTATCAAAGACTGTAAAAAGTAAAAGAGGGTGAAACGTTAGTAGAAACAGTTGTGGATTGTAAACAATGGAAACATAAAAAAAGTTTGAAATGTTCGGGAGAACGTGGCTCATGAAACAACTAACAAAAGTCTCATGATGAAGGAGATGTAGGGCACGTGTATTAGGCCACCATTTGAGATAAAAACGCGGGTGAAGTGCAAGACAATGGCGTGCAGGAGATGCGTTGCTCTCGGGCCTAGTGTGGCAGTGCAGATGAGATGATATTGAACATAGCCAGCCATATTAATGTTCAGGGATAAAAAAGATTCTTCTTTCTTTTATTTCTTTTTTTTTTTTAGAGTATTTAGGGATTTTTTTATATGTGTGATACCAATTGTTCTGGTATATCACCATAAGCTATCTCCTCTCCAGTTAAACAAGTGACCACCGCCAGTTAAGCCAGTAACTCATTAATATATTATCTCAACTGAGTCCATCATAGAACCAATTTTAATAACATTGCTTTCACAGTTTTAATAAGATTGCTTTTAACAGGTCAAAATCCTAACTTTTTTGTTTAGGTATTGTAATTTTTGAAAAGAAAAATCAATTTTTTGTTGAAATAAATACAATTTTTTTTTAAAAAGGTTCACAAAGCCTATTAATCACATGTACAAGAAGGAAATCGATAAATTAATACTACAACTAACTTGAACTTAAGTTTATATGTGGGACACTTCCATCACTTGTTGGTGTCTTTACCAAACCTAGTGTTGGGACAAAAAACATATAACCAACAAACTTTTTTTTATTCATATTAATAAGAAATATACATCATAAAATAAACAACAATGTCTAAACAAAAAGAAATATAATAAAGTTATTTTATTTACGTTGTTCGTATTTCATGTTTACATCCACAACATCTTAATTTTTGAAAAATTTGCACACTCACCTCATCTTTTTATTTACGTAGTTCACATCTCATACCTACATTTACATTAAAAATTTTTTAAGACAATTGGAAAACTTGCAAACCCTTTCTTCACATCATCACTCTCTCTCACTTAAGGTGGTGACTCACTCTTTAAATCAAATGATTCTTCTTATCTTAAAAACTATATTTATAAACCTAATATCCTAATCTTAAATGACATAATAAATCTTTATTTTATAAATAGTATTTTCAAAATCTAAACAAATCCTATATAAAGATAAAACAATATATTTTTCTAAATAATATCTTTAAATTTGAAATTAAAAGAATTCAAATTGTTTTTCTAACAATATTTTCCTGAATTAAAATTTTTAATTCATCTTAAATCAACATACATGCTCGTTATATAATGCTCATGGTAGATTTTATGTATATTTTCTCCCGTTCTATTCATGATAATATGTCACTTAATCTTTAAAAGGAAAAACCAATACTCCAATAGTTTTTGAATGTTATAATTATTGTAGGAAAACTATCAAGGAGGATAGAAGATAGTTGCGAATAGGGTGGAAGCAAATTGGGAACTTATATAATGAAGGAAGCATATGAACAAATGCATACTCAACAAAGTGGTACGAGGACAAGCAAGATTGTATAATCTATTGTGGACAGTAATGACGCCACCCAGGGTCCAAACTTTTTTATGGAAGGCAACCTTTGGTGAGCTATGAACGAGAGGGAAATTAAGAAAATGGAATGTAGAACTACTATTGCATGAATACTCATCTATTTTCTGTAAACAACAGTTGGAATCAACGACACACCTTCTAATCACATTCAACTTTGAATATGAAGTTTCGATATTGGGTAATAACTGAATCGGAATGTTGCTAACAATCTAATTAAATATTATTGCTCATTTTTGGCAGAATGAAGGTAGAGTGGAAGGAATAAAAAAAGAAGAAAATATGCAGGTTCATATGGTTTGCTGCAATGTGCTCTATTTGGATTCATATAGAAACCATATTTGTTTCGATGAGGTGAAAATGTTAGAGCATATAGTCTTAGAAAGCATTAAAATAAAACCATGTCATGGCTAATAACCAATTGAAAATTTTCTCATATTGCTCTTTTGTATCGTCACACTACCGGTCTTTGTGAGTGGATAATTTATAATGCATGTGGATCTGTTAGTGGTAATATGGATGGTAGGTAACATTATAAATTGCAACTATAACTTAATGTAATACTTTGCTAAATTATTGGTGGAATCTAGTGCTTAATGTGAAGTGTTTTCATGAAAGGAAAAAAGGAGAAGGTGACACGATTACATGAAACATGAATGAGAGGAAGTGGGAGCTTAATACCGAAACATATGACAAAAAAATATTCACTAAAGGTATTGGACTCTGGAGGGTCTATGATGCTTTTTCGCATATTTAACAGTGTGGGGTGATTCATGCATGTGATAGTAGGTCGAGAAGGATTAGAAAAGCCTATTGTTAAAGAATTATTGCTAAGCTTATCTCTTGTTTTTTTTGTTTTTTTTTTCTGTTTAATTATTTTTTCTGTTGGATTGGTCTGTAAAGTCCATTAGGGTTTAATTCTGTATTTCTGTTAAATAGTCTTTCTTCCTGTTGAAGGAGGCTTATGCAATGAAAAATTTTCAGTTTTTAATGTCAAAAACGATAGTCTTCACAGTTTAGTAAACATTCTACTTTTCTATCATCTAGCATTATCATCTTAGCATTTTTCACCCTATCATTTGGTGCTTTAATTACTAATTCTCATGCCTCCTAAAATCGAAAACAAAGATTTGAGTAAGGAACTCCTAGTCCTCACTGAAAATTGGCAACATTGTAGACCCAAATAGATGAACATCAACAACAACAAGCCTTACAAACCTAACAATTTGAAAAGGCCATTGAGTCTTGCCAAGATGTTTTACAAACCTCTATCTCATAACTCTAAGATAAGTTTACCAATTCTGCTTTTATCCAATCACCCTTTTCCATTCCATTTTCCCCTAACTCTTCTACTACCACATTTGCATTTGCATCTCACATAAACTATTCCACAATTCATCAGTATTTCCAACCACCCCCTACCTTTGTCACTACACCAACAGTCACAACACCTTTTACCCCCACCACCCCCACCAACAACACACAAACGTGCATGTGAAAACACCCAACATTGAACTCCATGGTTTTGATGGTTCTATACCCTTGAAATGGTTGTTCCAAGCAAAACATTTCTTTTTTCATACTACAATGTTCCCATAGATAACCGTATTCACTTGGCTGGTTTTTACATGAGAAGATATGCTTTGGACTGATATCAATGGATGCAACAAACCCGTCAATTTTCATATTGGAGCTCTTTGACTAGAGCATTGGAACTTTGTTTTGGTCCTAGTACCTATATAAATCATGAAGCTAAGTTGTTTAAACTCTGTCAAATTAGGTCAGTTGCTGAATATCAATCTATGTTTGAAAAGTTGTGCACTAGAGTAGTGGGACTAAGCCATGAGTCAATTCTTAATTGTTTTCTTTCGGGTCTTATTCCTGAAATTAAATGCAAACTCACTATTTTACACCCATACTCAATTGCTCAAGTAATAGGATTAGTCAAACTTGTTGATGAAAAAATACATGACTCTAAGCCAAGACCTATCAAAGGTACTATTACGTTTTTACACCATCCATTAGAACAACTCCAAACACTTCTACTCAACCTTCTACACAAACCAACTCCTTACCATAAAAAAAAAAATTTCCTTAGCCTATAAGAAGAGAACAGTGTCTATGTTATTATTGTGATAAAAAACTTGTTGTTGATCACAAATGCCCTGATGGTAAATTTCTCCTCCTCTTAGAAGATGAACCAAACTATTCTAATGAAGAGCCAACCTTAGATTCTACCTTTGAGACCATACAGTTCCAACTTTTCCCATAAGCTATGTCAAGTCTTCCATTCCTAATCACTTAAGTTTATGGCATAATTGCTAGGTTACACGTCATGGTCCTCCTTGATACATGTAGTTCCCACAACATTTTACAACTACATATGGCTAATCATTTGGGCTTTATGGTGAACCGACACCTAACTTAAAGGTCATGGTTGACAATGGAGAACAATTAATGTGTGTGGGATTTTTCTCTCAAGTGCCACTCTCGATTCAAGGCCAGCATTTCAACGTTCTATCTTATTTATTTACAATTGAAGGGGTTGATGTTGTTTTTTATTTGGAATGATTCTCTACATTAGACCCTATTTTAGCATATTTCAACATACCAAGTTTCTTATTCACTCACAACAATGACGCGATTACCCTAACTAGTTCCACAACCTTTGGCCCCTAATCATCCAATTTCCACCAACTTTGTCACTCAATTCATAATGATTCCATAACATATTTTTACTTTCTATCCCCAATAAACACACCCTCTTCTCAAACACCTTCCTTTTCCCTTCAAACTAAACCCACATTTCCAAACCTAGATTCAAAAAAAGATACTTCTCTCGTACAATACAGTTTTTCAAAAACCCCAAGGCGCCAGATACCACTACTTTCAAACACCCTACACGTGAACATAAAACCATACTGTTACCCTCATTCCCAAAAGATTTTAATTGTCAAACTTATTCAAGATATGTTAAAAGAAGGTATTATCACCCTAGCCATAGCCGATTTTCCTCCCCTGTTCTGTTAGTTCACAAAAAAGATGGGATGTGGTGATTTTGTGTAGATTATCGAGCTTTCAATGTTGTTACCATAAAAAACAAATTTCCTATACCCATTATAGATGAAATGTGTTTCAGCATTTCAAAACGTGCTTTAAAGACGGAGATCAAACGAGACCAAAGATGGATGGGGTGACTTTCAATCAGTTGACTAATCAGCAGAGAGTAACCTTAGAGAAACCCTTTTCGGCGGAAGAAATAAAGGAGGCGGTTTGGGCATGTGACGGAGGAAAGAGCTCGGGCCCTGATGGATTTGGTTTTCAGTTTTATAAAACATGTTGGGAAATAATAGGTGATGACGTCATAAGGCAGTTCAAGAATTCCACCAGTAAGGGGTATTACCAAGAGGAGCGACATCAGCCTTTCTTACCCTGATCCCCAAGGTGGCAAGACCAGACAGGTTAACTCAATTTAGACCAATCTCTTTAATCTCTAGCATCCAAAAGATTGTATCTAAATTGCTGTCATTGCGAATGAAGAAAGTAATGGGCCATTTAATCTCCAAGTGCCAATCAGCATTCTTGCCAGGTAGATCAATTCTGGATGGGGTACTGGTAGCAAATGAAATAGTTGATTGGGCGAAGAGGAAAAGGAGACCTTGTTTCTTGTTTAAGGTGGATTTCCAGAAAACATATGATTCGGTCAATTGGGATTTTCTGGATTATATGTTAGCTAGGATGGGGTTTGGGAACTTATGGCGAAAGTGGATAAATTGTATTGTCAGGAACAGGTACGTGTCAGTTCTAGTTAATGGGAGTCTGACGGCTGAGTTTAGGCCAGGAAGAGATTTGAAGCAGGGAAACCCACTCTCTCTTTTTCTGTTTCTAGTGGTAGCCGAAGCCTTAGCGGGTTTGTTCAGGTCAGCTGTAGGAAAAGGGGTGTTTAAAGAGCTCAATATTGGTGCCAGGGCACAGTTTTCAATACTGCAATATGCAGATGATGTTATCATGATGGGGGAAGCAGATTTGACATCAATATGGTACTTGAAAGTTATTCTCCGTGGATTTGAGCTGACATCCGGTTTAAAAGTCAATTACAGCAAAAGCCAATTCTTTGATTTTAATGTAGAAAACTCGTTCACACGTGCTGTAAGCAACCTTTTGAACTGTGTCGTTTCAACACCGCCATTTAAATTCTTGGGGATTCCGGTGGGTGTGAACCCGAGAAAGGTAGAAACGTGGAAACCAATCTTAGAACAATTTCAACGGAAGTTGGCAGGGTGGAGGGCCCATCATATGTCATTTGCAGGAAGGTTAGTTATGTTAAATTCAGTATTGTCTAGCCTTCCATTGTATTTTATCTCATTTTACAAGGTTCCCAAGAAAGTCCTACAAGTCATTACTGGTCTATAATGCTCTTTTTTGTGGGGCGGGAACGGTCAGGAGAACAAAATAGCCTGGGTAAGTTGGGGAAATGTGTGTAGGCCGAAGGAAGAAGGGGGCCTGGGGGTAAAGTGCCTATGGATTTTTAATATAAGTTTGCTGGCAAAGTGGAGGTGAAGGTTATTAACAGAGCAAAACACAGTATGAGCGACTTTACTGGAATGTAAATATGGGCACACATACAAGTTCAACCAAAGACAGCCGAATTTA
The DNA here is from genome assembly GCA_037954015.1 of Psophocarpus tetragonolobus. Taxonomy (NCBI): domain Eukaryota; kingdom Viridiplantae; phylum Streptophyta; class Magnoliopsida; order Fabales; family Fabaceae; genus Psophocarpus; species Psophocarpus tetragonolobus. The sequence continues at coordinate 20,883,684 of CM075691.1, forward strand.
CATAAGGCCTCTCAGTGGTGGAGGGATCTATGGGTCATTGATGGACCGGAAGCGATCATACCAGACTGGTTTCGGGACAATGTCATAAAAAAGGTAGGGGACGGAAAGGATACTCTCTTCTGGGAACAGAAGTGGATAGGAGATACATCCCTTAGTTTGCAGTTTCCCAGGCTATATGGGTTAGCAGCAGATAAGGGTACCACTGTTTATGACAAAAGGGAGGTATCAGGGGGGTGGATCTGGGAATGGAGGAGGCAGTTATTTGTGTGGGAAGAAGAGCAGTTTCGTCTTTTGGAAAGCAGGCTGCAGCAAGTGACGCTTGTGGACTTCACCTCGTCAAGTTGTTGATCAACATCATCAAGTTGTTGATCATTGAGTTGTGGTTCATCAACTTGTGGCTCTGTCATTTGTTCATCTTGCCTCTCAACAATTTGTTCATCTGTGTGAACCATTGGGGTTGAGATGCCTGTAGGAAGAAAATAAGATGGTAATGGAAGCATGGTTTGATTTTCTCTAAGGGTCATCAATCGAGGTGTGTAACTCCCACTGTCCAAATCATCCTCAAAGAAAACTGCTCGGTCAGATTCAATAACTCGTGTAGAGTGAAAAGGACAATAAAATCTACATCCTCTAGAACCGATGCAATAGCCAATGAAATAACTGCTAATAGTTTTGAGATCAAGTTTCTTTTGTTTTGGATTATAAGGTCTTACTTCTGCCTTACAACCCCATACATGGAAATGTCTCAAACTCGGCTTTCTTCCAGTCATTTGCTCAAAAGGAGTTTTGGGCACAGATTTGCTAGGTACCTGATTAAGAATGTACATAGCAGTTTGCAAGGCATCTCCCCAAAGAAATTCTAGCAGAGATGAATGTGATAACATACATCTCACCATGTCCATGAGTGTTCGATTTCGTCTCTCAGCAACGCCATTTTGTTCAGGAGTTCCAGGCATGGTGTATTGAGCTTCAATTCCGTATTCATCAAAGAATCGAGCAAATGGTCTTAGATTTCTTCTTGTCTCGTCATAACGACCATAATGTTCTCCTCCTCTATCAGACCTTACACACTTAATTTTCTTTTCTGTTTTCAACTCAACAAAGGCTTTAAAGGTTTTGAAGGCTTCAAGAGAGCTTGCTTTATCTTGAAGAAGATATATTCATCCATGTCTGGAGAAGTCATCTATGAAGGTAATAAAATACCTATATCCACCCATACCAGTAGGAGTAATAGGTCCACATATGTCAGTGTGAATTAATTGTACCACATCGTCGCATCTGTTTGAACTTTTATTCCTGGTTTTGGCAGTGAACTTTCCCTTGATGCAATCAACACAAGTGTCAAAATCTGAGAAGTCAAGATCGTGCAGAATACCTTCTTTTATGAGTCTTTCGATTCGAGGCCTAGAAATATGCCCCAAACGTCTATGCCATAGCATAGAGGAAGATTCGTCAATCCTGTTATGTTTACTCCGAAGAATGGAGTTAACTGACATATCAGTTACATTTAACATGTAAAGTCTGTCATACAAAACTCCTGAACCAACAACAGTTGAATTATAATAAATCACCAATTTACCATCACCAAAATAAAAGTTGTATCCACATTTGTCTAAAACAGAAATAGATATCAAATTCCTTCTCATGGAAGGGACATAAACAACATCTTGCAATAATAAAGTATGTCTAGAGGATAAACATAAAGAGACGACTTCAATGTCAGCAACGGGTACTCCAGCTCCATCTCCCATAACAATCTTTGTCTCAACATCACTTGGTTTCCTCAGGCTTGTGAACCCCTGTAAAGAATTCACAACATGAATAGTAGCCCCTGAGTCTAACCACTAGGAATTTGGAGGAACATCAACCACATTAGATTCAAAGCAAGTTAGTGCTAGCAGATTACCTTACTTCTCCTCTTTCTTTTTCAGAATAAAGCAATCTTCCACCTTGTGACCACGTTTCTTACAATACTTGCAAGAACCTTTAAAGAATTTCTTCTTGGGTTCTAAATGTTGTTCTGCTTTCTCTGTACCCTTTTTCTTCTTTCCTTTATATCTCTTAGCACCTTTAGTACCTGAATTAGAAGTAATGAACTGAATGCTATTAGTCTTATTCTTCTTCATTGACTCCTCCTCTTGGGTGATTATCGCAATCAATTCATCCACTCCATAATCATGCCTTTGAATGTTATATGAAGTCTTCATGATGTCAAACTGAGAAGGCAGAGATTCTAGGATGCGATAAATTAAAGTGTCTTCACCAACCTCAACCTTGAGAGACTTCAACTTATTATAGAAATGCATTAATTTCATAATGTGTTCACGTACACCGCTGACACCATCATATTTGGTCTTTTCAAATAAGGAAAGGTATTGACTTTTCTGTGCCTTATCAAAAGTTGTAAATTTTTCACCGATTGCTTTCAGAAAAGTATTGGCATCATCAAGATCTGGAATGCTCTGTCTGATGGATTTCTCCATGGTGAATAACCACCTTCAGGCACACTCTGTTAGAGTGTTCCCATTTCTCATGAGAAATTCGTTGAGCTTCAGAAGACTCATCTGTAAGAGGCGCAGGCCTCGTCGTCCTCAATGCCAAGTCCAGATTGCCAATGGTCAGGTAGAGATCTAACGATTCTTTCCAGTCCTCATAATTTGTTCCATTTAGAGTTTTGACAGAATTAGAAAAGAAAACTGAACATCACAATAAAGGAAAAAGGTGATTTAAAAGTTCAGTTTAAAAAATAAATCCCTAAGGAAATTACAATACATTATAACTTAAATTAATAAATCCTAGCACCGATAGGGTACCAAAAAAAATTAACATAAGTCAAGACAAATGTATTGTACAACAACGAATTATACTAATAATAACACACTGATAGGGTATAATTATCAGTAATATAATGAATCAATATTTATTTCATAAATTTACACAAATGCATCCACGATAGGTGAAATTACAATTATGTAAATTTATAGCATAAATCATGCTTATTTTTAATCATATTAAAATATGACAAACAAAATTCACATCATCATGCCCACGATAGGTATCACAATGCAAATTAATAGAAAAATTATGTTGTAAGTGATAATTCAATATTCAAAATTTGAGAGTAATATGCCAAAAATAATTTGAAATTACGTCTCAAAATTAAATAAATTCCAATATTATGAAATTTCAAAAAAATTATTTAATAATTTTAATATATATATATATAGACCTCCCAATCTGCCACCACACTTCCGCTTCTGCCTCCAGCCCCCTTCTGATCTGCCTCCATCCATCACCCTTCCGACGGGATCTGGGCGACTCGAAAGCGCGGCAGAGTGCCGCTGGAGCGGGCGGCGCTGGAACGCGCCGAAAAAACCAAAGATTCGATGGGATCTGGGCGGCCGAAACGCGGCGGTGGAACGGTTCGAAGGTGACAGAGAGCCGCTGGAACGGGCGGCGCTGGAACGCGCCGAAAAACCCCAAGATCCGACGGGATCTAGGCGGCCAAAACGCCGCGGTGGAATGGTTCGAAGGCGACGGAGAGCCGCTGGAATGGACGGCACTAGAACGCGCCAAAAAACCCCAAGATCCGACAGGATCTGGGCGGCCGAAATGCAGCGGTGGAACGGTTCTAAGGCGACGGAGACGGTGACCATCGGTACCACCTCTCTCCGATCTCCGCCCTTCTCAGGTTCTGATTCAGATCTCCACCCCTCTCAGGTTCCGATCGTGGCGCATCGAGGGCACGAGGAATGAAGCGGTACGGCAGGGCTGGGACCACCGGCAGGGCCGCTGGTCCCGGCGGGCAACTCGGCTGCCGCGGCGATTTGCTCAGGTATCCATTTTGTCTCTCTCCCTCTCTCAATATGTGTGTATGTTAATGTTAAAAATAATAGGGTTTTGTTCAATTGACAACCATGAAATGTATCTAGTATGCTCTGATACCAATTGCTGAAAGTATAAAGTAGGTTTGAATTATACTGTACTAGACACAAATTATAGTATGTCAACTATCAATATTGAATTGATTAAAATGGGAATGAATGTGTACCTGAATTGGCGTTCATGTCCATGAGTTCTATTGAAGAGAACTCTAGGAGGTTCTTCTGGCTACCTTCTGAGGGGTTATTGTAGAGAAATAATTCTAATGTGTAAATTTGCTTAATGGGATGACAAATTTATAACCCTCCAGGATAGGCAGGGACCTCTCTTAATTGGGCTTTTTAATCTGATTGACCTAACCCATCACAGAGTCAATCTCACTGTAATCCCAGTTCAAATAACCATATTGATAGTATAAGATATTGTCGGTTAAAGATAAATAACCATATTGATATAATAATCATATCTTATATTGTCGGTTAATGATAATAGATATTGAGTTATGCTAATCCACAATTATTTTCAACAGCTAACACTATTTAATCAAATTTCAAAACATCAAAATTATGGATTTTTTTTTTTACTACAAACAATCTCATGTTCAATCACAATTCTAGTTAGATACTTATAAACAAAAATATCAAATATGTTTAATCAAATAAAAAATCATATCATTTACATGGCAATTTAAATTATTTACACAAATATAGCTAAAATCTTTTACAACAAGTAAAACTACCATATTTCACTTCATCAAAATCTTGACTATCGTAAACCGTGTACACTCATTCCTACAAATCTAATGTGTATATTTATATGACATTATAGTATTGGTATTAGGCTAGTAGAACAATTTGTGTAAGTAATTAAACCTTTTCTTTTGTCACAGCACATCTACAAAGTAAACCTTCTGTACTGGGTCTCTGAGAGCCTCGAGATTTAAAAAGCTTATACATATATGCATGTGAATAAATCCAATTTTCATGATTAGAGCAAGCTTTAAAAAAATTTAATTAAGACAACCGTTCAGACTACGAACCATTAGAAATCCTATATTAAAACAAAATTTACTCCTCTCTGAAAGTCGATACTCCTTTCCTATCAAGATTTTCTCCATATTCTAAGTGGTTTATCCAGAATTTCTATATTAAAACAAATGAAGCAATTAAAAGACATAAGGTTTGATTATTTGATTTATTAATTCATGCAATATTAATAATCTTATTACAACCAAAGTGTTGGCTTATTTTTAGTCATATGTTGGCTCTCACTAGGAGAAAGGTATATAGCACAGTAGTGCTTCATGCAGATGATTTGTTAACTCTCTTAAGCACAACCTGGAGTGGATTGTTTTGGGTTGCCACCAAACGGGTGTATCCATTTTCATCCTTATCAATCCCAATATCGTCACAGGTGGGAGCCCTTTTACTCCCACAGAAAGTAAGTTTATAGATGGGAAATTCTGAAGAAACTTTCTGAAATGAAAATGACTCCAATTGTGTTGAATTCACGTCGTTGGTAATAACACTGGCCCCACTTGATGGACCACCCTTCTCCACAGTCCATTGAGAAGAATTGCCTGCGCATTTGGGTGGAGAAGCGAACCCAATCCGCACACGATGTCCTGTGAAGATAACGCGTGAATCGGTTTTGGATTGAATCCCTATTTCTGCTCCGTTAGAGCTGTGATCGGGTGATAGCACAACATTTAGAGGGCATGTTTGGGTTCCTGTTTTGGCTAACTCCACTCCACCTTCCTTTCCCGCTGGAGCCCGTAGCAGATAGTATGTGCTACCGTTTTCAACTTTTCTACCTTCAACGTCCAGCACAGGCACGACTACATACTTAGCAGTGGATGAAGGTAGGTGTGAGAGGAAGGCTGAAAGCACCAAGAGAATCATCAACATGGTACTCTTCATTTCTTTAGCTAGTTGTGGAAGTGTCTCAGTAGTATACTGTGAGAAAATAATAAATAAGAATACGCCAGTCAACTCAATATTTTTCTAAAATAGTATAATTTAAATTTTCAAAAGTCAAAAAGTCAATTAATAACATGATAAAAACAGAGAGAATCCATAATTTATGAATTTAAACACGGCTATAGAGGGTTAATCACAATAGGATTTAAATTACTTTTAAAGTAGTAATTTTGACAAAAATACTCATACACCTATGGATGTCCGTCCGAACTTGTTCCGATTTTTATAAGTATTATCCGTTTTAATCAGGTATGAATATTATCCAATGTAATGAATTGAGAACGAGTATGGGTATGAGTATGAGTATGTGATTACCCGTTCGTATCCAAACTCACACTCCACTGTTATAATTTTAATAATTATATAATAAGTTTAAAGTTATATATTTAATTAAAAATTTTAATTCTTAAACTTTAATTTATAATTTTTTCTTATTAATTATTTTTATATACTTTTTAAATTAAAATATAATTAATAACTACATATGTATAATTTATTTAATAATAAATAAGTAAATTTAAATTATAAAAAATAATATAAGAAGTATCGCGAGTATACCTGAATCCAAAAATATCCAACGAGAACGGAGATGAGGATTAAAATTTCATACATACTCTTTTTATATTCGAACCCACCCCACACTTTCCGGATTGGGGATGAAGAGGATCAAACCCGCACCTGTGTCGTCCCGTTGCCATTTCTAATAATTATAAAGTCAACAAATTTACTATATATAAAAGATTGTGATTAATTGTCATTATAAAACTTTTTAAACATAAATGTTTTTCTCATAATCTATCAGTATTACTAAAAAAATTATTAGTAGATTAGATGACTCAAATTATAAGTATTTCAAAAACCCTAAACCCTACATTATTACTATGGTGTTTTTTTTTTCTTTTCACTTAACACACAAATATTTTTTTTACTAGACGTCTGTATCATCCTGTTACTACCACTTCCAATGTTATAACATTTTTATCTGATAAATAAGAATGTTTTTTCAATAGAATATTGAAAATAGAAAATCTACTTGCTGTTGTTCTGTTGTCTATGTTTTTTTATTTTTGCTTAATTATTTTAAAAACATAATTTTTGTTGTTTTAAAATAGTTTCTAATTATGATAGCATATTTGGCTACATATACATTCATATATAAAAAAATAAATCAATTCTGTTAATATTAAAGTCAGAATATATTAAACAATTATTTATATATCATTTTTGTAATTATCTAAACAATTAAATTTTATAATTATAATCTAATGAAAAATACAATTAATATTTTGAAATTTAATAACATTTGACCATTCATTTCTTCCTAAACCCTAAACCCAATTACTATTTTCATAAAAAAGACAATTAATATTGGAATTTAATAATAGTTGACCATTCATTTTTTCCGAAACCCTAAACCTAATTGCCATTTTCCATAAAAAAGACAATTAATATTTTGAATTTTAATAACAGTTCACCATTTTTTATTTTAGTTTTTAATCATATCCAATTAAGGAATTTGATTAAAAACTTTAAGAGAACATTTTTTAAGAATATTACTATTCACGTAAAAAGTTGTTGAATAGAATATTAAATAATTTAATTTAAATATAATGTCAAAAATTAATTTTAATACTGCACGCACTGTATCATCTTATTATATAAAAAATATGAAATATTTACTAATTTTAAAGAAAATTAACCTTAGCCAAAACCCTATCTAATATTGACTTTTAGTATAATTAATTTAACTTATTAGCTAATGAATTTGAAAACCCAAAATTAAGATTTGATATTATTTAACTTTTTATATTTTATACTAATTTATGTTACTCTACAATGAATAAATAAATAAAAATACCATGTACCCAAAATTAACCTTCGATATTGTTTAACTTTTTATATTTTATACTAATTTATGTTACTCTACACATGAATAAATAAATAAAAATACCCTAAACTCAAAATTAACCTTTCACATTATTTAAATTTTTATATTTTGTACTAATTTTTATTACTCTACACATGAATAATAAATAAAAATTTATCAGTGTTAAATACATAAAAAAATCACAATAAACTTACATCCCTATATAAAATCACAACATCATCTACAATAAAAATTATAACATCATGGTAAACTATATAATAATAACATTAATTACATTTGTAAACTAACATTAGTACATAAAATAATAATAAATAATAAAATTAATCATATTGTACAAATTAACAACCATAATTTTACTCTAAACCCTAAACTAACATTATCAAATTATTTTTTAATAGTAATTAACATATTTGCATTAACATTCCAAGGAATTAAAAATTAATAATATTTTTAAAATAACATTATGAATGAATTTCTATTTTATAGTAACTAATATGTTAAATTGTAAAGTAATTTAATACTAATACCAATTAACATGCCTACATTAATATAAAATCATTATAACAACTTACACAACTTTTTTTTTTTTTTGCTTGTTTTTCTTTGATATACTCTTTTCTTTTTCCTTTTCCTTCTCCTTTAACTTCAACTTGGGTCCTTCTCATTTTTTTTACCTTGCATGTATAAGTATATATAACTCTTTCTTATGTTTGCTTACGCTTTCTTTCTTCTCATGCGTTAATAATTTTTCACACAAACCACATTGTCTTATAATTCAGGAAGCAGAGGTACAACCCAAAAACACCAATTGAATTGGCGTTTTGGGGACATGTGAGTCCAACAGATGGCCCTGGCTTATTGACCATTAAAAACGCCAATTGAAATGGAATTTTTTGGCTGAACGTGCCATGAACCCCTTGGCCCATCTTGCAGCGTGTCTAGAAAACACTATTTCAATTGAATTTTTGGGAGTCTCCACAGGAAACGCAAGAATCTCTTGCCATTATCAGACTACAAGGCTTAAAAACATAATTTCAGTTGGTGTTTTGATCTTTCCTCACATGATTTTTCCAAAAACACTATTTTAATTGATGTTTTGGTCCTTTAAAAATTCAAACTACACTATTTTAAAAAACATTAGTTTGACGACCCCATTTTGATTTTTATTCTCTCAAAGTATACTCTATTAGTGATTGAGTCTTGATGAAGGTTTTCTTATTTCTTGAGTATAGAAGTTACAAGAATCAACTATTTATAAAGAAGAAGCAAATCTATACCTCTATTATAATGTCAAATACCTATACTCTCTGACATTTTATAGATCAACACTTTAACGTAGAGGGTTAGATATTGTTGGATCTATTTTTAGCTTTATTATTATAAAAAATTGATTTAAACAAGTAAGTTTACCACAATTTTAGTTAATTTGATATGTTTACTCATATTTTTTTTTAATAGAATTTCATTATTTATATATATACAAGTTATGTTTCCATGTTCCAAGTTTAGACATAATAATCGTGTAAGCGTTTTTATGTCTATATATTTGTCGTGTCAATATTTGTGATTCTTAGCTTATAAGAAAGTGAGGGTTGATTAGCTAGATTTGGTTAACATAAACAAATGGGATTAAATGGAATGGATTAATAATAGAGCATATGTTATAAAGAGAATCTCAATTTGAAATGCTAAAATGGGAAAGCAAAGCTTAACAACCAAGCAAAAATCAAAGCTTAACAACCAAGCAAAAATCAAAGCTTAACAACCAAGCAAAAATCAAAGCTTAACCACTAAGCTGAAACTATTCTTTAGAGTTTAACTACTTAATAAAAGAATAAATCAATGAAATACTTAACCACCATAGACAAAAGCTAACAATCAAGAAAATGTTTAACCATCCACAACAAAAGATCAACACAATGCTTAACCACTATGGACAAAAGTTATCTTCAAAAAAAACTAAAACCAAACACCTTATGAGTAATTTTGAAATGACTAGACTACTACTTGAACTAGTAATCCTCTAAAGTCAATAATAAAATCAGTCATCAAACAATTGATGTGCAAAAGATATAACCATGTAGAAATTTAAATATCACTAGGTAAACACACAGTACAGCCAGAGAAATCAACCACATTTTCTTCATCCAAGTAGCTAGCATCATGCAACATCCAAAAGCCTTTATGCTGAAAAGACATTTTCTCTTTGATGATTCAAAACAAGCATTATCAATAATCAGTGTCACCACCGACGGAGTAATGAAAATCACCACCTTAGTCCAATATAGTGGTTTGTCTCCAACGCAAGTTTCCTCGATGGTGCATAGCATTTCCCAGGGAGGAAGAAGCACATTGGCATGTTCCACACCTCCAACATACAGAATGAAGACACCTAATTCCTCAACCATTGCAAGAAGCACTTCATCGTCATTGTCGTTATGCTCGCTAAGAAACGAAACCAGCTCCTTCCGAGTCCATTCCTCGCCAAGTGCACGCGCAATCGTGGAGAGCCTCCAAACCGAGTACAGCCACATCTGAATGTCCTCGTTCTTCAACTCGTAAATCAAAACGGCAATTGGATATAGAGGTTGGTCCACCATCTCTATGTCGTTTCATTGTATCCTCGAAACTCAAAATCTATAATACGCTTTTTTATCTGAAAGGCGGATTTTTTTAGAGATAGAATGGAATGGGAATGTAGTGAAAAATAAAGTAAAAATTGAGGAAATTTGATACAAAACCTAACATATGCATAAAAGGTGAAAAAGAGTAGAGAGAAATCTACTTTGAAGTAGCACATAGATGAAAAATGTATAAAAAAACTTTGATACTATGTCAAAATCCATGGTTCAAGAGAAAGAAAGAAGTTAAAACATAAAGTGATTATAGAAGAAGAAGAGAGAAAAGGGATAAAAGTAAAAATGAATATTACTCAAAATGAGAAAATCAAATTTTACATTAGTGCAATATGACTGATATAGAAAATCTTAATACCCTCTATTATCCTCTGTAGACACGTGGGACTTGACGAGATGACAAAAAATATTTTGAAAAATCAGAGGAGTCACCACCAATATTTATTAACGAAAAAATCAGGAAAACCTTTCAAAATAAAAAAGTTCTGCAAAATCAAATTTTGAGTTCGCGAGTCGATTACGTATAGGGAAGGTACTAGCACCCTATAACGTTTGTCATAAAGACAGTTACTTCCAATTAACTAAGAAAATTATTTTTCTTTTAAAATATTCATCTTAAAGTAAAAAACCTTATTGTGATTATTATTATTATTATAACTGGCATATTATTGTTATTAACATACATAATCAAGAAAGAGGGTTGAAATTATTGTTTTAGTTTATTTAACTCGACAGAAGTGATCTCCTACTTCTATGTATCTCTAGGTGCAATGGAGAATCATAGTTTACGTAGTTCTTTGTATAAAGCATTTGTGTGTTAATACTTTTATCTTTGATTTTTAGTTTTGAGATTTAGGATTTTTGAACTGTCACAATTCATATGCCATAAAATTTAGAATTGGTAGAGTGTACACCCAAGTCAATCAACTTGAACATTTTTCTTTTTTATTTATTTGGAAATAATTTTGACGGGTGATTTCCTTTTTTAAAAATGAGGTATTAAAATTATTTTTTTGGAAATATTTTTTGGAAATAATCTCACAACTTATGCCTTAAAATCTCAGGATTAAAGAGATGCACATCTAGTTAACCCATTTTATCTCTAAAAAGAGTGTTACATTCAAATAGGAAATGACATACTTGATGGGTGTAGAGTTTTTTCACAAACAAGATAAATAATGACATGGTGTTTTAAGATGATGAAACAAAATAACAATGATTAAAGTAAAAGATAGTTTCTAACTTACAAAGAGTGTGGTACAATTAGGCGAGAAATACTTCAAGGAAAAGTTCAAGGGTGGACTGTATTGATAACTCCAAAAAAGGTTCCTTTAAAGGTTCTAAAAACCTCTAGAAAACTTTCCCAATACTCCTCAGAAAACCTAATAATTCCTTAAGAAAAGCTTCCCAAACCCCCCAAGTTCTCCCAATTTCTCTCAAAGCTCTCCCCCGAAAGCTCTTAAAAACTCTCTCAAGAGCTCTACCAAGCTCTATTGAGCCCTCAAGAATAAGCTTCCAAGACTGTCCTCTCTCTCCCCAAAACTTCCTTTTTACTCTCTCTCTCTAAACTCTCTCCCTTTCTCCAAAACTCCCCGCAAAACACACCCAAGGACCTCTATTCTCCGGCAACGTTTAGGGGAAATCAAAGCCTATATAGCATTAGCAGAAGTGAATGAATGCATATGTGGAGCTCATCAGGTAGGCGAAAAGATTAGGTAGGTGCTACTATGACAACGAGTCTGTTGGCCTTTGATGTTAAAAGATTGCATCAACTTTGCTAAAGGGTGCGAAGATTGTTAGAAGCACGGTCTAAAGCAGCACGGACCAACCTCGAACTCCATGCCATAATAAAACCTTGGCCCTTTAAAGGGTGGGCACTCAATGTTATTGGGGAAATACATCCACCATCCTTTCAAGGACATAAATATATTTTAGTAGGTATTGACTATTTTACTAAGTGGGTCAAGGATATTCCTTTGAAAAAAGTAGAATAGATCGATATAATAAACTTCATAGAAGAACACAGTATATATCGATTTGGGATACCTAAGACAATAACCACGGATCAGGAGACAGTCCTTATAGGAAAATGGTACTTAATTTTGCAGAGACGAGAAATATAAAGATCTTAAAATCAACATCTTATTATGCTCAAGCCACTGGGCAAGTCGAAGCAGCCAATAAGATTTTAATTGGGCTAACAAAAAAACATGTGGAAAGCAAGCCCCGAAACTAGGACAAAAGATTGTTACAAGTACTTTGGGCATACTGTAACTCTCCTAAAGAGGCTACAAGTACCACCCCTTACAGGTTGGTATATGGGCATGATGCAATACTGCCTATAGAAATCAATTTGCAGTTTTTTAGATTGCAAAGACATCTCAATATAATAGTTAATGATTACTAGAACTTGATGAACGACGAGATAAGAAACTTGGATGAAGAAAGATTGACTGCATTAGAGAATATTTCCAAACAAAAAGAAAAGGTTACACGATATTACAATCAAAGGGTAAGAAATAAGAGCTTTTTATAAGGAAATTTGGTACGAAAAGTAATCCTCTCAGTCGATAAGAAATTGAAGAAGTATGGCAAATGGTTGACACATTGAAAAACACCCTTTGTTTTTAATAAAGTATTTTCTAATAATGCATATAGAATAGCGTATACTGAATACAATTTTCGAATATCATCGATTAATGGGAGATATTTAAAACCTTACTTCCCTACTATAACATAAGTAAAAATAAAACAATAAAATAAGGATAGAGAAGAGGATTTTTCATTAACAAAGTTAATTAAATTACAAAGATATGTTGAGCATGAGAAGCCTGAGCAAGCATCATAAAATTTATTACAAAAAATAAGGCTGAACTATAAGGCTCAACAAATTAGTCTTTAGAAAAGCTAAAGAAAATTATAAGTGTTGTTATTCTTAAGCTCAACACAATGTTCTTCCAAGAAAAATTGTTCAGCATGTATTTGAAGTTTGATGTCTACCTTTTCATGTACATTTTTTATCGATTGTAGCTGCCAAAGACCTTGACTTACCCATCAGGGTACTTTTCTCCTTCTCGAACTTGGTACATTCAGTTGTATCACAAGCAGTTTAGCAATCTCTTTGCAAAGTTTTCTATCCTTTGAGTTCGAGTTTGAGCCATTTTTTCTAAATTGACTCTGGTAGCTTTGAGATTATCCACTTCATATTTGTACATTGCCAACATTGTCGCCTTGGTTTGAATACCATCACCCAGCTCCTTGGCTTGCCTGTTTAAATGTTTGATGAAATTCCACAGTGTTTGAGATTTGTTATATATTTCCACAAACTCAAGCAATTCAAGGCTTTTTAGTTCATCCAAGTCGTAGCTCTCCATTTGACATGTTATAATTCGAACTTCCCTTTAGTAAGACATTTCATCAAGACAATCTGGGAAATTTGAATGATATGCTAGCCGTCGAAACTCTACGAAAGTTCTTTCTTAAAAAGATAATGATACACATACACCTCTTTAGTTTATACACCTTATCAACACCTCTTATTTCTTTCTATCTCTCTCATCCTATACCTATATATTCTCTCTTTTTTCTTTCTCTTACTAGGTGTGTAATAACATATAAGGTGTACATGTATCATTTTCCTTCTTGAAGTGATTTTGGCCCACCTTCTCCCATCCGGGCCTCGGACCCTGAGGACACCCTGGGAAATCAACTTAGTATAGAGAAGTGGTCCTCAGCCAGGTTTGGCGGAATAGATGGCTCTAGAGAAGGTGTGACCTGAATTTATTTGGCTACGACCATCTATTTGTCTTGATCCACCATCTTGCTATCAAGTTGGAAATGAGATTCAAGAGGTGGGATCTCGACAGGGTTTTCATGAGGAATAGTCAGAGTCAGCCAAGGAGTTTTGATTGAAGCAGCAGATTTTTGTAGCTCTGGCACAACATGGTCGCCTCATTCGAGCCTTGTGAGATGATCACAAGACCTTGATTGACTAAGTTAAGTAACCCAGTTGGCCTTTAAGCTATAACCAGTGGCAAATAGAAATAAGATAAAATGGAAGGATTGAACGGATAAAAAGTAAATAATCGAGTGTTAAGAAAGGTCTGATACCTGTGGATTAGAAAGCTGAGCCAGTCACTGAGACATAGGATCACAATAGGTTGACAAGTAGGTTGGGCTAAAATTAGAGTTACAAATGCAGATCCTTCAGCTATCCCTTCAACCCAAGGTTGCTTGGAAGGAGAACTAGTCCCTCAGATAGGCAATAATTGATTGGTAGGAGGAGAGGATCGCGACACAGTCTTTCTCTTTTGACCAACCTCACCTGGTCTGGAAAAACCTTGGATAAAGAAAAATAGTTATAATGTATACTCGAAATCTGAGAAAAGGAAGGTAGATTTACCATGTCCTTGTTCAGAATAAACTTTGTTTTTATTCGAACCACAGGAGTTTCTTCTTCCTCTTCATCATCCTCCCAGTAGACTTTGTTTAGAATAGACTTCTCATGTATTTTCAAGGGAGTAGCTGCCAAAAAAATGGGTTAGTAACAAAAACAAGAAACAAGGATTTGTTCAATTTATGTAAAAAAGGGCTTACTTAAATAAATTGGGTCGACATCAGTCACTTGACTAATGTGAGTAAGCCAAGAAGGAAGTCCCTCAGGGGTGTGTTTCAAAGCACCTATAACTAAGACCTGTAAAGGTGACCCCAGATTTTGTTTGGGCTTAAAGATATCCACAGGTTGTGGGTTGATAACCCATTTTGAGCCATCTAGGGGTTTTTGGCCAAGGCAAATGACGCATAAGGGAAAATCGATAATTTCGCAGGACAATACTTTTCAAACACAGTTTTTCCTTTTGAGTTAACAATTCGACCTTGACTTACATTCTTATCTACTTTATCTTTTAAGGACCATAAAGCTTCATTATAAGTTAATTGGATCCTATGGGAAAGGTAACAGACATGGTAGAATTTTTCCAAGAGACAAATGATCGAGCAGTGAGAATATTTATCACTTGTCTCCCTCTCTAAGTCCTATAAAAAGGAAGGATGATGTATCAGCTTTTGAATGTAATCAGCATAAGATTTGTCGATTTGCTCGGAAGCTCGACCACCACTTAGAGAATTCTATGGTACATAAAAAGAAGTTCTTAAAAGTAATAGATTGAATTTTCATTTGACGTTTAGGTAGGCGGTCCTTCACAAAATCTAACAAAGCTACATCAGTAGGGAAATTGAGCAACAGGGGTTCCATGAGAAGAGAGCTAGGGATAAGATAAGTCAAAACAAATTGGTGAGAGAAGAGTTGTGATTGGTAGGAGAAAAGTTGTACATCTCCACTATGTAGGCCTGCTACAAGAATGTCCTAAGACAAGAATTGACACCAAATATAGAGTGCATCACTTTGCTCTCCTGGCGTACTTTGGGGTAATCGACGTTTGATCTAGGAGGGTCCTTTAATAGAAGATTGTGTAAAGGGCACCAATTTTTCAGGGAATTGCTGAGGAGACAGAAATTTTTCAAGAAACCGTTTAAATATTGCCAAATTGGAAAATTCTCGATGGGCGACAAAGTCAGCAGTCGAGCCCCCTCTATTTCTAGGTCACTTTCGGCAGAAGTCGGAGTAAGGTTGGATTGAAAGATAGAATTAAGCCAAAGTTGTACGAACCATAACGAACCAGTCACATTGCTAATAGGCATGTGTCTTTTTAACATGAGACCACTTCATTCATGGTTGCAAAACTCATGAGCTAATAGAAGCTTGGCCAAGTTCACTCGAACAAAACTTGTGTGCAGCAGCTGGGCCGGCTTGAAGAATTCCATGGTTACTTGGATCGATTTGCTACAAAAGAATTGGCTAGTCAACCAATACAACAAAAAGGCTACATGTTCTTGTTCAGACACCTTTGAGTCAGCCTCACCTTTATGGTTCTCGAGAAAACCTTGGTAATATTTCTTTGACCAATTAACAAAACCTTTATCTAAGGCATCCTTGAAAGCACCACCTACATATTTTTTCCCAAAGGTTTTAAGCCAATAATAGCAACCACATCAAGTAGAGTCAGACCAATAGGGTTGTAAGGTAGTTCAAAAGCACTCATATTTGAATTCCATAAACACCCAACAACAAAGATCATACTCGGGCTAAGTGAATTGTGATATAATTTACTTAACTAAATAACGTCATAAATCCCAACCTTTTTCTATTGATCTCCATACTTTGATTCTACGCGAGACATCCATTCTATGTATTGATCCCTAGTCTTAACTGGTGGCGACACGAAAGAGATCTTCTTACCATCAAACAAGTCTAACGAATCTCCTTCCTGAAGGCAACCAAACACTTCATTTTTTGGAAAAAGAAAGAAACTAGACATACTTTTTGGACTCCTACAAATAGGATCTAAGAAAGCGTGAGAATTATCAGAGATTATGAAAGGGATAAGTACCTGAGCTTACAGGAGTCTACACGATTCTTCACGAAACTAGGGCAATGACACGAACTCAACACCATTAATAAGTACACGCTCAGAGACTGCTACCATTAGAGCAAGAGCCCTTTGTTGGGTGGACGTAGCAGAGCCAACCATTGTAAACAGATAAAAATCAAACCTTGAATAAGACGTGAGACGAAGGGGAGAAAGGATGGATCTTTCTTGAAAAAATGAAGGTTGTAGAAGTTATTGGGAGATGAAGGAGCGGGTTTCTTGAAAATAAGAAGCGAAAAAGGTCTTAAGAGGTGATAGAAGAGTTGCTTGGGGAAGAAGATGAATAGTGTATTTTAAAGAAATAGCGGAAATACAGAAAGTAATGGGAATTTAATGCACTAAGTAAAAAATCTGTTTTTACTGAAGGTTTTGGTAAAATGGGATGACAGTGACATGCGTTCTGGCCCATAATTGGTGAGTACAGGAATAGAAGTTTCTCCTAAAATAAACTGAAAAACCTAAAATACCCTTATAAGAAGTTGAAGAGTCTGAGTGAGATAAAAGGCAGGGATTTTGCTAACTACAGAAATGAGGAGATCGAGGAAACAAAACATCCACACTCTCTACAGTACTGATCAAGGTATGAAGTTTTGAGGGCATCTATTAGGGTGAAGAAAATAAAGGTAATAAAAACATGGGAAATTCCTGACCATGTTCTGGGCCTTTCTTGGGCCTCAAAGCTTCACATGTATTTGGGCCTAAAAAAAGATTATTCAAATGAGATTTTTATGGGCTAGAATCGAGGAAAATTACATTCTAAAGAAAATTACTTTCTCGAAGTCGAGAAAGGAGAGTCAACATCGAGATCGAGATTCAAGGGTTAGCTAGAAGGTCAAGGGGAGGTAAAGGAAAATTACTCAGAAGGAAGAAGCCAAGTACTTAAAAAGATCCGAACATCCCTTGACCAAAGACAAATACTAGAGAGAAGGACAACAAAACTACTAGGATCGAGGAACAATTCAAAGAAGAGCTCAAGATCGAGAGACCAATAACTTTTAAAGAGTCAAGGGCACAAGGGAAGTTGGTAATAGGAGGAGTTTGAGACTCAAACAAGTCAAAAGGTCAAACACGGGAGTTACTATTTGTTAAAGGATGGTTAATGGAAGTTTTAGAAGTTATAGATAGTTTATTTCTGTTTGGAAATAAAATAATATTTTTAGAAATAAGTGTTTGTTAGAAATTCTTTTATAAATATCCTTCACCTTTGGCAGAATAAAGGTCAAAACATTTTACTCAAATCTTGCTAAACTCAGTACGTCTAGGACTTGACAAGAAATAAAGAGATTCATGACGTATATTCTTATCACTTTTGAGGACAATTTTATTCTGCAAATTTCTTTTCTTGTTCACTTAAATTCATGCAATTTACCACTTTTCGGCAAAGTAGATCTTTAAGGTTTTATTGTTTTTTCATTTACATAACTGCACGTTTACTTTCTAGATAAAACAAAATCGAGTTACCTCCTGTTTGGGAGTATCCATTTTCTTTTATTTGCACTTGAATGAATTAAAATCATGTTTTTCATCAACACTCATGCCTCCTAAGTCAAATATTTCATGATTTAGAGCTCACTAATTACAAACTATTTTGACAAAAAAGAATTCATACACCTAGAAACCTTTAGTATTCTTAAAGTTCCTTAAATAGATATAAATTTGTTTGACTTTTTGAGCCAGAAGTCATAATTTGTTGATTTTGGTATCCATGTTTGTCATGAAAACAAATTTCACAAAAAATAACCACAAAAGCGTTTTTTAGTCATATGTTGTCTCTCACTACGAGAAAGCACATGATTTTTCATGGCCTGTGCTTCATTGCATTCTATGTTTTAACTCTCTTAAGCATAACCAGCAGTGGATCGTCTTGGACCTCCACCAAACGCGTGTAGCCATTGTCATCCCTATAAATCCCAACATTGTAACACCAAGGCAACGCTATTTTATTATCAAGTGGATATCTACAGTACACAACCATATAGTGGGGAAATTCATTCGAAGTTCTCTGCAATTCAAACCACATGCGTTCTAAATCGATGTAATTATTAAGAATAACCAAGGATCTCTGTTTTTTTTTTTTTGAAAAGCTAATCGTATATTCATTAGAAGAAACAAATTGTTTCTAAAATACAAAGAGAATTATTTACTTCTCGGAACCGTATTAGATCATATCATGACTATCCTCCTATCTCATATTTAGCATGCATAGTCTGGGATTGGCATACCAATCCGAGAACCTGCACCCCCTATTAAAACCAAAGGAATATGCTAGCTATTTCCACGATATTACCTTTATAGTCATGCCAATGTCGACTGATTCCACCGGTATATTATAAAAAATAATCTGGTTTCTAGTAATCCAGATACTCCAAACTCCAGCAAACCAGAAAACGTACCTACAATCCTTCCTTCGTTTCCCAGCCACCCAAGCTGACGATGAAAAAAAAAGCTGAGACACCTCCCCCGGTATCGGTCCCTGAAATCCCAGCCAGCTGATGACCTCATTCCAGACATGTTGGGCCTTAGCGCACCTTAAAAACAGATGGTTGCTGTCTTCAGTAGCCTCGCGACAGAAGACACATAGCGCCGCCTGACCTGGGATATCAATGCCTCTCTTCAATAGATTAGCCGTGGTTGGTAGCCTGTCTAACAGTAGTCTCCATGAGAAAGCAATTACCTTAGAGGGTATTCTATTTTTCCACATTCGTCGCAGATCTCTAGGCTCCACGTCAAGCATTCTAGACATCGGCAGTTGCGAACACAATAACGAATACGCCTCCGCAACTGAGAAAACTCCGTCTCCACTAGTCTTCCAGCTCCATTTATCCGGTCTGAAGTGCACAATCGTCACTTGGTGCAGCCTGCTTTGCAGAAGACGAAACTGCTCTTCTTTCCAAACAAATAGGGCCCTCCTCCACTCCCATCTCCACCCCTCTGTTCCCTGCTTTTTGTCATTAACAGTGGTGCCCTTATCTACTGCTAACCCATATAACCTGGGAAACTCGAGACTAAAGGATGTATCTCCTATCCAGGTCTGTTCCTAAAAGAAAGTATCCTTTCCGTCCCCGACGATTTTGCTGACGTTGTTCCCTAAACCCTAAACCCTAAACCAAGGATCTCTGTGGTGTACCCGGGTCCATAATCCACTGAATTGCGTTTCCTACAAGAGAAATAAGAAAATTCTGATTAAAAAATACATAATCATATAAGTTTTATTTAGTAATACTCATAAGAAAAATAGACCATAGGAAGACTTAAAAATAAAAAAACATTATTTTGTTTACATGTTTCACACCTAGCTAATCCTACATTTATTTCTGAAGTTTTTGAGATGGTTGAAAAACAACAAACTCTCCTACCATTTTGTCACCGAAAAACTTACAAATCCTTTATTTTCAATTAGGTGATTCTTCTCATTCAAAATTTCTATTTCTAGACCTAGCTAGCTAGTATTGGTGTTATCTCCACATAGGATAGGTATGATCTTTGATAGCAAGTGGTTATCTCTATTAGTATGTTACTAACTGATTTGTATATAATTTAAATTTTGAACATGTTGTCTCTTAGTTTGTTTATCATATGAGATTTTTATCTTTGTAACAGAGTTTCATTGTATTGCTCTATAAATACTTGTAATCTGCCTTCTCTCTTAGTTTGTTTATCATGAGATTTTTATCTTTGTAACGGAGTTTCATTGTATTGCTCTATAAATACTTGTAATCTGCCTTCTCTCAGTAAGTGAAAAATTATCATCAAATTATCCTTTATATGGTATACAAGCTCTCTTTTTTGTCTACCAATAATAAATATATATATATATATATATATATATATATATATATATATATATATATCCCACTTCCTCCAATTAATTCTCCTCTTGCTGAATTTAATTTGCTGCCAAAATCATCCCATCAAACTAAGTGACAAGACCTATCTCACATGCATGATTTTAAATTAAAAAACGAATCTCTAATTTATAAATATTTAAAATGTAAACAAAAATTATAAAAACAAAACAATATATTTCCAATAGATGTCTTAAGTGCACACTTGGGTGGAGAAGGGAACCAAATCCACACTTTGGTGCCTTGGAAGACAAAAGGTGAGTTATCTTCGGATTGAATCACTATTGGTTCTCCATCCGAGTTCTCATTGGGTGACAGCACAATAGATATAGGGCAAGTTTCGTTTTTAATTCTGGCTAATTGCACTCCGCCTCCGTTTTCTTTTGAAGCTGGCAACATATAGTACATGACATGACTATTTGTAAGCTTTTGACCTTCAACATCGAACAAAGGCACGCCTCTATCGGTAGCAATGGATGAAGGTACATATGATACGAACGCTGAAAACACAAAGAGAACAATCATGGTGGTACTCTTCATTGCTTAGTAGTTGTCGAAAGGTTTTCTTATTTTTTTCAGTATGCAAGTTGCAATAATGAACTATTTATAGGGAAATAAGGG
Source organism: Psophocarpus tetragonolobus (assembly GCA_037954015.1). Taxonomy (NCBI): domain Eukaryota; kingdom Viridiplantae; phylum Streptophyta; class Magnoliopsida; order Fabales; family Fabaceae; genus Psophocarpus; species Psophocarpus tetragonolobus. Next base: position 20,905,023 of record CM075691.1, read on the forward strand.
TTACAACATCTCTAGTTTTAGTTCGTAGGACCATTATTCTCTTCATAGTAAAAGAATTGTTTTTTACACGAATGACTGTTGCAAAAGGACACCAATTTTCTTCACGACAAAAGAATAATTCTTTTTAAAACATAGATACTTCATTTAAAAAATGGGTTGATTATAAAATAATTATAATAATATAAGAATTTTTTTAATCTTTTATTGTACAGGGGAATTAAAAAAGAAGTTGTTAGACATCATTGTCTTTTAGATGTCTTTATGTTATGTTAAATATTATTTTATCATTATTTTATATTTCAGTTTTGTTTTTTTGAACAGCAAAATATATATTTATATTAGATGGAAATATACAACAGATAAAACATGTTTCAGTTTGCCATACATTGACCTAATTACAAATGAGACTATCTCAAATTCATCAAACACAATCTAGGCTGGGTGCACCAGTCAGAGTACACACACCCAGCCTTAAAACCAACAGAAAACAACAGTCACTGCCATGATAACATTTTAATGGACATAAACATATCAAGGGATTCCACCTCGACCCTTTGGAAAATAACAGCATTCCGTGTCAGCCAAATGCACCAACATACAGTGATCCAAAACACATACCTGCATGCCTTCTTCCGCTTTCCCACTACCTAGCCAGAGGATAACAGAAACAGTTGATTCAGATTTTCCGGGAGCGGTGTCTCTACCCCGACCCAGCTAATAACTCTATACCACAGCGATTGTATGATTGGGCATTGTAAAAATAAATGATTCTTTGACTCTATCCCATTATTACAGAACCTGCAAGCAGGATTTAATCCAGGATCCTGAATTCCTCTTCTTAGCAAATTTTCCACAGTGGGTAGTTTATCCGCTAGCAACCTCCATGAAAACGCCAGCACCTTAGATGGCAGTTTTTCCTTCCACAACCTACGTAAATGCTGGGTTTCCACAAAATTCATTCCCAATTCAGATATCCCTCCAGCCAACACTTTATACCCTTCCGCCACCGAATACCCCTCAGCCCCTGAATTCCATCCCCACTCATCTGCCTCCCGTTCTACCAATGCCACTTGACTTAATGACTCCTGAAAAACCCGAAGCATCTGCTCCTCCCACACAAATAGCTCCCTTCGCCAGCCCCATTTCCAAGATGATAATTGGCCTCCAAAAAGACATTTATCCTTGATAGTGATGAACTTATCCTCTGTCAAAGCATACAACCTGGGATACGAAACACAGAAAGCTGTATCTCCGAACCACCTCTGTTCCCAAAATAAAGTCCCTCTTCGAGACCTTACATTCCTATTGACTCTCATTTTGAACCACCCCGACAACTCCGCATTTGGTCCATCAATAGCCCATATGTCTTTCCACCATTGAGAGGTATGGATAAAAGATCCGGGCCTGTCCATATATCCATCTGTCTCCCTGTACCTGCTTCTCAGCAATGGACCCCAAATAGCCGTCTCATCTGCCATAATTCTCCACCTCCACTTTGCCAGCAAGCTGATATTAAATTTCTCCAAACACTTCACACCTAGACCTCCCTCATCTTTTGGCCTACATACTTTTTCCCAGCTAACCCATGCAATTTTTACCTGATTTTCCTTACCTCCCCACAAGAAAGTTCGCTGCATCCTCTTGAGAGACTTCAACACTGACTTTGGAGCCTTATAGAAGGAGAAGAAATACAATGGGAGAGCAGCTAGCACTGAATTCAGTAATACCAACCTCCCAGCAAAAGTCATATTCCTTGCCTTCCAGTCTGATAAGCGCCTTTTAAACTGATCCATAACTGGCTTCCACACATGTTCCCTCTTAGGGTTTACTCCCACTGGTACCCCTAAGAATTTAAATGGCAGCATCCCAGCATTACAGTTTAGCATTTCGGTAGCCGCCAGTGTGAATGATTGTGACACATTTACACCATAGAAACTGCTCTTACTGAAGTTTACCTTTAAACCTGACACCATTTCAAACCCCCGCAACATCGCCTTCAGATGCCAAACCGATTGCAGGTCCGCTTCCCCCATCATAATGACATCATCTGCATACTGTAGCACTGAAAACTTGACCTCATCTTGTACCTTTATTTCTTTGTACAGTCCTTTTTGAATGGTCGATCTGAACAATGCTGGTAAAGCTTCCGCCACTAACAAGAACAGAAAAGGCGACAGAGGGTCCCCCTGCTTCAACCCTCTCTCAGGCTTAAACTCTGGGGTGGGACATCCATTTACTAGGATCGATACATAATTATTCCGGACTATAGCACTCATCCATCGTCTCCATCTCCATCCAAACCCCATCCTTTCCAGCATATAATCCAGAAAATTCCAGCTGACCGAATCATAAGCCTTCTCAAAATCTACCTTGAGAAAAAAACACGGTTTTCTCCTTCTTTTTGCCCAGTCCATCAGTTCATTTGCCACCACTACTCCATCCATAATTGATCTGCCCTTCAAGAAAGCCGTCTGAGTGGGCGAGATTAGCCCAGTCAGCACTTTTCCCAGCCTCACAAACAATATCTTCGAGATAATCTTATGCACGCTTGATATTAAGGAAATGGGTCTGTACTGGCTTAGCCTTGAAGGTGTGGCCACCTTTGGGATGAGCGTAATAAAAGAAGAACTTACCCCTCTCGGTAGTATACCAGACCCATAAAACTCCTGAACAGCATTAACCACATCGTGACCAATTACTTCCCAGCATGATTTGTAGAAATTCATTCCAAAACCGTCAGGCCCTGGGCTTTTCCTGCCTTCACATGCCCACACAGCCGCCTTAATCTCCTCCTCCAAAAACGGCGCCTCCAACCCCTGCTTAAGCTGCTCTGAAATTTGAGGCAAAGGAACTCCATCCAAAGTCGGTCGATCCAACCATCTTTCCTGGAAAAACCCGGAGAAGTGATCGAATATTTTAACTCTGATATCAGACACACTTTCCAACCACCCCGACTCCGACTGTACTGCCAAAATGGAATTTGCAATACATCTTGCCTTAAAACAATTATGGAAGTACCTAGAATTATTGTCTCCATTAAGAGCCCATCGTACCCTTGATTTCTGCAGCAATGCATGTTCCATGACCTTTGCTTTGGCCCAATATTCTGTCATAAGTTCCTTCCTGGATGTATTAAGCACTTGGCCTCCCGCCACTAACTGCTGATCAACCACCTCCATTTGCTGAACCCTTTCAGCCAGAAAAATATCATCTTTTTTCCACACACCTTCAGACCACTTTTTTATCTCACCTTTAATAGCCTTTAGCTTCTTTGCCAGCTGATACATCTTCCACCCTGACCCCTGAACTAAGTTCCACCTTGCTTTGATCAGCTCTCCAAAGGATGCCTCTTCTAGCCAATAATCAAAAAACTTGAACGGCTTCGGTCCCCAGTCCTGCTTGTTATTATTAGTGCTTATCCAACAATGATCAGAGAATTCCCTGGTACCAACCGTCTGTGCAATAACTCCCCATTTGTCCATCAGAGTCGGAGAGAATAGGAGCCTGTCTAGTTGACTAGCTGACTGTTCATCTGGTGAGATCCATGTAACTCCTTTTCCCATGACTGGAATGTCGACCACTCCCATCTCCTGGATAAAAAAATCGAAATCCTCCATCTCCCTCCTCGAATGAAACGTCGATCTTCCGATCACCTCAGACCTTTCTCTAACCGCATTAAAATCACCACCAATTACCCACCTGACATGTGGGCACCCTCTTCTGGTCATCATTAAGTCAGTTTTTTTGTGACAGATACATAGTTAATTATACTATTCTTTTTTGTATTATTATATGATTTACCATTAATTTATTGTTATATTTATGAGTTTAACATCTATGTACAATATAAGATAGTTTTATACTGACGTTTAATCATAACTTTTTATTTACATGAATTTTAAAGTATTAACTGATAAAATCAGTCAACTTACTATATATAAAGGATTTTAATTAAATATAATACAGTAAAAAAATTTTTACTTTGAAAATGTATAAATATTTTTCTTTATATTTATAACATTAGAAATTTCTAATTTTTTTCAGTTATTATACGTGCAGTAATTGCCTTTATTGTGTTTTTTTTTTCCCTTAATGTAATTGATATGTTTACACGATCATTTTCTTAGTTTTAATATTTTTTATCATAAAATTTTATTTTATTCTTTTTTTTTGTTATAATAATATTATTTTAAAATTATGAATAATGATGTGACATTTTAGTACATTATTTTATGATGATAAAGAGTTCTGAATTAAAAGAAGGGAAAATGAAAAGAAAATTATCAAAGAAGAAAACGAAAGGGTGCGAATTTTGATATTGCCAGGAATGTGAAGGATACGTAATTGATTTTGTTATGAATGTTATAGACCACACCAGATAGTAGATCCAACACCTCTGGAGACTGAAATATTACAAAATAAACCGTCAATATAACCCATGCATGTATCTAACAAGGACAATTGTGACACAAAGCAAATGATTTAATTAACAGTGGTGTTGGACAAAAAAACCAAAAAAATCTTAATAGAGAACAGAAGACAAAGAAAGGTTTTTATGAAAAATAAAACAAAGGCGTACCACGCCAATAATATATTATTTGGACTACAAGACATTATCGAGCAAGATTGAATTTTATCACTATAGATAGTTAAAGTATAGGTGGCTTAATATATTTATACACTCGCCTCAAAAGAATATTTATACACTTGAATTTCCTTCTATCTTATTTTACTTTGTTTGTGTTATATTTCTTCACTAATATTAGTAACACATTGCCCACTATTTACTAGGAGCTAAAAGGTATAATTTATTTTGATTTTTATTATAAGTAGTAACAGATTACCCACTATTTACTAGTAGTTAAAATGTGTTATTTCCTTTGATTTTTATTATATGCTCCACTTAACCAAAGTTAGCTTATTTGATTGGAAATATTAATTATATTTGTCCTAAATTAGTATTTTTATTTCAAAATTAGCTATGCATATAAACAAATACAAATATATCAACGAACATGTGAATCAACAGTGCTACAAAACTAGAAGAGAATTACCTCCAACATATATACCTCTAATTAAACCCAAAAACTTACAAATAATTGGTTATGTTATCTCATTGCCATCTTATTTAACAAACCTATCGAGAAGTAAAATTAAACAATATACTCCAAAAAACAATTATTTTAACTAAGATTCTTTTTTCTGAAAAACAAAATTAATGCTTGAGACATTTAATTTAGATTATAGATTATAACAGTGTTGGGAGTACTAGCACCCTTGTTTTGTCTTTTAGAGGTAACGTATAATACATTATCTATCACATACTTAATAATCGGTTAAATTTATTAGAAACTATAAAACATAAAAAAATCATAAGATAGCAACCTAAAAGAATATTTTAATTTTTGATAATTTTAACGAGTAATAAAAAGTACTGCGCTAAAAATGGGTGTTACAAAATTTGATTATATATATATATATAACCATGGTATTCGTATTAGGTTTGTAGAACAAATTTAGACAAGTAAACCTTCTGCGCATAAATATGCATGCGAATGAATCCAATTTTCATGAGTATAATTAGTATTTATTGAAAAGTCTAGTCACCGCAGATAACAAACGACTAACAGTTACAAAACCTATATTAAAACACGATTTACTGCTGTCAAAGTCGATACTCCTTTCCTATATATCAAGTTTTTCTCCATATTCCAAGTGTTTTATCGAGGACTTTATATTAAAACATATAAACAATTAAAAGACATAAGCTTTGATTATTTGATTTATTCATGCAATAATCTTGTTACAACCAAAGTCCGCTTATTTAGTCATATGTTGCCTCTCACAATGAGAAAGCTCATGCTGATTATTTGTCAACTCTCTTAAGCACAACCAGCAGTGGATTGTTTTGGGTTGCCACCAAACGCGTGTATCCATTTTCATCCCCATGAATCCCAATATCGTCACATTTGGGAGCCATTTTACTCTTACAGAAAGTAATCTTATAGATGGGAAATAGTGAAGAAACTCTCTGAAATGAAAATGACTCCAATTGTGTTGAATACAGGTCCTTGGTAACCTCAACACTGGCCCCACTTGATGGACCACCCTTCTCCACTGTCCACTGTAAAGAAGTGCGTGCACACTTAGGTGGAGAATCGAGCTCAATCCGCACCCTGTGTCCTTGGAAGATAACGCCTGAATGGGTTTTGGATTCAATCCATATGGCTTCTCCGTTAGAGTTGTGATTGGGTGATAGCACAACAGTTAGAGGGCATGTTTGGGTTCCTGTTTTGGCTAACTCCACTTCACTCCACCCCCCTTTCCTTCTAAAGCCGGTAGCAGATAGTATGTGCCACGGTCTTCAACTTCTCGACCTTCAACGTCGAGCACAGGCACGAGTCCATAGTTAGCCGTGGATGAAGGTAGGTGTGAAAGGAAGGCTGAAAGAACCAAGAGAATAACCAGCGTGCTACTCTTCATTTCTTATCTAGTTGTGGAAGGTTTTCTTACTTCCTGAGTATGCAAGTTGCAAGAATCAACTACTTATAAGCTAAGAATTAGGTTTTGTTATAACTGTCAATTGATATTAATAAATTATGTTTTATTATTATGTGACAGTTTATGATATGATATAAGATTATAGTAAGATTAATTCTGTAATGAGTTGAGTCAATCATAAAAAGTTAATTTGAGGGGATTTTAGCTACTTTGGAGGATTATAAATTTGTCATCCTATTAAGTAAATTACAATATACATTCTTTAAAATAATCTCCTAGAAAGTAGGTAGAAAAAACCTTGAAAAATTCTTATTGAACTTATATCTATACTATAATAATCATATAGAGAGACAAGGAACTCCAATTCAATATATGAAGTACAAAAATTTTCTTTACTCTATCTTTTATATTTATTCTTTATACATTCTATAGTTTTGTATCTATTGATTTAAGGGTTTTTTTTATTTCCATCAGGTTCATCTCTATTCTTTGAAGTGTCTCCGTTGTTCTTTAAAGTGTCTCTGTGTCATATACGTTTTAAATATTCGTACTCGTCTGACATAAATAGAAAACTGCTCATTAGGTATTGAATTATATTTTTTTTTTAAATTCTAACTCACGTTTATATCCCACTCTAATGTAAATCAACACCTCAATATAAATGGTCATACATTGATTTTATTAAAAAAAATAATGCTAAATCTATTTTTTGATGTTGTTATTATAGAAAATAACTTAAATAAGTGTGTCTACGTTAATTTTAGTTAATTTGTTAAGTTTATTTATATTTTATTTCATTAAAATTTTATTATTTATAGTTGTGTCAGCATGTCTCAATCTATGACATTTCTGTATACGTAAAGGTTAATATAAACAAATGAGATGAAATGGAATACTAACACATAATAAAATAAAACTTTCATTTTTCTATTTGGATAGATTGAGAAGAAACAGAGGATAATGACATATTTCATTGCGTATATATAGCTGAATTTTAAGAAGAGAGAATTGGTAGAAAATAATGGCTTGAGATATCCATGTTTGTGGATGTCATTCTCTCATTTATCTTTCTTTTAATCAAAACAACAGAGTTTTTAAAATTCTTTCGAATCATTCTTTTACACACTTTTCATTAATGCAAATATAATAAGAATGTAATTAGTTTAATTTGTTATCCAAATTTAATAAAATCCACATTTGAAAGAAAAGGAGGGATATATAGTTATATATAATATTATTTACTATTATTTAATATTATGTTTTATAATACTTTTTTTTTTATTTTGATATGATTTCCCATTTATTAATTTATTTGCAAAAGTCAATTTAACCTCTTTCTAGTTAGTTGCAATACCGCGGACCCTCGAAGGATCGAATCTACGCCATCTAAATACCTAGCCAACTCAATCATAAATCAACCTGGCACTTCTAGTCTAGCTCGAGTAAGACACACATCCCCAACCCATGGTAAAAAGTCTATATTGTCCCTTTTATGTAAATCAAAATCCTAATTACCGAAGTGCAAACACAAAAGGTAAGTACTATAAATAATGATAACAATACATATTTGATCATTTGATTACTTTCTTATTTTTTTTATCATACACTATACTATGGGAAATTAGGTTAACCATCCTTTGACTTGAGCGTGAAAGTGTTAAGGTACACACATGTATTGTCCCAAATTAACGACTGTATGTAGTAAGTGTTGAAGGGTTATTGAAGGAAGACTCAGCAAAGAAGTAGGAACTTTAGTTCAATGTGCAAGAAGAGTTATTGTATGTTCAATATCTGCCTTGAGATTTCCTTTTCTTTGTAAAGACTATTTTAATATGATTATACACTATTTTTTCTTAGCCATTTTTTATAATTTTGCTGTCTAACTTTATTTTATTCATTTTTTTCTGTTAATAATATTATTTGTAATATAAAAAAACACCAAAGAAAAAATCACAGGAATGATACTACTAGAAAAAATAGCTTGTAAAACGGTTATTTTGGGTTTTTAAAACGGTTCAAAAACTGTTCTACATGCTCCTGTTTTTAAAAGTTAATTTTTTAACGCGGGTTTTTAACCATTGTAAAGGTCATATTTTAGAACCGTAGTTTCAAATAACTGTTTTAAAAAGTTAATTTTTTAAACCATTTTATTTTCAAATTACCATTGTCAAAATCCATTATTTTTAAAGGCATTTCATATAACAATTTTTTGAAATTACCTTTTTTAGAGCATTTTTCAAATAATCATAACAATTTTTAAAAATGACATTATTCAAAATGAAAATAATATATTTGTCAAAAAAAGAACTTCCAATAAATTCAATAAATAATATATAAACTATAAATAACTTCAACAATCAATAAACAAAAAATAAAATATATATTAATATAAATTAATCTAAAATGCTTCATATATATATATATATATATATATATATATATATATATATATATATATATATATATATATATATATATATAAAAGTAATAATAAAAACTATTTCTATGTAAGGCTAAAGATTATTTCTAATTTCAAAAAAATATGTATTCCACCACTAAGTACGCATGTTTTCGATGGCCTTTGTAGGTAATTTTTCGATATCATAAAATACCTACAACAAATATAAAAATAGTGTTAATGAATGTTTATTTTAAAGACAATTCTTTTTGTTAATAACTGTTATTAAAGACACAAAATGTATTTTTTTAATTAAGTAACTGGAAGCCTTTTACTCAAAGTAGGAGTGAAAATAAACCTAAAACAAAAAAAAAGTGACAATCAAAACACAATTTCAAGATGATCCCTATACAAAAAATTACAATAATCCAAGAACTCAGAACAAAAGTTCTTAAAGTACATGCCTTCATAAGAGAAGGTTAACATAACAATTAACAAGTTTCCATAATTAATGTCATGTATGTGCATTACAAATTTACACTGCAATTGTTTTTTTAATTATATTCTAATTAAAAGGGAAAATGTAATTCACACATGAACATGATCATTGATGAAATATCTGAGCCTCTCTTAAGTCCCAAAACCTCTAAATTAATCTCAATCTTATAATTATTAAATTATAATAAAAGTCAAAGTTTAACAGCAATCACTATTACAAAAATAGGATTTAACATCGCCACATTTTCATCGGTTTAGGCTAATGACCAATATAGACAAATACGCGATGACAAATTTGTAAATAACTAGAAAATGAACCTACTGCGGTTCTACAAAAGTCAATGTAGAATTCAAATGATCCTCATTCCCTACCATGGTTTCTGTCTTAACCGATTTAGGAAAAAATTAAAATAATAGTGCTACAGCGGGTTACACATGGACCGTTGTAGCCAATTTAAAAAAAAAACACAAAAAGGAAATATGTTCTTTACGCTGCATTCTCTCTTCTTCATAAACTTGCTCGCTTCATCTTTCTCTTCCAAAAACCTCACTCATCTGCTTGAAAACCCTAACTTGTTGTTTAGAGCTCTTGCGGTTTAAAGCTATTGCGGTAAGTTTTTCGAAAATCCTCATATTCCCACTTTCCCTCTTCCTCTCACAAAGTCATTACTCTTTCTCTTCCCCATTCTCACTCTCTCTCACAATGTCAAAGCTCTTGCCATGGAAACCTCTTCATGAACCTTCGTCTTTACTAACCCCTCGTTTTTGTGAACCCTCATCGAGAACTCGCGTTTTAGCACAAAATCTACCGATTATATTGTTTTTATTTCTATTACTATCAAATGTATTGTTTTATTTCAATTATTTGATTTTGTTTTCGTTGTTGCTAGGGTTTGTGTTGGTTCTACGGATTCTCTTCATTCTAGGGTTCTTGTTACTACTCATTATTGGTACAAATTAACCTAAACTTTGCTCAATAGGATGTTTCTTAGTTTTGTATTTTCATTTTATTCACCTTGTCAAACAATAATGTTGCGTTGTTGCTTAATTATTGGTTGATTTTCAATTATGCTCATAGATTTTAGTGTTTTTATTTTTTTTTTCAATGATTATCTCAATTCATGCTTGATATTTTTAGTGAGTTATGCTTATTCTGAAAGTGAATTAGCTTTTTGTCCTCAATTTCACTTTACTCTGTAAATGGTAGGGGTTGGAAGTGTTTATGCAGATGCAGAATCCAACTCTTTTTGTTAAGGAATTTTCCACTTTATATGAAAAGGATAAAGGAGTACCATTGAAACTTTAAAATATTTTGTTGTTAAAATATTTCCAATATACTTCAATTTTCAATCTGTGTATTTTTTTTATGACGGGTTAAAGGAAAAACAGAGTGTTGAAGCTGGTTTTAGGTGCATCTTTTTCTCAAAGGAATTTCCATATTAGATGCATTTTCTTTTTGGACATATATAATTAGTTAAAGTCAAAGAGATTCAATTAAAATTAAGTACACTGTCATAGTAGGTGTTAAAAATCATGTCATGTGAGACCAATGATTTCGTTGCTGCATGAATCTCACGGACATAAAATTCTCAAATTTTCTTTTGCCTTGTATTTTTAATTTATCTATGTCAACCTTTTTTTAATTATTTATCTAAGTCAACCTTTGTGTGGAACTTTCTCTTCATAAATGCACCAGCTTCAATTGGTGGCAAAACGGAGAGGCAATGGTCCACAAGTGTTAGCTGTGGTTTGAGGATGACACAAAACTGTACAATCTCCAAATATATTGTTTGGTTTCAATAGAGAAGCCTCTGTGTGCTTTGGGTTCTGAAAACAATTTCATAATACATTATACATTGATTTATTATGTCTATAATGGAAATAAAAGGAAATCTTAAATCAATAGATACAAAATTATAGTATGTATAGAGAATTAAATATAAAAAGGTAGAGGAAAGAGAATCTGTGTACCTCAGATATATTGAATTGAAGTTCTTGATCTTCAAAAACAAAAACCCTATGAATGATTATTGTAGAGATATAAGTTCAATAAGAGCTCTTGAGGGTTTTACTACCTACTTTCTAGGGGATTATTGTAGAGAATGTGTATTGTTGTTGTAATTTGCTTAATGGGATGGCAAATTTATAATCCCCCAGGGTAAGCAGAGACCCCTCAAATTGGCTTTTTATGATTGAATCAACCCATCACAAAGTCAATCTTACTATGATCCCATTCAAATAATCATAAAGATATTATAAGATATGATTATCATCATATCTTAAATTGTCAGATAATGATAAAATATAATTGATTAATATCAATCTACTATTATTACACGCAGCGGAAGAATAGGACATATTCTTGCATATATTAAGGATATAATAATAAATAGTCTCTAACTCTCGTCACAATTTATAATGGACATAGGTTTATTTATATATCCCAAAATAAAGCCTCTAGCTTTTACAAGAATATCATTAACAATATTATAAAATATGGTATGGTGAAATTAATCTCTTAAAATTTGGGATTCCTATATTGTCCTTACAAGAATTGCATACTAATATTGCAAATCAATAGAGAGTTTGTTATACAAGAAAATATTTTACAAGAGACCAATATAAAATCCTTAATATAGATCCCAACAATGTGATCACAAATAATGTGATAAGAAAAAAATAATTTTATCAAGAACATTTTTTTTTGCACATGTATGATTAATTGGACATTTAAGGTAAAAATCTTATATTACGACAATTTATTTTATAAGATATTAATTAAAATTATAATATACAAAATCCTTCCACTTGATAAAGAAAAAATAAGTTGATATAACAAAAAAATACCCAGAGGGCTAAATAAAATTCAAATATTTCTTTATCAATATATATATATATATATATATATATATAGAAAATTTGCACCACAAAAAATGCAAATTTTTTTTTTTGTTTTGAAGGAAAAATGTCCAATTAAAGGTTATAAGTCATTATGGAACAAAAAGAAAATAAGAGTGTAAATTTTGGTTCCATATAAATATAACTAAACATGATCAAATGAGGGAAATAGACTGAACATTACAAAAATAGGGAAACATTATGTAATTCTAAAAGTTCAATTAAAAGAGAATCTTTAAGAAAATTACAATGCACTATAACTTATGTCGATAAAATCCTAATACCGATAGGGTATACAAAAAATCATTAACATAAGCTAAGAAAAGTACATTGTATAACACCAAATTACATTAATAACAATACACCGATAGAGTATAGTTATCATCAATGCAATAAAAAAATAATTATATCACAAAATTCACATAAATGCATCCAAAATAGTGAAATTATAATTATGTAAATGAAAAAAAGAAATTATGCATATTGTCCAATAAATTTGCATAATTTTAATCATATATATTATATGACCAACATACAAAATTCACATTATTATACCCATGATAGACAAGTAATAATAATGCAAATTAATAAAGAAAATTATGCTCATAAGAGAAGGACAATTAAGATTGTGCATAATTAATAAAATAACCTAAAATGAATTTATAAATGATAATTCAATATTAAAGAGAATACAATATAATTGGAGAATACAAATACTGTAAAGAATTATCACAATGAAAATAGGTAAAAAATTCAAGATTATAATAGTAAAAAAATTTTAATTTAATCTTGAATTAATCAAAATTTTTTTTATACTCAAAAATACCAATAATATAAAAATATTAAATAAATATGGTATTTTTGAAAAAATAAGAATATAAAAAATTAGCAACCACATTCAATGCTTTTGAGAATGAATTTAACACACGAATCATCATACACGATCGTATCAAAATGACAAAGTTCTCCCTTGACCAAATCACAAAAATATGGGTATAAAAATGAGTTCATGCAACCCCATTAACACTTTCCAAAGTAAAGTTAATACAAATATATTATGTTGCCCATACAAATGACTCATATTGGTCAAACATAAAAAAAGGAAAACCATTAAGTAATTTTAAAAACAATTTACCCCATAATTATTTAAAAGAAAACTAGGTTTTAAAGGAGTAGCATTTAAAAAGAAGTTTAAATATATAATTTACCCATGTAAGAGTAAGGGAATGAAACTTTAACATGTTATTTTAACAATAACAAGTAGCGTAAACCTTCATTGTTTTTATTTTTTTTGTGAAAAAGATAATAGTGAACTATATTATAAAATTTCACTAATAACACAAAAAATCTTCAATTCAAATTTAATTTTCTAATAGAAAACAACCATAATTCTCTAATAGAAAACAACCATAATATGTATCTAATTTAGCTCTGATACCAATTGATGGAAATAAAAGGAAACCTTAAATCAATAGATACAAGATTATAGTATGTATAGAGAATTAAATATAAAAAGGTAGAGGAAAGAGAATCTATGTACCTCAGATATATTGAATTGAAGTTCTTGATCTTCAAAAACAAAAACCCTATGAATGATTATTGTAGAGATATGATTTTAATAAGAACTCTTGAGGGTTTTACTACCTACTTTCTAGGGGATTATTCTAGAGAATGTGTATTGTTGTTGTAATTTGCTTAATGGGATGACAAATTTATAATCCCCCAGGGTAGGCAGAGACCCCTCAAATGGGCTTTTTATGATTGAATCAACCATCACAGAGTCAATCTTACTATAATCCCATTCAAATAATCATAAAGATATTATAAGATATGATTATCATCATATCTTAAATTGCCAGATAATGATAAAATATAATTGATTCATACCAATCTACTATTATTTCCAACAGTCTAGTCATGTGTTTTGACAGTATATCCCTGCTATATAAATGTTGTTTTTACTTGGTGGTATTATTTTTCTTTGTGCATAAATAATTGTGAATCATAGTGTTCATCTGTGTAATTTAACTGAGTCTGGATAATGACAATTTGTTACCTTTGAATTTACCGAAATAAGTGTATTAATTATTTATCATTGATTGTTATTATCTGTCGAACTAAATGTATCATTCGGTTGCATAAAATTTTATTTTTTCAGTTTTTCTTAGAGACAACATTGTTATTTTGGATCTTCTCCCTTTGGTAGGATGCCCAGGAATTCTTAAATTTCTTGTTATCTAGGATACAATTATTGGCCAATAGGCTTGTGCTATGTTTGTGTTATCTCAGTAGTGAGACATGGGATCAACAGTGTAATGACTAATCAACAAATAAAAATTAACTAATAATTAAAACATCTACACTAGCTATTAATTCACTCACGTGTTTGCTGGATTTTGGTCTTATTTTTTCAAAACTAAAGTATGATATCCTCTGCTGTTAATTCACTCATTGTGCCTTATTTCCTTTGTGATGGTAAATGTGAGTAGTTCTTCAAGGTTAGTGGTGTGTTTCCCTATATAAGTCTAAGTTGTTTAGTGGGGTGTAAAGATTTCACACGATTGTCAGCGGTGTTAAGTTTGATGAATTTGAAGGCAAGATATGGGTGAAGTGACAAAAGTTTCATTGATTTGTTGGAACTTTTAAAGAGGATGCTTCTAACAAATAACACATTGTTGAAAAGTAACTACGCGGCAAAGAAGATATTGTCCAGTTATAAAAAATACATGCTTGCCCTAATGATTGCATCTTGTATAGAAATGAGTTTGAAGCAATGCATAAATGCCCTAAGGGTGATATTGATGAAAACACAAAGAAAGAAATTCCAGCAAAGGTGTGTTGATATCTACCAATTATTCCAAGATTTAAACGATTGTTTGCTAATGCAAACGATGAAAAATACCTTACATGGCATGCTGATGGTAGAAAATGTGCGGCATCCGACTGATTCAAAGCAGTGGAAAAGATTAACAACTTATATCCAGATTTCAGCGATGAACCAAGAAACCTAATACTTGGACTGGCTACTAATGGTATGAATCCATTTGGTAACTTGAGCATGAGCTATAGTTTGTGGCCTGTTCTACTAGTAATTTACAATTTGCCCCATTAGTTGTGCATGAAGCGCAAATACATGATGTTGTTTATGATGATCTTTGGACCAAGACAACCAGGAAATGACATTGATGTTTATCTAAGTCCATTGGTTGAAGACCTGATAAAGTTTTGGGAGGAAGGAGTTAATGTGTTTGATGGCAATAAGATGGAGAGTTTCAAGTTGTGTGCAATGATATTTTGTAGCATTAATGACATTCTAGCATATGGAAATTAAGTGGATATAGTGTTAAAGGACATCATGCATGTCCTATAACTTAAGCATGGGAAAAAGACAATATACACTAAGCATCGTAGATTTTTGTCACGTTATCATCCGTATCGTCAAATGAAAAAAGCTTTTAATGAAAGACAAGAGGAAGACATTGCACCTATTCCCCTTACTGGACAACAGGTGTATGAATGTGTGAAGGATATTGATACGGTCTTTGGTAAAACACAAAATAAGTATGTAAACAATAGAAATGTATATAAGAAAAAGTCTATACTCTTTGGTCTTAGATGCTGGCCTGATATGGATGTTAGGCATTGTATAGATTTCATGCACATGGAGAAAAATGTGTGTGATAGCTTAATTGGCACCCTTTTAAACATTAAGGGAAAGACAAAGGATGGGTATACATGAGCAATTACATCCAAGGTCAACAGGTAAGCGAACCTATTTGCCACCTGCATGTCATACTCTATCAAGAATAGAGAAAATAAGTTTCTGTAGTGTCTAGGTGGTGTAAAAGTTCCACACGGGTACTCTTCAAATTAAGAGTCTTGTTTCGATAAAGGATTTGAAATTAGTTAGGTTAAAATCTCATGATTTTCATGTCTTGATACAACAATTGTTGGTCGGGGCAATACGTATCTTGCCTAAAAAAGTTAGGATTACTATAACTCGTTTGTGCTTTTTGTTTAATGCAATTTGTAGCAAATTGGTTAATCATGCAAAGTTGGATGCCTTATAAAATGAGGCAGTTATCCTACTGTGCCAATTAGAGATATACTTTCCTCCTTCATTTTTTGATATAATGATTCACTTAATTGTCTATCTAGTTAGGAAGATTAAATTGTGTGGTCCTATTTATTTATGGTGGATGTATCCTATAGAGCGATATATGAAGATCTTAAAAGGGTATACCAAGAGTCAATACTGCCCTTAGGCATCTATTGTTGAGAGGTACATTGCAGAAGAAGCTATTGAGTTTTATTCAACGTACATAGAAAAAGCATCTCCAATTGGGATTCCGAAGTCTCGACATGATAACAGATAGGGAGAAAAAGGTTCAAGGGGTTTAATTGTGGCAACAATGGGTCTTGATGAACTGAATGAAGCACATTTCTATATATTGAATAACACAAATGAAGTTGTCCCATACATAACTACTCACAAACAATTTGTGAAGGCAAGGAACCTAAAACTTAACAAGAGAGGGTTAGCAAATGAGCATCACAAGACATTCTTAACCTGGTTTAAGGATACAATATTGGCTTATGAAAATGCTTCAAATACTTTAAAATGGTTTGCAAATGGACCTAAAAGGAATGTCATAACTTGGAAGGGGTACGACATCAATAGATACTCATTCTACACAAAGTCACAGGATGAGAGGAGTACATTTCAAAATAGTGGGGTTAGTTTTCAAGCTCAATCAGAACATTATTCTAGTTCAAAGGATAAAAATCCTATTGTAGCAATAATTCAGTATTTTGGAGTTATCGAAGAAACTTGGGAGGTTGATTATACTAAATTCCAAGTCCCACTTTTAAAGTGCAAATGGGTTGAAAGCAACATTGGTATACGAATTGATGATTTAGGATTCACTTTGGTTGATTTGAATAAAGTTTGTTACAAGGAGGAGTCATTCATCAGGGGTTGCCAAGCAAAACAAGTTTTTTATGCTCAGGATCCATGTAATGAAAGATGGTATGTGATTCTTCAAGGAAGAACAAGTGGTATCGGTCATGAAAATGATGATGTACATGATTGTGACACTCCTTTTTCTGCTTGTATGCCTATCATGGTAGAGGAAAATGAACTAGATGATGTACATGCAAATCAGAATGATCATGATGAAGGTTTATGGGAGTAGATGATGTACATACAATGTAATGTTTATAATTTTCAAGTTTTCATATGTCATACTATTTCAATTCATTATTATCAATTTTTTTTTAAACTATACAAAATTGTATTTGACATTTATTTTTCTACACTTTGAACAGGAATATGGCTACACCACCGAGCTCCACACCTCAACCTTCATTAGTAGGTTCTCAGACTACTTCAAAGAAAAGTGAATCAATTTCTCAATTGAAAGGTGTGTCTGCTACACATTATAATGGCACAAAGAAACATGTAGTGGTGGATCCTAGGACAGGAATAGCTTCAGGATTAAACAGAGAAATATATGGTTCATATTTGGCTATGTTGGCTCGAGACCATGTTAGTATACTGATCCCAAACTGGCACCAAGTTCCTGAAACTAAGAAAAACATAATTTGGGAGGACATTTTGGTATGTAACTTAGACGCAAGTCCTTATTACATAGTTGCAATATAGATATTACATTTAAAGTGTTAAATAATGTTATTTATTAAGTATTTATTAATTATTTTCATTTGTTTTGAGTGAAGGACCATTTTGACATTCTAAAAGCTGAAAAGGCAAGGAAGAAGATAATTCAAACCATTGGGGCTAGTGAGGTTGATCCTGAAGTTTAGGGTGTTAGTGCTTATGCTAGTACTGATGTTGATGTTGGTGCTAGTGTTGATGTTGAAGTTGATGGTGATGTTAGTGATAGTGATATAGTAAGTAAAAAGTACAGTATTTCTAAAGAGGATTGGAAGCAATTTTGTGATAGTCGCAATACTCCTGAGTGGAAGGTTAGTCTAAAGTGTATGTTTATTAAATTATACTATGTTACTTGAGTATCATGTTTGTCATTTTATGTTCATTATGACAGGAGATTAGAAAAAAGGCTCAAGCAATCCAAAAATTAAACAATATGCCACACACAATGTCTCGTAAGGGATATGTTTGGCTTGAAAAGAGGATGATGGAGGAAAAGTGGAAGAAAGCAAAAGAGGAAGTTGTTGAATCTAGTAGTGTCGTTCATCCTCCATCTCCCATTAAAAGACATGAAAAGTCGAAAAGAGCTCGACAAACAAGAAGGATAGGGCAGGTGAGATCTAAGACAACCCAATATATTATTGACAAGATTGTAAGTTATCATGTTTTTAAATATAAATTCTATTTATTTTTAAAAAATAAAAACTAATTAATTTCATGGTTTTAGGATTCACTTGAAGAGAAAATGGCACAAGGAACCTTTATCCCTAGTGGAAGTCAGGATATACTAACAATTGCCATTGGGCAATTAGAACATCATGGTCGTGTACATGGAGTTGGAGTTGGTGTCACGATTACCCAATACTTTGGTCCTTGCTCACGTACTTCTTCAAGTTATAGCCAACAAGATATGCAACAGATGAAGGAAAGCCTTAGGGAAGAACTTAGAGAAAGCTTAGAAGCTGAAATGTCAAAAATGTTAGAAGCTGAAATATAAAAAAGGTTTAAAGAGTTGAGTGAAAAACATCCTCCACGACCAGTTGCAGTAGTTAAAGAAATCATGGAGGAAGTTCAAGAAGATATAATGGCAAAGAAACACCCTTTGGATGCATGTGTCAGCACAAAAGGTAGTCATGCTCAAGATATAGATCATTCATTAGGGAGGCAACCTAACATTAATAGTTATCATACATGTCAGTTATATGTCGATGATGTTCCTCAACATCTGGTAGCAATTGGAAAATTTTTTGAGGGAGTATCAACTATATACCATAAGAAACTAACTAATAATACAGTAAAGGTTAGTGTTGATAAGGTACTTGATTGTGTTCCTCTAGTCCCTATAGCCACAGATGAGGTTCAAATAGTAAGTCTGCCTCTAAACACCTTTCTTGCTTGGCCAAGATATCTTGTGAAACCTATTACCTCTAAGGTATTAATTTTAGTTAAACTTTTGGTGATTTTAAAGGAAATTGACATTTATATATATATATATATATATATATATATATATATATATATATATATATATATACACACACACACACACACATACATGTGTGTGTGTAAATTTTAATTGACTAGGATATATAGGATAAACAGGTGGGAAAGAACCCAATTCAACCTGAAAGGGATAATTCTAAAATGGATTATAGATCATTGATTGAGCTTCTAAAAATTGGTTTTGAAATTTATACAAAACGTTTTCAAGTGTCATGGGACATAGCCATGTTTAGGGTCTTCAATGTTGATTTCCCCCTTTATATAAGTTATTGTGACCTGTCAAATATAAGTCATGGAAACAAATGTTGTAACATTTCTGTGCTACAATTTTGGACATTGTAAGTTATGTGGTATTGTTTTGTCCATTAATTAATTACCTAAATTATAATATTTGCTTATCAATTAATATAAATTATTTAGGTTTTTGAATGAGCTAAGCATTAACTTGGGTCACGACGATACCTATGGATTGCTTGAGCCACAAAATATAAAAGTTGTAGGTAATTTGAAGGAAGGTGGTAAAAATTACCTAAAGAGATGGATGGAGGAATCCAAAAGACAAATCTATCTTGTAGCGTACTTTCATTAGTAAGTAAAAGATCATCTCTATTAGCTTTTAAATATGATTGCATTGTAATTTATTAGAATGTTGTTTCTTTTTATAGGTAGCATTGGCAACTAGTAGTTGTTTGTCCAAGAGAAAACAATGTTGCTTTCTTTTGTTTCCTTGGAAAAAAGCCTGATGCAAATCTTAAAACATGTATAACAGGGTAAGTTTTATTTTTTTGTTTTAATATTAAGGCTTTTATTTGCTTCCTTGAGAAGAATCAATACTTAATATGTTTATTCTTTTAAATAAATAATGCTTTGAGGGAATTATCTGGTAAAAGTAAATCTCAGAAGATTGATTAGATACAGGTTAAAGTAAGTTTTCTAGATTAATATTTAAAAAACAAACTTTGTTACTTTACTGTAATGAATTATAATTGTATGTGATATTTAATTTAGTGTAACCAACAAGATGGGAGTACTGAGTGTGGCTTTTATGTTATGTATTGGATGTAGAATATCATTGTTGGTGGATTTACAACTAATTGGGCACATGTAATACATCTTTCTTTGCTAAGTATTAATGTATTTTACTATATATTTATTAATTTAGTTAGAATCACTAATATAGTACGTTATATCTCACAGGCATTTAGGGACATCTCACCATTGGATGCAAGAACAATTCGAGACATTCGTATTAAGTGGGCAAAGTTCTTTTTAACTGTTAAAAATAGGACTTATACTTATTAAGTACTTTTAATTTGATTTAGTTTGGTCATGTAGGATTTGATCTGTTTTAACCACTAATTTGATTTTTGAATTGCTAGCTATGGTTGCTATAGAGCTCTTATTTTTGAATTTTTGTTGTTGATTGAGTATTATCTTTTAGTTTACATGCAACAACCAACTAAACTTCAAGTTGTAAGTTCTTACATGGTCTCTTGAGTTGCTGAACTAAATTTTCTACTATAATTGATTGTTATGCTTTGGTGTATGTTATTGTTGACTGCTTTAGTGTATGACTAGTGTTTGGTGGCTATGCAATAGTTCTCTCTATTTCCTTCACCCTAGTTGTTTTTTTTATTCAGATTCCTAACTGCTTTATTTGCTGCAAATCCACATAGTGCCGAGTCAAGAGCAGTGTATCCATGTGTCAATGTTTTTTTATAGGGTAAATTATTTGTAATAACAATTTTTTAATTTGTTGGTATGTTTGGGTGTTTAAGTCTTATTGGAATTCTTTGATATGTTCAACAGTATATATTGGAGTTTACATATTAAATAGTTCTAATGGGAAGAACTTTATGCTTGATTAATGTTCTCTTATAGATAAGATAGGCCCAACTATGTGGTTGTTTTAAGACAAGATGCTCACAAGAATATCAAGGTAGAAAATCAAAATTTAATTTTGAACTCTCAATTGATTAAGTTCAGTTTACTCTAAGGGAAAGGAAAACTAAAATCTTTGCATGATAATTATAGGAATCTAACATCTCTAGAAAACAATATTGAAAGTTGAAATTAAGAAGTGCATGAGTTGGATGCAAAGATGTGAATGAGTTAATATTCAAAAATAGGAGTAGTTGATGAAACGTACAAAACAATATCATATGATATTTGGTGTGAGATAAGTCATGTTTATATATGCATATTCTACTATAAAGCTGAGCAATAATTATAAGCATTGTTATTAGTTGTTGTTATGGAAATTGAAGGATCAACCAATTATGCATGCCATCCTTTTTGCTTCATGGAAATAATAAGCGTTTTCCCATGAGAAATCTCATGGATAATTGAGCCTTATAGTTCGTAATATAGCAATAAAATTTAATTATACTTAACTATGAACTATTTCTAAGAACTATATATATAATGTTATATTTGATTATACTAATAATTCATTGAAGTAATATCAAAACACACCAGGACTTTGTTGCAATCATCTTGTCACAACAAAATTCAAATTACATTAATAAATTACATTAAGTAGAACAAATGCAAAGAAAACTAAATTGAAGGGTAAAAAATGACAACAAATATTAAATATATCTAAATATAATAATTTTCAACATAATAAATTATAATACAAATGTAACTTTCCTAAAGCCTAATTAAGTTGCTACGTAAAAGTAATAAATGATTGGAATATAGCTTCAAGCTAAAAAACATAATATTTAAATAATTGAAGTTTAACCTTTTATTTTAAAAGAAAAAAAATGTATTGTTATTTTAAATTCCAATATTGGTACAAAATTTGTATTTGTTTTGGTAGAGATGTATTGGATTTGTATATAATTAAATTAAGGTTAGATTATTTTAAAAAAAAACAAAAAAAAATACAAAAACTAACATCGGTTTTTAGAGTAATCAATGTAGGTTTTTATTAACACTGCATCGGTTCATTCTAAAAAATGATGTAGGTTTATTACCACTTTCATGTCATTATCAACATCGGTTCTTTGCATCCGATGTAGGTAGCAAATTACCTCGGTTCTGAGAAATCGATGTAAAGTGATTTTATTTCTACAGCTACAAATACAACATTGGTTTGAAAGCGATGTTGTTTTATTCCAAAACCGATGTTGAATCCTATTTTTGTAATAGTGAATAGTAGGAGAGCACTTACTTGACTCTTTCGAAGTTGAGACTCATTCTTTTGCCATTATCTTGAACTGTGAGGAAACAAGTAGTTTAGCATGAATTAGAAACATGCATGTGTTTAATGGTGGCCCTGCACGATTTAAAAACTAAATGTGAGACACCGCAGTTTAAAAAAGAAAAAGAATGGTGTTGTAATGGTGCTGCTCCACCTTGAACATCCTTCAGTGTGACATTACACCGAACATCTAGTTCTCTAATTGTCGTTTTTCTTAAAATGCATAACACTAATCATCCATGATTGGGGCAAGAGAAAGCAAGCTGATTAAATCACTGACAGACATCAAATTATGTTAACTAAGAATTAATAACAATATATTCGGTTTTGTGGCATAAAAGATTTTAAAAAAGTAACACCTAAGGTAACCAGCCACAAACGGAACCTTTTAATAAATTAGTTTAATCATCATTCTATTTTTCTATATTTCTATTCAAGAATATAAATCTATAATGTTCTATATTGTACGTTTGAAATCCTACATTTACTTAAGCATCTACTTTTTGGGTATTAAATAAAGTGAGTTTCTATGACAGCAACCAAGTTTCACTTTAACTTTGATCATTTACAGCATAATACATGTACCTCAAGTATTAACTAAAATGATTTTATCAACAAAATATCTATCAGGATCTTTAGCCTCATTTCAATGCTTTAGCACAGTTATATAGGTAGGATTTCATGCACACACAACTAATGAGATCTTAACAGAGTATTAAAAGTGAATATTACAAGAAAGTTAGTAGTTGTTGTTACTCCCCTGTACTTTAAGCTAGTAAATCATAAGTTATTGCAGAGTTAAGACTTTTCTTCCTTGACATATCTACCTTATAATAATCACTAGAATTATTAATGTCTCAATCAGAATCAAGTTTCAATATGCTAAAAAATGACCAAAAATAAATTTAAACAACATTTCTTATCTAAGTAAGTTGTAAGGATAGTAAAAGAGACAAGTGATGAAGTGCACAATGGCACAATCCCTGCAAATAAAAAAACTAAGAAAAATAAAATTTACTTGATGGAGTGGACACAATTATACTATTATAGTAAAATCTACTTTTCTAAGCTAAAAATGTGATCAAAGAAAAAAAATGACCCAAGCACTAACGCACTAACGCTAATGCACTAGCAAGTGTATTGATTCAATTAGTTATTTAATTGCAGTAACAGTACCACTGCCATGAAATTTATATACTTAATTATCCCATGCTATAACACTTACATATCCATAAGATCATAACTAACTGGACATAATTTTTTGTGCTATTTTCCTGTATTGAAATTTAATTTTCGATCAATGTTTCTTTTGCACCTGATATTTCATATTTCCATTAAATTTTTCAATAACCGTTTCAAACATATGTTTCAAAAAGCATTTTTTTGTAGTAGTATGCGAATTGTGCTATATGTTTCCATGGAATGTGCAGGTTACATGAATTGATGATGTTATAGAATATTCCCATGGACCGCACTAGATCCAACAGCTCTGAATGGTGAAGCCATTACAAAATAAGCCGTGAAGCTAACCAATGCATGTATCTATAAAGAGCAATCGTGACACAAAGCAAAATGATTCAATTCACACTATGGATGAAAAAAAAAATGTCTCAATTGAGAACAGAAGACAAAGAAAGCTTTTATTAAAAATAAAACAAAGGCAATCCCAATAATTAATATATATTTCGTCATTATAGATAGTTTAAATATATTGTAGGTGGGTTTAATATTTTTATACACTTGAATTTTCTTCACTAATTTTACTTTATTTTCTTTTAATTTTTCTTGACAAATGTTAGTAATACAATCTAACACACTCTCCACTAATAGCTACATTTTTTAATGCAAAATTATGTGAGGTTCTTTCCTTAAATAATGTTACTTATTTTAATATTTTATAGTTTTTGATAAATTTTAACATAAAAAAAAAAAGTTTTGGCCTATGTTTTTTATTACAAGGACCACTTAACCGATCATTAGACTTAAAATTTGATTATATTAGGTGAAAACATTAAATTTGCCTTTTTTATTTTATATACAATATTAAATTTGTCTCTAAATTAGTACTATTTTTTTTTTTCAAAGTTTGGACAAAACTTACGAACATTAATTGCTTGCTTTTTATATGTCTCAAAATCTACCATTTGACTAAAATTTCATTTTACATAGATCATATTTATAAAATTTTTATATAAAATTTTAATTTTTTTTTTCTAATTCATATGGATTAAAATGGATATGAAACATGTTCTTCCAAAAATCCTAAAATATATATTACTTGATGGTTTGTTAATAGTAATGCACGCGTGTGTATGTATGTATCTATATATATATGAGGAGAGATTTACTTACCTCAAAAGTAACTAAGATTTGCTCTCTACTGCTATTTATTTTCTTAATATCCAAAGATTATAATAAATAATTAAATTTAATATTAGACTTCAAAAAATAAATGGTTGAAAAAAACGAGTTTTAATACTTATATTTGGAGTAAGTGGATCTTTTATATATTTATATTTATATATATATATATATATATTATGAATATGGATGTGGTAATTGATATACACTTATCTTTTTTATTAGCAAGAGTGTATTAAAAGGTTATTGAGATGAAAATTCTAAATCATGTCTAAAAACTATATAGAATTATCATCTCAATAACCTTTTATAATTTTTTGCCTTTTCAAATTGGTTCAATAACTTTTGAAAAGATACAAGTTCAACTTATTAATATCTTTTTATTTATAAATTCTAATGTCTTATATATAAAAAGAAAAATTTAAATAAAAAATTATATAATTAAAATAAGAGTTTAATTAGTATACACTAATAATGTAAATAAATGTTTTACTATAATTTTTTATTTATGTAACTTTTAAAATATTAATAGGTAAAATAAACAAACTTATCATAAATAAAGACTTATGATTAAATGTCAAAAAAACTCTTAAAATGAACACAAATAAGTTAATTAGAAGGAATACTAAGAATTTATCAAGGGATATATATATAGATACACACTGATAAACACACATTTATGTAAAACTATGGTATTGGTATCAGGCTAGTAGAACAATTTGGACAAGTAATTCAACCTTTTTTTTGTTTTTGTTACAACAAAAGTCCGAGTAAACCTTGTGTGCTGGGTCTCCAATTGTTGGGAGGCTCAGATTTTAAAAGCTCATAATTATGCATCTGAATGAATCTAATTTTGATGATTAGAGCAAGTTTAAAAAATATTAAGACAACCCTAATTCGTACGTACGGACTAGTTACCGCTTTATAACCATGACTAACAGTTAGAAATCGTATATTAAAACAAAATTTACTCCTTTCTCAAAGTCGATACTCTTTTCCTATCAAGATTTTCTCCATATTCTAAGTGGTATATCGAGAATTTCTATATTAAAACACATAAAGCAATTAAATTAAAGACATAAGCTTTGATTATTTGATTTATTCATGCAATAATCTGATTACAACCAAAGCGTCCCTTTATTTAGTCATATGTTGCCTCTCACAATGAGAAAGTACATGATTATATAAGTAGTACTTCATGCAGATGATTTGTTAACTCTCTTAAGCACAACCGGGAGTGGAATGTTTTGGGTGGCCACCAAACGGGCGTATCCATTCTCATCCCTATCAATCCCAATATCGTCACATATGGGTGCCATTTTGTCAGCTGGATCTTGTCTCCTACAGAAAGTAAGCTTATAGATGGGAAATTGTGAAGAAACTTTCTGAAACGAAAACGACTCCAATTCTGAATACAAGTACTTGGTAGAGGTAATAAGTTGAACACTGGCCACACTTGATGGACTACCCTTCTCCACAGTCCACTGAAAAGAAGGGGCACACTTGAGGGGAGAAGCGAACCCAATCCACACACCGAACCCTTGGTTGATAACGCGTGAATTGGTTTTGGATTCAATCGCTAATGCTTCTCCGTTTGAGTTTTGATTGGGTGATAGCACAATAGTGAGAGGGCAAGTTTGGTTTCCCGTCTTGGCTAACTCCACTCCACCTCCCAGGCCTTCTATAGCCGGTAGGAGATAGTAAAAGCCACTTTTAACTTCTCGACCTTCAACGTCGAGCACAGGTACGTATACATCCTTGGCAGTGGATGAAGATAGCTGTGAGAGGAAGGCTGAAAGCACCAAGAGAATAATCAACGTGTTACTCTTCATTTCTTAGCTAGCTGTGGAAGGTTTCCTTATTTCATGCATGAGTATGCAAGTTGTAAGAATCAACTACTTATAAGCTAAGAAACACATATATCTCTATTGATTGAACTATCTCTGTGTCGAAAATATTTTAAATTTTTTGTTAATTAACGATATACCCTAATCATTAAGTTAGGGATTTAATTATACTTAAAGTTCTTTATTCCTCTCCAGAAGTGTATTTTGTGAGATTCAAACTTAGTTCCTCTCATGCAAATTTAGCATGTGTTGTTAATTAAGTTACACTTATTCGGTAGACATGTTTTAAATACTAACACTTGTTTGACATATATTGAGAACTTCTAATTAGGTATTGAATTAGAAGATTATAATTTTTGCTTTGAAACTTAAACTGAATTTTATATATAACTTAGATATATAAACCGACACCTTAATATAAATGATCAAATACTGATATTGTTTTAAAAAATAATGTTGAATCTATTTTATAGTTTTGTTATCATAAAAATGACTTAAACAAGTGAGTATATTACAATTTTAGCTAATTTGTCATGATTACTCATATTTTACTTCATTAGAATCTCATTATTTACTATATGTATATATATGTAAGTAGTGTAAATGTGTCACATTCTCGTTAACATGTCTTTGTCCGTGTTATGTTTATATCAATACTAGTGTATGTGTTTCTTAGATTATAAGAAAGTGAGGGATAGCTGCATTTGATTAACATAAACAAATGAGATTAAATGGATAGAACATATAATGAAATAAAACTTTCATACCATTTGGATATGCTAAATTAAATGAAATAGAGGATAATTACATATTTCATTGACTATACTTGAATTTGAAGAGTAGAGAATTGATAGAAAATAATGTATTGAGATTTATATTTGTGCATCTTGTTCCCTCATTTACTTTGTTTTAACCTAAACAATAGAGTTCTTAAATTTATTTCATGTTATTCCTTTTACACCTTCCGTTACTTTTCATGAAATGCAAATAATAATAAAAACATAATAAGTTTAAGAATTTAATTGGTATAAGATTTTTACACTGACAGTCAATTACAACCTTTCATTCATGATAGATTTGTTGACTTTACTCATTACTATTTTAAAAGTCACATAAAGTCATGATTGAATATCAGTGTAAAAATCTTTTACAGTAACAATGTATACCAATTAAACTCTAAATTTAATTCATTATCCAAATTCAATAAAATTCAATATTTGAAATGAAAAGGAGCGGTATGAAGTTATAATATATTATTTTACTATTATCTATTATATCTGTTTTGTAATACGTATAATTTTCTTTTTGTATTTTGATATGCTTTGCCATTAATTTACTGTTATTATATACAACAGTCATTTTCAATCTCTTCCTATCTAGTTATTATACGTGCAGTACTTGCCCTTAGTTTTCTTTTTCTTTCCAGAGACTATTTTAATATGATTTTACACGGT
Organism: Psophocarpus tetragonolobus; assembly: GCA_037954015.1. NCBI lineage: Eukaryota > Viridiplantae > Streptophyta > Magnoliopsida > Fabales > Fabaceae > Psophocarpus > Psophocarpus tetragonolobus. Next base: position 20,933,365 of record CM075691.1, read on the forward strand.
CATAATTTTTTCTTAGTTTTTTATAATTTTGTTTTGTGTAGCTTTATTTTCATTCTTTCTTTTGGCGATACTAATATTATTTATAATATAAAGATTGTCAAAGAAAAAATAATGGAAGGAAGCGAATTATTATATATATTTCCATATATGGAATGTGCTGGTTGCATGAATTGATTATGTTATAGAATATTCCCATGGACCGCACTAGATCCAACAGCTCTGAAGGCTGAAGCCATTACAAAATAAACCGTCAATCTAACCAATGCATGTATCTACAAAGAGCAATCGTGACACAAAGCAAAATGATTCAATTCACTATGGATGAAAAAAAAAATGTCTCAATAGAGAACTGAAGACAAAGAAAGCTTTTATTTGTTAGGGGTTAGCAATAGATGAGGGAAAGGTAAAGGTAATCAGATCGAGAAAAGGGTTTTTATATTGTGATGTTGAATAGAGTGAATTACATATAGATGGATAGAGATGTTATACAGATACGATTATAATAGCTAGAAGAGAAAAACTAATACTACTGTAAATTACTAATCTAGAACCAAATCTTAACAAATTCTAAGTTAGTTTGTTAGTTCCCTTTACATTATTAAAAATAAAACAAAGGCAATCCAAATAATTAATATATATTCGTAAATATAGATAGTTTATATATATTGTAGGTGAGTTTAATATTTTTATACACTTGAATTTTGTTATTTTACTTTATTTTCCTTTTATTAATGTTAGTATATACAATCTAACACACTTTTATTAATAGCTACATTCCTTAAAGAATGTTATTACTTATTTACAACGTTATAATTTTTATTAAATTTTGACATATAAAAAAAAAAGTGTTGGCCTTTGATTTTTATTATAAGGACCACTTAACAAATCATTATAATTAAAATTTGGTTAGATTAGGTGAAAACATATATTAAATTTGTCTTTAAATTAGTAAAATTTTTTTCTTTTCAAAACTACTCGTTTGAACAAAAGTTACCAACATTAATTGGTTGTCTTTATCTTACTATCATCTTATTTATCAAGTAACGTATCAAGAAGTATAATTATAAACTACTATAAAGAATACAATTAATGCACTCTGCCAACTAAATATTGAATTAAGAGAAATGCCTTTTGATTAAGGATATTATTTTAAAAATTAATTAATGTATAGAACATTTTAGATTGGATATTATTATAATAATATATTTTGCACCAAAAAATAATAAGAATATATTAAATTATATTTAATGTGAATCTTATAAAGATAAATTATGATATGGGGCTCTATAAAATTTATAAAATGTTAATTTCGTATTTCCAAATTTTTCATATTAATTTAGTCCTCTAAATTTAAACATTATAGGTTCTCATTTACAATTCTAAAAGATAATTTGACATGACTGACAAACATGATTATACTCATTTTTGTAGCTTGGGATAATTTAGTTGGAACAGTAGAGTTTGATCCTTGACTTAAACCACCATAATCCTACTATGGTTCGTCATATATAATAACTCTAGATAGGATAGCACTTGTAGCATTACAACTTGATTCTACCAACCTTCACATATGAAAGTATTTCGATCTATCCTATTCAACTTCAGTAAAATAAGTGGTTTATTCAGGTGATGCGTAGTTACATTTGTAATAATTTTTTTTATCGAAGTTATAAGCAAATGACCCTATAAAAATGGATTTAAAATTTAGAGATCAAATTAATATTTTATTTTTAGAAGACAAAATTCATATTTTACAAATGTTATTTGGACCCAAGAAATCATTTATCCAGCCTTATAATAAAGACTGAAGATAGTACTATAACATTCTTCGTTTTTTCTTTAGAGCAATGCTAACAATACATTGCCTATTGCATACAATTAGTTCAAATTTATTATACATTACGGTATGAAAAAGATTTTCACGAAATAACAAGCACAGTGAGACAAATAGAATTTTGTAAGTTTAGTAAATTTTAATGATTAACAAAAAAAGCATTATTCTTAAAAGAAAGCGTGAAATTTTTATTTTGGTCTAGTATGTTTTAATATTTTTTTTTAGTTTAATATATTAAGTTTTAAAAGTTTCATTTTCATTTTCAGTTTTTAAAGATGAATTGTATCAAAAAAACGATAGTAATTATGGTAAATGTATTTTAAAAAAATCAATAAGATTCAAATAAAAATAACTTTTTTAGCTACTACTATTTTAATTTAATTATTTAAAATTTTAAAGTTATTTAAAGTTAATAAAATAGAAATGAATGAATTAAAATAAAATTTTGAAAACATAAAAAATTATAATAAAACTTTTAAAACTTACTGTACGAAAAAAAATATGTCATTTATGATTTCAATCAATAATACATTAAAGCTACCACATCATTTATATATAGTTTCAACCAATAATAATACAATATATAACAAATTAATTAATTTAAAATTAAAATAATCAAATTATTTTATATATTGAGTAAATCACGTTTAATGAAATGATGAAGATGATTGTTAATTGTTGGAATTATGGATTATGTGATTGGTGATACCATATAATAATTTTTCTTATTAGTCTTGCGTGCTAAAATTCTACTTAACTCAAATATGAATAGTTAATTGCCTCCAATAAAAAGTACATATTATTAAAAAAATATTAACAGTAACTTTTTTAAAAAATATATACCATACAATTACATGCGAGTCCCCCTTTCTTTCATCCACAATTATTGTTTAACTTCAATGATAAAGTTTATAATAAAGTTAAGGAAATAATGCAAACCAAATGTATACATGCGAGAAATTTATAAAGTAAACCAAATATTTTCCATACATTGACACACTTTAGACAGATCTTTGGCCATCCTAGCTAGCTAGTGTAGCTAGATGTTTGAGATCAAGAAAAATCATGCTTAGAATACTTTACTACAGCCAAATCATTTATATAGTTTCATCCACCCTTGTACAGAAGACTCTCTCTAGTAACAGCTCAGTTGAAGAGGAAAAACTCAACAAACCTTATTGGATCCATCTATAAAGACGGACCCACAAGAGCTTTGAGTTTTTATTTCTCTAACAAAAGCTTACTTTTCAGTTAGTGGAGAGAAGGTTTTCAACTATGAGATAAAAAAGATATAACAAGATTCAATTACTTAAAGAAAAAAAAAATGATAAAGAAAGGTGGTGAATCTGGTGCTAAAACAGTAACAAAAACTAAACATTTGGTTATAACAAAAGAACTAGATGAAAATAACATTGTTTTCAGGAGCATTGGGGATTTTAAAGGTAACCAACAAAGGACTCTTCTTAGTCACGACAAAATGCTTGTTTTTATCAGTCCCAATATCTCTACACGTGCTATCCACACTTGCACAGAACACAAACTTGTAAAAGTTGAATTCAATTGAGGCTTTCTCAATTTTAAACCAACCGGGTACTGTGTTTTTATACCCGGTAAGTTTAATAGCACCCTTGACAATATTCCACTGAGAAGGAACAGGGGCACACGGTGGAACAGCACTGAAAGTAATGTTCAGAATGAGGCCTTCGTTGATGGAAGAGATTTCAAAGGGGGATGAAATAATTAGCGGTGAGCCATTAGAGACTTCAAGTGGTGATTGCACAACGGAGATAGGGCAAGTTTCTTTTCCGGTTTCGGCAAGTTCTATTCCTCCGCCGGTTCCTCTTTTAACAGGCAACACCCAGTATGTGCCACCGTTTATAACAGGTTTGCCATCAATGTCGAAGACTGTGTCAGCGGTGGCTGAAGGTAGGTGTGAGGTGAAGGCACAAAGTAGAAAGAGAGAAATCAAGCTAATAGGAGTCTTCATTTGTTAAGAAGCTATGAAAGGTTTTTCTTTAGTTGCTTGAATATGTAACGTTGGAAGAGAATGTACTTATAGGGGAGCTTGTTACATGAAAAATGGGAGATGCATGAATCCATGGGGATGGAAATCCTCTTTCCATTTCTTCTCTCATTTCTCGTCTTTATAAATAACAAAAAATAGAGTTACATCATTTAATAATGAACTACATAAGAAATAAAATAAATTAAGTCTAACTAATTAAATAATAACTTTTTTATTGATAAGATACAAAATGAAACACAAAAATAGAACTAAGTACAATAAAATAGACTTAAATATTTATGTGAAATATTTATAAAAATGAAACATGAAATGGATAAAAAAATTTCATCCCAATTTAAGTATAGTAAAATAGGCTTAAATATTCTTATAATATATTTATAAATTTTGGATTGAATTTTAATAAAAATTCTTTAAATAGCATTTTAAAAATAAAAAAAATTATTGAGCACACACCATAAAATAATTGTTTTTTTAAAAAAAAAAATCTAACATAAAGTTATATTATGGATCAAAAACATATATAGCTAAATCTAAAGTGTATTTATATAGCTATTTAATGACTTAAAACAAAATAAATTTATTAAGAAAAATTTATAAAACAATATGTTAATGAGAATCAAATATTTCCTAATATATTAATAAGCCAAATATCTTTAAGTTAATAAAATATAATAATATTAAGTAGTAATTACTTGATATAAAATATTTGATAGTAGGGTGATATGATAAACTCAATAGCAATAAATCATTAAAGTAGACTAAATTCTACTACCATAAATTTAACTCAATCTCGTAAGAAAGTTTATAATAAGATGATATTTGTACTTTAGATTTGGTATTTGACATAAAATCTCAACAATATATATTTGCAACGAGTGCATGATTGCAAAGACTAAAATATTTTAGGTTTAATTACAATTTTTAATATACATTCTCAAGTATATAACAATTAACACGAGTAATGGGAGTTACTACTTATTTACTTAAGCCATCATGCAGAATTGCCAGTCATGTACCCTTGAGATTCTCAAATTTGTGTTCATCCTTCCAGCATGCCACGTACGTCTTGTGTATTGATCACCCATCTCAATCCATATCCACATATATCAACACACTTTGTTGGGCGTGGTGGTCCAAATCAAACTGTAAAGTACACTCATGAGGACAGTTTCTTATTTTTGTTCATTTTTCTTGTGAACCATGTCACGTGTATAAATCAACTAGCCATCACCCATATTTGTCGTTTTGTTAACTTTTCCGGAGTTCATAGCATACAACTTGTTCGAGGTTGCTACTTGCATGCTAGTGGGCATTTGGCATCTTCTAAAACAAATTGCACAGATTCTTCTATACATTTTGAATATGATTCAAAGTTCGGCCGATCAGCAATTTGATATTAAAAAAATGGGGGAAATAAATAAAATTATATTCTAACATGTGGGATGAATCTTGTGGTGGGTCGCGAGTAGTTTGGTGACATGTTTTTCTTAATTCAGGATGTCGTGAGTGAAAGCATGACATTACGCTTTTTAATTGCTACTGGATTGATACTGAATGATAAATATTGACGGATTAACATGTATAAGTAATTTAATTATATGTATTATGGGCAAAAGATGTCCCCTTCAAGGTGAGTGTTTTGCCTAAAAACTAATCATGGATAGACCGTCAATTAGGAGTAATTTTAGTAAATGAGGAATTATACTGATTATTGAAGAAGGGTGTGTCTTTTGTGAAATGGTAACAGAAACATGTCGACACTTATTTTTTGAGTGTGTTTTTTCTAATCAAGTTTGGGCAGTTGTGTGTGTGATGGAGAATTTTCATAGTGCTTCACAATGAGGATTTACAACATTGCCTACAATTTATGAGCCTATTTAGTGGAACTACTTAATGTAGGTAAGTTTGATCATTCATGGGTTCGTAGGACTCTAGCAATTTTGGAAGGCACACAACACAAAAATTTTCAAAGATCAAGCTCAAGAAATTATTGACATAGTCTAAGCATTACAATTGACAACATGGTAATGGTGTCATGCGTTGAAACTCACATTATATTCTTATGTTAAATGGTTTATGAACCTCATATTTTATATTTGATGTAATGAATCTAGGTGAGGTTTGGTATGTATCTCCTTTTTACAAACACAACTTGTGCTATTTTTTGTAAATTTTTCTTAATCTTAATAAATTTTTTGGCTTAAAAAAAGTAATTTAATGATAAGATATACTATAATTTTATGGTTTTAAAGTGGAATAACGTTTATTCATAAATAGAAGACTCTTTATAAGTAACAAAATTAAGATGCACCACGTCATCAACTTAATCAAAACTTATTACTTAACAGTTAATGTCACTAATTGTTGCGCACAAATTTCAACAATAAATTTCAGTTTAAAAATAAATGACAAAATTTTAAAAATTAGTAAAATAAAGAAACACGTATTTTATTTGAGCATAATTTTAAATTATTAAGATTTTTTTTTATTTTATAAGACATGCATTTTAGGATGAATTAACATTTAAATTGGAGAAAATATCTAAATAAAATTATGTAAAACTAATACACTAGATTACTATATATAAAAAAGGATTTAAGTTATACTATTGTATACATTATTTTTTAAATATAACATTAATTAGTTTCCTATGTGATAGCATCAAAATACTTGTAATTGTAACGACATCATAAAGTATACCTTTCAAAATATATACGTAACATGTTTATCAATTAATCAATAGGTATTGCTTGTTTACATTTCATTAAAAGGGTACTAAAACAAAATTGGTGCAATAAGCTTGTAAATGGTGCATTACGACCTTCATTGTATTTGTCATTTTGTGCATTTGAAAAGTTATATATGGATGTTGTTATGTTCAAGTAGGCCCATTTTTTTTTTCTTTCAAAGCACAAATAGCGTGATGTTAATTATTATATAAATTTTTAAAATTTAAATTCCTAAAATAGAAAAACTTTAAAAAGATAACATTTGGTATAATTGTTCTTAGCAGAGGAAGTTACCCCAGCTTTTGATTAGTTATATTCAAGGCTGTGTCTATTGCAAGGCCATATATTTAACCCAATTATTTTAGGTTCTTGCTTAATAAAATAATGATTATAAGATATATAATAATTTAAATTTTTTTATAAGCACAATCAATCAATTAATGTAAAAGTTCAAAATATTGGAAGCTATAATTAACAATTTCGGTCTCAATAAATATAACTTATAAAACATTTACCGCACATTTAACTTTTTAAGACTAATGATATCTCAAACATAACAGAAGTTAATTCATCAAATATTTTATTATTAAAATATTAGTATTTATAACCTAATCAACCTTTTCAAGATATAAATATTTAATAATTAATATTACATTAATAATTTAATTTTTTTAAATATATTAAAGGAACATAAAATTATCTCTAAGCCTGAAATTTTTAAAACACAAAATTATATTAATATAGCAACTAGAGTGATAAAAGTTATATTACTTGTAGTCGTGTCAACCTCATCTCTCTATGTATCTATGTGTAAATATATATATATATATATGAATTATATTCTTATGTGATAATGATAAGAATATTTTATAGTTATCCAGATTTAAATAAATGGTTTATATTAAAACAATTCACTTAAAGATATCACATGCACCACCACAGTTGACGTCATCACCACCACTGCTATCGTCACCGTCACCATTGGCATCACCACCATCATCGCCACAACTATGACTACTACCATCGTCACCACTACTGTCACCATTACTACCACCACCACCATTACTGTCGTCGTCGCCACCATCAATAGTGGCGACCACAGTAGTGGTGGTAGCAATGGTGGTAATAATGATGATGGGAGTGGTGGCGACGGTGGTGATGGGAGAAAAATATTACTTATTGGTAAGGTAATATAATGTAGATACAAATAATCATCCTCATGTGATCGCCTTCTATACATATTAAAAATAGAAAATTATTATACATTTTTTAATATCACATTATTCATTATCTTAATCAATAAATATATAATTTACAATAATTTTATTAATATAAATTATAAGATAAATTGACAAATTAATACTATATATATATATATATGTACAAATGACATAATAATATGAAATTATGTAATAATTTTTTTAAAAGAATTCTGAAATTTTTTGTCATATAGATGTCACGTCTGCTACGTATATCAATCAATGTTCACCCATCTCAATAAATCTTTATTTTTGTACTCCACCACACTTTACTTTGTGGTGGCTCGTCCAAATTAAGCATGAAATTAATTATATACATGAAGACATTTTCTGATTTTTGTTCATTTTTCTAATAAACCATATCACGTGTATAAAACTATAATCAAACTAGCCGTCACATCACGTTACCAATGTTTGTCTTTTTGTTCACTTTTCTAGAGTTAATCTCTTATTTCAAATTTCAATCCATATAATAATGTTATAGTACAGCCTGCACTTGTTCGAGGATGCTAGTGATGTAGATACAAATAATCATCCTCATGTGATCGCCTTCTATACATATTAAAAATAAAAAATTATTATATATTTTTTAATATCACATTATTCATTATCTTAATCAATAAATATATAATTTACAATAATTTTATTAATATAAATTATAAGATAAATTGACAAATTAATACTATATATATATATACAAATGACATAATAATATGAAATATGTAATAATTTTTTAAAAAAATTCTGAAATTTTTTGTCATATAGATGCCACGTCTGCTACGTATATCAATCAATGTTCACCCATCTCAATAAATCTTTATTTTTGTACTCCACCACACTTTACTTTGTGGTGGTTCGTCCAAATTAAGCATGAAATTAATTATATACATGAAGACATTTTCTGATTTTTGTTCATTTTTCTAATAAACCATATCACGTGTATAAAACTATAATCAAACTAGCCGTCACATCACGTTACCAATGTTTGTCTTTTTGTTCACTTTTCTAGAGTTAATCTCTTATTTCAAATTTTCAATCCATATAATAATGTTATTGTACAGCATGCACTTGTTCGAGGATGCTAGTGGGGCCTTTGGCAGCTTCTAAAACATATTGCACATAAACTAGACGTATTGAATATGACTTATATGCAATAAGTTAGACCCAAGTTTGATATAAAATAAAACAAAATAATAATAAAATGGGTTTGAAATATCCTAACACGTGGGCTTATCTACTTGTGGTGGACCAGTTACTTTGCTGACTCCAAATTTAAAAAAAAAAATAAAAATATGATTCTGAGACTCTGGCATTTTTTTTATAACATGTTTTTCTTTTAATTTAATCAATAGGATCAACAAAGTGTATGTAGTATGGTTCACTATGCTCGTCAAATATATTGTCATGAAAATTCGATCCTGATATGTATGTAAAAAAACACACTTTGTTAAAGAGATGTCATCTCTTTATTAAGTATGTTTATGAACAATTTATGATTTTTTAAATGGGATTTAAAATTATTTTTAACTTAATTTCATCATGTTTTATTTCAATTGAGTCTAAGATGTTTATCGTAGCTAGAAAGGTAATTTTTTATTGTTTTAAAAATTAGAACGTGTGACCTACTTTTTTATTAATTTGATGACTAGCTAATATTCTGTCTTTCAAGTTATAAAAAACAAATCTTTTAATTTTGGTTTATATATTAATTTGATATTCAATCTTTAATAGAAATATTACCGCATGACCAATATTACATAACATTTTTTTTAATATTAACTGTTAAGTAAATGCATATACAGATCAAAATTATATAACTGAAATAATAAAATCAAATAAAAAATATGAGAGGACTGCATATATGAAATAATAATAACAAGAAAAATAAATGTACAATTAATTTATATTTCTTCTATTAGTGTCCATGAGATATAAAAATATCGATATAATGTTGCTCAGAAATTCAAAATCAGTAACTAAATCATAAACTTTGATTATTTGTTTAGTCTTGTATTTATTCATTACAATGAAAACATTTATTTATAGTGTGTTTGGTAGAAACGACATAGATAAAGCAGAAGAAAATAAAAATGACGATTATCTTTTTTATCAGTGAAATGAGGAAAAAGCTACATAGAGCAGTAAAAATATGTCAAAAACAGTACAAAAGTGAATCCCATTACATCAAATTTATTTTTACCTTGTTTTCCCTTTTCCTAACACATTTAATAATTTTCTTACACTTCAAAATTATGCATTTCCACCATAAGAATCGTTGGCAGCACAATCGTTTTAACACATTTAATTAACTATTAGCTGAAGTTTATTAACATCTGTAAACTTAGAATATGTGTTTTTCAATACATTAGAATAGAGTGCGGGTTTGTTTTTCTCTTGCAACTCCTAACTTGCACTTTTTATTACACGTTAAACCCAATCCAGCTTTCACATTAGAATCATCAACATAACAAAAATACAAACACAGCCTTAGTCTGGCGTTTATTGTTCCTCACTAGAAAGCACATGATGATTGGTTTCACCCAATACATCTGAAATTTTCTGAAACTTAACCTTTATTGCAATCCTCTCAGATGACACCACAAGAGGCCCTCTTAGACCTGCAACACCCTCACACGTGCCATTCTCAAGTGAAAACGGACAGAAGGAAAGAGTATAGTCACCATCATCAACGGCGTTCTCAATATGAAACGAACCGCGTATGGTGTTGTTGTAGCCAGTAAGTTTAACTTCCTTTGAACCTTCGAGAACGGTCCACTGAGAAGGAGTGGGTGCGCACCACGGAACATAAGTGAAGCGAACCGTTAAAGCGTCACCTACGCGTATAAAAGGGATTTTCAATGGAGATGAAAATTTCACTGGTAAACCCTTGCTAGGCCACAAGCGTGCTTGCGCAACAGTGATGGGGCAATCTTCGTTTTCCGATTGGAATGCTCCTATTCCGCCGCCCGGTGGGAACACTGGCAACAGAAAATACGAGCCACCGTTCTGAAGCACATCGCCGTCGATGTCCAGCACGTCCTGAGCGGTGGTGAAGGCAGAGTAGAAAGAGAGAGAACAAAGTAGCAGTAATGCTCTTCATTTCTTAGGGTTCTGTTAGTTCAAGCTTGTTCTTTTAATTTTTGTGAATAAGCTCTGGTGAAGAATGGATTTATAGCCTTGCTACTTATTATGAACCGTGTGGGTATAATAAATAATGCATCATAATGATGTCGGTTGACGCTATATATATATATATGTGTATATATATATATATATATATATATATATATATATATATATGAAGATTATCCACTCAATAAATTTAAGAGATTTATTGATCATAAATAAATAATATTTATCATTAAATTTTAAAAAGATTAAAAAAAATCTCTTAAACTTAGCTGAGATTAAGCGACTCTTTTCTACTTTTCTATATTATATTATTGGTACGATGATGATGGTGATTTTTATGAATTAATATTTTAAAATTTATATAAATAGATGTTAATAAATATATATATATATATATATATATAATAAAGAATAAGTAATTAATGTTAAGGAAATTTACGTCTGGAATTTGCTAACCTGTTCAAGTGGTAATAAAGGTTGATCCAACTTGTGGTGGGAAGGTATATCATTGACTCAAATTTAAAATGGTAGAAAATATAAATTAATTTGCGTAAAATTTTAAAAGTTATATTCATTGTTTTCAAGATCTTCTTCTATGAAGTCTTGAAAAAATTTTATGTGAAAGTTCAGTTTTCTTTACTGGAAATCGCTAAGGTTTCTTTTTCAAGTAAAACATGTACGTGGGTATGTAATATGAGACTAAATTTGGATGACATAAACTGTAAATAAGTCTTAATTCAATCAATAAGTATTAGGTAAGAGTTAGAAAAAATTGCAAGAAACTTGTCGTGTGAAATTGGAATAGTGCGCCAAAGTACTTTAACCTGGGAACTACTCACTTAGGCTATGGAGTGTTCGTGTCTCTTTTATACTTTTAGATTAAGATATAATGAAAGAAAAAAATTTATACTTTTAAATAAAGATAAAATGAAAGAAAGTTTAATGTTATTAAGAAGTAAAATTTTTAATAAAAGTAATATTTTAAAATTAAACTGAACATTTCAATATCTTTAAATAATATTTTTAAGAAATTAATAAAACAGAGTATTATATAGTGATATTATCGTAATTAATCATAAATAATTGATAAAATTTATTGTTGATTAAATTATTATTAAATAATATTTATTATAAATTAGATATTTAAATAATTCTATAAAAAATTGGTCCACTTCCCTGACAAAGACTGACATATTTCCTTAAACCTAATACCCTTGAATAGCTTTTCACTTGTTAAAATTTCATATTTTAATAATAGCTTTTTAAATATTAGTAAAATACTTAAGAATATTTGTAAAATCCGCACATTTTTTATAACAATACCCTTACCATTAAAAAAAAATAGTATCAACACAAATGGAGTGAGACATTTTTATTGTTTACTTTTTAACGGGTGAGACATTTTTAAATATATTGATAAAATATGAATTTTGATTTTAATTCATATATATATTATATATATTAATTTGATGATTAATCATCAATTTTAAAAATACGCAAATTTACTTTCTTTAATTTAATAGTATCAATATATTTAATAGAGTTCACATCATAGTATTTTAAACGTAATTACTCACAACTGTAATAAAAGTGTATAGATTTTCTCACACTTAAATTACTAAAAATTGCTTGTAAAAAATTATATATATATATATATATATATATATTTATATATTGATATATACATACATAGGACAATTCAGGTGAGAAAAAAGGCTACAGTGATAAATGACAAAATATAATAATAACTGTAGGATTTTGATAAATGGTTCAGATTTAGTTGTTAATTAAATAAATTCACGTGGTTTTCTCACATGGAACTTCACTCACAAACTAAATATTTATCTGTTCCTCTTTGTTTATTTTTTTTATCAATCATGTTATTTATTGGACTTTTATTTTACTCTTTTAAAATAATAATTAACATTAATTTTTATATATAATTTATTTTATTTTAAAATTGGGGGAGGGACCATGGCCCCTACCAATCCCCGCGTCCCTCCACCCGTGGGTGGGGATAGTATTGACGATGGTGTCAGTAGTGTCGATGACATATGGTAAGAGTGATGGTATTGATTCTATTGGTAACAACGATAAGGGTGATGACGATGATGGTGGTAGTGACAATTTGGGTGGCGCTACCACTACTGTTAGGCCTCATCATCGCCACCATCACTGTTAGCCCCCACCATCGCCACCACCACAACCATTGCTACCACCACCCGCATAATGCATCATGACACTACCGCCACCATCGTTAATACTGTCACCACCCATGGGCAAAGGGACAGAGGATTGGCAGGGGCCATGGTCCCTCCCCCAAATTTAAAATAAAATAAATTATATATAAAAATTAATGTTAATTGTTATCTAAAAATAGTAAAATAAAAATTTGATAAGTAACATGATTGATAATAAAAATAAATAAAAAGCAATAGACAAATATTTAGTTTGTGAGAGAAGCTTCTGTATGAAAGAATCACGTAAACTTATTTAATTAATAATTAAATCTGAACCATTTATTAAAATCTTATGGTTATTATTATGTTTTTTTATTTTTCACCAAAATCATTTTTCTCATCTGAGTTGTACTTTATTTATTTATATATATATATATATATATATATATATATATATTCAAATAGCAATGTAAACTTTGTTAACATACTATAAATATTCAGAGTGAGTACTAAATTCATTTGTTGTTCAATTTTTGAAAACTAAAATATTCTATTTTGTTTATAAATTTTAATTTGGGAGGAAATGATTAACTATATTTTTTTACATTTTTCTATTATAACAAAGGAGTTTGCAAACTATATTACAATATCAAACACATATCTAATTAGAAAACAATTTTGATAAAATGGGTCTATATTACATTCATTAGACTATGACATATCTATAGAACTATTAGGACTAAAATATATCATTTTATAAATTTGATAGACAGAAAATAAGAAACATTTTAATAAATACCTCAAGTAAAAAAATGAAACAATTTAAAAACCAAAATTAATGATTTTCAAATAACAGTCTCAATTATAACATAATCTTAATCTCAACAAGTGTGAACGGACACTCCACGTACTGCTGATATATTGGCGTTTAAGTTAAAAGAATCAAAATAATTGTTTTTAAATAAATAAAAATAAAATAATTTTTTTTAATTTGTTCTATCAAAACTTATAAAATACTAAAATATTACAACATGAGTGACGACTTTTAATTTTGTTACTCATTGCCAACCCTATACGATACCTTTGAGATTCCCGAATTTTTCGTCATCCCTATACCCTTGGCATATGTTAAACATATTACACACATGAGGACCATTTCTGATTTTTGTTCATTTTCTAGTGACACATGCCACGTATATATAAATATCAACTAGCCCTTAACCATGTTTGTCTTTTTGTTCACTTTTTCTGGAGTTCATCACTCATTTCAATCGATATAATATTATACTATAGCACACACTTGTTCGAGGTTGCTAGTGGACGCACTTGCATATGTTAATCATATTATACAGACACTAGACATATTTTGAATATGACTGATATACAATAAGTTAGGCCGAAGTTTCATATAAATTATAAAATTGGTCTAGCTGTTCAACTTATCCTGAGCCGGGTGGTTTAATTTGCTGACTCAAAATATAACAAAAATATATAAAATTTATGTGTATAATACTCTACATTCTCTGACACGTACATTTCTTCTTTTTTTTACAAGTAGCATGTTTTTCTTTTTATTTAACCAATCAATAGGTTTGCCTAAGTTTTTCATCTTTTTCTTTGTTTGTTTTTATCTATCATAGAAGGTATTTTAAGCTTTAGAAGAATGGAGAATTGAAAGAAATGTATATTTTGAAATGAATTTTTAAATTTATTTTATTTTATAGAAAAGGACAAATTTATTTTATATATATATATATATATAAATATATATATATATATTTGTAGAAATTAAAAATAAAAGTGTTACAAGATTTGGAACAGTTTATGCACTCTGATAAAATCAACTAAGTTAGATTCTTGACTTATTAAGTAATTAAGTTTATGTATTAATTTTATATATAATATTTAATAGAAATGTTAAGAAAAGATGCTTTAATTAGTATATATAACATTTTTTTAAATATTGATAATTTTGATGGCAAATCCTTTAATTTTTCAAATCATTTTTTTGCCGTCCAATGTAAGCAAAATTATGTTAAAACATAACATCTTTTTTAATAGTAAACGTTAAGTTTATACGTAAATTACAATTACACAATAGAAATAATAAAATCTAATTAAAAAAAATGAGAATACTAATTATATATAACAATAGTAAGAAAATAAAGTACAATTAATTTCACTTCTTTATTCAATGTAAGAATCCTTGTTAGTATTTTCCGTATAAAGATATCTATATAATATAGCTAACTAAATCATAAACTTTCAATATTTTATTTAGTTTTGTATTTAAGTATTAACTAAGCTTCCACACACAAAAAAAAAAAGTATTAACTAAGCATTTAGGCTATGTTGGGATGTATGTAAATGGAAGGTTAAAAGTTATTAATGTAGCAAAGAAAAGAATCAAAATATTTCTCTAGCTCCGGAGCGACAAGGAAATATGTTAAAAATATAGAAAATTGATCATTTTAAAATTACCCATACTTTATTTGCTTAAATAATAAATGCATGAGTAATTTTTAATTATAATAGGTTAATTTAATTTTTTTTATTTTCAGATTAATCTATAATTTCAACCAAATAATTTCAAGTTCTACTATATTTTTATCTCTCTTTAATTTTTTTTCATATTTTAATTTTTTTTTCATGGGACCAAATAGAGCCATAGTTATAGAGTGTTTGGTTGAACACTCTGAGAAATAAAAAAAATTGAAAATCTGAGAGAAAAATAAAAAAAATTAAAAGATAAAATGGTTGAACAGAAATATAGAAGAGATGAAAGCAGATATACAAAATTTTAAAATTATTTAAAAAAATAGATTGAAAAAGTACAAGTTAATCCGATTACGTTTAAAATTATCTTTACACTATTTTTCTTTTCAAATACACTTAATACTTTTTCTTAAATTCTTTTTTTCCATAATAGAAACAAGGCCTTAGTCGTACACCTATTTCTCACAGTGAAAAATCAAATTATTCTTCATAGTATGTGATACATCACTCAATACTTCTATAATTTTTTCAAATTGAACCACTATTGAATTGCTCTCATAAACCACAAGAAGCCCTCTTGCACCTCCAATATATTGGCAACAAGAAAGCAAAAGATTGGCAGCTCTTTAAAAATTCTTTCTTTTTCTTGCCTGATTTCAAATGTGCTGATACAAGTATTTATAGGCAAAAAGATTTGCTCCTTGACATGCTGGAGATAAATCAAAAGTTTTGTCTTTTCAAATGCTAGAGATAAATGATGATGCCTATAAGTCTGCCACCTAAAACCATTAATGTTATCTAGGAATACCAAATGCTATCTAGGAACACCAAACAACAAGAAATAAAGTTTCTTAATTTAAGTTTTATAACAAATCTCCTCCTTAAACTTAAATACTCTTCCCATTTCTCATCCCTATAAGTCTTTTGCAATTCTCCAGCAATGTGGTCGGCAGTGGCTTGGTTATCTGCGGCTTGAGCTCGGCTTTCAACTTGCTCCAGCTTAACTTTTCCTTCTTTGACCTGTTCTCGGATGAAATGAAAACGGACGTCGATGTGCTTGCTCCTTCTGTGATTAACTGGGTTCTTTGCCAACTCGATCGCCGACTTGTTATCAACTTGGATCACAGTCCCTTCATTTGGATCACTCCCAAATGCCTTAATAGATTTAAAAGCCAGACTGCATGACACATGCTCCAAGAGGCCGCCACATACTCTGCCTCGCAAGTAGACAGGGTTACAATGGGCTGCTTCTTTGACAGCCAAGTGAAAGCTGTATTTCCAAGTAGGAATACGTAACCCGAAGTACTTTTCCGGTCATCAACATCACCACACCAATCGCTATCTGAGTAACCCACTAGTCGATAGTCATCTAATTTTGAATAGACAAGACCAAGTGATAGGGTTCCTCGAATATATCTCAGAATTCTCTTCAAGGCCTTCCAATGTGTATAGCTTGGATCTTCCATGAATCTGCTCATTATCCCAACACTCAACATTAAGTCGGGTCTCGTGCTTGTAAGGTACCTTAGACTTCCAATTAAACTTCGATATCTCCCATAATCAGCTTGTTCTCTCCATCAAACTTCGAGAGTTTAGTGCCTGGTTCCATTGGAGTAGAAACCGGGTTGCAGTCCTCCATTTTAAACTTCTTTAGAATTTCAAGCGCGTACCTCTCTTGGGATATAAAAACCCCTTCTTCCGATTGCTTCACTTCCAGGCCAAGAAAATATTTCATCAGGCCTAAGTCTGTTATCTCGAACTCTTTTTCCATTACCTCCTTAAACTCCGTAATCAGCTTCGTGTTGCTTTCGGTGAATATGAGGTCGTCGACATAGAGAGCAACTACCATTATATCCTTTCCTGATTTCTTTGTGTACAAAGCATGTTCGTACGGACATTGCTCGTACCCAGTTTTCTTGAAATACTCGTCAATTCTCTCATTCCAGGCACGGGGAGCCTGCTTCAGTCCATATAGGGCCTTTTTCAATCTCAGCACTTTTTTCTCATCCCCTCTCTTCATGTACCCGAGTGGTTGCTCAACGTACACCTCCTCTTTCAGCACTCCATTTAGAAAGGCCGACTTCACATCCATCTGTAGAATTGGCCATTGGTTTTGAGCAGCTAAAGATACCAGGAGTCGGATTGACTCCATTCTTATGACAGGAGCAAATATTTCATCGTAGTTTATCCCCTCTTTCTGACTATAGCCCTTTACCACAAGTCGAGCCTTATAACGCTCAACCTCTCCCTCAACATTCATCTTCTTTTTGTACACCCATTTTACTCCAATGGGTCGAGCTCCTTCAGGAAGATCGATCAATTCCCATGTGTTGTTGCGTTCAATCGCTCCAAACTCCTCATCCATGGCTGTTCTCCACTTCTCTTCTTGGACAGCTTTCTCAAAGCTCAAGTCTTCAGAGTTGGCCAGAAGACATACAACATGAACTTCATTTGTAGTGTCGTATATTTCCTGTAGACTTCTCATCCTGGGCTGTTGTGGCTCAGTTTCTTCATCTGAGGACTCAGTGGTTGTTGTTGTTGAAGGTACAACAATCTCCGAGCTAGTTTCTTTTTCGACTAGGTTACTCCAGCACCATTCCTTCGTTTCCTCCACATGAACATCTCGGTTCACCACTACTTTCTTGTTAACAGGATCAAACAATTTATATGCTTTAGAATTTTTATCATACCCGATAAATATGTACTTCTTGCTCCGATCTTCTAATTTTGTCCTGTGCTGACTTGGTACTTGCCCATAGGCCACGCTACCGAACACCTTTAGATGAAAGACACTCGGCTTTACACCACTCCAAATCTCCTGAGGCATCTTTTCGCCTAACTTTGCATGTGGACATCTATTTTGCACATAGACTGCGCATTGCATCGCCTCTGCCCAAAACTTCTTCGGCATATTCTTCCCTTTCAACATAGATCGAACCATGTCGTGAATGGTTCGGTTCTTTCATTCTGCTACACCGTTTTGTTGCGGAGAATATGGAGCCGTCAAGAAATGCTTGATTTCATGTTCCTCACAGTATTTGTTGAACTTGGCAGAAGTGAACTCGCCTCCTCTATCATATCGGACTGTTTTGATGACTTTGTTTGTTTCTTTCTCTACCATCACTTTGAACTTCTTGAAAGTTTCAAACACTTCTGACTTCTCCTTCAGAAAGTAAACACACGTCTTTCTTCAAAAATCATCAATGAAAGAGACAAAATATTTCTTACCACTAAATGATTCTGGAGTTATTGGCCCATACAAGTCGGTATGGATTAGTTCGAGCTGCTTCTTTGCTCGGTACTCAAAACTCCGTGAGAAAGAAGTCCTCGCTTGCTTTCCAATCACACATTCTTCACATAACCTCTTTTCAAATTCCATTTTGGGCAAACCGAGCACCATCTCCTTTTTCACCAACTTAGTCAACCCTCCGAAGTGAAGATGACCGAATCGCAAATGCCACTTCATGGGCTCATCCTCCATATCAAGTTGCGTGCATTTATCTTGAACTATTTTCAACTCAAGTTTGTACATGCGATTTTTATTCATTTCTACTTGGGCGATGAGCCTTCCAAGTTTATCCCTCATTTGTAATTCTCGGTCCTTCATCAGAACCGAGTACCCCTTCTCCATTATCTGTCCCATGCTCAGTATGTTGCTTTTTAGATCAGGTACATAGTATACATCTCTGATCTCTCCGATTCGCCCATTTTCCTGTTGATACCAGATCGTTCCTTGACCTTTAACGGTTACTTTCGATGCATCACCGAAAGAAACGGATTCGGATTCCACCTTTGAAAGTACTTTGAATAAACTCTCGTCGCCACACATATGATTACTTGCGCTGGTGTCCAAGTACCAAACCGAATTATTAGAATAGCTCGGTTTGACCTCAGTTTCTGGAATGTTTGTCACTAGCAGCAATCCTTCATCTTCTTTCTCAGCAAGAAAGTTTGTTGGCTCCTCATTTTTCTTCTCGGACCTACAATCTTTGGAAATATGGCCCATCTTTCCACAGTTGTAGCATTTTACTGAGTAGTAATCCTTGGCATAATGCCCATACTTCCCACAGTTATAGCATTCAATGTTGTTTGTGTTTGTCTGACCACCTCGAGTCTGACCTCGACCACCTCGGGCCTGACCTTGGTCACGCCAGTTTTGTTGGCCGACTTGCTCATTTCTTCGTTCTCCTCTTCCTCTACCACCTTAGCTTCTGCCTCTTCCTTGGCCTCTGGTACTTTGAGCATAAAACACATTATCCTTTTTTATAGTTGCCTTCGCCTGGAGAGCTTGTTCAAGGGACTCCCCTCTCTTGTTTTTTCGTCTCTGCTCATGTGCTTCTAGGGACCCAGCAAGCTCTTCAATGGTGAATGTTGATAGATCCTTGGACTCCTCTATTGCGCATACGATATTTTCGAATTCATCTCTCAATGACCTCAAAATCTTTTCAACAACTCAGTTTGAAGAAAGAATCTCACCATTCTGATTCAGTTTGTTCATCACGGTCTCCACCCGAGTAATGAACTCGGATACGCTTTCGGACTCGTTCATCCTCATGTTTTCCAGTTCGCACCTAAGGGTTTGAAGTCGGACATGTTTTACTCGTTCGTCTCCTTTGTTTGCCTTTTCGAGTGTATCCCATGCTATTTTGGAAGATTTTGCATTTGCTATCTTCTCAAAGTTGGATTCGTCAACAGCTCGGTATAACAGATATAAAGCCGCCTTATCTTTAGCTCGAACAGCCTTCAACACATTCAACTGGGCATTTGAATATCCATCTGTGCTCGCTGGTTCCTCATACCTAATCTCGACCACATCCCAATTATCTTGGGAGCCGAGAAGGGCCTTTATCTGCACCTTCCAGTTGTCATAGTTAACGTCTTTCGTCAACTTGGGTAGCGGGATGCCATTGGTTAGACCTGCCATTTCTCTCAAGTGTTTACACTCAACTCACACACCTCACAAAACTCTCAGTCGCTCCTCTCTCTCTCTGCCAGCGCACACCGCAGCGTTCTTTCCTCACAAAACTCTCGGTAGCTCTAATACCAAATTGTTGGCAACAAGAAAGCAAAAAGTTGGCAACTCTTTAAAAACTCTTTCTTTTTCCTGCCTGATTTCAAATGTGCTGATACAAGTATTTATAGGCAAAAAGATTTTTCCCTTCACATACTGGAGATAAATCAAAAGTTTTGTCTTTTCAAATGCTAGAGATAAATGATGATGTCTATAGGTCTGCCACCTAAAACCATTAATATTATCTAGGAATACCAAATACTATCTAGAAATACCAAACAATAAGAAATAAAGTTTCTTAATTTAAGTTTTATAACACAATACTCCCACATGTGGTGTTTTCAAATGGCAAGGGACAGAACGAAAGCCTACAAGCTTCACTAAAGGAAGAACCCTCAATTTTAAATCGACCTAGTACAGTGTTGTTGTACCCAGTAAGTTTAACTTCCTTTGAAACTTGAGAACTATCCACAGAGAAGGAGTGGGTGCACACCACGGAAATAAGTGAACCGAACCGTTAAAGGTGACCCACGATGATAAACAGAATTTTCAATGGAGATGAAAGTTCAATTGGTAAACCCTTGCTAGGGCCACAAGGGTTCTTGCGCAACAGTGATGGAACAATTTTCGTTTTCCGATTTGAATGCTCCTATTCTGCCGTCGGGTCTTAACATTGACAACGGAAAACAGGAGCTACCGTTTTGAATGGTAGGTGAAAGGGGAAGGCACAAAGTAGAAAGAGAAAGAACATGGTAGCAGTGCTAGCTCTTCATTTCTTAGGCTGCTATTGAAGCCTTGTGTTGTTGATATGTGTGAATAAGAATTCTTGGGAGAATCTATTTAAAAACTTGCTTGCTGCTTGTTATGATAAGTGTTTCTTTCTTTCAGATAAAAATTCAACACAAATTTCAGAAAGTTTACAAGTTTGCGGTTTTCAGTTTAGTTTTCTAACAAGTTTTTCATATTTTCTGTCTCTTAAAAAAGTATAGAAAATTAAAAATGAGTTCAAAACACCGTCTAATTTTTCAATTTAAAAAAATAAAATAATAGAATGAAAGATGTATGAGAATAAAAAAGTTTGATATGATATTTTTTAATTTTTTAATTTAAAAATAAACTAATAAAATGAAAGAAGAAAATGAAGATAATGGAAAGAGTAAAGAAACATTGAAGATGTATTTTTTAGTTTTTTAAATCTGAAAAATTTTTTTGAATAATTTTTTAATTTTCTAAAAAATCAATTTTTCATCAGTTTTTTTTTTTAAATTAGACTTCGTGTTTTTTCATTTATTTTATATTTATGAAATAACTTTCTCAATTTTATCTAAAAAACAATCAAACTAAACGGCTACCTAAAGTATTTAAAATAAACATATAGAATATAATTATAACATGATAACTATGTCAGCTGTAGGCTTATGCTGACGAGTTTGATGTAAAATAATGAGTCATATTATCGAATTTACGTCTGGATCCTGCTAACCTTTGTTGGTTGATCACTAGTGATGGCACGGCTTTTGAAGGGTTTAACTATTTTCATATTTCAAAAACTACTCACAAAATTTTTATTTTTAGTATCATATATAATATATTTAATGATTTTAGTATTTAAAATTTGTTTGTTAATAATCTATTTTAACAATTAATATTATTAAGTCACAAACATGATTTATTTGTTGATATCCGTATATCTAAGATAAATATTGAAGAAATATGTATTTTAATTCTTTTTACTAGAATGATAATTTAATTCATGAAAAGTACTTCAAACATTAACTAACCATCTGATTATATGTTTGAGTATTTTTAATACTATTAATGAATTTTTTTATATAAAAAAAAATAATGACCGTGATAATAAAAATAATAGAATAATTTTTAGCAATTAAAAATAGCTGTAAGTGTTAAATGTTTAACCACAAGAAGATGACTGTTTTTGGTGGATGGTTTGTGGGCAATAAGCAGCCACAAAACCATTTTTTAATCTTTTATTTTTACTTGAAATATTAAATAATTAAAAATAATCATACGCAAAAACATAATTATTTATATTTATTTATATTAATATATTTTTTAAAGTTTAATTTAATTTCTAAATTTAAATTTTCTTATTTTTGAAAATAATTTAAAATTATCATACATCACATAAATTTATTTATATGTATATCTATTTATATTCATATATTTTTAAATATATATTTTATTAATTAAATTAAATTTTATTATTATTTGAAAAATAATTAAAAATAATCATATATCGCATGAATTTTATAATGAAATATATTATTATTTCTAATATTATAGGTAATAACCTTTTTATGATCTTAAATTTTTTTTAAAATAATATATTTTATGATCTTATAATCATGATTAAAAATTAAAAAAAAAACATTTTTCGAAACTCAAATAAACTCTTTTTTAGTTTCCTTTTCTTAACCTATAATTATCTTTTTAGCAAAATTTTTAATTTTTTAATTATTTTATTGTTTTATTGATTGGAAGGTATATATAATAAGCGTAATTCAACGTTTTATTTAATTTTTTTGTTAGATTACGTTAAATAAGATTAATATTTCTTTGATATTTCTATCATTTTAAAGTACAAAGAAATGTTACAAGAAATCTAAAAAAAATTATAGTTTACTAATGTCTCATATATTTTTGCGTTTTACCATGGATTTTTCGGTAATTTGTGTATATATGTTAATGGGAGAAAATTTATGGGTTTTCTTTTTTTACTTTTTAAGTATAATAATCGCATGAAGATTAAGTTTATGATTTGATATGTATTATCCAAACCAAACCTAGTAATTTTTACTAGTTATCTTTTTTATACTATATAGAGAAAAAAAGATGTTTATTCGTAATTGTCAACATTTTATTGGTTATGTATAAGACAAAGTATTCGCTAGGTTAAGTACTTGTCATGCTAGAATGTCTCGTGTATATTGTTGGCATTGTGATATGGACGTCAAATCTCAAGTTAATGAGAAGCAGCAAATCTAAGTTTATGACGAGAAACATTATCCAAATTTAGGTGGATACATCACTAAACACAGACAGAATTAAAAAAGTTCAAGAGACATTAAGCAAACGGTGACCCATCTGCTGGATTTTATTATCTAATATACATCATTATATAAAATATTATATTGACCACAGGTCTGTGGGATTCTTCTGGGTACTTTTTGGGCACTTCAAGCATTAAAGTGGCTTCGTTAGGGTGTATATATGTGTGGTTAGTTTCAATGAAAATTTAATCCATAATTCGTTTAATTAAGAAAGAGACTAACTTATGCTTTAAAACCTACCACCCTTTCGAAGCTTTTTACATTTTAAAATTTCATATTTTAATAAACATTGACAAAATATTTATTAGGGATCAGCAACCCACATATTTCACTGATAATGTATGTTATATGAAAGTTATTTAATTTGTATTAATTATTCAGTAATTAGCATGAGAAAATTAAGAATAAAATGAGATGAGATTTGTCAACTATTTCTATTTTATTTATAACAAAATATTAATTCTTTGAAAGCCGTCGTTAGAAGATTTCAATTCAAATTTTACAGCAACGAACAAGCTGATATTTTATATCAAATAGTTACTAGTGGCAATAATTATTAAACCTTCTTAGAAACGAAGTATTCAGCTTGTAGATTTAGACGCAATACTATACATAACCAAACTTGTTTATAAATAGATTCTTGGAACGTTGCTAATTCATGCAAGTGAAGAAGAAAAGGGTTCCATATTAAGAAATGAAGAACCCTAAAACCTTGTTGGTTCTCTTTGTGCTTTCTGCTTTGACATTCTCAAACCTACCTTCATCGAGCGGTGAGGAACAAGATGTGTTCGACGTTGAGGGTAATCCGATTCTTAACGGTGGCACATACTATATGTTGGCAGCAATAGGCAACGGCGGAGGAATAGAACTCGGCGAAACAGATAACGAAACATGTCTTCTCAGTGTTGTGCAATCCACAAACTCCGTCGCTAATGGGATGCCACTCGTTATTTCAAGCGAAGTCCGAATATTATACATCACTGAAGGCCTTGCTTTGAACATTAGTTTCACTGCTGTTCCACCGTGCGCCCCCGTTCCTTCTGAGTGGACCATTGTGGAAGATCTTTCTCATGGTCTCGCTGTTAAGATTACTGGCTACGAAACTACAGTGCCCGGTTGGTTTACCACTCACAGAGCTTCCATTGATTCCTTCCATTACAAGTTTGTGTTCTGTTCCAGTGTCGATAGCACTTGTGGGGATATTGGTATTTCTGTCGATTCTGATGGAAACAGACGTTTGGTCGTTGCTGATAAAGATCCTTTGTTGGTTCAGTTTCACAAAGTTCAATCTTGAAGCACTACTGCTGGCCCTCCAATTTAACCCATTTGCTTTCTCCTACTTATAACTAAATAAATGATTTTGTTGTAATAAACTATCCAATTAACACTGTATACAATAAGGATAATGCCTTTAAGAATTCCTGTGTAACACATGTACTTAATTAAGCCATTGATGTTGTTTTGGGGAGGTTTTTAAGAGTTATTTAAGTTGTATTTTTTAAAAATTGTGTGTACACCTATGCAGTTAACAAGATGACTCTCGAAAAAAAAATGAATATCTTTATCAACGTAACCGTTTCTTAAAATTAAAATTTTTTTTTTTGAGTAAGAAGTAATTAATTGCATTAATAATTTTATTTTAAATTCAATACAGTAATATTAAGAACTAAAATCATTATAAGGGAGGATAGTCCAAGAATACTACGTTGAAAAACTTTTTAATAAGTTTGGTAATTTTGACTGAGTGGGTGAGTAGTCATTTTGATTATAGATCTCATTTAAAAATAGAATGAAGGTTATGCTTTAGCTCAATGTCATGTTCAAATTATTGAGAGTTTATCATATTTAATTAATTACTCTCAACCTGACCTAATATAGATGAGTGGACTAAGTATATATACTAAAACTTATTCTATGATGTGAGTTATACACTGCATGAGAGGGTAAGTTTAAAAGCTTTTATGAATTGTAACATATATTTGATTTTAAGTGGGTAGTTTGTACGTGATTTTGACATAATCTTTAAAGCATTCATGAATACTATATATGTGTCTACTAGTGTAAACAATTAGAATTATGTGCAGTATGATTGATAAATCGCTAAAATATACATCAAAATAATTTGTTCCATAAAAGTTTACTTAACAAGTTAATTATATATTATGTTTTATGATTCAGGATTAGGTTGATAAAACTCATGTATTAAAACACCAAACTTAATGTATTAAAGTTCATGATTAGTAACTCAAGAGTATTTTTTTTAAAATTGTACTTTATAATACTTTTAAAATATGTGGGAGAATATTGTTATATAATTTTGTAAGATATTATAAAAGTAATTATTTATTTTAAGGGACCTTTTATATAAAACGACTTGCATATTAGCTAAGCCTTATTCCTTACTTGCATTTGACTAGGTCTGGTGGTTATGATTTTATAAAAAATATGCTAGCAACGTTCATACTTTGGAAACCGATTAATCTAAGCTATTGCATTTCGTAACTTTATCTTCCAATACTTTATCATCCTTTTTAAAAATTTTCAATACCCAATTTTATCTGGTCATCCATAATTATTTTTTATTTTTCAAACTACAAATAAAATCAATTACAAATATAAATAAATAAATAACAAACAGAAAGAAAAAAGAGAAAGAAAGTGGGCTCAAAAGAGATCGAAAAGAAAAGAAAAGGAAGAGCTCGGAAGAGCTAGAGAGATGAAAGAAAGAGAATTCGAGACAGCATAAGAAAAAAATTAAAGAGAGAGCTCGAGGAGAGTTCGGTGGAAAGAAGAAGGAGAGTTCGGAAGAAATGAGCTAGAACAAAACCAAAGAGAGAGAAAAAAGCTTGATTTCACTGTTAGAGTAATCTATGTACCCCCTCTCCTACATGCTTAAGCTTGCACTCACTCCTCTTTCATATGCATTTTTACCACTATCAATTTCTACAAAACAATGTGCAAGCTTTACAAAACAATATGCAAGCTTTGATTCATAAAAGCAATGTCTAAAATAAAATAAAATGAAATACAAATTTTGCATATAAAAAGGGGTCTTTGAATCATAAGAGAAGGCTTTTCTTTCGAAAAAAAAAATTTAGAGGGTTCTCTTCTCTCAAAATAAATTTTTCAGAGAAAGAAGGAAGGAGCTACAAAAACAAAAATCAGGAATGAAGGAGAGTCAAGAGAATAGAAAGATCGTACGCTATACGTATTAACTCACTCTTTTTCTCTATTATAATTTCAGAACCCACTCAAGAGAAGAACATTTACTAACCTCCATTGGCCACTATCAGAGAGACTGCCAATGTGAGAGATTCTCCATTCTCGCCCATTGCTTCTCTTTCTCCTCACTTCCATTTCATTAATCTTCTCGAATCGAACCTTTTTCTTTTCATCATTTTTCACTTCTCTCTTCTCGAGCCACCTTTTTCTCTCTCTTTTTTAAGATAAGGTGAGGCCAAAACGTTGTTGTTTTTTAACACAAGCTGAGACCTTTCTGAGCCATTTTTTAGGCACCTTGCCTTAGGTTTTTTGCGAGAAGTGAGAAGAGAAGTAGAGAACCTTCGCGACCTTGTTTGTGATTCAGCGAGAGCTTCATGCCTCTATTCTCTGGCCAAGCTCCGTGGTTAATTTCCAATGAAGTTTTGTTGCCAATTCCAGTGAGAACCTCGTTTTCGGAAATTCCAACAAGGCGGGGACAACTTTGTTCTCGACTTCAACCTCCCTGTCAAAGTCCCTGCAATTCCGATGATGACACCTTAAGATTCCAGCATTGTCCCTGCAACCTCCCTGGTGAAACAATGTCAAAATCCCTATGATTCCAACATCCTTTTGAGTTTTGACCATCTCAACTTCGCACCTGCACTTTCTCATTCTCAGTCGGTTAGTCTCCCACTCTAAGAGTAATAGCTTTCTGGATTCACACTGCGAGTTGAGCTCATGCTCCATTTCTATGGTCTTTGAGTTCGAATATTATGACTTACTTGCTCTAGTTTGGTTCTTAGAACCTTTTGGCACTGAATGTATTATTTTCACTTATGAGTTATGACCATTATAACTTGATTTACAAATTGCTTATTTGCTTTAGTTGTTAGGGACTTTAATTTTGAGTTTGATACTGAATTTGTTATTCTGAAATCTGAATTATTTACTTTGTTTGCTTCTAAATCTGTCAAAGTGTGAATTGTTCAATTGATCTCTTTATTCTATTCTATTGTAAATTGCTTGTTTGATGAAGTACTAATTTTAGTTGAGTAATCTCAATATGAATTAATAGTAAATTAGAATTATTAATGAAGTAAAACTGGATGTGTTTTTCTAAATTATTGGCCTGTTGGTGACTAAATTTAGAATTTTTAGAAACTTTTGCCATTGAATTGTGTGCTTGAATTGTTTTTAAAGAAGACTAGCTTCTAAGTTTGTTTTATTATATTGTTACAACATTAAATTAATCATTATATATACTATTTATAAGTATTTAATTACTAATTTTTATGTTAAGTAAATTCTTACGAGATTACTAGTTGATTTTATGGAGCTTTCATAAATTTATGTAATATCTTAATATTAATAATTTTGATAATGATTTTTTTTATTTTTCAATTATCTTTTCACCGTTCCGTTAAAATCCAAATATAGACAAAAATATGTTATTTGTGTTTATACGTTAAATTATAGAATGTTAAAAATTAACAATGACTACTTATGTTGCATATAATTAGTAATATTGACTATTACATAAAATGTAATTGTTAATGGTAATTTTTAACTATAATATTTTTAATTTATCACATAAATATAAATTGTTGATTTTTTATAATAAAAAAAATATCTTACTTTTAAAAGAAAAATACGAAATTTATAAATATGATAATATAAAAAGGCAAAATTAACATTAAAACTAAATTATAACAACTAAAGGACAAACTTTCGTTATTTTTATTTTGTCTTGCAATAATTATTACAACCACATATATTATTGCTTTATTTAGTCTTACGAAAAAAGAATTTAAATTTTCAGTTTTCAGTCCAGTGACGCCTAATTATTTTCGAATGACCTTTCTTTTCATTTTAATTGGTCATTATTTTCTTTTTGTAGTCCCTGACTTGAGATCGACTAGTTGGATGATTTTTAGACAGAAATTAAATATTATAACATAATTTTAGACATTATATCATTTATAGTATTAATCAATAAATATTTAATATATAATTAATTAATTTTATAAATTATAAAAATCAAATAATTATAAGTTAAATATTTATTGTTAGGATTAATGTGATGTTTTGAGATATTTTCTTTTTACAGACATATGCTGGCTGACATTAGCCTTTGATGAACTTTGACTAAGGAAAAGGATAATATTGTGAAATTTAATACGCAGAAACTTTTTAGAAATAAGAGCATTTTCTTAATTATGCATGTTTGCTTCTTTTTCTATATTTTTAGCCAATACTAATTCAACATATTTTAAAGGGTAAGAAAAATATGATTTTAATTCCTCTAAATTTTTTAAAATTTTCTTTAATTTGTTTAATATTTTTGCCGTTTTATTTTTATAAATTTTAAAATGTAACAAGTTTTTAATTTATCAAATATTATCTAAATAATTTTGTGTGGATTGATACCGAGGGATCCACTCTAGTAAATAACGAGCAAACACCAAATATGGGTGATCCCTCATGATTATTACACGTGACATGCATCACTTGAAAAGTGAAGAAAAATCTGAAATCGTCCTTGTGTAAGAACAAAAGCCAATTCCCATTTATGATGATGGCATTGATTGATTGATACAGGCTACATGTTTTTCACTAGAAAAGGGACAAAAAAATCCTGAAGGGTCCCTGTGTGTGAATACTTTAATGTATTAGAAGAGGATATGAATGAGCCACGTCTAACAAAGTTCTTAATGTAGTATAATAATTATGTGGTGATATCCTTGACCTACTCCTCTTGGAAAACAATACTTGAGTGATGGCATATTCATTGACATACTGCCACATGCTTCACTAAGAAAATCAACCAAATCCTGAATCATCAAAGGGTACATTATTGCTGGTTTGCTCTCGCTGTGTAGGAATTAATAAATCATTCTCCATGCATGCGATTCACGTTGGGCGTTTAACACAAAGTGAAGGTCCTTTACTTTTATTAAGTTAATGTTTGTTGGAGTAAGTGATTTAGTAGAAATAAGTTATTTGCCTATAAATAAGAAAGATTAGTAATATATAAATGAAGTTAGTTAAATATGTTTTTGTTGAAAGAAAAGTTTACAACATAGAAGGAATTTACACATGAGGGGGAGATGGTTGAATATTTTAACTTGTATCCTATTGTTATAGATTTTTTCTGTATATGATGATTTGATGTACAGATGATTAATAATAAGAAATGGTAGTTCGTGATAAGTGATCAAATGATATTCTTGAATATAAAAATGAAAATAAAAATTTTAAAATTAAATATTATTATTTTTTAAATTAAGTAAAAATTATTTTTAAAATAATTAAAAAATAAAATCAAATTTTTTTTGTCGAATATGTTTTTCTTAAAAGTTCAAAACCATAAACTCAAAAATACTTAAAGTTTAGAAATGTTAGCTACCTATCTCACTTTTTATATAATAATTTCCTTCGTATATGTGAGGATAGGTTTCATGTCAGTTGTAGTTCGAATTTTAAAGGAACTAAGTTTTTCAATAATTAATTAAATATTTAATTTCTAATGAATAATTATTTTTTTTTAATTATATGTGTCAAATTATAGATAGACTTTTTTTTCTAAAATAATTAAACCAACATTGACTTAAATATTCTATTTTCTTTAGAGAATCCTAATTAAAAATACTATTTATAAGGACACCAATTAAAGAACTAAAAAGAAAAACTTTTATTAAGAGTTATATGCAACCATAATTCAAAATTATAAATGGTACAAATTTTACTCGTCTTAATATAACAGTTTCTCCTTTATAACTCCTCAACCAATGCCTAAAGGGTAGAACACTTAGAAACATTTCCCTTCTCTTTATAACTCTGCAATTCAAAATTGTATTCGTACTTCGATAGGTAACTTCTTATTATAATTCTAAGATTTTATAATAATTTTAATTTAATATATTTTATAATAATTTTAGTATTACATAGCAATTTACTATGTCATTTTGTAAATAATAATTTTAATTTAATATGTTTGAAAATATATTTTATTAATTTTTATCTTTCTTTGTTTATGTGTGTATCTTTATTGGAAGAATGATTTGCAAAAGAGGTTGAATATAGCTTGTGAAAACGTGTAGTTACAAGACTGAAAAAAGTTATATTTTTTTAACGAGAATAAAGTTAGATTTTTTTTATGACTAAAATAATCACTAAAAATATGTACACTAAAAATTTTTATTCTGTTTATATATATATATTCTCTTAAAAAGGATCATCCGTCTAACTATAATTATGTGACAAAACAACCGATTAACAGATTCAGTCAAATTTAAAAAATAATTACTTTATGTGGTAAATTTTATAAATCATGTTGAATCAAATGATAAGCATAAAATATTATTGTTGGACCATAACATAACATGTAGGAATTTCTCCTATAAATAGTCACTTCTTAAGCTGCTTCTTCACACAAGTGATCACAACAAAAGCGAAAATGAAGAACACTAGGTTGATTACTCTCTTTCTCGTTTTCGCCTTCACAGCGTACCCACCTTCTGCCTCTGCTAAAAGAGGTGAGCTTGTGTTGGATTCAGACGGTGAACCTCTTACAGTTGGTTCAACCTACTACGTGATGCCGGTGGGACGATACAGCGGCGGAATAGAACCAATCGTAACGGGAAACGAAACGTGCCCTATGACGGTGGTGCAATCGCCATACGACTACTCTCCGGGGAGTCCCATAAGATTCTCACCTCCGAACCAAACCACTAACAAAATCTACGAAGGTGTTAGTTTTGATGTTGGGTTCGGGTGTGTTCCGTGGTGTGCCCAAACACCTTCTAAGTTTACCATTGTCCGAGGAGACGACCAACGAGGTGAACAATTCTCTTTGAAGCTCTCTGGTTCTTCCGAAAACACTGTGTCTGGTTCGTTCTCGTTCCAGACCGCTAACTACTATGGCTTGGGGTTCAAGTCTTGGCGCCGCTATGCTTACACGCTTGTGTTCTGCACCGACGATGGCACGTGCCGCGGTGTGGGCATTTACGTTGACCGTTATGGGAACCGCCTTTTGGTGTTGACTCAACGTGATCCTGTTGTGCTTCAGATTCGGAGTGTTAATTCATATGCTGCTGCTTCTGCTTGAGCCACCATGTTGGCCTTTGTAAGACTAAATAAATGCTTCGACTGCATAATCTTGTAGCTGATGCATTGCTCAATAAATAATCCTCTTTCCCGAATCATATGGAAAAACATATATAAACAAATTCCAATTAACTGAAATTTATTTAATTTAACTTTTTAAATTTTTTTTTAAAATGTTACCTTTTCACATTCTTTAGTTTCAATAAAATTAACTCTTAAATAAATAATACTTCAAAAAACCTATTTTCTCTTCTCACCTTTTATGTTTGTATAAAGATAGAAGAGATAACGTCATAAAGTAAATGCAATACAAACAGATTAGATCATGTGATTAATTAATGGTGTTTATCATTAGATTTGGTGTGGTTTGAGATTAATCTGAAGCAAATTAAAAAAATAAGTATGGTGATATTTGATTTAATAATTTAGATTAATTATAAAATCTGAACCAAATAAAACTGATGCTTTGCAAATTGATTTTGTTCGGTTTTGTGGTTCAAAATTTCTATTACGAACTATTAAAGAATTTTATTTAAAAAATTGTATAAAAATTTATTTGTTCTCAACAAAATTATACAAAAATAACAACTATTAAAATTAAAGTATAGACAATCAATTTATTTAAACATTACATTTTACTAATTATTGTCAAAATTGTATCCAATAAAATATTAAATCAAATAGTTTTGTTAAAATATTTATTCATTAACTAATACATACTTAAAAATCCTAATTAAAAATTAATTTAAAATCATAAAAACTTAAAAAATAATGAGTAAATGTATATGACTTCCTTTGGAATTGCTAGAATAATAAAGGAAGAGCAATTTGGTTTGGTTTTATAGGATTTCAACATCTCAAATTGCAAAACAAATTGAACTCTGCACAGTCTAGAAATTACAGAAATCAAATAACCTCAAACTAAAGTGGTCTTTTGTGGATTTCGATTTTTGCGATTCAGTTTTCAATTTGGTTTGCTTCCATTTAAAACTTCCCTACATGTGATTATCAATATATAGTATCAACATTGACACCCTACTTAAATGTGTCCTCTCTTATACAAAATTTTTCAGACATGTGAGAGAATTATATATTAGAGTAGTTTAGGAAATATATTTTAGTTTTTTTATAAATCAATAAAATTAAATAAAAAGTTAACTAAATTTCTTAATATAGGTAAAATTAAGTATTTTTTTGTTTATTATAATTACTTTAATTTAAATTTTACTTTGACTTTAAAAAAATTAAATTGTTATGCGTACAAAAAAAATCAAGTTCGTTGCTGGGTGTTAAAAGTTTAAAGTTAGAAGATAAAAACAAGTAAATTCCATTCACCAAAACTTTTAATATACATTTAACTTTCTTATATTATATTATCAAGCTGAGAACATTAACTACTAGTTTACTACTATCACAATCATAAAATAGAAAATAATATAAATTAATTAAATATTTTTATTATTAAAATATTAGAATAACTTCAGTGTCTGTTATTTGTTGTTTTTCGAAACAATAAGCATCCCTACTTCTGGAGAAGGTGAATTGACATTGAGTGGTAAAAAAAAATTATAAATGAAAAAATTATTTATGTCCGTTAAATTAATATACTGATAGTAGTTAAATTGTATTTTTAAGTTATTAAAATAAGTTAAATATAAGTAAAAAATTATAAAAGCTTTGATTATTTATATATAAAAACGCAATAATTTGAGCAAACCTCATAAAAAAAGTAATGTTAGTTATGAGTAATATAGTTTGGTGGAACTCATTTACATTGGATTAAAAACCTTAAAAAATTTCTTGTAATCAAGTTGCTAGTATTTGTTAATAACAGTATTACTTGATAATAATAAGTATTCAATGATTAATATTAAATTAAATAACTTTAAACTTTTAGATTTAAAAAATTAAAATTAAAAAATTACATTAGACTTCAAATTGTTTAAACTGTCTGCTGACAAAGAGGGGCATGCCATGGATGAACTCCACGGCGTGATCTAGGAACTTACTGCAGTCTTTGAAACCTCATATAGAACTCTTAAAACTTAGCATTTTCGGTAGAGTGGAAAGTGACATGATAGAAAAATAGGAGAAAAGTTATATTTTACTTTTCACTTAGGTATAAAAAGAAAAAAAAAGTGTAAAAATAATTGACTTTCCAAAATACCTTTGTAATTATATGTAATTTACCTCCTAAAGGGAAAAACATAAAGTTCTTCATATTTTGTTCATAAAAATCAAGTAATAAATTATATATAATTTTTTGTGTTTGTAATAATTTTATATTAAATTTTTCTTTCTTTTTTATTACTTTCTATTGAACAACTTTGATTTCTACTTTATTTTATCTTTTTTTCCTTTTTCTTTCCTCACATTGTTTTTTCCTTTATTTGCTCGCAACGGAGTGTTAGAAAGGTAGTTTTGGGATGTTGGGTAAGACACCGCGGATATAGTTTACTTTCTTGTTTGTCTGGTTCTGAATGCCTTTTTTTTGTTTTTATTATGTAATGGGACAGACAAATGTAATCTGATTATTTTTATTGAACGATTTCAATGATCGATGCGGAGAATGATATAATTGATAATGTGGTTGACGAAGCTATTGAAGAGTATAAGAAGAAGATAGGAAAGCTGCAAAACACGTTGATGAGATGAGAAAAGGGAAATATCTGATAATATTTTCTTTAGGCTATATATGCTTAGATTGATAGTAAAGGAACATAATGGAATGGAGTACGACACAATACAAAAATATTATGTTTTAGTTTGATTAAATAAGAATGGAATGGATTAAAACCGGGTAAGATAAAATTTTATTTCATTCTATTTCATTCATGAATCAAAGAAAACATTCATAATTTTAAATTTTTTATTTTAATTTTATTCTAACATTTTATTAAAAGTCATTTTCTTTCATGCTATTTTTAATAATAAAAAAAAAACTCCTTTACGGCTATTATTTTCGCGAATCAACTTGATCATATTTTTTAATGTTTTTTCCGCTTGTCCAACTAAATAAGTAATTAGAAGCGGATTAATCAAGTATGAGTTCTTTTTTTTTTTTTTTGAAAAAATCAAGTATGAGATCTTATTAGTTGTCCAACTTATCTCTTGATTCTATATATAAATAAAAACAATTTATCTAATAAAAAAATCTTATTTATCTCATCTCATTTTTATTTTATTTTTTTGTTATTGCTACTTGATAAAAGTCATTTTCTCTTTATTTATAAAAGTCATGTACCGTATATAGTTTCATGATGAATATAATTATGGATTAGTATTAATTATTTATAATTATTTGAGCGAGATTATAATAAAATTGATTATGTGATGAATTATGTTAATAAAAAACTCATTTGAGCAGTTTTTGTCTATTTTGAGAGATTATAAATTTATCATCTCACTAAACAAATTAACATATACACATTCTCTTCATAATTCCCTTGAAGGTGGGTAGAAAAACTTTCTAAAGTTCTTATTCTTCGAGAAATGCAAAGACATTGCTCATGAAATAAAAAACTCAAATTCAATATATATGAGGTCTTTTTCTTCTATTTTTATATTTATTTTCTATATATACATAATATAATTTTGTATGTATGTATCTTAAGATAAATTTATTTCCATCAAATTACCCTAGCCTAGGAGGTTTCGGCCACAGCAAAGCTGAAAAGGTATTTCAAAGGATATAAAATTTGGTTATCACAAAGTGCCAAAATAGTATCTCGAGAGTTTTAGGCCATAATAAAAGCAAAAAGGGTCACAATCTTAACAAAAACTAAAGTGACAAGAAGAAAGTATATAATAATATGGATCCTAACATCTCATCTTATATACTAATACAAATCTATTACATCAATTTATATGATAAATGATACTGAAAATATAAAAATTTACAACAATATCATGAATCATATATTAAACAACTCGACCAGCACGAACTATGAGATATCTTGCCCACCAACATGTGTCGCCCAGAGAAGTCTGAGTTATGATTTTTTAGAGAAGAGATTTTACTTAGCAAGATGCGTCATTGGGCGAAAAGTCACACATAAATCCTCGCAATGAGTACTTTGTGCTGAGCGGGAGATGTCGCTAGGCGCAAAGTCAAGAATTTTCTTGACAAAACAACTTTGTGTTAGGCGAGATTTGTCGTCCAACAAGACTCTACAGAATTTCAAAATCTCTACTACATAATTCTCAACAATTCTAATATAAAAACACATCATTTTAAACCATTATAATTTATATTATCACTTCAACTTGCACAACATAATCATAAAATATATATATATATATATATATATATATATATATATATATATATGTATATGTATATACATATTCAAGTAACTAGGTTCTAAGTTGTATTACACATGTATACAGCTACATCAAAATGTTATCTTCCA
Organism: Psophocarpus tetragonolobus; assembly: GCA_037954015.1. Lineage (NCBI taxonomy): Eukaryota > Viridiplantae > Streptophyta > Magnoliopsida > Fabales > Fabaceae > Psophocarpus > Psophocarpus tetragonolobus. Next base: position 20,969,822 of record CM075691.1, read on the forward strand.
ACCATAAACTAAACTCCATGAACTTCTTGTAGTCAACATAATTATGCTTCACTCTCGGATAAATTACCCCTCAGCATCACCATTGATCTTTGCACTTGCGTTAAACACGATCATCGCAGTCATACATAAAATGTATACAAGAAAGAGTAAGCTTATAATACACGAAATCAATCAAATGTAAAGCATGTTACAAGATCAATAAGTTTATCAAATAGTCAAATACACATATGTTTCCTTTAAGCATGAGCATTCAAAACAACATAATCATATGACGTGATGCTTTTTGAAACACTACATTGAATTCAGATACCAAGATGACCTATCTGACTTCCCACAATTGGTGTGTGGCATCTATTTGACCCATTTCTAACAATCAGCTAAAGTCTAGGTATACTCATTTGATACTTTCAACTAATGTCTAACATCCAGTGGACTCAATTCTGACCCTTAGCTGACTTTCAGTTGGTGTCTAACGTCTACCTGACCCAATAATAACACCTAGTTGCTATCTAAGTATATCCTTTTGGTGTATTCCCATTCTTACCGACCTAAACCCCAGGATCGCAAATGTATCTTACACTAGTACCAGTGTAATATCATTCGTTATAGTAATAACACATAATAAAAATAGTGAAGAATTATAAAAATAAATAAATTTTATATTAAAATACATGAATCCTTACATAAATAAAATATAATCCTCAAATTTAGGTCTCTCTAAAAGAATTATATGAAAATAACCACAAAGACATTTATTCTAAAATAATTACAAACCAATGCTAAAGAAAAATTTAATTAATAAAAAATTAAGTCTTCAAGTCTCATTTGTATCCAAAACCCCTTCGTTGAGTTCTGAAAACAATAATCTTAATGAGATAATAACCTCAGTTAATAAAATAAGTCCTAAAATAGGTTCGTAAATAGTGTTGCTTTTCGCCAGTGCGGAATCTACAAAAATCCAACTATGGTACCTGCAATTAAAATAAAAATGTTCATGCTCATAAAAATATAATTTAATTCTAAATAATCTCTAATAAAATTCATGGGCGATAAAAAAACTATTATCTAATTAACACTAAATGCAAACACATAAATTCACAACACAACATAGTAATACTCACAATCACTCACTCTCACTCTACGATTTCCAAAACTAGGTTTCTATAATTCATAAAAGGTTTATGAGTTCATATTCCATTCAATGACGTCTCATTGTCTTTCCCACACGCTATTATGGAGGTATCTGAATCTCTTCCCCATCCTAGATGGAAGTATTTAAAATCTCTTGCTCGTATTAAATGGAGGTATCTTATATTTCTTCTTCATCCCAGATAGAGATATCTCATACAATCATCACATCAATTTTCAAATACTATGAACATCAACAACAATTCTTAAAATTTCACTATGTCAATACATACATGTTTGAAAATACCAATTTGCAAAGAAAATAATAATATACGAAAAATTACTTAGCTACGTATCAAAATATATATATATATATATATATATATATATATATATATATAAAATAAAGGAATACATAACTCACAGGGAAAAGAAATCGGATGCATAACTTGTAGTTGCTATGAAACTCATTAGCCTTTAATGCATAAGACAAATATACATAATTGCAAAAACCCTCGTGCATAGATTATATGTAAAGAGAGCATTGATAAGAAGTCGTAACAACTTTAAGCTTTAGTATAGAGTTAATTCAATTAAATCTTGGCTAAATTTTATGACACTAGACACGTATATTCCTATTTAATCTTTATAGTTTACATCTTTAAAAAAAACATACCATGGAGATTTAAACAAAAGTGTTTTACTTATCTCTTAAAACAAAATTTTATAAGTATAATTTATTCTTCTCTTTACTTTTTGTTCTCTTTCTCAACTTAACCATTGAGCAATACACTAGTCTCCTTAATGCAAGACTAGGCAAAGAAAGGTTCCATTAAAATAATTTATCTGCCTTAAAATTACTACCAAATATTATTCTCCTCTCCTAATGACTATAATTAGCAATATTTGAGGGTCAGTGGTTGGTGAAAAATCACTATATTATGGTACAGTGGTAGCGACCATTCTTTATGGAAGGTAGAGCTAAGACCACCAAGCTAGTTGTGTGGGTATGCATTCCAAAGCTCCCAATTGAATTATACAATGACGAATTTTTAGGTAGAGTAAGTGACACATTGGGCATTATGCTAAAGATGATCAACTGACCGCAATCTAAGTAAAGGGGCATTATGTGAGAATTTGTATAGAAATTTATCTCAATGATTCGCTTCAACCCAAACTAATTGTTTGAGGCCACCTAATCCAATTTCAATATGAACGATTGCATAAAATATGCTTTTAATGTGGCTGATACGGACTCTAGGATATCCAATACAATGAGGAGATAACTTCCATGACTGGATCGCATGTGGTGAATGATAGTGGCAATGTAGATGGGTCATGTGCCACAAACATAGATGTTGCTAATCAGCCAGAATCCATGCACGTCACTAATGATGAATCTAAGCATGTAATAGTCACATGGAGCGAGAAGGTATCAAATACACAAATGCAAAATAAGGAATCAATTTAAGATATATACGACCATTGGATCCTTGCCAAGAATTCTACAACCAAAAATCAAGGTTTAAGATCAAAACCATTAAGCAATGTGTGACCTAACACACAGAACCTTAAGGAAGTCCAAACCATCAAGTCGTGGAATTCAGCGCATGGAAAAGTGGAAGCAAGCCAAAAAACATTTCATCCTGCAACTCCAAAGCGAGGAAAATGCACACACCTAGATAGGTGGAAGTAAACACCAATACAGTTATATCAAGATTTAGCCCTCTTCAACACCAAAGCGAGAAATCCAACGACATGCAGAAAGCACAACTCAAGACTTCATGTGTAGTAGTAGTAGTGAATCACGACCCAAAATTCAAGTAGAAAACTAGTGAGGAACAAGTGGCCCCACACCATTCAGCTGTCACAGGAAATTTGCAGAGAAAGAAGAATGCACAAAGAAGTGGGAAATGCATAACACCTGGCACAAGCTCTACGAAGAAGAAACGAGAAAATTGCGTGAGAATGATGGTGACAAGAAAGGCTCACCAAAATAGCATGACTGCACTTATGGGTTTTGGGACGAACAGCAAAACACATGAAGAAAAGCAACAAAATATGGAGATGAACGTGAGAATTAACACTCAAGAGGTTGAATTAATACGACAATACCAAAGACTTGGACTGAAGCAAGAAGGAAGGTGATGAGGGTGATCGCATCTAGTTGGCAAGAAGTTTCTCGACTATTCCGCCTAGTGTAGATGCCAAAAGCATGAAATTGGAAAACCAAACCTAAGAAACCAGTTGATTTATGGACGTGTCAATGGCACCAGAAAGTGACTCGAAAGGAATCCTTCCTGCACAAGATGATGAAGATAATGACCTTTCTAAGGCACTTTCCATAGTTTTTTTTTTTAACTGAATTTTATAGATTGGAATTGCCGAAAGGCATGGACAAGGGGATTTAGTTTTCTGATCAAAGATATTGCTAAGAAATATGAGGCAAGCCTTCTTTTCCTTCTTAAAACTCAAGTCAACAACAAAAGAGCTAAAAAAAATTATGGCAAAACTAGGATTTGATAACTGGCATATTGGTAGTACAATCAGGAGATTAAGTGATATCTATTGTTTATGGAATTCTAACCAGTGGAGGTCCTCATGAAGGATTCCCAATTTGCTCACCTCAGTGTTTGGTGGGGGAAAGAATGTAACATCCTAAATCCTTAATAAAAGTATTTATAAAAATATCAGAGATTTTCAAAATTTGTTTTTACATAAAGAACCATAATATTCTTGTAACACTGCGAGTCAAAATATAATTTATTATAAACTTCATTTAGAACATAGTTATGTTAGTTGTCATAGCTAACCTTTTAAAAGTCCTAACTCAAAGCAATAGGCTCCTAAAATTTATTTAAACATCAAAAGAGTAACTTGCTTTGAAGTACATCATATGAAGAGGAAGTCCCCTAAATTCTATACCATCTCTGGCTGATTAGGTCCATCTTCTGTTCATACCACGAACAATATATGAATAGAAATACATGAAAGAAAACACACAAAAGGAGTGAGATTTATAAACCATCAATGTGAATCTTAATAAACCTAACACACAACTGGCACCTAAGGTTTGACTTAAAACTCAATTTCTTGATTTTTGAATTCAATCTCATTCATCTCAATATTTGAACTCAATCACTCATGACTCTATGTATGGATACATAACCAATTCGTAATGATTCACTCCAATCATAAAGGGTCTTATGGAAAGTTTCATAACTATGAATATTCTATCATAAGTGCCAACATAAACTACTCTGAATATTCACCTACTTGATGAACATTCTCAACCCAAGTGCCAACATGGACTACCCTGAATATTTACTTCCTTGGTGAATATTCTCAACCCAAGTACCCATTTGGACTACCCTGAATATTCACCTACGTGATAAATATCCTCAGCTCAAGTTTCATCATGGGATAACCTGAATATTCATATATTAAAATCATTTTAAGATCCAACCTGGTCCTGTCTTTCATCTCACAGTATACCAAGTTGTGACTTCTAAAAATTTGGCCCCCATGTACCTACATGATATCTTTACAAAGAAACCTAGAACTTTACTAAATTCATTTGACAACACTTTAGCACAGTTCCAAAAGTGCCTAAACTTAACAATCACAATACACATAGTACTTTTATTTCAATCATCCTTCACATAATTATTCATGAATTAATCTCAAAACTTAAAAATTATAATATATATACAAGTTAATTTCTTATCACAGAATTTCTAGTTCATGGATAATAATAAATAGTGACCATAATAGTAATATGAGTACAAAATTGATTAAAAAGAATCTTTTCTAATGTGGAAGATCAAGTTAGACTACAACTACGGAGTATACTTAGATTATCTTTAATAAAATTAACAACATAATTTTAAGAAATATCATGTTCATCATGAAATTTTCATAACTAAACTTTACACACAATCTTTTGAATATTTTATAAATATAAATAAGGTTAAAGAACCAGAATGTATTATATGAAAATATTATAATGAAATAAACTTGTGGAAAAATAAGTCAAAGGATAAAATAGACAACAGAGGATCAGATTGTGATATCTAGAGAATAAAATAAATGAAAAAGGACTAAAAGATAATATCTTAAGAATAATAATAAAAGAATGACCAGAAATAATATTTGAAAATAATAAAGAAATGACCAAAATTAATATCTAGAAATAATGAAGAAATGACTATAAGTAATATTTGGGGAAAAAAAATATCAAAAGTGATAATAATAGTAAACACATATAAGTTTATCAAGATTAACACCACAAAAGTTTATAAATCGAACTTCCCCCTTATTTTAGTAAGACCTTGATGAAGAGTGGTGAACAATATTTGAACCCTAGTTTCAATGTCTCAGAACTCTATTTTTCCTTCTCCATCTAACTTATGGACTCCTCTATTTATAGCTAAAATTTGCACTCAGTCACTGAGCGAAATATGCTTGCCCAACGAAAAATCAGTGCTGCCAAATCTCGTTGAGTGATGAAGGTCTCGCTTAGCAACCATCAATGTATTTAGTTTCTTTTGTATCACTTTGCTTAGCGATGTAAGCTTCGCTAAGCAAAATATGGATCAGTCGTTGAGTGAAACTTCTTCACTAAGCGAATTTCTAGAAAAAAAAATTCATATTTTTGTAAGAATGCTTATATATATATATATATATATATTAAATCAACTTTTTTTATTTAAGTTTCACATGCATAATTATTGTTATTATATACAAAAATTTCAAATGTATCACTTGATAACATGGTTTTAAAAATAGGGGTGTTATAAACAAACTAACTAGTTGCTTACAGTTGTGTACAGAAGCCCTCATATGCAAAGAAAAAGAACCTTTAGGAGAAAATGGGAGAGTTAGCATCTGGATGTCATGGTCTATGGGTGCTTGTCGATGACTTTAACTCTATTCTCCAAGAACATGAGAGGGAGGATGGATTGAAAGCACCATCTTAGAAAGGTATGTACAACTTCATGGACTTTGTACAGGCTAATAATTTGATAGATGCAAGTTTCCAAGGGTTGGCATTCACCTAGAGAAGAGAGCAATTGAGAGAGGTTGGACAGGATGTTGATCAATTTACCCTAGCGCTTACGATTCCAACAAGCTATTCTCTTCCACCTATCATTTCTGATCATCCTCTGATCTTATAAGTATGAAAGCCTTGAAAAATATCAATAAGAGAAGGAGACTATTTCGCTTTGTGGCAGCTTGTTGATGCACCATGATTTTGACCAATTTAACACAATTTTTTGGAATTTTAACCAGTGATGACAAGAACGAATGCCCAAACTCTAGGAAACCTAGAGGAAATGGAATAAATAAGTATTCGACAACATTTTCAAATGGAAGAGACATATTATCAATCAAATGGATAAGATAAACCAGCAATTAGTTGTTTTGCCATTAGTATACTTCGAAGAAAGACTAGACAGTATGTGGTAACAATATCAACAAGCTTTGAGAGAATAGGAGTTATTGTGGTTTCAGCAATCTTAGGCCAATGGATAACATATAGGGATAGAAACTCCAAGTATACTTCCAAGGATTTACGACTATTTGTAGGAGGAAAAACATAACGAAGCCATCCAGGATATAAATGGAAATTGGGTTAATGACTCTATCAATATAGAGAAGATTATCAACTTGTTCTTCATGAACCTATAGAAGGATGATAACCACGTTACACTAGCAACTATTCAGGGTACTTTCCCTCCACTGTCAGAGGACGAATAAAATATGTTCAACACACAAGTATCCTAGGTGAAAACTAGAAAAACATTATTTTGCATAGGAAACTTCAAGGTGCCAAGGAAAGTTGACTTATAGGCTGATTTCTACAAAGCAAAGTGGAACATTGTGGGTGAATATTTTTATAACATGATTGAAGAGGCCTTTGGAGACCCTAGTAAGATTAAGGAGATTAATTCACGCACATAACCTCCATGCCCAAAATGGAGATTGTTACATCCTTGAAGCAATTGAGGCCAATCAACCTTTGTAACGTATTATATAAGACTATCACGAAAGTTCTTACCATGAGGAGGCGCACAATGATGGCAAAAATGGTCAACCCTTATCAAAGCAGTTTCATCCCTCAGAGAAGCAGCAATGACAACATAATCATTGCAAGGAGTTAATTCATTTGAAGAGACATAAAAAAGGTCGTAAGGACTATATGGTTATAATTAACTTAGAAAAGGTCTATGATAGACTCAATTTAAAATTTGTTAAAAATACATTTATTGATATTAAATTCCTGAATTCTTTTATTAATGTTGTATGACAATGCGTGACATCTCCAAAATTTAAGGGTTTATGGAATGAGGAGGTCTTGGAACCTTTTCAGCTATCTAAAGGTGTACATTAGGGAGAACCCATCTCTCCATATATTTTTGTCTTCTGCCTTGAACGATTGTTCCACATCACAAATCTCACAATGGATAAGAAAATTTAGAAGTCAGTCAAAATAACCAGAGGAAGGTCTCAATTATCTAATTTGGCATTTGTCAATGACATGTTGCTCTTTGCAGAAGTCAATCATCACAAGACACGTGTTTTCTTCTTTGCTAATGTCAACTAACAAAGACAGGAGCATTTTTTTTTTTTGTGAATTGGGTTTTGGAAAAACTTGAATTTGGGCAAATATATAGGGATCTCACTGCGCCATGATCAAGTTTCCAAATAGTTGTATCAATTTTTAATTGATAAAATCCAACAACGACTGAGTAATTGGAAAAAGAATACTCTCTCTTTTACAAGAAGGCTTACCGTTGCTAAGTTTGTTGTTCAAGCACTACCCACCTATGTGATGCAAACAAACCTTTTGTCAGCCCCCATGTGCAATATCATTGATAAGAAATGCATGGATTTTATCTAGGCGATTCTAATAAGACTAGGAAGGTTCACTGGCTTGCCTTGCAGAATCTATGCACACCAAAATAGTTTAGAGGACTTGGCCTCTGCACGACAAAACAAGCAAACCAAGCCTTCATCATAAAATCAAGTTAGAGCTTAACCAAAAGAAGATACATATGTGTGCATATTATCCAATCTAAATACAATTGTGGCAACAATTATCAATGCAACAAGAAAGGGAACAAATTTCTAGAAAGGAATCACAACATCTTGAACAAATATTTGTAGAAATCTTTCCTAGCAAGTTAGGAATGGTAGGGAGATTGAATTTTGGAGATAATTGGGTGTTTGGGTGAGGACCCCTAATGGATTGGTCGACTGATATAAACCAAATTCAAACTAGAGAAAAACCTTATTTTTTTGTCTCTTTCAACGGTTATTGGGATATCCGAAAGCTAGAAACTTGTTTGCCAATCAAGGTATTAAGAGACATTAATTTTTCAACTTCACCACTTAGAGGAGATATGGAGGATAATGCTCCCCGCTAAGAAAATAGGTTGGATGGTAATTTTTCCACAAAATCTACTTATGAGGGTATTCTCAACCAAAGTCTTGCTTAAAGGTGACCCAGTTCCAAACAGCTATGGAAGTGGGAGGGGCATGAACGCATCTATGTCTTATTGTGGAATGTGGCATATGCAATCCTACATATGAATGCCATGAGATATAGTTGTCATATGGCATATAACCCTATGTGCCCTCTCTACAGCCTGCACAATGAAACCATGTTGCATGCATTATGGGACCACATTAAAACTATAAGTATACTGAAGAAAATGGGTGTTGCTACCATCCTAAACTTCTTTACAGAGTAGGTTCCAAATGACTGACTATCACCTAACCTAAGGCACAAGCTAAGGAACAGGGCTAACAGGTGGAATCAAGTGCTTGTTATCATCCTTAATTGACTAAGGTAAAGGCAAAATGAGTGTCTTCAAAAGAAGAAGTCAATCTGAGCAACAAATTGTCATGTTAATTCTATGATCCATGAATTTGAGCAAATTCATGATATGCAAGTTATGTTGAGGGATACAGAAGCAATTTGTTTTTATTTGGTTTGCAGGTTATCCTAAAATTCACCAACTAGGGATACCCTCAAAATAAATTGTGACGTTGAGATATCAAGTCCCCATGGGAATGCGTAAATTGGCTTGGCTCGTGATTGCAGATGTAATTTCGTTCTTGGATTCTCATGTAAGATCTCGTACTGTGTTGTGAAGAAGGCAGAGCTTCTGGAAATTCTTCATTTTCTTGAAGTGGCCAATGACCATGGATTTCGAAAGCTCACAATTGAATTAAACTTTTTGGCTATGATTAATCTACTAGATGATGGATGTACCATCGACCATGAGTATTTCCACATCATAGACAAAATCTACAGGAGGAGTGGCAAAACCCAACAATGCAGTTTTGTTTTTTATCCCTGCAAGTCGAGATGATTTTGCAAAAATAGTCTGTCCAGTTACAAGACATTAGTATCTTCAATGTTATTTCAGTTAAATTTTTGTTAAGTAATCTTATGAATAACCTATTAGAATATTTTATAAAAAAATATTTACTATAAATACTAATTTTTATTAATATTTTTGTTTTTATTTAATTTTTATATGTACATATATTTTTTTATTTGGTCTCTCCTAACCTATAATTCTAGTTCTGTGAAACGTGTTTGTAAAAGAGAAATGTTAACAAGTGTTTTTGGGAGCTAAAAGAAGAAAATATTTTATTTGGATGTGCAAAATTATGCTCCCATGTCATTTAGAGTTGTGCTAAACATATAATATTTAATGAATACTTTTTCTTTTTAGATTTTTAAAGGGTCCTGCTTATCAAGATCCTTTTCTAACAAAGTACTCTCTTTGAAGTGATATATAAGAAAAAAAATTGAGTTTTATTGTGTACTCAAATATAAGTAAATTAAACATTTTTGTCTTATTTAATTCTATTATTTTTAAAATATTATTTAATTATAATCATTTTTTTCATAATATAAAGTTTTAATAAAGATTTTAAAATAATCTTATTTTATATTTTTTTATTTGATATTAATAAAATTAAATAATAATAACTAATTTTTTCTGTCTATATGAATTTAAGTATTTTTACTTATATAGTTAAAAGGTAAGGGTATTATTTTAACATTATCCTTATGAGAAGTGCCACCGAAACTTTCTCCAACACTTTAACTATTTTTTTTATGATCGGTTAAAATATATTAAAAGTCAACTATTTTAAAAAGGTGAGTAAGCAATTAAATAAAGAATGACACCTATCAATTAAGATGGGTTATTTTCAATAAATTTTAATTAATATGAAATAATTTAGCTAGCATTTCTCCTACCCTCCTTCAATTATTATTTTAACACATCCAATTATTACTCTTATCCTCATTCAATGATTTTGTAAACATGCATATCCAATTAATTGGTCTACTGCATTTAATTTGCAAACATTATCTGATTTCTCCAATCCATTCATTGGCCTGGCAATCGTGTTTTCTCAAAGCCCGTTGTTTGCGCATTATCAATGCACCACTTGCCTAATTTTAGTTGCCCGTCTGCCAAGTAAAATAAAAATATATAAAAAAGCCATTTAAGTATCTCCTAAAAGAGAGTGAAATGAGTAAATATCAGCTATTGAAAGAGAAGAAAAAAAATATTTAACAAAAATCTCAATCATTAATAAGGAAGAGAAAAAAAAAAGTGATAGATAATAATGATTGAAAAAGAGAGAATTAATTATTAATATCAACTATTAATTTTTATTTCAGCTGCTGAAATTTTCTCATCTCATTAAACATAAATGAAAAGTCATAATTGAATACCAGTGTAAAAATCTTTTACACTAACAGTAGATACTAATTAAATAAATATATATATATATATATAATTAATTAATCTTGGAGAATTTGAAAAAATTGTCTCTAGATGGAGGATACTCAACAAAATTGCCTCCATAGATGATACATGTAATTAAAAAATATATAAATTATTAAATTTTAAACGTTGTTGTTTTATCTTATTTTAAAATATATGTTAGTCTCTTTTCTTTCAAAAAATTAATTCAGTTTTTATATTTGAAATTTAGTCTTTTATTTCACGTTTTAAATTATCATTCCACTATGTCTATTCTAACTCGATTATGTGCTCCAACGATTTTTAAGATTTGTTATAAATTTTTAAATTAAAAAACTATGTACTCTCTAAGTGAACTTTTATATATATACATATATATATATATAGTAAAAAAGTCAAATTTATATGCGAGTGGGAGAGGAGTCAGAAGATAGAAGAATATCGGAAAAATATCATAAGAGAGGAGAGAGAGAAAAAAGTGACAAATAATAAATATTAGAAGAGAGAGAATGAGTAATTGATATTAATCATTAATTTTTATTTCAATATATATATATATATATAAAGCATAAATCTCTAATTTCATATAAATTAAGAAAGTTAATTGTTCACATTCAATTTCATTAATATCAAGTACTTCCGGATTCATATATGAGCAAAAATACCTAAATTTACATATATTAAAAAATTATTTATTATTATTTAATTTCACAAATCAAAAGTACAAAATAAGGATATTTCTAAGGCATCATTCATTGGAACATTTTTTTTTTAAGCCAAGAAATTTTATTAATTGAAGGGTAAGCACAAGATATGTCTCCTTTAAGCTAGGAAACAATCACAATTCAAAACACAAACAATAAATAATTAAAAAGTCTACTAGATTAAAGTTAATAAGTTTTACACCATTCAGATATGCTTACTTGTATGTCAATAACTATCTAGTGAAACTCAGGAGCCGTGGATCTGAACATTGAAGTATTTTAGGAATAATAACATTAAATAAGGCAAAATTAGTTAGATTTGCTTATATTTGAATCTAAAACAAAACCCTTCTTCTTCTTCTTTTTTTGCGTATATGGAGTATTAAATAAGGTTTTTTCCAAAACACCCTTCTTGAAACTTAATATCATCACTAAAAAAGTCATAATTGTAATTAAATGAATGAAATTTTAGAAATAATAGCACTAAATAAGATAAAATTAGTTAGATTTGTTTATATTTTAGTTCACCACATCGCTCACCTTTTTGCTTACATGAGTCTAGAGAGAGTATTAGCTATCAATCTTATTTTTTCTAGTTAAAATTTAGTAATACTACAAATTAACTAGACAATAATTATAATGTTTTTAATTTACTACAAATTAACTAGGATTATTTTTTCTAGTTAATTAGCTAATCATTTCATGTTATTGTTTGTTAAATTAATATTATAGTTAATTTTTAGCAGAGATTAACTACAAATTACTACTAAATTTTTTATGATTAATTTAAAAATTTCTTATAATTATAAGCAACAAAACAAATAGATTTAAATATAAAGAAATTTTAACTATATCTCCTATTTAATGACACTGCTCCAAAAATACCCCTAGAGCATCAGCTGTTATGGGTGCACCCTAACAATTTTTAACACCGATGCAAAGAGTTTCTTAACTATGCTCCTTCCTTCCATAAGAATCAGTCATACACTATACTTCATCTCTGATTTGCAGCTGTTTACCAATTATAATATTATTTGTTGACTGATTTTGCAAAAAGTTAAAAAAACCCATAATTGATTGCAAAAAAAAAAAAAAAATTGTTTAACGTATTGGTGGGATGCATTGAATTAAATTTTTAGAGACACCTGGGATTCGACACATAGAAACCATCTTTAATGGAGATCTCTTTGTTAGGTTTTTAAAAACAGTTTTAATTAGTAGAAATTATTTAATATGAAAATTATTTTAATATTAACCTCATAATGTGAATTGTTTAAAAATAATTAACATTGTTTATATTTATAAAACTTATATTAAAATAATAGTTTTTATGTTAAGTAACTTCTTTTAAAAATGCTTTAAGTAGATCAATATGTACACAATACTTTTTTTACTCTTTTTAATTTAAGTATTTTTACAAATATTTTTCTTTCTAATTCAGCATCTCTCTTTTAATTCTTAAATATGTTTCACAAAAATCTTACAATCCATCATCTCTCCTGTTAAAAATTATTTTTTATACTATATTTTAAAAAAAAAATTAACACCATGCTTAATAAAGCACTTAGTGCTTATTAAGAAATTTCTGGCGCTGCAAATTTGGGGTGGATTTCTACCCAATTGGAAGAATACATCCAAATTGCATTTTGCTGATGCTCTTGCATACTTATTAGCTAGTTTAAATTGGAACTGAAAAGTAAATGATAAATAAAAATGGGTCACACTTAAGTTAGATGGAATTCTCCTTTAAAGATGTTTATTAATTGTGAATCTATTTTCTATAATCTCATTTATTTATACTTTCAAATTTTAAAGAAAAATACTTTAAAAATAAACCTACTTTTATATTAAAGTTAATGAAATTAAATAATTTTAACTAATTTTCTTAATCAAAGAGAAATTAGTTATATGTATTTATATATAAGTCCAACGAAAGTATTCATTATTTCTTTGATCGGTATAAATGTTAATTATTAATTTTTATTAGAAGAAAGACTTAAATCCATAATTTTTTCTGTTTTTAATTTTAATAATTAGACCAACCTTGCATCGCATATCATTATTTGCACCGAACACACCACCTAAATGAATATGTTTATTTATCCGATTTTCGCACAAACATTTTCTCGAGGATACAATTAATTTACATAAATCTTTAACGTAAGTGATAACATGTTTGGAATCATTAAAATAGAAAACGAGTTTAACTAGTATCCACCTATTCATATTAACATTTAATCATACATTTTTATTTATATGATTTTTAAAGTATTAATTAGTAAAATTAATAAATTTATTATAAATAAAAAATTGTAGTTAAAAGTCAATGTAAATTTTTTTACAATAATAATGCATGCTAATTAAATTTAGAAAATTAAATGGATGAAACATGTGTTTGATTTCTACCAATTATTAGTTAAAAATATTAAATTAAAATAAGTTTAATCATCATAAAAATTAAACTATCATATAAGCACAAATTTAACCTGCGGTTTTTTCTTGTAGACTCTTAATCTGACACTTATATAAGCATAAGAATGATAAATAAATTCGTACTTGTGAGTAATCTCTGAATCTGCTTAAGTATAAGTGTGGAGAATACTCTATTTGTTAAGTCAAGATGAGGTTCGTAGTCATCTCATCTCATCCCCGTTTATATATCCCCTCACCTACTCTTATTTTAATAATTAAAATATTTATTTGTCTTAAAAGAAAATTGATATTTAATTAACAAATTATAAACTTTGAATTTATTAGATAATTTTTGAATTAATATCATTATATTTAAATAATTTATTTTTTATTAATTTTTTTTTTCGAATAAATATACTCAATATTGAACAGAGATAAGGATGAAAACATAAAATTCATGTTATGGAAAAGAAAATGAAAAAGAATGGAAATGAAAATGTGATTACCAATTATGGTCCCTACAAACCATCTAGGTAAGTCTCTAAAGCTAGGGAGTGGGGTACGTAGCAGTTGAGCTTTGACATTAATGTTTGATGTATGTTTGGTGGCTTAATTTATAATCGTACTCAACACCAAACGCCAGTTTCCATAACCATCACCATAAACCCCAACACCGCGACACGTGGCCTTGTCAGTTGTCAGTGCAAAACGCAAACACGAACCAGGCACAGTGTTCTGGGAAGCCCTTCTTCAGTGCTGTTTTCTCTCATAACGGTGAACTTAGAAGGAGTTGCGGTTTCAGATTATATATTATCAAAATTTCTCACTTATCATCCCTTAAAAAACCTATTAGAATTCCACTATTCACAGATTTTTTAATATACATGGATATCTATAGCTACCGGAATATCTTTAAAAAATAATTTTTTATAATCAAATATTTTTTATAAAATTTTTATCAAATAAATTATTTATTTGTTAGAAATTTTAGAAATAAAATTATTAGTTAAATTTAGAAGTAGATTAATAAAATATATTATAAATAATTTTAAAGATGTTAGTGGTTTTGTTTGGAGATAAGATTTTTAGTACATCTCAATTATATCGGTTCGGTTTAGTTTGAGTTAGAATAAAAAATTTCAAAAGATTAAATTAATCTGATCTAATTAAAATTAATTGATTTGATCTTTATTTTTTCTTAAAATTGAACCAATTCAAATCATAAATTAACACCCCTAGTTCTAATCAATAAACATATAACATATAATTAATTTATTTATCTTGTAAATTATATTAATCAAATAATTATATATTATTAGTTAGTACTACAGATAACCAGCTAATCCAGAATGATCTAATAATTTCTCCTTAAAAGCGACTCCTCTCTTACCTTAAATGCTCATGCTGTCTTCTGTCCGAAATCTTAGTTTTTTTTTTTTTTTCTAGTATATAAGAGACTGCCAAAATTAAAATAAGAAGGAACGACATGATTTTGGGCAGAAGCCAAATCGCCGATAAGAGGTGAAAAGTAAGATAAATCATAAATGGAAAAATTCCACATATGATGATTGCCTTAATTGTATTTTTCTATCTATTTTACCAAATCATCCGTAAATTTTGTCCCGGGCTTTTAATTTAAATCGAGACAAATTGAACCATGTATGTTATCCATTAATGTTATGGGTGGTGCACCGATTTAACTTTCAATAATGATTTACGCATGTTTTTTTTAACAAATTGATAAGTTTTACTTTTTAATATTTTTTTAAATTTTGTGGATAAAATGCTAGCTAAAGTCATTTTAAAGCTTTTTAATGTGTTGTCCGAAAAAGTTTACGACGAAAAATAAAATAAAAATTTATTAAGGATTAAAAAATTAATAAAAATCAAAACCAAAATTCATAAATTTATTAGAGAAAAACATATGTTTAAGCCTTTAATAATCCATGTGACCAATCTTTCATTGCAGGATTTCAAATTTTCACAGTTAATTCATGTTGGATTTCAAATAATTACTAGTGTTAATTAATCATTAATCACATTATATGGATGAACATATTGATAAATTTTAAAAGATGTACCTCTTTTTGATAAAATACACTTTTTTTAATGTTTTAGTTTATATGAATTTTTTTAAGGTTGGTCTTTACTATCATACTACACCTATTTTTCACTCTCTTTTTTTTTTTTTTTTTGTCTAAGAATGAATTAGTGTAATAACAATATAACCTCATGGATATGTCTAATAAAATTTAAAAAGATTAAGACAATTTTTGAAGGATCGAAAAATAGGAGTGTTAAGTATAATAAAAGTAAACCTAAAAAAGTAGAGTTTATGTAGTTTACTCCTTTAAACCTTCTTAAAGAGTGGATGATGAGACATTAATGTGTATTAAGCCATCATATGTAAAAGATATAAGAACTTTTAGACAAACTTTCATAACAACATAATTAGGAGACTAATATGTCTAAAAAATTATTTTAAGATTCTATGCAACATATGGCATATATTTTTGGAAACTAAAATAAGTTTTTACTTATATTGGATTATAGAACAACTCATTTTAACCTTTATATAAACACAAATCCTTATGTGTTAATTCCTAGCAACACCTCTCATCTTTCTCCTTCTTCCTCTAATTTATCTAGTTTCTTTCTTTTTCTTTTTCACCACCATCTCCTGTAATACCTTGAATACAATAGAATGAGAGGAAATCCAACAAAGATGAGACTAAAACATTTCAGATGTGAAACTAAATAGTTCAGCATAATTTAAAGCTTTAAAGGAAATGATAATTAGGAGTGGGGGTGACCTTCAATAATGTTTTCATGTGTTATTGTATTGGTTTACGACAATAGTTTCAAATAGTTGAACATCTTAAAACTCCATGTAAACTATCGTGGAATGGAGTCATTGCTGATTGAATCTAAAAACTGCTTCATCTCCCTTCTTCTATTTAACTTACTATCACAAAGAACACTGAAGCAGTGAACATAATTAACATTGTAGAAAGAGATCATGGAGCAAAACAAACAATACAATTAAAAATATATAATATAAAGAAGGAGGACTAAAGGCATATGAAAAGAAATAAAAACACCTCTAATATAAATATAATAGGTGATATGATAAATAAAGTCTAAATACTTATATTTTATTTTTCTATTTTGCAAATTTCAATTATTAATGGACTATCCAATGCACCTACCGAACCCAACCACTTCAACTTAGCAAAATAGGTTTAATTGCACATATATTTTGTCTCACTATTATCGCAAATTCAGAAAATATTCCTTCTATTTTAAAATTTAAGTATTATATTCTCTAATTTTAAAAGTTTGTAAATTTTGTCCAAATATACTGCAAGCATAACTGCTATTATAAACAAAAAATTAACTTGAATATAAGTTTAATTGAGTGACACAAAGTATAACTACGAGTTAATTAAAAGATTATAAACCATTAATTATTTTAAAATAAATATTAGAAATAAATAATTATTTATTTAATTAAGAATTTAAAGGTAATGTACTAATTTGTAAAATAATTTTATATTATTAATTAATTAAAATTATCATTGATAAAACTTTTAAATTTAATTGGTATACACTGTCAGTATACAAATTTTTACACTGTCATTCAATCACAACCTTTGATTTATGGTAAATTTGTTAACTTTACATATTATTACTTTAAAAGTCATGTAAATGAAAAGTCATAATTAAATGTCGGTGTAAAAATGTTTTACACCGACACTATATACCAATTAAACTTAAAAATTTTTATATAATTAATTTCAAAACAAACTTATCATAAATATTAAATGGTAATAAAATACCAGTATGAATTAATTAATTACATGAGATATTTTTCAACTACTAGGGCTGTTCCTCGGACCTACCACAAACCAGACAGCTTCACCTTAATAAATTTTGAAATGAAATCAAGTGAGTAGGTTCAGGCACTTTTAATACAGAAATTTATCTTCAATCGTTTTCATATCTAATCAAGTTAAAGCGATCTTATCTGGATGATAAGAGTGATGGGCTGGTTATTGACATACACTGCCATTCTTAATCAACAAAAATCTGGAATGGTAAAGTTTGTAGCTGCTCTACAAATTAACAAATCATATAATTAATCGGTGCACCTGATAATTTTTTTTGTGATTGATTAATTTTTCTTAAAAATTATCAACTTTGGATGTCCTGTAATTAAGTTAGAAAAGATAAATTATTTTTAAAAAATTTTCACCAATCAAAAGCAAAATCTCTTAAAAAAATGTTTTTAAAAGAGTTTTTCTAGTTTGCTTATTCTGAGGAATGTTGGTGACACTCAATCTGATACTCTTTTATAGAGACTCTCCTTATAATTTGTTATAATTGAAGCTTCATTCTCAATTTTTATCAAGATTATCACTAGCATTTCTTTATTTTAAATATAATTATATTTTAAAATCTTCTCAAGATTTTGTAATATAATCAAATTAATTTTTCATAAGTATTACCTATTGATCTCAGTTCATTTAATATTATTTGAAATCTACCAATTTTTCCATGTTTTTGTTTCCTTGCATATTAAACAAATGAAATTGCAAATTGTATAGTAAGGAGATTGAGATTGTTAAGTTTTACCTCAATCAAACCCTCACAGTACCTCAGGCGTGTTTGGTAAGAAAATGTAATTTTGTAATATAATTTAATAGTATCTGTATTATATCAAGCTATTAAATTTTTATATAATATATTATTAATAATATTTGTATATTTCTCGTTATTAAAATTATTATTTAGTTACTTATATTATAAAATGGATTATATGAATTAGTTATATTTTTCATCAAAAGTTATATCTTAAATTATTAGATTACTAGAAATGATTAAAATAGTAAAGAGTTTTTTAAACCCTAAAATAGTAAAATATAGTCACTATTGGGTTTGGAAACCGCAACACTTTTGAATGTTGTTCTAAACCTTGGATAATTTGTTTTCTACATAGGATGTTCCAACGAATTGATGAACAGTGAATGATGTATATCCGTAAAAAATAATCCTCGATAAATTCATACTTTTTTGTAGTAGGTAGTTTACCTAACACATTATTTGCCTTCCTTTTAGTGTGATTTCATTCATTTAAGTTGACATCACAACTCAATCTCCTTAGATTAAGTACTTCTTGACATAGAGAGATTAAGTACTTCGTAATATAGAGAAGATGATCTGAATACAGATGAAAAACAAACGATAAATTGTGAATATACACCACTCTTTAATGGAGATAAACAAGATGATTACATTTTTTGAATCAACATATGAATATGGCATATGTTGTTGAAAAGGAAACTACATTTCTTATGAAATATACCAAGGTCAAATTGAATACAAGTAAAGACAAGTATGTAGTAAGTTAATACATATTACAAAAGTCAAAGTTTTACATTGTTTAAATAAATTATTTAAGAACAATTTATATTAAAACAAGTGAATAAAACTTGGTAAATATACTACTAAAAGAGAAAAGTCTCACACTTTTAAGCTTGTGCTTCATGGATAATTTGTAGTGCAAATTTGTCAAATTGGCAAATTATATCAAGCTATTATTTTCTTACTATTACAAATTATATCAAGCTATTATATTATATAAAAATTTAATAGCTCGATACAATTTAACATTAATAATAAGAAAATATTTAATTTTGTAATATAATTTAATATTATTAAAATAAAAATTAAGTGTTTTCTCTATAATAAAAATAGAAATAAAAATAATATCTACACAAATAAAATTATAAAAACTACAAAGAACAATAAAAAATAACCTAGACATATAAAAACTTTATCTGCAATACCTACTGTTTGATAAAAATGGTAATTGAAGAAGATATAGTGAAAGTTAATCTATCTTTTACCAAAATTAGGAGTCTTTTTTCGAATCTATAGTACGATCAAAATGATTTGCAGTCAATTAATGCTATAGAATAGAGCCCGAGCTAGTCACGTACGTTGACAACGAAGTGTGTCTTGTAGTATAATATAAAACACTACATTATATTCATTAATACAGACAGTCTTCACTACAAAAATCAACAAAAATAAGGATTCAGGAAACGTTATTAGCTCCATACGAAGTAACCAATCACAGGATCGTTGGTGGTATAATTAGATGAAGAAAAGTTTGAAATTATGCGTAACTTTAAAAATAAAATAAAATAAAGAAACACCAATTTAATGATACGTAGAAACTTTAATCCTTCTTATGATTCATAATTTTATAAAAAAAAATATTATTTTATCAAAGGACATCTATAATTGAAGGAACCTAACTCATATAGTTGAATAGGGTGTTAAAGTTATTATAAATATATGAACACTTGTGTTTAATGTCTATCGAGACAAAAAAAAACAGACATTTATCTTATTAACGATTAAAATTAAGATCTAAAACATTAGACAAGTTTAAATGGTATGGTAATAACTTTATTATCATGATACTAACAAGATCATATTGTAAAAAAAAAATATTTTGAAAAGAACGTTTTATAATCAAATTTTTGCCTTTGTAGATAAAGTTAGAGAAAAATTACCTAAAGTATATAACAATAGCCCTTTAAAAGATTTAACGGAAGAATTAATGTGACAACTAAACTAGCTAGATTAAAAATATGTAGCAATATTAAAATGAAACATCAAATTAAAAGAAATCAAGTCAGTGGCACAAGAGAATTAGGAAACTTTTGTACTCAATATAGCTATTAGAAGTTAACCCCTCCCTCCGGAGCTAAAAAGAGAAGTACTAAAAGATCTCAAAATAATAAACCAAATAATCAAAATAAGAAACCCTTAAAGAAAACTAATAAGAGAATAAAACTACTAATCAGAAAAGTAAATCTAATATAGTTTGTTTTAATTATGGAAAGATTTGGTCATAAGAAAAAAATTATAAAATGAAAGAAAAAATTAATGAATTAAACATGAGTGAAGAATTGAAAGAGCAAATAGCTAAACTTTTAATTCTTGAAATAGAATCGTCAAAAGATGAGAATAGTAAGTGAGGAAGTAGTAAATATGAACAAGAAAATAGTTCCAAAAGAAAATCATTTTTGTAATCTAGAAAAATGCGCTTGTCTTTAGATGATCAAATTTGAAATCAATTAGCCTTGGAAGTAGTTGAAAAACATGATACTCGAACAAAAAGAAGAAACCCATCGACAATAATTATACTTTTGAAGGATATAATTTTCATAAATACTAAAAATGGCAAACTTACAAGAAAAAACCAAAAATATACATGATTGTTAAAACTTTGGCAAGCGTATTAGTCACATGAGTACAAAGTCATATCTACAGGGACTTGGTTGGTACTTAAAAAATTTATGTACTTTTTTTTCTTGTTTAATGAATAAATATGAGATTTAACTATTGGCTACTAAAAATAAAACAAAGATAAAAGCATAAAAGTGTAAAAGAAGGGGGTTTTCACAAATATGAAGAACTAGTAATTAGGATTTCAGTTTACTAAACTTTCACTTATACATAAATGGACATCTAAGTATGTATATTACTTATGTTTCCATCACTCATAAAAATACGTTATCCCTAATCTCTTACGAGTAAGGTCTAAGCTCATTTAAGGTTTAAATTATCAATTTCTTACATAACCTAAATCAAATAGTTTGCTTTAAGAAAAAAAATTTAAGATGGCTAATAAGTTTTACCATATTCCTAGTAATAAACCCATTAAGTATTCTTCTCATTTTACAAGTCAAATACTTTTTTTAATTGCATTCAAAACATAAAATAAACGAAAGATATGAGAAATAAAGCATAAAGAAGAGATCAAAGATACAAACATTGAATAATAAACTTAGATTATAAATCAAATAATATATATAAGTTAGGTTTAGTTATAATCAAACCTCAACTAAAGAAAAGCTTAGTCAAAATTATGGGAAATGGAGGTTGGAGAAAAACAACCTCTGGAGTGTGCCCTAGTTTAGAGAAGATGAAGTTCTCTTTTAAAGTCTCCCAACTCGAACACCATCATCCAATGGCCATAACAAGACCGTTGGGTTCTCAGCTCAATGATAAACTTGGACACCATGGTTGAGCGGTGACCCTTTACCTATTGGTTTTTTATCCAACTAACCTTTCTTGAATCCAACGCCAAAGCTTGTATGTGTATTTTCAAAAAATAATATTAATATCTAAATCAAATTAAATATATAGTTTAAATTTCTAATTATACCTATTTTCTACATAAAAGATAAACAAAGTCTTAAATAAAGAAGAACTAAGACTGAAATACAAAGAGAAAACAAATTAAAGAAAGAAATATAAACTATAAAAACTTAAATGAATAATCTAAGAGAAAAATATTTAATTAGAGAAATACAACTGCATATCTATCTAATTCACATGCACAAGGAAGACCATGTGTAGTTCTTAACACACAACCATATTGAGAACTATTAATGTCAACATACTTCACTCGATCATGCTCGTTTGCAATATCTTGTAGTGCATAGATACAATATCATGTAATTTCTTGTACAATGTCATGTTGAAACTATGACCAATCACATTTATACTCTTCAAATGATGCTTTGCTTTAGTATGTTGTAATGTTACCAAGTTGTTAATAGCACTCCAAGACGTACACAGGTCATTCATGCTTATCTGAAGTAACCTTTTTAGACTCTAATGTAACTTCAACTCTATTGTAAGATACAAAAACATGTACATCAATAATTATTGTAAGATTAAAACCATATTTGATAAAAGAAAAATATACATGTTATTGTTTGTGTTTCCTAAGTGCATAAATTCATTTATCCATGCTTTCATGATTTAGCATATTTTTCCTTGTGTGTGATCATACCTTTGACATAATCAATAAACATAGACTATGTCTCGTATACAAGTTCAAACCTTGTCACATACTCTTCAAAATCTTTTTCATAACTACATTCTTTAACAGTAGACCAACTTTCCGTAACTTGGCTTTTTTTATGAACTAACATTTTATACTTGACTTTCACATTTTTGTCTATATGGAAATATGACAACAAATTATGTGTTTCAGGAAAAATAATTTGTATGCCATTCATTAGGACTACATCCTTGTCAGTGACAAAAATTGTTGGAATTGCATCACTTCTTATAGAAAACTCTCTAAGGTGGCATTTGGTTTGAGTAATTGTTTTTTTTTTTCTATTTCATTTGCCAAAAAAAATTTCATTTTCAAGTTTTCAACATTCAAAAAATTTTTTTTTTACTTGATATTTTCTATTTCAAAAAATAATATTCTTAAGTTTAATTAATTTTAGCAAAAATATTATAAACTAAAAATTATTTATATGTAGTTTGAAATAAATTTATATATTATTTTTTATATAATTATAATATTTTTATTAAGTTTTCATATAGTGTTAACTTTAGAAAACACTTAAAACAATTTTTTCTAATTTCTGTTTTCAATTGGCTTTTGAAAATATTTTCAGCAAAAATATTTTTTAAATTGTAACCAAACATATTTTCACTACTGATTTTTGTTTTCTCTAAAAATGAAAACAGAAAACAGTCAAAACAAATGTCACAAAAGCTTTTCAAGTGCTCAAACCAAGTTATTTTGTCTTTTGATCTCTAGATATGCAAAGATCACAAACAATGTCATCCAAGTAGATAAAACACCAACCATCTCAAGTAATGGTTATATATGTTAGTTTTATACATATTATTATAAGAAGAACAATGTTAAACACATTAAACAACTTCACTAAACTCGAGTGTGTGTCCAAAAGAACATGCATAACCTTTGTTGATTCATCGATTCTATGTCAATAAATATGATGATTGATGTGCATACCATGCATTATATGAATTTGATTTATATTTGTTAGATTCCTTTTGTTGTGCTCTTCCAAAGTCAAAAGAATATTTTTTTGTTTGACCATATATACTAGTTGTCATGTTAAGAAGCATTGTCTTTTCCTCAATAACAAAATCAACCAATGTTTCAACTAATCATAATTATGAAACTCGCAAATTAACTTTATTGTCCATCTTTCACCATTTTCCAAAGATATTCCTTTTAGTCTAAAGAGCATTCACAGTTAAGGCTACTAAAAAAATCCAGTTTTGAAAAACATAATCATAACTAGTTATATAATAACTGGTTAAATTTTTTTATGGATATGATTAATGCAATAACTTAATTTTATTGAAGAAATGATTATGGTAAAATTTGGTTTCATAACCGGTTATTCTAGTTGTTGTCAAATTTTTATTTTTGTTTTCAATAAAAAATGTTGGTGAATAATAGTCAATGCAAAATATTTTTACAACACTAATTTTCTTTTAAATATATTAAAGAACATTTTATGACATGGTTCACACCTTTGTGTCAATGATCTCATCTTTGTGAAAAATGCACTAAATAGGAAAAACTTTTCTGACAACCCTTATACCTAGGTGAGAGTAATCGTCACAACCTGTAAAAAAACATACTAACAAAAAAAATTATACTCACACATTTGTGACATAGGTCACATCTTTGTGGATAATATGCTAAGTAGAAAAATCATTTGACACCTCTCACACCTCTGTGACAATAGCCACATCCTTGTGAAAAAAATGTTGAGAAGGAAAAGCTTCCCTAACATCTTCCACACCTTTGTGGAAATGTCCACAGTCCTATGAATAATGTAGTAAGCAGAAAAAATCACCCACAAACCTCGCACACCTTTGTGATAAATGTCAGAATATTGTAGATAATTTGCAGAGTAGAAAAAATTTTCCCTAACATATCCTACACCTCTATGTTATTGACCACATCCGTGTGAGAAACATGCTAAGTAGAAAAATCAATTTTAAGAATGATTTCATTTTTCAAAATTGATTATTTAACCTGTTATGACAAATAACTAGTTAAATAATCAATTATATATATATATATATGATTATATAACTAGGTATAAATATATAACCAATTATTTATAATGATAATTGGTTATAATAATTGATAATTGATTATGAAAGAATGGTTATTATAACTACTTACATATATGGTTATTTACTAGTTATTGTTATGTTATTGAAATAACATAACCATGAATAGCCCTATGCACACTTTTGTAGTACCAATTTTTTTTTTTTTGGAATAACTTATCCTTGTATGTTTATATTTACCACTCTTCTTACAACCCAATACAACAATAGTATTTCTTCCTCTTTGTCCATTCGCTATATCTAACCTCAAAATCACAATGACAAAACCATGTTGAAAGGAAATTTCTCGAATCCACTTGAGTATGTTATCTCTACTAGTAAATACCTATATTAAATAATATGTGAAAATTACATCAT
Organism: Psophocarpus tetragonolobus; assembly: GCA_037954015.1. Taxonomy (NCBI): domain Eukaryota; kingdom Viridiplantae; phylum Streptophyta; class Magnoliopsida; order Fabales; family Fabaceae; genus Psophocarpus; species Psophocarpus tetragonolobus. The sequence continues at coordinate 20,995,227 of CM075691.1, forward strand.
CATTTTAGTTAATATTAAACTGTGATCTCAATGTTACAAAATATAATCACCATAGTTGTAAATGCTTTAGTACAATCCACATTATTAGTATTGACTTCCTCAATCTCCACATTACTTTCTTCTTTTCCAAGCATATATTTTGTCATCAACAATCATCGAAACTTCCTCTAACATTTCACCTCAACAACCCTCCTCACCTGCATAAGCAAAAAAAAAAAAGGAATTAACACATGATTTTTTTGCAAATTATACTTCCATATTATTTTATTTTTAGTTAAAATTTTTAAATTCACATAATGCATTCTGGATTACCCAATCTAAAATTTAAAGGATGCATTCAAGATCAAATGATCTGGAATATATTATGTAAATTTAGGATCAAGTGATCCAAAATGTGATAGTATGCCCAATTTTTACTCTGGACAGGTTCATCCAAAATTACACACAAATAAGGTTCCATATTTCCTTGTCCGGAAACTCAATAGCAAATTCATGCTCTAGATCAAGTGATCTAAAAAAAATTAATTATTTTGTGTTCCCTATGGGATGATCCACAACACTAAACACCTAACTTAATCACCTGAAACGACACACAGCTACAACGAAGGAATGATTAAAATAGATGAAGTTGTATATCTCAAGGTGTGCTTTCCATTTATAAACAACGCTTAAATCAGTAATTAAAACCCTAAACATTTAGAAGAACATCCAATGATTTGGGATACACAATAGGTGCAATGGAGTACAATGTTGGGCACATAAGAGAAACTAGTGAGTAAGAGCATGCAGAGACATAGAACCGCAGTAAAATATAAGTTAATTTTAGGGTTTAAAATCAAATAAGTTATTTTGTATGTTTTATATATTAGGGTGCGAAAAGAAATTAAACGGTGCTAAAAGAAATTGTGAAATTGTCCATTTCTTCCAAGTCTATTTTTACTTCCTTTTCTAGCTTTAAAAAGAGCATGTTTTACAAATTTCACAAAATAATAAGTATTGTTCTTATTGCTTTTGTTGTTATATTTATTCTTCTGGTTGTTTAGGGTATCTACATATATTTTCTAAGGGAAGAGAGATTAGGTTTAGTTGTCAAAAACATAAAATTTAGAAGAAAAAACAGAGAAAACGTGCAAAAAAGAGGAAAAGGAAAGAAAAGAGAAAGTGATCAAGATTATACAAGTAAAAAGTCACACTTGCTATATTAATTATACATTTACGAACTAATTTTTATGAAGTTGAGTTAAACTCTAATGCAAGTTGAAAGATGTTATAAAGTTTATAATTAATATGGACGTATCTAACTACTCACTATTTTGATCGTTATCAAATGCATATATTCAATCTTACAAACTTCAAGTTTAAGATGTTTATCCTCAATACAAAAAAAGTATTAGCGATCCCTTATTAGTATATGATTAAATTAAAGTATATAAGTTTAAAACAATTTTTACCTTATAAACTAAATTTTTAAGATTAAATTAGACTTTTAACCTAAATTCTAAGAGAAAATTAGAGAACCAAGTCCAAATATCGTATTCTTGCTTCCGCAACATTTTCCAAGACTTTAACCCGTAGTTTTTATCTTCTTCCACTTAACTTGTAATGCCTAAGGTTAGTTTCTTATATACTTAATAGAATTGTCAACTATTACAATCATAGGATAGATTTATCAGTGGTGTGAGAAAAGTGGGTTGGGACGTTTTAACTGTAGAAATAGAATATTGAATTAATTACCAATTTACCATGATTAATTGGGGTTTTCCTTAGCTTTATAAGAGATAGGAAGCAAGAGAGGCTTGAAATCGTATCAAAAGAGAGTGTAGTTACCAGTTACCACAAGAGTTAGAATATGTCCAAAAAATATGTACACCAAAAACTCACCATCTTTGTTAGTATTGTGATAGATAAAGTATGAGTATGACCATTATGAATTGTAACAAAGTAAATTTGATGTTACAAACACCTAATTTAACCAAGGGTAAGATGTTCACTTAGGTCGAATTTAAATTACCTGTCATTATTATAAAGCACATCATATTCTCATGAGTAGCCATAAATTCATCCAAACACATCCTCAAAAAAAAGGATCCCATCTACTTTATATGATACATTAATTTATCATTGTAATCAATATAGATGTATACAAGGGTGCGCCGAGGACAAGAAATTGCAATATAAAGAATATTGAGTATCATAATGAAAAAGGTTTTCTGTACACATCAAATGCTTCGCAAGCTGTTAACTGCGGTTCCTGTCGAGACAAAAGGAAATAGGGAGGGAAAACAATAACACAAGTCAGTTTAACAATAGGAAACACAAACATAAAAAGAACTGTTGAGTGGTATACAAGAACTAATGAGATCCTCGAGCAACTAATATTAAATCATGGTTTGTAATATGGATAACTGTCGAATCAAACTATATTACCTGTCTCAGTCCACCACCACTGAGACTACCTCCAGTCAGAAGCATGGAAAGAAGGGATGTTACCACGTCACCACCCCCAAGACCACCACCACCACTGCCAGCATTTCTGATGGCAGTGCGCATTGCAGTAAGAATGCTACCATAGGTAGCCCCATGACCACGCTCTATGGCTTGGATGAAGCAAAATGTCATTGCCCCAGTTGATGTAATCTTCGATAGAGCCTGTTACAGGGATAATGATCATATGTTCAGACAACAGATCTCGCTGGTCCAGATTGAAACAGTCACTTTGAATTTGCAGAAACTTACAGAAGTATCAGCAGAAGTTTGATCATCATCGCATCCACTAAAGCAGATAACATCTCCACCACTTGATCCCTTCCACACACCAGACCTAGGGCGATGGTCCTCCCACATGTATTGTCCACTCCTGTTAAAAGATAGAAGCAAGGTGTGGATATAAGGTAGGAAATTATAATGGGAGTCAATAAGGACAGCTTTTCGTCTGTTAGTCCATTAGTCAATTGGTTAGACTGGCTAGTTTGTTAGTTAGCTAGAAGAAGATTCTCATAGTTGGGGAAATCCAATTAGAGGGGTGTTTCTGCGAGTTTGATAGATTGTGTAAGTGAAAGGAGGAATCCTTTGTGAACACCAAACCTTGGGAGAATTCTATCCTCTATTTTCTGTTCTGTTTGTTTGATTCTTTTTCTCTAGTTTCCATCTAGTTACCACGGGACTACACATGCTCTACAGAATAAAGACTACAGAGCATAAAAGCAAGAAAAAACTATATTCATAATACGTTCAGGAAGAAGAAATAGAGAAATGCAAAATACAAATCTTAGTTTCCTTCATCTAAACTCTTCTCCCATGTTGGACTCTTTTTTTAAAGGAATAAATCCAAGCAAAGAAGACTAAAATAACACAATAAATAGGATTTATCCCATAAGGGGAGTAAGCTACATATAGCTAATAGCTCAATACCATTGGTATAAGATCTTGCAAATCTGCCTTCTCACATAAGTAAACCACCTTAGGTGAATCTTTCATTAAACTGTTAAAGTTGCTCAATTGATGTTCTTTCTTGGCTGTAGAGACTTTACCAAAACAAAATATTTTACAGGAACTTTAATGAAAAAATAATTTATAAAGGACTTTAACCAAAATTGTCTTATAAATTATTTCTAAGGGACAAAAAATAATTTAAGCCCAATACTTATTAAGTAAAAATAAAAAAGTACGTGCATTTATTATTGAAAAAACAAAATAGGAAGGATTAGTAGGAAGATATGGAAAGATTTAAAAGTATTCTTAAAGGCTTCAATTTTTAGCAGAAGATGTGTTTACCTTTAGATGAAGTGTCAATGCAAAGTTAAGAATTTTTCATCGAACATCACAATGCTAAAGTTAACAAAGCCAAAATTCATAAAGTTAAACAATGCAGAAACTATAACAGACTATAGTTAGAATGTACCTGTTCATTCTGCAAAGAAATGGCAAATCTAGAACAGTGCCACTATGGCAGGCATCAATTAGTGCATGTAGCTTAGCTCCATGAGGAATAGGTCTGACAAGCGCTTGATTGATCTCATCATCTACGATCATACCCTGTGTTTCAAAATCAAGAGGACATAGAGTTTCATCATATCCATCAGCTTCATCACCACTATAGTTCCTCTGCTGTGATCCATGACCAGAATAATGAAAAACCATGGAGTCTCCAGGCTGACATCCTTGTGTAAGCCAAAACATAGCCATTCTGATGTTGTGCTTGGTTGGAAATTTGGGACCACGGGGATCTTCTTCTTCTGCATTTTGAAATTCAAACTATGAGCAGTAATATATATGCTTCATGAATTTCTTTTTTTTTTTTAAATAAAAGTAGAACGGGATAAAGTCTTCTAAAGTATTAGACAAATAAGCAATGAATGTCAAATTTTAATATTGGATTTGCTAACTATAAAGTGAAAAAGTATGTATAGGGAGAAAGCGTGGTGTATCTATTCCTGACTAAAGTGGGTTACGTTTACAATGTAATTTAATTCAAACCAAGGGTGAATATTCTTTAATTTCTCAGTTTCTAAACTTTCTTACTTTAGAGGAGATAAATTCCTTAAAGTATAGTACCTAGATGAACTTCAATACAATTATAAGTTATGTTTGAATATGAACATTTATTCAATTGTATTTATCATGATTGGTCTTTAATAGGAAGTGATTAGCCAGTAAGTTAGCAACTAAGTTGCTATGGATTGCTTTTCGGGTTTTCTTTTTTATCAGCGGATTGCTTTTAGGTTGATGTAATTTACAATGTAGATTAGTGAATATGAGATCAATGATTCCTAGACATATAATCTTAAGGCTATTCTTGCTGCATTGGATGATATTGGAGAGGTTAGGGTTTATCTGTGTATGATTGCTTGCCACGAAACTTCTACAGGGCATTTTCATCTTATGTATCACTCTGTTCCTGCTTGGCCATGCAAAACTCCAATCAAGATCTTCAAGCTGTTTGTCACTCTAGGCATTTGTAGGGTTATTGTTCTAGTAATGCTTGTTTTTTGAAAATTACCTTCTGCTCCATTCTATGATGCCCATAATTTAATAATGCAAGTGTGCTTATTTGTAAGATGACTAGATGAGACTTATTAAGGTTCAACTTGAAAAAAGTGTTAAAATAGTCATTTATGTTTGCAATACTGACACTTCAACCATGTTCATGATATTTGCTGATTGTTTGTACATGACTTCTGGTTCAAGTCATTATAGGTCAATAGCGCTTTGACGTGTCTTTTTCCTTCTATGTATCTATAGGATAGAATTCATAGAGAATGAAAGCACAACATGCATCTAAACAGTTATACCAATCTCCAATAAGTGATTACTAAAATTTCCTGTCATATCTTCAATCTATTTTGAGCTTCACATGTTATATTAATAGATAAAAATGCATGATGAAAGTATATATACAGTTGATGAAAGATATATTTACATGGAAGCAAGGTTCTGCATCATTTTGCATTGTGGCCTTGATCGACTATACAAAAGCCATTGTGTTATGATATTGTACAGCACCTGTCACACCCCAATTCATACCAATTAGCAGCTATAGCAACCTTGATTGGTAACGAGGGGTTAAAGAACCTTCTTTACCTCCTGATTGCTAAGTTGTCCTTAAAATCTTTTAGGGAGAATTCTGCAATTCCCCTTTTTTTTCATTAAGTAGTGTTTGAAACTTCTCACTTGTGTGAGTCGTTTATATTTTCTATTCAACACATTTTAGGCCAACTCAACACATTTTAGGCCAACACTCTACTCTGGCAGCAACCCACTAGCCTCTTCTGCCCTGTTCTTTTCCTTCTTTCTCATCATCTCTATGCTTTTTCCCTCAATTCTTTGATTCTTCCTATGTTGTGTTCAGATGGACAATACAAAGTTGCTGAAAACTGGGAGGTGTCCATACTTATCGTGTTTTGCACCTCATGTATATACTATTATTTGGTCATATCACTAGAAAATGTGGAAAATCTCGAACACATCCCCCTCATGCTATGGACTAGAATCTTGAGCATGGAGTTCGCAAGATTGAACATCAACAGGTGGTTTGATAGTGAGTAGTAAGATTGGCCCAACAACAACAAATTGCTAAAATAACCTTTGATACCATATTATAATAGAATGTTTTGGACCTAGCTCAACCTTTCAAAACCCGGCATGTAAGATAAGTTTAAATTATTTAATTTGTATTTATATTTTATAAACATCAGTATAGACTTATGATGGCTATCCTACTTCACATTATCCAACTATAGTTGTTTCAAGGTTGGCCACTATGCATCACTATTTTGAATTGATTAACTTGCATGAATATGAATAAGTCAACTACTTAAATTGTATGTGAGAAACATCAACCTGCAAAGGATAGACGTAATTACTTAATTGTTAGAAGTCTAAACGATAAAACTGCCTACCAAATGACAATTGCTCATTGGTGACTTTTCAAAGCTCAACTCGTGTAGTTAAACAATCAATCTAAATGCATGCAAAATTGTAACAAATAGTAAGATTTTGCCCAACTCCTCAAGGGCACAACACAAGGGTCACTTAGTGAGATGGCATGAGCGTGACTGTTGTCTGAACCAGTCAAACAAAGAATGAACATAACAGATGTATATGGAATTCAGGTCAGATACTAGTGTGAGAAAATATATACATATTTTCTTGTGTATGATAAAATTACACCACCTACCTTCTAGGTTAAAAGGTAATATAACTTCTCCCTATTATAAAAATTTATGAACTCCTCCCCCTCCTCTTTCCCAAAGCTATTGATAGAAACGGAAAAAAGGTATTGAAGACATGTTCTCTAATTCTATTACTCTTTTATTTAAAATTACCTCCTCTTTCACCAAAAAACATGCAGGTGACTTAGTGAATTTAACTCTTCAACATTTGGATGATAATGAGAAAAACCATGCATTTTGATGGAGACCAACTCATAGATCAACAAATTTAGTTTAGAATTCTGTTATCATATCTCATCTTTAGTATTTACCTTTAGTTTAGGATTATGTTATTTGAATCAGTTTATCATAATTCATAGCTTATCTTTAGTTTAGGATTATGATATTTGAATTCTGTTATCATAGCTTATATTTAGGCTTTATCTTTGTTATTATCTTTTAGGGAGTTCGTTGAGGGAGAGGATAATATAGGTCATCTATGAGGGAGAGGCATCCTTTTGGTTATTTTCTCTTGAATTGTATTACAGAGCTTGTGCTTTGGGAGAGGGAAGTAGTAGGTTAATCTGCCTATCTCTTTCTATTTGAAATAATAATAACCAACCATTATTGGTCTCCCATCACATTTGCAATTTATATTTTCTTGTTCTAAATAACAAAGAAATCAGAACTTAATAACACACAAAATGGTAAAATCAATCAAATCACATATATTATATATAGTTAATGACTCTTGATTTGAGTTAGGGTTACCAGTTAGGCAGTTACCACCAGATAAGTTGTGTTGTAACTTCTATAAAAGGAACAGAGATGTATCTATTTTTTTTAATTCTGCAATATTGTAAAGTATAAACTATAAACTATGCAATTAACTAAATATTTTATGTTTATGTTATTCATAACAACCATATACAAATTTGCTATAACAAATTTTATTGAAAGCTACTGTAACTATATACTCTTGGTTGGGAAGCTAAGGCAAATTGTTTAAAGCATCAATGTGGGGACTAGATAATGATGTAACGAAACACAACATATAAGCTAAGATATGAACAAATCTAATAAAAAAGACAACACAGGTCTGATAGATTAGATGTATGAACACTTGAAGTATGCACACTTAAGATATATTCTTAAAATGTCTAGTCAACAAGGTACATTGGATATACAATTCCAAACGTAATGAAGGGAAGAATCATGCAAGATTGAACAAAAATAGACACCCATTCAGTTCCCCGAAGAAAGTAGACATCAATTTAGTCCTTGTATTAATAAAAAAAATCAAAATTGGAGTGGACGAATAATGTTAGTACTTAGTAGAGATTTTGAGCAAGGAACTAAATTAGTGTCACTTCCTAAGATTGAAAGATAAATTAATGGCAACTTTCTTTGGCCTCAAATTGATTTCATTTATATCTTTGAGCACCAAAGACAGGTGTTTATTAATAGAGCAATTCTAAAAGCAAGGAGCTAAAATGAGGTTCAGATATCATAGTAGCACACAATTAATTGAATTAAAACTTAATATAGAGAAACAACCCATAAAAGTTAAGTGAAAATTTGAAAATTACAACTTTCCTCCACATATGTGTTTCTTCTATCCATTTTTTCAGTAGAGAATGAGAATGTGGTAGTAATGAAAAATCTTCATTGTTATCTTAACTTTTACATAGAACATGAAATATTCAATCACCAAAAGGTAGAAAAGAATAACATCCTACATCAAAAAGAGGATAAAAAAATCCCATCAATTCCACATGTTTCAAAACAGAAATGCTTAGCTTCTGATATAAAAGAAGTGAGCAGTAAGATAAAAATCAGTCAGATTTGGCTAGCAACAACTTCTAAACTTTTTAACACGTGCTCTTTGTTATACATGGACAGAAAAAGGTCCAGTGTGGTCTTTAAATGATAACAAGCAAGAATAGGGTACAAAGTGTCACTTTTTAAAACCATAGGCAGGCAAGGAGATTTTGATTCATTCAACCCATAAAGGGTAGCTTTAGTTGACCTAGGTGACAATGTTCAAAATAATTTGTTGAGGAAAGAAGGAAACTGAGGACTATTTAAGTATTTGTCTATTCCTCAGCCATGATTTAAACAACCCCATAGTTAGTCACTCCAGCATTCTAGTCCCACTTCTATTGAAGAAATGTCAAGTGAAAGATCCATGCTTTTACCCAATCCACAAGTCAGGTAATACACATAGCACATTTAGACATGGAAATTCTCAGTATAAATTAATGAAGCAAAACTACTGGAATAAGTCTAACACCATACACTGTTTGTTGTAGTTTGATGAAGTCACATTTTTCGTCTGTTTCGTAATGAAATTTTTTGGCTTACCCAAAAAAAAATCTAACACCATAAAGTATACCCTTTGATAAATACTTCGAATGTTGTTCTCCCGCTATTGTTCACCTCAATAATCTATGTTGACCTTCAATGCAATATTCTACTACACATTGATAAGGTGAAACTCCGAGTGAGGTTGGAGTTGGAGAATAGCACCAAAAACAGTTATCTAAAGAACAACATGAAAGTTTTATCCTAAACTAATACCTAATCGAACAAAAAAAATAGTTGACATTTGACAATAAAATCCAAGATACAGAAGAAGCCTGAATTCATTGAGAAAATTGCAATCATATAAAACAAACTCTGCATCTCAATCTCAATTAGCAGTGTAGCACGAATAAATTGATTAAAACGAAATCAACCAACAAGAAGTACTAAACCCAGAATTATTGATAAGAACAAAATCCACTCTTACGAAAATTCCCTAACTCCGACACACTAACAATTTCTCTCGGTTACTATAAAAAAAATAGTCATTTCAAGTAGCAGGAATTGATTAATTAAAACGAAACTAACAAATAAAAATTACTAAAACCGAAATATTGATAAGAACAAAACCACTTCTGAAGAAAACTCCCCGATTCTACCACACTAACAACTTCTCTAGGTTACAGTTAAAAAATTCGGCATTTGAATTAGCACGAATTAGTTAATTAAAACTAAATTAACCAACGAACATTACTAAAACCGAATCCACTCAAAGATAATGTGATTTATGTTTAGATTTTTCGTTATAAAAGCAAGTTAAGAGTAAAACCTAGTGAAAAATTCTTTATCCAACACAAAAACTAAATAAAATTCCCAAATTCTGACACACTAACAATTTCTCTCGGTTACTGCAAAAAAAATCGGCATTTCAAATTCAATTAGCACGAATTAATTAATTAATTAATAAAAAAAACTAAAACCGAATCCACTCCGAATAAAATTCCCAAACTCCGAGACACTAGCAAATTCTCTCGCTACATTCCGAGAAAGCAAGCATCAATTATCGAAGGTGGAGATCGAAGATGTACCAGTGAGCATGATGATGGAAGATTCGGGAAAGCTGAACTTATTGATGAGGAGGTACTTCATGCATTTGGCGTCGTTGATGCATCCCTTGAGTTCGTGGCGGGAGAAGCGGTAGGAGATGCCGACGATGACGGCCTTCTTGCGGCCGTGGGGGTTGGGCGGGGGGCCGGGCGGCGCGTGGTTGTAGGGGGAGGTGGCCGGCGGCGGCGCGTAGGAGGAGGGCGGCGGGGGGTGAGCGGGGAGGGCGCGGGGGTCGGCGATGTGGGTGACGGCGTGGCAGAGGGCGCAGCGGATGGATCCGGCGCCAGGTGGCAGCTGCAGAGGGGTGCGGCAGTTGGAGCAGTTGACCAGCATGTTACTGTACATGATTGTTAGGGTTGCTTGGTTGGGATGGGATGGGAAATTCAGGAAGAGGATGAGGGTAGAATTGGGATTTTGATTTCTTGAGGAAGAAGAAGAGGCTGTGGAAGCGAAGTATCAGTAGTGGTTTTGAGCAGATTCAGAATACCGCGGAAATCTAATGCATAAACAAAAGCGTGTTTTTCATTTTGGTGGAATTTTATTCGAGGATGGGTTTGACCTTGTCATCCCTTCTAGATGTCATTTTCGAACTTTATTATTTACTTTAACTGTTTAACACATGGGTGAGAAAATTATAGAAATGGTGGAAAAAATAAAGTGAAAAGTTTTATATACATAATATTGGTGGTCTACTTTTTTAATTAGATTTAGAGTTTTGTGTTTTTAATGTTTCAGGTTATTGTATTAGGAAATAATTAATAACCTAAAAATTGTGATTTAAATTAAAAAGTAAGAGATACACATAGTAAATTTAAATTTCAGGAGTTATTCTTCAATCTTATTATTTATTTTATTAAATCTAATAATTGTAATCAATAATTAATTTATTATTCGATTTCAAAAAGATAAAAATTAAAATAAAAAATAAATAATTTTATTGGATGCATTGATGTTTAATCTTTAAGTAGTTAGACCGTTAAAAGGCTAAAATATGGAAAGAACAAAATATTTTGGTCATATGCCACTTCGTCGCAGTAAAACTCCAAATCTAATTGTTAAATTAAAAAAAAATATATTTCTCTAAATTTGTAAATTGACTTTTATTTTAAAATAAATCAACCATTTATGTTTAATGTTAAATTACAAGGGCTCTATTAAAAATTAATATTAATTATCATATGTTAATGTATTTGTTTGCGTTGACTACCATGAACCAATCGTATAACTTAAGTTAAAGTGATCAAATGGACATAAATTATTGACCTTTAAAATAGAAAAACAAAATATCGTAATTACAAAAGTGTGGACAAAATTTTTAATTTAATAAAGTTAAATGACAAATATTGCAATTACACCTTTTTTTAAAAGGAGATACTGAAGTTGAGATAGCATGCTGAACCACATTTTAATAGCTTTTTACTATCAAATTTACATTATTTAATTACTTAAATTTTCTTCCAAAATTTTCAAACCTCTCATTTCCCTTTTACCAAAAGAAATATACTTTTAAATTTCTTATAACACCAAGAAATACACTAGCATAGGAAACATACAGCCATGCGGAAAAATAGATTTGCGAAAATCTCATAGTTTCATTCATTTTATTATTCTTATTTTATTTTGAGATTTAAAAATATTTTAAAACTTACTAGTCACAGAATTCAAGGGAACACAAAATAATCAGCAAACAACAACATTCAACTTTTGAATCAAGTATAAAATTATTTATTAAAAAGTACATAACTATTTAAATGATTTTCTGTACCATTTAAATTATTAAGATTGGTATCTAATATAACTAACAGAAACTGTTTTTCTCAGCTTATTAAATTTACAGCACATCATTCCCAAGTCTAGCACAAAAAACTAAGTTGGGAAAAAATATTTTATTGTATATGTTTCAACTCTCCTTATTTTACCAAGCGATAATACAACAGTAGCCGGTTATAGGTTTAACCTGCAGACCAGCATTTACATAAATTTACAAAAAGTGGAAAAAATGAAAATTTATCTGTAAAAGTGTTTTACCAAATGGATGCCATTACCCTTCCTCCCTCTATACAAAGACCGCGGCAGATATAGATGACCAATCTGCTTTCTTTAGCCAGCTTCCTGGTGGTAAGGTTCTAGCCAATAAAATCAAAGAAACCATAATACCAAAGCAACTACTGCAATGGGCATGAAGCTGTTTAAACTAGTGTAACCACCTACTGAGGCTTTCTTCTACAATCTCAAGCTTTCTCTTCTAATATATAAGTAGCTGAGATAATGTTAGACAACAGGAATTGAGAAGCTTTCATTGTTAACATGATGCATCTGCTTTTGTGCAGCTTTCACTGCAGCCACTCTAGCTGCATTGGCTGCTCTATTAGAAGCTGCTACAGCTCTGTTCACCCCTTCATCCACCTTAGCCGCATCATAGGCTTTCTCTGCTGCTCGTCTTGCTTCCTATTTGTTAAACAAATAAACAAAAAAATTATAATGAAAATTGACTCCGTGCTATAAAGTATCTAAACGTTACAATTCGTTTTCTCTTTCCATTTACACAAGGTTGAGCTAATTTTATGCACACAAGACATGTCCAAAAATCAGTCTGTAGGTATCCTCAACCTCAAAAGTAAATTGTTTTTACGCTAAAGACAGAATCGCAACAAATATTTTAACTAATACCTATTCTAAGCAGTGTTATCGAATCTGATATTGCATCGGCATGGAAGAAATCGGTGGCAGAATTTCCACCGGCAGCCATAGCATGGCGATAACGTCTTGAATTTTGGATCTCATTCCATCTCGGGAGCAGAAGTCACGGGTCACGCGACCCAATCTCAGCCCGCAACTCTGTTGCACTTTTTGCTTATTTTAAAGTTAAATGGGCCAAAATAGCAAGGCGCAGACACGTACTAACCCAACCCAAGCCCAAAACAATTTAAAAACTATAATTTCAAAACCCCAATTAGAGTTGAGCTGCCTGTTCCATTAGTCTTGAAGCAAGTTCTCCACTTCTTCTCCATTGAGCCATTATCCCCTCTCAACCTCCTTGTTGATTCAGCAACCATCGCTGGAGTGGAGAGTGGAGACAATCAGCTCCACTGCTAAAGACGCCCAGTTCTGCTGTTCAACTTCCTCTCCTCAGCCATGAGGAAGAGGGTTATGCTCCATTAGACATGAAGCTAATTATATTGGGGTTTATGAAGAGCCAAGGGATTAGGCTATCAAGATTTGGTACATTTATGTTATGTTTTGTGTTAAGTTATGCTTGTTAGTTGTTCATCATTGTATATTAGTTTCTTGAACTTTGAACTTGATATTTTGCTATCATTTTATAGATATTTGACGTTCTAAACTTATTATTATAGTATTACTATTTATTTTTGTGTTTAGTTATTTATGCATTAGAAATATAATTATGCATTGTTATAGTTATTCTTACTATTATTATTATTAGAGTTTAATTAGTATGCACTAAAAGTATAAGAGTTTTAAAGTATTAATTGATAAAGTAAACAAACTTACTCTAAATGAAGGGTTGTAATTGAATGTCAGTGTAAAACTTTTACACTAACAAGTACATACTAATTAAATCATTATTATTATTATTATATTACCGCTATGGCATCCATTATAGTTTCATATCTTACAATTATGGACCTAAACTATGATCAACTCCTCCCTCCTTTAAACTCAAGGGCTTAAACATAACGGTGAAGTAATTTTACTGCAAAAATTAAAAGCAAAAAATGCAAAGGGTATCTAAATTCTAAAACCTGTATTTCCAATCTCAAATTTTCAAAACACACAAATGGAATCAATTAAGTAATAATAATAATCAAGAATTCAACAAAAGCAAAGTTTGTACAAAGAATAGACCAGGACATCATCCCAATCATTGGAATAACATACCTAGGACATCATGTAAACAATGAATATAAAATATTCAACATTCATTCACTTCTTTTATATAGAACATTTAACAAGAACCACAGGAAATAACTCAAAAACAAAGAATATACCTGCACTGCATTGAGCACTTTGGAATGATTGACACCAACAGGAGAAACTGGATAAGTGGTGTTTGGTGTGCTTGGAATGTCAAGGAATCCATTTTGCCAGTGACCAGATTGGGTTTCTCCATTTCTAAATGTATACATTCCAAATCCTTGCCGTCTTCCTTCATGCCAGGCTCCTTCATAACGATGGCCATTTGCAAAACGATAAATGCCAAAACCATGCATCTTGTCTGAGAAGTATTCCCCCGCATATGTGTCTCCATTTCTATTTAAATAGATGGAATTAGTTCAACAAAAATACAACATATAACCTTTTCATGGAAGGGAAAGAAAAAGGATGAAGACAACTCCATTCATATTTGATGTTAACCATACAGCTATATAACTTAGAACGCAATGATGTGTGATGATATTAAACACCAATTGTTGCATGCCATACTCTGATACTAACCACAATGTTAGATTAGCAGGGGAAAATGTAGTTGATATATTTTCTTTTCAGAAGTTCAACACAGTAACTACCAAAAAGCAAAGACCAGAGAACATATAGTAAATTAGTAATAGAAACTGTACCAAAAAGGTAACAGTAAAAGGGGAAAAAAGGATGGGCTTTAATTGAACATCACTCTTATTCTTGAATCCAAAAGGAAGACGTAAAAGAAGAAATATAGACAAATGTCTCTCACAGGCACAGCTGCAGGAAATTTGAGTATTGAAGCTCCCTGTCAACCTATACTACAAAACAAAAAGCTCGGGTCAATTGAAATTGCTAGTTCTTGTATCGATGAAGCTCCCTCTCACATGTAGTTAGCTACTGTGCAGTTTCTGCAGATTTGCTATAAATAAAAAAGGTGTGAGAGTGAGACCCATACTTTAATTCTTACCCCTACCACTTCCCATTTACCAATATTGAAATCATCTCAATAGGTCAACCGTAGTAATCTATATTGATGAAAATACACAGGAGGTTAAAAGCTTTTGCATAACAGCATAGTAGTGTGTACGACAGTTATCAGATCTCAATAGGTAGATGTGTAGAACATGACTCAACTCCAAACAGTTGTCAGATCACCTAAACCTTTATAAGCTCTACCCTAAAAATGATTATAGCTGCTGTGGGATATCAACAAAGCACAACCCTGCCACTACAAAACCAAGACAGGACATCTATATAGCATGGGGATTGTAGGACTGACTTTTGGATTGTACTGGGAAAGATACAAGGACAGGTAGATTTTTTAACTGCAGAAGGTGACTCAATATTGGATATACGTAAGGCTCTGAGACCCTCTACTTGAACTGAATTCCAAAAGCAGGCTCATGAGATGAGAAATGCCTAAACCTTTATAAACTCTACTTTGATCATATCTACGCTTGATGTGGTGTCTCAACATGCTACATGTTTGTGCCAAAAGCTTGGAATTGAAGAAATCCATCATGTCCTAAAATATTTTCATAACAGTGTTATGACATACATTCAGCCACACACTTGTCCATTGTTATCAACAGGTAAACAAAGTGCAACAAGACCATTTTCAAATATGCCAGGTGTTTTGAGAAATCTGAAACCCCAAATGGATCAAGATGTTGATATTTTGTTTTTTCCATCCCTTGTCAAACTTTGGAGATTGACCATGCTCATTCTTTTCTAAACAAACAAGAAATTTTTTTCTAGCTATCTGACTGTGGTTTCTAAGAGATGGCAATCATTACGCATATGATACTAAATTTAGTTGGAATAATAACATTAACAGTTGCAATGTTGCATTGAGCCATTGATAGTTATCTTCATTCAAATCTGTTTTGCTAGTTTCGTCTTCAGAGCTATTGACAATGACAAATATAATGACAGTTATTGAGAAATACACTTTAATTAATTTAATCTCTAACAAAAGCACAAAATAAATAATATTTAACCATTCACAAACCATATTAACCCAGCACACAGTAAATACATAATAACCAGTTACATCTAAGAAAACCTTCAACACCATCATTTCTAGCTTGTGAAAGAAAGATGACACAACCAAAAAGACCAACCAAAGCACAGTCGCACACGCTCAATATAAATGTAGAAACTCCCTCCAACAGCATCAGCAAACTAAAAACCCACCACAAACACACACATAATCATTTCAAGTTTTCAACATACATTCAAATAAAAACAGCCTATCCGCAACTCCACACCAAAGTTAT
The DNA here is from genome assembly GCA_037954015.1 of Psophocarpus tetragonolobus. Classification (NCBI taxonomy): domain Eukaryota; kingdom Viridiplantae; phylum Streptophyta; class Magnoliopsida; order Fabales; family Fabaceae; genus Psophocarpus; species Psophocarpus tetragonolobus. The sequence goes on from CM075691.1 coordinate 21,011,491, forward strand.
CTACACATTATCTCATCTTAAACTTTAGATCAGTGATTCTTATAGGCTGTCTACTCACACAAACACACAACAACAAAAGATATAGGCACTATTATCTCATCTTAAACTTTAGATCAGCTATTCTTATAGGCTGTCTACTCACACAAAGATACAACAACACAAGATCTGGGCACTATTATCTCATCTTAAACTTTAGATCAGTTATTCTTATAGGCTGTCTACTCACACAAACACACAAAAACAAAAGATATAAGCACTATTACCCAAATCCTTAAAGAAATACAGATAAATTAATACCATCTTGACATTTTGTAGTTGTGTAAGTTGGTTCATAAGACGGTGTAGATAATAACACTTTGAAATGCTATCTCAAGCATTTTAAAAACCAAATTGGATAACAATAGCATTATGGACAAAGTGGTCCCTAAAATATGTTAAAGGAGGCTGATAAGTTGCTGAAAAATAGAGTGGTCCCTAAAATATGTTAGTCAAGACTAATAGATCCCTAAAAAAATACTTGGTGCCGAACTGAATTTTTTGAACCTTATAAATATTAAAGTTTTCGAAAAATCTATCTAAAGGACTTTAAAGACCAATTTACATAACAACATAAGTTACAGGAAAACTAACTTGCCTAAAAATTTCATACAGGAAGGGATCTAAGCACTAGTACTCTAAATTTCAGGGACCATAACCATGGTTTACTCTATCTTTAATTCTTTATCACTAATTTGTCTGGAAATTTCTTTCTGGATCATAAGTGTGATCTTCTACAACTTTGCACACCAAAAATCAATGTTGACAAGAAAATAATTTATACAAGAAAATTAGAAACAAACCTGAAATGGTAATGACCAAGGCCATGCTTAACCCCCCACTTGAACTCCCCAACATACCTACTGCCATCCTCGCAGGTGTGGACCCCACAGCCGTGACTCTGACCATTGGACCACTCACCAGCGTAGACATCGCCGGTGTAAAACCTATACACACCAAAGCCATGCCTCAGGCCCTGGCGGTAACAGCCACGGTAGCGACTCCCACGCGCCCAAGTCTCAACTCCATAACCATCATACTTCCCATCAACCCAATCCCCCTCATATCTGCCACTCCTGCTGTAATAATAAACCCCACTCCCAGAACACTTCCCTCGGTGAAACTCCCCCTCGTAAACGTCGCCGTTTCCGAACACCTGCACCCAGCACCCCGACGCCACGCGCTTCTCCGACTTCGGCCGCGACCCGATCGTCCAGAACACCGGCAGCGGCGCCGCAGGCCGCGCCACCCCCACGCCCGCCGCCGGCGCCTTCAGCCGAATCGACCGCAGCGGCAGCGGAAACGGAAACGCGAGGTTCAGCGAGAACACCAGCGCGGCGGAGAACGCGATCGCGGAGAGCAGGTCAAGCAGAAACGACCGCGAAACGAGAAAATAAAGGTAGAGAAGCGGTACCGCGAGTAGGAGCAACGCGCGCTGCCGCCTCACGCGCCGAATAGCGCGGAACGCGGCGCTCTTCGCGGCGACGGTTACGGAGAAGAAGGCGGCGTTGTGGGCCTTGAAGAAGGGCGGAGGGGAGGGCGGGGTGCGGGGAGGCGCGGCGGCGGTGCGGGGCGGCGGCGGCGAGATGTCGATCTCGATTTGGGGGTAGAACTGGTGGCGGTGGTAGGGGTGTTTCTGGAATTGCAGCGGCGGCGAGGGATTGAAATCGGAAGAGACGCCTACGCTTTCTTTTCCGATCTGAACCTCTGATTTCTTCTGATGCATTACATAAGGGAGAGGAATCGAATTAGGTCGCACGCTTTGTTGTTCGTACTTCTTCTTCTTTTACGGCGTGTCGTTTTGTTTTTTTCTTGTTGCCTTTGTTTTTGTTTCTGCATAACCATAACGCTTTCTCTTTTCTTTTTTTTTTTAATTTTTCTGGGGTGGAATTGTGGGTTTAGCGATTCTCTCTCGGGAAGCGCGATGTGCTTGAAAAGCGGAGTGTGTAAGGTAGTAATAATGAGTGGAAAAGGAAAAGAGGGGAACAAAAATTGAAATTTGGAGAAGAGAATCGAACCATATTCCTTTGGACTTTCGAGCTTCCAAGTCTCCTTACGTTAACTTCAAGGTCACTTTTTTTTCTTTTTCCTTACTCCATTTTTTGGGATTATTTTGAACTTAAGGCTGTCCGTCATTATATTATTATATACTCCACAAGAAAAAATACATATAAAATAAATACTTAATTATACCACGGTGTAAAATAAACTCTTTAAAACATTATTATTTTACGTTATCCTCGATAGAGTGGTTTTAGTTTCTAGATTTTTATTTTTTAGATGTATTATGAAAATAAAAATATGTTTGGCAAAAATATTTTTAATTTAGTTTTTCTTTAAACTGTTTTTATCCAAATTTAAAACAATAAAATTTAGTTTCAAATTTTTTATTTTGTTTTTATTTAATTTTATAACTTGACGTCACTTGTTATCACTAATTACTACTTTTAACTGATCATCTTCTTTTATATTTTCAACTGATGGTCATCGAACGTCACCTTTAATCGACAATTATCAGACAACACTTTGACTGACCGTCATTAATCGCTACATTAAACTAGGTGTCACCAATCGCCACTTCAATTGTCAATCATTTTTTACCACTACATCCAACTGATAGTCATGAACAATCACTTACAATCAGAGTTACTAACTACCACATCCGATCAATAATCATTGGACATCATCCCCAACCGACATCAACCTTCACTTCAAATTAAATATTAACTACCTTATAGTGGAGGATATCTATAATAAAAAAAATATAAAATTAGTTTAGTGACAGAAAGTCCTATGTGGTGAGAAGGGGATAAAGAGATTGTAGGTTTAAAGTCATCTATTAACAGCTAATAATTGTCTATAAAAAAATAAATTAAAAAAATAGTTTAAGTATTTATATTCAATTCATAATATTTTTTAAAGTTATCTTTCGCAATATTGCAAAGAAAAATATTTATTAATGATTAAAGAGAAAATACAGTTGATAGAAAAGTAATAAAAGTATCTTAATAATAAAATCAATTAATACAGAATATCTTCTTATAAAAAAGACAAGTAAATTTCCAATTTTTATCTTATAATTAGAAACATAGTAACTTCAACAAATAGGAATAAGAATTTATTCACTACATTTGATAAACCTATTATTAAGCATTTTTATTTTTAAAATATTTCTTAAATGTTTCTTTATCCACAACTTATTTATAGTAATTACTAATTACGTCAAATAACTCATTTATTTCTCTTTTAATTTTATTTAAAAGTATAGAAAGTGCATAATTTCTCTCTTTTCCTAATAATAATAATAATAATAATAATAATAATAATAATAATAATAATAATAATAATAATAATGAAAGAAGTATCAACAAAACACTCATTAGTCTTTAACAAGGAACAACTCTCATGTGGTCCACAATAATGGTATTAGGTGGTTTTCGCTATTGGCAAGTAAACCTAAGTTGAATTGAAATGCATCACAAGATGTCGTAGATAAGAAAATTGCAGTTGGCGGAGTCTTACACACTTATCTTGGTAGGGTGTAGTTCTGATATGAAATAATATATATTTTTACTAAGTCCTCACAACTGAGCTTTGATCTATTTATATTGGAGTAGTTATAACATGGAACATTAGTTATCACTACCTCTCTAAAAAATCAAATTCTTAGATGGCTATAAATTTGATAAATAACGGCTATGATGAATGTGATCTTTATTTTAGCCTTGTGCATGGAATTAAATCATTTATGGCTATAGGTAAACAATTAGAGTTCTCACGTGTGTTAAGAGAAGCAAACAAAGTAGCACACAAGATGGCAAAACATAGATAAAAATATCATACTTGCCCACATCATACCCCGTTGTCATGCTTACTTATAAGACATTGGTTAGAAAAATAAACAATATGCATGGATTGAATAAATGAAAAAAAGTGAAAAATTAAAAGAACAAATTATGAAGTTTTGTCAAATTAAACGTAACATTTTGTCTTTTACTCCTACCTTTGCTCATTACACCTAACAGCCTTGGAGGTTTGTGTAGGATAGAAAAGAAATGCAAATGTTAAGTATAATTTGATAAAATCTCATCCATATTACTAATGTAACTTATTCAAAATAAAATTATGTTTAATGATAACAAATCTTTGTACTAGTAATTTTCTTTCCTCTATATAACCATAGGTAATATTACTTTCAGATTGTAATATAAAAAAATTACATGTATGATGAATAAATTATAACTAAGTTTCTCTCAATTAATTATATCATCTTCAATACATTATTTAATTAGATGTTTATTTCACCAACCTCTCTTTTTTAGGTATGGTAACAAGGCAGGGTAGGGCGGTTATGACATTCTCATCTCATCCTCGTTCCCGAAACTCATCTTCATTTTTATCCCCATATCCAACGAGTATAAAATTTATGTCTTTATCTCCCTCCCTATTAGGTATCAGGTATATATGTACCATCCCATAGTCGTAATTAAGTGTTTTTCAACTACAATAATGTTAAAACAACAACTTTATGGTTGATCACTCCACAACAAGCATTAAGCATAGAAGAAAATACTACATTGAAGATAACTGAAATTACATACATATGATATCAAAAGATACAAGAGAGTTTGAGTTTGGTTACATCTAACCCAACAAAATACATGAAGAAATGAAAGAAAAAGCAAAAGATGGAGAAAGGAAAGAGCTTTGGAGCAATAGAATAAGGATGTGTTATTCAAAATATCTTAGTTCCCTCTATAAATGGTCATTTTCTCCTTTTATAGGGAGAAAAAATTCCATATTAAGTTACATCTGGCTTAGCCACTCTCAAGTGGCTTCAAGCAAAAACATGCTTGTTTGCTCCCTATTTGATTTTTGCTCAACTGTTCCACGATGATTTGAAGCAAAAATTTTCAAAATGCTTTTGACAACTTGATTTTTCTTCCAATTCAACAATGAACTTCAATCATAGTTTCTACATCACTTACAAACTTAGAAAAGTAAGATAATTGCCTAAAAAATTATATAAAAAATATTAAGTACTTTAGCCCCGTTCAGGGTGGTTTTTGGTTTCTAGTTTTGAAATTTATAAAAACAAAAACTAGTTTTGGTTTTAAGTTTTCAAATTTTTAAAAACAACATTGTTTTTATTTCCAAATTTAAAAACATTGTTTTCAAATACTAACCAAAACACTAGTTGGAGGCAATGGTTGAGACAGTTGTTGAAGGTCGCGGTCGGTGATTGGTAGTCAAAGACCAGCGATCGGAGGTAGTGGTTGGTGACTAGTAGTCAAAGGTAGTGGTCGGTGACCAGTGATCGAAGGTGATGGTCAGTGATCGCCAGTCGAAGGTGGCGACAAGTAACCGTCGATCAGAGGTGACTACTCGTCAAAGGTGGGGACTAGTGACCGCTGGTCGAAGTGGCGGCCATGACCGTCAAACCGAGGTGGCGGTTGATGACTGCTAGTCAGAGGTGTTAGCTAGTGACTTTCGATCGGAGGTGGCGGCTGGTGAGCGCTGATCAGAGGTGATGGTCAATGGTGACAAGTGATGTCAAGTAATGAATTTAAATAAAAACAAATAAAAATCTAAAAACCAAATTTTATTGTTTTTGAAATTGAGTGAAAACTATTTAAAAAATGAGTAAAAAACCAAAACATAATCATTTTTGTTGAACACATTTCTGTTTTCAAAATACATTTCAAAACCATAAACTAAAAATTCAAAACCACCTCGAACGAAATGCTCTCGACCTAGACATACAATTGCACAATGAACAGATAAAAAACTAGGTTTCATTATACGTTATTCACTGGAAATCGAAAAGAGCTTATTCCTTTTCTTCTTGTTGCACAACCAGAACCACATACGAAAGAGAGTTTAATCCTTACATGCAACACTTTCGATCGAAACATAAAGGATGTGGGAGGGCTCTAACTCTGGTGTGTCTCTCCTGTGAAAGGCATCGATCGAGCTTGGCCCACTGGGTGGCATGAGCGAAGAAGCAAGATAGGAGAAATAAGGGGAGGTGGTAGTTTCTGGCAGTTTGACAATGGTGGTTTGGTGAAACTTCTAAGTTGCATGTGCTGACACTTGACGTTAACGAAAAAGAAGGATTTGTGAAAGTTTCAGCGCCTCTGTCGAAGTAGAGCCCCAACGAAGACTCCATAAAGGTTCATCAACGATGGTTAGTGGTGGTTCACAACTAGTGGTTTAGGGGTTTCTCGAGACCACAATAGTTAGCTCGATTTTGGGCTAGGGTAGCACTCGATGGTTCTCAATGGAAAAAATCAAGCTCAAAATGACTTCAGTTTGGTAAAGGAGTTAACTCTATTATGAGATGGCAATCTGGGTTCATGTATGATGTGATCATGGTGGTTGTTTTAGCTTTTGGCTATGTTAGATTTAAGTTTTGAAATTGTTATTAACATGGTCATGATGAAAGGGTTTTGGTTGGTACCTAGGGCATCTCGGTTTGTAGAATTAAATCATGGATAGGAACATGAATTACCGTTTAATAGATCTTTCATTTTTTATTTTTTATATTTGGTATGAAATATGTAACTAGATTGACAAAATTGATTTGGTATACGCAAAATAAGTTAATCAAACTATAAATACAGGGTTATATCAAAGTCAAATAAAAAAACACAAGAGAGTTACTTGTAGTGACCCTTTTCCTTTTCACTTTTCTTCTTCTTTTTGCCTTTTTTTCTTATTGATATACAACCTATAGTTTTCTGTACATGTAGTTGTCTCCAATTTCATTGAGCCTTGAATTTCAAGTAATATCTTCTTCCTCTTCCTTGTTCTCTATTGCCAAAAAAAAAAACCTTCTTCATCTATCTTCTGCGTTTTTATAGGCATTTTCTTGCTTGATACTAAAGGAAACCACAATTGTTGCTTGAGGGCGATGGAGCAAGGTGGATGCCAGACTGGGCAACTATCACAGTGGCAGAATGGACACAGGCGGCTAAAGCATTGCATAGCAACTTGCTCTCTTTCTGCTTCCTTTCCTTTTTTACTTTTCTTTATTACTAGGCCCTATTCGGGGTGGTTTTGAGTTTCTGGTTTTTGGTTTTGAAATGTATTTTGAAAATAAAAATGTGTTCGGCAAAAATGGTTCTGTTTTGGTTTTTTACTCATTTTCAAAACAGTTTTCACTCAATCTTAAAAACAATAAAATTTTATTTTTAGATTTCTGTTTCTATTTTTATTTAAGTTTATTACTTGACGTCACTTGTCACCATTGATCATCACCTCTGACCAACAATCATCGGCCGTCATTTTAGACCAACAGTCACTGACCGTCACCTCCGTCTAACGGTCATCGGCCACCACTTCCCGCCAGTGATCACCAGCCTTCGCCTTTGACCAGCAATCACTGGTCGTCACCTCCGATCAACGATCATCGATCACCACCTCCAATCGGCAGTCACTGGCTGCCACCTCCAATCGGCAATCATCAACCACTACCTCTGACCGTCAACCACTGGTCGTCACCTCCGACTAACAGTCACCAACCACCACCTCCGACTGGCTATCACTGGTTGCCACCTCCAACCAGCGATCACTGGCCACCACCTTCGACCAGTGATCACCGACTGTCACCCCCGATCACTGGTCACCCGACTGTACCTCCAACCACCAGTCACCAACCACCACCTCTAATCGTCAATCACCGACCACCACCTTCGATCACCAATAACTGACTGTCACCTTCAACGACTATCTCAATCGTTACCTCCGACTAGTGTTTTGGTTAAGATTTGAAAACAATGTTTTAAATTTGAAAACAAAAACAATGTTGTTTTTAAAAATTCAAAAACTTAAAACCAAAACTAGTTTTTGTTTTTATAAATTTCAAAATTAGAAACCAAAAACCATCCCGAAGGAAACCTAAGTTATCATATTTTTATCTTCATTTTCTTTTTATTTCTCTATATTTTTATATTGAAGATAGGCCAAAATATGGACAAAAAGTGGTGTTTACATCGAAAAATTTCTCTAGCTCACTTGATGTGCAAGTTGCATTTTTTTCGTCTTTCTGCAAGTCTTCCTCTTGAAAAAGAATCAATTCTTTTACTCATAATTATAATTTTTCTAATATAAATTATCACCTTTCACATGTACAAAAACTATATTTACAATTATCACAATGCAAAACATACCAAAACTCATATTAATATATTACTATAATGAAATCCTAATAAAATATTGACATAAAATATACTGGAATACATGCATTCACCGGGTAACCCAAACATCACTCATATAATAGGATGTGGAAGTTTAATAGTTTATACTCAATTTATTAAAAATATCACACAAGACAAATACGTACTCAAGCAAAAACAGAATAGCAAGTGAAAAAATTTATATTTAATAAGAATTAATATATTTTTTAAAAGCAAATAAAATAAGCAATAAAAAAGGAAAAACAAAAAATGCGTACTCAAGTAGTAGAAATTGTGCGTATCAAATACCAATGACAGTATAACTTTCTGAGAATCAAAACTACATTAGGAGTATCATTTACCAATTCAAATTCGACAAAGAAGAATCTGTTGTTTGCTTCTTCTTTTTGTATGAACTAAGGAATATGTCCAATTGCTTCAAGGACCTGGTTATGCTCCAAATGATCTGTACAACCAATCAAGAGAAATGGAATAGACACTAAGAAAACATGATACTAATAGAAAGCAGAGAGAAGTTGAGAAAGACAATGGATGGTTGTGGGAAAAGCTAGTTGGATGAGAGAGAATGAGTTTAATATTTTTGACTTTCAAACTTTCTATCTTAATAAAATAATAAATATATAAATATAATTTTAAAAATATATGAATATAAAAAATTTGAGATAAGTTTGGATGAATCATGGTGCTCCCATCGTATAAAAGTTCCACCCCTGGTGGTGATGAAGAAGACAAAGAGCACATAAGAAGTAATATGAATATAAGCAATGCTTCATCAATTTACTTCCTAAAATAAAAACTCATTTGTTATCTGTTGCAAGCATTTTTAGTATGAGAAAGGAAGATAAGCATATTTTTTTTAACATATTAGAATACCTAGGTGGTGAAAAATAATAAAAGCAACAGTAAATGCACCAACAATTTCTTGGGAAGAAGACGACTTAATCTTTCACTATGGACACTTTTATATGAAGCGTGTAATAAAAGACGTTTTAAAGATTTGAAACTATAAAAAACTCAAATTAATTTTACATGAACAGTTCTAGTCAATGATCTAAAATTTTAGAACTCTAGTTTTACCTAAAGTTTTCAAAGAGACTTTTATATCATGAGAGTAGAGACTTTAAGAATTTTAAGAATCTATCTTATGAGAAAATGAAAAAGTTTGTGAGCCCTTCAAAAACTAAAGCATTATTTATTGATTAGATATAGAGCCTAAAGAGGCTTCGTAGAAAGAGTATTGACTTTTGTTTAAAGAGAAAAGTATACTAATACTTAGATATAATGAAACTTTAGTAGATGCAGTTCTCATTTGAATAACTTATAGTATAAGGTGTCGTTTAGAAGAATTTATTTACAACTTATTTAAGTTTATCTTATCATATAAACATTTATGTAAGTATTTGAATAAATTTATAAAAACACTTATATATGGTCCATAAGTTGTTTTAAACTTATTTGAATAAACTATCTAGAGTAGTTTTTTGAAAAAGTTGTTTTAAACTTATTGAAAATTCGTATTTCTTTCAATTTTCACCTCTCACAATTTTTTGTCTCTCTCATTATTAAAACTTGCTACCTAGTCTCCTGCTCTCTCACTCTTTGTCTTCCCCTTTCTCTCTCTGCTCACTTGCTTGCTCCCTCTCCCTCTTTCTCTCAATCTCTTTCTCCCTCTCTCTCTATATATATATGACTTATATAAGTTTTGTATCCTTAAAGTTTCACCAAAAATCATGTTTAATCCTTGAAATTAAAAAGCATTTAGTCCCTGAATTTTTTTTTTTTTGGATTAACATTGTCCGTTTATACCTTCTAATGTATTTGATTGTACCAAATGTGAAATTGACGAATGGGGATGTTAGGGTTAAAGAGGAGAGTGATTCACGAGTACAAAAACATGCTTTCTGTCACAAATTTTTTAACGACATTAACTAGAGAAGAATGACTAAAAGTGAATCATGGAGTAAAAAAGATATTTTTTAATTTTGAGGACTAAAAGTGATTTTGGGTAAAACTTTAGGGACAAAGAATATATATATATATATATTCAAACACTTTATTTTCATGTAAGGGCTTTTAAATTTGTATATTCAAATGCAAATAGCTTAATGAATTAAGAGTTTATATTATAAGATCTTCCAAACAAGGTTTTTCATTTTTCACATCTCCATATAGTATAGGCTCTTAAATTTAATAAGTTATTTGTATTTGGATATACAAATTTAAAAGCACTTATAAGAAAATAAAGTGTTTGAATATATAGAGAGAGAGGGGACAGAGAGGGAGGGAACGAGAGAGAGGGAGAGGGAGAGAGAGAAAGGGGGGGAAGGAGATAAAGATAGAGAGTGGGAGAGCCAGAGAGAGAAAAGGAGGGAGAGAGAGACTCAGTAGCAAGTTTCAATCATGAAAGACAAAAAAAGTGAGAGACAAAAAAAGTGAGAAGTGAGAGTCAAAGAGAGTGTGAATTTTAAATAAGCTTAAACAATATTTTTTTTGCAAAAAACTACTCTAGATAGCTTATTCAAATAAGCTTAAAACAACTTATGAATCCTATATAAGCGTTTTTATAAATTTATACAAACACTTGTATAAGTGCTTATATGATAAGTTCAAATAAAGTGTAAATAATTTTTTTCAAATAGAGCCTTAATGAAACTCTTTGTTGTTTGACTTATTAACTAGTTGTTTTATGACAAATCAATAAAAGAAGAAATGTACACGGTAGAACTCAAAATGTAGGGCTTGATTGATTTGGTTTTTTTTTTAATTTTTTTAAAGAGTTTTGAAAAATAGTTTCTAAGAACTGTTTTTTTAGAAGAAGAAAAAAATGATTTAATAAGTATTGTTTGAAATCTGTTTTGGAGATGTGAAAATGAAAAACTGTTTATATTTACAGAAATGTCATTAATAAAAATAAAAAACAATCTATTTTCCTAATATTTTGAGTTTTCAAAACAAGAATACAAAAGTAAAAAGCATAACAACTGAAAATTTTAGCCATGCATATGGTTGTTAAACTTGCATGCTAACTAGTAGACTTGAATAAGTCTACATGCTCACCATCATAGTTTTTTAAAAATTAGACTAGTCATGAATTTGGTCAAGATATTAATTTATTGGGTTAATGGTTAAACTCATAAGTCATTAATTAACTCATATGAATCACGAAAACATATATTATATATTGTGCAAATACTATAACCATAAAGTAGTGAAATGGCAAGGAAGTTTGTCGTTTAGTTTAAGGTTTTGTATATGTTAGTTTCAAATCTTTGGTTTTGAAATATCTTTTGGAAACAGAAATATGTTCGACAAAAATTATTCTAATTTGGTTTTAATTATTTTTTTAGAACAATTTTTTTTTAATTTCAAAAACAATAAAATTTGGTTGAGATTCTTGTTTTTATTTTTATTCAAATTTATTTCTTGACATCATTTGTCACCACCCACTACCTCCTTTGATCGTCGATCAACGATTGTCACATTTGACTATTGATAATCAATCATCACCTTTAACCTCTTTGGTCACCAACCTCCACTTTCAACCATTGATCATTAGTTTTTATCTTCGAACGTCAGTCATCGACCATTACCTCTAAACTCAGTCATAGGTCATCACCTTCAACTATTGATCGTCACCATCTCTAGTCACTAGCTAGTGTTGCCATTTTTTACCATCAGTCACTAACTGTCACTCCCAATTATAAGTTATCAGCTACCAACTCCGCTACCAATACCAGTCGTGTCACCTTTGACCTCTAATAATTAGTTGTCACCTTCGATTGTCAGTTATTAGTCGTCGATCTTTAGTCTCCAAGAAGAAAATATTGTAGTGTAATTAAAATTTGACAACAATATTTTAAATTTAGAAATCAAAACAATGTTGTTTTTATAAATTTGAAAATTTTATTAATACCAGTGTGTCAACACAAATTAAACCAATGACTTCCTTAAGTGTGTTAATAGGAATTCAAAGTATAATAAATTGAAGACTATCATCTCAAAATCAAGTAAAAAATTCATTGAAATTCATCTTAAAATAAATAAGGTCCCTACTGAAAATTAAGAAACATTTCCTACCAAATAAATGAATAATAAATAAAAAAGATTAACTATTCTTCACTCATCAAGATTACACATTTAAGAATCACTTCTAGTTTCTACCAAATAAATGAAAATGAAACAAAAAAAAGATGAAGTATTCACTTGTTCAAGATTACAGTTGTTTGTACAAGCACTATCTATCAGCATTAGATTTTTGTGCCAGGATAAAAGCACTCAATGCCATTCTCCTTGATCTTGAAGTGAAAATTGTGAGTCTTAATGGCTGAAATTCCATATTGATGTTGTGTTTCCTTATCTAACACCTTCAACTGCGAGAGATGAACAAGAAACCTAGTCAACCAAGGTTTATATGTATGATTTAATCCAAAGTTACAGACACGTTGCTATATTAAATCATCTTCAACAGTAAAGAGAAATCCAAGGAATCAATGCAAACAGTTGCATGACATATTAGCAGTTGCAGTTCACTACAACAAAATTCAACAATCGGAAAATAAACAACAATACTTTCTTCTTAAATATAAGAACTTCTTCATGTACATAACAAAAAGATAAAACTTAAGATCAAGTTCCTAGTAAAGATCAAACTCAAGACCTTATAGCCAATGATTCAGAAGCCTAAGGTATCTAGTGTCTTTAGTAAATTGACACTTATTCTTAGCCTTCAAGGTCCCTAAGATGGTGAGAATGTTTTGTAACAAGTGGTCTGTTGACTAGAACATTTTTCCTATTTTGTATTCCATTGGAACAGAAAGCAGCAGTGGCCAGTATAATTAATCCACAAAATGAAATAATGCAAAATTATAGTTTTGTCATAAGCTTAGGCCTAGCTGGACAAGATGGAAAGATAGGAACTCCAGGTTCTCATCATGTTGGTGTCAATCTCTACCAAATGGAAGTCAAATGGGTTAGTCCCAGTAAGAAGACAACACATTTAAAAAAATGTGGAATCATATGAATAGCTTAAGTATGAAATCACTATACTGCAGAATGATACAACTATACCTGCCCATGCACATCTTTTGCCAAACCAGTGGCCAACGGTTCAGCCTTTACCAAAATGTCAGCAAGGTACTCCATCTCTAAGATAATAGCATCCCTGTCTCCATTCAAGTAAATATCCTTATGGTCAAGTGCAATAAATGCACAACCCTGTGACATGAACAGAGATATAACGAAATAAAAGCATTGAAATAGATTTCAAACACAGTGAAGGTAGTATTATCCTACATAATCTGATGTTAGTGTATGGCAATAATGCAGCAAGTTTAAAACATCATTTGAGGAGCCATTAGCAGCAACTTCAAGAAAAGATATATCATCAACCATGATAGAGATGGGTCTCTTGTCTTGATGTAACACAGTTATCACTCTTTCAATTTGTTCAAATACAGAAGCAAGTCCATCATGATTGGATTTTCCTTCATCTAATCATAAATAAAATTGATGTTAGTCAGTCAAATATATAATCATCCATCAGACTATAAATTCCTCAATTTCATTATTGCCCTAAAAAGGTATATTTGAACTCAGAGAAATGTCATGGAGTAGAACAAAATGACACACAAGGTTCTAGATTGGGGGATATGGGATGGAACTGTTGTTTTTTTTTCCAGTACAATTATTAACTATTCTAATCAAATGAACTGCATCCATGTCACACATCACATTTTGATTGCTAATTTAGTAGACAGGAAGAACTTTGAAGTCGTTTTCCACATTGCACCAAAATGAATGATTTTCACCGACCATTTTATAGACCATTCACTACTCCGAAATAATTCATCAATACCAAAGTCACTGAAACTTTGAGCAACATAAGAATTTAGAAATGGAAGAATCTTCAAGTGTAATATTTTGTTTCATTTTTCCTTTCCTAGAATGTGACCCACCACTTGTGCTATCACCAAATAAACTATTTGGAAAGAATAATAACAGGTCTAGAAGATGTCAAATCAGTCATTAAGCTCTTGTCATATCTCAATATGGATTATTTTGTCTTTGTTCATCCTGACATTCCTCATTAATATTATTGATCATCACTTTCTTCAACTTCCACATTGTTAGCACTATTGTTGCATAGTCATCTTAAACCATCATTATTTTCATTTGAACATGCAACATTGTCAGTTTGTCACCAACTTCCATCTCTCCATCTGTATAAATTCTAGGCAACCACTCAACTTTGTACTCCATGTAATAGTGGATTTTCTCTTTCCTTAAATATAAGGAGAGAAAAGGATCATCTTGAAATATATAGTCATGATTAATTAGATTAAATTTGTTGCTATTTCTTCTTGACTTCTCATTTTATGTCTCATTCTATTATTATTTCAAATAATTTTTTTAAGATGGCAGGCAGGACTAGCAGGATTTAGTTACTGAGCAGCATTCAGGTCAGGAGGCAACTCAGGCAAGGAATGAGAGGAGAGGGTGCAAATAAGTATAGTGTATTCTCTGCAAGAGCTTTGCTCAGAACTATCTTTTCATTTCAATTATTTTTCTACTTTTGTGATCGTTTTATGTTTTAAAGTTTACATTCAATATAGTAGAATATCTTTCTGCATGCATTATGCTCAAGTCATAAACACCAAAGAACAGTTTGGACGTAGATTGCGACAGAGACTTCCCTCCTCAACCCTACCAAAATTGTAATGCTTCTGTTGAGCAATTTTGGTTCTTATTCCTAGGCAGGAAAAAGTATTCCATCCTGCCTTTTTTTGGGTGATAATTTCCTGCTTTTCCTTGGATTAGATAACTCGGTGGATATCTCAGCTCTCACTTTTGTTTAGAATTTAGATTTTTATTTTCTTATTTGACTGCTCTATGGCTCTAGTATAATTTCTCTCGAACACTTTGTTTAAACAAAGTTAATAAATTATGACAAATACATTAAAACTAAAAAGTAAGGATTGGAAGCCTTTATAAGGCCCAACAATATTAAACTTTGTTTAAGGCTCATGGCAGAAAACTGAAATTGAAAAAGGCAATATTGATCCTCTAGGATGTCAATGTACTACTAAAATTGGACAAGTAATATAATAACTATAACACTTTTCTTTGGATCAAAATGTCTTCACAATAGGTTTTATCTATTCTTCTAAAAAGGCTGAGACTTCTCAGGCTAACAAATCCAAAATAAAACAAACAGATGACCTCTAATGATCCTATAAAAAAGAGAACCATAATCATATAAACAATACTGTTTTACTTCACAAATACTTTTGTATGATGATATACAATAAAATTAAAATAGAAAAGAAAAAGGTCATGTACAATTTTACAAAAAAATAAAACATACAAGCTGCCTGCAAACAAAATAAGAGTCGCAAGGATTGGGCGGATGACGGGCATTATCTAAACAATATCTCATTGCAATCGATGTTTAATTAAACTTTCAGCCATTCGGATATTTTTGTTTCCAGGGGTTTTACACACATATATGAAAGAAGTCAAAGAACTTTTGGACACACATTTAGATGGTTTAGAGTTTAGACTAGGAAGCAAACAATTTTCAGTTCTTTGTATCATGTTATAAAAAAATGGCTAGACAGAGTTTTAAGAAGAGACACATACCTCCCTTTGATTCCCTAGCATATCAGTTGAAGAGGAAAGTAAGGTTTATAATGAAGAGGTCAAAAAGGTCAAGTGCCTACCTAGAATGAATGGCTTTTGCAGAAAAGTTTTATGTTTTGACTCATCTGGTATTAAACTACACCCAGCACATGAGGTTCTTACTCTAAACTTTATACACAGGTAACAATCAAACACAAACTATTGCAATGAATCCATTTTTACATCATTTCACTTTTTTTCAAACAAAAAGCAAGAACAAAATGTCAAGGTAAAAAGAACCAAATACCAATACCTGATGAGTTTCTCACCTGGACACTGCAACATAAGCATGTCAAGGAAAAAGAATCTTCCATTATCTCTTTGAGCAGCTAAGTTGCAACCCTACCACAGACACCCATGTAGATTGTCAAACATAAATTGAAACATTAAGATTCTCAAACATCGTAACAGAGTACACAGAACAATCTGACAAACAATTGACGACCATTGTTTTATCTATCCATAAATGTTAGTTATTAGTTTGTTAGTTTTATTAATAAAGGAATTATTAGAACCAGCAACCTCTCCCTCTCACTTCAAGCAGCTTCAACCATATAACCCCAAACAATTGACTAGCATGCAACGAAAGCAACAAAAAGCACCAGGCCAGGCCACTATCACATAGCCTTTGGTACCATTGTCACTAAAAACACCATCAATTAATAGAAGCAAAGACATCAAAAGTAAAAATGAAAAGTTATTCACCTTATAAGTAACAAAAGCAGTTTCACCACCAGATAAACATTAGAACACAAATACAAGAAATTATAATTTTGATATCAGTGAACTCAAAATTGATATCAGAAAAATTTTAACATTTTTGGTTTAGCGTGGAAGAAAAAATTCAGAATTGAAGCAACTTAGAGGAACTTTTATGTTGGATCAATAATTTTACACTTTTACTTTTAACTTATTTTTATAATAAAAACATCCAAACATAGATCACATTATCTCAAAATCAATTTTGTCAAAGCTACTCCAAACGCAAACTAACAAATTAACCACTAACTTTTGCCAATAAAAAAACTTGCATTTTATGTACCTCATTTTCAAATTTTGACATTGTAACATACACCCCGCCCCCCAATCTTTAAATTGTTCAATTAGTCACATACCACATTCATGCATACAAATGTTAACTGACACGTGACAAAGGTTCTTAAATTACCAGATTACCCACTTAACATTCAACAATATGAAAAAAATCGAGCCACAACATTAAAAATTGAAGTAAAAAGCTTAATTAGACCTAAACAAAATGTGAACATAGAAGAATACAAGATGCAAAGAAAAGGAAAAAAATGGAGAGAAGGGGAAATACAAGCTTTCGGAGGACGCGATCGTAGTGGGAAAAGGGGTGAGAGAAAGCGAGGAAGAGAACGGCGGAGGAAGGGTGAGAAGAGAAAGCGCGTTTGAGAATGTGGTGAAGAACGAAGGCGGCGCTCGTGTCAACGCAATCCTCTACAAGCAGGAAGCGGCCACACAGAGGCCATGGATTCGCATTGTTGCTGTGAAACCCTAACGCTTCGTCCAAAAGGTTCCAATTTTTCTGCTCCATCATCATCATCTTCTTCTTCTTCTTCTTCTTTTGCTTCTGCTTTCACAGTGCTATATATACCTCTCGTGTGTGTAATTTTACTGTTCATAAAACTTCGGATCCAATTGCGTCGGGTCTGACCCGAATATTCAATGCTCTTGCTATTATTGTTGGATTTGGATACCTATTATTAATTATTTGTTGAGAAAAAGACTTATTTGTTTATCTTCAAATATTAATGTTAATTTGTGAATGTTGGATTTTTTTAAATTGAGATAATCTAATCGTTAAAATTTATGTTTTAAAAAAATTGATTAAATATATATTATGAAAAATCACCTATTATTTGTTTAGTACATAATAAATGCATCCTTCTAACAGATTAATATCACTTAAACTACACATAAACAGAAACAAATTTATTTTAAAATTTAGACAATTAAAAAGTAAGAGAGTTAATAGTTTTATTAATATGAAGAATTTAAATATGTGATATCTCACTTGGCTTTCCCCTTTTCATGTGATTTTTTTTGCTGGAAAATCTTATAACTTATAACTATTTAATTATTAATTAAGTAAGATAAAACAAAACAAAAATAGTTGGATGAAAAGTTTCTGTAGTCATTATATATTATTTGCTTTTCTTAATTTTATCAAATTATTTATTTTAAGTAATTTTTTATTACTAATTCAACCTAAAAATCATTCAGAATGTTTTCAGGTTGAACGAAATTAAAACCTTAGGATTAGTTTTTTTTTTTTATTAAAAATATCATAATCTTTCGGCTCAGGATTTAATCCCTCCCCAAGAGTGTATTTGTTGATTGAAACTCAATTCTTTCCCCATAAACCCAGCCTGTGTTATCAATTAAGCTACACCAATTGAGTTAGGCCTAGTGTGGGTAGTGTTTAATTTTGAAATAGGTAAGATTTTATTTTTTGGTAATGGACAACTAAAAAACATATTTAGTTGTCCATTACCATTGGCTATCGATCTTTAGTCATTGTCACCGATCATCAATCTTCGGGTACCCATTATCATGGTCAATCATGAGTCACTCTTGTTGATCACCAACGACTATTCTTCTATCTCCAACTATCGTCATTGGGTTTTTTTTTTTTTTACAAGCCAAAAGTTTTATTAAGATTCATAATTGAAAAGCAGAAAAAATGTCTTCTTAGAAGTAGTGCTATCATCATTAGTTGCTACAAAATTTTTAAAATTATAAAAAAAAATACATTTTTATAAATTTAAAAACTTAAAACAAGAAACAACCTTGAACACTAAGTTATTTTATTTGACTTTAATTAATATACAGGGACAGTGTAAATGACTTTTACACTAAAGTTCAATCATATTTCTTCATTTATATGATTTTTTAAGTATTAATTAATAAAGTCAACAAACTTACCATAAATTAAGGATTGTGTTTGGATATTAGTATAAATTTTTTTACATTGTCAGTGTATATCAATTAAACTCGTTATATTTAATATTATTTTTATTAAGTATACTTTTATTTTCCTGATAAGTCAACAAAGTTTTCCTTTAAGCATCCATATTAATTCTCATTATTTGTTATATCCACTCTTTTTTTATTTTTTTATTACCATAAGTATACTTTAGTTTATATAAAAAACTTAGAAATTTTTGGAACGTTATGAATTTAAAATCCAAGGCAATCCTAGTCAAACTTCTCTAATCCTAGTCAACCATGAACACCTCTAAAATTTCCAATTGTTAATTTTCATAATCATCCTTTATGAGTTTGAATATGTTTCGTAAAATCTGAAAAGTTAGAAAACTTATAAGTTAGATAATTCCTTTATAAACATTAAATGATATAAAAGGATATAATTAACTATTTAATTAAAAAAGATGTCGACTAAATTAATGAAGATAAAAAATAAAAAATGCTTATAAGATATCCTGTTTTTATAAATTACTTGAAATAACTTATGAAAATAAACTATAAATTACTAAGATAAGATTATGTATCAACTTATTTTGGTGAAAGTAACTTTAACTAAAGGAATTTATAAGCTACTACTTTACCAAACACATTCTTTATATGATCTTTAAACTTTAAAAAGATAAACAAAATGAAAATATTAAAAATCACAAAGATACTAGATGAAATTATATGAAAAGATATTGATGTAAATTCATAACAATTAAAATGACACTAGTATGGCACTAACAAAAATAGATAGTATGAGTGAAGGGCATTATAGGAAATCATTAGACTTAATTACAATTTTTACGTTCCAGTGTTATCAAATCCGTAAAATTTTTCCCTTATTTTCAAACTACATTTTGTTCTTTTAGTTTAAAAAATCAAATGTTTTTGTTCCCTTATTTTGAAAAATCAATTTATGTTCATTTCTTAAATTAGAAAGGTTGCTCGTTAATTAATAAATTTAATAAAGTAATTTTGTTTTTCAATTTTTTATTTTTATTTTTAAAAATCAAAATATAATGAGAATATGTTATTTTTTGTTTTTCATTAGTGACATTATAATAAATATAAACAAGTTTTTTTTACATTTTTATATCTTTGAAATAGTTTTCAAATAACACTTATCAAATAAAATTTTGTTCTCTTCTTTCAAAAAATTATTTTTTGAAAACTCTTTTAAAAACTAAAAAAAAAAATCAAATCAATTAAAGCCTTAATGTTTATTTTTATCGGCCTATGCTTCCAATGTAATAAATGCACAAGGTAAAAATGTCTTATTTTAAAACAGGTGATAAATTTTGCAACTTTGGTGTAAGAAAACGAATTTTGCAATTAAGCCAAATAATAAAAAAGAATCTCATGGTTTTTAATCTGAACCTAATGACATTGTGTAGTGTGATTCCTATATCCAATCTCACCAAGTGGAATAAGGTTATTGTAGTTGTTACACAAAACAAATTTAAATATTAATCTTATATTGGTGATATTAGTGATCAACCTCTTTCTATATATATATATATATATATATATATATATATATATATATATATATATATATATATATATAATAATAAGTTTATTATGTCTGTCGATTAATAATTTAAAAATGATATAAAGGCTGATTTGTGATTGAATGGTTGTGAAAGATTTTACACCACCAACTGTATCATTGTTTTTTTCTAAATACATTGCACCTAATTTTTATAGCTATCATGTTTCTGCCATATAGTTCATTGTTAGCTCACTGCCAATCACTGGAGATCTCTAATTCATATAAATTTTCTTACTATAATGTAATAGACGAGTCATCTTGTCAAAAGGAACTTAAACTAAAAGATAGAATACGATGTACACATTTATTGGAACATGCTTCACAACTTGACTGTTATGATCGTTGAACCAGTGATATACCGGTGAGCTCATAACTTTGTTTACTGTTGATACAATCAGCAAACTCCTGGCTAAGATTTCATGAGAACAAGGACCGGCTTTTATTTCGTTCCAATCGTGCTTCCCTCTGTTAAAACAAGGAGAAGGCATTACTCAACCAGTCTGGTTAATAAAATAATTCTCCCAGAAAATATAGGTTATCTATGTTTATATTATATAACATAATAACAAGGAGAAATCTAACCCGCAAAACTTGTAAAGCCATATTTGCAGTCAAAAAATTAAAGTGGTATTATCAAGCAATAGGCAAAAGAACAAAAAATAATTTTAAAAACTATACTTGATCTGAGTTACCTAGCACATATATGTCAACGCAAACACACAGGGTTGATTAGCCAAAGATCCAATGCATTTTTGAATTTAAGTGCAAATAATACTTTTATATATACAGAAAAGTGCAACAACGGCATGCTGACAACAATAAGTACAGCATCGAAATTCAGTGTATGCTTAAGAGAGATTTACGGTCATTTAGTTTAAGCAATGCCTTGAGTTTAGCATTTGGTCTAAGAACAAGCTTAAGGATAAATTTCCCGTTCATTCTTATCTAAAGCATGTCTATAACAGATTACCTAGTACCACAGAGAAGTACACTCTAAAGTAAGAATTTATTTGCTTAACTTTGTCTGAACGAAATGCTTGAGTGCCATCTCTGAACAATATTATTAATGGCTGATGACAGAAGGCCAAAATTCCACAATAGAAGCACATGCATGCCATTGCAGTCTATAGCCTGCTATAGCAGGCTCCCTCCACAAATTGCCTATGGAAGTTGGCAAACAACCCACACACCATCCTTTATGGCAGCACCACCATTTAACGACATTGTCTCTGAATATATATATATATATATATATATATATATATATTTACTGGGAAAGAATCCACTTACTTCAGTAAGCATTAACTTACTCTTGATTACCAACATTCATATTTTAAAATATAATGATTAAGATTAGTAGTTATTTGTTATAATGTTGGATTTTAAAAAAATGAATAATAAGGAACAAGAATAAATTTCTTATACTTACTCCTTACCATTCATTTTCTTGAAATATAATGGTAATAATGAATAACTAATCTTACGATTAGATTTCATAAAAATAAATGGTTGGAAAGAAGACTAAGCCTTAGAATAAGTGGATATTTCTCTCTTTCTCTCTCTAGAAAAAATATAAATATATATATATAACAAAATTACCAAGATAGAGAAGAAAAGATTACAACAAAAATCAGCTTTATAGAAGCTGAACATCAGAACAATAATATGTTGGGTCCAAATCGAGGGGGTTAAACACCGAGGAGATGTACAACAATGGGACACGAGCCCATATATAAGAGAACATGACACTACCTTCAACCCAAAACCTTAAAGCATTAGGTTATGGGTCTTTCTCACTTATATATTACGTAACTTCCCAATTTCTAACCAATGTGGGACTTCAACTCACACTTGCACTCCAACAATCTCCCCCTCAAGTGTGAGTCACTTCCACATTGTAAACTCCCCCTCGAGCGGAAGCATACATTTAATGACGGTTCCTTATTCACACCGCCCTTAAACACAAGGGGACACGCCCCCTGAAACCCTTGTCAGGAGGACTTTATATGAAGGGAATCCACCGTCAACCTTAGCCGATCACAACCATCGGCTCTGATACCAGTTGTTGGGTCCAAAATTTTCTTCTCCCACTTGGATGGTATTAACCAATAATACAAAGATAGATCATTAAGCTAGAACGACAATTATAGACAAATCTTATATTAGACAATGAGAAATTTGAGCTACAAAATAATATTCGATAGGGATATATATCATGCATGTTAACAAATATTTCTCATAAAGTATATAGAATAATGTAGTTCAATAAAATGATATTACATGGTCTCAAGTATCCAAAAATGCTAAGAGATATGTTACTAAAATGATATTACTTCACACATATTTCATAATAGAGTTTTAGACTCCTACTGATCTAAGACATCAAAACTTAACCAAACCCTATGAGTTATAAAACTCCAAAGTTAAGTATTTGATCAGTGAATAAAAAAGTGTTTAATTAATATAATTTTTTTACTTGAGTCCGAAAAATTATATAAGTAAGAAAGCATAATTTACATGCATCTAATTATTCATCATAGCCCAATAACATATGTAATTACATATAGGCTACATAAATGCTCTATAATATTTGACATTTAACTAATCCGAGTTTCAAAAATAAGTGACTATGTAAGAATTCAAAGATAAGTAGGAAATCCATAAATTCCCTACTAAAACCTCATAGACACCTAGTTTATATAAAATGAGACTCAGATTATTGTGGCCACAAAATGTCAATTGAGCAACCACTTAGATAATTGGTCCAAACAAAAAAATATCATAAGTACTTCAATAGTGCAAAATTGTACTCAATAGGAGTACTATCATAATAAGCACTTTTTTACAAAGTAGAAAATCATACTCGATAGGAGTATTGCATCTACAATATACTTATAGAATTTTGACCAAACAATGAAATTTTGGGTAAAGAAATGCACAATACTTAATTGCATACCAAAAGAATTAATGTGCAATGCCCAACAAAATGCTCTTAACATCCATTAAAGATGTCTATTAAGATACAATGAATTATATGTATCTCAATTAAAATAGGACAAAAATAAATAGTCAAGTCCTATAAAGTATGTCATATCATAATTAAATGTCCACAAGAATATATGACAATACAGATAGATAAGTATCGAGACATGATACAAAATTATATACTTCTAAAATTTTGATCAATTAAAATATGAAATTTGGGTAAAAGAGATGCACAATGTATAATTGTATGCCAAAAGGATTAATGTGCAGTACCCAACAGAATGACCTTAACATCAGTTAAAGATGTCTATAAAGATATAATAGATTTTATGTATCTCAATAAAAAATAGGACAAAAATAAATAGAGAAACCCTATAGAATATGTCATATCATAATTAAATGTGCACATGATTATATGACAATAAAAAAAAATATAAGTTTCGAGAGATAATACAAGATTATATATACTCCCACAATCCTTAATATACAAAAAAAATATTAAGATTATCATTAGGGTACACTAGTATTAAAAGTTCTAGTAATAGTGGGATGATGACTTTATAAGATAATAATAAAAGTGAATTAAAATTCACTATTATTCTACTTAAGGAATTAGAAAGTAGTAGAATAACAAATGATTAATGAGAGAAGTGGTTAAACTAACAAGAATATAAAACCTACAAATTCATCCATAAGAATAAATAATTCTCACAAATGGTTTCATAATTAACCACATATTAATCAATCTTTATAAAAATATTGACCCCTATGAGGGTCTTGAAAAAATAATTACATGAGTGAGAAAATAGATCACTTGATAATTTTATGTAGAATATGAGATCATAAGCAAGTTCTCAAGTAATCATAAACAAAAATCAAGTGCTACAATAAACAATATTTACACATACTTGAGAATAAAACATGATTACACACAGCGGAAGAATGGGACATATTCTTACATATATTAAGGATATAATAATAAATAGTCTCTAACTCTCATCACAATTTATAATGGACATAGGTTTATTTATATAACCCAAAATAAAGCCTCTAGCTTTTACAAGAATACCATTAACAATATTATAAAATATGGTATGGAGAAATTAATCTCTTAAAATTTGGGATTCCTATATTGTCCTTACAAGAATTGCATACTAATATTGCAAATCAATAGAGAATTTGTTATAGAAGAAAATATTTTACAAGAGACCAATATAAAATCCTAATATAGATCCCAACAATGTGATCACAAATAATGTGATAAGAAAAAATAATTTTATAAACAACATTTGTTTTTGCACATGTATAATTAATTGGACATTTAAGGTAAAAATCTTATATCACGACAATTTATTTTATAAGATATTAATTAAAATTCTAATATACAAAATCCTTCCACCTGATAAAGAAAAAATAAGTTAACATAACAAAAAAATACCCAGAGTGCTAAATAAAATTCAACTATTTCTTTATCAATATATATATATATATATAGAAAATTTTCACCACAAAAAATGCAACATTTTTTTTTGTTTTGAAGGAAAAAATGTTCAATTAAAGGTTATAAGTCATTATGGAATAAAAAAAAAATGAGAGTGTAAATTTTGGTTCCATATAAATATAACTAAACATGATTAAATGAGAGAAATAAACTGAACATTACAAAAATAGGAAAACATTATGTAATTGTAAAAGTTCAGTTAAAAGAGAATCCCTAAGGAAATTACAATGCACTATAACTTATATCAATAAAATCCTAATATCGATAGGATATAAAAAAATCATTAACATAAGCCAAGAAAAGTACATTGTATAACACCAAATTACATTAATAACAATACACTGATAGAGTATAGTTATCATCAATGCAATAAAAAAAATAATTATATCACAAAATTCACATAAATGCATCCAAAATAGTGAAATTATAATTATGTAAATGAAAAAAAGAAATTATGCATATTGTCCAATAAATTTGCATAATTTTAATCATATATATTATATGACCAACATACAAAATTCAAATTATTATACCCATGATAGACAAGTAATAATAATGCAAATTAATAAAGAAAATTATGCTCATAAGAGAAGGACAATTAAGATTGTGCATAATTAATAAAATAATCTAAAATCAATTTATAAATGATAATTCAATATTAAAGAGAGTACAGTATAATTGGAGAATACAAATACTGTAAAGAATTATCACAACAAAAATAGGTCAAAAAATTCAAGATTATAATAGTAAAAAAAATTTAATTTAATCTTGACTTAATCAATTTTTTTTTTATACTCAAAAATACCAATAATATAAAAATATTAAATAAATATGGTATTTTTGAAAAAATAAGAATATAAAAAATTAGCAATCACATTCAATGCTTCTGAGAATGAATTTAACACACGAATCATCATACATAATCGTATCAAAACAAAAAGTTCTCCCTTTACCAAATCACAAAAATATGGGTATAAAAATGAGTTCATGCAACTCCATTAACATTTTCCAAAGTAAAGTTAACACAAATATATTATGTTGCCCACACAAATAACTCATATTGGTCAAACATAAAAAAAGAAAAACCATTAAGTAATTTTAAAAACAATTTACCTCAGATTATTTAAAAGAAAACTAGGTTTTAAAGGGTAGCACTTAAAAGGAAGTTTCAATATATAATTTACCCATGTAAGAGTAAGAGAATGAAACTTTAACATGTTATTTTAACAATAACAAGTAACGTAAACCCTCATTTTTTTTTTTTTGAAAAAAATAATAGTGAACTATATTATAAAATTTCACTAATAACACAAAAAATCTTAATTCAAATTTAATTTTCTAATAGAAAACAACCATAATTCTCTAATAGAAAACAATCATAATATGTATCTAATTTGACTCTGATACCAATTGATGAAAATAAAAGGAAATCTTAATATGAATTAGATACAACATTATGGTATGTATAAAGAATTAAATATAAAAGATAGAGGAAAGAGAATCTGTGTACCTTAAATATATTGAATTGAAGTTTTTGATCTTCAAGAACAAAAACCCTATGAATGATTATTGTAGAGATATGAGTTCAATAAGAACTCTTGAGGGTTTTACTACCTACTTTCTAGGGGATTATTTTAGAGAATGTGTATTGTTGTTGTAATTTGCTTAATGGGATGGCAAATTTATAATCCCCCAAGGTAGGCAGAGACCCCTCAAATGGACTTTTTATTATTGACTCAATCCATCACAGAGTCAATCTTACTATAATCTCATTCAAATAAGCATAAAGTTATTATAAGATATGATTATCACCATATCTTAAATTACTAGATAATGATAAAATATAATTGATTAATACCAATCCACTATTATTTCTAACATAATAAAGTAACTTTTCAAACAGTAAGCAACATATTTATCCACCAATGAAATATTTTCAGAACGAGTTCCCTAAACAATGTTACAATCTATTACCACCAAAGTAAAGCAGTCCTGATTTGTTTGTTGAAAATTATAATATAATATTCTGATATAGTGATACTTTCGATGTGATTTGTTTGTTACAATCTCTATTTATTTACAATCAATGTGATTAACCTATATGAACAATACTTTTGATGTGTTTTTACACACATGGTTTTAATCAATTATTCTTTTTTATTTCTCTTATTTTAAGATAGTATCAGAGTCAAAGTCAAGTTGAAAGAATTATCAAAAAGTACCATATATTTTAACATGGTTTTCCCCTTCTTCTAGCAATTCTTTTCATATATGTTCCTTTTCCAGCGCATTTTTCGGCAACCGAAAAGGGAATGACCCATGATCCCTAGAGGAGTTGCGGACCATTATGTTCATTACCTTTCTTCTAGCATCTCTTTTCCCTTTTTTTGATGCGCTTTTCAGTTGTTCATGGACTGTCTTTTCGATGAGCTTCTCAGCCACCACAACTCCAGTGGGTTCAACACATGCCCTCACGTGCAAGTTTTCCACCGCATCATCTTTAGCAAAACAACGCTTATTCCCAATGTGTAAGGCGCATGAGAAGCCTTTTCCAGCCAGGCTTCCAACTGTAGAGTCGACCCACCAGTACGCTATTGTAATTGGCCTTTCACTCTAATAGGAGCTCATTTGCCTTGCGTTTACTTGAAAACGCCTACAAGGTTCTTCAAGGGTTTTTTTGGCAGTTTTTTACCACCTTTTGCTTCTTCATTTTTTTTTTGAAGAACTGTCTTACTTATCCTGTTGTCGTTCCTTTTCAACATGTTTTCCATCACCACCTTCTACGTGCCGCCCATCTTTCAGCAAAGGAATTTTTTGTCACCTATGCTAACATTGTCCTTTTGAGGCATGATTTTCAGTTTCAATAATTTTTGGGTCTTCATAAATATTGGTTTGAGGCTTTCAAATGTTGTTTTAAGAAAGCTTGAACTTGTTTTTCTTGTCATGAATTTTCTTAGGCTAATGGGTATTCCAACTATCTGAGAATGTTATTTTCTAACAAAAATTCCCCATCTTCGTCAACATTCCTAAGTTGTCTTTTCAAATATTGTTTTATGGTGGGACTCAATTTTGGTTTATTTATTTTTCTTCTTACTTCATGTAACAAGTTGAATTCTTAATAAGCTTCAACTTGAGGGAGAGTGTTGAAAATCGAAATATAATATTTTGATTTAATAATAATAGTGGCTTATAGGCACATTATCTTTTAGGTTTTGGTAATAATAGTAGTTCATAGGCACATTATCTTTTATTTAGAGAAAACAAAATATATTATAAACAATACTTCCTATGTACATTCAAACACACAGTTTCAATCAATTATTCCTTATAATTTCTCTGATTTTAACATTATTTATTTTCATGGTGTAGCTAGTTTGATTGTTTGAACAATCACATTAAGACTCCATTTAGAAGAGCTTTTAATATAAGAGCTTATTCAATAACAACTTCTTACATAAGAACTTATAGTATATGCTCTTAAAAATTCAATAAGTTATTTGTGTTTAGATATATAAATTTAAAAGTTCATATATGAAAATAAAGAATTTGAATATATATATATATATATATAGAGAGAGAGAGAGAGAGAGAGGGAGAGAAGGAGGGAGAGTGAGAGAGAGATGGAAAGGGACAGAGGGAGGAAGAGAGAGAGGGAGGGAGGGAGGGAGAGAGAGAAAGGGAGTGAGAAAGAGAGAGAGAGGGGGAGGGAGAGAGGGAGGGAGAGAGATGGAAAGAGATAGAAAGAGACTCAATAGCAAGTTTTAATCATGGGAGAGACAAAAAAGTTAGAGGTGAAAGTCGAAGGAAGTGTGAATTTTCAATAAACTTAAAACAACTTTTTTCAAAAAGCTGCTTTAAATAGCTTATTCAAATAAACTTAAAACAACTTATGGACCCTATATAAGTGTTTTTATAAATTTATACAAACACTTGTATAATTATTTATATGATAAGATTAGCTCAAATAAGTTGTAAATAAACTCTTCCAATGGGGCCTAAAACAAGGAATCACTAAGAAGCAATAATGGCCTAACCCAATCAGATAACAAAGATCATAGCATAAAATTTTGCACTCCTATACAAAGGTTAATTTGATCCAAATATGGTATAAATGAGACTTTATAATAAAAATGTGGAGTAGAAAGCTACATGAAGGGAAAAGGGTGGAGGGAGAGGTCATGGATTCAAATCTCTCTCATTAACAAAAAACTAATAAATGAACATTTGCTGATTAAAAAAAAAACTACGATGTTTCCAAAACCTCTTTTTTTTAATTCTATCATTTTATGTGCAGAAATTAGAAGATGGCATTTGTTTCATTATTTGATCTGATAAGGCTCAGCTAATTTCCCATTTGAAGTAAACAATAAAGATTGGCAGATTGAACCTTGCTTAGCTTGACCAGATTTCTGGAAAGCTAAGTTACTTGAAGAACTATTTTTTCCCTGTGTTTTTAAGGGAATGTACAAATATCATGGATTCCTAGTGAACCTTCTGCAGAAAATGTGGTGAAAGAGATAGCAGATAAAATGGCAAAGGAAGGAGCAGCTATGCTTAAGAACTGAACAATTTCATAGTCCATACAGACACAACAAAAATGATCAGTAAACATGACAAACTTCTATTCTAGTGTATCAGTATCACATTTTCAGACAGAGAGATGCCTAGGTCATTTGAAACACTTAATCCTCCTGGCATCCATGACACCACTTTCCAAAATACCCAATGTTTTCTTTTAAAGGTCCAAAATATGCAATGCAAAACAATAAAATGAACAAAAGTGCTGAAATTTCCAGTACCTCTTTTTTTTTGCACTCCTTGTAAACATCAAAATGTTCTTGACATTTACTCTTATCAGAACTAAATTCTTCTAAACCTGGAAATGTTTAGAAAACAAAGTAAGATGGACTCATAATTGGCTGAATGGCCGGTCAATCATTAGTTACATGGTCTTCTCTTACTTCCAAGCAGAGACAGAAATTTTAATCATTTAAACTAGACACTAATCATGATCTCGTAAAGGAAATGTCCAACATTCAAATTAATACCAATTACCAACAACATTTTCCCTGGTACAACATTCAAATTTCATGCTTAACTATTCAATCATCCATCAAAAGAAGGCACTAAAAAATTAGGAAGACCCAATTTTGATCTTGAAAAATCTTCTAAAGGTCCAAAGGAACAAACCAACAGTTATCAAAGGCAAAAATTGGTACACTGGTATGCACACTGAATATATATATAGCATAGTAAAAATGAAGCCTCTAAAGTGAACAAACAAGTGACCACACAGATAAGTTAAAGTATCATAATATATGTTGATAGAGATCAAGATTATTTTCCACAATACTTAATCCTCCATTTCATCTCCCAGTGTGCAGTAGTGTAAATTAAACTAAATGTTCTTAATCAGAACCCTCAACTCCTTCCATTTTCTTTTACATCATAGTTTAATCTTTGAAAAGATAACAACTTGATATCCACTTGACTCAATCAGCTAATTCCCAATTGAAACCACTTAATCATGCATAGTTAAGAGTTATAAGGTTGCTCTAGACGGGAGGGAGAGGTCTTCTAATTCTTCTACTAACAAAAATAACACACTATCAACTAACTAACATTTTCCTATAAAAAATAAAATAAAATCATGCATAGTTGCAAAATGGTAATACCTAAATTATTAAAAAAAAAAAAAACATTTTTCTGAGGTAAGGGAAATACCCACATATCTCAGAAGGTTCAAAACTTCATGGACCAATTAAAATACAATGAGAAATCAGAAAGCATAGCATGTGAATTGAATTTAAAAAGAAAATGAAAAGGGTGAAAGAGGAGAGAAAAAGAGTATCTGACATTTGAGAGAAGCGGTGTATTGAGGAAAACACTGAGAATCAGCGAATCTGGTAGAACTGGTATACGGAGGTGTTGAACCTTTTGATGCCATCACCGTTTGAGCAACCTAACTGGACTTCCCACCACTTCACGATTACAGAGTGTTTTTTTTTTTTTTTTGGAACTTTTGAGTTGCGCTGTTTTTTATGGATAATACTATGTTGGTGTGGCGTGACATGAACGGGAATAACATTGATTTATTTATTTATTTATTTATATATATATATATATGCAAAAAGCCACATAAAAAATTAAAAAAAAATATTGTGTGAAATTTTTAGATAATTATTATCTGGTATTAAAAAAATATATTATTTAATTTCTGAAGTAAAAGCATTTAATTATTTTTTTCTTCCATAATAATTTATGTTTTGTAGTAATAATAGTGATGACAACAACAATAATAATGGTGATGGTTGTGTGGCGACAATTGTGACGTAGAACATGAAATATATTTTGAGAGAGAAAAACAATTAAATACTCTTCCTTTAAACATCAAATAATATATCGATGATAAAAATATGAAAATTTAATCCAAAATCTCATTCTTAGATATGTTAGTGGGATCCAATATATATAAAGTATAACACTTATACATTAGGAGTTTTTATATTGACAGTTAATCACAATTCTTAGCTTAAATGACTTTTAAAATAATTAGTAAAATTAATAAATTTAGCATATATAAAATAAGGTGATTTTACTCTTTCTTTTACTACATCACCACCTCTTTTATTTATTTTTTTTAAAAATCATGCAACATATTAATATTACAATTAGTTTAAATTTAAGAAAAATGTTTAGCATTATGGATGGATGAACTAGAATGAGGTTGTTCAATGTAATTAGGATTTTTAAGTTTACATTGCAATTGTATGATTTTAGTCCTCAAATTTTGTAATCATGAGATTGTAATTATTTTTTAAGAACCAAAATACTATTATGATACACTAGCGAAAACACAGGTGTTGTCGCGCTTGTGTATTCGCATTTCTATTTTAATATATTATAACAATGGTAGGTTTTAATTTAATATCTTTTGTAAATTTTTATATTTTGAAATATAAATTGTTATATAACATCGCATTTCTATTTTAATATATTATAACAATTGTAGGTTTTAATTTAATATCTTTTGTAAATTTTTATATTTTGAAATATAAATTGTTATATAACATGTTTTGAAATATATTTTATTAATTTTATATTTTTTGTTTATGATAACATGATAAAAACATGTCAGACCATCAATGGATATGTCAAATATGCAATGAATATGAAAAAATAGAAAGATGGGAGTTTCAATAGAACTCAAAATATTGTTGAACCTGTGTATTTGCATATTTATTAAAAATATTTATCATGAAATGTATGCATATTTATACTATTAATAAAGAGAATACCCTAGCGAAATTTTGTAATCATGAGATTGTAATTATTTTTTAAGAACCAAAATACTATTATGATACACTAGCGAAAACACAGGTGTTGTCGCGCTTGTGTATTCGCATTTCTATTTTAATATATTATAACAATGGTAGGTTTTAATTTAATATCTTTTGTAAATTTTTATATTTTGAAATATAAATTGTTATATAACATCGCATTTCTATTTTAATATATTATAACAATTGTAGGTTTTAATTTAATATCTTTTGTAAATTTTTATATTTTGAAATATAAATTGTTATATAACATGTTTTGAAATATATTTTATTAATTTTATATTTTTTGTTTATGATAACATGATAAAAACATGTCAGACCATCAATGGATATGTCAAATATGCAATGAATATGAAAAAATAGAAAGATGGGAGTTTCAATAGAACTCAAAATATTGTTGAACCTGTGTATTTGCATATTTATTAAAAATATTTATCATGAAATGTATGCATATTTATACTATTAATAAAGAGAATACCCTATTTTGATGTCTATTTTTCAAAATATTTGTTCTACCCTTACACCTATTTTAAAATTAAAAAAATAAACTAATTTTTCATAAGAGGGACTTGAACCCATAACCTTTTATTTCCTAAACATATATTTTACCACTACACCAACCTTATAACTTTAAGCAAAAAATTACTTTAAAATGTTGATATCCAACATATATAATTGTTCAATTATATCTATAATGTATAATATATGATATTATATTATATACTATATTTATACTACTATACTATTAATAATAGGAATACCCTTTTTTACGTTCATTTTTCAAAGTACCTATTCTACCCTTACACCTATTTTAAAATTAAAAAATAAATCAATTTGGCATAAGAGAAACTTGAACCCACAACCACTCAAACTCAAAATTAGTATTTTAAAGTATGTTGGATATCAATATTTTAAAGTAATTTTTTTCTTAAAGTTATAAGGTTGGTCTATTAGTAAAATATGTTTGGAAAATAAGAAGTTATGGTTCAAGTCCCTCTTATGATAAATTAGCTTATTTTTTTAATTTTAAAATAGGTGTAAAGGTAGAATATGTATTTTAAAAAGTAGACATCAAAAGAGAGTATTCCCTTTATTAATAGTATAGATATACTATATAATATAATATCATATATTATACATTATAAATATAATTGGACAATTATGTATGTTGAATATCAATACTTAAAAATAATTTTTTGCTTAAACTTATAAGGTTGGTGTAGTGGTAAAATATATGTTTAGGAAATAAAAGGTTATGGGTTCAAGTCCCTCTTATGAAAAATTAGTTTATTTTTTTAATTTTAAAATAGGTGTAAGGGTAGAATAGGTATTTTGAAAAGTAAATATTAAAATGAGGTATTCCCTTTATTAATAGTATAGAAGTATAGATAATAGTATAAATAATAGTTGCAATTGGTATAATAGAAATCTAAGAAACTAAAATTATACACTTGTAATGCTTAAGAGGTCCAATTAACAAATTAAAATTTAAGAGGAAGAGACTATAAAATCACATAATTATGATATTTGAGGGTCAAAAGTACAATTAAACACTATCTTATAATTATTTACATATTTTTAATGAGGAATATTTGTTACATTCTCTTAAACACTAAATTAGTTCAAATCATTTTTTATGAAAGTTTCCATACAAATTAGTTTAAAAATTTCCTATTCTATTAAATTAGTTTAATGACATGTTTATAATATAGTGATAATGTTAATGATAACAAGAATGTTATAACAATAATAATAATGTCAATTGTGATAGTGATGAGATAGTAGTAATAACGGTAGTGTCAAACAATATGGCAATAGTAGTAATGCTTACAATGGTAGTAATGTTAATGAAAGTAGCGGTGGCAATAGTAGTGATGCTTACAATGGTAGTAATGTCGATGAAAATAGCAGAGGTGCAAGTGGAACTAGTAACAGCAACAAGGTGATGCTAGTAGAAGAGAAGGTAGAGATGGAGGTGACAAGAATTATACAAATGTTGAAATAGTATCTTGATGATGGTAATAGTAGAAAAAGTTGTGGTAATAGTAATATAGTAATAATATTAATAATGATAATAGTGAATCAATGATGATAATGATAGAGCCAATAATAATAATTGTTTGGTGATAGCAATAACAACAAAAGCCATTAG
Source organism: Psophocarpus tetragonolobus (assembly GCA_037954015.1). NCBI lineage: Eukaryota > Viridiplantae > Streptophyta > Magnoliopsida > Fabales > Fabaceae > Psophocarpus > Psophocarpus tetragonolobus. The sequence goes on from CM075691.1 coordinate 21,045,929, forward strand.
CAAAGTGTATATAAATGTGTTTTTCTAAAACTAAATGAAGCTTAGAAAATTGTAGTCTTAAAAATAAATATAAATTCAATTAAATTTAAAATCATTAAAATTTATTTTTGTTAAACAAATTTTATTTAAGCGTACAAAACAACTAAGTACATATATAGATTAAAATTAAAAAATTAAGTTAAACTCTACAAGAGATTATGCAAAAGCAACTCCTATATATAGGAAAATCAAACTAAAATTAGAATTTTCAAATGGATAAATTACCTTAAATATAGAAATTAAAACTATACCGAAATGACTTAAACGTAGAAATTAAAATTGTATCAAAATGACTCTTAGGTAAGGTTAAATCCTCCCAGCAGGCATACCGAAACACCCCTTAGACAAGATCAAGCCCTCCAGACAAGATTATGAATGACTTGGTAACAAGCCAAAGTACACCCAACAACTTCAACTAAGACCAATGTTTGTTAGGAGAGATGTTAACCACAAGTAAAATACCATATTACCTTTCAAACATATCAAAACCTAACTAGTAGATTCAAACCCAATGTAAATAATATAAAAGATAACATGCACTCAAATTTGACTCACTCATTAAAATACCATTATTTTTTCTAACACAATACTTTTACATTAAACTCATGCTAACTTGAATATCATTGCATATACTCATTTATGTTGATTAGGATCATTTTAGAAGACTCAAAGACGCCTAAGTGCAACTAAAAAAAACATTAAAATTATGCAAATACAGATTCAAAAGTTATTAAACCTAAATGTTTTATGTAAAATTTTATTACTAGACAAATACATTTTTTATCTATTACGAAATACACGTAAATTAAATATAACATTAGAATAAATTAACAAAAGCATTGCCCTTTAATATATTACTTAATTAAGAGTAATGTTACTAGCATTCTTTAACTAATAAGTTATAGCAACTCCCTCTTTATAACACTGTAACGCATGTGAAACCTATAAAAAATATTTTTTAATAAATTTCAACCCATAATAATTAAAAAAACATATCGATTGAAAGTTACTAACATTTCTCAAACCTACAGTATAAAAAATGACAGTATTTTTTTTTTAAAATGACATAAAGCCGCCTATTAATATGTACGGAATATATATTGTTTTGGGTTATTATTAAACAATCTTCCAATTACTTTAACACTTACCATAGCATTCTCATACATACTCCCTTAAACAAAAACTAGTAACACTTGAAAAAAATTATGGTCATCTAGTATATTTTAAAACAATTTAGTTTGTTGCGTTATGCTTGATTACATGTACCATTTACAACACATTTTTTGACTAGAATAGAGGGGCCTATACACATTGACATGATGCAGATGAATATGCCAGCATGGTTAACTGAAGATATAAGACGGCTCTGGGAAGGTAAACCCCTCATGACAGAAGATAAAACTTCGCCTAAAATTTTCAGACGCTTAACTGAACCTTTTATAATTGCAGTGAAGATATGGCACGGCAGAAATAATATTTAGACAGAAATCCGAACATAAAAATCTCCCTTCCCACCCCCATGAAGAAAACCATTTCTGCAAATGAGTATCCTATTAGCACTAGACATAAATAAATATTTTCCTCTATGAGCATCTCTATCCACCTAAATGAATTTCTCTAACTTCCTTGATTGAAGAGGTTCCGGCGGCCTGAAGGTCTCCAACCGCAAGTTGGAGCTGCCACAGATCTCACTTACAAAAGCATCACCTTTCTCCATTTTTATTACCTCCAAGGTGCTTCCAAGAACATCACCAGCAAGTCCAGCTTCTAGGAGGCTGCCCGGTTCCTCTCCACCGTCATGTATCAACCGCCCGATATCTTTCAAAGAGACTACATGCTCTGTTATAGTTTTGGCAAAAACACGGCCAAGAAACTCTGGTGCTTTCGGGGCATCGTTAACCGCATCTTCCAAAGTACTGAGAACAGATTCAAACCTAGCCATGCCAATATAAAAAGGAATCAGTACCAATCTACTTTTTTAACTTCGGAATGATAGATTCTTACAATTAGTCATGGTCCTATAAAATAATCTCACCCTTTGATGAGCTGGGCTTGACCCAAGGTTCCATCCTGGGATTTCACAAGCTTGACAAGCAGTTGGGCCAAAAGATCTCTCTCGGTATCCTTTCTCTCAAACGAGTCTGTGACCCAGAGAGAAACCATGGAAGGATGAAAGTTTGGAGAGTTCAGATCTTTAATGCATAGAACAACTTCATTCACATCTCTAGCACTGCATTGAATAACTAACAGTCAGAAAAAATTTAAACAAGACATAACTTGAAGGGGCATTAAGATCTAAACAGCAGACATGCAATTTTTTATCAAATCGTAGTGTTGAAAAAAAATAATCAGACCAAAAACAGTGAGGAATAAATCAAATAATCAGAACATTTTCCTAAAGCAGTAAACAGAAGCCAGTTAAACACAAATGCTAGTCTGCAACCAAAACAAACATAATTACGTACAATCATAAAAGTCTGCGTTCAAAACAATAAAAAAATTGTTTTTGGAATGATAAGTAAACCTCATGGTTTAGTCATCACTTTGCACGATTTGGATAAAATAGTGACTGGATGTTAAGATCTTCACAAGCCATTTTTTTATCAAATTATAGTTAGAAAAAAAATAATCAGGACAAACAGTAAGAAACAATTCAAATAAACAGAACATTTTCCTAAACATGAAACAGAAGCCTATTAAACACATACTGAAATCTGCATCCATAAAAAAGTAATCAATCACATCTGGTCACAACTGTCAGGGTTCAAAGAACCATAAAAAGATCATAGTTGCCACCAACACAGAATCCAAAATTTAGAACACAAGGAGTTAGTTAAATAATTTTATGATGATCATAACAGTACCATAGAAATTTCAAAAGCAGCACATCTCACATAGGAGCAGAAGACCAAACAAAAATATATACTGAAAAGACAACTTTGAGTAACTCAAGCTTGAGGTAGAAAAGAAGCACAACTAAATCAACTATGACAGATCTAAATAACAAAGAAAAAGACAATACAATTAAGCAGGATTACCTCCCATCCATGTCATACCCAGTTTTTCTCAACTAGAATACATCACTTACAATATTTACATCAAAAGAATTTATGTCCAACCCATGCATAAAATGTTACAAAATAAACTAATCTACTTATAATTTTAAATTTATACAGTCATAACAAAATCCTTGGGTTTGGAAAAGAAGAAAAGTATAGATCATTTTGGATAATAAAACTGTTTTGCAAAATAATCAACGTATTTGGTAACACAACTTAAATTTGTAAAAAGTTGTTTTTAGAAAAAAAAGTTGCTTCAATAATTTGAAGATTTGTAGCTTATTATTTTACAACAGCTTTTTTCCCTTTTCATCTGTTTTTATACTCTTTTACTACATAAAATCTTTTTTGTTGCATTCAAACGAAATTACTTATTTTGAAACCACTTTTTAGCAAAGTTATCCAAACAAAAACTGATTTTGATAATAATCAATTATAAAAATATTTTATTATACATACAATTGATTATTGAAATAATCATGTTTTCAGCTATCCGAAACACATCCTTAGCAACAGTTTTGTAATATGCTTTGAAAACAACACATTTAGTGAAACAAAACAATACAAGACACTGAATCAAAGCAATAAAACCCTTTAGCTCATGAGAATAATCTGTCTTAAACAAGATAGTCAAAATCGAGATTATGGTGATAAACATTGTTACTTGCTTTGCTGAACCTTAAACGATAAACAAGACCTTTTCAGGTCGGCTTGTGCCTAATTTTAAGTTGGGATTGGGTTTTAACCCAAAATCCATTGACAAACTATTAAAAAATTAAAAACCAAACTACTGCACTCCCTAAAAAACCGCTGATCCTTGCATTTTTATGATCTTCATTGCTGATCCCACCAATCTCACTCTTCAACGATTTAAATACTGTGTAGGCTGACTACTACAAGGGAAGCAAAGTCATGGAATCATGTGATTCCACAATCTTTAAGCAAGATTTGACTACATTGGTCTTACAAGTGAAAGTGTGTTTTAAGCAAGAACAAACAAAAAAGATAGAAAATAAGGAATTTGGAGACATTCAGTAAATTTGGGGGTTATAATTATTTTTTTAATCAGCAAATTGGATAAAAAAGCTAAAAACAAAGGGGATAAAAAAGGTCATGAAGAGAAAGCAGTACCTATAGTATTCTCTGATTGCTGCCATAGACATGTCCTGCAGTCGCTCTGAAGAAATATTTTGTGAGATTGATGACCCTTGTGTTCTGGCAGGTGGTGAAGTTGCAACAGGCTTATCAAAAATCCTATTTGAATTTCTCAAGTCCCTGTTTCCATAATTCATATTACGATCTTGAACACTAGATTGATCGTAAGTAGTCAAACCAGCAAATCTATCTGGAATATATCTTGAAGTAGGGTCCTCCCTAGAGCTGTATGAAGTGCGCTCTGACAAATTATTGTAACCATTTAGACCAATCGAACTTGAAGCAGGTGGACCCCTAATCGACATCCCTCTGGCAAGACCACCCTGTGGTCCCAACATTATTGGCTCATCACCTAAAGGTCTTTGAGGCAAGGGAACTGACAATGCTCTAGCCTCATAAGTTTGCCTATCATCCATACGAGCATCCTGAGAACCATACCCACGAACTTGAGTAGGCAATCCACGCAGCCCACCCATCTGAGCATTAGGAGATAACATAGATGAGCCTCTTGGACCAAAATCCATAGGGATTCTTCTAGGTGGATTGTTGCCAGGACCACGACCCAGCCTACCAGCTTGGGCCATCCTCTCTTGAGAAGCATCTCTGTGCACCTCCTCAATCTTCTTTGGACCTTCCACCTTTCTTCTTTGTTGCCATCTATTCTTTCTCAAATCAATGACATCCTTCAACATGAACCTCACCCTAGAAGATAAATTCATGTTGTTTGATAATGATCTCATCATATCAAAATATACATCCATATGTTCCTTTGCTTTGGGATGGTCAATCATCTCCCCAATAGTACTCATCAGCTTGCACAAAGCTTCAATATCTTCTTCATCTGGATCCTGATACTGACCCAACAACTTCTTGATGCATTCATGCATTATTCTTTCTGTCAACATTTTCTTCTTATATAGTTCTCCAATCAATCTGATATTACCCAACATACGTCTTCTTGCCTTGGTTCGTTTCTCTTCTCTTTCCTCATTAGACAGCTTGATCTCACCCTCATCAGCCTTGTTAGCTTCTTCTTGCTCTCTTTCGCCCCTCTCAAATTCTTCCTGACACTTGTTTAACAATAATCTCTTGAAAGTTATCTTTTCATTGTCTTGACTAAGATCAGGCAACGCAACTGCCAGATGTAAACAGAAATTGGCATACATTTCACAGAAGGTAGGCTCCACCAAGGCCTTCTCAAAGATTTGTGAAATGACACCATTGAGAGTGACTACATTGTCAATATTAACTGCTTTAACCTGTTCAAAAAGTTTCTCAAAATTCTGGGGAGTTAACTTGTTTAATATACCCTTCAGTTGCCTTTGCTTTGCCTCTTCCTCACTTGATACTTTACCCACCTCATACTTCTTCTCAGCTTTGTGCATCATTTGTAAAGGAGTTTGAGGAGGAGATGGAATTAAACCTCTCAGCTGGAAGCTATTAGCACGCTGCCACCTTTCTCCATCAGGGCTATTTCGTTGCATTCCTCCCTGATTTACCATGGATTGCATTGGACCAGAAAGAATCCCTCCGGCATGCTGCAGAGGTGCCTGTGTGCGTGGATTCCTTAAAACACCAAAATTGCCTCCTTGCCCAGGTCGAAATCCTGCATTACCTCCAACCCCATCCAAACGCATATTAGAATGAAATGCATTAGAAACTTTACTCCATTTGTCTTCCTCAATAACTCCACTCCCACGACGAGATATCCCCCCTGACCTATCAATAATTCTTCCACTAGAAGAATGTGAATCACGTTCAATTACATGAGAACTAACATTAGTACTCATCAAAATCTCAGCTATGTCTGCCGTGATTTCAAACCCTTCAGGAAGATCAGTGCATTGGTCAGCAAATTTCAGAAGGAAATCTCGAGAGTACTTTTTGGCAGTAATTGCACTTCCATCACTAGCCTGTTCAGTTTCATCTGATACTTCTAACTTAGGTGTGGACATGTCAGCAGCATCCTCCCAATCATCAAGTTCAGCTTTACTCTGCTTAAGTTGCTCATTTGCTACAACATCTGGCTGAGCAGTATCATTAGGCAGCTGCTCTAAATTTCCAGACGTAGAATCACTTTCGGTTTTCTCTGAATTTTCAACAGTTTCTTTCTTTTCCCCCGGTCCCTTATACGCATTATAGAGATCAGATGTTGACCCAGCAGCATCAGCCTTCATAAGAATCTCTTTTAGTTTTTTTTTTCCCTTTGATGTAGGTTTTACCTTACTAGGCTCAGAAATTGGTCTGTCCTTGGTGCCTGATGCTGGAAGAGACAATGAACCATTGCCAGCATTCTCTGAACTATCCTTGCATAGCTCTGAAGTTGTTTCTAGGAGATCAGCAGACTGCTGATCTGATGAGCCAGAATTTGTAGAAACAGCTTCATTACTAACTACACTATCATTTCTATTTAAAGAAACATCTCTAGAATCCAATATGCTAGAGGTAGACATGCCTATATTATCAGCTGTCTTGTCACAGTCAGAACTACAACTGGGAGATTCATCCTGCCCTTGCTGCCCACTCCTCAAGGCTATAACCTCAGTGCTTAACTTCACAGCACCTTGCTTAGGTTGTTTTAATTCTGTTCCAACATCACTAACATTTTGTTTACATCCTTGAAGAGACAAATTATCTGTGTTACCACCCATCTCCAAAATATTTGGCTGTATCGGTTTATCCTGTTTTGACAATTCATCAAGTTGTGCATTCTTGTGACTGTTCAAATTATCCACCACTTGGGTAACAGGTCCTTCAGCTGAAACTAGTGTAGAATCAATGGTTTTCATGTTAACAGCATCAACTGAGAGATCTTCATTGGTAATTGCCTCAGAATGGTTTGTTTTAGTTTCCACAGTTTCAGAAACATCACTCTTAACATCAACAGCTTGGGAAGGCACATTAGCCACAGCAGGTGATTGTACAGCTACCTGTGAAAAAATAGCAAAAGAATGTTCACAGTAATTGAAATAAATCAAAATCAAATTAGGGAAACAATATTTAAACAAATATTAACTTACATACCTGATGCTGTGATTGGCCTTTCTTCTGTATTTTCTTCTGATTATCCTTTAATGAATTTGACCTACTAAGAGATTCCTGCTTGCTTCCTTCTTTATTAGGAAGAACTGAAACAGAATCTTCACTCGTATAAGATGTAGAAAGCAACAAGGAAGCTGATGTAGGCTTCATAGCAGATAGATTTGGCAAAGAGCTCAAAACTGATGAATCATTGGACACCTTAGACTGTTGTGAAGAGGTTTCAGCTGTTTCAGAACCTTTTAACGGTACAGATGAGAAAGCATCACCAGTGGTTAACGAAGTAATAGAAGATCCAGACTTATGAGTACTGGAATTGGAAAAAGATGAGTCCACAACACCAGATCCAATACTTGGCTTAATGGACACAGAAGTTACTCCCGATGGAGCTGGCAAGATTGCATTATGCATTTCCCGGGAAATTTCTGGATTAGGTGGTTCCACATTGCCAGAAATAGGAGTGCCAGCTTTATTAACAGGCAGGGAGCTGTGAGATGATGAATTTACAAAACTAACATTTTGCGGACCATGGTTCACAGCATAATTAAATCTTGGTGGTTGAGAGTTAGAAGTTATCTGGCTACTAGTTAATGGAAGAGAACTAGGATTGGAATAGAAGAGAGGAGTGGTACCATAGGAACTTGGTGGATAGTAATTAATAGGATGAGAAGCTGCAAATTGCTGGGCAGGCTGAGATTGAGAAGGCATGCCTGAATGAGGCCTTGCACCAGATGAACAACTATCTGTATATGCATCTGCCCTTTTATCAAGTCTTAGCTCTTCATGAGTCTCAGGATGAGTTATCTTAACAGTAGTAGTTTTACGAGGAGCAGCAAATTTTCCTCCTTGCTGCGGTGGATATTGTGGACTAATACCAATACCCATGCTGCCTAACTGATGGGGCAACTGAGGACCAATTTGGGGAGTGAAACCCATACTTTGGCCTTGATGCATGATTCCCTGAGGATGCATTGGATGAGGTTGAAGGCCTGGAACAAAAACCTGTTGTTGCACTTGTGCACCACTTCCAATCGGTAAAGGCATTAATGGCATCTGAAGAGGTGCCGATGACATACCTTGGGATGGAATCTGTGTATTAGGACCACCAAAGTGTACAGATGCCTGTGGCTGGTGATATGCCATTGGCATTGACATTCCAGATAAAGAAATGACAGAAGGCTTCTGAATCTGGCTTGCTGGGGGTAATGGTGACATTTGAGTATCCTTTTTTGCCCTAGTCCCAGTATGAGTCTCCCCAGCATTAGATTGGTCAGCAATACCAGTATCCTTCTTCACTGCCTGCTGCTTTGGAACAGGAGGTGCTGGCACTGACAGAACAGGTCTATTATAACCATGTCGAGCCTGCAAGTTATGAAATTAAACCCCAACAAATGCTTTAATTAGTATGCAAACAAGTGAATACAACAACTCCAAAATACTGAGTACAAAAAAATAGATGCACACTGTTGCCAGATATTTTGAAAAAGGAACTTCAAATGATCATTCTAAGATAATAGAGTTAAATCAGTGGTTTCAAATTACACCCTCGTTCCTTCCAAAGTATTAGGCAGTGGCTGTGTGCTTCTATATATATACACACACACACACATAAAACAAGGAGATGAGAATAAACTGAATACTTGATCACGTTTCTGCTCATCTATATTAGGAGGAGCTGAGCTTGTGCGAGCAGGTATCTGCATGTAACAACAAAATATGATTAACCCCCTATAATTCCAGGCATTTTGTAATGCATAAAATTTAACTTCAGGTGGATGGTAAGAAATTAAAAAATATGAAACTTACTGCCATCCCATTCATAAAGCCAGGACTAATAGATCCAAATTGGAATGGGAATGCCTTTGATGCATCTACTGAAGCATACAACAACATACAGATCATTCTCACAAGTCAGATGTAATGGATAAAAAGTTAATTCATAACATGTCAACTCAAACTACAATTCAGCAATCATAGAACTTATTCAGTACTTTATGCACAGCACTAAAAACCTACAAGAGTGACATACCCTTAGAGGGGGTAGTAGGAGCTGCTGGATCAGAATTCATGGCGGGAGGCTGAGATGTAGGAGCTTTTGGAACAGCTCTGGTGCTCCTTTGTGCAGCTGATGGTTCAGATGGCTTGGCAGTTGCATTTGTAAGTGGTGCGTCAGACCCTCCTATCATACAACATATAGGTGAACCGTGTCCATAAAGTATAACATTTTACCAACACTCAGATACATACATAAAATCCGCAGGTTCCTCCATTGTGAAATGGAATGTAAATAATTCCACTCAACAACATAACCCCGCACTCAAAACCAATTTCGCAAAGAACCAATTCTTACAAACATATATATCTTCATCAAGTCAAGCTTACCATGAATCTGTGGCTGTACATGGGAACCATTTGGTACAGTCCGGGCTGCATAAGTACTATTAGTCTCAGTCGAATTCACCAGTGTAGGGTTTACCCTAGATTGCCCACCTTGTGCATTATTATTAGACTTCTTGTTAAAACTAACACAAGCAACAATAAGAATCAATAACAAAACAAAAACAAAATAAAGAACAAAAACACACCCCACTAATGAAGATTAAATCACACACAAGCACAAATCAAGCAACCCTAGGCCACATCACCACCGAACAAACCCAGTTTCAAAATCCACTCCACCCCAACTGACAACAACACAATTCAACACCACATACAAAGAAAACAACACTAAACAAAAATCAAAATCCCATAAACCGCACTCCCAATGAAAACACTCAAAACAAAAAAAGAACAAAAATTGTCAGGGGAAGAAGAAAGAACGAAAGAGGCAAAATTGCAAACCCTAACAAACTCACCTCCGGTTAGAGGAGAGCGACGGAGAAGGCCCGGCTCCGCCGCCGCCGCCGCCGCCCTTACTGTACGCACCGCCGGAGGAACCTCGCTGCTGATTGAAGCTGCCGGATCGCCCGGATTTTCGGTACACAGCGTCGCTCTTATCGGACTTTGATTGATTGAAGGACATAAATCCCAACCCTTAATTCCTCAAAATCAAATTTTTCAAAAAAAAAAAAAAAGGAGGAAAAAAATCGAAATTTTCTTCCTCAATTCTCCCTGCAACGAAACACGCAGATCCACGTCATCATCGGACGTAACCAACCCCGTACGAGGAACCAATAGGGGTTATAAAAAGAAGAAGAAAAAAAAAGTGAAGTAGGGTGAGAAAAACAGAAAGTGTGAGGCACCTGAAGAGAGAGTGTGCGCAATTAGGGTTTTCTTTCTTTCTTTCTCTGTTTTGTGTTATTCGGTGGTTGGTAGTGTTGTCGTGTGTATCTGAGAAGAAGAAGGTAGCGATAGATTGAAGGGGAAAGGGTGATTGGGAAGAGAGAGAAAGAGAGAGTCTGTGTAGAGAGAGAAAGCGTAGTAACAAAAGAGAAAAAACTCGTCAAGAGTGAAGCTTTAGAGAGTGGTCAAAAGAAAGGGTAGGTTTTTTAGGAGAACACTTCTACAATAGATACCCTCTCTTCTAATTCCTTTCTTCATTCCCCCTTTTTTTCAAATTAAATAAATAAATCATATTGTGCTTTTTCAAAAAAAAGGGGTTAAATTGCTCATTTTTAGAGTTTTAAATAAGTATTTGTTGAATTTATAAATTATTTTTAGAATTTGAAGATAATTAAGATGGAAAAATATCTTAGAAAAATATACAGTAAAAGGAAATATTTTCATTATACAGATTTATAGATAGATTTATATATCTTTTAAACTTCAAGTATTATTATTTTTATGTATCTATATCTGTTAACTTATTTTTAATCAAATAATCTACACTAGAAACTATCTATAATATTTTTTACATCCTTTTTATATTTTTTTTCCTGATTTTTTTTGTTTAGATATGTATCCTTTTCAAATAAATAAATGTATAGAAAATATTCCTATCTAACAGTCTATAAAACATAACCAAATACTCAATTATAATGATTTGAAACTTTAGTTAAAAATTTTAATATGTAAAGAAATATTTAAATCTTTTTAATGGTTTTAGTTAAATCTATGTCATTATTTTTTAAAAAAAAATAGAACTTAAATCATAAATTTTATATCATATTTTGTTTATCTATCCTTCTTAAATGTTATTATTTAAATAGTTTTAACGTATTAAGTTATGAAAGTAATAATACAAAAAATGTCTAAATTCACGTAAATTACTTTTATTATTTTCAAAATTTTTAGGCGTTGACGTATAATAATAAATAGACATTTTATTTTTATTTTTGTATGTAGGACATGCATGTAAGTTTTTTTTTGTTTTGGTGAATCGACGTGCATGTAAGTGATACTTTGGTAGTGGTCTTTTTCTTTTACATATTTTTATTTTTTATTTTACTCCAGATAATTTGTTAATAAAATTTACTATATCTGTTATTATTAACACTTTTTTTTCATCCAGATAAGTTTAAAGATTAAACTTCTAACTCAAAACAAAACTGTTAAGCCCATTTGGTCCACCTAAGATAGAATAAAAGAGTTTGATGGAGATATAATAAGATAAAATAAAGATAAATTTTTATTATATTCTATGTTTTATGTTCACTAGATAAGAAAATATATATATATATATATATATATATATATATGATATTTTATCCTATATTATATTTTAGATGAACAAAATTATGATAGGATAAAATATAAGGAATATTAAAATGGCAAATTATTTTTATTACAAATTTAAATATATTTAAAAAAATTAATTGAAGTTATTTTTTGTCTTTTCAATAAATACACATAAATAATTTTTTATTAAAAAATATTCAATTTTATTTTACAAAAAATAAAGTGGTGTTTGTTTTGGATGTTTTCTGTTTTCATTTCCAAATAAAATAGAAAACAGTAGTGAAAATATGTTTGACTATAATTTAAAAAATATTTTCGTTGAAAATATCTTCAAAAAAACAAAAAACAAAAAAAAATGTTTTCAGTATTTTCAAAAATTAACATTATGTGAAAACTTAATAACAATATTGTAATTACATAAAACAATAATATATAAATATATTTTAAACTATATATCTAATAAAAATATATGAAAAAGTTCAAATATATATTCTCAAGATATATAAATATTGCAAAGTTATGAACTAAGATCTTTTCACGAGTTGGAAAATTTTATAATTCAAACAAATATGTAGAATTTGATATGTTTCATCAATTTTAAGTCTTCTTCTAAATAGTAATTGAAAAGAGATGAATGGTGTGACTAAAAGATTTCTACTTCTTGTTCGCATAAGTTTTATATTTTAATAGGACCTTTGGACATTTAATGCAATATTAATTATTTTTCACCAGCATGCCACATTAATAAAATAAGACATTATGCTTATTTATATTTTTCATACTTGTTTTACAACATTAAATTTTCAATTATTTTGATGAGAACATTATGATTGACGCATCTTTTAAGTCGCATCTTTTAAGTCACAAACTTGCTTTTTCTCGTACTAAAACTTTCTTGAGATATCTGTTTTGCTTAGTTTGCTTGAGGATATGACATTTCATAAAGGACTAGGTCATATCATCTACCTTTGTCCTTATGTCTATATTGCTTCTTTCATCCATATTAGATGCAAATGTATATCTGTTTTTCCTTAAAAATATAGCTTTTCCAATACACCTAAAATCTCACATGACTTGGGAATCAAGACGAATAGCCATTTATAAACACCTTCATCCTTCACCCCCTACCAATGTGCCTTTTCAGACCTTTGCAGAACAAAATTGTTGCGAAACCACAAGCTCCAAAGCAAATAATATCTTGAACACGATGACTTTAACAATACCTTGAAAGTTTGTTTTGGTATATCTAAAGCCCTAATTGAGATGACATCTGGTAATGTCCAAACTCTAAAATAGACAATATGTCAGACACAATGACTCTAGTGATATCCAGGCAGAAACAATATTTTAACAAATTTATATAATTTGTTTTACACTTATCAAAATTTAAGGATACTATTTAGTCCTTTGAGTTAACATATTCTTAATACACAATTTTTAACATAATTTCTATTATCTTATTAAATCATAAGTGAGAATCATCAAATAAAAATTGAGATATCAAACTTTTATAATTTAAAATAAATTTTAATTCATAATAGATGATAAAAATATACAATAAATATTCTCTATTAAAAATTTCTAGTATTGTTTTCCTTTTATGTACTCATGACATTAGTATGAAATATCTATTAATTTTGTTAATAAATAATCTTTGTCAAGGAGTTTCTGACCACCTTTTTATGAGTCTCTCTCTACTAGTCTTTTTTCATTTATAAGATTCAAACTTGAAACCTTGCTTAAGAAAACCACATTTAGTACTATTCAAACCAAAAACTTATTTATAACTTTATTTTGTACTTGATTTTTTTTACAATTGTAAACATATATTTTTAATTTACAATTAAATATATTTTTGTTACTTAAAACGTACTTAATTATTAATCTTATTCAAATATTTTAATATTTGAAGTTATAAGAAAAATATTAACAATTCACTTGTCATATCATATGTATTTTTAATGAGATAGTCCTACTAACTTATTGATAAACTTTCTTTTTAAACAAACGAGACATGCAAAACATTATCTAATTTACAAAAAAAATGTTAATAGAATCACAGATTTTTAGGTCCCGTTCGGGGTGGTTCTGAGTTTCTGGTTTTTAGTTTTGAAATGTATTTTGAAAACAGAAACCTGTTCGGCAAAAATGATTCTGTTTTGGTTTTTTACTCATTTTCAAAATAGTTTTCAGTCAATTTTAAAAATAATAAAATTTGGTTTTTATATTTTTGTTTCTATTTTTATTTAAATTTATTACTTGACGTCATTTGTCATCATTGACCATCACCTCTGACCAAAAGTCACTGACCGCCACTCCGACGGTCATTACCTCTGATTGGCAGTCACTAGCCCTCACCTCCGACTAACAGTCACCGGTCGTCACCTCCGATTGACACTCACCAATCGCCACCTCCAATCGGCTGTCACTGACGGCCACCTCTAACTGCCGGTCACCAACCGCCACCTCTGATCTCTAACCGATGATCACCAACCGTCACATCTGATCAACGGTCATCGGTTGCCACCTCCGAACGACGATCACCAACTGCCACCTCTGACCGGCGATCACCGACTGCCACCTCCGACCAACGATCATCGGTCGCCACTTTCGACCAACAGTCACGGACCGCTACCACCACTGACCGACGATCACTGGTCGCCGTCGTCGACTAGCGATCACCGGCCACTGCCTCCAACTGGCGATCACCGGCCGCCACCTCCGACCGGCGATCACCGGCCGTCACCTCCGACCAACGGTAACCGGTAGCGACCTTCGACCGATGGTTACCAACCACACCTCTGGCTAGCGATCGCCAATGACCGACTGTCACCTTCAACTAGTGTTTTGGTTAAGATTTAAAACTAATGTTTTAAATTTGGAAACAAAAACAATGTTGTTTTTAAAATTTTGAAAACTTAAAACTAAAACTAATTTTTTGCTTTTAAAAATTTTAAAACTAGAAATAAAAAATCATCCCGAACAGAGCCTTAAAAACCCAAAGACCGAAATTAATGATTTTTTCAAAGTACTAAAATAAAATCTAGTATTTTATTAAAAAATAAAATCCAGTCAAAAACATATATTTAATCCTTTAATTTATAATCATAACATAAAGATGTATTCTAATAAGACACTACGTCGCAATTATTTATGGAATTTTAAACTATCGTTATCATAAATTTATTTGTTCTGGCCGAGCCTAATCATTGTCTTAATGGTAATTATTTGGTTAAATTTTGAATAATTAATTGTTTGTCATATTATATGGCACGATTTCAATAAAAGTGATTTGAATTTTGAAGTATCTTTTGCGATATAAAAAATTGATTTCGAGATGAAGTTTAATTAATATCCCATAAAAATCATATAGGTAACACCACAACATTATTGTCAACATAAACGTTTTGAAAGTAGTTCTAAAACTAATTATAAAATAATTGTACATGAAAATTAATTATTTTTATCAAATTCCTTGTAATTGCGTACCAAAAAAAAACACCCTGTAATTGAATTTCCTTTGCTTCAAATAAATGAATTCTAAGATCCAAGATAATATGAAGAGGAAGCCATTTTAGTTGGAACGGAATTATTATTAGTAATCTAGTTCAAACAAACCCACTATTTTCATTAATTTCCCGAACTATATAATTTACGATTTTTAAACTATTAAATTACAATTTTTCATTTAAAGATATAATTATTAAAATCAGCGTGGAATAACAGTAAATATTTAAAATGCAAAAATGGCTAACCTTATCATTATTTTTAATTGTATTTGATTAATTAGTTGTTGGTTGTTGTTGCTTATGTGTCACGCGTGGGTTTTCAAACATGGGTTCATAACTTCGTAAGTTAAGGTGTTATGTTATGTTATGCGCGTGTGGCTTTTCACCTCATATTTGTTATGTTTTCGTCACTTGCTTAATGCACACTCCATTCACGCGGTCCTTAACGCTCAATTGCCACGTTGCCTGCACGCGCCACCAACTATTGAGGTTGATTTTTTGTCTTCTTGACTCCATTTTAGAAAGTTACTAAAAAATGTGTTTACTTTTTAAGGAAGGAATTTCTTTTTTCGAAGAAATACGTTTGATCCTTCGTCTCAAAGGGGAACAATAAAAAAACATGTTGAGAACTTGTATACGTAGCGTTGAAAGCTATACACTCACATGAGTAAATGTAAATATTTTTTTTCTCATAAATAGTTAAAATTAAAAGTAAGCGAATATAATATATACTAATGATTAAAGTATTATACAAAATTACTAGGCATCAAATATTTTAGGGCATTTGGTATAAGAAAATTTTGACTTGTTCAAAAATCAAAAGTTAGGAAATTATAATTTTCACATTTGGTAATAATAAAAAATTTACAATTTGGTAAAAAAAATTACAAGAAAATATGATTGCCATTAATAAATTTTAGATTTTTTTTCCCACAAAAATATTTCTAAGAGAAAGGGAGGATCCAACTTTTCTAAATGAAAAGAAACTTTTAATTATTATTTAAAATCCAAATCAATTATTGATTGGATCGAAGTATTGGACCACTAGATTAGTGATCAAACCAATAATTCAAGAATTAAATAGCATATAAAGTTTTATATTAATATTCAATTACAACTCTTTATTTATGGTAAATTTGTTAATTTTATTAATTAATATTTTAAAAGTCATATAAATAAAGAATTGTGATTTAACGTTAATGTAAAAACTTTTTTAGACTGACAGTACATACTAATTAAAACTCTTTAGCTAAATATATGTTATATATCACAAAAAATTCACAAAACATTTCATTTGACACAAACATCATAAAGCATATGGACATATCCAGGTAACTATGGTTGTTCTTCTTTTTTTGCATGTCAACCACAATGTTGTTGGGTTGTCCACATATATATGGTTCACATACAATATAGTTGGTAGTTTGCTTTGAATTTGAGAAAAAAACACATTGTTGTGAACTTGTATACAATTTTGTGGTATGTCAAAATGGGTTTATCCATAGTTAGAATTATAAAAATGGTAGGTTAATGCGGCTCGGTCCATCGGCCTCACATTATAAAATGGGTTAGACTAGCCAAACAATATTTTATTTGGTCTACTGTTTTCTAAGTTTAACTTGACCTTATAATAGGCCACTGGGTCAAAACGAGTCTTTTTAAGAAAATCTCAAACTTTAAACTTTGTAGTATTATTAAAAAATTAATTTAAATTTTAAAAACAAAAAAATAATAATTCATATCATTTCCTTGAAATAACAAATTAAACATAATACATAAATATTGAATTCATTGTTTATCATGATGTTATAAGAACAATCTAAATAGTAAACACATATAATAATATATAATGATAATTAAATAACATAATTAATAAAAAAATGTTAATTAGATTGTAAACATAATTAATCAATTTGCAAGTCATGTTCAATTTAGGCTTATTTTCTGTAAGACTCAATTTTTGTTTATTTTATTTGTAACAATGTACAATATATTAACATTATTATTTAATATATTAATATATATTTTTTAAATTATATTTTTATTCGGGTCAACCCATGTCTGTCGAGCCAACCGACTCAAGTTTATTTACACATTTGAGCCAAATGACTTAAAAAAAACTCATTTTTTATTTGGGCTTTCCTTTTTTAAAGTTCAGCTTGATCCATTTTGTAAGCTCATGGGGTGGTCCGGTAAACCAAACCCATTTTTACAACTTTATCCATAATTCTCTGATGAGAATTTCTCCCTACTCCAATAAATTCTCTATACACCTCCATAATGTCTCAAAATAGCAAAAAAACCTTTAATGAAAACAGTAAAAATTTATTACCACGCATTTTTTTCTTTTCTCTTTCATCTACACCTCTCTTTCATTTCGCACGTCTCTCTTTTTGCATCTATCTCTTTAGCTTCTCTTACACAACTTCGTTTTTCTTCTCACTTAATCAGTGATTTTCTCTTCTTCTTCGTGCGTTATTGTTCATCCCCTTTGCGTTTTCTTTGTTTTTCATGGTTCAGCTTTGTGTTTGCTTTGTTCTTCGTGGTTCAACTTTGTATTTATTTTCTCTCGGTACATTAGCTTTTTTTACAAGTCCAGACACCCTTGTTTGGACTAAGTTCGGAAACCCCTGTCCGGACTTGTAAAAAACTTGCAATTTTTTTTTTACAAATCCGGACACCCCTTATCTGGACTTGTAAAAAAATCTGCAAATTTTTTTACAAGTCCGGACACCCCTATCCGGAATGAGTTCGGAAACCCCTGCCTGGACTTGTAAATAAATTTGCAATTTTTTTTTACAAATCCGAACACCCCTGTTTGGACTGAGTCTGAAACCCCTGTTCAGACTTGTAAAAAAATTTGTAATTTTTTTTTTTACAAATCTAGACACCCAAATCTTTTTACAAGTCCGAACACCTGTGTCCAGACTCAGTCCGGAAATCCTTATCCGGACTCATAAAAAAATTTGCAATATTTTTTTACAAATCCAGACACCCCTATCCTGACTTGTAAAAAAATTTGCAAATTTTTTTACAAGTCCAAACACCATTGTCCGGACTGAGTTTGGAAACCCCTATCCGGACTTGTAAAAAAATTTGCAAATGTTTTACTAGGTTAAATTTTTTTACCTAGGGTATTTGAGACTTTTCCTACCTTTATAGAAGTGTAGGGATAAATGATGGAGGTGCAGGGAGAAATTCTCCTCTCTGGTTCATTTTCAATATAGTGGGTAGTTATTTTGGATTAGCATGACACATGCACTATGAATTTATAAGTGTATTTAAATCTTCCAATTAAATTAGACAAGAGTTGTATTTATAATAAAATTAGAACAAAAATATTTAATAAAACAAAGTCAACTTGTGTGATGACATAGAATCTCAACAACAATAATAAATTTTATAATAAAAAATATAAATTATTAAAAATTTCAGTTGTTTGATTGTGTTGTATGTTTCTACAATCACAGAGTGACTACAGGAAATCAAGATCCATAAAAAAAATTCTCTCCTATACAAACTTAGATAGACAATAAAAACTCCCAAACTAGAATAAGGGTGAAGGAAATTTAAGTGGAATAATCATAAAAATTGAAAACAACACTAACCAAACAAGACTTTAGTAGACCAATAATGACACTAACGCTTTATTTGTATATGAAGTATTGAAATTGAATGGAAAAACCTTGAATTCCAAATTGAAAATCTCTATTTCATTCATCAAATTGTCAAATTGCAATTGTAATTTCATTTCCAAATCACACCAATTCACATAGTAAGCTAAAATAAATTCTAAATTTATTGAGTCATTTGAATTTCATTAAACAATTGGGTTTTAGTCAATGAATAACCATTATGATTTTATTGGTCTTGCATCATGTTGTCTTCTAAAATGAAATAATCGTTTAAAAGAGGTGACTAAATATTCACTTCATTAAGTTTTGTTCCCTTTCATTCAAATTTTATTCAATTAATCCTTTTGCTTATGAAGCTCTATCGTGAAAGAATATAAATTTTTTAAAAAGTTTATCATCCCACTTTGTTGTTTCATATGTATTGTTCATTTATACTTTTTGGAGGACTTAGGTGATTGATTGAAAGGTAAATTGATCACCCAATTAAGAAAAGACTACATTTTTACCAAGATCATAAGGTTGTATAAGGTAATTGCTATACCAATTCTATGATTTTACTTTAATCAATAACCTTATTCAAAAGTATGTAAGACATGTTGAAAGAGAAAATAATTGTCTTATGCTTTATCAATGAAGTTTTTTTGTTGTGTGTTTGCTTTTTTGTGCTTGTTTTGCTTGTATTTTCTTGTTTGCTATCAATAAAATTTTATGTGCCTTAATATGATACTGTTATCCATTTATTTACTAGAGTTGTCTTACTAGTTTGGATTTGTTTGATAGAATCTATGATAGTTTGTAAATATTTTAACATTTAAGGTAGTTTCAGAAGACTTATAAGTGTTAGTTAGAATGTTAGATGGAGGATAACCTAATAATCAAAGGCACAAAAGAGTAAGAAAAACTTACCCGAGTGAAACTATTAAAAGGATTTAAATATAAAGGGTTTAGTGCATGTTTGGATTATTGTTTGTAGAATTGATTTGAAATTAACATGATTTTACATAACTGATTTTTGAGAAACGTGATTTTAAAGTAATGCAAGTTTTGTTTGGATACATTTGTTAGAAACTTTATTTGTATATAAAATTATGTTTGAAAAATGGTTATCAAAATTTATTTTGAGTGTGTAATTATTACCAAAATGGGTCTTAGGTAATTGTTGATATCTTTTGTTTTGTAATATTTTATTTTTAATTATATATAAATATTATTAATTTAATAATATTTTTAAAATAATAATTAATACATTATGTCATTAATAAAAGTAAAAAGTAAAGTATATTAACAACAAAATATAAAATAGCAACAATAAAACATAGAAAAAAGAAAAATAATTTATAGAGCAAAAAAAAAAAAAAATTAACCTACAACAATAATACTAATGTTTGTTCTTAAATTGTAGAAGTTTATCTTATGTTGAATCTTGAACACGATCCATTTCAAATAAAGAAATGACATTAGACTTTGAGTTTGCTCAAAGTTAACTATACCATGGTAACTATTATTTAATTCTTATGTTTTCATCTTCATAGTAACTAAAATCAACATCACTTTCTACATTCCTTTTAATAAAATCGTGTATAATGATCATTGCACACATTATATGCACTTGAGTTTTTAAGTTGGTCTTAGGCATGCATTGTAAGATTGCAAATCTATTCTTTCATACCCCAAAAGTTCTCTCAATTGTGCATCTTAAACTTAAGTGGTAATAATTGAAGACTTGATTATTATTTGTAAACCCATTTTACATCTAAAATTTGGTAGATGGTAACACACACACACACACATATATACCAACATATCCCACCGATGTTGGATACCCAACATCTACCAAATAATATTTACCTATTAAAAAATAAAAATATTAAAATATAATTGATATTGTAATTGAATTATGTTGATATACATAAATAATACCTTGAGGACGATGTTGAAAATTCATGTTGGAAGCTGTGGGAGCATGATAAAAGATTTGAGCATTACCAGTAGTACCTTCACATCTAGCTAATAAAAATGTAAAACATATGTTCCAATCATAAACGATCATTATATTTTGTATTAGAGTACTCTTTCTCCCAATAAATCTTGTATTGGACAATCTTGACCCTATAGCATTTATAAAAAATTGTCAACATTATGTATTATTTTGTATTTTGGTTTGACAATCATGAAACAAAAGATCTTATGGCCTAATATATTCCATAGACAACTTAAGGTAATGATTTAATACCTTATGGAGATGTCTATTAATGGTCTTTCTAAAGTGTTGAAATCTCTCTTGAAGCATCTTATTTCCTATCCCATAGCCAACTATGTTTAAAAACATTGCAACCATTTTTCAACTCGCATGTGCTTAAAGGTCCTTAAACCTAAGTCAACTAATTTAGAGCAAAGATTGTAAAAAAAAAAAGTTTTTCCATACAAAACATTTCATAACAATGAATAGGATGACTTTGCAATATTTTGTGCATTCATGCATAACTTATTTGCTCATTTGTTCTACATGGCTATTCACATAAATGTTTTATTGCATATTCATCAATAAGCACACCTACATATCATCATCTTCATTATTGTTTGATTCTAATTGTAGAATCAATTCATTGATTTTGTCCTACAAACAAACCAAAAAAATTAAAATTGTTGAGCATATTGTTATTCGCTAAGCAAATTATGTAGATGTAAATCCGAAATGTTAAAGTTGCATAATTATGTTGAGCGTATTGTTATTCACTGAATGAATTATGTAGACACAAATCCAAAATGTTAAAGTTGCATAATTTTGTTAAACGGATTTTGCAAACCATACAATAGGATTTGCCATTGACCTTACTTTGTCGAGTAGAATTGAATTCACTTAGTGAATTTAGAGCATATTACCACTTATTGACACATATTTATAAATACATAAAAAATATAACATATGTTAATTCCATAATTCAATCATAACAACTCTCAAAACACATAACAAGGACAACATATTTTGTAGGAACATTTAGTTAAAGTAGAAAAGAACATCAATAAGTTGAAAACAACATAACAAAAAAACTCTCTAAACTTAATATAATAAGACACATCTAGTTAGTTCCCTTGAATAGTAAAGGTTTTGTTACTACATCCTAAGTCAATTCATCCTTTTCTCATCTAACCCACGTAAAGCAAAAACATTTCTCTTGTCGGTTTGAAAAACATTAAGTTGCAACATTATGTATCAAAGGTATCATTATTTTTAATTTAAGTAGTGTCTTAAGCTCATTCACCACTTCCCAAATTGATGCACTTGCTATAACTTCATTACATAACCTATATGCATTCGTAAGCACACTAATTGCATAAATTATTCTTACAGAAGTAGTTGTCTTCTTTTTACCAAGCTTTTCAATGTGATTATTTCTTTTTCTCTTTTCTCCACGTTGCAACATTGTGCATCAAAGACATCATCATTTTTAATTTAGGTATCATCTTAAGCTTATTCACCACTTTGCGAATTGATGCATCTACTACAACTTCATTACATAACCTATAAGCATTCGTAAGCACACTAACTACATAAATTATTCTTACAGAAGTAGTTGTCTTCTTCTTAACAAAGTTTTAAATGTGATTTTTTTTCTCTTTTCTCTACTCTTTTGGCTACAAATCCCTTGGCTAACTGTTCCTTGTAAATTATTTAAATTAATCTCCCCTAAAGCATTTTCTAAACCAACAACAAATGTCCCTTAAACTTGGACGATACACATAATTCATATCAACATCAACATTAGGAGGCAACATCTCAAATGATGGACTCCATTCACACTCTCCATTAGCAACTACATTTTAAAAAAAGTACAATAAACTTGTGAGCAAATGGAATTCCTTTGTTTCTAAATTTTTATATAAAGAGTTTTTCAGCACATTCAAAATAACATAAGATAAATACATTAAAGTAAAAGCTGATAGTTGCTATATGAAATCAATAACAGTAACACATACTAGTGTTTTCTCTCCCACCTTTCAGCATTTACATTAATAATATTCTTCATGTTGTTTCATCCAAACATAGTTTCTTTAGAAAATAATTTATACATATCTAACACTCGCTTCTTAAATGACCAAACCTATTTTTAAACTTTGGTTTTTTATAAACCTTAACTCGTTAAATTTGGCTGCAATTTCAGTCCATCATTTCTTGGTAAAACTAGTAACAAGTCATTCTCTGTTAATCACTTGTTCCAAACATGCTATGATAAAACATTCAATTATTTTAAGATCTCAACAAGTTTTTTCTTTCTTAGAACTGATACTTCTACTTATTAAAAAGTTTAACAAAATATAAAAGTGCCAATAACAACAAATATTTTTAACAACAATTTGACAAATTATTAGCACTCATAACATAAAAAATCTCCATCAACACTCTCATACATTATCATCACCATCAGATCATTAACACAAAAGCTAACAAAAGAAATCAATTTAATGGTTATGTATATTTTTTAGCCTAACACTTGTTAAATGAAACTCTTTCAACAACTGCTTTAACAATATGCCTAAGAAATTTGCAAGTCAAATAGAAATGAACATATACAACTTAAATAAATGACAAGTTTAAAAGGTTGTTGGTTACTATTAAATGCCAAAAAATTCAAAACTAAAGGAGCATTCATACACACAAGGATGAGAAAAAGCAAATTGGTGAAATAACATTGATGAGACAAATCAAGAGAAACAAAACACACCCAACATTCATGAGCCAAAATCAAGGGGAATTAAAACATTGATGAGAGAAATCAATAGCAATGAACAAATGAGAAAAATCAACATCTGACTTACCAAAATCAATTAACATTGGACGTGAATGTTACCCATAAAATGATTTAAGCAAAATCGATTCTAGTTAGCTAAATCACGTTGGAAGAAAGCATCCCAATAGGATTTTGTTCGTTCGATCACATCCATTAAGTAACAACATGTATTTGTAAGTGTGAAATGCGTATCCAAACACACACTTAGTCAACATTGTGATTAGTAGTCTAATTTGGAAGATAAAGTGAGTTTCCATCACATTATTGTGTGTCACAAGTATTTTTCACTCAATTAGTTCAAGTCTCAAGGTATCAATTTTCAGGAGTTATTAAGATCATAATGATTACAGACTTTTGTTGGTTTGAAAGATAAATACTAATTTGATCTAGTGAAATCTTTTTATGTTGCTTCAAGAGTCAGAGATAGGTTGAAATATTCTAAGATTAAATGTTTGGATATTGTGTTGAAAGATGTTGTTTGAACTGAGATAACTAGATTTAAGTTTGAAAAAAACAAGATTACTAGTGGTTTGGATAACTTTGATAAAGTAACTATTTATAAAGATTTTATTAAAACCCAACAATACAATTTCTTTTAAGAAATTTAAAGTTGATGGTTTGAAGATGGATGAGCAATTGGTAGCTTTTGTCATTGCCTGGGTGCTAGTCCTAAAAAAAGCAATCATGCTCAATTGACCATTATAATTTGCTACTTTTGCATGCTATGAAGCAAATATCTTGGTTGATTGGGCAACATTTGTTCTTTATAACATTCTCAAGACAAGGTGTTTCTCAATCTATCATTATATAGTTTTTTGTTTCTAAGGTCATGAAACATTGTGGTATGCATTTCAACAATGAAAAGTTTTCATCATGATCAACTTCAATGAAATTAATGAGTGTACACTCTATTACATGACTTGGTTAAGAAACACGAATAGTGATTCTATAAGAATAATGCTCTTAAACCTGAGGTTGAAGAGATTTTTTATCCCCATTATTGAAGATGATCTTTTATTGCTTTTGATAGGATCTTACTAATGAAAAGTTGATTACATTATAATTGGAAATTGCAACAAAATGACCATCGCAATAACAAATTAGAAAATATTTTTTAACGACTTGAAAGAATTAAAGCTAGGATGAGGAAGCATCACATTGGTGATGATAGTGATGAGGATAAGGACTAAAATTTAGTTTCCTATCTTTTCCATGCTACTTGATTATCTTGTACTTTGCTTTCTTAGTTGTTATGCCTATTGCATTTTTATGCTTATTATGTTTTTATATCTTGGTTGTTTTATGTTATCTATTGATTAAAATATTTATAATGATCTAGCCTTATGGATAATATTATGTCATAATATTGAATGATTCTTATTTTTCTATTTTGAATCCTTACTTTAATTCTTAATTTAAACTTGATTTTATTTTCTTTTTATACAACCAAAGCGGGAAAAAAGTTTATGTGTTATGATTCAAATTCCCCGTTATTCAAGTTGTTTAGATAAGTCAAATGATCAACTTAAGCTAGTATCTACTAAAATTTCATCATCATATCGTGAAGATTTTTTTGGAAAAGTCATCACATCATGGAGTTTGGTCATCATATGAAAGAGAAAAATGTTGATGCAAGTCTCGAAGACATAGTTTCAAATTTTAATTTTGATGATGTATATAATTATTGTAATTGATTAGCGTAGGTTGAATGTTTATCACTTTCTTTGTGTCTATAATTGCAATAGTATATGTTATGCATTATACCTTAGTTTATTTGATAGTTCACTCAACAAACCTCTAAAAAATCATGGTTTTAACAAAAAACTTAGAAAATTTTTAAGTTTTTCATTGAAACCATTTAATTGATTACTTTTTAAGTAATTAATTGATTTGTTGAATTTGTTTGGAAACAATATTTCAAATGTAGTTCCCAAGCAAGTAAGATGTTTAAAATAATCCAAGGGTATTTAGAATTTCATTTATGTTTGAAAAAGTTTTCCTTTCAAAAATAGTATGTTTTGAAGAAATTGAAAATTTGTAACTTATGATTATTTTTTAACTGCTTACTTTTTAAACCATTTTCACACTTTTTTATTATTTAAAAGTGGATTTTTTGTTACATTAAAAAAATAATTCTTTTTAAACTATTTTTTAGCAACCTTATCCAAAAATTTGATTATGATATAATTGATTATAAAATAATCAATTATGCATATAATCAACTATTATAAGAGATATATAAGGTGACTTAGTTGATTAAGGAAGAAAGAAGGTAGAGAAAAGTTGTGGTTTGATCCTTTCCGCTAACAAAAAATAATATTATTAACAATACTAACATTTGAGCTATAAAAACATTGTGAGAGAAAGAAGTTCATGATAAGTTTTATATTATCATTTCATCACAATCCTTCATAATACGTTTGTTGACTTTAACAATCAATATTTTAAAAGTCATATAAATGGTGGTTATGATTGAATAACAATGTAAAATTTTTTTACACTATCAGTGTAACATCCCAAAAATACTAGCACATTCCACGATGTTACCTACAAACAAACCTTTTATTTTCACATAATTTATTACTCAAAATACATAAGAGAAATAATTATGCACACATTCATTAACTTAGTACAATCCAGAACCCAACATTTTTAAAACTTTAAATAGTTAAGTCATGATATACACTAGATCATGTTGTCCAGCGACCATTGTCACCCAGCGAGTACCCTATATCAAACTGTCTCAGTAAAAAGGACATCACTTAACGAGACATGTTACTGGATGAAAATCTTGTTTAATTCCAAACAGAAAGTAATTTACGCTGAGCGAAACCTCTTCTTGGGGGAAAATCCAATTATAATTCAACTTGAGATAACTTTGTATTGGGTGAGACATCTCGTTAGATGCAAAATTAAAAATATACCTAACAGATGCTAGATTTCGCTGGGTGAGATCTACCGCTCAACGAGACCTTGTAGAATGCAAAACTTTAACTATATAATCTTTATAATTTCACTAACATTTTCAGGACTCAATCACTTGTAACATAATATCATACATATCCACATTCATTCTATGAATACTCAACTATACTACATGTACAACCAATGTAACTATTGCTTAGTTTCAATATACATATATACTCATGCTCGATGCCATTTAAGTAATTCACAGTGCATACTTAAACACAACTCTATAAATTTACATTCTAGGCTCAACACAAGCATTCATACATATTCTTGTTACATACCACATAAGTGTTTCATAACTTATACTTAAACATCAAAACTCAACATGTTTATATGACACAGTTTCACTACAGCTTAATACATAATCTGAACAACACAAAATGGACTCTTTAGTCCCTACTGAGCCATCCTCCTTCTCCCTCCAATCTTTAATGCTTCTGAGATCCATAGTTATCATCTACTCTTATGCAAAGGACAATTATTGTAGTCAAACACAAATGCATATAAATAAGGTAGTTCAATCCTCATTAACAAGGGTCCCATCACAAAGGCCATGACTAGGAGGATTGAGGAAGAAATAGCTAGAGGAGAAGAAGGAAAACCTCACCTTCTTTTGGACATCAAGATTAGGCCACAGTCTTCACTTTTTAGCCTTGTATTTGGCACCTTTTTAGTTCATGTATTTGGAGGTGTATTTATTATTTCTTTGACCTTGTATTTTGGCCTTCTTTTCGTTTCTTTTATTTGAAGGGAGGTGTAACTAGTCTATTATGTGGAATATGTGTATTAGTGGGCTTTTTGGGATCATATGGACATGTGGTTTTGATAACCACACCCTCTAGCTTATCCCAACACCCTCCTAAGTTTCACATGAAGCATGAGAGACAAGTAGGCCCCCCTTATTCCCTAGTGTTTCGCCCTTTCACACTCTCTTTCCTACTTGGCCTTTCTTGTTGCTTCATGTTTGAATTTGAATTTTGGAGGGAGATGACATGGCACTCTCCAAATTCAAATTCAAATTTGGAGGGAACAAAGATCCTTGATCTCAGGGAACAGAGAAAAAAAAGAGAGAAGAGAAGGAAAAGAGAGAGAAGAAAAAGAGAAAAGAGAAAAAGAATAGAAGAGACAAAGAGAGTGGGAAAAGAGAACAAGTTTTGAATATGGGTATCCCTAAAAAAGAAATAGTGAAAGTGAGGAGGATTATTATGGGAGACCTAAGGGAGGATTCAACCATCATAATACACATCTGCATGATCATGTGCCCCCTCATAGGGAGCAAAAGGTTGATCTCCCTTCCTTCCATGGGAGAGAAGATGTTGAAGCCTATCTTGGCTGGGAAGTCAAGGTAGAACAACTCTTCAAGTGTTATGATATAAGAGAGGACCAAAAGGTTCCATTGGCAACCCTTAGCTTCCAAGGGCATGCCCTCCATTGGTGGTATGGGTTAACCAAAGAGAGAGCCCGAACTCATATGTCTGAAATAAACTATTGGAATGATTTAAAAAGTGTTATGAGAAGAAGGCATATTCCATCTTACTATGAGAGAGATCTTTTGGACAAACTCCAAAGACTTAGGCAACAAAACCTAAGTATTGAGGAGTATAGACAAAAGATGGAACTTCTCATTTTAAGAGCAAATATCATTGAGGAACCCAAAGCCACCATGGCTAGGTTCTTATGTGGATTAAGATCTAAGATAAGAGATAAAGTTGAGCTTTTTTCATATACGAACCTAGATGAGTTGGTTCAACTATTTATCAAGGTTGAGAACCAAATAAAAAGAAAAGGGTTTAAAAGAGAGTCTCAACCTTATACAAAGAGGTATCAAATCAAGGGGAGCTCTTCTAAGAGCTTCCCTAAAGAGCCACCCAAGCATAAAGAACATAAAGCATCTCATATAGAAAAGAAACCCTCTACTACTAGCTCTCATGAAAGGACTAGTAATATCAAATGCTTTAAATGTATAGGGAGAAGCCATATTACCTCTCAATCCCCCATTAGAAAAAATATGATCATGAAGGGCCTAGACATGTATAGCAGTGAGAGTAACTCACCTTCCTCCTCTAGTGAGAGTGAGGAAGAAGAAATTCATGCATCATGTTCTGAATGTGAGGATGCTTATGCATATGAGGGATACCTCTTGATGATTAGGAGGCTTCTTGGAAGCCAATCTTTTGAGCTTACCCAATCTCAAAGAGAGAACATCTTTCACACTAGATGTAAAGTTAATAACAAAGTGTGTTATCTCATTGTAGATAGTGGATCTTGTTGTAACTGCTGCAACTCAAGATTGGTAGATAGGCTAGCCTTGACCTCAATTCCCCATCCTATACCTTATAAACTTCAATGACTTAATGAGCATGGGGAAATGGAGGTCAATGAGCAAGTGAAGGTTCCAATCTCAATAGGGACTTACAATGATGAGATATTTTGTGACATAGTCCCTATGGAGGCTGCTCATATCTTGCTGGGAAAACCATGGCAGTATGATGAGAAAGTCATCCATCATGGTCATTCCAACCACATCACACATAAATTTGTATCCTCTATCACCTGCTCAGGTAGCTGAGGATCAACTACTCATGAAGAGTAAGAGAGAGGAAGAGCATAAAAAAAAAGAGAGGTCAAAAGAAAAAGCTTTACCCCTAAAGCTTGAAAGGGGTAAGGAGAAAGAGTTGGAAGATGATGCCCTTTCCAAAAAGGTTTGGAGTAAAGAGAGCCTATTTGCATAAAAATTGGACTTAAAAGAGGCTCCCTTGACTAATAAACCTTTCTATCTTCTCCTTTGCAAAGAGGCATCTCCTTCTTCCCCCCATATTCTTCCTGTTAAAAGCACTGCTATAGAAATTGAACTTGGGAACCTCCTTTAAGGGGTTCAACAACTTTTAAAAGAATTTGGTGATATATTCCCTAGTGAAGTCCTAAAAGAACTTCCTCTTGTTAGGAGTATAGAACACTAAATTGATCTGGTGCCTGGGGCTAGCCTTCCCAATAGGCCTGCCTATAGGACTAACCCCATGGAAACCAAAGAAATAGAATCCCAAGTTCAAGAGCTATTGGAGAAGGGTTCAAAAGAGCCTCAGCCCTTGTGTTGTGTCAGTCTTGTTGGTGCCCAAGAAGAATGACCAATGAAGGATCTGTGTGGATTGTAGAGCAATCAACAACATCACTATCAAATACAGACACCCAATCCCTATACTTGATGACATATTGGATGAACTGCATGGGGCTAACATTTTTTCCAAAATTGATCTTAGAAGTGGTTATCACCAAATCAGGATTAAAGAGGGTGATGAGTGGAAGACCGCTTTTAAGACCAAATTTGGACTTTATGAGGGGTTAGTGATGCCTTTTGGGCTCACAAATGCCCTTAGCACTTTCATGAGATTAATGAATCATGTCTTTAGGGATTGTTTGGGCAAGTTTTGTGTAGTATACTTTGATGACATACTAGTATATAGTAGGAGCCTAGATGATCACATAGGACATCTTAGGCATGTTTTTTGCATTCTTAGGACTAACCACCTTCTTGGAAATCTTGAAAAATGTACCTTTTGTGTTGAAAGTATGGTTTTTTTAGGTTTTATAGTAAGTTCCAAAGGGATCCATATGGATCCTGAAAAAGTAAAAGCCATCCAAGAATGACCCACCTCAACAAGTGTGACAGAGATCAAGAGCTTTCATGGTCTCGTTAGTTTCTATAGGCGTTTTGTGCCTAACTTCTCCACACTTGTCTCACCACTCAATGATTTAGTGAAGAAGGGGGTTCCTTTCCTTTGTGGTGAGAAGCAAGAAAAATCTTTTTCACTTATTAAGGAAAAACTTACACATGCACCTGTTCTTGCGCTTCCTGATTTTTTAAAAACTTTTGAGCTAGAATGTGATGCATCTGGAATAGGTGTGGGAGTTGTCTTGTTGTAGGGTGGACATCCAGTGGCTTATTTTAGTGAAAAGCTAAATGATGCCGCTCTCAACTACCCCACCTATGATAAAAAATTTTATTCCTTAATAAGGGCCTTTAAAAGTTGGGAACATTACCTTGTTTCCAAGGAGTTTGTCTTTCATAGTGACCATGAGTCACTTAAAAATTTGAAGGGTCCAGGCAAACTCAATAAAAGGCATGCTAAGTGGGAAAGGGAAACATAATATAGTGGCGAATGCTTTATCCAGGAGACACAATCTTTTGGCCACTTTAAGTCCCCATATCTTGGGCTTTGATGATCTTAGGGCCCAATATCCCTCTGACAAGGAATTTGGTCTCATCTTTGGTACCTCTGCATACAAAACCCATGATGGGTATTTCACTAGTGAGGGTACTTGTTTAGGCATGGGAAGCTTTGCATACCCCAAGGATCTATGAGAAAACTTTTGACAAAAGAGAGCCATGAAGCTGGGCTCATGGGGCATTTTGGAGTTTTTAAAACTTTGATGATTTTGAAAGAAAAATTCTTTTGGCCCCATATGAAAAGAGATATCCATAAACATTGTTCTAGATGCATAGCTTGTTTACAAGCTAAGTCTAAAATAATATCTCATAGACTATACACACCTTTACCTACTCCTTCTGCACAATGGGTAGATATTAGTATGGACTTTGTCCTTGGGCTTCCTAGAACCCAAAAGGGTGCAAATTCCATTTTTGTGGTAGTAGATCATTTTAGCATTTTATTCCCTACCACAAGGTGGATGATGCTAGTAAAATCTCAAGGCTTTTCTTTAAGGAGGTTGTTAGATTACATGACTTACCCTCCACTATTGTGTCTGATAGAGATGCTAAGTTCCTTAGCCATTTTTGGAGAACTTTATAGGCTAGGCTAGGAAATAAGCTTCAATTCTCTACCACTTGTCACCCTCAGACAGATGGGCAGAATGAAGTGGTCAATAGATCTCTATCTATAATGTTGACGGCCCTTTTGAAAGGCAACCATAAGTCTTGGGATGAGTACCTTCCCCATATTGAGTTTGCATACAATAAGGTGGCCCATAGAACCACCAAGCATTCCCCTTTTGAGGTTGTTTATGGCTTTAACCCTTTTACTCCTTTGGATCTTATGCCTCTCTCTAGTACTCACTCTCATAAGGATGGAGTTTCTAGGGCAGATTTTATTAAGAAATTACATGAGAGGGTTAAATCCAATATTGAACAGCAGGCAAAAGGGTATACAATTCATAAAAATAAGGGAGGAAGGAAATCATTTTTGACAAAGGGGATTGAGTTTGGCTTTACCGTAGAAAGGATCGTTTTCCTACTAAGAGGAAGTCCAAACTTAGCCCTAGAGGAGATGGTCCCTTCCAAATCCTTGAGAGGTTGGGTAACAATGCATATAAGTTAGACCTCCTAGAGGATTATGAAGTTAGCTCTACCTTTAATGTGTGTGATCTTACTCCTTTTGTAGGTGCTGATGATGATGAGGAAGAGGACAAGTTAGATTTGAGGTCAAATCCTTCTCAAGAGGGAGGGGATGGTGCAATCCTCCCTAGCAAGGGTCCCATCACAAGGTTCATGGCTAGGAGGATTGAGAAAGACATGGCTAGAGGAGAAGAAGGAAGACCTCACCTTCTTTTGGACATTAAGATTAGGCCATAGTCTTCACTTTTTAGCCTTGTATTTGGCACCTTTTTAGTTCGTGTATTTGGAGGCGTATTTAGTATTTCTTTGGCCTTGTATTTTAGCCCTCTTTTCGTTTCTTTTATTTGAAGGGAGGTGTAACTAGTCTATTATATGGAGTGTGTGCATTAGTGGCTTTTTGGGATCATATGGACGTGTGGTTTTGATAACCACACCCCTCTAGCTTATCCCAACACCCTCCTAAGTCACACATGAAACATGGGAGAGAAGTAAGCCCCTCCTTGTTCCCTAGTGTTTCGCCCTTTTACACTCTCTTTCCTACTTGACCTTTCTTGTTGCTTCATGTTTGGATTTGAATTTTGGAGGGAGATGACATGTCACTCTCCAAATTCAAATTCAAATTTGGAGGGAACAAAGATCCTTGATCGTAGGGCCTTGTTTGGATCTTGTTGAATTAATTAAGTGTTAATAAGCCATGTGCTCAATTAACACCTAATTAATTCAACTAACCTTCCCCTAATCACCCTTGAGTTGGATGTCCAACTCAAGGCCCATAGCCTTAAGCTCCCTTTTCTATAAATAAACACCTTTTCCTCTTGTATCATTTTTACACTTGAATTTTGAATATACTTGAGAGTTCTACATTTTTTAGTGTCTTCTTCCTTCTCCTAATTGAGAGAACATTCAATGGCTTTCATCAAGGGCTCCTTCCCTTGTGGTAAATCTTCGTTAGGCTTATCTTTCTAAGGTGGCACCTCCAACCTTTATCTCCTTGACTTCCATCCTTCATCTTCTTCTTTGGAGCAACCTCTTGAAGAGATCCTTGACTTAACATCATGAGGAGTGCACCATAAGGGTAAGCTCAAACATCATAAATCAAATTCATGAAACATGTCATAACTATCAATCTAACATGATATAAATCAATCTTAAAACATGTCATACATTTCACCAGCAAACATGTCATATACGATTATATTCCTTTGAACATAAGAACATATCTTAATAAGACCATAAGACAACATTTTTCAGAAAGCATGCATTGAATTTGAATACCGAGGTGGCCCACTCAGGCTCTTTGTTTCAACTGATGTAAGACATCTATTTGATCCCATTGACAACCAGCTAAGCTGAGGCAATACTCATACGATACTTCCAATTGATGTTTGGCGTCCATAAGATCCATTTGAACATCCAATCTCTATCTAAGTACATCATTTTGGTGTAAAACACCAAGATCACAAAGACAATACATATATCCTTAATTTAATTCACACGACTCAATTACCACAAGTAACAACCCCCAAACAAATCATGAATAATCATACAGATATTTACATAATTGACAAGCACACTATCTCAAATATCTCCATCATGCAATCAATCCACATGCTATCTTAAATAGCTTATCCATATAGTTAAAATGTACGCTATCACACATAACTCAATAATACAATTAGCATACACACTATCTCAAATAGTGCAACCATGAAATCTACACACATACACACTATTCAAATAACTCAAATCATAATCAACATACACACTAACTTAATTAGCTCAAATTACAATTAACATATATGTTAACTCCATTAGCTCAAATCACAACTAACACATACACGAACTCAATTAGCTCAAATCACAGTTAAAATACACGCAATTTGAAATAGCTCAAAAAAAAATCAAAATACTCATTATTTGAAATAACTCATAACATAGTTAAAATACTTGTTATCTCAAATAACTCAAATCTCTCAACTATCCACTCACTAATCCATTGATAAAAATCAACAAAAGAGTTTTCCTTACCCATTTCTCCCTAAAAAAGCTGATTTTGAGGATAGAGGAGAATCCACCCGTAAAAATCACTCAAAAACTTGACAGGAACCCACATACAATGAAGAATTTAAGAGATATTGGTTTTCAAGAAAATTTCCCCTCAACTGCAATGATCGAGCTAGAAACGAACAATAAAAAATCTGAGAAATTAGGATTAGACTTACCTATGAGGATCAACCCTCAAAATCAGGAACAATGAAAGAGACTGTATCGAAATCCGACACCTCTAGCTGCCACATGCAAAGGAGAGAAGTTTGAGAGAGAAGGGAGAGACACGATAAAGAGAAAGTATGAAAGGAAAAAGAAAAAGAAAAGAAGACTAAAAGTATATATAGCTATTCTGATTTTTCATTTGAAATTTCCTTATAACTTTAATTCCAAAGTAAATTTTAATCAAAATAAATATATATATATATATACATATATATATATATATACATATATATATATATATATATATATATGTTTCTCACATTAAATTAATTCCTTTAAATTATTCTTATACAATTTACTTTCCTAATTAATTTAATAATCACTACATAAATTATATTTAATTTCTCTTTTATTCCACTTTAGACTTTTTTTCCTATTATTTAAAATACTAGGATCTCACACTCATTACATAAATGTTGAACTTTTATTGTAATGATTTATTTTTTTAGTTTTTTCAAACACACTCTTCACGTATAATCTCTTAAGCCATTTGGTTTCATTTGCAAATAACCAATTGTACTAAGTGAATAATACATTGGTTAGAAAAAAAAAAGAAGAAAAAAGTCAATAATCAGTTATTCTTATACTTCTTTCAAGTTTTGAAACTCCTTTATCAAACTATTACTTAATAAGGTAAATTTTAATAATTTATCAACCCATTGGTCATGGATAAAGAAAATTTTAAATATAAAAAGAATCAAGTTCGGAACTTCTTATTAAACAAATTGTTCCCTTAAAAATTACACCACTCTATCAACCTTGTAGGTTCCACAATTTTGATTTTATTTGTATTCCTAACTAAAATTCTAGAATTAGTAAAAAATTGCGCCAAAAGAAAGCGAAAAAAAAAAAGAAAAGAGGAAAGACTGAACAAACTCGCTTTTATGTTTTCTTTTAATTAATTACATGTTGTGAAATTCAGCTTTTATTATTTAAATTGTTTTATAATAAACTAAAATAGTGACATAAAAATTTAATAGTTATTTTGTATTTTCATAATCGATTTAGTAATTATAAAAATATAGTTAAATATTTTATAAAATAATACGAAATTATATTAATATATAATTCTTATAAAATAATATATTGATAAATCTTTATATTATATAATAATTTAAAAATAATAAAGTGATAGTTTAATCCCCAAATCTAATATTGTTTTTTTAAATTCTTACATGTACAAAATTATTTATAAATTAATCTTTATTATCATTTGTTCAAGTTGTAATATTGTTATATTTTTTAAATTAGGTTAAATTAAAATTTTAAAATTATACTCTGCATCTATTTATTTAATTCTCACATTTACAAAAATGGAGAATAATTTACAATTTATTTTAATTTCTTGGTAAACATAAATCCTATATTTAAATTCTTACATGAAAATGCTACAATAAACTAATACTATTATAATTCTAATAAAAATCAGGAATTGTTTTTTCGACATTGTGTATATAAATATTAAAATATAAATATTTTATTAATATTTTTATCTCAAATGATAATGTTTTTCTTAATTAAATGGTTGAAAATTTAAGTTAATGTCTCCAACAAAGTTTAATTATTATTTTTAACAATAATTAATCTCGATTAATACTATAATTAAAAAGTATATAATAATAATTAATCTCGATTAATACTATAATTAAAAAGTATATAGAGATTTTTATGAGGATAAAAATAAAAATAAGGTCACACGTAAAAGTTAAAAAAAATCATTGAAAGTTTTGTAAGAAATAAAAAGATCTTATAAAAATAAGCCATTTTTTACTATAGTGGGGAATATTAACTTAAATATTGAATCAATTAATTAAAAAAACTATTATCACTTGTGTCAATTAAAATTAATAATATATTTATATTTTATATTTATATATAAAATATAAAAAAAAATCATTGATTTTTATTGGAATTGTGATGCTATTAGTTTATTGTAGTATTTTATGTAAGAATTTAAATATAGGATTTATTTTTACCCAAGAATCAAAATAAAGTGTAAATTATTCTCCATTTTTGTAAATGTGAGAATTAAATAAAAAAGGTACAGAGCATAACTTTTAAAATTTAATTTAACCTAATTAAAAAAATCTAACACTATTACAACTTGAATAAATAATAATAAAAACCAATTTACAAACAGTTTTGTAAATGTAAAGATTTTAAAAACAAGATTAGATGTGAAGATTAAACTATCACTTTATTATTTTTAAATTATTACATAATATAAAGATTTATCATATATTATTTTATAAGTTATATATTAATATAATTTAGTATTATTTTATAAAACATTTAACTATATTTTTATAATTACTAAATCAATTATCAAAATACAAAATAACTATTAAATTTTTATGTCACTACTTTAGTTTATTAGAAAAAAATTAAATAATAAAAGCTTAATTTTGCCACGTGTAATTAAAAAAGAACATAAAAGCGAGTTTGTCTGCTCTTTCTTTTATCTTTTATCGAAAAGAATTTGTAGATGAAGTGGTGTCGTTTTGCTTGTGCAAGAGAGGAGCAGAACGCCTTCCAGCAAGAGAGAAGCCAGAAAAATAGAGTTACCATTTTATTCTTTACTTTTATTTAAAACTTTAGGTGTCGTTTCATATTAAATTTTTTTTTCTATTTTTATTTTTTAAAAACTGTTTTTATTTTTAAATTTTTAACATTCAGAAAATATGTTTATTTTTATTTGATATTTTTTATTTTTTAAAAATAATATTATTAAATTTAATCAATTTTTTTAAAAAAATATTATAAAATATTTATATGTATAGTTTAAAATACATTTATATATAATTTTTGCTATAATTACCATATTGTTATTAAGTTTTTTTATATATTGTGAATTTTTTAAAACACCAAAAATAATTTTTTTTTTGTTTTCTGTTTTCAATTATTTTTAAAAAATATTTTCAATAAAAATGTTTTATAAATTGTAACAAAATATATTTTCATTATTATTAATTTTTGAAAATAAAAATAAAAAATATTCAAAACAAACATCACCTTGCACATCTTTTTATTTTCTCAATCCCAAATACTAATAGATATTAAAATGAAATGAGATTAAAATTTTGAATTAAAATAAAGAATAAAAGTGGAGCATCCCTAACGCAACGGCGTGAGGATGTGGACTGCTCTCTTGTTTTGGGCTTGTGGAAAGTTCAGTTTCCAGAAGTTATTAATCCATATTTTATAATTTGGAATATTAAGCATATTGACACCATATTTTACCTTTTGAATGAAGCTTCTCAACAAAGAAAATTCCATTATCTACAACAAGGAATGTCAACATAGAATAGTGCAATATTGGACATTGCGTCAATAATACTATAGTATTCACACTAGTCAGTAGAATGGTTGGTAAAATCTGCTAGCTTTGGTACAAAGAGAAAATCAGGAAACAACTTGTGCTATACTATGTCATGTTCTATTTCCGTATCTTACAATAAATAATGGAAGCTTCCAAAGAACGTTAAGGTAAAAACATAGGTTAGTTTAATGATGCAAACTGAATATATGTAGGGCCAACCATGTAACCAGGTTGTGAATTGTTCTTTTCTTTAGGCTTTTGTTTATTGGAAAATGCCATCAAACAAATAGTGAATAAGCATTATCTGCAGTTTTAAAAGTCAATAGAACATATTCGTTAATTATTTAATTAGCCTTTGGAATTTGGGTGCTTGAGAGAGTGACTTACAACACTCAAAGCAATGATGGAATCTCTCCTTTGGAATCCACTACTTTTCCCGTTTCTGTTTTCATCTTTTTCTTTTCCTATAAATTTCGAGGTGCTTCTCTTGTCTTCAAAATTTTGCATATTTAGAGCTTGCTTGCTTATGACCCTTTGGTTGTTCCAAAACTGTTTTATTTGCTTGTTGTCATTAGCCAAGCACCTGAAAATTGGAGAGTAAGTTTCTTTTGCTTGTCATATTCCTTTCCCTCGCTTAATCTACTTCATTTCTTGTTCGGGATTGGAGAGTATTTGGAATTTGTACTTTACCATAACATCAAATAAATAAGTAGTTTCACAATTTTTAAGAATAGAGAATTTCTGGTGAGCATTGTATATTCATATAGAAGTTGGTTTTAAACAATAGTAATGATTTGTTTATGTGACTTCTCCATGTTAAGTTGTGGATTTAATTTCTTATGGTTGAGTTTAATGGCATTGTATGATCCATGTAGCCTACTTCAACAAGTGGGGTTAGGATTTGTTGTTGCTTTTGTTTATGTTTTTGAAATTTATCAAGTGAAGGATATTAATGACCCAATTGTTAGATTAGTATATGCAGCTTTGAAATTGAAATTATTCATTTTGAACCATGATCATTACTGAAGGCATGTTAATCAACGTTTTGCTATCTGCTGAAGTCTTTGCCCATAAAATGGGAGCAATAATGTCTTGTATTGGTAAGCCAAGCAACAAAAGGTGCTTGGATGACAAGCTTCAAAGGAAAATAGCTGAAATGAGAAGATATAAATTCGGACAAAGCAAATTGAAATCAGTTGATAGTGTAGTTATGCTGTTCCCTATGTTCAAAGAGAAATTGAAAGCATTTAGAGGAATGTTTGAACAGTATGGTAAGTTTCAAAAACAACCCAAACATTCTTTTCTACAGCTCTTCATTTTTTTTATAGAAAAGTGACATTCTTTGTGTTGTACCTTTCACAGATGAGGATTCTAATGGATCTATAGAACCCAATGAACTAAAAAAGTTCTTAGAACATCTAGAACTTCATCTTACAGAACAGGAGACTAAGAATCTTTTTCAGTACTGTGATCTTGATGGAAGCAAGGGCATACAGTTCAATGAGTTTATAGTTCTTCTATGCCTAATCCATCTCCTAGCAGAATCTTCCTCCTCTGATAATGTACTCATCATAAACTTAATGTTGTATGCTTTCTTCATCTGAAATTGGTATATATGCTTAAAGTGTGCATTCACTATATAGTGATTATATTTTTTTCTCAGTCATCCAAAGCAGGGTTATCACAAGTTGGAGAAATTTTTAATACCATAGTTGAGGTCTTTGTGTTTTTTGATCAAAATGGAGATGGAAAGCTTAACCAAAAGGACATGGTCAGGACACTGAATGAGACAAATCCTAGGGAAAGATCCCCGGCGCGCATCTCTAAGCACCGATTTCGTATTATTTATTTCACTTCATTGGTTCTTCTATAGCATGATCTGTTGTTTCATTTGATTTCTCCATCCTGATTTGTATGTTACTCTTTTGACTTGCTTTTCTGATTTTATCTTCATTACAGAAGAAATGGACTGGGACAAGAATGGTCAGGTTACATTCAGGGAGTTCCTCTTTGGTTTCATTAATTGGGTTGGAATTGATGCTGATGAATAGATGCAGAAAAAGTTATACTGCAAAGAGGAGCGCCTGAAGTTAAATTGTGTTGAATGAGTGTGAGCTTGAGTTTTCTCATTTTCTTAAAGATTGTGTTGGAGAAATTTATACATTTTGGTTGTGGAATTGAAATGTAAAAAATTGAAGTTGAGGCATGAATAAAAATACTCAAATACATAATTTTGATATGCTTCAGCATAAAGATACATTGATACATAAAGCTTTCTTTATATACAACCTAGTATAGATACTAAGCAGACATAAATAGATAAAACGTGGAGACAAAAAAGAGAGAGCTTTCTCTATTTTACAAAAATTTCAATTCCTATTAGGTAACTCCAATTCCTTCTAAAACTTCTTACTGTATTCCTAAAGCTTGGATTC
The DNA here is from genome assembly GCA_037954015.1 of Psophocarpus tetragonolobus. Taxonomy (NCBI): domain Eukaryota; kingdom Viridiplantae; phylum Streptophyta; class Magnoliopsida; order Fabales; family Fabaceae; genus Psophocarpus; species Psophocarpus tetragonolobus. The sequence continues at coordinate 21,086,117 of CM075691.1, forward strand.
TCCTAATCATTGACAAAGAGCAATCATTTCTTTCTCTCCATTCTTCCCTGCTCTCCTTGATGTTTTGCACAAGTAATTTGTCATTGCCATCAAGGATTCTTACAATTTTTCTCATGCTTGGTCTTAACTGTGGGTTACAACGGGTGCAAGCAATTCCTAACCTTACTAATCTCATCAATTCTTGATCATTATACTCTCCATTGAGTTTTATATCAGCTAATTCCTTCAATGGTCTTTTTCTCATCTCAAATTCATGAACCTTCTTCACCAAAAGCACCTCTGGCTGCCTAAAATCCACTGCCATCAATCCACTAACAACTTCAAGTACCACCACACCAAAACTATAAACATCAGCCTCAGTGGTTGCTTCACCTGATTCCACATATTCCGGTGACATGTAACCAAAAATCCCTCGAACTGATTTTCTAGTGTCACAGACTACATGATGACCATGCTCATTCCTTGACAAAAATTCAGCTAGAGCAAAAGAGCTGAGTCTTGGGTTCATATCTGGTTCAAGAATGACAGCTGAAGAGGTAATGTTTCGGTGGATCACTTGTTCATCCCACTCCTCATGAAGATAGAGAACTGCAGAGGCCAGTGCTTTCACTATGTTGTATCTGTGATGCCATTTGAGGACAGAACCCCTAGTTCTACTTCCATTGTTATGGTGCAGAAGCTGTTGGCTGAGAATTCTACTTGCTGAGTAATCATAAATAACAAGCATCTCTCCTTGCTCAGTGCACCAACCACGAAGCTGAACCAAATTCCTGTGGCGAAGCCGTCCTAGATTCCGGAGTTCATTGGAAAACCTATCACGCAATGCAGGACATGTCTTCAACCCAAGGCGTTTCACCAAAACCTGACACTTGTCATCAAGAATGCCATGGTAAGCAGTTCCAAAGTCTAGCTCAGCAACCCTTCTTGAATCTGAGAAGTTATTTGTAGCAGAAACAATCTCCTTGTATGATATTTCCCTTGGAGTTTCAACCACAGGAAATAGTTTCTGGTGATTCATGCTCTTAGAAGATATGATTTCACTGTTTTTGTACTCAGCAGTGAGATACACAGTTTCACCTGCGGCTGTGACATAGATTGATGAAGTATAGTTGGTGGTTATGCTAGCATTATCTGTGGTGGAGCTAGTGCCACTTGTGCTGCTAGGACTTTGGCTAGTATTAGTTGGGGAAGGCAAAGAGATGTATAGAGGGTGGGAAAGGAAAGAAGGGAGTGATGGTAATTTGAAAGAAATGTCAGAAAGTGCTTCCACTACCCATTTCATGCTTGGCCTCAATTGGGGGTCATGGAGTGTGCAGAGTAGGCCTATGTGAATGAAATGCTGCATCTCTGGAAGCTTGTAGGATCCATCCGGTAATCGAGTATCAGCTGCTTCTAGAAGCTTCCCTTCATCAGAAAGCCTTCTGAACCAGTCAAGCAAAATGATTTGCTCATCTGGGTATGTGATATCTATTGCTCTCCTTCCAGACACCACCTCAAGCACGACAATCCCAAAACTGAAGACATCAGATTTGGAATTAGCATGGCTTTGCTTCTGCAAGCTTTCAGGTGGAAGATACCCTATTGTGCCACCAATTCTTGATGTCTCTCCCAACCTGAAATGACCACTTCTGGTTGAAATTGTTTGCTCATTGTTATACTTATACTTATACTCATACTCAAGCTCATGCTCTAGCCACCTTGCCATGCCAAAATCACCCAACCGAGCATTCAACTGGGAATCAAGCATCACATTGCTGGTCTTAACATCCCTATGAATGATTTGAGTCTCTAGTTGCTCATGTAGATAGTACAATGCTGCTGCCAAACCTTTCACAATTTTCCCTCTTTGTCCCCATTCAAGAGGCTTAGCCTTCCTGCGAAATAGTACACGGTCAAGGCTTCGGTTAGGCATGTAGTCATAAACAAGAAGCAACTCATCTTCATGGATACACCAACCCCTCAGCCTCACAAGATTCTTGTGGCGAAGATCAGCCACAGCTGTTAACTCAGCTGCAAAACTCTTCTCAAATTGCTTTCCTTTCTCTGCCAAACAGCACTTCACAGCAACCTCAGTTCCATCACTTGGCAAAACAGCTTTGTAAACTTTCCCAAACCCTCCACTCCCTAGAACTTGGTCTTCACTGAAACCATTGGAGCCTATAAAGAGCTCAGCATAGCTGAAAATTCTGGGGTTGTCTCTACCAATATTGACAGAAACTTGCACACCATCCATGTCATGAAACAACACACCAGAGTTGTTCTTCTCTTTGTGCTCTCCATTTTGACAAATTCTCCACCACCCCAAGTCATATAACTTGCTCCAAGAATCACGAAGCAAAGCACGAACTTGTCCCCCACAAGCCCTGTGTGCTTGTTTGGCCTCAACTTGTTTCTGTGGTGTTTGAAAGTGTTCTTGTTGGACACCCTTTTCAAGTGGCACCACTATTTCACCAGATTTTGGTGGTAAAACTATGCAGAGGCGATTGAACTGCATGGCTGTGGTTTTAGACAAAGGTTTGTGGAAGGAAAACAAGGTGTTTTTTGAACATGGATATTTGAACTTGGTATTGTAGAGGTTCTTTCGTAGTATTTGATTATGACATTTAATAGTTCTGGGGTGGTGGGGGTATGTTTTTCAACGCGTTTAGTTTGAATAAGTTCAATTTTATACAGCTATTGGCCAAATTTGAACCTACCTCTGAGGCCATGACAGTGTTTATTAGAGAAATTTATTCATATTTTATTGGCAACCTTCCATTTGTTTTTTCTTTTTTTATTAGCTTGGAAACCTTGTTTGTTGCTTGACCTTCTAAAAAATTGAACTAGTGGTATCTTATCTTGACATTAATGTGAATCAATAAAGTCAGATGTTTTTCGTGACACGTCTAGAAAGGAATGGAAAAGCTAAAAGAAAAAGAAAATTGATATGCCTTTTAACTTCATTCATATGATTTTGTCAAAAAAAATAAAAAATTCATTCATATGATGTCAACGTCAAGTCCAATATGCATTCTTAACTTTTACTTGTATAACTAATTTTTCTTTTTATCAGTATTTGTTAAATGGCTAGTTTTTGTTTATGAAAAAATTCAAATTTAACTTTTTTTTATATGAATTTTGTTATTTATCATTATTTGTTAAATGGCTAGTTTTTGCTTATGAAAAAATTCAAATTTAACTTTTTTTATATGAATTTTGTTATTAAATTGATCTTATAATTCAGGTTGTATAATTGGTTACATGGATCATCCATACATATTTTTTAAAATTCAATTCATATTTAATCAAATTCAATTAAAGATATAGATTTAATTTATATTCATTTAATTAAATTTATTTGGATTGGATTTTTAAAAAAATAATTTATAATTAAATTTAATTTTATTTTAAATATGATTTTTCAGTAAATTTCTATTGAGACACTTTTTTACATGATTTTTTTTCTTATCACAGTTAAAGTTAATATTAAAACTAGGTTTAGTTAATTTAGTCTCACAACTTATTTAATTTTTACAAAAAACTATTTATTTTATATATATACCAGCTAAAAAAATAATTAAAAATAATTTAAAAAATCATAAGTGTCTATATCCATCATAGAGGTGTAACTATACCATCAAGGTGTAAAATGTGAACTAGGGGTTCGGCTACAATTACGTGGTGCATCCCATGGAGGAGCATGATATACATCAATGCACATTTTGTTTTAGTATGTGACCCATGATGATTTATCTAATATATCTTCCACATTTATGTGGAAATAATTACACACTCTAGTGTACAATAGAAACCAGAGAGTTTAACTATCCTATGAAAAAGAATGTATGAAAAAAAACAAAATTTGCATGGTGTGGATAGGGATGGATCCACATGTGGTAGATTGGGGCTCCACTAATTTTTAAATTTTTTAATAATTAATATGTGTATATATAATTGAACGCTAATATAAAACTCTTTCACACCATTAGTACCTAGAAATTAAACTCTCTCTGTATATATACATATCTTTATTTTCCTTTAATTGTGTTTCAAATAAAATGATAATTTAAATTTTGAATTTTTTAATTATAATATATTAAATATCAATAATTGAAAAATTAATTTATTATAGATTATATAACAAATTAAAATAATGAAAAATTAAGAATAGATAATAATTAATACATTCACTATCTTTAATTACTCTCTCACTTACCGAAATAATTAAACTACATTCCACATATTTTATAACAATTTTTTTCTAATATAACACTTTATTTTTAGAATAAAAAAAAGTACTTAATATTTAGCTAAACTTATTTTATGAATTAATTATTGGGACATTTTATAAGCTCAAAATAAAAATGGCACTAAATATTTTGTATAAAATCAAATTCAATTTTTTTTACTAAATATCTTTAATTATGTGTCGTTTTCTTAATTTAATAAATAATAAATGAAACACATCAGTAATTTTTTGAAGCTCCACTTTTTATATTGTATAAAATGCATTTTGAAAACTTTGTTTTGACAATCACATGTATAGCCAATAAAAATTAAAACAATAAATATATTAATGATGAGAGACACTAAAAGGATTAAACTAATAATAATATTTAAAAATAAAACCATATCTTTATATAATATTTAAAAAATAAATTGTCTTTTGAAGTAATTTTGAAAAAATAAATGTAACTGAAGACAAATTTAATAGTACTAACTAAACTAACTAATCTTTTAACTATGATGAATTAGTTAACTGCATTTTATAAATGAGACAAGACAGGGAAATTTAGAGATAAACTTTCCATATAAAACCACCATTTTACTTTAAGGGTTTATCTATATATATTTATATTACCAAAAGTAAGGCTTCTTATATTGGTTTGAAATTTTGTTTTTTTATCAAAATTATAATTATTAACTTAACCTTTATATTATCCTAAAGTTACGGACACTTTTTTATCAATGTCAGTTTTAATTCCTTTATTAGGTGAAAGAGTAACTAATAATTAAAAAATATTAAGTTTAGTTAAATTTAATTTTTAAGACTAATTTACTTTCATTTCACATCTTTGCTCTCAATCAAATAAAATAATAACAAGTAAATATTTATGCAATTTTTCTAATAATTAAGTACTTTAAAATAAAACTAAAATCATCATTTATGCAATCAAATAAAACAGTAACAATATGGTTGGATCATGCTATCAAAATGGGTTCATTAGATGAATAAAAGAAGAGATTGAAATCCTTTTCAATAAAGTGTGTATATTAAGTGACGTGCAAAATCATCTTTTTATGCTTGTATAAAAGAGATATCTTTTTCTGTGGAGGTGTTGGCATTGAAACAAAAGTTGTACATTATCATTAATTGAAAGTACCAATTTCTTGAAAACAGACAAAATTGTGCAACTGTTAGGTTGAATTTGGTTGAACTCCGCTAATTAGTGAAAAACATTCCTAAAAGGAAGGGCCAAAAACACAACATAACTGCACCAACCAACATTAATAAATAGAAACATGCTTGACAAAACTAGCAGTTTAAGTGTTCAACTAGTTAATGTGATTTGAGTTGAAAAGAACCATTGTGTGTGGTTAACAGCTCAACCATGCATAAATAAAAGGTTTAATTAAATTTTTGTTTCTTGCTTTTTTATTTTCTTATATGGGATTTTTTTTATCTTTTTAAAATTTTATATTTTGAAATAGTCTCTATTATTAATAAAAAGAAGTGGTTAATCCTTGTTCAGTTTTAAGAAAGTCACGGGTGAAGAAAATGAAAGAAAAGTTGAAATTTTTCTCATTAGTTAGTAAAAAAAATGTCATAAAATCGGCAGGTTTCATAACTTTAACTTTTCATTCAAAGAAGGAAAATATACAAAATTTTATACATAAAATTATTATTGTTTATAAAAAGAAAATCATAAATATATAAGTAATTTTGAGAAGATGATAACTTTAATTTATAAATATGAATCAAGTTTTTTATTATGAAAATTTAGTAAATATAAATAATTTTTTTTTATTTTTACATCTTTAAAATATTTTTCAAATAATATTTACTAAACAAGTTTTTTTTTTCTTTTCAAAAACAGTTTTTGAACATTATTCTTGAAAACTCTTTTAAAAAACTAAAACAAAAAATCAAATCAATTAAGCCCTTAAAAACTAAAATATTAATTAAAAAAAGAAAAAATAGATTTTACTCAATAGCATAAAACATTTTGCACAGTCCACTAATTACAATCTATAATTTGCAATAAATTTATTAATTTTACCATACATATTTTAAAATTTATACAAATAATGTATCTTTTATGAAACAAATTGTGTTATGATTAATAAAAATGTATTATATTGTCAGTTTACATTAACATTAATCTCATTATAATTAAATTGACACACTAACCACATTGTCAATTGAATATAAACAAGTTTAAGTTCAATTGGTTGTTACAATAGCGACTTAGGCAAACGACGAAATCAAAATCAAATGACATAACCTCATTCATATATCCTTATCCTCAAACTTATTGTATTTTCTCCATAAAAGGTATTAGGTAGGAGATACCTTTCTTGCCTCACTACATTTAGGGAGAAATTGACGCAACTCATGAATGAGGTATATATAATAGAAGCAAAACAAAGCCTTTGAGAGGATTAAGAAATTATTTTTGAACAAAAATTTAGATAAATTCTTTAGGTGTTATTTTCTCATTAGAGTTTTATCTTGACTCTGTGTAATCTTTTAATGTATAATATGACATAGCTTATTGAAAGTATAATTTTGTCTAACCTAATAAAAAAAAAAAAAGCCTATTTAATTAAATGGGTTACGCTTGAGTTTAGAGAAAACTTATTAAACTTAACAGACAACTTACTTATTCATTTAAAGTATAATAAAAATTAATACACATTACACTTATATATTTACCATATTAATAAAATAATTATTTCATATTAGAAATTAAATAAAATATTTTAAAATTTATATTTGCTATATTTAAAACTAAGTTTAATATTATTCTGATACCGCATACAAGATACTATTGAAGTGAAACTGTAGTTATTATTGGAAAATAGTTATGTAAATTATATATAAAATCATCCCAAAATAAATACTTTATCATAAATTTATTTTACACGTATTAAGAAAACTAATAAATACATAAAATATTATGTTAATTTTAAAAATTAACATTATTATTAATGCATCATAATTTTAAAATATTTATTAAAGATATTAGTAGAAAAATAATTAATATAATATTAAAATTTTACATATGATTTTAATTTTTGGCTTATCTTTAAAGTTCTACCAAAAATTATTTTTAATTCTTAAAATTCAATAAAAAATTGGAAATTAATATAAAATATTAATATTGTTAGTAATATTAGTTTTTATTACATGTAAGGATACCTAACATACAACTTTTTTCCACTTTTTTATTATTTAACTAATTGAGTCAGTTTATATCTTTTAATTTAGTTTGTCTTTTGTTAAAAAATAATTGTTTATTTGCATATTATTGGCTTAATTATACCTTTAAAACTAAGAGTTTAATTGGTATACACTGACGTTCAATCACAACCCTCTCTATTCATAGTAAGTTTTTTGTTAAGTTTACTAATTAATACTTTAAAGTCACATAAATGAAAAGTTATAATTAACTGCGAATGTAAAAATCTTTTATAGTGTATACAAGTCTTTTATAATGTATACCAATTAAACTCTAAAACTAAAATTATTAAAAAGTTTAATGAAGTCTTTCCATTGTTTAAAATATTTTAATTGGATTCCTTAATTATAAAAAAGTAAAATCACGTTATTTAATTATTTACAAACACTACCATCACACACATCTCTATGAGCTATGTTGTTTAGTTGATGAAAGTGTATATTTTTACATCTATTTCTAATACAATAAAAAAACAACAAGATAGATTATTAATGTAATTAATGTAAAAATGACTTCGTTGATGTTAATGACATGTTTACATCAGTTAATAATATAATCGATATAAAATGTCTATTATATAAAATATAAAATCATACTAATAAAATTGCATGATTATCGTAATGTTTTTAAATAATTGGAAAAATTTATTGAATATATTAATAATTAGAGACCTGGTTAGGCATTGGAGAACTTAATTGAATTTTTAATAATTGAGGGACCAAATTAAACTTTTAATTACAATTAAGGAACTAATTGTGTAATTAATTCTATTTTATATTTAATATAATATAAATCTGTATTGCTCCATGTATCATGTTTTTACATCTCACTTATATTATAATATATATATATATATATAAATAAAAAGACATATCAAATGGAGAAAAAAAAGTAAGTTAATTGTGAGAAATAAGATAAAATAATAATGATAAATTTAATGATGTTTATTGTATTGATTATTAAAAGTAATAAAATATTTAATCCTCATTATTTATGGTTATTATTAATTCTTTTATTTCTCAAAATAATCTTTGATTTGTATGTTATCACTCTAATTTGTATTATTTAGCATAATTATGTGATGAAAATGTTTAAATTTTATGTATTTATAGATATTCTTTTAATGAAGTAAATTCATGAAAATGTTCACTTTAATAGGCTCTCACGAAATAAATTCTTATAACTATCAATTAGCGTCTGTTATCTCTAACTGGTAGTTACTGACTGTCACTTCTTCTTTTCAATTGTCAGTCATTGGTCACTGGTCACTATTCACCAACCAACCACTGCCTCTGGTTGTCAGTTACTGACTATGACCTCCGATAACGATGCTTGACAATTGACCACTAATGATTACTGATTGTCATCATCTCAAACTATCGTCAATTGTGAGTCACTAGTCATTAACTGCTATCTCAAGTTATTAACAATCAATTGTCGAGAAGAAAGAATTTTAATGAATTAATATTTGATAATAATGTTTTAAAATTGACCACAAATAAAAAAATAAATTATTTTCATAATATAAAAACTTGAAACTAAAAATAATTTTTTTTATAAATTTAAAAACTAAACCAAAAACTATCCATGACATTTTGTAATATATAAATTTAATTTAATAACAAATAGAAATCATATATTTTATAATCAATAATTATTATCCTACTTTATGCAACTCCACACTTTACATCAGCAAAACCTCACTGTTTTCCCTTTCCTAGTGTTTTGCATGTTCATTTACTTTCTTAGCTATTTTCAATGGCAAATTTTGAACCAAACAATCTATACATATTTTCATACTCCTATAATCACTAAGTGTTTCAGATTAAAAGGCAAATCCATTTCAGCATTGCAACCGGGCTTAAAGACAAAAACCGATAAACTCGTTGACACTGACATTGTCTTTCTGACAAAATTGTATTAAAGACAACATTGAATTAAATGTTACGTTGAATTTAGTAGGCCTGGTCCTCGAATCACTGAAACCCCCCACACTACACAAGTCAACAGAAATTGAAAATTGGATAAGAAAAAACCCTAAAATTCAATTCAAGACAATCGTGCAGAAAGAAAATCAATGCAAGTCCAAAAAAATTATAGTTTTGGTCACAATTATTGTAGCGCGGGCAGCGAAGAAATTCGAAATAAATAATCTAATTAAGAAAATTAGCCTTAATGAATTTTTAATCTATCAAAGATTGTACTTTTGTTTGTCTTTTATATTTTTTTAGTTTATGAAATATATAATTTTGTTTGAAAATAGTAACTGTTGTTAGATGTTGTTTGTCGTTGAGTAATAGTGTAATTAATGGAAATAATAATAAATAATGACGTGTTTTTTTTTAAAAAAAATATTATTGTTAATAGGTGTGTAATTAACTTTTTGTTTGCGAAAAATATTTACTTTTTTATTTTAGTTCTTTAATTTTTTTTTCACTTCATTTTAGTACTCAGTATATTTTTATTTTAAAATACTCTATTGTTATATACTAAACTTAAATTATATGTCTACTAATATTTAGTCATTTTACGTCAATTTTTTTAATATTTTTCATTTTATGTAATTGAAAATAATAATATGATAATAACACATAATTTTTTTTATAGACAAATGTTAATGTATTAGTTTTATTAGTAGAGTGATTCGAATTCACAATCTTTTCCTCTTCCATCTCACAAAGTTATAACATATATAACATGTGATTTTTTAAAATTATAAATAACATTATTAACAAATGAAAAATAATAACATGTATGGTTGTGTGTCATTATTTCATTTTTTTGTCTAAATCTATATAAATAAAAAAAAAACTTTAAATAATGTTGGAGGTTATCTTTTAGTACTTACTTCACTTTCTTGAAACACCCATTAAATTAAAAAAAATAAATATAAAAAATACTCTTAATCCCACATAACATAGTTTTACATTTAAAACAAACTTGAAAATACCCAAATTACTCCTAACTCCTTTTAACTAAATTTACTCTCCTCTTTTAAACATTTTGTATTTTAATAATATAATTTATTTATAATATAATTTTAAAATTTTATATTTTAAAATATAAATTTATAAAATATAAATTTTTTAGTTATGGACTCATAAGTAAATTTTTTTATTTTATTAATTTTATATTTTAAATTTTTAATGAATAATTTAAAGTATAAAAATAATGAAATTAAAATCAAATTATTGAATTAAATATTAGTTAAAAATATTCTTTAAATTAAAATAAAATATAATTACTAAATGATAAGTAATAGGAACAATTGATTTTTTATAAATTTGAAATCTTATTAAATTTTCATTAAAATGCAAATTTAAAGTAAGTAATAAGACAAAGATAAAAAACTGTTAAATAAAATAATTAAAACAGTTTAAATATTTAGCATTAAATGATTAATTATTAAATATTTCATATTATTTTAAAGAAATCAATGGAACTGTTAATCTTAAAATTGACAGAAATAACTCAGGTTTCCTTTTATATATCGAGGAAGGAATATTAACACATACTCTAATTTTAGTTAGAGTACATTAACAACCTATACCAAAATATAGTTGAAGCACGGTTATTTTGTATAGAAATGTTATGATGTCTTGTTGTGAATTAACTAGTTTCTCTAAAGCAAAAACTAATTAATTAACCAATTGTTCTTGTAGCTTCCCCACATTTGTCATTTAGATTTTAGGAGAATCAATGATAATAATAAAGAATAACTCTTTTGACTATTCACCAATAAAAAAGAAAACTCTTTTAAGTTTTATGAGATAGATAAAATGAATAAAAAATTAAAAATATAATTATAAATTAATATTAATCTATTATCTTTTATCATTATCTATTATCATAAGATTATGATTATAATAAGATTATTCTGTAACGAATTAGGCCAATAATTAAAAACACATGTGAGGGATTTTTAGGATTATAAATTTTTCATCCTATTAATCACCAGATTTTAACGTCCGACTCTGCAGATAATACCTAAAAGAGGCATTGTATTGATCTTAGTTATTTCCATCAGAGATTTTTTTCACTTGTTTAGATAAGTGAAAAGGATATTAATAAAATATAACACAACTAATTGTTTGACGTCCTGTTACTAATTTGTTTATACAGGCTAAGACAGAACAAAATGTATAGATAATGGTTAAACATACTTCAACATTATTTAAAGACACCCTTTTATTTTTGGCATTTTTTATTTATCGGGTGAATTTTTATTTAAAAAATCATATAACCCTCCATCACTATTAATTTATGGAATGTAATGATAACTATGCTGGAAACAACTTTTTTTTTCTTTTTCTGTTAACACTACTAGAATTAAAGTTCCAGAACATAAATAACTATATTTGAGAAATTTATTTCTAGAACCTTTTAGAAACAAGAAAGCTACCTAGGCACCACGCACATGGTGATCTTGCACCAGTTGTTAATGGAAAGAAAATCAATAAATTAATTTTTGACTCCATGTGCATACATTTATGGGGTCAGTATTTGACATTGACACTCCAAAATCCTACACAATCACTTGTTGTTTGCCTTGATCAGGTAAGGATGCACCTGCACAATATGAACCAAATCACCAAAAATAAAAGTTTTCTTCAAAGTTGCTTAGAAAGTAGTGTAAATGTTTGTCTAATTTGGTAGTTTTAGTGTTCAGATGTGAACAATGTGATTAAATGGATACATCTGATATCTAAGGACTTAAAAAGTGTTGAAATGTCTTTTGTTTCCTGACAATTTTCCACGTATCCAATAAAGAATCCTTTAAAGATTACATTTGGCAAAGAACTGTAGCTTTTCAAGAATTCACATCCAAGGGTTGTTCCCCCAGGCACCCTTGTTTCAACATGGTTAATCACATTGAGTCAGTGGCCGCATCAATGAGCAAGTTTGGTGCAGTAATGTTCTAAAGGACAGCAACCAGCTTGTTGATTTATGTGATTTGCTCAAGGTATAACTTCAGCCATCACAATTTAGACAGTGTGTTTGACACTGCCAGTGTTTTTATCTTTAGTTATCTTTCTGACTTTTCTGATGCATCATACCATTTTGTTTGCCAACAGGGAAGCAACATCCCCATCAAGTCACACACCACATTTTTTCGTTGGAAGGATTATGCTTGGGAATCTTTTCAAGTAAGAATGCTGCTACTAGTGTAGGGATATTTAATAGGGTAGAAGAAAAAAACCTAAATATTTGAGTAAGTTGAAGGGCAAAACACTTATAAACCATATTCTCTGCACCCCATTTACATCTTTAATTCCTTCTCACCTTTTTTATCCTCTCTCCCTCTTTTCTCTATCAAAAGAATGCCTATTCATGAGTGCAATAGTATTTATATTTATATACATTCCTTACGAACAATAACCACTATCTATTAGAATTTATAACTCATCTTGCATAATCACTGTTTTTCTCTGCCGCATGCTCACATATCCCTCTTGTTTCTAAAATACACTTTCGATTCTGGAACCTCTTAGTTCCTAACATCAGTGGGTAAACATTTCTTAAGCTTCACTGGTGGTGAATTTTGTCTTACTGCCATCACTCTTGGAGAATTTATTTAGGAGATATAAGATTTGTTGTTTAGTTAAGTCTAGTTCAGCACTTATGTTCTTGAGTATAGGCAGTGTATACTTTTCCCCATAATTTAATTAATTATTTGCCGAAGTAAACTAAAACAGGAAAGGAATGCTTCAAAAGATAAGAGTTGGGAACCTGTTTCTTCTGGAAATCCAGCTAATGAGAAAATAAAGCAGCTAAAATTGCTGATGAATCTCTTTGTTCATGTTCACTATGGTAGCGTTCTTCAGAAGAAACTTCCCAGGTTGAAGGATTTTTTGCTGGTTCTGAAGCCAGACAGTCTGCAGCAAGAAACTCTAGAGAGCATTGATTGTTCTCAAAATGTTCTGAACTGCGAACAAATGTTGGCCTTAGTCATTGATATGAGTGATAATGACCTTTACTAAAATTTCCAATTCGAACCCTCTGAATGAAAAAAAATATAGTTGAAAGTGGATTTCCTACTAAAAGTAGTCATCCATGTTTCCAGGCGGAAAATTACTCATAAGCAAAATTGATGTTCTCCATCAATGGTAAAAAAAAATTATTTAACCATTTATTGTAAGATATAGTTGCCACGCTTGCTCATGTACAAATAGCTCTCACACTTGATCCTGTGTGTGCCCGTGATGTTGATATATGAATCATCAAACAGTCAAATATCAAAAGGAAGAATGGCTCTGATTCTCCAACACAAATTAGCAAAACTTGATACAGCAATTTACATCTTCTGTTAATTTGTTTTACTTTTTCTACAAGATATACTGAAAAATCTTACCAAGGAAAGCCATAGGTCAGAGGCTGTACTTATGTAGAACTTTTAAGGTCAAACTATTCTTCAAAGAACTAGGGTTAGAAAGTCCAAGGCCACTTACCGCATGTTTGGATCCAAGTGTAACTCTAATATGTGCGTATTGGATGTGAAACACAAAAGCAACTAAATGAAGCTTCCACATCAAAGTCTCCAGTAGAATTGATTTTGAAGAGATGCAACACTTACCCAAACATGCTATTAGATAATGCCATAGCTTTATGAAATTCATATTTTCATCTGCTTCATCCATAATGACCATTTAACTGCTTCTAAAAATTTATCATTTCGTCGCAATGCAGTGATAAGATTAGTGTAGGTTTTCTTGTCAGGTTCTATTCCATTTTTTCTCATTTCCTTGATCAAACCTACAGCCTCTTCTACCATTCCTGCCATCCCATATGCCTTGATCAATGTGTTATAGCTGCACAAATCAGGTCTGAGTCCGCATTCTTTCAATTCTGTAAGCACATTAGCAACTTCAGTAATCCATCCTTGTTCTCCATAGATATTTATCTTAGTGTTGTATGTATAGTGGTCAGAGGCACAATTTGAATCCTTCATCTTTTGCAATACGGATTTAAATGTCTCCATTTGGCCATCTTTCCCATATGCATCCAGCATTGAATTGTATGCTTCAAGGGAAACCGAAAACCCATCAAATTCCATTTTCTGGACCGTTGATGACATGTTGTTGAAGTCTTTGTTTTTCCCATATGCGGCTATGATAGTATTGTAAGTGATCACATCAACCAGGCCTTGTTTCTTAGCCATGCAGTACAGCCTCCAAACCTTCTTGAACAACTTGGCTTTCCCTAAGACATCAAGCATGACATTGAAGGTAATTGTGCTAGGTGTAAATCCACGCTGTACCATTTCATCAAAAATCCTAGAAAGCTCATCCACTGGCAGAGCCTGAGCACAGCAGTTTAGAACACAGTTATATAGTTCCTGGTCCCACTCCTCTCGACTTTTTGAGATTTTGTAGTATAATGCAGCTGAGTTATCCACCATGTTACATCTTTGATAAATGCGCAACATATCACATAACAAAAACTTGTCTGGAACAATATCTGGTCGCTTGCCAATTGTATCCAAAACTGCACAAGCATCTTTTAAAGATCCAGCTTTGACATACATCCTTACAACTATGCTAAAAGCAATCATATCCAAGGCAATTGCTGAAGACTTCAATTTGAGGTACAACATTTCTGCATCCTTGAAGAGGTTCAGGGAACTGTAAATGTCAATCATTGTGCATGCAATGTGCATGTTGGGGTTGTCATCACACTTGGGCATTCGACTATATATCTTGACAGCATCCTCCAGCATACCTGCCTCTTTGCACGAGCAAATCAAAAGATGATACAAGTTATCCTCGTATCTGGGATCTTGCCACTTCTTGTCACTCAACACTTTCAAGGCATCCTCCACCAGCTGATGCTTCACATAAGCCATGACCAGAGTGGAGCAAGAACTCTGGTTGACCAGCACATGCCGATAGAAGGAACCATTGAGCAAACATGGCACCTTTTGAACCTTTCCTGCCCTATCATACACATGCAGCAGAGTAGCAATTATAGAAGAATAGTGGCATCCACAATCCACCATATCATCAAGGATACCAACAGCACCCTCATCATCTCCATATTTAGCTTCCAACTTAATCAATGTAAACAAGTTTGATGAATTGGGGTTGTACCCCAATCGTTTTAGCTCCTTGTAATACCTCGTTGCATATTCATAGTTATCAGCTCTACCCCAACCCTCAATCATGGATCGGTAAGTGGTTTCATCTGGATCCAACTCTAAACTCCGCTGCATCCTCATAAACAACCTCTGTGCAGCATCCATTCTACCAGCCTTCCCATAACCAGTTATCATGGTATTGTAAGAAACAACATTTTCACCAAAGCCTGCCTCCTGCATTGCATCCAACACTCTCTCGGCATCCTCCAGTTTCCCTTGTTGGCTATAAGCATTTAACATCGCCAACCAATTCTCCAAATTCGGCACCACCTTGTCCTTCCTCATCAATTTTATCATGCCTTCCGCCCTTTCATACAACCTGAAACAACAGTGGGACATCCAAAGATTTTACTCAGTGAGAAGAAAGAAACAGGCTTTAATTTTTTTTCCAGAAAAATAAAATTAAGCTTCAAAACACAGGTATAAAGCCCAAGTGCCCTCATTATATTAAGCATTCAGATTTCTCCTTGATGTCGACATTTTATAAAACTTTCTTATATATGATGTATGCCCAAGTGGTGTAATACATGAAATTTTTACTGATCTATGCCGATGAAAGATATAGTTCTATATTTCCACCAACGCAGCACACAACTAAGCCAATCCTAACTCTCCCTGCTTTATTTATTGCTAGTATTTTACTGATTTATCCAACCAGATTTTTTTTGTGTGTGTATGTTGGAACTTGGAAGAATTATCTTATAAATTTTGGGGCTTTTGTTATAAGATTTTTTTTTATTTGATCAAATTAAAAAATAAAAAATTTAATGATTAAATTGATAAAGTTTTTTCATTTTATATAAGTTACTGATAATTTGACTTAATTTAACATGTCAGTGGATCATATAGATTTTAAATATATAAATAACCTAGTTTGACTAGTCTCACTGTTAAGTTAAGTAGTTCATATATAACTCATTTTCTTCAAATTTAGTAAAGGTGTTGCCTTGGATCCTCCTATTACTCAACATAATGAAGACTACTCAAATATAAAGCAAATTAACTTTTTCCCTTATATGTCCTTCTTTCTTCTTTTTTCTTTTTTTGTATTTCCCATCCCAGTAAAGCAAAGAATCACATAAAAAGAGAGTTTAACGTATCTTTTTTTTTTTTAAACATCCATATATATTAGATATAATATAAGATGGTACAACGCCTACCAAAATCCATAACTACATCAGGTGTTGATGCGTATGTGAGTATGCAAAAAATAAATTGTTTACATTCAAAATAGCACTTAACAAGCAAATACCCCTAAGTGACCTCTATTATTAAGCATTCAGGTGTGTTGATTGTATTAACACACCACACCAGCATGTGTGTACCCGGCGTGTTGTTGCTCCCAACAAAACGTGTCTACATATAACCTAGTGATCACAATAACTCAAAACAATATTATGTTGTGATGACCACTCATATAATGATCTATGCCCAAGTTATACTGTGTGGGGCAATTACTAAAAAACATTAAAAAAAAAGTACTAGGAAACTCTCTTGCAAGTTGCAACCTCTCTTTGTTTTGAAACTCTCCATTCTAAGGATTTGGATTTAATGACTTTGTCATTTGGGAATTTTAATGATTATCATTGAACTATTATAATAATTAAATTAAAAAAATTTTTAAAGTTACATTAATCTGATGTTCCATAATAAGAGACAGTGAAAGTTACCAACTCCAAAGTAATTGAAAACTGATTTTCTCTTATTTGGACTATTAGAACAAGCTATGTATGTAACCAAATTTCATACGTTTTATATCAATAGTACTATAAAATATGTGCAGTTATTATCACCTGTCAACTGAATGTAATTGTATTTTTTATTTATTTACATCTTGTTTTATTTTATTTTTTTATTGATGTCACTCTGTTTTTTTTTTTCTACTGCGAAGCATATACTACCACATAGTTAATATTATATTAAACAAGCGAAAACACATGTCCGCTGCGTCTGTGTATTCGTATTTCTATTTTAATATGTTATAACAATTTTAAGGTTTTAATTTAATATCTTTTATTAATTTTTATATTTTAAAATATAAATTATTATGTAACATGTTTTGAAATATATTTTGTTAATTTTATATATTTTGTTTATGATAACATGATAAAAATATGTGAAATCATCAATAAATATGTCAAATATGCAATTTATTTTTTAATTTTAAAATAGGTGTAAGGATAGAACAGGTATTTTGAAAAATGGATGTCAAAATGAGGTATTCCCTTTATTAATAGTATATATTAGAATAATCTAATGGTCCAAATTTTACTACATACTTTAAATTTTTTTTTTAATTTAATTATTATAGTAATAGTTCAGAATGAATGAAAATTATCAAATGAAATCCAAATCCCATTCAGACTAATTAAAAGGAAAAGTTTGAAAAGAGAGTTTTGTAAATAACACCCCCTCCATTCCAATTTATTAGTCGTATTAGCTTTTTTGAAAACAATTTTCAAATTAATTGACATTTACTTCTTTTAATATAATAATTACACATTTATTCTAAGAGTTTAATTAATATAAACGTAAAACTATTTACAAAGTAAAATTTTATTGATTTTATTTCTTAATATTTTAAAAATCATGTAAAGTAAGAGTTGTATCTGAACCTAAGTATAAAACTCTTTTCCTACGTATCTCTCGTTGTTTAGGACCTATTTAATTCACTCCTTTGGTTGGGCTTCTATTGAATCAATAAATAGGTTTCATTGTCCATTTTTTATAGAAAAGATATCCTCCGGATAATTCAAATCTCGGATGTCCGACTCAGGCCTATATTACATGATTAATCAATCAATAAAAAACACTCTGCCTTTGTCATATATTTCATACATCACACTAGATAAATATCATATTCATAAAATATGATTCATTTTCAAGATTGCCTTGGTGATGAAATGATAGACATAAGACTCAAAATCTCGAGCTAAAGAGCGTGGAGGTTAAAGTCCTCTTCAAGGCATACTAATTAAATATAATGTACTAAATAATTACCAGTTACCACAATTAATAAATATAATGCACTAAATAATTTAGTAAATGATTAACTAGCTAATTTATTATTTATCTTAATATACACCACTAATAAAATGGAACCTAGGAGTAGTTTCTGAGAGAATTTCCTGGAAAAAGAAAAAAAAGAAATATTATGGGGGCAATTGGCACTGACCTGAAACGAGTGTAAATGGTGATCATAGAAGAATAAGCAGATTGACACACAATTCGAAAGCGTCTCATCTGCAAGATGGCGAATTCAGCCTCGTGGAGGTTCCACCCCTTGCGGTAAAGCCCCATGAGCATCCCAATGGTGGCCACGTTGGGTTCCACGCCGCAGTGCAGCATCATTCGGAACCATTTGCTTCCCAATTGCACCAGCCTCCGCTTGCAGCACGCGTAGATGAGCCCGTTGAACACCTCGGAGCTCAGCTCCGAACCCTTCAATTCCGAAATCAGGATCTTCTTCCCCGCTGCCCTAAACGGGGCCGTTTTGCACTGGTCCGTGCTCCTAGGGACGTGTTTGAGTTTGGAGTACTGTTGTTGCTGGTTCGGGGTGGGATTCGGCTTCGGAGCCCGAAGCTGAGGCTTGGAGTTGAGGGTGGCTTCGGTTTTGATTACCAATGGAGGAGGCCAAGGTTGTGCTTGTAAGAGCTGGTGTTGGAAGCACTTCATTTTTAGTTTCATCTCCATCAGGATGGCTTTTGCATTTTTCCTGCTCCTCCTCCACACAAAACTATCTTCCCTGCTCGTTCGTCTATCCAACACAAATCTTTTATGTAAAATGGAAAATATCTTCTCAGCTGGTCTATATATCATCAAAATTTCTATTTATTACAAATATTACTTTAAATTTATTTTTTTTTTCAAAATTTGTATTTATTACAAATATTACTTTAATTTATTTTTTTTAGAAAAAAAGACTTCGTGTTATCCATATAAAAAATTTTACACTAATATTTTAAGTAGAACAGACACTCACAATGACAAATATATAGATATGACATGCAGATATGGACAAGTTGACATGGTAATGTCTAAAATATAGGATATGGGGATACAATTTAGAGTTTAATTGGTATATATTGTTAGTGTAAAAATTTGTACACTGACATTCAATTACAATATTTTATTTATGACAAGTTTGTTGACTTTACTATTTAATATTTTAAAAATCATATAAATGAAAAGTTATGATTGAACGTCAGGCTAAAAGTCTTTTACACTGAGAGTGCATATTAGTTAAACTCTACAATTTATATACATATAAATAATAAGATTTTAATAAAATATAATATGAGTAACATAACAAATTAATTAAAGTGGTGGTATATTCACTCATTTAAACCAATTTTCTATTATAATAAGACTAAAAGACAAGTTCAACATTATTTTTTATAATAATATCTCTATGTATCTAGTTAAATGTCAATTTAGGTATCTAAGTTGTATATAAATGTGAATTTTAAGGTTTTAAGCAAAAAATAATAACTTTTTAATTGAAGTCTTAATTAGAAATGTCAGTGTCAGTGTTTGAAATGGGTCTCGAGGACAATATAAACAATAGAGATGTAACATCCCAAATTTCTTTTTTATTATTTACACCATAAATTCTCTTAAAAATTATTTGAATTACTATTATCAATAATCCAAATACCAAGATATAAAATTTTCATTATATTATACTCAATATTAAAGCATACATTATAACACTTTCAAAGTTCAAATTAAAATATAACAGAGTACATACAATTTCAGCTTGTCAGCGAACCTCATCGTTTGGCGGGACCCAGTGTAGCTCACCAACGACAACTATCGCCCAGTTAGACCCTGCAGATAGCAAAACTTGGGCGATCGTAGAACCTCTACTGCCAAAATCAACCAACATGCTGACATATAATTCTATATTCTTATGTATGTATATTGTAATTCATCTATCTTTTTACACCATATTTACACAACTTCCATAATAAAATAATAATCACATAACTTCACAACAATGCCTCTAAATTCAAATAACATTATTTCTATACAATTTTATTATATACATATTGAACAATAAAATAACATCCCTTGAAACTTCCAGCCACAATCCAACATACTTCATTTCAAAGCATCCTGTCTTTCTATATCATAACTATTATCTGCTCCCGTGCAAAGCACGATCATCACAGTCAGACAAAAAACACAAACAATGTAAGGGTAAACTTACATAATATACAACATACCGTTACATCCATCATAAAGCATGAAAGTTGAATAACGTTTATATTTAGTACCATCAATACAATTCACTAATAGTAAATAACCAAGTAATCATTCTTATGTTCCACCTGAACATAAGCAGTCACAACCAATCAATAAAATATTAATTAAATATCATAATCAATCAAATCAAACACACTTATATTCCCTTGAATACAAGTTTTTCACACAACAGCATGTTTAGACGCGACATATTCTGAAATATTTACATTGAGTTCGGACACCGAGGCGGCTTAAGACCCCTTCTAATTGGTGACAGACATCCAATCTGCCTGTGTTACCACTAATTTAAGTCTAAGCAATACTTATCTGACAACCACAAACTGATGTCTAGTGTCTACCTGACACCCTATGACACATAATTGTTGTCTGAGTATGTCCTTTAGGCACCCCCTTGCATATCTGGTACCAGGACCACAATGTAAATCACAAAAATATTCGCTTGCATATCTGATATTCTGGATTACATTGACTCCAATTGTGTCCCTAACATCAATGTATCCCACCAAACATATCATCCAAGGCTAAGTTACCCAACTGTAACTGCCTACAACCAACAACATCAACAAATATATTCTCATCATGCATTCTAATCATATGCATTACATTACAATTCCAAATAATACATTGTCATTTCAATAATTCAATTACAGTCACAGAAAATCAATTCAATCGAAACTAAGTTACCCTACCATAACTGCCACATCCAAACTATCCAATAATCATCTAATTCAAGATCAAACATCATTCTCATAATAATCATCAACTTCAAAACAAATAATATATCTCAACTATGAAATTCTAATATATGCTAATTCAATTAGTTGAAATCATAATCAAATATGCACTATATTAAATAGCTCAAAACACAATTAAAATAAATGTTATCTAAAATAGTTCAAAATATAGTCAAAATACTCGTTATTTCAAATAATTCAAATCTCTCAACTACCAAATCACTTATCCATTAACAAAAAAAAAAGAGCTTTCCTTACCTATTTTTCCGTCCAAAAGCCGATTAAAACATAAGGAGAAGAATCAACCGAAGAAATTACACAGGAACCTGACAAGAATCCCAAATTAAACAAGAACCTTAGAAATCAAGATCTTCAAAGAAATTTCATCTTGGACGAAAATGAAAGGATCGAAAACGATCAGAAAAAGGTTTAGAAAATTATGATCAGATATACCTATACTGATCACCTCTCAGAATCGGGAACAATGGAAGAGACCGCGTCGAATTTCGTCAACGTTTCGACCGCCATGCAAGAGACGAAAGATTGCAGCAAGGGAGACAAAACGAACAATCGCACGAAAAGAAAAATAAGAAAATTAAAAGAAAAATAATTTATATAGTGTTGAGTTGCATTATTAAAAACCCCGAGAACTTCCCGAAACTCAATTAAAACCCTCTGAAGAAAAAGAATAATAATAATTCTTTTCTCCCACATCTTTCTATCATCAGCCTAGTACAACCATATGGTATTATCAAACTAATAAACTCATCAAATATCAAATCAATTAGTAATTTAAGTAAACACTTAAATTTAATCATTTTCACTATTTATTCTTTGAATTTATAACTTATTAAATAAACAAGTCCTTACAAGAGGTGCTCGTGCTTCATAGTTAACATTCAATGACAATCATTCTTTTATATTAATTTTGATGACTTTATCAATTATATAAATAAAGAGTTATAATTAAAAGTAAATAATAATTAAACTCTTTTCTTTTTTTAACGTTGAAAAGCAATGGGATGACTCACTTGAGTTAACCCACTTGGTCAACTTACCTACATTATATAGAAATGTTAATGGTTAGAAATGCTAGTTTGTTTGATAGCAAAAGGAGTCTAACCAACAAGTAGGTTTCAACATTTTGTCATATGTAATTATTGGAAGTTATAAAAATTCATGTAAAAGGGTTGAACATGGATTTTAAAATTATAGTAAATAATCTAGAAGTTGTTGCATTGTCCATTTTCTAAAAAAATCACATTACATATATATATATATATATATTTATCTATCTCTATATATCTAAAAAGTCTCAATAGATAAGAGAGAAAAAAGAGTAATAGATAATAAATTTTAGAAGAAGTGAATGTGTATAATTTGATCTCAACCATTAACTTTTATTTCAATGGTGGAGATTTGCTCCTCTCGCTCTCATGTAAGATACCTTATTCTCATATGATATGCAATATATATATATATATATATATATATATATATATAAAAGGGCGTGTTTATATAACAGTTTAACACCCATATACTGTGAATGTAAAAAAGTTTTACCGCAGTGGCGGTTAATCACAACTCTTTGTTTACATAATTTTTTAAGTATTAATTAGTAAAGCTAACAAATTTACCATGTATAAAGAGTTCTTATTAGCTGCCAGTGCAAAAGTTTTTACACTTAAATTTATATTGAGTTAAAATGTAATTATGTAATAAATATATAAAAATAAAAATTAGTTAATATAAAGTATTAAAATAGTAAGAAAACCTTCAATGCAAATTTAAATTTATAAATTTTTCTTTTGGTAAAATTATATACAGCATTGTCGAACTTGAGAGTACATGTGAACTCGTTAGAATTTTATAGACTAGACTTATGGACTTGTAGTCTCATAATAGTTTGCTTCTTAAAATAATAAAAGATATATATAAATAACATGTTAATTACCAATATAATAAATCATAAATTTTATAATACTTAACTAAGTAAGTTTAACAATGCACTATTATTAAAAAATAACTTGTGAAGAAAGTCTAATGATTCTAGAGGGAAAACTTTTTCAGTTCATGAACGATATACCAAATGAAATTTTGTTGAATTCTAAACACATAAAAAACAATTCGAAGTGACTATCATTTTGGTTTGATTTTTTTTTTAATTTGTTAACTTATTGACTCGATATTCAATAATAAATTCAAAAGTTTACAAATTTGCATAATATCAATCAAATTTACCTAAAGTTAATTAAAATTAGTGGAATCAATAAATTGATTTGAGAGTTTGATAATATATGAAGAATGTAATGCACACAACTTATTTTCTTAGTTGATGTGTATTAGCAACCTCCACCAAATTTGTTGTAAAAAAACACCAACAAACTTATTTGTTTTTACTAATTTTAATTAGTGATATTACCATATTAATATATGTGAGTAACTTTTCTCTTTTCAGTGTTTTTATATGTAAATTTTATTCCTACATCAATTTTATAATCTAATCCCTTACATTTGGCTCGTGCCTTGTCCGTCAGGAATGCTCTTTTTGAAATTCTCTATACAATTGATTGAATTTATTAATAATTGTCTCTCTAACCTTTATGATTACAATTGTAACAGGGAACCAGATAAAGAAAACTGATTCCATTGTACATATATTATATTTGAAGGCTACGCAAATCTGTGGATTGTATTTGGTTCTGTTTTACTATTTTGCCATGTGAAACCAACTGCAATTTCCAAAAAATAGTGCCAAAAGAATAACTGCAATTTCCAATATCCGTTAAAATCTGAATTCTGTACACAATAGACATTTTACATAACTATCCACCCATTAGGGCATTGAATTAATATAAGGAAAAGATAAATAATTTGAATATGCATCTACCAGCAACGTGAACCAAAAATTGGGGAAAAAACACAAAACACACGGCAAAAACAAAACAACTTTTGACAATATGCAGCTTTATTATCTCAAAACTATGGCAAATGTAGCTTGGTTCTCCACATTTCTCCAACGACCTGTTTTGGTTGTGGGTTATCTGGTCCTCTGTCCCTTTGTCCTGATGTAAAGTAAAGCCATCCATCCCAAAAACCAGTTAATGTGGTTTTTATACGGTAAGGAAGTTTTCCAATCACTGTCCATTTCTGTAATCAACAAAAAAAAAAAAATCTTAAATTGTCTTAAAAGGAATCTTATTAGTCATCACAAACAATCATGACTCATATGTTGCAAAATGACACTACATCACTTCAAGAAATTCATTTGAATCTTGGGGTCAAATTCTTATTGACTGTTTCATGAACTTTATTTTTGCTTCTAAAAATCAATATTCTGTGAATAATTGACTTGGTAGATTACTTATAAAATGTCTGGTTTTGTGTTTAAATTCCATTCACCGGGAAAACACATTCTGAGACAAGTAAAATCAACTAGTGAGTTGCTTTAGGCTAAAGATCAATTTGCATTTGGTTTAACGCCTCAAGTACTTAATGATTTATTGGATTTTAGTACTACGCACATCAATTTGGGTTTTGCACCCTAAAAATACATTTCAAATTTCTGAACCCTAAACCCCTTCAAATACATTTCGAAAATCTTAAATGTATTTGAAAGATGCAAAGCCCCATTTGATGGTGGAGGAACTAAGATCTGAAATGTATTTGAAGGATGCAAAACCTAATTTGATGGGTGGAGGAACTAAAATCCTGGTTTTATTTCATTTGATCACCACTCCTAAAATTACAACAACCAATAAGCAAAATGAGAGACTAGGGGTACTAATTAATGGAGAACAAGAAATGCTCTATTTATTTCTAATCGCTAATGAGCAAGATTGAGAAGTGTACCATAGCGTCTAAATCAAATTGGAAAACCTCCCCAACCAGCATCATTCTTTTTGTCACTGGGTGTTTTTCTGTGGTACCTCCAGTGATGATAATTGAATTGTTCACTATTACCCATGCACATTCTATGTGTGAATTTGGTTTTGGCATAGCTGACAAAATTGTCCAACTCATATTTTTATCCAGCATATAAACATCTCCATAGACAACCTGAAATGTAAGAAAATTTAATACCACAACAGAAGAATTTACTTGAAAAGATGATATATTGTATCCAATATATATTCATCTCAACAAATTTAGCATGAAAGAGTGTGAGATTATGCTAAAGACAATTTACAGCATACTAGTAAATTCTAATTCCTTTGCCATGTATCAATGGAAAACAACTACCAAATTATAATATTGACAATGTAAAACATGTTCTGATGTTGACAAGCAGAGAAAATGATACCTCATGCCTGCGTGAACACTTGAATATAGGTGAACCAGGTTTGGCCATAAAATCACCCTCTTGTCCACCAATAACAAAAAGTCGATCACCAACTGCAACGCAAGCCCTACATCAAATTACTAGAGTAAGATGAAAAACAATCACAACTTCATTTTGAATTTCTTGGCTTCAATAATATAGGTTTGGTTTTCTTAAACAATGGATTCATATTAAGAACTCAAAATTAAATGAGAACATTATGGTTAAATATTCAACAGATTCATAATAAAAACTCAAAATTAAATGACAACATTATGGTTAAATATTCAACAGGTATTGCAGCCTACTACTAGAATCTGAGTAGTCTTCTAACCTATGTGGTCCACCGCGTGGAATGGGAATTTCGTCCTGCCATTGTTGCTCCAATGCTTCACCGTCCTTCACAGCCAAACTCCAATGATCTATTCCAGGTGCATGGCGATTCTCCTTGCTACCACCCATGACATGGAGTCTTCCATTCCATAATTGAGTTGCAGGAGCATATCTGGAATGAAATGCCAATGTTATAAACGATCATTTTCAGACAACTTGTTAAAGTCTAAGTCTCTTGTAAAAGTAAACTCAATCATCAATGTAGTAAACAGTGAACAATTTACAAGAATTTCATTTATTAGATACAAGGCCTAAAGTTTTAGATTGCAATCTGCTACCACAATTGTAGATTCAATAACCACATCACGACCACAACTATCGGCACATCAACCGCATTTGTCCGTTGTTAAAAATAACATGTAACTCACAGTGGCAAACAGCAAATGAGAGTGCAGCACTGAAGTATAAGTTTATGGTGTACCTGGGGGCTGGCAATGGTGGCAAAGTTTTCCATTTCTTTGTTGCAGTGTCTAGTGAAAAGGAAGCAGCAGTAGGTCCTCTGCATTGGGTACCATATTGTCCCGAGACAATATATATATACCTCCCATCCGTGGCCACACCCAAATGTGAATGAGCCATTTCCTCTGGCATTCTAATCACATCTACCCACTTGTTGAGGCTGAAATCAAACACATCAATATGCGAGTGCACCTGAAGAAACACACACACGCCAAGCTCATTAATCATCATCTAAAAGTCTAATTTGACAGCCGTCAAAGAAAAACAACAAGCTTATGATCTCAAAGTTACATTGTAAATAAATCATAAACAACGTGTAGGGTTAAATATATTTTTTATTCTCAGCAATATCTTGATTTTTTGTTCTGTTCTCCGTAAAAACTTCATTCATTTTTAGTTTTCACATTTTAAAACAAATGACTTGGTTATAGTCTCCTGTAGGAACTAAAACATGTGTGACAAAACAATAAAACCTCATCATTTTATCAGTGGTTCTACATTTAACAAAATGATGCAATTTTATTCCATCAAAGGGACTAATAATGTTTAGCGAGAGACTAAGGATTTGTTTGATTTTCTTCTTACTTTTTGGTTTTAAAATTATTTTCTAACACGATTTTTGTTATTCAAAAATCAATTTATGAATTTATCAAACAAAAGTTATTAAGTTTTGAAAATTAATTCCAAGTAAAACAAAAATCAGAAGCAACTGATAAATGTTTTCTCATCTTTTTTGTGATGCGAAATCAAGAGTGCAGGTTATCTAGCGGTACTGCATACGGTGAGACTAAAAAATTTTAGAAAATAGTATTCAAACACACCCTAAAACAGTCATTTCATTAAATGTAGGAAGAAAGAGTGATAAATTTTTCAGGAACTAAAAATTGTAATATTGCCATAGATAAAAAACATGTTTAGACATGATTGAGTATTAGTCCTTGAAATTAACATTAGTTTAGCCTTGAAAATTGAAATTCTGCCGTTCTTTTCAAGTTCCATACATGAGGTCATTAAAGAGGAGAGAAAATGAAACACTCACATGATCAAGATTAGCATATCCAGCAAACACGTAAAACATGTTCTTAATCTGTATAGAATACCCATCTAGCCGAGGCACTGGAGCAGATGGCATCTGCTCCCAATGCCATTCTGGAGCAGGCAAATCCGCAAATGTAGATGAAAGGAATCTCTGCGGACCCCTCCTTTTTGTATTCTTCACATCTTTTCCCTGCAACCATCAGAACAGATAAATCAATTTCTAGTTAAAAATTCCTCATTCACAAATTACATGACCAAAATAATGTATACAAGTCAAGAACAACAACAGCATTCACTTCATTACACTAACTTTTGGCTGATTTAGGCTCAACCCAAATTCTAACATGACATAAAAATGATACTAGACCTTCCACAGATGTCCAAATTTGATCTAAAGATGTCTAGTAAGAAAGAAATTGTAAGGGAGGTCTCATATTGACCAATAAAGTCAAAATTATGTAGATATAAGTGAAATGTCCGTAATTACAAAGTTGGTTTGGTGAAAAAAGGAGACAAACATTATAGGTTCAAATTCTTCCACTACTAATAACTAAACTTTGGCCATAAAAATGTCTAAACTTCACCCACAAAACATTGTAGTTATAAGGTTGGCTTGATGGTCGAAAGACCGGAGAGAAACCAAAGGTTCAAAAACCCCTTTTGAGTAACATTCTAACAAAATATAGTAATAACTAATATTTTCCCTTAAAAAAACCAAAAAAAAAAGTCTAAACTTCACCGACAAATGTTCATACTTGTAAGGTTAACTTGATAGTTGAGGAGAGAAAGAAGAGAGAGATATCTAACCACTCACATTCTAATAACTATTAATAACTAACATTTGCCCATAAAAAATCCAAAAAAATGTCCAAATTTCACCAACATAGAGATCACATATTCAAATCTCTCTCACTAAAATTGTAACAAAATATCAATGACCAACAATAAAAAAACCACTACATATCTAAACTTCATGTTCAATATATTCAATTAAACTACACCAACATAGAGATCACATATTCAAATCTCTCTCACTAACATTGTAACAAAATATCAATAACCAACAATAAAATAGAAATAATTACATATCTAAACTTCCCGTTCAAGATACCCAACCAGGGATGATAATCACACCCACCCTATGGGTCCTACCATCCCAGCTCCAACTTTGACGGAAAAACCCGCATAGACAAGGTCAATTTTGATAGAAAAAACCTTGATTGACAGGTCAGGTTTTTCCAGCCTAAAAATGATCTAGGCAGATGGGTGTGTTGGTCCCCTTCCAGCTTCTATGTTAACTAAAATTCTCTCTCCCACACACACATATATATATATAATGTCACAGGTCTACCTAGATGTACGAGCTAGCTTTGGGAATTGAATGAAGCAAATGGGCATAGGAAAAGTGCTTACATTGTCGGGATTGTCGGGATCCTTGTTGTTGGGGATGAGGATAACGGGGGCATTGGTATCGACCCAGTTGGAGGCGATGGAGAGATAGTTAGTGGAGAGAGAGGCGCGGAAGAGGTTGGCGAGGAGAGCGAGGCCGAGAAAGGAAGAGAGGCAGAAGAAGATGACGATTTTGGAGATGGAAGAAGAGTGGCCATGGTGGTAGTGAAACCTCGTTGGCATCACCATTGGTATTTTGGGTTGCGTCATTGAATGAGACTGCCATTTTTATTTACGTCTTAAGGGAAATTGGATGGAGAGGAAACGTAGCTACTGTTGGCGCCAACAGTTTCTTTCTTAAACAAACCAAATTTGTCTATTGATTTCTATGTTCACTGTAACACGCGCTCCCTCACCGCACGTCTTGCTTTTCCCCTTTTTCTATTGTTTCCTTCTTTTAATATTCTTTTATACTTTCCTTTTACTTTTTACTTTTTACTTTTTACTTTACCTCAAATATAGACATGCCCACGGTTCAAACTTCATAGACTCACTGTTCCATTTATAGCTAAAACCTTTCACAGTTAATTTTTATTTTAATGATGGCAGCCAACAGTTTCACCATGTACGACAGTTAGTGGGACGGTCAATACAAAGAATTATTAATTTACAAAAACTAATTTGTTTATAAAGTTTAAGTGTTTAATTGGTATTTCTTCTCAACATAAAAAAAAATAAATTTATAGTTAAATTTACTGATTAATATTTTAAAAGTTATATAAGTGTAAAGTTGTTATTGAATTTTAAAGAAAAACTATTTTATATTTAAATACTAATTAAACTCTTCTTATAATTACTAGGTAAAATATTAAATGTTTTTAAAATAAATGACAAAAAAATAATTAAAAACTAAAAACAGTTATATATTATTGAAAGTTCATAAGAGAAATAAAAAACACTGTGAAAAGATAATTTTGGAATAAAAAATATGTACAATAAAATAGTTATAGATTATAAAATAATTATACTAGGATGCTAATATAATTATTTGTGTCTTAAATGATTTACAAATTTAAATATATTTTTATTTTATGTAAATATATTAGTATAAAAATATATTATTATAGTTATAAATATTAATAAAATAATATATGTTAAAATAAGTTTATATTAACATATATAACATATTATTTTAATGTATATAAATATATTTTGAAAAATATTAAGTTAGGAATATATTTATGTTTATACACAACTTCTCTTCGTATAGAATGGTGAGGGACGCAGGATGTTAATTTGCAGTGTAATTTGGTTGAATTTTATGTTAAAAGTCACTTAAATCAAATAAAAATTAAATGTGATTTGGTTTGAAAGTATTATTAGACCATAATAAAATTAAGTCAATAATTAGAGTTGGTTTGAGTTCAATTTTAATGGTATGAAAATGTTATTAAGTATTGTTTAATAAGGTTTTTAATATATTTAATAATATCTTTATCTTTATTAGGAGTTGTTTAAATGAGTTACTTAATATAAAAATTATTATTTAATGTGAATCTCACAAGAGTTGCTTAAAAATGGTTAAAAGTTGTTTATACAAACATTTGATTCATTCTTAAGCCACTTAAGTTGTGAGAGTCACATTAAAAT
This sequence comes from Psophocarpus tetragonolobus, assembly GCA_037954015.1. Classification (NCBI taxonomy): domain Eukaryota; kingdom Viridiplantae; phylum Streptophyta; class Magnoliopsida; order Fabales; family Fabaceae; genus Psophocarpus; species Psophocarpus tetragonolobus. Next base: position 21,116,945 of record CM075691.1, read on the forward strand.
AATAGTTTTCAAATTAAACAACTTATATTAAGCAACTCCTATTAAAGATGCTCTGAGAATGCTTAAATAATTTGTTTTAATTTGAGAATTATTTGAATATTTATTGCTAATGTACTAAAAATAAACCTTACATTATTAGTTCTAACTAGTAGAAATTATATTAGTTCTAGTGACCATTATTTATATATTTATAACATGAATCATGTCATATCTTATAAACTATTAAAGAAAAAAACTATAGAAGTTATGTATATTGCGGTTTGATTTTATTTTCAAATCTTAAACCACGTACTGAATCGAACTACGCAATTTAAAAATTTAATCAACCAAATAAATCTAAACAAATTTGATCTTTTATCGATTTCCAGTTTTCTTAATTGATTTTGGTGTTTAGTTTGAATTGGTTTAGTTTTAAACACCATATGGTGGGGACAATAGTATATTTTATGTTTTATATTATTATTACTTTACGTCGAACAATAGTATTTTTTTTATTTAGACAATTTAGTTTGTTTATTATGTGTAATAGTTGTTTGTTCCACTATTATTGAGTTGTTGTTTTGATATCTTTGAGATAAAATTATGAATTTGAAAGATTAATTAATAATGATTAACTAATTTAGTGTATATAATTGTTATGAGTTAAATTGGTATAAAGATTTTTACACTTACGCAACAACCCTTCATTTATGATAAATTTGTTGACTTTACTCTTTTATACTAACAGTATACCAATTAAACTCAATTGTTATTTATGATTTATTTAGTCAGTGTTAGATAGTATTTGCCTAAATCAGTCTTTAGCCATGATTAGTTATATGTAGCAATTTCAAAAAGTACAAAACAAACATGTTTAAAGATTTTGATTTATGACAAGGACAAAAAACCACTCAAAATAAATTACAAATGTAGTTTTCAAAGAAATATTCCAAAATCTATCCGAGGTATGTAAAATAAAACCAATTTATTTAACATGTTATATCCTTTTTAAATTTCTAAGGACTTAAATAAATCTAATATTACAATTTTCAAAGTTTAAACTCCAATTTCAAACAATTTTCAAAATCTACTAAACATGATGCTATTACTTTTTCAAGTATTATGTGCCCTATAATTATACTTTGCTACATTTTCAATTTGTTAAGATATTTTCTTACTAAATTTTGTTAATATGTGAGCAAATTGAAAGAAGCCGATTTTCATATTTAGAGTACCAAAGTTTTACTAGTTATTATGAATCTTATTTACTTTACATTTTATTCATTTTAGGTTATTTAATGGTTATTTTATTTTATAGTTTTATGCAACATTTTACTCATGTATTTTATAAACTATTAAATTACTTAATTATTAAATGGTGCTTCTAAATTTATGTGATCTGGCAACTGAAGTGTATGCATCAATACCAAAGTAGTGTTTCTAAAAGAATATAAATCCAAATGATAACATAAGAAATATTAGCATTTAATTCTCATATAATCAAATGATTTCCTTATGCATGAGTAAGTGTGTTCATCTGTTCAGGTCAACCCAAAAAACTTAGTAAACTGAATCGAACAAATTCGTATGGTTTGATGTTTTCACTTGATCGAGTCTGGACATGACCGAAACCAACCAAAACTTACCATGTTTAGTTCAGTGTGTGGTTTTTGCATTGCAAAACTCTGATCACGAACCCAAAAGTATATATATTATATTATTATTATATATTTATTTATATTTTTAAGTTAGTAAATTTAGTAACATGTTTTGTTTAGGGTTTTGCATTTCAAAACCCTAACCCGTCCTATTTTATATTTTACACTTTTAAGTTAGTAAATTTATTTTATACTTTAAATTTATACAATTTGTTGTTTTAATAGTTCAATTTGACTAATTTAGTATATATGAAACACTTGATATTTTATTATAAAATTATGAATTTAATTCACTAATGAATTTGACTAGTTTTAGGTATAAAATTATTTTTTTTCAAATTTAATGAAAAAATTTATTTTTAATTTTTTTATTGGTTTTTCCTAAAAATCGAACTAAACGAACCCAATTATCATTGATTTAGTTTGGTTCGAGTCAAGAAAAAAAAAATCCAAAAAACCAAACCAACTCAATTAAAATTAATTAATTCGATCTTCATTTTCCTTCAAAGCATATAAGAGAGTATGTATTATGTTTTAGGTGAATTTAGAATTATTAGAATTAAAAGTATTTCTCTTAAAAAATTAAAAATTATTTATTTAGGGTCCATTGCAGTACATTGTTTATTCATGAGCTGCGGTAGTTGAAAATACAAGATTAAAAAGAATTTAAATTGTATGAATATTTATTTAGAGTAATATTTGAATAAACTTGTAATTATTATATTGAAAGAAACAAATATTATATAATTGAAAAATTATAAAAAAGTTAAAACGATCAACTGACCAAACTAAAATAATAAGTGGGGTGTAGTTTGATTTAGTTTAATAATTATAAAATTCGAATTAAATCAAATCAATATTTTGTAGTTTGGTTTATTTGATTTTACGATTTAAAATTTTTATTATTAAATGTTAAAAATAAATTGAAATTTTTATTTGCAAACTTTTAAAAAATTTATTCAGTCCCAACAAAATTATTATAAAAGTAGCACCTATTAAAGTTAAAGTATAAACAATTAATTCGTTTAAACATTACATTATACTGGTGATCGTCAAATTTATCTAATGAAATTAAATCAAATAGTTTTCTACAATATTTATTTATCAACTAATACATATTAATTAAAAATCCTATTTAAAGATTAAGTCAAAATCATATAAATTTAGCAAATAATGAATAACTGTATGTCTTTTTGTGGGTTTACTAAAATAACTAAGGATGAACAATTTGGTTTGGTTTGGTGCATTTCGGCATCTCCAACCGTAAATTGAATCAAAGTATACTACTTGCAAATTACAAAAACCAAATCACCCTAAACTAAACAAATTTTTACAATTTTTGATTCTTACTTGTTTCATTTTCAATTCAGCTTGATTCAATTTGAACATTCTTAATACACAATTTTTATAAAAGAACTTGACTAACCAAGTTTACTGGTCCTTTTTTCCAAACACATTTTCTTTGTATACAAATCCAATCCCTTAATTGAAAGACCAAGACTTGTACCACTCAAATTGACAAATTATTGATTATTTTCTGTGCAACTCACATTTTTATTTTAAATCCCAATCCAATTACTAATAAACATTATTTCTTATTAGTAAAATATAACTTTAAGAACTTACATTAAATTTCAATGCTCTTAATTAGAAAATCAAATCCATGTAAATAAACTGTGATAGATAAAATTTACGAAACTATTCATAAAACAACCTAAAGGAATAAATCAATTGATTTATTATTTGAAAGCTTTTGTTATCTAAAATGGAAAATGCATTGAACTAAAAATGCAATATTACAATTCTTTCTATATATTATTATTATAATCAGGTTCTATATAAAGTTATTTAATTTAAATTGAGTTTATTTAGGAAGTGTAAAAATAATTTCCCTTTTAATTAAATTGAAAAACAAAAGTATAAAATTTAAAGAGTATGTGACTTATATTTAAGTAATCTAATTAACTTCAAATACTTTTTCCTATTTCTAAAGACAATATTAAACAAAGATATGCTTTGAAATAAATTGATTTTTTTGACTAACATTTTGAGTCCACTAATTAGAAAAAGGTTTCAAACACTTATAACCAGAAACACATGGATTAATGAAAAATAAATTATTAAAAAATAATAATAAAATACAAATTTCCAATTTCTTAAAATAACTTATTTTTAATTTTTTTTCTCTCTAAATTAAATCCGATTTCGGAACATTCAACCTACTTTTTTAACCAACTTATAATATAAAAACATATTTAATCCAAATTATAATATTTTTCAAACAATATTTCATGATTTATAATTAAACGAAAGTTTTTTTTTCTGTAAATAATGAAAGCTATCGTTTTTAATGCATTAAAAATTAAATTTCATGTAGATATGAATTTTTTCAGAAATGCCGTAAACTGGTTAAAAAGAAAGAGAAATCAACAAAATAAGAACTATGTAGTTGGAAATCTTTTTGAAAAAAAAAACAACAACTAAAAAACATGTTTAAGGGCACAATTTTTTAAAGAAAACTAAATTGGGGAAGAATGAAAAACTGTTTACCAGAAAAATAAAAAATTTATCTGAATAGTTTCCAGATATTAAAACTAAATAACACATTCTCATCAATAATCACAATGAGTTTTTTTTTTTTGTTCCTGTCAATCTCTATTACCAAATACCAACGTTGTCAGTTCTCTGTTCTGTCGCTCCATGCGCTGCCTGAAATAATTTAAAAAACCCTAACGAAAAAATTTAAAAAATCTAAAACACGGAAGCAAGAAAAAACGAAAAATGATTAGATAGAATTTAGTTTGAAAAATATTTTTTATTTTTATCTTTTGAAAATTATTTTTATTTTTGAGTTTTAATATTTAGAAAATGTTTTTATTTTTATTTAAAAAAAAATATTATTGAATTTAATTATTTTAATAAAAATATTAAAATTATTTATATAAAAAATATTAAAATTATTTATATATAGTTTAAAATATATTTATATATTATTTTTATATAATTATAATATTATTATTAAATTTTTATATAATATTAACTTTACAAAGACAACCTAAGTGTAACGTCCGAATTGAGTTAAGGAAAGAATTTGGCGCGTAGGTGACTTCCTAACAACACTCACCACATTACCCATTCAACGTTCTGAACGAAAAAATTCGTGTAAAGCCACAAGCGTCAGTGGACCCCACCCACCCAGCCTTTCAAAATTTCAAATTTCGAAAACGCAACATTGTCTGAGACAGAAAACAAAAAAGGAAAAAAGGGTCTAAAACGGTGCGCATCATGCTTTATCAACTTACACAACACACTCGTATCTTTTGGTCTTCAACTAGTGGTGACTAGTGCGTGACCTCTGTTTGAAAACGACACCGGCAACAGCGTTTTGTCTTAAACTCTTCGCTCTCTCTTCAATCTACGTTGCGTTTTCGTGCTCTGTTTCGCGTTCTACGTCGTCGTTTTCAGCTGGTTCGGGAATTCTAGGGTTTTGCGGAAGAAGATGACGACCATGGAGAGCTTGATCGGGCTTGTCAACCGAATTCAGAGGGCTTGCACGGTGCTCGGTGACTACGGCGGCGCCGCTGATAACAACACTTTTTCTTCTCTCTGGGAAGCTCTTCCTTCCGTTGCTGTTGTTGGTGGCCAGGTTCGTCTCGACTCAACCTATCGTGTTGTTTCTTTTCTCGTTTCTAATTTCAATGCTCTCGAATTTTGCGGCGGAGAATGAAAATTCGCAATTTAGACACTCGCTGTTTGGCTTGCTGCGTTTTCTCCTTTTAAGAACCGAGTTTTCATGCAAACTCTGTGTTGTTCTGAATTTTATTTTATTTTAAGAATCGAGCTTTCATGCAAACTCTGTCTTGTTCTGGTTTGTAATTTCAATGCTCTCGAATTTTGCGGCGGAGAATGAAAATTCGCACTTCAGAAAGTCGGTTTTTGGCTTTCTGCGTTTTCTACTTTTACGAATCGAGCTTTCATGCAAACTCTGTGTTGCGCTGGTTTGTAATTTTAATGCTCTCGAATTTTGTGGCGGAGAATGAAAATTCGCATTTCAGAAAATCGGTGTTTGGCTTTCTGCGTTTTCTTCTTTTAAGAATCGTGCAAACGCTGTGTTGTTCTGAATTTTATTTTATTTTGTTGTTGAAATTTGAGCTGAGTTCAGAAAGTGTTCAGCTTTGGAGAGTGGTTTTGGCGGTTAGTTTTTTTTTTTTTGTGTTTTTGTTTGGTGGTTGTGAATTCTTGAAATTTGAGGGGGAGAAAGTAGAGTCAATCGGTTAGTTGGAATTGGGTTCTTTTCGTTGTTCTGTTAAAGTGTAATTTTGTAGGTGTTGTTCTAAATTATCGTTTTGTCTTTTCGTTGTTCTGTCAACCTATACTGTTTTTTCTTTTCGCGTTTGTAATTTAAATGCTCTCGAATTTTGCGGAGGAGAATGAAAATTAGCACTTCAGAAAATCGGTTTTTGGCTTGCTGCGTTTTCTCCTTTTAAGAATCGAGCTTTCTTGCAAACTCTGTGTTGTTCTGTTAAAATGTAATCTTCTTGGTGTTGTGCTAAGTTTTCGTTTTATCTCTTTTTTTCTCAATTTCTCAACAGTAGAATAGATGGCGCGCGCGCGAGAGTTCTTTTTCAGGTTCTTTTTTTCCTGTTTTTTGTTTTTGTTTTCTTTTTTCATAAGAATATGGGTCTGAAGAGTGTGAATTTATCTTTTTCTTTTAAAAAAACTTGGAACAGTTCAAAAAACTGTTCAATTTTGCTTGTTTTTTTTTTCACTACGATATGTTGAGTGTGGGTCTGAATTTTAGTTTTTCAAGCCTTAATATATTTTTTTTTAAATTTATCAGAGGAGGAAAAGAATGTCCAATTTTTAGGATTTTTTTTTTGTTCTTGTTAACTAGATGTGAGTTGGAACTTACGTTTTTTTTTTGTTCTTGTTAACTAGATGTGAGTTGGAACTTACGTTTTTTTTTTGTTTATTATTTCGTTGAAATTTTGAGCAGAGTTCAGGGAAGTCTTCAGTTTTGGAGAGCATTGTTGGGCGTGACTTTTTGCCTAGAGGATCAGGTTTGATATTTTCTTGCTTGTTTTTCCCATTTTGAAGGATCTGAGTTATCTTTTTCACTTGATGTGAATGAACTACAGGTATTGTGACAAGGCGGCCATTGGTGTTGCAGCTTCATAAACTGGAAAGTGGGTCACAAGAGTATGCCGAGTTTCTTCACTTACCGAGGAGAAAGTTCACTGACTTTGGTACGATAGTAACCCGCCACCTCCTTAAATTAGTTACATATACAGTAATGGCACCTTGTTCACTACTTATAGTTATAGGATGAGTTTTATTTTCTGGTTGGTCGTAGAAGAATTTTAATGCTTGTTAGCACCTTTTGTTCTTTTTTGTAAATTTCATGTTCACTAATGTGCTCCCTGCCACCTGCAACTTTTTTTTGTGTCCTCATTTTTTCCTGATATTACTGAGCACATGGGCTTTCATTTCTCTCATGGTTACAAATAATTGCAATTTCAACATGGTTGACAAATTTTTTTTTTGGATTCAAATCAATAATGTTTCGGAACAGGATCCATTGGTCAAGTGTCTACAATTGTGTTTGGCTAGCTATTTATCATATGATAATGATAATTGTGATTTGTGACACTGCATTTAGTTTACTGGGTGTAGGATTTTGTAGAGTTTACTTTTTTTCTTACCGTTGATTTATCATAATATATAAACTGTTTTAATTAATTTTTTAAAACAATTTTTCCTGTTGCAGCTGTAGTCCGCCAAGAAATTCAGGATGAAACTGATAGAGTAACAGGGAAGACGAAACAAATATCTCCTATTCCAATTCATCTTAGCATCTATTCGCCAAATGGTGTGCTTCTACTGTCTTCATCTCTTGCTTTATCTGAGATCTTTTAAACTTAAAATTACTCATATAAAATAGATTTGAACTCATTTCAGTTATATTTATTTTATTTTAAAACTAATATTGTGATAGATTCAATTGGTTTGAGAGGGAAACCAATAATTGAATCAAGAAATCTAGGACAAAATGCTCTAAAAATATTATATAGCATTGGGGTTGTATTCATTATTCAATCAGGTTAAAAAACTATTTTGGCTTAAAAAAATCTTGTGGATTTTGAAAGACTATTCACGAATGACTTTGTGAGGACTTGGGTCTTGGATATTACGGAGTGCCTAACTCCCACATAAAGTATTATGGGATGTTCGGAGGAGTATTTAAGTGCTTGGTCAAGTGTTTGCGGTACTTATCAATTAGTATTGGAGGTGGTTGTTGATGTATCAAAAAGGGTTAGTTGGAGTTTTTCAACTGACAAGAGAGTGGCATGACTTTGTAGGGTTGAGTTATGGCCTAGCTCTTAGCTTAATTCTAAGAACTTTTTTTTTGTTTAAAATTAGGGTTGATAATCTTATTGTATTTTTTGGGCTTGGACAAGTACTTGTAGACTATAATCTATTTATTCTATTTATTAATATATAAATTTAAATTAATATATAAATGGTACTGTTACTGTATTAGGTTAGTGTATTGTATCATAAAAACTTTAACACATCCCTACTATGTTAACGAGCATGGTTATTTTGAACAGTTGTCATACATAATAATATACTATATTTATTTTCTGACTAAATTTTATGTCTTTTCCTTTTCGTCTTTTGAACAGTTGTCAACCTAACCTTGATTGATTTACCTGGTTTGACTAAAGTGGCTGTAGGTATGTTTTGTATTTAACTGCTAATTTTTTATTACGAGTAAATATTTTGGATCTAATGATAATCTTTATCTTTAAATTGACAATTGTGTCATCTTTCTCAGAGGGACAACCTGAGAGTATTGTTCAAGAAATTGAAACAATGGTTCGATCTTATGTTGAAAAGGTAAAATTACCTTCTCTTATGCGGTGAATATATGTGGCAGATATCTTTGGTGTGATTGCAATCAGTTTCCCTTTTATCCAGGTTGGTTCAACAGGGTATATCATATGCATATTGGGAATGTTTTTGAATTTTGAAGATAAAATATATATTTAAAATTTGTTTTTGATATTCAGGTTGCTAAAGTGTAGTTAATATTAAAAGCATATAAAAGATATCCCACATGCATATTAGGAGAGTGAATCACTTTATAAGAGGAGTGTTCAAATTCAAATGAAAGAAATGTGAGGTAGGGTAGGGATAGTGGATATGTGTGACAAAGTAGATAGTCTTAGACGTGTGTGTGCATGAATTGGTTAAATTTTCATTCTACATAGAAGTTAATATTAGTATTTTATTATAACTATTAAATATAAAGTATAAGGGACTTACTCTTCATCTTCGCCCTTTATTTTTTTAAATCTAAAGCTTAATATTAGTTACTTATTGTAACCATTAAATTTCAAGAAAATGAATTGTAAGAATGAAGCCTAAGTCTTTTATATTTACTCTTGGAGTAAGTGAATCCCTCCTCTCTCTATATGTGTGCAAGGTTATTAAACTTGAGAGTTTACATAGACATGTGGAAATTCGATAAACTCGACTCGTTTTGTAAGAGTTTATTTTATATAAAAATAATAAAAAGTATCTATAAATAACATTTAATTAAACATTTCAACAACATAACAAGTCAAAATAGTAAATCATACATTTCATAATACTTAAATAATTAAGTCTAACAATGCATCATTATCAAATAATAAATTTCAAAGGTGATAATAATGGTAGAACATTCTCATTGATGTTTAATATTGTTAAAAATTAAAGGTTTGATGTTCTTAGAGGTGTTTGTTTTTCGATTTAAAAATGTCATACTAAATAAAAGTATATTGAATTCTAAACGCATACAAAACAAATTGATTTATTGACTCGACGACTCAGTAGTAAATTCAAGAGTTTACAGTGTTTGCATAGAGTTTACCAAGTTTACTAAAAAGAGAGTTTACGAGTTAACTCGCATAAGTAAGTGGACTCTTAAACTCGTAAGAGTTTAATAACTCGAGAGTTTGATAACCATATATGTGTGATATATATTACTTGCATTATATCCTTTTTTTTCAGTACAGTGAACTAATTGAACTTTGCAATGCATTTTTGGGGTCTGCTGATCCATGTTGACATAGGATGTACTCCAAAATAATGTGCTGAATTGCTGATAGGTCTGAACATTATTTTGTCAAGTTATTATGTCTCAACATGATAAAACTATTTGGTATGATTTTAATTGATCAGATAAGAATAATATGTTATTAGTCTCAGTTGTTTTGTCTGTAAGTCTGGGGATCAGCTGGTAGTTAGTGATTTTGTTATGGTCTTTTAAGTGTATTGCTTCAGCCATATATTATAATTTAATTGGATGGTACATTATAATTTCATTTCATATAGTATATCCTTTTGTTTTGCATTTATTTTGTAAGTTAACAATTATGAACTGTCTATTTTCAAATAACATTCCTTTCTCTATATTTAAATTGGTGATGGATGATTACAATTTTGTTTCCTCCATTCCTTGTTGAAGTAGTCTGAAAAAAATAACTACTTACATGGTGCGTACTGCCAAGGTGAGTATTTTTTTTAATCATTTGTTTTATTAACAGCCTAATTGCATCATACTAGCAATATCTCCTGCCAATCAAGACATAGCTACTTCTGATGCTATTAAACTTGCTAAGGAAGTTGACCCCACAGGTATTTTTTTATGGCATCTTGGAAAGGCCCAATTACTACCGTTGTTTGTGTCATAATAATGTATTGAAGTATATCTCTGTAATATGGCTAGGTGAAAGGACATTTGGGGTGTTGACAAAGCTAGATTTGATGGACAAAGGAACTAATGCGTTGGATGTAATATTTCTTTCTTTTTTAGTTGATGAATATACCTTTAATGTTCTACTGTTCAGGTTTGAAGTTAACCTGTAAAATTGTACTACTTTATCCTCATTCTTTCCTTTATTCCCTAAAGGTTCTTGAAGGAAGGTCTTATCGTCTGCTACATCCTTGGGTTGGTATAGTTAATCGATCCCAAGCAGACATTAATAGAAATGTTGATATGATTGTTGCTAGACGTAAGGAGCGTGAATATTTTGCAACCAGTTCTGATTATGGGCACTTGGCTAATAAAATGGGTTCAGAATATCTTGCAAAACTTCTTTCACAGGTTTGCTTTTGGAAGATATTGTTTGCTGATCTTTTATTGAGATAAGTTATCTTTTTAATCTTGTGAGCTTATTTTGCAGCATTTGGAGTCAGTAATTAGGGCAAGGATACCTAGTATAACATCTTTAATAAACAAAAGCATTGATGAGCTTGAATCGGAGATGGATCATCTTGGGAGACCTATTGCTCTTGATGCTGGGGTGAGTGATTTGTACTTTTGATTGTTTCTTTGAAGACTATCCTTCCATAATGTCCTCTAAGTATTTGTTGTTGAATGTTGGTTTCTTATTCAGGCTCAATTGTACACAATCCTAGAACTTTGCCGAGCTTTTGAACGGATATTCAAGGAGCATTTAGATGGAGGGTAAACATCTTCTCCTTTGTTCCAATTTTTTGCTGTTTGAATGTGATGTAAGGAAGGGGGGTCTGTCGCTAGTTCTTGTGCTTTTGGAGTTGCTTTAGATGCATGAATGCAGTGGAGTTGCCGCACAAATCATGATTTGAGAACTGAGATGATTCTGCAAAGATATTCATTTCTTTTAACACAAAATTCTTTTTTAACATTCATTTATGCCAAAAAATTTAGTATTTTACCCTCATTAAAACTATGCAGGCTTTTATTTTGCCTTCACTTAATCCAAGTAAGTCTTTTAAATTTTTTTCCTTTCTTAAATTCACGTTCAGCTTCAACCGATCAACCAAATTTGTAGGCTATTTGGAATAAATTGAATGGAGTAAAATGGAACAAAATTACCATCCCTTGTGGTTATTTTTATGATAGAATATGGAGAAAAGCACTTGTTTCCATCTAATACCCTTAAAATTAGAGGAAAGGAGGAAAAGGGGTATTGAATGGAATCGAATTCTATTCCATTTGTTTTTTAATAATCCAAACAGGGAAAGCCACTATCATCTCTTTGGATCAATCTAAACTTATCCTTAGGATTTTTGGTAACCTCTCGACTGTCTTGCACAAGCCCATTGGAAAACAAAGTACCAAGTGGGCCTTTGATAGGATACTTAGTCCTAATGCTAGACTACCAGAGCTTAGTTTAGATAATGGGTCAAAAGGCCCAACTATTGGACTATACTAAGGGGAGGAAGGTTCCAGGGGGATGTGGAGGAGCTAAGTTGACCAGTTGTTAGTGTCTATAAATGTCTTGGATAACCCTAAACCATCTAAATGTGTGTCAATATGTAATTTTAGATGAGACCACACAATGTGTCAATGCCTTTATTTATATTGAGTAAATAGGATCACTATTGATTAAACAGGATTGTTCTAATTATAGGTAATAAGGAGTAAATCCCAATTACTATATTTTAATCATAAACAAGAGAATAATATCTAATTTTAACTGCATCAATAGGGAGGCAGGGTTGGTGTGATAAATGGGAGGAGGTTTATTTTGTTTGTTAGGCCTTTTTGGCTGGGCAGAGAAAGTATCTCCTCTGAGGACTTTTTGCTCTAGGAGAGGAGGCAATTTCTCTATTGTATATGCTCATTGCGTTTGTTTTTAGGGCTTCTAACAACCATTCTATATCGATCCCTCAAAACCTAAGATTGTGAGGTGAAGGATGTAAGGTCAATATTGAACCTCTGAACTGACTATCAATGGTCAGTGGTTTATTCTTCCTGATCGGAGATATTTTTAGCAAAAAATTGTGTTTTGAAGTTTTCATTTTTTCCAACATTGATTTAGGATCTATATCATGGGATTTTGCAATCTTGCAATAATACAGTTTCTTTTTTCTGAACTATCTTGTTCCTTGGTTTTGCTTTTTGAGCCACTTGCATTCTAGACAAACTACTTAACTACTATATGTTGTTCCTTGAGGATGACAAAATTTAGTGCCTGAAATGATGAGTGCTTCCATTTTTTTACTGATGGAAACATGCTTTTAGCAATTGGAACCTTTTTGATGTGGTTCTCCTCTGCATAAGTTAAAATGAAGATAGCCAAAGAAGTTTGAATTTATCATATGGATGTTAGTTTGTTATCATTGATGAACTAGTTAGTTAATAGGTCTCTTTTTATTCACATAATAATTTTCTTTTATATTATTAGGCGGCCTGGAGGAGATAGGATATACAATGTCTTTGACAATCAGCTTCCTGCTGCTTTACGGAAGCTTCCATTTGATCGGCATCTTTCTCTCCAGAATGTAAAGAAAGTGGTGTCTGAGGCTGACGGTTATCAGCCTCACTTGATTGCTCCAGAGCAAGGTTACAGGCGCTTGATTGAGGGGGCTCTTGGTTACTTTAGAGGCCCTGCTGAAGCTTCAGTAGATGCTGTAAGATGCCAGCTGTATTCTCTGGCTATTAATTTTCATGTAACAGTAAAAGAATTAAACTGACTGTTCTTGATTTTCTGTAGGTTAACTTTGTTTTAAAAGAACTTGTCAGGAAATCAATAGCTGAAACTCAGGTAAATTTTGGAAGTATATTTTATGTTCAATTCATGAAATGTTGGGATAGTTTGTAGAGATGTACTAACATGTGACTGCAGGAGCTGAAGCGCTTCCCAACATTTCAAGCTGAACTAGCTGCAGCTGCAAATGCGGCTTTAGAAAGGTTTCGTGAAGAGAGTAAGAAGACAACTCTTCGGCTTGTAGACATGGAATCTTCTTATCTCACTGTGGATTTCTTCCGTAGACTTCCACAAGAAGTGGAAAAGTCTGGAACTCCTGCTGCTGCTGCCTCAAACATTGACCGATATGTGGAGGGACATTTCAGGAGAATTGCATCAAACGTGTCTTCTTATATAGGGTTGGTGGCAGACACACTTAGAATCACAATTCCAAAAGCTGTTGTTTATTGTCAAGTTAGACAAGCAAAACAGTCATTGCTAAACCATTTCTACACACAAATAGGGAAGAAAGAGGTATATTCTCTCTGCTCTCAATTCTTTCTGTTAATCATTTAAAAAAGCTCACTTTTTCCCTTAATATGTAGTAGTAGAAACTTTATAAGGAAAATCACACTGCAAAGGCCGAGTGTTGCAGTTAGAGAGCCCAAGGCTTTATTACCGTACATTAGATTCCCATATGGTTGATGTGGGACTCAAGTCTCTTACCTTGCGAGTTGTGATTGGATCCAAGCATTCCCACACACCTCTACAGTCACCAGTATCCACGCAGGATTCTGTGCACCAGCCCCTCCAACTAATAATCCTGGGCTAACATTGGAATAACCAATGTCACCAACCATGTTCCTTGCTTGCAGCATGAGACGTGATTAAACCTTTGACACCTATTGAGAAGAACCTAAAGAGAACCACACAATTAAAGTTAGCTGCTGCAGTTGGAGAGCCCCGGGTCTTATAAACCCCACATTATCATACTTTCAGTGGGGACTCTAGTTCCATACCTTAGAATTGGATCCTTACAAATTCATATAGTTCTTTAACTTATATTAAGCTAAAAAGTCATGATAGCAAGACACACACTGTCACACTCTTTCGAACACACTATTATTAATTGCAATTTATTTAAAAACACAAATTTTGATGGGCCCCAGATCTTATTTAATGTTTCTCTCTCCTGATTTATTATTTATAATTTTTAATAAATTTCAACAAATAGTAAAGTGTGTAGAAAGAGTGTTGCTAGCACTCCTCAAAGCCTATAACCCAGATTGACTCTGTTACCCTAACACCCTGTTTGGTTTGAGGGAAATGGAGGAAATTAGAGTAGGGAGGGGTGGGATTTAAAACAAAATTGTATTGGTTCAATTTTAAAGAGAGAAGGGGAGGGGAGAAAAATCCCTCCTTGCCTAATTTTAGCTTCTCTCCGATGTTGGGAGAATTTGGAGGGGAGAAAAAGTCAATTAATAAATTTTATATGATTTTACTAAATTGTCCTCAATCTTTTTATTATTAAATCTCTGCACTCCTAATATTTCATAATTAAATAACCTCTAACTGATATTCGTCCAAATCTAATTGAAAATAAAGTTAAAAATTTGTATATATCATTATGACGCACGCCACACTAATCCCACAAAGGTTTGGGGTTTTAGGAGGTGCGCTAGAAGAGAAAGTGCACAAAAATTCTCTCATAGTGGTCTGACATATCCCAAAGAGGTGTAGAGATATGCTGAAAGAGAGTGTATTAGATATTTGTCCACAGGCATGAGCACAATCCATAGAGTTGTGGGAGAGAGTTGCATATAAATAAGTAGGCTTTTAACTATAATAAGGATAGAAAAGTAATTAACTTTAAAATCCCTTCCCTTTGTGATCAAATAAGAATGGAGTTATTTTTCCTTCTCTCTCCTTCATTGAACCAAACATGGTATGTAACTAAAATCCTTCCCTTTTCCTCCCCTTCTTCTATATGTTGAACCAAACATAGCATATGTATCTAGCATTGAGTTGCCTTACTGATATTTGATTCATCTTATCATTCACACAATTAGATGAAAAACTATTTGGTACTTGGTGAAGTACTCATGCTTCTTAGAAATAATCAGTTGCTTATAAACATTTTCTACATGGTATGCTCCAAATAGCTTTACCATGAAAGAATGTTCTCAGTTAGCTTTTATAACAATAATATACTTCTAAAGTTATGTAGGGGTAGATTTGTCTAATTAATAGAGATGATAATAAATATTGATAAATCCTTCTTTTTTTTTTATTATTTTATAAGCTAGGCAATGTTATAAAACAGTTCAAACATAGCACAAGTTCTGCAAGTTCGGAAGCAAAGAAAGACTACGGAGTTTGCATTTAAGCATAGTCCTCAAGAGGAATAAATCCTTTTAGTTGTATGATACATGTTGAAAGTCCACTAATTCTGTTGAGACTGATGGTTTGAAGCTAATTTGTCATCTTAATGCCTTTTTTTCTTTATGTCATTATAAGATAATCCCCCTTTAGTTTGATGTAACTATTTATATCCTACTCCGCTGCATTGGATATTATTATGTAGTGCCACTGTTTTAATTAATTGGAATATATCCTTGATAAGATTTTACCTGCTATAGGGTAAACAGTTATCACAAATGTTAGATGAAGACCCTGCTTTGATGGAGAGGAGACTGCAGTGTGCCAAAAGGCTCGAACTATATAAAGCTGCAAGGGATGAGATTGATTCTGTTTCCTGGGTACGATGAGCTTGGGTGCTGAGTGTGTTCCTTCTCGTGATAGTGATAGTGATGGAGTATGGGTTGGCTGGACCCTGATGTAATTTACATATTTACTATTATTTTACTGCTTTTCTTGATTGTAGGGTAAAAATGGAGTTAAGTTGATTGTCTAAATGTGTGGTGTATATCCACACAGACCATGATGATCTTCACCATCATATGTAGAATAAATTTGTGTATTCTTTGTAGTCTCATATTCTTGGTGGTTATATTCTTGAATCTTGGCTCGACTATATGGTGTTCTAATGTCTGTTTTCCTTTTATTGACACTGAAACGAACGGTCAAATAAACTCGTTGAGAAGTCAGTCCTATAGGAAAGTTGACACGAGTTGATGAATCTGACCCTGATTGAAGACTGATAAAAACATCGGCAAATGAGATATGCAGAAGAGACAACAAATTCAGAGCCAGCAATAACTGATAAGATAATAGGTATTACCACTAATCATCGTGTTAAGTGGCAAGGTGAAGATTACAGCGATTATCGTGGAAAAGTTTCAAGGTTGAAGAAAGTTAAGGGAATACCTATAAGAATGTGTATACTCTATAGGTGTAGTTGTACCATTCACTGTCTTATGTACAGTGAATTTTCACTCTTTCATTGTTTAGGCGCGTAGTCAATATCTGTAGTTGTACCATTTTCCAGTTGATTTTGGTTATTGTATATATTAACTTTTTTAGAGCTATTTCTATTTTGTTATGGTTTAATTATCATTCCATCTATGCAAGTTTCCTTCCAAATATTGTTTATATGGAAATGAAATGTTATCAATCTATTCATGTAATTTCTCACTTATCATATTGGCACTAAAACTTTGAACTGTCCACTGTGTTCCTTTTCATTTTTTTTTAAACTACTGTCCCGTAATTATTGAAAATCAACTATATGTTAAAAGTTAAAACTAAATGAGAATTAAAATTATTCTAAAAATATTTTATAAAAGGAGTGGAGATGTTACATTATCAAATTCTCTCGTTCCTTAATTTGGACGTCTAGAGTATGAAAATTAGCAGGGTTGGTTCCGTGCAGGTGATCCGTTACCATGACTGGAATAGGATCAAAGTTCAGATTTTTTTCTTCTTTTTTAATAGTAAGTGTGTTATTTTATTAGTGAAGGAATTCAAATCACAATTTATTATTTCTCCTTCTTTTCCTATAGTCTTATAACTCTAAAGTTGAGAACGAATTAAGTTTTAACTTATATAAAAGGCTAATTCGTCCTTCTAATATTACTTGAGTGCCGACCTCTCGAAACATATGGAGCAGTCTGTTACTTACTAGGGAGATTCGTTCTATTTTTCTGAAAATTTGATTCATCAACTCTTAATAAAATTCGATCTTATTTTGTATACTAGTGTACAGTAGTTGATTCAGTGGTGTTGGTGCAACACTCGATGAGTTCTTGGAGTTTTCTTGGTGAGAATTTGTGTGGGGATTCATCCTGGTTTCTACTCATGATCATGAAGCCAGAATTGAGGAATCGAACACTAGCATGATAATGTAGATCCCCTAACCCCCACTCTCTCTATGTATATTCAAACAATGAACATTTCTTTTAGCACTTTCTTTATAATATTTTGTAAAATTAGAACATATCCTTATTATTATTTGATTTTTAAAATTTTGAACTTTTTGTTTTTACTGTGTTATGGCTTTATGCACAATTTTGTTTAGTTTAGTTGTTCCTTTTGTGTATCAAACATCAATTGTCACGTTATGTCCTATTGTATATCCCTTCTCATTATATGTTCTTTCAAGTCTTTGTAGTATTATTTGTTGATTTAAACATTATTTAGCAAGAGAAAACACAGGTATAATTTTCTCGGTATTTCTTGTTGATTAGGATTGATTTGGAGTATTCCATGCCCATAGTTCTTAGTATTCATGATTTATTTGTAATGTTTAGGATTATCCAATTCGGAATAAAAAATTATAGTTCCGGATGAATCTGTTCAGAATACAATTTTTTTATAATTCTGGATTACTTGATTCGGAATGTACATAATGTATTATGGATCAATTAATCCAGAATGTATTATGTACATTCCGGATCAGGTGATCCAAAATATAGTTGCCAAGTGCGTGTTTGCATTTCGGACTTGATCCGAAATATATATATTATATTTCAGATTAAGTTGATCCAGAATATATTATGTATATTCATGTGATTCAGAATGTTTTTTGTGATTTTTTTTTATCTTTAAAGTGAGGAGACATGACAGTGGAAGCATGATGAAAACTAACGAAAAAGTCAATGAATACTCTTTAAAAGAGTTAGCAAAAGTGCGTGCAATGTGAAAACTTGATTTCATTACTTGGTGGAAAAAAAACTTTAAATAGAACAAATAAGGGTACCTTAGAAATTTGGAAAATGGTATATATGTTGAGAGGGTGCCAAAAAATTTGCCTCAAACAATTTAAAAAAAAGGAAGTGTTTGCAACACATTTGTCTTTAGAGGTGTTTATTAGGCAGTTTTGTTCAATTTTTGGTTAAAAAAAATTCAAACCAAACATAAAAATTATTACACACTTAAGTTTGGTTTGGTTTAAATATAATGTTAAATTTGAACTAATCTAAACTATTCTTTTGCAATTTCGTTTGAATGATTTTTGCGATTATAAGAAGCCGTTTTTTCTCTTGTCAATGATATAATATAAAATATAAATAATACAATAATCATAATAAAGTTAAGTGATCTACTTTAATTGATTTAACAAATGCGTAAGTTATTCAATTTATATGAGTTGTTTTGATGTTATATTGAACTAAACACATAATAATAAAACAATATAAATATTGTGGTTTAATTCAATTTCAAAGACATAATTCAGAATCCGAACCAAATGATTTGAATACAAAATCATCCAAATAAATAAAAAATATATATATATATTGACTTGATTTTCGATTTTTTATTTTAGATAAGTTTGGAACGCTTCCGTTTCTCCTAATTGAAACACATATTTATTGTTAATTACAATTTATAAAAAACTACAAGAACAAGACATAGTTATTTAATAGCAAAAAAGACTTGCACAAATTGTTTTTTTTCATACATAAATTTCAACTTTTTGTTTTCATGTGACGTGGCAAGCTCGTTTTCAGCTAGGGTAATTGGAGAAAGTGAGATATAAGAGAGAAAAGGAAAAAATATCATCCGTTTGATTAAAAGTATAAGATCAAATGGTATATATTCCTTTCCCCACCGTGGACCACTTCACTTACTTGCCCACACTATAAAATCCAGGGTGGGGGAGAAACAAAGTAACAAACGCCGCTTAAAAGAGTTCTTCGCTCTGTAACACTAACATTAGCCGTTGTCTCTCTAACGTTTTTCAGCAAAGACATGAAAGCCCCTTCTTCTCTTTTCCTCAAAGGCCACGTCATCGCTTCCTCTGTTTTTCTCCTCAAAGGTAATAATAATAACCAACACCTTCAATTTTGTTAATTTCATTCTTCATCTCTTAATTGAACCCTTCCATGCTGCAAATATAGTTCAAATCATATTGAATTTGTTATGTTGTTAAATGCTTTAGTTTAATAACCTTTAAAGAGTGTTGTTTCAATTGGGTACATAATGCAGGCACACCATTTGTAAAAATGCATCCCATCTTGTGCTTATGTAAAGCCATCCAATCTAGTTCATATGAAATTGCCAATGGAAGCTATCATCCCACTGTGCAAGACACTAAAGAAAAGATGGTACGTGTGAATGTAAAGACATGACTTTCTAATTTTTAAAAGTCCCACATTTTTGCAAAAAAGCTATGTTAGATAGCTTGTATATATTAGCTAAATTAGCTTGAGAAAAGTCCCACATATTTTAAAATAGCTTATGGAGAAGTTTTTTGAGTTTTTTTTTTTTTTTTTTCTTTTAGAAGTATTTTATAGAGAAGCTTACCCAAACAGACCCTTGGTCTTACATTACCATTTGGAAATTCAACTTGTAGGAAAAGCCGTCTAGGAAAATTGAATCTATTGGAGCGTTTCAAAAGTTGCCCATAGTGATGCCATCTATTGACATTATTGGCTCTGCGTTGAGAAAGGCAAGGAAGGTTTCTCCAACGAAAGGTTATTGGCTGTAATTGTGTTCTTTGGTTTGAGGTTGACATTTGTGTTTACACCTAAGCACTATGGTTGACGATGACATTGACTTCTAGTGTGCTTAAACTGTAGGAATTGCCAACATTGCGAAAAGGGAAAAAAACAAGGGGGCCAAGCAACTTGATGCATTGATGAAAGTATGTTCTTTAATTTTGAATATATCATAATTAGAGATATAATGTATATTTCAGTTTCTACTTTCCTTGTTATATAAAAAGAATGTATCATAAGTTAACAGTACAGCTCTTGTTAGGAAATTGCTGTTCCCTTGAGGACGTATGTGGAGAATTTTCCTAACAAAATGTATCTTCATCCTTATGAAAGATCTCTTATTGAGCTGACGCTTGGAGATGGATACTACGAAATGGTATGCTACTATGTTAGTGAAATGAACATTTTTTTTTAATTTCCACTAGCACATTCGCTTAGTTATTAGTTATCAGAGGACATGTATAGTCTTCCGATTCTTTTATCATTCCCATATTAGAAAGGTTTCATGAATACATATTTTTATTTTATGGTTGTATTCATATAAACTTTGTTTTTAGACTTTTTCTAATATTAGGTTTAAAATTGTTTAACAGGTGCTACAAAAGGTAGACAGTTTAAGGAAGAGGGTAGTATCTGTTGGAAAGGAACATGCTTCACTTTGTGCTAAGGTTCGTTTAGTAATTTACATTTGATTTTGACCTATTTCTTCGTGGTGTTATTCTGTAGTTGTTATGCTGCATGAAAGTATTATTTGCACCGATATTTATGATGTTTTAGTAGCAAAAGTGGGAATCCTTTAAGCTAGGTCTAGATGTCAATACCAACTTGTTCTAGATGAATGTATGGAATCTTGTCTTCACAATGGTATGATTTTATGATGTTTAATTTTTTTCTGGAGATATCTTTATATGATTTGTATGGTGTTCATTGTTTCATCCTTATAATAGGAACATTACTCTTGTCAGTACTTGTACCATCATGTCAGCCTGTTATGTTTCTGAAATTGAATTCTTTTGGATGGACTGTTCCAATGCCTCTTTAGGTAATCATCTTGTTAAATTGGTCACCCTTTGCTTTCTTAACATGATATTTCATTTCATCTTGTATCAGTCTTCATCAAAGCGAGAAGCAGAGGAAAGGCTGAATGAGGTGAGTTGTAGAACTTTTGAGGAAACATCTGCTTTTTGATTTCTCTGAAGATTTCAGTATGTTCCATGATTTTATGCAGGGTCTTAAGAAAATTGAAGAGATTTTTGCTCAAGAACGTAAAGTTGTTGATGATTTGTTAGGCATAGCCAAGGTATTCTGCATTTTCAAATTTCAACAAATGAAATCCTTCTTTGATTGTGTGTGTGTGTGCACTTTCTGTAAACATACATATCAGTGTTCACAGTTTGGGTGGCTTATGAAATATAATTTATTTTCTTCAATAATATTCCATCTCAATTCAATCTTTATAACCGAGCTGATGGTTATAAATTACAGACTCTTAGGGCAATGCCTGTAATTAATTTGGAAACTCCAACTCTCTGCCTTGTTGGAGCGCCTAATGTAGGCAAATCATCTTTGGTCCATATACTCTCTACTGGCAAGCCTGAGGTATGCAACTAAATGTTTCAATATTTCTTTGTTATATCCTTCTTACCTAGGCTGTTTTTATTTTGGCTCTTTAAAATTCTGGGTTTGAATTGGATTTTCTTACCTTACTAAGTAATTGGTTAAAATTACTACTGGAAGATCAATATTCCTATTTTGTTACTAGGTTTATCTGTGGCCATTTCCAATGGTTCTGTGTTGGTGATTCAGAAATGTTCAAGTGCCTTATGTCACAATTGTAGTGTTTTTTTCCCTCACATATTCTTCAAAGAATGGTTTAGTTTTTTCTTAATCTTCTTATGTCATAATTTCCCTAACTAACATATATACAATTAAAAGGAACCTAACTAATCAAATGTACAATGAACCTAGATACTAAACTAAGATAGATTAAATCTTGACACGTTTTGCGTCAGGCTTCAGCAAAACTTCTTAATTGCTGAATATTTGAAGATTCCACTGTCCACTCCTTTTCTCATCCCTTTTTTCTTTTCTTTCTACCTATCATTTTAGGTTTGCAACTACCCCTTCACAACAAGAGGAATTCTTATGGGTCATATTATTTTAAATTTTCAGAAGTTCCAGGTTAGCAATTTTCTATCTTTTTTGCTATTTAACGTTTTTTCCCCATTCTACACTGCATACGATGCACTTGTAATTGAATACCTTGCATGTCTGTAGGTGACAGATACTCCAGGCCTGTTGAGGAGACTTGACGGTAACTAACACTTCATTTGCTTTTCTCAGTTTTTAAATAGCACTTATTTATTTCATTTGGTAAATATTAAGATTCATGATTCAGCAATAAGAGAAGAAAGAATTCTAATAAGGAAAAAATAGAATATTGTATTGATAATGAAGATAGTGAGTACAAAGTTACTACTCAAAGTGCCACATGATTAGTTCTAATAAATTATAAATCACAATTGATTTCTTGTCCTTTTTATTTAGTTAAGCACAATATTTTCCTTGTTTTTAATTTGTTTTTCTGGTTTGGATATTTACTATTTAGAGGACAGGAATAATTTGGAAAAGTTGACTCTGGCTGTCCTTTCACACCTGCCAACAGCTGTTTTGTATGTTCATGACCTTTCTGGGGAGTGTGGCACCTCACCTTCTGATCAGGTGTGCTTCTATACTGAATTATTACAACTAAGAATAAGTGTTAAATATAAAGATAGCAGTCGAGTTCATTGCTTTCAAACTTAGAATGCAAGAAAGACAATTTCTTTCCAGTGGTTGAATCATGTACTTATCAAGACTATATGGGCTTAACTACATTTCATGGATCCATTTGAATTAAATGTCTATGTATTTATTTGAAAGTTTTTTGTTTTTTATTAATTGATTAGGCATTCAATTCTATTGATGATGGTTGGTTATGCAGTTCTCAATATACAAAGAACTCAGAGAGCGGTTCACTGGACATTTATGGCTTGATGTTGTGTCAAAATCTGATCTTTTGAAGGCATCTCCTGTTGTCTATGCAACAGATGGGCCTCATCCCTCACAACTTGAGCTTGAGAAGTACCGTAAATCAGGTCCTGATGGAGCTATTAATGTATCTGTCAAAACACAAGAAGGGCTAGATGAGGTGAGGAAAATCTGTTATAATTTTCACATTTTTGCTAGAATCTCTAATATTATGGGTGTAGGTGAGAATAAAGCAACAGTGATGAATGCTACACAATGTTTTGGTGGTGGAGTTCAGTAGCTAAAGAGCTAAACAATGACCGTGTTGATTCTGGTTTATGCAATTCTTGTGAAACAAGAAAGCCTTGTGAAAGTATGCTAGATGCCTAGATGTGTTGTATTTGAAAAATATAAGTCTCACGTTGACCAGAGACAATGTTGAAATGCATGGGGACAATCTCACCCTATAAGTTAGTTTTTGGGGTAAAGTTAGATATCAGAGTTTATCCTGTATCTATTAATGAACCACCCACTATATCATTTCCGTACCAGCATGAGGGGGGTATTGGGAAATTCCAAATTCCAGATTGTCTAGCGATAGTGTTAGCATATAGTCTATAACTGGGGGCAACTCTCATCCTATGAACTAACATGTTGAAAGTTTTGAAGATTCAAGTGCACAATAAATTAGAACATTAGTGGATTTTTGGGCTTTTACCAGTGATACTTCAAGTAATTTTAGGATACTTATACTTCCATTAGGTGTTGATGATGCTTTAAAATTTAGTATGCTTACATTAGTTTAATCGTATTTCTTTTATACAATAATTTAACATGGCATTAGAGAAATATGATTTTTCATCACCTAGTCGTGTCAATATTTTATTTCTAAGTACAGTAAAGTTTCTTACTCCTCACATTGTGTGTCTCTTGATTCTTTCCTTCCCATTAGCCATGCTCCAATTCTGAACAACAGAACACTAGTTTCTCCCACTAGTAAAACCATGATCTGCCCTGGGTTCCTTTCAACAATGTATCTTGTTCCTTGTGTATGAAACTAGGTCACCAAAGATAATACCACTCTAATGCAAGGTTAAAATTATAGAGCATAGGCAGAGGAGTAGAAACAGAGAATATGGATACTAATGAAAAATATGATATTGGATTGAGTTTGTGTATATAAAATAAAAACACTGACATCTATTTATACTAATAATTTGCTTTAGTATTAGGCCCAACCTCACTAATGTAATAATAAGGCTCCTGACTCCTAATTAAATTACTGAGAAACAAGTTAACAAAGGCTAAAATGTTTCATATTTAGGAGACTAGATGAATCCACATTTTATTCTAAATTATTCTGTAAAATGATTAAGATATTATGAGATGTTTTAACTGAACTTAAAAATAATAAATTGGTGCTCAAGGCAATCATAGATGTGAAGATCAGATTATTTTTCCTTCATAAAAACTTCAATTGGATTGAGGGGTAAGAAATAAGTAGAAAAAACATTTAGATGGGGAAAATGGGGTGATGAATCCAATGCAAGGTATATTTTGTTACAAGAAGATAAAAATATGCTGAGAGACATTTGATACACCAAAACTATTGGAGTAGCCTTACTTTTTCTGATGGATTTATATTCCCCCCCCCCCCCCCCCCCCCCCCCCGAGCTTATTGACAATTAAGGGTTGTGTTACTTTTGTTGTGTAGTTGAAGCGGAGCGTGCATGAACTACTTAATTTGCAGATGGCCAAGATAAAAGGATATAAGCAACAACCAGGAGAAGTGAAAGGTGTCACACTCCACTAAGGGTGTTCTCAAATTTGTGAAGACATTTCCTGGTCAAAAGGGGAGTCTGAAAACTTCATGTGCCTGAAGAATATCTTTGTAAAGTAAGTTAGCAGCTCTGTGGCCAGGCTCCAAGCAGGAAAAAGAAGCAAAGGCTTCTTCATTACTTCCTTCAAGCAATTAAGCATTGTAGAGTAAATTGACGGGTTGGCTGAGCATATGAAACATTAAGAAAATGTTTGGTCACATTAGCTTTGTGGAGGAGATCATGTTCCACCCTTATTGACCTTCTTGAAGAAACAAAAAATGCTTATTTATCTAGCCAATTGGTTGTTATTGGCTGAAACCATAATGTATCTTACTATCTTATGTCCATTTCAGAAGTCATCATAAATTAGTTGATGTTAAAATCTGAATTGATATTAACAAAGATATATCATAATGTATTGATATATTTGATATATTCATAATATCTAGTGTAAATTCTTATTTATACTAATTATAATTCTAGCCAATTAGGAAACAATCATGCTAAGATAAAGAAATAAGTGTAAATACTAAACTAACTAATTGGAAATATATATTTTAAGGTATTCCGGATCTTAAAATGTATATTTAAGATCAATTAATCCGGAATATATTATACTAATTTCAAATCAGGTGATTCGGAATGAAATAGCAGGATATGACCAATTATATGCTGGATCAATTAATTCGGAATACAAAATATTAATATTCTAGATCAATTGATCTAGTATATAAATATAATATTATATTTCCGAATGAGTCAATATAAAATACAATTGGTCTTGTCCTACTACTTTATTCCAGATCATCTTATTCAGATTAAAATATTATATTTTGGATCAACTAAATATAAATTTTAAGCATTCTGAATTAACTGATCTGAAATACTTTAAAATTTATATTCTGAATCAATTGATTTAGAATATATATGAAGGTATGTTGGAATTTTTTGAATTATTTTAAGCACGTGGGAATAGCAAAGGGTCCTAACAAAAAACTACCTAGTTTTAAATGATTTACACGAGGTTCCGTATTCATGTCTCATTGTTGCTATTATACACTCAAATTATATACTGGCTTTCAGTAACTGTACTTTTGAAATTGAAGGGGATGATTCCTATGAAAGTGTAGGACCTTTTACTACCACAAGTATATAACAGCCACTGAGTATTTTAATTCTATTTATAATATAAAATGAGTGTTAACAAAGATATATCATAATGTATTGATATATTTGATATATTCATAATATCTAGTGTAAATTCTTATTTATACTAATTATAATTCTATTTATCTATGAAGTATGTCCCTTCAATATCCATGTTGCCTCTATGAAAAGAAACTATGACTATAAATTGAAGAATTTAAGTTTTATCCACTATTCATCTATATACTAGAAGAATGGAAGAGGTGAATTGTTAACAAGTTGTCAACCAAATATAGTCACACCCTTCTAAGTCTTATTGGAGTATGTTGAATATTCTATTGCCTCTAACCACCTTTTTACAATCTAAGAACCCGATTTCGATTTTCAACCTCTTTCCCTTTCATAGTACACCCAACTAACCCAATATTCAATCACTCTTAGAGAAATCGTTGTCCCCATTCGTAGAAAGAGGCTATGACAATCGTTATACAAGATATGTTGCAACAAGGAATTATTGTACCAACCACAACCCCTATTCTTCTCATGTTCTCCTAGTTAAGAAAAAGCATGATGACGTTCTGTAACATTCCAATCTAAAATAATAATGAAAAAGAAAAATATCTATTAGTAATATTTAACCATTTAATTCTCTCTACTTAAATTTGTTTCATACAATCAAATTATACGTTCACATATTTCAAATTATTTACTAAAATTCCATAACATACTATTTATATAAAACATTTCATGTCTTTTTTCCACCAAAACATGTTAAAGCATAACCCATGCAAAACAGAGACATAACTTGTCAATTTTCCATTAGAACTTAACTATTACAGAACTCATATATATAACATATTCTAATACATAAATTATTTCAACCACAAAATGAGTAATTTCGCTACTGCCACTAATCCATTCCCAATCCTGCTAATTATGATCTCCGTTGCCATCACTAGTATCTGTTCCCGTGCAAAGCACGATCATTCATAAAAAATACACAAATATTGCAAGGGTAAGCATAATAATACGTAAAATTCATAATATAGAAAACTTAAAAATCATAATATCATCAATCAAATCAATCATACTTATATTCCTCTCAATACAAGCATTTCACATGACATGTTCAGACTTGACAAATTCCGAAATATCTACATTGGGTTCAGACAACGAGGCGGCTTAATACCTCTTCCAATTGGCGACAAGCGTCCAAACTGTCTGTGTTACCACCAATTTAAGTTTAAGCAATACTCATCTGACAACCACAAACTGATGTCTAGTGTCTACCTTATGACACACAGTCTGTCTGAGTATTTCCTTTTGGCACCCCCTTGCATATCTGGTACCAGGACCATAATATAAATCACAAAAATATCCCTTTGCACATATGATATTTTGGATTACATTGACCCCAGTTGTGTCCCTAACATCAATGTACCTCACAAAACATATCATTCAAGGCTAGGTTACCCTACTGTAATTACCCACAACCAACAACATCAATAAATATATTCTTTTATGCATTCCAATCATATGCATTATATCACAATTTCAAATAATACATTGTCATTCCAATAATTTAATTCTAGTCACAGAAAATCAATTCAACAAAAAATAAATTACTCTACCATAATGGCTATATCCAAACTATCCAATAATCATCCCCCACACAACACATCATATATCTCAACTATGAAATTCTAATATACGCTAATTCAATAAGTTCAAATCAAAATCAAATACGCACTATATTAAATAGTTCAAAACACAATTAAAATAAATGTTATAAATAGCTCAAAATATAGTCTAAATACTCACTATTTCAAATAGCTCAAATCTCTCAACTATCAAATCATTTACCTATTAACAAAAATCAACAAAAGAGCTTCCCTTACCTATTTCTTCTTTTCAAAGCTAACTCAAAAGAAAATGAGGAAATCCACCTGAAGAAAAACATCCCAATTTAAACAGGAACCTAAGAAATTAAATTTTTCAAAGAAATTCCCTTTTTAACATAAACGATAGGATTGAAAACGATCAGAAAAAGGTTCGTTAATTCAAGATCAGACTTACCTATAACAACGATCACTCAGCAACAGGAGTTATGGAAGAGATCGCATCGAAATCTGTCAACTAGAAACTTCACATGCAAAGGACGCAAAAAAATGGTGACACGGAGTGTAGAAGCGGTAGAAAAGAAAAGAAACTGAAGAAGAAGGAAAGAAAGAGAAAAGAAAAAAAAGGAAAAGAAAAGGAAGAAAGAGAAAAAGGAAAAAAAAAGAAAAAAAAGGAAAAAGGAGTGGGGTGAGTTTAGTAAGTTCTGACTTGCTATTCGCATCCCCTCCTAAATCGATTTCCGAAAACTCTTCGAAACTCAATGAAAACTCTCCAAAATCAAGAAATAATTATTATATTTCACTTCCCATCTCCTAACTCTTTTTTTTTAAAAAACTAATTAACTAATAATGTTATTATAAATAAATTCAATTATTCTCCACTGTTATACTAATATAAGATAATTAAACATTTAATTCCCCATAACATTTATTTCTATTCCACTAATAATCTATCAACTAAACCGGTCCTTACACGTTCTACTATCGTACATCGTTTCTCTATTCCTGCAATGGATGAGCTTTTGGATGAATTGAAATTTGTCACTATTTTTCTAAGATTGACCTACATAGTAGCTATCACCAAATCAGGGTGGTGATGGACACACAAGGCAAGATTTTGCACTTTTGATGGCCGTCATGAATTTCTGGCGATGCCAATTGGACTTGTCAATGCTCCATCTACCTTTCAATCTGCCATGAATGTACTTTTGAGGCTTTACTTAAAGGTGATTTGTTTTACTGTTATTTGATGACATTCTTGTTTATAACACTTCATTATCTAATGAGCTAACACATGTTAGATTAAGGGTCGATTTGTTTGTACATAAAAAAACACCTTTTAAAATTGTTTTAAAAAGTTGATTGTATGTTAAAGATTTTTGTATAATCAGTTTTTTTTTAAAGGCGAAACAAATTATATTATATATGCCTGAATTATGAAACAATGAGTTTCATAAACTATACATTAGCAAAAAGGATTATGAGCCCGAAATAAAGGACTCATCTTAGTTCCTTCTATTTACGAAACTAGATAATCATCTATACATAAGACTACAGAATGTCATCTACTTCATATTTAACAAGCATAGCCGATGATTACTACTCCCATCCGAAAAACTACATCCTCTATTAAAGCCAAACCTGTATGACAACTATTTTCACGAGAGCACCTGAATAATGGTCATGATATCTAAAGAATCCCTAATCCTTCCTTTGAAAATTATGGAGTTCCTAGATATCCATATACTCCAACACACCACTATGGCAAACAAATACCTACACTTTGTTTTATGTTTACCTATCATCCACGAAGTAGACAAATGAAACAGTTGGTCAACGTCCTCCGATGGTGATTCAAGTCCTAACCATCTAAGAACTTTTATACTACACTTGTTGAAAAAAGTTTCACGATAAAAATAAATGCTTATTTGACTCTGGATGCTCCATACATAAAATGCATGAGATTGCGTTTGGATGGATGTTTACTCCTCTCTTCACCAAGTTATCTGTCATTTGGAGTCTATTTAATAGTAATTTCCACGCAAATTTGAAGGCAATTTTTCCTTCCATAACCTCTCACTCAACTGTGGATTCAACAATAACTGGCCTTCTTGGATAGTCCCCTCTCCTAGCATGCAGTATGCCTCTACTACAGTGAATTAACCCTACCACATAACTTCCAAACCCAAGTGTCCTTTTGCACAGGACACAATGTCACATTCTGTAACATGCCCACAAAAGATTCCAGTAGTTGTTCCTCCCACACAAACAACCGCCTCTGCCACCTCCTTGCCTCCTCTAAAAGCCTTCCCATATCCTTAACTGAGGCCCCCTTCTGTAAGGCCAAGTCATATAGCCTGGGAAACAGAGACAATAGTGAACCTTTCCCTAACCAGTTGTCTTGCCTGAACAAAGTATCTCCCCCGCTTCCAAGTTTCCTCCCAATATTAGTAGAAAACATCTCAAAATTGGGTTTTGCAGACCATCTAATTCCCATATATCCCTCCACCATGCTAAACACTTGGCTCGTGAGGTCATCTGGTAAAATTTATCCTGAAAATTCCCATACCTCAACCTTAACAATGGATTCCAAATGGCTGTGCTATCATTTAGGATCGCCATCGCCACTTGGCCAGTAGGCTTAGGTTGAACTTGCTCAAACATTTGACTCCTAATCCCCTTTCTGATTTAGGCCGACACATTCTCCCAGCTAATCCAGACAATTTTTATTACCTCGACATTCCCCATCCATAGGAATTTCCTTTGATGCCCTTTTAATATTTTTAACACCTTTCCCAGAGCCCTGTAAAATGATAAGTACAAAGGTAAACTTGATAGAACCGAATTCAACATTTCCAAACGACCCGTAAATGACATATTCTTCACCTTCCACCCTGAAAGCCTATTCTAGAATTCATCGATAATTGGCTTCTATACTACTGCTTATCTAGGATTAACCCCCACCAACATTCTTCCTAGAAATTTAAATGGTGGAGAACTTACTGAGCCATTCAGCATGCATCCACAACATGTTCAAACATTGGATCCACATTCAACTCATATAACTGACTTTTGTGGAAATTCACCTTGAGCCCAGATACCATCTCGAATCCTCTTAAGATAACCTTTAGGATCTACATTGTCTGGAAATCAGCTTCCCCCAACAACATCGCATCATCGACAAACTACAACAATGAATATTTTCCACTCGCTCTAACGTTAATCTCCTTATATCTTTCTTTTTGAATAATTGATCAGTACAACTCTGCCAGACCTTATGTTACCACAAAAAATAAGAATGAGGACAAAAGGTCACCTTGCTTAATTCCCCTTACAGAACCAAACTCAGGAGTTGGGCTTCCATTCACCAATATGGATACGTAACTGGAACAAATAATACTTGTTATCCACATCCTCCACCTATTTCCAAACCCCATCCTCCCAAGCATGTAGTCTAGAAATGACCAATTAACCGAGTCATAAGCCTTTTTGAAATCTACTTTAAACAAGAAACACAGTTTTTTAAGCCGATATGCCCTATCAATAATTTCATTGGTTACCAAAACCCCATTTAAGATGGATCTACTCTGGATAAAGGTTGTTTGACAATCCGATATAATCTCCCCCAGTACTCGCTTTAGCCTGCTTGCTAGAATCTTTGATATAATTTTTTGAACACTTGATATGAGAGAGATAGGTTGATACTGCGAAAGGTTTTGGGGGTGCCCCACCTTCGGTATTAGAGTTAGGACTGAAGACTTAGTGCCTCTAGGGAGCCTTCCAGAGCCATGAAACTCTTACACCACCTTAACAACATCACCTCCCATTATCTCCCAGCATGACTTATAAAATTCATTCCAAAACCATCCGGGCGAGGACTCTTTCCACCATCGCTAGCCCACACCGCTGCTTTAATCTCCTCAGCAGAGAACAGATCTTCTAGCTTTACCCAATCAGCCTTAGAAATCTACCTAAAATGTACTCCATCCAATGTAGGTCTGCTACTTTACTTCTCTTCAAATAGCTCATTGAAATACTTTATCACTTTTGACTTAACCTCTGTCACACTATCCACCCAGCCTGAGGCAGATTCCACGCCCAGAATATTATTCCTTGAGCATCTCAATTTAAAACAATTGTGGAAGAATTTCAAATTATTATCTTTAAATACAACCCAACTGACTCTACATTTTTGCATAATGGTGTTTTCCATTACCTTTGCCATACTCCAATATTCTGCTAATATGTCACTTCTAGGCCTATGTTCTACCTCATCACCCATAAAAAACAAGTTATCAATTTCCTCCAATTCCTTTACCTTATCCGCCAAAAGGTACTTAGTCTTTAATAAAACTTCGGAGTTCCACTTTTTGATTGCCACCTTCAGACCCTTCAATTTAGACATAAATTGATAAGCCTGTCAGCTAGATCCTGTGAATGACATCCAAAAATCTTTTACTAGTTCATGGAACGATGTCTGATTCAGCTAGTGATAAAAAAACTTGAACGGTTTCGCCCCCCAATTCAATACATTATCTTTAGCCATGGCCCAACTATGATAAGAAAATTCCCTAGAGCCAATCCATTGAGAACATATATTCCACTCATCAATCAAATATTGGGAAAACAAAAATATGTCTAACCTGCTAGAAGTAGTTTGATCTAGAGAAATCCATGTAAACTACTTTCCATAGCAAGGCACATCCACCAGCTCTATCTGATCAATAAAGAGTCAAAATTTTTGCATCTTCGACCCCGGATGAAAATTTGAAGCTCCAACCATTTCCCTTCTACTTACCACTACATTAAAGTCCCCAGCTAGACACCACTGGACATCTGGACATCCCATCCTTATCATTAATAAATCTCCCTACAATTTCTTCTTCCCAACCAATGAGCATGGAGCATAAACACTAATGAGACAACACGTCTAGTATGACTCATCACCTAATATCCCCAAACCCAAAAAGCTATCTCCTTGGATATGCCAAAGAACCTCAAATAACGTTTTCTTCCAAATCGATAATAGTCCTCCACTTAGGCCACTCGACAGAAGATACCTCAATTCAAAATCCCTATTTCCCCACATCTCCCTTACCTCTCAGTCTTCAATAACTTGACATTTAGTTTCTTGGAATAAACAAATATCAATTTTATTCTTCATCACCATTCTTCTAAGTCTCCTTCGTTTCAATCGGTCTCGAAATCCCCTTACATTCAAAGACAATAGCTTCATTTGACTTGAATTTGATCCCCTTCTTTTTGAGCTTCCTTTCCTTCCCTATCTCTCCTTTTCAAGTTACTTATTTCATCAATGTAAACCTACTCCTTCTCATCTCCCCTTACTACACCTATCACCTTCATGTCCTGCCAAATCTTACCAAGGTCCACACCTTCAACATATTTGGGTCCAGTGCTTCCTTCTCCACTCTTCCTGGCCTGCATGAACATGACATCACTGGTAGGATAAGGTGCATTTCCTAAAAAGGCACCTGGGCTAGTCGTTCTTCCACTCCCACGACCCATGTTACACCTATCAAGGCTTCGACGTTGTTGCTTCTTCCATACTCCTACCATTCTCCGTTCCTGCGTGCCCGCATCACAAACCTCTTACAGCCTCACCAAAGACCATTTATCTTGGTCATAGGGCTTCGTTGACGTGGAGTCTCCCTCATTGCTAGTTGCTCTAGATTTATGCCCACATTCGGTTTGGCCCTGATATTCAGATGAGATGCCTTCTTCAAGCATTGTTCCATTACCCATCCCGACCACTTCCTTTGCTCTAGCTGAAAACATTAGTGTTCCGATAAAGAAAGACCTCCTCACATTGGCCATAATCTGAATTCCAGACGTAGCCTTTGCCTTCCTACATTCGGTTTGCATTCTTGGGCAGCTTTTATTTGGTTGCTCTCCATTATGGCCTTCCACTAATTGATTTCGTTGGTTTGTATCAAAATTGGCACAAGAACTTCTCAACCAGTTTTCTAAACGCACCTCCCCCTCTCCTTCAACCAGTGGGCCCAAACCCACTCCACATTGGTCAGTGACAGCACGTAAAGGAACTTGGCAGAAAAGGTTTGACTCCTTTCTCATGTTTCTGTGTTTTCTGGGGGATGTTGCCTTGTTGTCCACATCAAAGCAAGTTTGTACTGTAGAGGAGTTGTAGCTTTGTAGATAGGTATTCAAATTTGACTTCCTTTGTTCCTCTTTTTCGCATTCACCAAGAACCTCCCTAGACATAGCCTGCAGTTCCTACTCCATGGCGTCTCCTCCTTCATCTTCACCGAATCTATCGTCTGAGCATGAGAATGAATCACTTGACATGGTCTCCTCCCATCCATCCAAAACACCATCTTCCACCATTTTAATCTCAAATATTAAATCATCAATATTAACACACACCAAATGATTCATGCACCTTAGTTGACATAGCAAAACGAGTTATATCCAAACTCTCTTTCTGCTTCGTGGGTGTGTCTATTCGAATAAATTCACTATGAAAGGTTGCCAACATTTGAAAAAATTTCTCCTCTCACACTTGCGGTGGTATTCCCATACACTTCACCCACACTAACCTCTCATTATCAATAGTTGATGGTTCCCATAACAGAATTTCGCTAAACCATGACTTAACCCATTCAAAACTTACATCAAGATACTCTTTTACATCCTTTTCTTCATGTGTCTCCAGCAAAATGAGATTCAACCCTAAAGGAGTTGCCCTTATTCCCAAGACACCTTCTTTATGCAAAAACTGTTGGGTTAAGTATGTGTTACCTTTCTTAATCACCTTCTCCACATAGGCTGTTGATAGCTTGACCACCTCCTTTGCCTCAAATTTTTACAAGAGCTCGATCATGGATGCTTTGTTCTTCCATGCAGGATTCGCATGCCTTCCAACTTCCAACCCTGGAGGCCTTTTAACAACACTTGCATAAGAAACTTCGTTCCCAGTATTCAGTTGCACTATGAATGACCCCTGTTTTTGATCCTCCATGTCTCCAGATTTGAACTGTGCGGTCATCTTCCCATTCCTCCTCTCATGCAATGCCGATTTCTGTTTTCTATATCTAGGAATGTTCACCCAAATCTTCGCGTCCCTTATGAAAATATTATCGAGCTTCAAGGCCATGAATCTCTCGTCTTCCACCCCAACAAACTTTGCAAACCGGAATCGTTTTCCTTGTCTATCAGTCTTGTTTGGGATGACCACCTCCGTGATCCTTCCATATCTTTTAAAGATATCCCACATATCTTTAGCATGATCCCCGTCTGGAAAGTGCGTAAAGAAAAACGTCGAGATATCTGTCCATTCCACCTCCAAGCTACCTTGGCACAATGATCCTCCACCATCACACCTAGCTTTGTTAACATTGCCTCTCCTCGATCTACCCCTGTGAACCTCACTCCAACCGTCCCCTGACATATCCATTCTGACTCTACTTTTGTTTGAGAAGGATGAAGATCCTTGAATAATCAGTTTGGTTATAATCATAAAAAATTACTTTTAACTCTTACTCTTATGTGTTAAGAAATAAAAGGTTCTGCGTTTTTTAAAGATTTTTTCTCTCTTCTATTCCAACTTTTTTTTACAAGCAGTTTTGAGTTGCTTTTAAAAAAAAACAGAAAACTAATTATTTTCTGCTTCTACTTCTTAATAAAGTTTAAACAAGTATTT
Source organism: Psophocarpus tetragonolobus (assembly GCA_037954015.1). Lineage (NCBI taxonomy): Eukaryota > Viridiplantae > Streptophyta > Magnoliopsida > Fabales > Fabaceae > Psophocarpus > Psophocarpus tetragonolobus. Next base: position 21,152,257 of record CM075691.1, read on the forward strand.
TAAAAATTCTTATTAATAATTTTTTAAAGAAATAATCTTAAGCTTAATCTAATTTTATGATTGCTAGTATCTAATCAGCTATCTGCAAAATTATCTAAATGTGTTTTTGGGTACATTCAGTTCATTATTTAGAGAATACTATTTCTACTGAAGGGTGGAACCTAATCCACATAAAGTAAGAGCATTTCTAAATTGGCCTCAACCAATTATAGGGTTTCTTCGGTTACAGAATTAAAAAAAAAAATCACCAAAGGTCCAGTGCTTGCCCTTTCAGATTTTTTTCAGACAATGTCTTACAAGCTAAAGTCAGCGGTATGTTAACTGAAGGAGACAATTAATGCAGGAAAAAAGATGTATTATTAATTAACATTAATTATATTTTAATTAAATTTGAATTGTAAAATAAAAATGAAATGAACCTTTGGTGTAAGGTTTTGGATACAAATCCTACAATGTTCTCATTGTTTTATATTTTTGAAATTAAACGTCAAGACATCACCCTAATCCCAATATAATGATTTTTTACTTTAAAAACAAAATATCTTGATTTGATAAAATTTGGAGACACAAATTAGCTAAATATTTACTACGTTAACAACTGTCGAAAAACTAAAAGCCTAATAATTAATATTTCTCATGCATGCATTCCTTTTAGGAAAATGATGACTCTTAGCTATTACAATTCCAATATAACTTACCATATATACTTAACTTTATCTATGCTAAAATAATTTTTAAGTACCAATGAAATATCTAAATTTTAAGTCTAAGTAGGCATGTTGACCACATGTTTGTGGTATTCGCCATAGGGGGTGTGGATCACGTTTTTTGGACAAAAATATACTGTAAATAAGAAGCAATACTTAAACAAAAAGAAAGATAATAACATTATTTTGTTAACGTAGTTTGCACTTTATGCTTACATTCACGATAAGTTTTGAGACTATATTGAAAAACCTGTAAACTCTTTCTCTTGACTCGCTCTTTAAACTTAGTGATTCTTCTCTTCTCAAAATTCTTTATAGTTTTATATATCAAACATTTTAAATTTAAATGAGTACACAAATTTCTAGTACAAATAATATCTTTAAAATTCAAACAAATCCTAAAGATAAAACAATATCTTTTCTAAAACAATATATAAAAATTTGAAATTAAAATAATTTAAATTATTTTTCAACAACACTAATGTTTTTGTGCATTCCTCACGAAATTTTATCTCAGTTGGCCACATCGACCATGAGTGTGTTTGATTTATCATTTTAGCTAGCTAAAAGCTGAAAAAAACTAGCTAAAATGGTAGATGAAATGATTTCAGTTCCGTTTGAATAGTAAAAATATAAGAACTTTTTTAGGAGCAACTAGTTTTTTCAAAAAAGTTACTCCAAGTAACTTTTCCAAAAGATCTTCTATTTTCAGCTACTAGCTAATTTTATTTTTATATGCTTATCCTTTATTAATTAATGCATTGTCTCCCATTAATTCTCTCGTCACATTATACAATCTCTCTCATTCATTTCTCTCTCTCTTTTATTAATCTAATTATAATAATTTATAATATAAATATATAACTATAGAAGATTATTATTTAAATATGTAATTTAAAATTTATATATTTAATTATAGAAATTATAATTTAAATATTAATTATAGTAGTTTATTATTTAAATATATAATTGCATAAATTTATAATTTAAATATGTAATTATAATTTAAATGTTATTATAGAAATTTATAATTTAAATATATAATTGTAATAATTTATAATTTAAATATATAATTAATTTATATTATTAAAATATATTATATTATTGTAAATACATCATTGTTGATCTAATGATTAATGATGTCTTTATTTATCATTTTATAACTTTCAATTAGTTGATAAATTAGTTTTACCAAATACTTACAATTATTTTTTCAATTTTAGTTAACTTCTAACTTTTAGTTAGCTTTTGAACTTTGAATCAATTTTTCAACTAGTTTTGTGAAACGTGGTATTTATCAAAGTGGTGTGGGTACTGCTAATAAATAATAGTTTTGTGAAACGTGGTATTTATCAAAGTGGTATTTATCAAAGTGCATGTAATTTGCCTCTAAGTTGACTGCGCCACAGATGTGTGGGATTGGCCATGCGAGTATTGATCTCGCTAATAAATAATAGGAATCAAAAGTATGACATACTTAGATTCTGATATCACTACCATAAAAAAATAAAGAACAGCACCAAATTATTTTTCGGAGATGCCGATTTTTGGGGGGATTTTAGCTATGGATTTTAATTAGCGTTTACTAATTAGGATCATCAAGTGAGAAATTAATTTTAATTCTTGGGTTTGATGATTTTGATGTTCGATTGTGTTGGGATAATATCTGTTTGAAAGATGTTGAATGAGGCGTTTGAATATAGAAACATGTTTATAATATTTAATTTTAATTAATATTTATTATCTTTTAGTAGCTAAAAACAGTCCTAAATTATTTTTAATTAATAAAGTTAAATAAAAGAGAAGAAGGAGTGTCCACTCAACATTTAAATTTATTAACTAAAAATTAATCACTGTTCAATTTCTAACTGTCATTGAGGGAAAGACCCACGCCCATAAAATTTCTAAAATTTAATGAGTAAATTTGCTGAAAAAAAAAAATCATACCTTATAGTCACCTCTTAAATATTTCAGGGATCAATATAAAAGTTTACTCATAAGTTAATTTATAAAAAGTTTCATATCATTTAAAAAACTATATAAGATAGCTTGTGCCTATTTCTTTACCTATAAGCTAATTTCCATTTTATTTTTTCATCTTATTTTCTTCTTTTAAAAATGTTTTAGATAAATGCATCCAAACATACCTGTTATCAATGCGTACTACCCATAGACTCCAAGTAATTAGATCTAATTAGGTTGCCTTAAAAATGATTGTGTTTTTATTGTGGATATGTTAAATGATATGTAACTTTAGGATCTTACCTACCTCATTAAGATCATTATTAAGATATGCATCTAGGTTAGAGTTGGTGGCGATAAATTGATTGTCGTGTTAATATTGCATGCTATATTTATATTACAAGGAAAAGAGCAGCTTAGTATATTGCAAGGTTTGTAAAGAAAAGACCACAACATTGTTAATAGATGCTTCGCGTTGTTCAGATGTTCGTAGGTTATTCTTGTTGGGAGGACCACATCATTGTAGGGGTGTGTAAAAAAACCGGTTTGGTTTCAATCCGAGCTGATTTAAATCGAACCCATTTAAGAAAATTTAACTAAATTATTTTTAAAAGGTAAATAGGTTCGAATTGAAAACCAGTTACCTTCACATATTTTTTTTATACTGAACCTGAAATAGTGAAATCCTCACTAAGGCTTTCTCATGTTACTACTTAACAGTCGACACTCATTACTCAATGCTATTGTGGGTTTTGGCACATGACTGTGGGTTGTTCGCTTATTTTGCCGAGACTATGACAAACATGTGAGTAAAAACCAAAGGTTGTGGTGCACAGTACTATTCACAAGTAGGTAGGTTTTGGCTATCATAGGGACTTATATGAAAGGCTGAACTAAGGAGATGACACTGTGGGGCTGTTCTTTTTTGTGTGTGTGAATACGTCTATGGTCTTATTTGGGACTTGGTAGTCTTTGTTTGAGAAGGTTATGAAAACCTTTTTCATTCCTAAATTTTTCTGTTAGAATTCATCACAAATAACTTATTTTGGTGGGTTCAACAGTTACTTTTTCACTTTGCTATTAAATTATTATCTCTGTTATTTTCAATAAATTCTTATCAATCAGAGAATTTCAGAAAGAAAATTTCTAAGACAGTTTCCAAGCACTCCTCTATTTGTTTTGTCAGAAGTATGAATATCAGTCTAAAGCATCTCTAATCATTCACAACTTTGTGGAAATCACTGCTGAAGTTTGGTATGCGACTTAGAGCTTCAACGTTATCTTCATCATGCGCATCATTAGTAAGAACCGAAAAGAGACTCAAGAGTAAATGAACCAAGAGTGTCATTTATCTAGAATTATAAAATGATAATATAAAATAATGCAATGTAGGATAACTTAAAATATGCATACCTATAATTTTAAAAGTACAAAATAATTTTAAAAAATAAAAATAATTATAGATAAGCATAAATGTAATTTAGAGAAAAATAGTAAAACGTAAGAATTGAGAAGAAGAAGAAGGTAAAATATAATCAATACAAGTAGGAGTAATTGTGTAAAAAAGAAGAAAATAAGATAATGTATTTTTTTGTGAATTATATATTAATATAATGTATACATATGAGGAATAATAATTTTCTCATTTAATATTTTATTTTTCAAAAATTATAATAAGAAATAAAATTAATTTAAAAATAAATTTTAAAAAAGCATGAATAATATATAGTAGGTGTTCAAAATTATATATTTAATATTTTAAATCTTTTTTTAAATTAATTTAAAAACTGTATAAATTTTGTAAAAATAAAACTACGTGAATTTGGTATATAAATCAGAGATGTAATTCAAAATTTAAACTATACCAAAAATGGTAAAAAATATTAAATATTTTAAATTTAGATTGCATGATTTAAAATATACCGAATAATTTAAAATATTTACACAGCATGATTTGGTATATTTAAATTTTAAATTCAAAATGATTTAAATTAATTTTAAAACATGCATGATTTTAATATATGTTTTTAAGACTGAATGAATCAATAATTGAACATGTAAAAGTACTAAATTGATTCAACTAGTTGAATCAGTGATTAAAATTGATCATACTAAATACATCTTAATATTTTTTATTAAAAAAAGTTATTAAGAACTTAATTATAAAAAAATATATTTTTACTAAATACACTTTAATATTGCTAAGTTGACACTTATTTTTATTAATTTTTAAATTTAAAAAGGTAAACTTAGAAAAATAAGAGCATATTTAGTAAAATTTAATTTTATTAAAAAATTATGAAACAGTTTAATTGGTTGAACCATTAGTTCTTCCATTTTAAAATTATTTTTTATTAGTCTATTTTTTGTATTGACCAAATAAGTTAGTAAATCAATTTTTCGGTTGAACCGAACTATTATTAAACGTAGATTTTAGCATATAAAAAATGTTTATTGTTTAAAAATTATTATAAGGTGACACGCGTGCAATAGATAATTAGTATGCATATCGGTTTGATAGTGATATAGATATTTTTTTTACCATTGGAAATATTTATATTATACTGTTGATGGGAACGTTTTTAAGAGTTTTTTTAACAGAATTTTTAGAAAAAAATTTAACATCTTGTCTCTTTCAAATTATTATTTTTTATTTTATTTTTAAATTAAACTTTATTATTTTCTAAACAATTATAAATAAAAAAAATTGTTGAAGATCCCACACTTATATATTATTATCACCAAATTAATAATAATATATAAATAAGATGTAAATTTACAATGTAAATTAATTAATTTGAAATACCCGCATCATGATTTGTTGCAGTACACGTCCGAATGTTGTTTCATTAAAAGAACATCAACTTTGCAGGCAGCGTATATGAATGTCGAAGGGTTAACCATTTGATCATATTAATATGCGATATTAAGTTTTATAAATAAAATTAAATATTACATTTGTCTTGAATTTTATAATCTGTGTCCCTAAAAAAAACATATATACGTGATATGCTGTGACTCTTTGGGTGAAGATGTGGTAGAAATAATAATTTTATCCTATTTTAAGCTCACATCTTATAACATTCTTTTCGTGTTTTGTTGTTCCATTGTTAGTTAATACCAACTATCTTTTATAAATAAATAAATAATATTATACATTGATTTTAATTACAAGTAAAATTTAAATATTATTCTCTTATTTAATAAGATTATATTTAAAATATATATCCTTCAATTATCAGGATTATACTAATTTCCAATATAAGATAAAAAAAAAATCACTTTTTAACCGAAATTGATACAGATTAATAAACTTGACTAATGTCTTTAATAAGTGTGCAATCCAATTTTTTATAAAAAACTCAAAGGGGTATTATTTTAATATAATAATATAGTTATTATGTTGAGTTGGAACCGTATTAAATAAAATAATATGTAGAATTGTTTTTTAGAACTTCTAAAACAAATAGTACTAACAATTAATTAAAATAAAAAAAGTTTAATTAGTATGTTATGATAATATAGAAAAATTTTATATTGACGTTTAATCACAATTTTTCACTTATATAACTTTTAAAATATTAATTAGTAAAGTTAATAAACTTATTAACCATAAATAAAATATTATGATTGAATTTTAGTGTAAATTTTTTTATAGTACTTAAATTCAAATAAAAAAAATACAATCATTTAGTTTAATTACACTTGGTATCCATATTTAAATCACAAAATTAAAATTTATCCTATCATTAAGTTAATATTACTTAATATTTTTTACTTAATAATTAATCAACCTCCATTCAATTATCATTGGAGACACTAATTATGGCTGCTCTGCTCTTTCTTATGAATAAATAGGTTATCTATTGAAAAGAGTGAAGGTAATAACATTCCATCCACTTATATATATAGTTAAAAATGATATCTGATTTGTGTTAATTACATGTGTTGTAATTTTTACTACTGAAAGATGGGTTTGAAGATAAAAATCCTAGGCCTGTTGGCCATGCTCCTTTTCATCACCCAAGACGTGGCTGCAGCAAGGGATATCAAAGAGGGTGACCTATATATGTTTCTCTTTATATATATATATAATTATGAGTTTTTTCTTTAACAATTAACATAATTATGTTATTGCTATAAAATATTTACTGACTTTGCTTACTACTTTTACTGAGATTTCCTCTTCCAATCACGTTTTCATAAGCAATTTGAACCTAAAGTTTTATTTAAAGAGACCGAATAAAGTATTAGGCGAACCAAAGACATTCTAATTGTTGAATATTTTAAAATAAAAGAATACTGACTGAATTGTAAACACTACTTACTTAAATAAATTTTTTTACCTAAAGTTTAAAAAAAAAATCATTTAGTGCTTGAAATTCAAAAATAGTTTTTTAGTTTCTGAAATTAATTTGTTTTTTACATTAACATTGTCTATTTATAAAAGTTCCAATGTATTTGGTTGTTTTAGATGTGAAATTAAACATTCAAAAGTTGAGGTTTAGAAGAAAAATGATTTACTAGTAAAAAAATGTACTTCCTGTTAGCAAATTTTTAACGGCATTAATTAGAGAAAAAAGATTAAAATGAATCAAAACTAAAATAATATTTTTAAATTTTAAGAATTAAAAATAATTTTTGATAAAACGTTAGTAAAAAAACTTATATAAACCTAGATGTAATATAAAAAGATATTACTAATATATTTTGGTTATAAGCGTTTTATAATTTCTTATTAGCTTAAATATTTTGTATCCTGGTACTATATAATTTATTTCCTTTTACTTTTTGTCCCTACAACCTTCTTAAATAATCCTTATAAAATTCTTTTCTTCATCTCTTTATTTTGCTGTCTCTACAGTATATCTATTTTTCATTATAGATAATTTTTTTTAGTCTATAAATTTTCTCCCATTATAGAAATTAATGTAAAGTAAACAAAATACTGGCATAAGCTTAAAGTTTGATAATCCTATCGCAATTTTATTTTAAAAAGACAGTTAAGTGTATTAAGAGAGAAGAATATTCATAAACAACTCATGCTCTAGTGAAGTCATTAAGGCAAGTAATGAATTCACTTTGAATCTATAACAAATCATCAATTCCAAACTCCGGTGGATCCAAATCAATAACTCTCTACCAATAAACTCCTAAACAAATATATATATCTACCATCACTGATCCCTTTTCTCCCTAACCAATTATGTAAGTAATTAATAGATGTGTGAAGTTTCTTTCCTATAGTAAATGGTTAACTTGTCAGGTGAATGTTTTTTCAGGTGAGGTTGTTAAAAGCACAAAAGAAGAAGTGGGTGATGCTAAATCACTTGGTAATGGTGGTTTAGATCTTGGTTTCCCTGCATGGCTTTGTGGAAAACCTGGCTGTTGCTTTTGGACAGTTGATAGAAATTGCTACCGCTGCTGCGAAAAACGTTAATAGACGCCATTGTTATTGAGACTAAGTTCTATGCAATAAGAAACATATTTCACGATAAAAAATCTTGTGTAGTGAGAGTATATGGATGCAATAATATGTCATTGAGCCTGTGTTAAGTTTAAGAGCTAACTCAAATACGTACAGCACAAATAAGTTGTCAAAAATCGTGACCTTTAATTCTATCAATGATGTACTAATAATTCTAATCAATGATGTACTACTAATAATAATAAAAATGATTTGATATATTTAAGTTTTAAGATTGTAAAATTTAAAATATTTTACATTAATTTTAAAAAATGCCTGATTTGGTATTTAAAAAATATTATCAATAGTATTATAAAAATTACTTGTCGTTGTTGCATGTCAAATGAAAAGTATTTTACGTATATTATTTTATATGTTATCACAAGACATAATATTTTTTTAAAAAAATTACAATTGTAATATTCCATTAATGAATTTAAATATTTATATTTAAATTTAAAAATCTCAACAATGAAAAAACAATTAAAAAATTCATACCACAATACATCTAACTGACACGTGACACACAAATTTATTTACAGCTAAAAAGATTTATACATACCATTTTTTTTTAAAGGCAAAGAGAATGTATTAAAATCAGGAGATTGGAGCACCGAAATACAATGATGGAAAAGAGCAGAAACCCTCCCGGACCCACCCCTGAGAAAAACTACATTTTTATCGTACACATTTGAGGGTTATTACACCAATCTGAAAAAACATACCCCCTATTAAAATCGAACCTATACACTAACCACTTCCAAGATGTGAATTGGATTTGACTCAAAACCTCCATCAACACCCACTTTGAACTGTTAAAAATAATAGAGTTTCTAACTCCCCAAATTCTCCAACTGACCACAACACCAAATAAGAACCTGCACTTACTTTTCCACTTGCCAGTCACCCATGAACTTACCATCTGAAACAAGAGAGATACATCATCCGGTAAAGGGGATTGCACACCAATCCAAGCCATTACCTTATACCACAAGGTTTGAACCACTGGACATGTGAGAAAAAGATGCCTACAGTCTTCTACCAAATACGCCTTAAACAATTGGCATCTTTGATCACCTTACGGGATGGAGATTTTCCTCTTCAATAGATTATCAATTGTCGATAGTCTATTTAGAAGGATCTTCCAGGAAAAAGCAACAACCCTAGAAGGTAATTTATCCTTCCACAATCTTCTGAACAAAGTGGAATCTGAGGAGGACCTGACTCCACTGATTGAACCTGCCAACAAGGTACTATAGGCACTTACAACTGAAAAGCCTCTTGAGCAGTCAGGCATCCAAGACCAACTATCACACAGACAGGAATCTATCTGCGTTTGTCAAACAAGATCTTCCAATGACCCCAACAACTCCTCTTCCCAGACAAATAAACGTCTTCTCCACTCTCAATTCCACCGATGCGGGCCCACCTCACCACTTAAAATAGCTTTGACTGACCTAGTCTTATTCGTGGCCAATGAAAATAATCTAGGATAAAGGTCTCTCAATGGAACCTCCCCTGCCCACCTATGGACCCAGAACAAAGTATCTCCCCCATCCCCTAGATGCTTCTTAATATTAGAGTCGAACCAGTTAGGAAATTTAGTCGATGTCCCGTCAATAGACCAAATATCCTTCCACCAAATAGAACATTTTGACCGCGGGTCTAACTAATAAGGGATATTCTGAAAATCCCCGTATCTACTCCGGAGAATCGGGGCCCAAATGGACTTTCTATCAGATAAAAATCTCCAACGCCATTTAGCCAACAAGCTCAAATTGAACATGGACAAACATTTTACTCCCAAACCTCCTTGACTCTTTGGCAAGCAAACTTTCTCCCACCTTACCTAGGAGATTTTTTGACCCTCAGAATTCCCACTCCACAGAAATCACCTCTGAATTCCTTTAAGGATCTTAATAACCTTCACCGGAGCCTTGTAGAAGGAGAAAAAATATTGTGGAATGCTGGATAATACTGAGTTTAACATTATTAGTCTACCCCCAAAAGACATATTTTTTCCTTTCCAAACCGCTAATCTCTTATTAAACAAATCTATTAACGGTTTCCATGTAACCTCCTGTCTAGGATTAACCCCAACCGGAATTCCCAGAAGCTTAAATGGGGGAGAGCTAACCGAACAGTTAAGAATACACTTGACAGCATGCACAAACCCCGGATCCACATTAAGACCGTAAAATTGACTTTTCCAGAAATTTACCTTTAGGCATGAGACCATATCGAATCCTCGAAGGATGACCTTCATCGACCATATAGATTGAAAGTCTGCCTCTCCTATCAGAATCGCATCATTCGCATACTGTGAAAGAGAGAAGCTTGCCTCTTCATTCACCTTAATCCCTCTATAGACTCCTTGCTAGATAGCCGACCTATAAAAACCGCCAGACCTTCTGCAATAACTAGGAACAAAAAAGGTGATAAGGGATCACCTTGCATAATTCCTTTTCCTGGTTGAAATTCTGACGTAGGACTACCATTAACTAGAACCGAAATATAGGAATTTCGGACTAGGTTAGCCACCCACATCCTCCACCTTTGACCAAACCCCATCCTTCGAAGCATATATTCAAGGAACTGCCAATTGACTGAGTCGTAAGCCTTTTCAAAATCAACCTTGAACAGAAAACAAGGTTTTTTGTTCCCCTTTCCCCAGTCCACTACTTCATTAGCGACTAACACCCCATCAAGAATAAACCTACCAGCAAGAAAAACAGTTTGGCTCTCCTGAATGATTCCTCCTAGCACCTTTTTCATTCTCCCAACAAGAACTTTAGAGATGATTTTTTGAACACTGGATATTAAGAAAATAGGCCTATAATGAGATAAACTGCCTGGCCTTGCCACCTTAGGGATTAGCATTATAAATGAGGACGAAAAGCCTCTAGGGAGCTTCCCTAATTCATGAAACTGATACACCACCTTGACCAGATCTTCCCCTATTATGTCCCAACAAGATTTGAAGAAATTCAAACTAAAACCATCTGGCCCTGGGCTTTTCCCCCCCTCACACTGCCAGATTGCAGCCTTAATCTCATCCACCGAGAATGGAGCTTTAAGATAGCTGTTATGCTCTGCTGATATTTGATTAAATTGGACCCTATCAAGGGTTGGCCTAACCAAACCTCTCTCAGAAAGAACTTCCTTGAAATGCCTCCCGACCTCTTCTTTTACTCCTTCAACTGACTCCACCCAGCCCTGATTTGTTTGGACAACCTTAATGCTATTCTTGATACACCTTTGCTTATACAAGTTATGGAAGTATTTAGAATTAGCATCACCATAAACCGCCAATTAACTCTAGACTTTTGGATGATAGCTCTTTCAATGCTCCTTGCTTGGTCCTAATACTCTGCTAATAAAATCTTTCTATTACTAGCATCCCCATCTATGCCCTGTAATAACCTCTGATCTAGGTCCTCCAGCTCCTTTACCTTAGTTTCCAACCCTATCTCGTCCTTATTCCACACCTCGGAGCTCCATTTCTTTAAAACAACCTTTAGCCCCTTTAGCTTACTGAAAAATTTATAAGCCTCCCATCCTTGAGCATTTTGGTCTACCCAGAAGTTTCTCACTACCTCAAAAAAGGAGGGGTGTTGAATCCAGTGATAAAAGAATTTGAAAGGTTTTGCCCCCCAATTCAAGCAATCAACTTTGGTAAGAATCCAACAATGGTTTGAGAACTCCCTAGATCCATCCACTAGGAACCTATTTTCCACCCATTAATCAACCCTGGAGAGAGTGAAAATCTGTCTAACCTGCTGGACGATGCACCATCGAGGGAGATCCACGTGAACTGGTTCCCATAAACTGGGACATCCATCACACCCATCTAACCCATAAAAAACCGAAGTCTTCCATCTCCCTTCTTGAATGGAAATGAGAGGACCCAACCACTTCCCATATATTGGCAACAACATTGAAATCACCCCCTAAGCACCACAACATTCTGGGAATTCCCCTTTTAGTGATTACTATATCGTCCCATAATTTCGTTTTTTCCAGCCATCGAACAGGGAGAATAGATGTTTAACAAACACACATCAGAATTTAGACCAGGTATGGTTATGGCCAAACCCAAAAATCCTTCACCTTGAATATGCCACTTAACCTCCAGTAACCCTCTCCTCCATATTGTCACCACACCACCACTTAAACCATTTGAAGGAAGGTACCGCCACTTACACTCCTCCTTATCCCAAACCTCCATAACCTCCCAATTGTCAATCCGGGAGCATTTTGTCTCCTGAAGCATACAAATATCAACTTTATTTGACTGAAGAAACCACCTAATTCTTCAGCGCTTGACCCTATATCGAAAACCCCTCACATTCAGCGAAAAGATCTTCATTCAGACCTTCCAAGGTGCCTTCTTTCTCTGCCTTCTATTTTTGCTCTATCTCTCTTTTCCAGTCTACTGATTTCCTCCTTGTACCTTTCATTAGGTTGGGACCCTACAATCCCAAAATCTTGCATATCTCTCCACAATCTAGCTAAATCCATTCTGAGCTCATCTTGACCAGTCGGTTGAGACCCTTTACCATCTTTAAGCTAAGTTACAATCACTTGCTGAGTCGGGTACCTAGGCATAGGAGGATGTCCAAGAGAAGACTCAGTCGCCCTCCATCTCAATCCCGATTCACTTCCATCAAAACTATGTCTCCTTTCTTCCTTCCATACCCCAACCTTCCTCCCACATTCTCCTTCCTCAAATCTTAATAGCTTCCACGTCTTATGATTGAATGGCCGTGTTCTCTTTGAATCTCCTCCGCTCTGACTTCTCTCTTCCGTTTCATATATCTTCTTTGCATGAGATACCATCTCGGGCTCGCTTAGATGCAAACTCCCCACCTCACAGGAAGATTTATCCTGCATCCTCTCGTCATCATCTTTACTTACGCACCCCTTTGAGAACGTATTGGCCACGCATTCCTCCACTTCCCGCATACTTTGGGCCTCACATGTTAGCTTCCTAAAACCCAAACTGTTGCGTTCTTCCTCAACGGACTGGCCCAATGGATCATGTTCTTCCTCCACGAGTTCTACTAATGGACCCAAGCTGTTTGCATGTGTTGGCATGTATCTATTCCTTCTTTGAGAAGAAACCAATTTTAGCTCCTTTTTCTTCCAGCAGCTTTTGTCTACCCATTTCGGTGATAAGTCTCCTACTAGCTTGACTCTACCTCCTCCTATGTTGCTGCTCTGCTCTGCACTAGGCTGGCCCAGTCTGACAGGTTCGGCTTTGTCAGACCATGTCGTGACAGTTTTGACTTCCGCTTGGCCCTATTCGATCTTCGCCTGCTTCCGCCATTCAAACTCCCCCTTGTCTAACTCGTCGTCACTGTAGAAAGACGAGGTTGTAGCTGAGCTCGTTGAAGAGCTGTATGACTGCATGAGGTCTTTCCACTCCCCGAGCCCCTCTTCAACTACGTGGACCTTGAACACCGTCTCATCTACTTGTATATGGACCACTTCATCCAACTTCCTATATTCCGTTACCATAATGGCTATCTTCGCTGCTTCGAACGAAACCTTTCTTTCAGTCGCTTCTTCGGCCTTCACAGACTCCCCAAACAGCGAAGCCAAAGATCGAAAGAACTTTACGTTCCATGCTTGGAGGGGAACCCTGTAACACTTCAGCCAGACTAGACGCTCTTTACCCAACATCGATGGGTTCCAGCATTTAACCTTACTGAACCATTCTTTAACCCACTGGAAACTTTCGTTGAGATAGTCCTTGATTGCCATATCATCGTCGGACTCCAGCAACACTAGATTCATGCCCAGAGGAGTGGCTTTAATCCTGTAGACATCCTCATAGTGAAGCTTTTTTTGGGTAGTGTACGAAGAGCCTCTGGTTACCACCTTCCCTACAAAGGCTTTCGATAACCACAGTAGATCTTCAGCTTCCACTATATAGGCTAGTGGAGAACCCTGATTCTTCACCTAGTATATAGATTGTTCTGCATGGATTCCATAGGGACGGCTAGATCTCCTGACTACCATCGCATAAGATCTTTGACGCTCTGGGTTTTGGAAATCTTCCTCCTTACGTGCCTCACCTTATTCCTCACCAACCATATTCACGTGAACACAAGTCCTAGCCTTACCACTTTGTTGACCGAAAGAGAACCTAGGTTGATTCACCCAAATCTTCATGTTTCCTATGAAGATATTGTCCAGCTTAATGGATAACCTCCTCATGTCTTGAACTCCTATAAACCTCACAAAGCCAAATCTTTGACCTCTCCTATCTACCTTAGATGGTATGACTACCTCCTTTAGTTCTCCGTAACACTTAAACACATCTCACATGTCTTTTGCCTTGAAATCCACCGAAAAGTGTGTAAAAAGAAAGTAGAGATAACCTGCTTACCTCCATTGAGACTCCTGCTGGTAACCCGGCTTCCTCCTCCCTTCCTTCCAAACTGACCCCAGATTGCATGCCTCCTTCCCCTTGTAACAGTCGTCCACCCCTCCTTACTTTCCCGGTGCACTCCCTCCTGCCCTCCTTCTCTCGGCTTCATTACATCGCCGTATGAGTAGCTAGCTATATCGCCCAACAATTATCTATGTTGTTGCTAAATTCATACATACCATTGATTGATGAGAATATTTTTAAGAAACATTTTTTAATAATAGTCTTTTTAGAATTCTTTTTAAAATCTTGTCTATGTCAAAATATTATTTTTTGTTTTATTTTTAAATTAAATTTTGATATTTTTGAAACAATTATGAATAGGAAAAACTTTTGTATATACCATAAATCTCAAATATAATTTATATATTTTAAAATATTTATTTATTATAAATTTGAAATATATTAGTTAAACAAGCATGTATTACTTGTTTATTGTGCATTATAAATAAAATATACACTCCTGATTCAAATAAAAATAAAATTAATGTGTGTAGATGAATAAGGAGAGACCAAATTATACAGGTGTACCTTACACAAAATGTTTTTATCTATCACATTGATTATATCTATCAAATTCTATAAAATTTGGATATTAATAAGAAGTTAATAAAATGATACATATTTTAGTATATTTTGATAAATATATAATACATAAATGAGATAGAAAACAATTTTGGATTAAAACTTTGATAGATATCATTTATATACTGAAATGAAATTTAATCCAACCGTGCATTTTGAGATAAAATGATTTAATTGAAAGTTATTAAGTAGTGTAATACTTAGTATAAGTTAAACTATTAAAATAATATATATATATATATATATATATATATATATATATATATATATATATGAGTTTAATTTTTTTTTTTTGAAAAGCAAAGATTTTATTCCAAAGAGAAACCAAGAGTTTCTTGAAATACAAGGATGTAAACACCATACTACTGCATGTCCAATTAGAACATGAGAATTAAGCCTTCTCCGCCTAAGGCATATTTAATAAACACTCTCTCGGGTTAGTATACCAATCCGAGAAGACACACCCCCTATTAAACCCAAAAGAATATGACAACCATTTCTACGAGATGATCTTAATAGTCATCATAATATCTACTGACTCCACCTAAATTCTATCAAAGACAATCTGGTTCCTAGTTATCCAGATTCCCCAACAAGCAGCCAGCCAGAAAACATACCTGCACTTCTTTTTTCTCTTCCTAACCACCCATGCTGATAATGATAGAAACAGTTGATGCAGATCCCCCGGGATAGGTCCCTGGATTCCTAGCCAGCTGATTATATTACTCCATACTGATTGAGCTTTGGCACACGTTAAGAACAAATGAGTGCTGCTTTCGATGTTGCTTCTACAGAGAACACATAGAATCCCTTCTTCTGGAATCTCAACACCTCTCTTCAGCAAATTATCGATGGTGGGTAATCTATCTATCAATAATCTCCAAGAGAATGCAATTACCTTTGATGGGAGTCTATCTTCCCACATGCGTCTCAATTGATTTGGTTCCACCTCGGGGATATTCATTGAGTTTTGATGCGAGCTCAGTAACACATAAGCCTCAGCTACTGAGAACACTCCATCCCTACTAGACCTCCAGACCCATCTATCCAGGCTGTCGTCCGTAATTACCACTGGCTGTAGCATAGTTTGTAATTGACTGAATTGATCTTCTTCCCAAACAAATAGTTCCCTCCTCCATACCCAACTCCACCCCTCAGCTGGTAGCTTTTTGTGGTTGACACTGGTACCTTTATCAGCCGCTAGCCCATAAAGTCTGGGGAACTTTAAACTGAGAGGACCCTTACCAGTCCAATTTTGTTCCCAAAACAACGTATCCTGTCCGTTCCCCACTTTTCTCCTGACGTTTTCCACAAACCAGTCTGATTTCTCTGCTTTTGTCCCATCAATGTCCCATAAATCCCGCCACCACTGCGAAGCTGAGGCTAAATTGTGCTGCATTTGATTAGAGTTGTATGTGTGTCCATATCTAGTCTCCAGCAGGCTCGCCCATATTGCTTTGGCTCTGATAATAACCTCCACCTCCACTTTGCTAACAGACTCAGGTTAAAATTCCACAGGCACTTCACTCCGAGCCCCCCTTCTTCCTTGGGACGACACACCTGATTCCAGCTAACCCACACAATTTTGTTCTCCTGGCTGGTCCCTCCCCACAAAAAGGACCGCTGTAAGCCGGTGATGACTTTTGGGACTTTCTTAGGCACCTTATAAAAGGAGAATAAGTATAATGGAAGGCTTGACAGTACTGAATTTATCATAACTAACCTTCCTACGAACGACATTTGTTTCGCCCTCCACAATGCCAATTTCCTCTGAAATTGTTCAATGATTGGTGCCCACATTTGTACCCTCCTTGGATTCGCTCCCACCAGAACCCCCAGAAACTTAAATGGCGGTGAAGATACAGAACAATTCAAAAGATTTTTTACTGCTCTTGTAAATGAGTCTCCAACATTTAAGCCAAAAAATTGGCTCTTGCTGAAGTTCACCTTTAGCCCTGATGACAACTCGAACCCCCGGAGTATGACCTTCAAATACCATACTGATTTCAGATCTGCTTCTCCCATCATCAAAACATCATCTGCGTATTGCATGATAGAGAACTTTGCGTCGGCCCCAATATTGAGCTCTTTAAACACCCCTTTCCCTACCGCGAACCTGAACAAACCAGCTAGACCTTCAGCAACCAGAAGAAACAAAAAAGGGGATAGTGGATCTCCCTGCTTCAAACCTCTCCCCGGCTTAAACTCCTTCGTCGGGCTTCCGTTAACTAGAATTGAAACTTTGTTATTCCTCACGATACTGAACATCCACTTTCTCCATGTGCACCCAAACCCCATCCTCGCCAACATATAATCCAGAAAACCCCAGTTTACCGAATCGAACGCCTTCTGGAAATCCACCTTAAACAGAAAACATGGTTTCTTTTCCTTTTCGCCCAGTCCACAATTTCATTTGCTACCAGTACTCCATCCAGGACCGATCTGCCTTGCAAGAAAACTGACTGACACTTTGAGATTAAGTGCCCCATGACTTTCTTCATTCTCAATGCCAACAGTTTAGATATAATCTTTTGAATGCTTGAAATTAAAGAGATTGGTCTATACTGATCTAACCTGACCGGCTTTGCCACCTTGGGAATAAGCGTAAGAAATGATGATGACACGGCTCTTGGTAGAGCGCCTGACTGGTGGAATTCTTGAACTGCCTTTATGACGTCTTCCCCTATTATTTCCCAACATGATTGATAGAAATGGAAGCCAAAACCATTGGGACCTGGACTTTTACCTCCCTCACAAGCCCAAACGGCCTCCTTTATCTCCTCCGCTGAAAAAGGCTCTTCTAGGCCCTGTCTCTGGTGATCATTCAACTGATTGAAAGACACCCCATCCAAGCTTGTTCTCGACTGTCTATCCTCATTAAAGAGCATTGAGAAATGATTAAACACGTGTTGCCGAATATCCTGAACTCCCTTCATCCACCCCTCATCTGATGTAAGTGACAACAAGGAGTTAGCATAACATCTCTCCTTAAAACATCTGTGAAAATAACTTGTATTCCTATCCCCCTCACGAGCCCATTTTACCCGAGATTTCTGAAAAATGGATTGTTCCATACTCCTTGCCTTCCCCCAATACTCCGATAAGATCTCTTGTCTGTGGCTGTCACTCCCAATGACTCCTAGGCCTAAGTGGATGTCCGCGGTCTCCAATTCCAGAACTTTCTCAGCCAAGAACTTCTCATCTTTACTCCCATCTCCTTGTTTCCACATCTTAATCTTCTTCTTCAAACCTTGCAGCTTGCATGCCAACTGATACAGCCTCCATCCTTGCCCATGCTGTTCTGCCCAGAAGTTTTTCACTAGGTCCATAAATCCTGGCTCCTATAGCCAGTGGTCAAAGAACTTAAACGGTTTGGGACCCCAATTCTGAGACTTCAGTTCTGTGAGTATCCAGCTGTGATAAGAGAACTCTTTGGATCCCACTCTTTGTGTTATGATTCCCCATTCCTCCATCAGATCCGTGGAAAATAAAAATCGGTCCAACCTGCTAGATGACTCTCCATTCGAACTTATCCACGTTGGTCCTTTTCTGATAACTGGGATGTCGAGAAGCCCCATAGAATCAACAAAGAATTTGAAATCAGACATCTCGATTGCTGAATGATGGTCTGATCTCCCTTTGAACTCGCTCCTTTCCAACACCGCGTTGAAATCTCCACCTAACGCCCATTTGACCTCCGGAAAACCTCGCTTTGTCATCATTAGATCATCCCAAACCTTTCTCTTACCTTGAAGCGTGCATGGAGCATATACATTAACCACGCAAATTATTGTGGGAGAGTTCTTTCCTCTGAGGCCAATTCTAAGGAATCCCTGCCCTTGTATAGCCCAGACGACTTCGAACAATTGTTTCTTCCAGATTGTCAGGCAACCTCCACTAAGCCCTATAGACGGTAAACTTTTCCACTCACACCCTGTCGACCCCCAAACCTCCTGCACCTCCCACTCCTTTACCTCCCTGCATTTTGTCTCCTGAAATAGACAAATGTCAATGTCATTTGTTTTTAACAGTCTCCTTATCCTTCTTCGCTTGATCATATCCCGGAATCCCCTCACATTTAAAGACAGAATCTTCATTTAATTATATTGGTTACTCCTCATTTCCCTTCTCTCCTGCTCCTCTTTGTCCCTCCTCTCCATGTTTCGTAATTCCTGAATATATATTGTGTCTGATTGTTGACCCGATATTCCGATTCCCGTCATCGCCCTCCACATTTTCTCCTCTTCATCCTCCATAACTCCTTCTTCTAACTCATGCTCATTTGGTTTCCGTGTCCTCCTGACTTCAACCTCTTCCATACTATTCGTCGTTAATTGTTTCCATATTGATACCACTCTCCTTTGCCCTTCTCCTCCTCCGGACACCTCTTCTCCTCCTACTAAAACCCACTTCTTGTAATCATATGGTAGTGTAGAAATAGAGTCATTTTTCCGGTAATCATTATTCATCGTGGTAGCCTCCTTCCGTTCGTTACGAAAATCTATTCCGGAAACTTGCCTGCGGTGTCCAGAAGTAAAAACCGTGACTGCATCCGAAATTTCCGGCGAGCTGTTCCTGGCCGCGACCCAATCTTCACTCCCGCGCTTAAGGCTGGATTTCGGCCCAGCAGAGAGGGCTTCTTGGGCCTTTGCACGAGTCCCAGCAGAGAGCCCATCTTCAGCCATCAATGGGTCATCCGATTTTGGCCCAGTACAGGACGCGTCTTGGGCCTGCTCGCGGTTGCTGGTCTTCGGCCTAGTACAGGACGTGTCTTCAACGGGCAGTGCGTCTCCCAAGGCATCGCGAGCCAGCTGTGCACGAATCGCGAGGCGCGTGTCTCGGTCTCCGTGCCGGCGCCCGTGTGAACGCACAAGATCTTGCCACGCGTCCCGCTGTCCTGTTTGATGTGACGTGCCATCAGACCTCGTGCTCCACGCCGTCAGCTTCTGTTCCCCACGCATCAGCCGGTTTACCGCTTCATCTTCCCCCTTTTCCTCCCTTGGAGCACTTACGACATCCCCTTTCTCTGAGCCACTTTTCTTTTTCGCCATTTTTGCACTACTGCTACCCCTGCCATCCTTCCCTGTTACCTGCCTATTTCCCCCTTCGGTCGATTCCCCTGTGCGGGAAAGATGGGGTGTTGTCCCTTTCCTTGTAAGCTCCCTGATCAGGCTTGCCTGCTCGTCCCTGTCGGATTCGTCCGTTGTGACAACTATCGCCGGACGCTTCCCCCTTTCCGGCAAGGTCCGTCCTCGTGAGATGGGCCGATTGCTATCTTTGTTCACTGGGACTCCTGCGGCCTCGGGAGCCATACCTCCATACTCGCCGTCCCGGAGCTGTGGCGCGTCCCTGTCCTTCCATATTCCGTTTTTGAACATCTCCAACCTCAGCTCGGCCAGCCGTTTCTCCGCCTCTTCCGACTCATCAAACTCTACCTTCCCCGGGCAGGAACTCATTTCAGACCCATAGGTAGTGTTCTCACTGCTGCGTTTCATTTCATTTCCCTGCTCTACTTCCGTCACCCTGATATCAAACTCCCTTCCGTCTATACTCACCCTTACAGTCGCGTCAAGTCTCCTCATGTCCTTCCTAGAAACCACCAACTGTGCTACATCATAGCGATGTGCTTTTAGAGTGCTTTCTTCGACACACAACAACTCTCCAAAAGGGGCGATTAACGTAGAGAAAAAATTTTCTTCCCATACATGTAACGGTACCCCATAACAGTTCACCTTGACCCTCCTATCGATATCTACCAATCCGGGTTCCCACTCCTGAATCCCTGTAAACCATTGGTCGAACCACAGTTTCTTCCTTACGATAGTCTCCTGTAATGTCTCTTCCCCTTCTACTTCCAACAGAACCTTGTTTGCTCCCATTGGAGTGCTCCTCACATTGTAGATACAATGAGTCATTAGGAAAAACTTCGTCCTAAAAGCCGCCCTTCTCTGTCAGACTTCTCCGACGTACACCTTCTGGAACCGACTCACATTTTCCGCATATGCCGCATATACCAGTTTCAGTTGCGCTTCCGCCTTCCTTTCTACTGCTCTTCTGACTTCTGTATTCCTCGCACCCTCTTGATCACTTACGGCAGCTGCATATGATTTTTTGTTGCCGTTATACCTCCCGTATTGCCCCGTTTGCCGAGCCCCTGTATGATGTGCATAATGGTCTAAATTATCCCTCCCTGTTTTCCTCTGTCTGTGATTCTGTTCCATTCGTAAATCGAAACGTGGTAGATTTACCCACAACTTTTTCGATCCAATAAAGATATTGTCCAATTTAATCACCAGCATTTTCACATTGTCGACATCCCTAAACCGAGCAAACCCGAACCTTTGTCCCGTCCTGTTTCGCTTGTTCGGAATGACCACCTCCTGGACCTTGGCAAACCTACCAAATATCTCCCATATATCTTTTGCCTTGTAGTCTTCTGGAAAATGGGTGAAAAAAACCGAAGTTGTGCGTCCGTTTGCTTTCCCTTCGTTCGTTGAAAATTCCCTCCCTCTGTTTACGTTTTTTCTTCTCCTCACCTCCGTCCACCCTACCTCCATTGGAACTTCAGTTCATTTAATGGAAACTTCTTTGTGCATAATGCTCCCAGCAAAGCTCAAGCCTATAGAGCAATGCTAGAATCTCTTTGTGCATAATGGAAACTTCCCCGACAAAACCATAGAAATCAAAGATGAACTTTTCTCAAACATCCCTTATATGAGTTTAATTGGTATACACTAATATAAGATTTTTACATTGACATTTAATCATGACTTTTCATTTATGTGATTTTTAAAGTAGTAATGAGTAAAGTCAACAAATTTACTATGAATAAAGAATTGTGATTGAATGTAATGTAATTTTTTTTACACTGACAGTGTATACCAATTAAACTCTTTTA
Organism: Psophocarpus tetragonolobus; assembly: GCA_037954015.1. Lineage (NCBI taxonomy): Eukaryota > Viridiplantae > Streptophyta > Magnoliopsida > Fabales > Fabaceae > Psophocarpus > Psophocarpus tetragonolobus. The sequence goes on from CM075691.1 coordinate 21,174,312, forward strand.
TATATATATATAGACACATACACACGGTAAGAAATATCTATAAAATATCTCATGAGTGTAGCTTAGTTGGTATTACATGATGAGTTTTTGAGGAATAAACTAAGTTTGATCTTTAAAGAATACTTTCTTGAAAAAATGAACCTAATGACTAAATCTCGAATATTATTACTAATAATTAAAAAAATTTCCTTAAATAAAAGTAAGCATAATTGGATGATGGATATTTAAAAGATTTCACGACAAATATGTACTTCAAATTAAATCTAGCTTATTATATTATTTTAATTGGCATATCATGATCTTGTGTAAAACGTCAAAATGTCCTTTCATTAAAATAATTAAAATAATATCCATTTGTGGGCAGCGTCTATGACTGTCGAAGGGTTAACCATTTGATCATATTTAATATGCGAGATACATTGTGGATTAAGTTTTATAAAAAAGATAAAATATTATATTTATCTTGAATTTTATAATCTGTGTGCCTTAAGAAAAAAAACTTATACGTGATAGGATGTGGTAGAATGATATGACTTATATCCAATTTTAAGTTCAGATGTTATAACCTTCTTGTCGTGTTTTGTTGTTCTATTATTAGTTACTATCAACTATTCTTCGGTATCTTTTATAAAATGAATAAATAAATCATTATTGTATTTTGATTTTAATTACAACTAAATTTTACCTACTATTGTCATTTTAATAAGATTACATTTAAAATATCCTTCCCTTGTTAGGCTTATATCAATTTCCAATACAAGATAAGTCGGGGAAAATTCACTTTTTAATTGAAATTAATAATTTAATAATCTTGACTAATTTTTTTAACACAGTAAGTCAAACACACAGTGGTCAAGGTTTTACAAAATTAGGTTTCACATAACAATGTTTTAAATTTTGTTATTTTTGCTATGTATACAAAGACCTAAATTATATGTCACTTTCTAATAATTAATTTTTCTAATGACATGTAACCTTACCATCCAAAAAAAAAAAAATTGACATAAAAATGATTAAATAGAAAATTATATAATATATAGGATTATTTTTTCAAAACTATAACCGTGGTGAGGAGCAAACAAAATAAAATAGATATATTTTAAGAAAATTATAATTTTTTTATAAAAAAATTGTATTTGTTAAAAGGAAAGAAAAAATTTGGTGAGTAAAAAAAATAGAAATACCATAAAAAATTATAATCTTTTTACAAAAATTATATATTTATTAAAAGGATGGGAAAAAATTTAGAGGGAGGAAAGACATGATCCACAAACTCTTAAGAACATCCTCCACTAAACAGTAGTTAAATTTGTTTACATCACATTAAGTAATTCTAGTAATTTAATGATTATTTACATAATAAAAAAATACTTTTAATTAATTAAATCAACTTTATATATTATCGATCAATCAATGTTTTTCACTTAACAAGAAAATCCCACGGTTAGTTAAACCAAAACAATTTTAAAAATTAGAAGTACTGTGTTAAGATTGAAAAATTAAAACAATATTAAAAATTGAAAACACAAAATGTAATTAACAACTTTCTGCTATTTAGATAAAAATTATCTGTTGAAAAGACTTAACGTATTTCCACCCGGCCTACATAAGTATATATATATAGTTATACAAATCATATCTCATTTGTGTTAATTAATCTGGTGTAATTTTTTTTCTACTGAAAGATGGGTTCGAATATGACAATACTAATTCTAGGCCTATTGGCCATGCTCCTTTTGATCACCCCAGATGTGGCTGCAGCAAGGGATATAAAAAAGGGTGAGTTTATATATATATATATTCTAGTTATGAATTTTCTATTTAATCGTGTTATAAAGTATTAATTAACAAAGTTGATGACTATTCTTTCATGGAGGTATCTAATTGATGACCTTTATTAGGGGGCATTCAACCATGTTTTTATACTTAAAATTTGAATCCGAAACTTTTTTGAAGATCAGATTTAGTACCACTTGGATTAATGACATATTGATTGTTTGTTATCAGTATTTTAAAGTAAAAAAATATTGTTAACTGATTTTAGAACACTACTATATAAATTTAATATGAAATGCTATATTACTAATATATCTTGGTTGTATCTATTTTATGATTTTTAATTTATTGGCTTAAATAGTTTTTGTCCTGCAACTATATAAATATTTTTCTTTTTTACTTTTTATCCCAGCAACCTTCTTATATAATCCTTATAAAATTATTTTCTTCAATTCATCTCATTATTTTGCTGTCACTATGATGTATTTATTTTTCCATTGTTGTAATATATGGATAATTTTCTTTTAATCTCTATAAATGTTTCTTCCATTATAGAAATTAAAAGCTAAAAAAAAATTTATTTATCTTAAATAGCATACATGATGTTGATTTATATCCATAAAGAAATTTACATGGCCCATAGAGTAAAACAATTCCCCCAATTGTGAGGGGTTGCCCCTAAGTCTGCTTTGAGCCTCAACTTCTATTTTCTTTACCAGAGTTTTAGTCTTGTTAATAGTTTTATACAACTATTTTTATTATTTTAATATTTAAAAATTAAAAAAATTGTTTGCTTATGTTTTTTTCAAAAAACAATTTCAATTTTTTTTTTAAAAATAGATATGATTTTTTAGTTTTTAAAAACAAAAAAACAAAAATAATTGTAAGTAGTTTTATATTTTAGTTTTTTATTTTTGTTTTGAAAACTCAATACAATGATAATATATTGTTTTTCCCTTTTTATTAATGACATTTTGGTAAACATACTAAATTTTTTCATTCTTACATATTAAAAAAAAATTTCAAATAACACTTACAAGTTTGTTTTCTTTTATCTTTTAGAAAATAATTTTTGAAACCAAACCAATCAATCAATTAGTCTCTCTCACCTTCCCTTTGCCTACTCTGGTGTGTCCCTCTCCTTTGGAATAGACAAAATACTACACCTTTGTTCAATTCCTATTAGGATATTATATAAAAGAACAAAAACAAAACAAGCTTAAAAAATAATTAGAATGAAGTATTGTTGACTTTAAAACTTAATAGCTTCATCATAATTTTGTTGTAAAAGAACATGTCATAAATTTAGGATTTAGAAATCCTAAACCTAAATCATGAACTTGTTATCTAAACAATTTGAAATTTAGGTGTATCGGAACAATTTCATCACTTTTTAACTGCGGTGGATCCAATAAACTCCTAAATAATTATTTATATATATATATACTACCATTAATCCCTTTTCTCCCTAACCAATTATGTACATAATGAGCAAAGTTTCTTCTAAAGTAAATGGTTAATTTGTTAAGTGAATGTGTTTGCAGGTCAGGTTGTTAAAAGCACAAAAAAAGAAGTGGGTGGTGCTAAATTTGCTGCTGGCTTCCCTCCATGGGTTTGCCCTCTTGGTTGTTGTTTTTGGACAGCAGAAGGAAATTGCTTCAGTTGCTGTGCTACTGTGCCAACTTGAAGCCATAATTGAGATGTATAAATAAACGTATTTCACAATAAAAGTCTCGTCTTGTCAGAATATAGGGATTAAATAATATTGATGAATAATTTGTGAGTGAGCCTGTGTTAAGATTAAGGGCAAATTCAAATCTCTACTGTAAACATGATTTGTAAAAAATCGTGAGTTTACTATATCTAGATATCTATACCAGATTCGTATCTTATATTTTTTCGATTAATCAATAAATATTATATTATTTAATAATTTTTTTATAAATTTTTTATATTTTCTATAAATCATTAAATGACATAATATTTAATGATTGAATGAAAAATAATACATCCCATCATAATTTAGGACAAACAATTTGACTTCTATTATTAATTATAACATCCCATAATTTTTTTTTTATTATTATCAACTTCTCTTTGTTATTAGTTTTGTTCTTATATAATTGTCTTTTCATTCATCTTAACAACCGTTGGGAAAACATAATATTATTTTTCACGTAAAAGCTCAAACCTTTTTTTCATTCTTTTCTCTTTCTCACAATTTTTTTAACTTTTTTATCTAAAAACATTTTTATTATTTTAAAAAATTATGGAGATGTAAGGAGAAATTATAAAAGTGATGATATTTAGAAATGATTTGGTATATTTAAATTATAAAATTGTAAAATTTAAAATATTTTAAATTAATTTAAAAAAATGTATCATTTGATATTTAAGAAATGATTATAGTGGTATTATAAAAATTGTTTTGTCATTGTCATATTATAAAGAGTATTTTATGTATTATTTAACCTCACATTATATAATTTTTTTTAAAATTATAGTTATAATCATTACATTAATGATTTTAAATATGTGAAATATGTTTAAAATTCTCACAAATAAAAAATAATATAAAAAAATCAGACCCATAAGACTAAGTGATACATTAGCACACAAGTTTTTTACGGCCAGAAAGATTTATAAATATGAGAAAATATTTTAGTGACTTTTTTAATAACAATCTTTTCAAAATAAGTTTAATATTTATACACTTACAATATAAAAGAGTTTTACATAAATGTTAAATTATAATTTTTTGTTGAATTTTAAATTATTAATTTGTAAAATCAATAAACTTATTATAAATAAAAAGTTATCATTGAACGTCATTGTAAAATTTTTTACACTACTTGTCCATAAGCATTTTTATCTTTTAGAATTTTTTTTAACATCTAGTCTACCTCAAATTATTACCTTTTATTTTTTAATTAAATTTTAATATTTTAAAAAAATATGAATAAAAGAAAATATTGTAAATACCATAAATCTCAAATATAACTTTAAATTTAATATCAACTATTTATAGTAAATCTAAACCATAATTTATATATTTTGAAATAGTTATTTATTATAAACTACATCTCTTGATGCTTTTGTTCTATGTTCCTTGTTTCTTTGCCATCTACATTTATGTGAAAATTGACACGCATGGGTGGAGTGGAAGATGGAGCTAGAATTGTTGTTCCCCTTTAAGTTGTGTCAGTCACAACATTGTATAGAAGGTAAAGGGTCAAATTTGTTATTTCAACTATTAATTTGTGTTATTGTTGTAACTTGTTTGTTGTAAATTGTATTATTTTAAACTTTTGGTGTTAAAAGTGTGAGTTTAATTAGTATGCACTTACAATAATAAAAGAATTTTACACTAACGTTGAATCACAACTCTTCTTATATATGACCTTTAAAATATTAATTGGTAAAGTAAAAAAACTTACAATAAATAAAGAGTTGTGATTGAATATCAGTGTAAATTTTTTACATTGACAGTGCATACTAATTAAACTCTAAAAATATTTAGTGTTTTAGATTATTATAAATAATAATATAATTTTTAGTATGATATAAATAAAGTTTAGTTTGTGTAGAGTTTTAATAGACTACTTTACTTCTGGTTAGTGCACTGACCGTATTGTAGTATAAAAATATGATCAAATCAGGTTGTTTCCATAAGGAATTGACAGTTATAAATGATATTCAATATTCAAAGTCAAACTCAATAAAATTCACGAAAGTATATAAAAGTGTAACACGAACAAAAGTAAAGGCAGATAAACTATCAACAACAATATAAATTTAAGGAAATTCAATACAGATAAATGTTGAGATTTTGGTTGAGTTTAATTAGTATGCACTTACAATAATAAAAGAATTTTACACTAATGTTGAATCACAACTCTTCTTATATATGACCTTTAAAATATTAATTGGTAAAGTAAAAAAACTTACCATAAATGAAGAGTTGTGATTGAATATCAGTGTAAACTTTTTACATTGACAGTGCATACTAATTAAACTCTAAAAATATTTAGTGTTTTAGATTATTATAAATAATAATATAATTTTTAGTATGATATAAATAAAGTTTAGTTTGCCTAGAGTTTTAATAGACTACTTTACTTCTGGTTAGTGCACTGGCCGTATTGTAGTATAAAAATATGATCAAATCAGGTCGTTTCCATAAGGAATTGACAGTTATAAATGATATTCAACATTCAAAGTCAAACTCAATAAAATTCATGAAAGTATATAAAAGTGTGATATGAGCAAAAGTAAAGGCAGATAAATTATCAACAACAATATAAATTTAAGGAAATTCAATACAGATAAATGTTGAGATTTTGGTTGAGTTTAATTAGTATGCACTTACAATAATAAAAGAATTTTACACTAACGTTGAATCACAACTCTTCTTATATATGACCTTTAAAATATTAATTGGTAAAGTAAAAAAGCTTACCATAAATGAAGAGTTGTGATTGAATATCAGTGTAAATTTTTTACATTGACGGTGCATACTAATTAAACTCTAAAAATATTTAGTGTTTTATATTATTATAAATGATAATATAATTTTTAGTATGATATAAATGAAGTTTAGTTTGTGTAGAGTTTTAATAGACTAGTTTACTTCTGGTTAGTGCACTGGCCGTATTGTAATATAAAAATATGATCAAATCAGGTCGTTTCCATAAGGAATTGACAGTTATAAATGATATTCAACATTCAAAGTCAAACTCAATAAAATTCATGAAAGTATATAAAAGTGTGATATGAGCAAAAGTAAAGGCAGATAAATTATCAACAACAATATAAATTTAAGGAAATTCAATACAGATAAATGTTGAGATTTTGGTTCTTGTTTAACTATTCATAAAATTTAATAATCGAATCTTCGATTATTTTCAAATCTCTTTTTCCCACTAAAAGTATTCAAACATCGATCCCTCAATGATAGAACCTTAACTATAATGATTAATTCACCGATCCTTCGATTCGAAAGATTAATATAGTTAGATAATCGATTAAGAGAAATATGAAAGACACATAAATACTGCTCTATTCCTAGATTCATTCTTTATACAATGTTTTCTCAAATCCTTTGCTCAAAATCATTTTCCAATTCATTTAAGCAAATTAAATCAAGTTAAATTTTGATCAGACGAAAAACAAACATTAAAATCAAAGAAGAACACGAAATGAAAAAAAACATTCAACTATGAAATAAAGTTTATAAAAGTTGACAGTACATGAATCTTTCAATTGAGAGATTTAGTTGCTCATTGTCATGATCAACTTACAAGAATAAGAATATTATGAAAGAAATTAAATATTGAATGCATCTTTGCTCTCGCTTCAACGTTTTCTCTCCCCACGTTCTCTGTTTCCTCTACTCTCTATCTAAAGATATGGAGTATGATTTGTTATTCCTTTTTTTTTCACTTAAGTCCTTTAATTTCATTGGGTAAGTCAGGAAACTCTTACCCTATGAGAACTTAAAAATTAATAATCCTAAGATAAGTTTCGCTAGGCGGTAGGTCTCGCCTAGCAGGACCTTCAGACCTTTCCTTCCATGGTGACTAAGCTTCTCGTTGGGTGGCATATATTTCCTTGGCAACATGCATTTGTGTCTTGTTCTGCTGCTGGTTGCAACTTTGCTTCTGCCAATGAGTTCTCCAGCATTCTCGCTGGCAACATGCCTCGCCCAATGACTTTTATGCTTTGTCTGCAAATTTCTTGGATTTTTGCCTAGCGACAGCTCTCGTTGGGTGACCTTCAATACTTTGTAGTTGCTTTGCAACTCCTCGTCGGGTGACTTGGCTCCCTTGGAGAGGGAACAATGCTCAAACTTCATGTCTTCTTTTCAAAATTGGTGTAAACCTGTTAAAATACTTCATGTTTTCTATAATATATCACAAACTCATGTATAAGTATAATATATATATATATATAGTGTGTGTGTATATATATATATATTTAACTAAGGAAAAGTTGAGGAAAATAAAGATAATTGGTGGATTTTTATCACTGAAATAATATTAAATCCAACAATGATCAAAATCCCCTAAACTAAATCTTTGCTTGTCCTCAACCAAAAGGAATCCAGCCTATATCTGACTATTGAAACTTTAACCTTCGTCAAATTCCTCTATAACATTCAAAATTCATGATCTTTCCCCTGTTAAAATTCAAAACAATTTGAAATTATGCACAAATCAAGATTTGTTAGAGAGAACATGCAACAAGAGATTAAGTCAGAGAAATGCATAATGTTGATTCAAATGGATGACTAACTTTTTACTCAAGATCAAAGTGTTTATGTATCTCTCACATTCCTAAGGGTGAATGTTTCTCTCAATGCACTCAGTAAGCTCATCTTATCACAACTTTACCTTTCACATCGAAAGATAAATTCTCTACACACAATGATCTCTGAGATTTTAATCAGGGTTGTAATGTGGCCTAACAATAATAAAATCATGGTTTTTCTTTGGAAAAAAAAATTGTGCACCACGAACAGGAGAACAAATAAATCTAACAATCAAACAACTTCTTCTTACCACTCTTTTATGAAACATACAATCCTAACTTTCAAAACATTACTATTTACACATATATATATACTTTCTTTTCCTTTTCTTTTTGTATTTTTCTTTTTCTCTTTCTCTTTATTTTTCTTTTCTTTTTGTTTTTCCTTTTTCTTTTACATAGAACCTGTATAAAAGTCAAGAAATGTCAATTAAGGAATTAATCATTGATTATAACATGAATACACAACATAACATCCCCAAAAAATTTTGAACCATAATTATCACCTTGTTTTCCTATTCTAGATGCACCAAGGTATGGATTCACTTATTCTTTTTAGAATTGATGAATATTGTATAAGCTTAGGTTCAGGTATAAGGTTATAAAACCATTATCACTCATAAGGGGAAGCTATTTGGCTCAATGACTAGTTTCTCACATCAATATCTTGATAATTTCACATGTACACAAATAATCATTAAGGAAACTTAGGAAAATCATATACAATTCACTCACTAACATTCTCTCATTATCAATTAAGCTCCAAACTCACACAAGTTAGTCATCCAACCATAAGTCTTTAACACTTGCATCTCACAGTCTTAGCCACAATCATGCATGTAATCCAACTTACCTCGGTTCGATAGTCAATTAGAATGTCCAAATCTTTCACTAGGGTGAAACAATGTCTTATGACGGTCCAAAAAATGGGTTATCATAATTTTTTTTTATGTTATTTAATAAGTGCAAAGGGTATTTAAAGCAAGTGAGCCCTTCGTCATTTATCATTCTTTTCTCCCCAACCATTCAAATTAATTAAAAGAAACCGATATTAAAAAGCTGCAAGGGAAACTAACTAGGCTAGAAAAGAAATAACTGAAATGGAAATGACTGAAAAGTATGTGACCGAAATAAAATGAACCTAAAGAAAATTTAATCAAGCTACTCCCAAATCCTCCTCCTCATCCTTTGGCTGTTGCTATTGTGGCTTCGACACTCTGTTTCGCTTGACCCTACTCTGTTACCTCCAGATACACTCCATATCCTAGATGTCCACCATACCCCCCATAATTAAAGGCCTGGAACCCAGGCCACTGAACATAGTGTTAAATTCATCTAGGGATAAAAGTGGTTGGTTGAGGTACATATTATCATGCATTAAATGATGAGACTCTATCCTCTATACAGGGAGTCTTCTCGGAATCTTATCTCTTCAATGTGGTGGTAGAAGACATCATTGGTCACAAAGGGAGGTGGGCTTTGCGGTCCGCCTCCTCGAGCCTTGGGTGTTAGTGGGGCTTGCTCTGCTTGCTCTTCAACAACTTCTCCTTCTTCAGATGCACCTTTCTGTTTAGGCATGCAATGGCTAATTATATAAGCAACATTGTTGGGTGCTCCAAGCTAACGAATAATTGGAGAGTTATTCTAAACATGTCCCATCGTGCACAAAATAATGATCAGTGTAGGGAAACCCATAACCATGGATATCGCGAGTTAACTTGTAAAATGGTACGAGTTTACAAGTCCCAAATGAGTTAAATCGCAATAAAATTGGAAAAGTAGTAAACTCGGAGTAAACTCAGAAAAATCGGAGTAAACTTGTGAACAAACTTCTTAGGTGATATTTTTCTATGTTGACTCTAATTTTGAGTGTTTTGAATATAATTTGGTCTTATGTCTAAAAAAGTTTTGGCATTTTAAGTGTTTCAACTTTAATTTCTACTTATTTAGAGTAATTTAAATTTATTATGTGGATTTGAAATTATTATGTATTGAAAACTTTCAATTTTTATGTGATTTATAGTCATATTTTTAATGAAGTAAACTCTTACGATTTTACGAGTTGAGTTTACAAGTCGAGTTTACTGCGCTCTTACGAATTTACGTAAATTTTCGATTTTGATAACCTCCCATAATAGTCATCTCCACAGCATTAGCAAATAAATTGATTTCCCTTGAGAAAATGTCTCCCAAATCCATGTCGAAGGATCGCATCAGCCCAAAATCTAAAAAAACCTTGTCTATATTAGTGTTTGATATATGGGAGCATGCATCATGTTGGAGTACACGAACACAATCCATACTTTAGCTAAGGGTCTCAGATTCTACCTCAAAATTTTGGCAGGATTGTTGAATTGCCTATCTCTCTCATAGTCATCTCTAGGAAGTCACAAGACATCTTAAATCAAATTGTAATTCTTGTTCCCATCCAAAAAGAGGGAGTACTCATTGTACTATTGTCCGATTCGGATCACTGATGGGGTTTGCAATAGGTTGTTAATGGTTCGCTTGTCAAATTTCATAAGTTGTTTGCGAACCATGCATTATGTGGGCTTTGCTATTGGCGGATCCACAATGGGGAAATAAGCATTGGCATAGAACTCTTGTACCAATCGCTCATTAATGTCAATGTTTACAGCAATAAACACCTTATCCCATCCCCTTTAGACAATTTCATTTTTGAAGTCATCAAACTATCCCTTCTCAATTCAACTTTTCTCTCAACCAGTAGTCGTCTATCCTCTATGGAGTTATAGAACTTAGATACTGTGAAGGAGTGAAATCTTTCCCAGTCATAAATGACATTTTCCTCTTCCTTTTCTTGCATAGGTGAAAGAGGTTTAGGGTTTGAGGAGGAAACCCTAAATCGATTCTTTTTTGCATGGGAATCCATATGCAAAACAATTTAAACAACACAAAATAGCCGATTAGTATAGGTCATTTTACCCTACGATAGGTCTCACTAGGTGACACTAGCTTTGTGTGGCAAAGTCTCATCCAAAGACAGGTCTCGTCAGGCACAAACTAGAATGTTTATTGCATAGAGAAATTCTCACCTAGCAAGCATGCTCGCTTGGTAACAATGCATTGTGAAGGGTCTCGCTGCAAGAGTGCTCGCTCAGTGACGATGTGTGTCGGACTTAACCCAAAATATAGCATTTTTCATTCAGGCAAACCATTAAACATCTTAAAGGCATAACCTTTTTGAACAAAAATATGTGTAAACACATACCCTAAACAACCTAAAATTTTTCAACATAAAACAACACCCCACAATTTATTTAACAAGCACAAATCATGATCTCACATAAGCAGAATATACAGTCAGTGCATCCCTAGCAAAATATACACATAATACGTGAATTGAAAGAGAACAAAATGCATTACCAGTGCTTGGTTGGGAGAATAAGGAAGATTCTCTGTGAGAAATGTGCACAAGAGTGAGAGGTGTGAATGGGGAAGAAAGGTTTCAAGCAAGAAGAAGGCTCAGTGTAGGGAAAAAGGCATCCTAACTTGCTCTGTGATATAACTTAAATAAAGAAGGGGCAAGGAAAATTAGGGCTTCACTTAATATGGCCTATTTAGAAACCACATTCTCATCGGGTTCCACTTAATAGGCCTTGCCCAACGACAAGGCTTGCTGGTGCAAAAATAGAAAGAACGCCTACTAGAAGATAATTTTTGTTTGCAAGATGGCTCATCTAGTGAAAAACCCAAACAAGTACATCCCATGAGCAAAAAGGCAATGGGAAGACAACTCTTGTTGGGGCGCATCTGCATAATTTTTTCAACTCATTTTAGATGGTCAGCCAGCCATAGGTCTCGCCTAGCAAAAAGGGCATCAATACTTTTCTAATAGTGCACCTCTCGCCTAGCGAGTAGCTTGCCTAGTGAGAGAGCATCAAGGGTATACAAAAATTGCACCTAAATTCCTAAGTGTGAGAATGTGCCTAAACGCCTAAGTGTAGAACACAATGGCTAAGGATGCCTAAACATAGAATGCAATCACATATGTACTTAAATGTATACACAAGATCACCAAAAACCAAATGCAATAAACATAATGTGAAACACTATTAAATTACTAAAACTAGAAAGAAAAGGTTAAGAACACAGGGTTGCCTCCTAGGAGCGCTTGTTTAATGTCACGACCTGATGGCACAATGCCTTTAAGGAACTTTGGAGTTGCTGGTGGTGGCCCGATGATTTACTCTACCAAGATCTTGTGCAATCTTTCTTGATGTTGAACAACTAAGACAGCAAAAAACTTACATTTGTTGAATTCTCCTAGTTGCTTCTTTCTTTTCTTTTGGATGGCTGAAAAGTTGAGATTCCATCTTTTCTTAGCTTTCCTTCTCATTAGTTGCAAAGGCCAGGAGGATCTCCAAGTATGTTCTTCATAAGCTTTTGGTTTGCTATGACTCAGTTCAATTTTACTGCTTACACCAGCATCTCCCATAAGGGTAGAAATATTAACTATTTCTTCAATGGTGAAATGAGTAGCACAACTGGAATTCATCTAGAAATAAGAACCTTTCTTGAGCGGATGATCTTTTACTACAAACATGTTGTAGGCGAGTTCTTCACGCTACATTCTTATTTGAAATGTGCCTACACCTATGTCAATGACTGCCTTTGTGGTTTTTAAAAATGATCTTCCTAGTATCACAAAAAGGCATTTCCTAAGAAATGATTTAAATCTCTCTTAGGCTTCACAAAAAAGCTCTCCATTCCTTGTCAGAATGTGGTAATCTCAACTTTAGCTTTGATGTATTTGGACTAAGGGTAGAATTTGTGAACAACTTTATTTTCAACATTTCTCCAACAAGTCAAAATCTAGTGAGGATATGATTGAAACCATACTTTACCTTTCCCTGTAAGAGAAAAGGGAAATAGTCTTATAAACATTGTTTTCTCATCTCCATCTGGGATTCCCATAGTGCCACATAACTCAAAGAAATTAGACAAATGAGCATAGAGGTCTTCATGGTCCAACCCAGAAAACTAGTGTGAATTGATTAGAGAGAGAAAGGTAAACATCATCTCTATGGATCTGGGTGTGTGGGGAGCTGGTTGGTCCTAAAGGGGAATCTAGAAAGGGGGTTGAATAGATTCACCAAAAATAATTTTAAACTTTTTCTATTCAAAATAACATGAGAGTTTTAAAAAATACCCCCTTAAAGAAATTTTTAAAATCTACCTTATAGTTTTCAAAAATGGGTTTTCAAGAATGAGGTTGAGACAAAGTCAAAATTCAACTTTTTCAATGTTTGTGGCAATAAGCTTAATGTATAAAAATTCCTCCAATGATGGTTTACAATTGCACTTATTGAAAATACAATATGAATTGCAATAATAGACTTATTAACCACTAAAGGAATGAGTAAAGAAAGAATAGAATCAAACTTTAATCACATAATTCTTATTTCACCAACCCAATCTCAATAACAAAACAATGATATTAAAAATCACAATCTTGCTACAATAAAATCACTATTAAAGGTGGAATTGCGAAAACCCACTCAAAGAAGCATAAAAAATTCAATATAATCAAGATTAAAGAGTATAAGGAAATAGAAATTTTGCACAGTAATTTATACTAGTTTGGTTAACTTGACCTACATCTAATTTACAAACTTAGTCTACCACTAATATATTTTCAACTAAAATCTCATACATGCACACCACATATACAAATTTTAATCCCATAAAGATTTAAACCACACACAAAAATAGGCTTTCTCTTGCACCCTACAAGAGTTTGCTAAACCATGACACCCCACCACTAACAAAGCCTCATTCACAACATCCCGTTGCAAGATTTCACAACAATCTCAAGAACACCTCAAGAGATTGTCCAAGACTTGTGAAAAGACACAAAGATAAGGGTATAGAACAATATCACCTGATCTTGTGATGAATATCCAGCAAGAAAGGTTAAATCTCACAATAATCTCTTCATGAGATCATGCAATTCTTGAATCATCAAATCATCAAAAAAGGGTTTTGTTCTTGGAGAATAATGGGTAAATCAATTAGTTAGGCAAACATTCAATAGAATTTTTGTTTGTATTCCAAAAACTATTGAAAATTTATTTTAAAAATGCTTTTATATAAGTTTTGCAGCAGAGTAATCGATTACCTACTTGATTACCTAATATCCTACTTCAAAAATGGGCCAGAAGGCTTGGTCTCTACAATAATCGATTACTATTTTCAGGTAGTCAATTACTCCCGAAGGCAGTAATATAAGTACCCAAAAATCTTGAAGGGTAATCAATTACCATAATAAGGTAATTGATTACCTTATAAAAAAATACACTTTTAATGATTTTTCAACACTTCTCAGCCTATGCAATTTATCCTTAAGTTATTCAAATACATTTTCATGCCTATCTAAACACACACTGCAAGTATCACACCTATCAAACTTGTTTGGTACCATAAAATTGATTAGAGAAAAACTAGAATAAAACTCAAAACCAAAACACCAAAAGGGATTGATGACTTCTTCAAGCTTTCCAAAGCTTCAATTCCAACAGAGTTGTTATGCTAGAGAAATGGTGAGGACCTTGTTGTTGGGCATAGTCATTCAATATTCTCCTTCTTTGTATATTATTGTTTTCTCCTCCGTTTCCTCCATTTGGACCTCCTTATCCACCTGAAGTTCCTATTTTGGCCATGTCTTCACAGATTGGTTGATTAGAAAAATTTGATGAAGATAGTACAATTGAAACCTGTTGTTGCTGTTGTTGGAGATTCTGATTAGTTACCTTAACCTTTTGGCTTTATTGTTATTTTTCCTTGGAGTTCCTTCAATTTCTGGGTGAAATAGTAAACCTTCTATAAGAGTGTTACTTCGCATCAATAGTAAAATTGCAGGCAAGGTTAGCTGAACAAAAAAATTCCAAAGATATAACTAACTAATTAAATATATATACACATTCAATTAAAACAACTTAATATCTAAATAATTGAACAATTCCTCGACAACAACGCTAAAAACTTGTTGAGAATTTTAATGTACTACTCTACTTCTCACAAGTGCACTAATTGCATTGTAGTATAAAATATGATAAAATCAAGTTGTCTCTATAAGGAATTGATAATCATAAATGATATTCAATATTCAAAGTCAAACTTGATAAAATTCATGAAAGTATATAAAAAGTGTGATATAAACAAAAGTAAAGGCAGATAACTTATAGCAACAATATAAATTTAAGGAAATTGCATAGAGATAAATGTTGAGATTTCGATTCCTGTTCAACTATTTATAAACTTTAATAATTGAATCTCTAGTTATTTTTAAATATCTTTTTTCCCACAAAAAAATATTCAAACACTAATCCCTTGATGAGAGAACCTTAACTATAATAATCAATCCACCGATCCCTCAACTCGAAAGATTAATATGGTTAGATAATTGATGAAGGGAAAGACGAAAGACGAAGACGCTTAAATATTGATCTATTCCTAGATTCAATGTTTATTCGGTGTTTTCTCAAATCCTTTGCTCACAATTCTTTTTCAGTTCATTTAATCATATTAAATCAAGTTAAATGTTTATCAGATGAAAAACAAGCATTAAAATTAGAGAAAAACACAAAATGAAAAATAACCTTCAATTACGAAATAAAGTTTACAAAAGTTGATAGTACATTGATCTCTTAAATGAGAGATTTAGCTATTCATTATCACCATTAACTTACAAGAATAAGAAGATTATAGAAGAAATTGAGGATTGATCGTGTGTCTGCTTTCTCTCTGACGTTTTCTCTCTCGCGTTCTTTGTTTCCTCTGGTCTCTGTTTAAAGATATAAAGTATGATTTGTTATTTCCTTTTATTTTCTCCACTTAAGTCCTTTAATTTCATTGGGCTAGTTACGAAAGTCTCGCTCAATGAGAACTTAAAATTCATAATCCCAAGGTAAGTCTCATTGAGTAGTAGGTCTCACCCAATGAGACCTTCAAACCTTTCATTCCATGGTGGGTAAGCTTCTCACTGGGCGGCATGTCTTCACTAAGCAACATGCATTCTTGCCTTGTTTTGCCTTTGGGCGACGCCCCTTGTTGGACGCAACTTTGCTTTTGGAAAGGAGTTCTTCAGCTTTCTTGCTGGGTGACATGCCCAACGACTTTTAGGCTTTGTTTGCAAATTTCTTGGATTTTCACCCAACGACACCTCTCGCTAGGTGACCTTCAATACCCTATGGTTGCTCTGGAACTCCTCGTTAGGCAAGGGAACATTGCTCAAACTTCATGTATTTTTTCCAAAATTAGTGTAAACCTATCAAAATATTTCATATTAGCTATAATATATCACAAAATCATGTATAAGTATAATGTATAAATTTATGTATTTACAATTGAAATGAATTCAAAACTAAGCAAAAGTTGAGAAAATAAAGATAATTAGTGGATTTTTATCACTGAAATACTCTTAAATTTAACAATTATTATTAGTTTAAAAAATGTTAGAATTTTATTTAATTATTCTTTTAAAAAATATTAATATGCGGGTTCATGAATGGGTCCGTTAAGTCCACAAACTTTGCAGACTAGATACAGACTCTTAAAAAGATATTCATATATTTTATAACTAATATATATTAGATATGGATTAATTCAAATAATTAAAATATATAGTTTTAATAACACCAACATAATTTTTTATTATATTCATATAGAATTATGATTATTTATTATTTAAATTATATGACAACACCTAAAAATATAAAAAAATAGTAAATACTATATTAGTCATGCTATATAAATTATCAATTACACAAGTAAAAAATATATAACAATCATATAATAAAATGCAAAGAATTTTTTTTAAAAAAAAAATTAAAGAATATTTAAAACAAATTAAAGCTTACTTTTATTTTTTATTTATAGAATTTACATTATTTTATAAAATTATATAATTTACTTTAACATTTAAATCAGTATATAGATTAATACAATATATAAAAATATTTAGTTTAAAATATCTTAATAAAGTAACATCATTAAATAAGTGGAAGAAAATTACTTAACCACCTCACAAAATATATCAAAATCATGGGATCATGCACCACTGAAGTATTAATATTTGATTGATTTGGTTTTATTTTTTAGTTTTTGAAAAGAGTTTTAAAAAATAGTTTTAAAATTTTTTTTGGAAGAAAAAAAACTTGTTTAGTAAGTGTGTTTTTTTAAAACTATTTTGAATATGTGAAATTGAAAAAAACTTATTCATATTTATAGAAATATCATTAATGAAAAAGAAAAAAAAGAAACCTATTTCCTTTGTATTTTAAATTTTCAAAACAAAAATATAAAATTACTTTCAACTTTTTTTTTTTCAGATTTTAAACTTAAAAGTTAGAACTAATTTTTTAAACTATTTTTAAAAGAACAGTAACTATAGACTTATTTAAACACAGAAAATAATTTTATAAGACTGCTAAACACACCCTTACCCTTTACATTCCTCTTCCAAATGTTGCAAACTTCTCTTCCAAATGGTCCAATGCTTAACACCTGCCTGCTTTGTACAAAGGCATTAAAATTAATTTTTCAATTTTGGATACTAAGAAAGGTGGTTATTTATGATATTACACATATAAGGTGACTGTTTTTCTCTTAAAACCATTTGCTCCATATTTAAAATCACATAGTTAAGTTTTGAATTTAGACTATTTGACTAAGAATTAAGAAACACAAGTTGTTATTGAGTGCACAAATTGTATAAATCAAGTTAACATATAATATATTAAAAATATAGTAAATACATAGTTTCAATTCAGTTAATCAAAACTAAAATATAATTTTTAATTTGTAAACTTCCACGAAAATTTTGAGTTGCATATATACCTGATATGTGTGTGACTCTGTGTTATGATGTGGTAGAAAGATATAACTTTATCATATTTTAAGTTCACATCTTATAACATTCTTTTCGTGTTTTATTGTTCTATTGTTAGTTACTATACACAATTCCTTCGGTATCTTTTATAAATAAATATTATACTTTGATTCTAATTACAAGTAAATTTTAACTATTATTGTCTTATTTAATAAGATTATATTTAAAATATCTTTCATTTATCAGGCTTATATCAATTTCCATGCAAGATAAAATATCACTTTTTAATTGAAATTGATACAACTTAATAAAGTTGACTAATTTCTTTAATAAATAGTCAATTTATAAAAACTCAAAGGGTATTATTTTGATATCAATATATATATAGTTATTATAAGTTTGAGTTGGAAACGTATTAAATAAAATAATATGTAGGGTCGTTTTTTGGAACTTCTGAAACAAATAGTACTGTGCGATTAAATACAAAAATATAAAAAGGGGATAAAACTATTAAACTTAATTTCACTCTGTATCCATATTTAAACCACAGAATTAAAATTTATCATACAATTAAATTATGGTCACGTCTGTTAATCAATATTGTAAGCACCGGTTCAATGATCATTGGAGACACAAAATGTATTTATCGCTGCTCTTTCTTATGAATAAATAGGTTATCTATTGAAAAGAGTGAAGGTAATAACATTCCATCCACTTATATATATAGTTAAAAATGATATCTGATTTGTGTTAATCACATGTGTTGTAATTTTTACTACTGAAAGATGGGTTTGAAGATAAAAATCCTAAGCCTGTTGGCCATGCTCCTTTTCATCACCCAAGACGTGGCTGCAGCAAGGGATATCAAAGAGGGTGACCTATATATGTTTCTCTTTTTATATATATAATTATGAGTTTTTTCTTTAACAATTAACATAATTATGTTATTGCTATAAAATATTTACTGACTTTGCTTACTACTTTTACTGAGATTTCCTCTTCCAATCACGTTTTCATAAGCAATTTGAACCTAAAGTTTTATTTAAAGAGGCCGAGTAAAGTATTAGGCGAACCAAGGACATTTTAATTGTTGAATATTTTAAAATAAAAGAATACTGACTGAATTGTAAACACTACTACTTATAAACGTAATATTAAAAGATATTGCTAATATATTTTGCTTATAAGCATTGTATAATTTCTTCTTAGCTTAAATCTTTTGTATCCGGCTACTATATTTTTTTTTTTTTTTTTTACTTTTTGTCCTTACAACCTTCTTAAATAATCCTTGTAAAATTCTTTTCTTCATCCCATTATTTTGCTGCTTCTACAATATATCTATTTCTCATTATGGATAATTGTTTTTAGTCTCTAAATTTTCGTTCTTCGTAGAAATTAATGTAAAGTAAAACAAAACACAGCAAGCTTAAATAAAAAAATATAATTAAACTGAGGTATTCTTCATTTTGAATTTTGACAATTCTATAGCAATTTTATTTTGAAAAGACACTTGAGTGTATTAAGAGAGAAGAATATAATGAAATAAAAAGAATCTTTAAATCAATAGATATGATATGTCTAAAAAATAAAAATAAACAAATAAGAAAAAGAAATTATGTACCTTATATATCTCAAATTGAAGTTCTTTACTCTTCATAAACAACGGGATTATTATATAGAATGTATATATTCATTCATTTACTTAATGAGATGACCAATTTATTATCTTTATATAGATAGACCCTAAAATGAATTTTTTATGATTGAACTAACGTATCACAAAGTTAATCTTACTATAATTTCATGTAAATAATTACGTAAATTAAATGATATGAAAAGATATGATAATCACTTTATCTTATTTGTTAGATAATAATAAAAAAATAATTAATACTCATCTATAATTATATTCAATATTATAAACAACTCGAGATCTCTTCAGATAATCGAAGTGAAACTCCGAATATATGTGAACAGGTTGATGAATTTCAAACACGTGTGGATCCAAATCAATAACTCTACCAATAAACTCCTAAACAATTATATATATCTACGATCACTGATCCCTTTTGTCCCTAACCAATCATGTAAGTAATTAATGGATGTGTGAAGTTTCTTTCCTATAGTAAATGGTTAACTTGTCAGGTGAATGTTTTTTCAGGTGAGGTTGTTAAAAGCACAAAAGAAGAAGTGGGTGATGCTAAATCACTTGGTAATGGTGGTTTAGATCTTGGTTTCCCTGCATGGCTTTGTGGCGATCGTGGCTGTTGTTTTTGGACATTTGATGGAAATTGCTTCCACTGCTGCAGCCCTATATAGACGCCATTGTTACTCAGATGTAGTTCTACGTACAAAGAAACATATTTTACGATGATAAAAATTGTACCATCCTTAAAGTTTTAAATAAAAGATTATCTCATAAAATAAATTAGTAAATAATGATTATTTAGATATATATAATATTTAGTTACTCAGTGAATAATAATATTAAATTTTTATTTGATTTTAATAAAGATACAAAATAAAGATTCATATAAATTTAAAATAAAAAAATTAGAATTAGCATGAGTGTTAAAAAAAAAAATATAACACAATTTATATTCAAATTAAAAGATTAGAAGTTTATTATTGCGATATGATTATCATAGGATAGATAAAATATTTGTTATATTTTAATTGACAATTCTTAATAATGATATAAATATTTACCATATTTCACTTGAATAAATTTAGATAAGATGGTACTATACATTGTTTAGTCTTATATTAACGTTGTATGTTTATAAATTTTAATGTATTTGGTTGTTTCTGATGTGAAATTTAAGGTTGAGAGAGTTATAGTTGATGAGGAAACTGATTCACAATTACAAAAACATACTCTCTGTTGCAATTTTTAAGTTATTATACAAGATTAAGTAGTTTCCTTAAGAGAACTGTAGAGTACTTAGATATTCAATGATTGAGAAAGAGGAGAGAATAACAAAACTAAAATTGTGAAATTTAATTTTACTTCAAGAGGTGAGAAAAATCATTTTTTAAAATCATTTTTGGTATATTTTGTTTCAAGAAATTAATGATTGTGCTTTTTTAATTAATTTTCTTTTCGATTTTGAATGTTGACGCTGTCTTATGATTTTAATTCCTTAATGTTGAAACTTTATATGTAAATGAAATAATATGTTGAATCGCATATATAAAGTTGTTAACTTATATTTGATGTTAATTCATTAATTCTGAACCCTAAAGACTTCGAAAAAATGTTCTAATGGTTTTTTTTTTGCAGGTCAGTGTGATATGCTAAAGATAAATTGTGCGATAACTTTTAGAGGTTCCTAGGAGAGTGTTGCTATCAAAGGTGTGGTTCATGATTGCACATACACATTTGTGGTTGGCTTCTCCAGCAAAATCCTTGGTGTGAAGTGGAAATAGCAAGACTCTTGATCATCCTTAAATCCCTAGAAACCGCTTATAATAATGACTTCTAAAACATCATTATTGAATTTGACTTCTTCACTATAGTCAATCTCTTGGATGAGGGATACACTATTGATCATGTTTACTAACCCATACTGGATAAAATGAATAAGCAGAGTGGGAAAATCCAAAAAGATCTCATATTTCATAATAAAAATCTTGTGTTACAAGAAGGCATTGATGATGGTGATGAGGACGACGGCGACAATGCTCCTTAGGATTGTCTTGAGTGAAAGCTGAGAAAGGACCACCAGACTTATGATTCAATTGTTTTTCCACCTATCCTACCTGCATTTCCAGATTCTTGATGGTAGACTATGTACTCTCCTGATAGGAAAAAGCAGCTTGAATGAACTGATTCAAAGAATCTTCTAATTTACATGTTCTATCATTCAAGGCTAGATAGGGAGATTAATGTTGTTGAGGTCAAATAGAAGAACCGACTTCATTTCTCCAACCAAAATTTTGATTTGGATTGGAATTGTTTCTCCAACTTTGATTTCCCTGAGAATAATTAAGAGCATTGAAATTCCTGGGATTATAATTTCCTCCTCTGTTCTAGTTACCATATAGTTGACTTCTTCTTCCTACAAATTTGCATATTCAACACAGAAGCCATTCGGATAATCTCCTAAACACATGTCACACTGCAATGGAGGATTAGGTTGAACAAGTGGGGAATTGACCGTATGAAGCTGTTGTGGAAGCATGGTCATTTGTTTAGTCAACGTCTCAATCTGTTATGCCGGTAATTTGTTTTGCATCAGAAAAGAATCAGTAGCATTCGGATCCATCATCCCACCTTTGTAGGTTAGTGTCTGCCATGCTAAGCCTATTGATTTGAACTAGCTAGAGACTCAATAATTTGTGTGGCCTCATTAGGATCTGCTGAAATTACAGTGTCATCTGCTGCTGCATCAATAATTTGTATGTCTTCAAAACTATGATTAGGAAATTTCCTAAGCAATGATTTAAATATCTCTCAAGCATCACAAAAGGCTTTTCCATTCCCTGTCGGAATGTGGTGATCTCAGTTTTAGCTTTGATGTATTTTGATAAAGGGTAGAATCTATAAAAAAAATTATTTTCAACATCTCTCCAACAAGTTAAACTCTAGTGAGGATATGACTGAAGCATTACTTTAGCTTTCCCTATAAGAGAAAAGCGAAATAGTCTCATAAAGACTGCTTCCTCATCTCCATCTGGGATTCCTATTGATGCATGCCTCCCTTGATCTTTTCTAGAGGTTTTCTTCTTTGGTGAAATGCTTTGTGGAGAGGTAAGAAGTGAGGTGGTTTTAGGCGCCACTTAAGGTAAGATAAGCCTAAGAGGGAAAGTTTGCCACAAGGGATGGAACCCTTGATAAAAACCTAAGGAATTCTCAAAGAGAGAAGGGTGGACACTAAGACAATTTTGGCAACTCAAGGTTTTTCCATTCAATAAAGTGTAAAAAATACAAGAGTGTGAAGGAGCACCTTTTTATAGAGGGAGCTAACCTCTTGGACAAGTCAACAAGGAAAGAAAATGCTAGGATTAAAAGGAGTCATCCAAGGGAGGAGGATTGAAGCCCAAAGTCCAATCAATCCCCTCCTTTAGATGAGAATTGGTGCCCAAGCTACCTCATCCAAGGGCCAAGATTACTCCTTTATTAGTTTTGGGTTTTATTTAGGAAAAGAGGGTGTAGTTATCAAACTACCCCTTATTTCCTAAATAAAGGCCTAAAAGCTAATCTTACCCCTTCTTATTACTAAGACACCTCCTAGAAAATTAAATGGACTAATATATGTCCAAAATAAAATCCTAGGTTCCTAAAATAAAAATTACAAGTAAATAAGTCATGACTTGCATAACTTGATGGTCATATGGAGGTGAGATCTTCCTCCTTCTACCCTAGCCATGTCTTCTTCTATTCTCTTAGCCATGGCCCTAGTGATAGGGCCCTTGCTTGGGGAGAATGCATCATCTCCTCCCCCTTGGGAAGGATTTGACCTCAAATCTGACAGGTCCTCTTCTTCTTCATCAGTACCTATAAAAGGGATCAAATCACAAACATTAAAGGTAGTACTGACACCGTAGTCGTCAGGGAGATCTAATATGTATGCATTGTTGTTCACTCTCTTGAGGACTTGAAATGGACCATCTCCTCGGGGGCTAAGCTTGGACTTCCTTTGAGTAGGGAAGTGATCCTTCCTCAAATGAAGCCATACCCAATCCCCTTCATTGAAGATAATTTCTTTCCTACCCCTATTGGCTTTACTAGCATACTCCTTTGAATGATGTTCAATATTGGCCTTTACCCTTTCATGTAATTTTTTAACAAAATCCGCTCTTAATATTCCTTCTTTGTGAACAGAAGAAGGGAATGGTAAGGGAAAGATATCAAGAGGAGTGAGGGGGTTGAAGCCATAAACAACTTCAAAGGGAGAATGCTTGGTGGTCCTTTGAACCACCCGGTTGTATGCAAACTCAATATGGGGTAGGTATTCATCCCAAGACTTGTGATTTCCTCGAAGAAGTGTCCTAAGCATAGTAGATAGAGATCTATTTACTACCTCAGTCTGCCCATCAGTTTGGGGTGACATATGGTAGAAAATAAGAGTTTAGTTCCTAGCCTTGCCCACAATATTTTCCATAAGTGGCTAAGGAACTTCACATCTCTATCAGAGACTATGGATTGGGGGGTTCCATGTAAACGGACAACTTCTGTAAAGAAAAGTCTCGCAATGTTGCTCGCATCATCTATCTTGTGGCATGGTATAAAGTGAGCCATTTTTGAAAATCTATCTACCACCATAAAGATAGAGTCTGCACCTCGTTGGGTTCGAGGCAGGCCAAGGATGAAATCCATACTAATATCCAGCCAAGGTGCAGAAGGAGCAGGTAAGGGTGTGTACAATCCATGAGCCATTGTCTTAGACTTAGCTTTCAAGCAAGCAATGCATCTACGACAATGTCTATAGATGTCTTTCTTCATATGGGGCCAAAAGAATTTTTCTTGTAAAAGCAGAAGAGTTTTGTTAATTCCAAAATGCCCCATGAGCCCACCCTCATGGCTCTCTTTTGTCAACAGATTTTTCACAGATCCTTGGGGTATACAAAGTCTGCTACCTTTGAAAAGGTACCCATCACTCACAAAGAACCCATTTTGGGTTTTACATGCAAATGTAGAGGCAGCATAAATGGATCCAAAATCCTTATCAGAAAGATACATTTCTCTAATATTATCAAATCCAAGAATCTTTGCACTTAAGGTGATGTAAAGGGTATGTCTACGAGACAAAGCATCAGCCACCACATTATATTTTCCTTTCTTGTATTTGATGATATAAGGGAAAGTCTCAAGAAATTCTACCCATTTAGCATGCCTTTTATTAAGCTTGCCTTGACCCTTCAAATACTTAAGTAACTCATGGTCACTATGAATGATGAACTCCCTGGGTACAAGATAATGTTCCCATGTTTGAAGGGTCCTTATCAAAGAGTAAAACTCTTTATCATAGGTGGGGTAGTTTAAGGTGACTCCATTTAGTTTTTCACTAAAATAAGCCACGGGATGACCACCTTGTAACAACACAGCTCCCACACCCACTCCTGATGCATCACACTCTAGCTCAAAAGTTTTAGAAAAGTCAGGAAGAGCTAAAACTGGTGCATGGGTTAGTTTCTCTTTGATAAGTTCAAAGGCTTTTTGTTATTTTTCACCCCAAAGGAAAGGAGTATCCTTCTTCACCAAATCATTGACTGGTGAGAAAAGTGTGGAGAAGTTAGGCACAAAGCGTCTGTAAAAGCTCGCGAGACCATGAAAACTCTTGATCTCAGTCACACTTTTTGGGGTGGGCCATTCTTGGATGGCTTTGATTTTGTCGGGGTCTACTTGAACCCCATTTTTATTAACTATAAAACCTAAGAACACCACACTCTCCACACAAAAATTACATTTTTCAAGATTTCCATAGAGTTGGTGTGACCTAAGAATGCAAAAGACGCACCTAAGATGACCTACATGTTCATCTAGGCTCTTGCTATACACTAAGATGTCATCAAAGTAAACTACACAAAATTTTCCTAAGCAATCCATAAGGACATGATTCATAAGCCTCATGAAGGTGCTTGGGGCATTGGTAAGCCCAAAGGGCATTACCAACCACTCATAAAGCCCAAACTTGGCCTTAAAAGTGGTTTTCCACTCATCACCTTCCTTGATGCGGATTTGGTGATAACCACTCTTAAGATCAATTTTCAAAAATAATTAGGCCCCATGCAATTCATCAAGCATGTCATCAAGCCTAGGGATAGGGTGCCTATATTTGATGGTGATGTTATTGATTGCTCGATAATCAATGCACATCTTCCATTGGCCACTCTTCTTAGGCACCAACAAGACTGGCACAGCACAAGGGCTTAGGCTCTCTTGAACCCAACCCTTCTCCAATAGTTCTTAGACTTGAGATTCAATCTCCTTGGTCTCCATGGCATTAGTCCTATAAGCAGGCCTATTAGGCAGGCTAGCCCTAGGTACCAAGTCTATTTGGTGTTCTATACCCCTAATTGGAGGAAGTCCTTTGGGAACTTCATCAGGGAATATATCACCAAACTCATTTAAAAGCTCTTGAACCTCTTGAGGTAGGTTCTCATGTCCAAGTTCTATGGCAGTGCTAGAACTAGAAGGGAAAAAAAATAGAGGGTTAAGAAATGGGGGATGCCTCTTTGCAAAGGAGGAGATAGAAAGGTTTGTTAGTTAAGGAGTCTTCCTTTAAATCCAATTTTGTCGCAAATAAACTTCCTTTACTAATGACTTTCTTGGAAGGGGCACCAACTTCCAACTCAACCTCCTTACCCCTTTCAAGCTTTAGGGGTAAAGCTTTGCTTTTTTTTTTCTCCTCATCTCTCTTATGTTTCATGATGAGTTGGTCCTCCGCCACTTGTGAAGGTGTTAGAGGACACAACTTAATGCGCTTATCCTTATGAGTGAGGATGATGTTATTGGAATGACCATGGTGTATGGCTTTCTTATCAAATTGCCATGGTCTTCCTAACAAGATATGGCCAGCTTCCATTGGGACTATGTCACACAAGATCTCATCTTTATAAGACCCAACGGAAATTGGAACCTTGACTTGCTTATTGACCTCCATTTCCCCTTGCTCATTAAGCCATTGAAGCTTGTAAGGCTTAGGGTGGGGAAGAGGGGTCAAGGCTAGCTTTTCCACCAACCTTGAGCTACAACAATTGCAGCATGACCCACTATCCAAAATGAGAGAACATATTTTGTCATTCACCTTACAGCGAGTGTGGAATATGTTCTCCCTTTGAGATGAGGACACTTTCAAAGGTTGGCTTCCAAGAAGCCTTCTTATCATTGAGAGGTCTCCCTCACATGCATAAGCGTTTTCATCACAATTAGATTGGTATGCATGAACCTCTTCTCCTTCGCTCTCACTAGAGGAGTGTGAGCTAGACTCACTACAATAAACATCTTGGGCCCTCATGATGATGTTTCTCTTAGTAGGGCATTGAGAGGCAATGTGGCCTCTCCCAAGACATTTAAAGCATTTGATACTACTAACTTTCTCATGAGAGTTAGTAGTAGGGGTTTTTCTCTCTACATATGATGTTTTATGCTCTTTGAAGTGCTTGGGATGTTCCTCTTTGGGGTAACTCTTGAAAAAGTTCGCCTTAGGTTGGTCCCTCTTTACATAAGGTGGGTTATCCTTTTTAAAAGTTTTCCTTCTAAGTTGATTTTCCACCTTGATGCAAAGTTGAACTAACTCATCAAGGGAATTGTATGAGAAGAGCTCCTCCTTATCATGAATTTCGGGGCTCAACCCACACAAAAACCTTGCCATAGTGGCCTTGGGTTCCTCAATGATACCTGCCCTCAAGATAAGAAGTTCCATCTTTTGTCTATACTCTTCTACACTAAGGTTGATTTGCCTTTGCCTTTTGAGTCTATCCAAAAGATCTCTTTCATACCAAGAAGGAATATGCCTTCTTCTTAGAGCACTTCTAAGATCATTCCAATATCTTATGGAAGGCATATTGGTGCGGATTCTCTCATTGGTTAACCCAACCCACTAATGCATGGCATGCCCTTAGAAGCTAAGGGTTGCCATTGGAACCTTTATTTCTTCTCTTACCTCATGGCAAGTGAAGAGTTGTTCTACCTTGATTTCTCAATCAAGGTAGGCTTCCACATCTTCCCTCCCATGAAATGGGAGGAGATCAATTTTGGGGTCCCTTGGAGGGGCCCCATTATTATGCATGGATGAATGGGAGTTTCTCCTAGGATGATTGTAGTTTTCTTCCTCACTTTCACTCCTATGGGTATGTCTAGATGGGGAACCTAAGACTATCCATTTCATTTTGTAATTGTCACCATTCCCATGCTTTCTTTTTTCATCTTCTTTCTCTTTTCTTCTTTCTCTTTCTTTTCTTTCTCTCCTTTCTTCATCTTTCTCCTTTCTCTTATTCTTCTCTCTTCCTTGTCTCTTTTTTCTCTCTTTTCTTCCTCTCTTTCTTTTATTTTTGTTTTCTCTTTGGACTTTTTTATCTCCTTTTTTCTTCTCTTCTCTCTTGTTCTTTTGTCATTCACTCCCTAAAGTCCATGTTTAAGTTTTCTAGAGTGTAATCTTTAGAAATATTTCTTTGGTTACACTCTTGTTTGATGAATAACTATGAGCACTAGAGTGGGTGTGTGATGTCATTGTGGTTGAATTTCTAAGAGGAAAAAGGTGACTAAAAACTTTTCACAAACAAACACTCCTCTCTTTTTGTGTTTTCTTGCCTAAAATGGCTTGATGAGTCTTGGAACTCTTTACCCTTCTAAGTGCTTTGAATAAGAAAAATATTTCAAGAATTTTAAAGCAAAAATTCAAAAGAGAAGGGATCTAAATCGAGCTCCTAAGGTATTAAAGGAAGTGTATCACTTCTTCCTTCTTCACCTAATTTTCGAGAAACTAAATAATTAACTAAATCTTATTACAACCAAAGGGAGGGCCTTAAGGGCACTCAAACTCCCAACTACAAAATTAATACACCCAAATTAAAGAAAAAGTAAAGTCTTCGAAAATTGATTCTCCAAATGCTCCCTCAAATCAATGTCCTCACGGCTAGGTGTGTTTCCTTTTGAGGTGATCCCTTAGGCTCTTAGTCCAACCTTCCAAAATATGCTACCCTTGTGGTAAGCTCCTTTTTCAAGCTTTCTCCCAAAAGTGGCACTAACACACAAACCAAAGAAACCAAAAGTAGCAAGGGGAGGTGCGAATAGAAACTCAAAAAGCAATAAAAGATAACACAATCAAAAGGACACTTAACCAAATGGTAAGAGTATATAAGACAAACTAGAAAGATGATTTAAAAGAAAAGCAACAACTAAAAGGTAAACAAAAGAAAGAGAGCACACAATGAAATACCTAAGAATGACACTAGATTAAAGAGTAGAAAGACACAAATATCAAGTTCTAGCGTACCAAAAGTAATAAAATTTCTTTTAAGGTTCCAAGTTCAAAGTTGAAGCACTTGCTAATTTTAGGTTAGGTACATCAAATGAATTTTTCAACTTTCTTTTCTTTTGTTTGTTCTCTTTTTTTTTTTAATCCTTCATTGTTTTTTTTGTATTTTATTTTAGACTTTGTCTTCTTGTTGTTTTTTTTTTTAATATTTACTAGATGCACCTAACTTGATTGTGAATTTAGTGCTTAATAACAAAGAGTTATGCGCTTGGAACAATAAAGAAAATTAAAAGCAAAAATTTAGGTACTACTAGAAATGACTTCAAAATGTAAAGTAGCTATAGATGTGTTAATGGTTTAGTAGTTTGGTGTGCCACTGGACTCAAGCTTTGTTAAGTTTTTAGTAATTTGTTGACCACAAATACCAAACTTATTGCTTAAGTGAAAGCACCCACAAACAAGAACTACTTTTTCCACACAAATGAGCTACTAATTATACGTATAAGGAAAATAAAGACAAAGAGAATTGAGCAACTATTTTGGAATTTTTCTTTTAAGAATATGCTTGAAACTAAAAGCACATGAACCTCTAAAGAGACTTAAATATGAGGTATGACCCTCTATGTTGCTCAATTTAAGAAGTTTCAAAAGCTTTTCGTAAAAACAAAAGAGGCTAAACTTAAAAGGAATTAATAGACAAAATGGAAAACTATAAACATGACTTATAGACAACTACACAAGAGTATAAAAGTTAAAAATAAAAGCTAAAAATAAGGCAAAAACAAGGCAACTAGGTGTAAGGAAACACAAGAATTTGGTCTAAATTTTTTTACCACAAGGTTGTGGAATTCACCACAACGACATGGATTTTTAGAAAGAAATTGTCAAAACCAAAATTCAAGCAACAAAGCACCCAACTCAAAGCTTAAGTAGAAATTAATGAATATGGGACAGACGTAGATGCAAAGAAAAGAACAATATAAATTGCATCAAGCAAAAAAAACAAATGGCACAAATAAACTATAACTCAAAACAAAAACTTAAGACATAAATGGAAATGATAAACAACAATGGAAAGCTAGAAAAAAATGCAAAAATTAAAGATAAAATAAAATAGGAAAACAGAAAGAAAAAATAAATGAAGTAGGAAGAGAGTTTAGACCTCTAGAACCAATGCTCTGATACCAAATGATGCATGCCTCCCTTGATCTTTTCTAGAGGTTTTCTTCTTTGGTGAAATGGTTTGTGGAGAGGTAAGAAGTGAGGTGGTTTTAGGTGCCACTTAAGGTAAGATAAGCCTAAGAGGGAAAGTTTGCCACAAGGGATGGAACCCTTGACAAAAACCTAAGGAATTCTCTAAGAGAGAATGGTGGACACTAAGAGAATTTTGGCAACTCAAGGTTTTTCATTCAATAAAGTGTAAAAAATACAAGAGTGTGAAGGAGCACCTTTTTATAGAGGGAGCTAACCTCTTGGACAAGTCAAGAAGGAAAGGAAGGGTTAGGATTAAAAGGAGTCATCCAAGGGAGGAGGATTGAAGCCCAAAGTCCAATCAATCCCCTCCTTTAGATGAGAATTGGTGCCCAAGCTACCTCATCCAAGGGCCAAGATTACTCTTTTATTAGTTTTGGGTTTTATTTAGGAAAAGAGGGTGTAGTTATCAAACTACCCCCTTATTTCCTAAATAAAGGCCCAAAAGCTAATCTTACCCCTTCTTATTACTAAGACACCTCCTAGAAAATTAAATGGACTAATATATGTCCAAAATAAAATCCTAGGTTCCTAAAATAAAAATTACAAGTAAATAAGTCATGACTTGCATAACTTGATGGTCATATAAATGTGAGATCTTCCTCCTTCTACTGTAGCTATGTCTTCTTCTATTCTCCTAGCCATGGCCCTAGTGATAGGGCCCTTGCTTGGGGAGAATGCATCATCTCCTCCCCCTTGGGAAGGATTTGACCTCAAATCTGATAGGTCATCCTCTTCTTCATCAGTACCTACAAAAGGGATCAAATCATAAACATTAAAGGTAGTATTAACAGCATAGTCCTCAGGGAGATCTAATATGCATACATTGTTGTTCACTCTCTTGAGGACTTTAAATGGACCATCTCCTCGGGGGCTAAGCTTGGACTTCCTGTGAGTAGGGAAGCGATCCTTCCTCAAATGAAGTCATACCCAATGCCCTTCATTAAAGATAATTTTTTTCCTTCCCCTATTAGCCTTAGCAGCATACCCTTTAGAGTGTTGTTCAATATTGGCTTTGACCCTCTCAAGTAATTTTTTAACATAATCGGTTTTAGCTAATCCTTCTTTATGAATAGAAGAAGGGAAAGGTAGAGGCAAAATATCAAGAGGTGTAAGAGGGTTCAAGCCATAAACAATCTCAAAGGGTAAGTGCTTGGTGGTTCTTTGGACCACCCTATTATATGCAAACTCTATATAGGGAAGGTACTCATCCCAAGACTTATGATTTCCCCTAAGAAGTGCCCTTAACATAGTGGATAAAGATCTATTTACTACCTCAGTTTGCCCATCAGTTTGGGGGTGACATGTGGTAGAAAATAGGAGTTTAGTTCGCAACCTAGCCCACAAAGTTTTCCAAAAGTGGCTAAGGAACTTAACATCTCTATCAGACACTATGGATTGAGGTATGCCATGCAGATGAACAACTTCTTTGAAGAAAATTCTTGCAATGTTGCTCGCGTCATATATTTTGTTGCAAGGTACGAAATGGGCCATTTTAGAAAACCTGTCCACTACCACAAAGATAGAATCCGCTCCCCTTTGGGTTCTAGGAAGTCCAAGGATGAAATCAATGCTTATGTCTACCCAAGGAGCGGAGGGAGCCGGTAAGGGTGTGTAAAGTCCATGAGACATTACTTTAGATTTAGCTTGTAAACAAGCTATGCATCTAGAGCAATGTCTTTGGACATCTCTTTCCATATGGATCCAATGAAAGTTTTCTTTTAAAATGAGCAAAGTTTTGTTTATTCCAAAATGCCCAATGAGCCCACCCTCATGGCTCTCTCTCACAAGCAATTTTCTAAGAGATCCTTGGGGTACACAAAGTTTACTTTCTTTGAATAAGTACCCTTCACTCACATGAAACCCATCAGTAGGTTTGGACAAGGAGGTAGAAAAAATGGGGCCAAACTCTTGGGCAGAAGCATATTGGTCCTTAATATAATCAAATCCTAAGATTTGGGAGCTCAAAGTGGCAAGAAGAGTATGTCTTCTAGATAGGGCATCGGCCACTACGTTGTGTTTCCCTTTCTTGTATTTGATTATATAGGAAAAGTTTCCAAAAAACTCAACCCACTTTGCATGCCTCTTGTTGAGCTTACCTTGACCCTTCAAATATTTTTGTGACTCATGGTCACTATGAATGACAAACTCCCTGAGAATAAGGTAATGTTCCCAAGTTTGAAGGACCCTTATTAAGGAGTAAAACTCTTTGTCATAGGTGGGGTAATTGAGGGCGGAACCATTTAGTTTTTCACTAAAATAAGCCACGGGGTGGCCGACTTGCAATAACATAGCACCTATTCCAACACCCGATGCATCACACTCTAGCTCAAAAGTTTTTAAAAAGTCAGGTAGAGCTAGAACACGGGCATGGGTTAGTTTTTCTTTAATAAGCTCGAAGGGTTTTTGTTGTTTAGCACCCCAAAGGAAGGGAACCTCCTTCTTCACCAAATCATTGATTAGTGAGAAAATTGTGGAGAAATTAGGCATAAAGTGCCTATAGAAACTCTTGAGACCATGAAAGCTCTTGATCTCAGTCAAACTTTTTGGTGTAAGCCATTCTTGGATGGCTTTGATTTTGTCGGGGTCCACATGAACCCCATCTTTATTGACTACAAAACCTAAAAACACCACACTCTCTACACAAAAATTACACTTTTCAAGGTTTCCAAAAGACGCACCTAAGATGACCTACATGCTCATCTAGGCTCTTGCTATACACTAAAATATCATCAAAGTAAACTACACAAAATTTTCCTAAGCAATCCCTAAGGACATGATTCATAAGCCTCATGAAGGTGCTTGGGGCATTGGTAAGCCCAAAAGGCATTACCAAATGGTGCGAATAAAAGATAACACAATAAAAAAGACACTTAACCAAAGAAACCAAAAGTAGCAAGGGGAGGTGCGAATAAAAACTCAAAAAGCAATAAAAGATAACACAATCAAAAGGATACTTAACCAAATGGTAAGAGTATATAAGACAAACTAGAAAGATGATTTAAAAGACAAGCAACAACTAAAAGGTAAACAAAAGAAAGAGAGCACACAATGGAATACCTAAGAATGACACTAGATTAAAGAGTAGAAAGACACAAATATCAAGTTCTAGCGTACCAAAAGTAATAAAATTTCTTTTAAGGTTCCAAGTTCAATGTTGAAACACTTGCTAATTTTAGGTTAGGTACATCAAATGAATTTTTCAAACTTTCTTTTCTTTTGTTTGTTCTCTTTTTTTCATTTTTTGGAATCCTTCGTTGTTGTTTTTTTTTTTGTATTTTATTTTAGACTTTGTTCTCTTGTTTTTTTTTTTGAATATTTACTAGATGCACCTAACTTGATTGTGAATTTAGTGCTTAATAACAAAGAGTTATGCGCTTGTTACAATAAAGAAAATTAAAAACAACAATTTAGGTACTACTAAAAATGACGTCAAAATGCAAAGTAGCTATAGATGTGTTAATGGTTTAGTAGTTTGGTGTGCCACTGGACTCAAGCTTTGTTAAGTTTTTAGTAATTTGTTGACCACAAATACCAAACTTATAGCTTAAGTGAAAGCACCCACAAACAAGAACTACTTTTACCACATAAATGAGCTACTAATTATACGTATAAGGAAAATAAACACAAAGGGAATTGAGCAACTATTTTAGAATTTTTTTTTAAGAATATGCTTGAAACTAAAAGCACATGAACCTCTAAAGAGACTTAGACATGAGGTATGACCCTCTATGTTGCTCAATTTAAGAAGTTTCAAAAGTTTTTTTGTAAAAACAAAAGAGACTAAACTTAAAAGGAATGAATAGATAAAATGGGAAACTATAAACATGACTTATAGACAACTACACAAGAGTATAAAAGTGAAAAATAAAAGCTAAAAATAACGCAAAAACAAGGCAACTAGTTGCAAGGAAACTCAAGAATTTGGTCTAAATTTCTTGACCACAAGGTCTTGGAATTCACCACAACGGCATGGATTTTTAGCAAGAAATTCTCAAAACCAAAATTCAAGCAAGAAAGCACCCAACTCAAATCTTAAACGAATATTAATGAATATGAGAGAGATGTAGATGCAAAGAAAAGAACAATATAAATTGAATCAAGCAAAAAATAAATGGCACAAATAAACTATAACTCAAAACAATAAACTCAAGACATAAATGGAAATGATAAACAACAATGGAAAGCTAGAAAAAATTGCGGAAATTAAAGATAAAATAAAATAGGAAAACGGAAAGAAAAAATAAATGAGGTAGGAAGAGAGTTTAGACCTCTAGAACCAATGTTCTAGATACCAAATGATGCATGCCTCCCTTGATCTTTTTCTAGAGGTTTTCTTCTTTGGTGAAATGGTTTATGGAGAGGTAAGAAGTGAGGTGGTTTTAGGCGCCACTTAAGGTAAGATAAGCCTAAGAGGGAAAGTTTGCCACAAGGGATGGAACCCTTGATAAAAACCTAAGGAATTCTCAAAGAGAGAAGGGTGGACACTAAGAAAATTTTGGCCAACTCAAGGTTTTTCCATTCAATAAAGTGTAAAAAATACAAGAGCTTGAAGGAGAACCTTTTTATAGAGGGAGCTAACCTCTTGGACAAGTCATGAAGGCAATGAAAGGCTAGGATTAAAAGGAGTCATCCAAGGCAGGAGGATTGAAGCCCAAAGTCCAATCAATACCCTCCTTTAGATGAGAATTGGTGCCCAAGCTACCGCATCCAAGGGCCAAGATTACTCCTTTATTAGTTTTGGGATTTATTTAGGAAAAGAGTGTGTAGTTATCAAACTACCCCCTTATTTCCTAAATAAAGGCCCAAAAACTAATCTTACCCCTTCTTATTACTAAAACACCTCCTAGAAAATTAAATGGACTAATACATGTCCAAAATAAAAGCCTAGGTTCCTAAAAGAAAAATTACAAGTAAATAAGTCATGACTTGCATAACTTGATGGTCATATGGAGGTGAGATCTTCCCCTTTCTACTCTATGCATGTCTTATTCTATTCTTTTAGTCATGACCCTAGTGATAGGGCCCTTGCTTGGGGAGAATGCATCATATAGAATCTGACAAAATTATATTGTCTCTATAAAAAATTGACAATTATAAATGATATTCAATATTCAAAGTCAAACTTGATAAAATTCATGAAAGTATATAAAAGGGTGATATGAACAAATGTAAAGGCAAATAAATTATCAACAACAATATAAATTTAAGGAAATTCAATAGAGCTAAAAGTTGGAATTTTGATTCCTGTTCAACTATTCATAAACTTTAATAATTGAATCTTTGGTTATTTTTAAATCTCTTTTTCCCACCAAAAGTATTCAATCACTTATCCCTCGATGAGAGAAACTTAATTTTAATAATGAATCCACCGATCCCTCAATTCAAAAGATTAATATAGTTAGATAATCGATTAAGAGAAAGACAAAATATGCATAAACACTGCTCTACTCCTAGATTCAATGTTTATTCGATGTTTTCTCAAATCCTTTGCTCAAAATTCTTTTACAATTCATTTAAGCAGATTAAATCAAGTTAAAGGTTGATCAGAAAAAAAAATAAACATTAAAATAAGAGAAGAACACAAAATGAAAATAACCTTTGATTACGAAATAAAGTTTACAGTACGCCGATCTCCCAACGGAGAGATTAAGTTATTCATTGTCATGATCAACTTACAAGAATAAGATTATAAGATTATAGAAGAAATTGAAGATTGATTGTATCTCTGCTCCCACTTCGACGTTTTCTCTCTTGCGTTCTGTGTATCCTCTACTCTTTGTCTAAAGATGTCAAGTATGATTTGTTATTCCTTTTTTTTTCTTCACTTAAGTCCTTTAATTTCATTGCATTAGTTAGTAAACTCTCGCCCAACGAGAACTTAAAAATTCATAATCCTAAGGAAAGTCTCGTAGGGCAACAAGTCTCGCCCATTGAGACCTTAAGACCTTTCCTTCTATGGTGGGTAAGCTTTTCATCGGGCGGCATGTCTTCACTAGGCACATGCAATCGTGCCCTGTTTTTCCGTTGAATGGTGCCTCTCACTGGGCACAACTTTGCTTCTGCAAAAATAATTAATTAATACTCATCTATAATTATATTCAACATTATAAACAACTCGAGATCTCTTCAGGTAATCGAAGTGAAACTTTGAATATATGTGAACAGGTTGATGAATTCCAAACACGTATGGATCCAAATCAATAACTCTACCAATAAACTCCTAAACAATTATATATATCTACCATCACTGATCCCTTTTCTCCCTAACCAATCATGTAAGTAATTAATAGATGTGTGAAGTTTCTTTCCTATAGTAAATGGTTAACTTGTCAAGTGAATGTTTTTTCAGGTGAGGTTGTTAAAAGCACAAAAGAAGAAGTGGCTGATGCTAAATCACTTGGTAATGGTGATGTAGGTCTTGGTTTCCCTGCATGGCTTTGTGGCGATCGTGGCTGTTGTTTTTGGACAATTGATGGAAATTGCTTCCGCTGCTGCAGCCCTACATAGACGCCATTGTTACTCAGACGTAGTTCTACGTACTAAGAAACATATTTTATGATAATAAAAATTGTACCATCCTTAAAGTTTTAAATAAAAGATTATCTCATAAAATAAATTAGTAAATAATTATTATTTAGATATATATAATATTTTGTTACTCAGGGAATAATAATATTAAATTTTTATTTGATTTAAATAAAGATACAAAATAAAGATTCATATAAATTTAAAATAAAAAAAATTAGAATTAGCATGAGTGTTAAAAAAAAATATAATAGATTTTATATTGAAACTAAAAGATTAGGAGTTTATTATTGTGATATGATTATCATAGGTTAGATAAAATATTTGTTATATTTTAATTGACAATTCTTAATAATGATATAAATATTTATCATATTTCACTTAAATAAATTTATATAAGATGGTACTATACATTATTTAGTCTTATATTAACGTTGTATGTTTATAAATTTTGATGTATTTGATTGTTTCTGATGTGAAATTTAAGATTGAGAGAGTTACAGTTGATGAGGAAACTGATTCACGATTACAAAAACATACTCTCTGTTGCAATTTTTTAACGTGTTAACTAGTGAATAAGGATTTTAAGTGAATCAGAGACTAAAAATATTTTTGAATTTTAAGATTAAAAATGATTTTTAGTAAAAGTTTAGGGATAAAAAACTTATTTAAGCCCGTTTTAAATTTCAATCATAAACTAATCTTATATCTAAAGAAAGGATAGAGAGAGAAAAGGAAATCAATTTTAAGTTATTATACAGGATTAAGTAGTTTTCTTAAGAGAATTATAGACTAGTTAGATATTCAATGATTGAGAAAGAGGAAAGAAGAACAAAACTAAAATTGTGAAATTTAATTTTACTTCAAGAGGTGAGAAAAACGGTCTTTTAAAATCATTTTTGGTATATTTTGTTTCAAGAAATTAATGATTGTGTTTTTTTAATTAATTTTCTTTTCGATTTTGAATGTTGATGCTGTCTTATGATTTTAATTCCTTAATGTTGAAACTTTATATGTAAATGAAATAATATGTTGAATCGCATATATAAAGTTGAAACTGATATATGATGTTAATTCATTAATTCTGAAAGCTAAAGGCTTCGAAAAAATGTTCTAATGGTTTTTTTTTTCAGGGGAGTGTGATATGCTCAAGATAAATTGTGCGACAACTTTTAGAGGTTCCTAGGAGAGTGTTGCTATTAAAGGTGTGGTTCATGATTGCAGAGACACATTTGTGGTTGGCTTCTCCAGCAAAATCCTTGGTGGTGAAGTGGAAATAGCAAGACTCTTGATCATCCTTAAATCCCTAAAAACCGCCTATAACAATGACTTCTAGAACATTATTATTGAATTTGACTTCTTCACTATAGTCAATCTCTTGGATGAGGGATACACTATTGATCATGTGTATTACCCCATACTAGATAAAATGAACAAGCAGAGTGGGAATATCCAAAAAGATCTCATATTTCATAATAAAAATCTTGTGTTACGAGAATGTATGATGATTGTGATGATGATGACGGCGACAATGCTCCTTAGAATTGTCTTGAGTGGAAGCTGAGAAAGGACCACCAGACTTATCATTCAATTGTTTTGCTACCTATCCTACCTGCATTTCCAGATTCTTGATGGTAGATTATGTACTCTCCTGATAGGAAAAAGCAGCTTGAATGAATTGATTCAAAGAATCTTCTAATTTACATGTTCTATCATTCAAGGCTGGACAGGGAGATTAATGCTGTTGAGGTCAAATAGAAGAACCGACTTCATTTCTCCAACCAAAATTTTGATTTGGATTGGAATTGTTTCTCCAACCTTGATTTCCCTGAGAATAATTAAGAGCATTGAAATTCCTGGGATTATAATTTCCTCATCTGTTCTAGTTACCATATAGTTGACTTCTTCTTCCTACAAATTTGAATATTCAACACAGAAGCCATTCGGATAATCTCCTAAACACATGTCACACTGCAATAGAGGATTAGGTTGAACAAGTGGGGAATTGACCGTATGAAGCTGTTGTGGAAGCTTGGTCATTTGTTTATTCAATGTCTCAATCTATTATGTCAGTAATTTGTTTTGCATTAGAAAAGCATCAGTAGTATTTGGATCCATCATCCCGCTTTTGTAGGTTGGTGTCTACCATGCTAAGCCTATTGATTTGAACTAGCTAGAGACTCAATAATTTGTGTGGCCTCATTAGGATCTGCTGAAATTATAGTGCCACCTTCTGCTGCATCAATCATTTGTATGTCTTCAAAACTATGATTAGGAAATTTCCTAAGCAATGATTTAAATATCTCTCAAGCATCACAAAAGGCTTTTCCATTCCCTGTCGGAATGTGGTAATCTCAGTTTTAGCTTTGATGTATTTTGATAAAGGGTAGAATCTATAAACAAATTTATTTTCAACATCTCTCCAACAAGTTAGACTCTAGTGAGGATATGACTGAAGCATTACTTTAGCTTTCCCTGTAAGAGAAAAGCGAAATAGTCTCATAAACATTGCTTCCTCATCTCCATTTGGGATTCCTATAGTGCCACATAAATAATAGAAATTAGACAAATAAGCATAGGGGTTTTCATGGTCTAACCCAGAAAATTGTTGCGAATTGGTTAGAGAGAGAAAGACAGGCTTCATCTCCATGGTTCTAGATGTGTGGGGAGCTGCTATGCTAGAGAAATGGGGCGGACCTCATTGTTGGGCATAGTCACCCAATGTTCTTCTTTGCATATTATTATTTTCTCCTCCATTTCTTCCATTTGGATCTCCTCCTCCACCTGATGTTCTTGTGTTGGCCATGTCTTCTTCACAGATTGGTTTATTAGAAGTTGATGAGGATAGTACAACTGAAACCTGTTGTTGTTGTTGTTGGAGCATTCTCATCAGTTCCCTTAACCTTCTGGCTTTACTATTATTTCTACTTGTAGTTCTTTCAATTTTTGGATGAAATAGTAAACCTTTTGGAGGAGTTTCACTTCGCATCAAAAGTAAAATGGCAGGCAAAGTTAGCCGAACAAGAAACTTCCAAAGATATAACTAACCAACTAATTAAATACATACGCATTCAACTAAAAACAACTTAATATCTAAATAATTGAACAATTCCTCCACAACGGTGTCAAAAACTTGTTGAGAATTTTAATGAACAATTCTACTTTTGGCAAGTGCACTAGTTGTATTGTAGTATAAAATCTGATAAAATCATATTGTCTCTATAAAGAATTGACAATTATAAATGATATTCAATATTCAAAGTCAAACTTGATAAAATTCATGAAAGTATATAAAAGGGTTATATGAACAAATGTAAAGGCAGGTAAATTATCAACAACAATATAAATTTAAGGAAATTCAATAGAGCTAAAAGTTGGAATTTTGATCCCTATTCAACTATTCATAAACTTTAATAATTGAATCTTTGGTTATTTTTAAATCTCTTTTTCCCACCAAAAGTATTCAATCACTTATCCTTCGATGAGAGAAACTTAACTTTAATAATTAATCCACCGATCCCTCGATTCAAAAGATTAATGTAGTTAGATAATCGATTAAGAGAAAGCCAAAATACGCATAAACACTGCTCTACTCCTAGATTCAATGTTTATTCGATGTTTTCTCAAATCCTTTGCTCAAAATTCTTTTACAATTCATTTAAGCAGATTAAATCAAGTTAAAGGTTGATCAGAAAAAAAAAATAAGCATTAAAATAAGAGAAGAACACAAAATGAAAAATAACCTTTGATTACGAAATAAAGTTACAAAAGTTTACAGTACGCCGATCTCCCAATGGCAAGATTTAGTTATTCATTGTCATGATCAACTTACAAGAATAAGATTATAGAAGAAATTGAAGATTGACTGTGTCTCTGCTCCCACTTCGACGTTTTCTCTCTTGCATTCTGTGTTTCCTCTACTCTTTGTTTAAACATGTCAAGTATGATTTGTTATTCCTTTTTTTTTTCTTCACTTAAGTCCTTTAATTTCATTGCATTAGTTAGTAAACTCTCGCCCGACGAGAACTTAAAAATTCATAATCCCAAGGTAAGTCTCGTAGGGCAACAGGTCTTGCCCATTGAGACCTTCAGACCTTTCCTTCCATGGTGGGTAAGCTTTTCGTCTGGCGACATGTCTTCATTAGGCACGTGCAATAGTGCCCTGTTTTTCCGTTGAATGGTGCCTCTCACTGGGCGCAACTTTGCTTCTACAAAGGAGTTCTTTAGCTTTCTTGTTGGGCAACATGCCTCACCCAATGACTTTTAGGCTCTGTTTGCAAATTTCTTGGATTTTCACCCAACGACACCTTTCACTAGGCGACCTTCAATACCCTACAGTGGCTCTGGAACTCTTCACTGGGTGTGGGAACACTGCTTTAGCTTCATGTCTTCTATCCGAAATTGGTGTAAACTAGTCAAAATAGTTCATATTAGCTATAATATATCACAAAATCATATATATGTATAATATATAGTAAATATATGTATTTACAATTGAAATCAGTTCAAAACTAATTTAAAGTTGAGGAAATAAAGATAATTGACGGATTTTTATCACTGAATAATTTTAAATCTGACAATTATCATTAGTTTAAAAAGCGTAGAATTTTATTTAATTATTCTTTTAAAAAATATTAATATGCAAGGCCACGGACTGGTCCGTTAAGTCCACGAACTTTGCAGACTCTCAAAAGATATCCATGTATTTTATAACTAATATGTATTAGATATGAATTAATTTAAATAATTAAAACATATAGTTTTAATAATACCAACATAATTTTTTATTTTATTCATATAGGATTATGATTATTTATTATTTAAAATTATATGACAACACTTAAAAATATAACAAATAGTATTAGTTATGCTATATAAATTATAAATTATACAAGTAAAAAATATATAACCATCATATAAATTACCATAAAA
The DNA here is from genome assembly GCA_037954015.1 of Psophocarpus tetragonolobus. Lineage (NCBI taxonomy): Eukaryota > Viridiplantae > Streptophyta > Magnoliopsida > Fabales > Fabaceae > Psophocarpus > Psophocarpus tetragonolobus. The sequence continues at coordinate 21,215,886 of CM075691.1, forward strand.
AATAATGCATTAGTTATAATAAAATGCAATTAATTTTTTGAAAAAAATTAAAGAATATTTAAATCAAAGTAAAACTTACTTTTATTTTATTATTTATAAAATTTACTTTAATATTTGAATCAGTATATAGATTAATACAATATATAAAAATATTTAGTTTAAAATATCTTAATAAAGTAACATCATTAAATAAGTGGAAGAAAATTACTTAACCACCTCACAAAATATATCAAAATCATGGGAACATGCACCACTGAAGTATTAGTGTTTGATTGATTTGGTTTTGTTTTTAGTTTTTGAAAAGGGTTTTGAAAAATAGTTTCCAAAAATTATTTTTTAGAAGAAAATAAAAAAAAAAAACTTGTTTAGTAAGTGTTTTTTTTAAAAACTATTTTGAAGATGTGAAATTGAAAAAAATTATTCATATTTACAGAAATATCATTAATGAAAAGAAAAAAAGAAACCTATTCTCTTTATATTTTGAATTTTCAAAACAAAAATACAAAATTACTTTCAACTATTCTTTTTTTTTTCAGATTTTAAACTTAAAAATTAGAACTAATTTTTTAAACTATTTTTAAAAGAACACTAACTATAAACTAATTTAAACACCAAAAATAATTTTATAGGGCTGCTAAACACACCCTTACCCTTTACATCCCTTCTCTTCCAAATGTTGCAAACTTCTCTTCCAAATCTTGCAAAATATGTTTACACTTCTCACACTGAAATAGTCCGTTTGAAAAAGTGTTAATTTGAATTTAGATTTAAATAAATTTTTTGTTCCTTGTTTTAACAAAAATTATTTTTAATTCTTAAAATTTTAAAATATTTTTTTAATCCTAATTCACTTTTAATCATTCTTTTTCCTTAATAAAGTTAAAAAATTGCTGACAATAAATGAATTAATTTTCTTTTCAATCCTAATTTTCTCAATCTTTAATTTCACACTCATAATTAAATATATCAAAACTTATAAACAAACAATGTTAATACAAAAAATAAATTAATTTCAGAAACTAAAAAAATATTTTTAATTTCAAAAATAAAAAATAATTTTTTATAAAATTTTAAAGACAAAACACAATCCTAAAATTTGATGAGAGGGACGACCCCACATGAAGTACATTGCTTCAGGCTATTAGCTATTGTATTATTACTAGCTAGGTTCATATATAGCAGGGACCACTGAAGTTTGTTTGTAGTTACTGCTATACACATCTTATAACATTCTTTTTGTATGTTTTGTTGTTCTATTGTTAGTTACTATACACAATTCCTTCGGTATCTTTTATAAATAAACAAATATTATACTTTGATTCTAATTACAAGTAAATTTTAACTATTATTGTCTTATTTAATAAGATTATATTTAAAATATCTTTCATTTATCAGGCTTATATCAATTTCCATTCAAGATAAAATATCACTTTTTAATTGAAATTGATACAGCTTAATAAAGTTGACTAATTTCTTTAATAAATCGTCAATTTATAAAAACTCAAAGGGTATTATTTTGATATCAATATATATATAGTTATTATAAGTTTGAGTTGGAAACGTATTAAATAAAATAATATGTAGGGTCGTTTTTTGGAACTTCTGAAACAAATAGTACTGTGCGATTAAATACAAAAATATAAAAAGGGGATAAAACTATTAAACTTAATTTCACTCTGTATCCATATTTAAACCACAGAATTAAAATTTATCATACAATTAAATTATGGTCACGTCTGTTAATCAATATTGTAAGCACCGGTTCAATGATCATTGGAGACACAAAATGTATTTATCGCTGCTCTTTCTTATGAATAAATAGGTTATCTATTGAAAAGAGTGAAGGTAATAACATTCCATCCACTTATATATATAGTTAAAAATGATATCTGATTTGTGTTAATCACATGTGTTGTAATTTTTACTACTGAAAGATGGGTTTGAAGATAAAAATCCTAAGCCTGTTGGCCATGCTCCTTTTCATCACCCAAGACGTGGCTGCAGCAAGGGATATCAAAGAGGGTGACCTATATATGTTTCTCTTTATATATATATATATAATTATGAGTTTTTTCTTTAACAATTAACATAATTATGTTATTGCTATAAAATATTTACTGACTTTGCTTACTACTTTTACTGAGATTTCCTCTTCCAATCACGTTTTCATAAGCAATTTGTGGATGTGTGAAGTAATTAATGGATGTGTGAAGTTTCTTTCCTATAGTAAATGGTTAACTTGTCAAGTGAATGTTTTTTCAGGTGAGGTTGTTAAAAGCACAAAAGAAGAAGTGGGTGATGCTAAATCACTTGGTAATGGTGGTTTAGATCTTGGTTTCCCTGCATGGCTTTGTGGCAATCTTCGCTGTTGTTTTTGGACAATTGATGGAAATTGCTTCCGCTGCTGCCAACTTCACGCCATTGCTACTAAAACATAGTTCTACGTACTAAGAAACATATTTCACAATGTAACAACATCCTTAAATAAAAATTATCTTATAAAATAAATTAATATATAATGATTATTTAGATATATAATATTTAGTTACTCAGTATATAATAATATTAAATTGATATTTGATTTAAATAAAAAACTATTAAAATAAAGATTCATTTGAATTTAAAAAAAAAAAGAATTAGTATGAGTGTTAAAAATAGAAAATACAAGAGAATTTATATTCAGAGTGTGTTTGTTTTGTCGTTTCAGCTAGTTGGAAGCTAAAAAGCTAGCTAAAATAGTTTCAACTCCATTTGGATAGCAAAAAGCGAGCACCGAGTTGTGGTCAGTGTAGGAGTGCTCGGAGCCGAGGTGGAAATCAGTGACCGAACTCGAGGAGTGGTCCCGAGGAGGGCGCTGGGAGGGTACACCCTTTATTAATTAATGTATTTTCGTCCATTAATTCTTTCTCATCACATTATACAACATTTCTCCCCTTCATTAATGTAATTATAGTAATTTATAATATAATTATAAACATATAATTTATAGAAAATTATAATTTAAATATGTAATATAAAATTTATACATTTAATTATAGAAATTATAATTTAAATATTTATTAGAGTAATTTATTATTTAAATATGTATTACATAAATTTATAACTTAAATATGTAATTACAGTTTAAACATGTTATTATAAAAATTTATAATTTAATATATAATTATAATAATTTATAATTTAAATATATAGTTAATTTATATTATTAAAATATGTTATAATTATTTTAAATACCTCATTGTTGATCTAATGATTAATTATATCCTCATTTGTCATTTTACAACTTTTAGTTAATTGATCAGCTAGTTTTATCAAACAGTTACAACTATCTTTTCAACTTTTAGCTAGTTTTTCAAATTTTAGCTTTCAGTTGACTTTTCAGCTAGTTTTTTGTCAAACACACTCATAGTTTGGATAAAATATTTGTTATATTTTAATTGGGAATCCTTAATAATGATACAAATATTTATCATATTTCATATGAATATATATAAGAGGCGTATCATATGAGAATGGTATTCTTATGTGACAATGGTAAGAATATTTTGTAGTTGTCCAAATTTAAATAAAGGATCCAGATTAAAACAATCTTCTTAAAGATATCATATGCATCCTCTACTGTATCACCCCACCAATAAGTAATATTCTTCTTCCACTGCCACAGTTGCCACCACCACCGTGACCATCCACTGTCACCATCACCACCGTTGCTACCACCACCAATGTTATCACCACTACCACTGCTGCTACCACCACTGCTGGTGGCAGTGGCAAATATGGTGACAATGGTGATGGTAGTGGCAATGGTAGTAGTAGTGGTAGTGGTGGTGGTGGGAGGTGGCGACGGTGGTAGTGAGAGAAGAATGTTTTTTATTGGTGCGGTGATATGGTAGCATATGTGCATGATATTTTTAAGTGACCTATTTTTTAGCCCTTTATTTAAATCTGAATGGCTACAAAATATTCTTACCATTCTTAGATAAGAACACCATTCTCATGTGATACATTATATATATATATATATATATATATATATATATATAAAGGGAATATCTAGTGAGAAAGTCAAATTTATATGAGAGTAAGGGTCATAAATCTGAGCCATTGAGAGAGGAGAGAAAAGAATATTCGAAAAATCTTAGCAATTAAAGAGAAAGAAAAAAAGTGATAGATAATACTTGTTGGAAGAGAGAGAATCAGTGGTTGATCTCAACCATTAAATTTTATTTCAATGACTGATATTTGCTCTCTCACTCTCATATGAATTTAGCTTGCTCACTAGATATGCCATACATACATATATATATATATATATATATATATATATATATATAGGACAACTCAAGTGAGAAAAAAGGTTACAATAAGAATGAGAAAACATAATAATAACCTTAAGATTTTAATAAACGGTTCAGATTGAGTTGTTAATTAAACAAACTCATGTGATTCTCTCACACAGAAACCTTTCCACAAGCTCTTAACAGGCCACTCTTGCCACTCTTTAAGAATTCTCTACAAAGTCGTCACCACCTTCACCCCACCACCACCACCGTTGACAATGGCGGTAGCACTAGTGGCAATGGCAGCAATGATGATTGTTTTGTTTCCAATAACAAACAAGAGACAGAAGTGCGAATGTGTGATGTGAACTAGATTGGGAACACTCTATAACTACAGTGAAAGAATAAGTGTTTCAAAAACCTCATTTGTTTTGTCCTTTTTCGAATTTAAAACACCACTGATTTTCACATAATTTTGTTTTTGTCTTTTTTCTCCTTACACCACTCTATATTTGTTGAATTTTTTCTCTTCTCAATTTCATGTGTTTTTTTTTTTCAATTTGATTAGGATTTTAAACTGTGACAAGTTATATATGTTTCGCTCTACCACTATCACCACTGCTAACGGTGGCAGCGATGGTAACAGGATGGTGGTCGTGGGGACCTTGTAGAGGATTTTGCAGGGGTGACGAGAGCAGTCGTTTAAGAGTTTGTGGGAAGGTTTCTGTATAAGAGAACCACACGCGCTTGGTTAATTAATAATTCAATCTGAACTGTTTATTGAAATCCTATGGTTATTATTGTGTTTTCTTATTTCTCCCGTAACCTTTTTTCTTATCTGAGTTGTCCTTTCTCTCTCTCTATATATATATATATAACGTGAAATTTAGATAATATGGTGCTATATTTTATTTAATTTTATTTAGTCTTATATATCATATTCAAGGTAATAAAAGAAAAATAAAGATAAAATAATATATTAAATTCCTTAAATACAGTAAAAGAATCATAATTAGATGAGAATCAATCAAATAATTAAAAGATTAAACTGTTAGGAATCTTAAGTGAACATAAATTGATTTAAGATAATATTACTTTTAAAATAATAGTAAGATAAGATAAAGGTATAAAACTTATAAACTAGTTAGATTTAATGGATATCTTTTCTTCAAATTTAAAAAAAAAATAAATTTAATCTCTGAAATTTATTTTTTTTTGTATTAAAGTTGTTCGTTTATAAGTTTCAGTGTATTTAACTGTGTCGATATAAATTGAAGATTGAGGAGGTTAGGGTTGAGGATGAGCTTATTAACATCTTATATGTGCTTATCTTATTATATAAGCGCTTATACAAGTGTTTGAAAAAATTTATAAAAACACTTATATATGATCCATAAGTTGTTTTAAGATTATTTAAATAAGTTATTTAGAGTAGTTTTTGAAAAAGTTGTTTTCAACTTATTGAAAATCTGCACTTCCTTTAACTCTTACCTCTTACATTTTTTTGTCTCTTTCATGATTAAAACTTACTATTGGGTCTCTCTGTATCCCTCCCCCTCTCCTTCTTTCTCTCTCTCCCTTTCTTTCTCCATCCCTTTCTCTCTTCCCCCTTCCTTTTTCTCTCTCTTTGTCTCTTTATCTCTATCTATATCTGTATCTCTCTCTTTATATATATATATATATATATATATATATATATATATATATATATATATATATATATATAAGAGTTTATATCTTTCTCTCATCTCTTTATTTTCATATAAGTATTTTTTTTTAAAAATTTTGTATATCCAAACACAAATAGTTTATTGAATTTAAAAGTTTATATTATAATCTTTTATGTAAGAAACTTTTATTGAATAAGTTATTATACTATAAGTTCTTTTAAACAGGGTCTAGTTAGATATTCAATGGTTGAAAAGAGAACAGAAAAATAAACTAAGTTGTGAACCTTTGCTTCAAGAGATGAGTAAAAGAATCTTTTAAAATCATTCATGGTATATTTCGTTTTTTAGATGATGTACAAAGGAAATATAAAAGGATTGCCATTTTAAGAAATTAATGATAGCGCTTTTCCAATTAATTTCCTTTTCGTTTTTATATGTAAATAAATTATATGTTGAAACTCATATATAACTTTGAAACTTATATATGATGTCAATTCATTAGTTTTTAGTGCCGAAGGTTTTGGATAAATTTTAGCTCATCATATAATATAATATAATATATATATATATATATATATATATATATAAAAAAGTAGTATTATCTATGTCTTTTTTAAACAATATTCGTATTGTGCATTGTTTTGTTTGATTAATTGATATTTATTTTATAATCGTTTGAGATACATCCATCTAGGATGAGTGTATGAGATACCTCTATTTAATATGGCAAGAGGTTTTAGATACCTCTATCTAAGATGTGGAAGAGATACAGGATACCTCCATAATAGCATGGGGAAGGCATGAGATGTTATTCTATGGAATATGAGCTCATAGACCACCTTTTATGAATCTATAAAAACCTGGTTCTAGAAACAAAAGAGTGAGAGTGAGTGATAATGAGTATCACTATTGTTATGTGAATTGTGTGCCTGCATGAGCTGTAACTAAAAAAAATATTTTTTATCACGTATAAATTATTATTAGAGACTTATTTAAATTAAACTATATTTTCATGTGCATAAACATTTTTATTGCGGGTACCATGGTTGGATTTTTCCAGATTTCACATCGACTAAGAATAACACTATTTACGAACCCTTTCTGGAACCTATTTTATTCTCTCGAATTTTCATTTATTAAAAGTGTTGTCTTTAGATACTAAAGAGGAAGAAGTTGTTGAGACTCAAGAGACATGAAGACTTAAGGGTTTGATTGGTTTGGTTTTGTTTTGTTTTTTAGTTTTTGAAAAGAGTTTTAAGAATAGTTTTCAAAAACTGTTTTCGGGAAGAAAAGAAAAAAAAACTTGTTTGGTAAGTGTTATTTGAAAATTGTTTTAAAGATGTAAAAATGGAAAAACTTGTTCATATTTATTAAAATTTCATTAATGAAAAGCAAAAAAAAAAACATATTTTGATTTTATTTTGAGTTTTCAAAACAAAAATATAAAACTGAAAAGCAAAACTACTTTCAATTGTTCCTATTTTTTGGTTTTTAAAAACTAAAAAACTAGAACTGTTTTCAGAAAACACTACCCAAACGAGTTTTTTAGTTTTTAAATACTAAAATACTGGAAATAGTTTTATAAAACAGTTGCCAAATAAGCATTTAGTCCATTACTTAGACTTTTTCTTTCTTTTACTTAGTAGTCATTTAGAATTAATATTGTTGTGGTTATTTCAATCATCGAGCTTATTCTTTTTATATACACCCATATATTGACAATTATGTTTGGTAAGAATTCATATTTTATACATTATGAAATATTTTAGATCTTTTAATTCAAAATTTATTCTTTTAAATATTTTCTTACAATTTTGTTATGGGTTACGACCTTACAAAAGGTTGTGTTGTGAGAATATATATGGATGGAATGAATAATATGTCATTGAGCCTCTGTTAAGTCAAGTATCTACTGTACAAATTAAGGTTTAGTTCACTTTGTGCCACAAAGGCCCTTTGAAGGTTCAAACCAAGGACCTCTCACACCAAAAGTAAGAGTCATACCACTACACCAAATGCATTTACTAATAATTTTTGCATTTTTATGTTAAGTATAGTTTTAGACATAAATGTTTTTACACCCAAAGCAAGAATCATACCATACCACTAGAGCAAATGCCAAATTTATGTTAATTTTACTCATTTTTTGCTACATGCAATTTCATTTTTTAGTTTCCAGTTTCGTAAATTTTGTCATAATTAATGTCAATCATACCTAACAATAACAATAACAATAATAATAAAAAAAAATAATAATAATAATAATAACAACAACAACAAAATTTATGAAACTCAATACCAAAAACTGAATAAACAAATACACCTACATATAAAAAATGCATAAGTTAATGTTAAATGGGCATTTCTCTAGTGGTATGATGCTTCCTTTGGGTGTGAGAGGTCCCTGATTTGAACCTTGGAAGAAGAACCTTTTTTTCTTTTGGTTTTTTTTTATTTTATGTTTGAAATTATACTTATATATACCATAAAAATATAGATATTAACATTAAGGGGCATTGGTCCAGTGGAATGACTCTCTTAATTAACTATGTCACGTGAGTCATTAACTTCTAAAATCCAACTACTTCAGCAGGTAAGTTGAACCATAAATAGGGGAGGCACCAGTGGTAATTAAGTCTACTGTTAATTCTTTTGGTATTTTTTCTTCTCATGATGATGTGTTTTTGTCCCAAAGACAATCATATCTATATATTTCCTTTGAAAAAAAGAGGACTTATTATTTTACAATAATTGAAGCTTATAATATTTAAACAAGGGTATCTAGCATACATTGGTCCCAAATTCTCCTATAGTCAATTTTGTTCAGTTTCTTATTTATTTCTAAAAAAATAGTTTTTAGCCCAATTCAAGTTGAGGAAACAAAAAAAAAATTATACTTACTATACACCACACTTCTACTAACTACACTCATACTGTTAGCAGAACAAAATAAGAAGAGGCGTATTTTATCAAATACAAGACATGTAAATACAATAATTCCTAAAATTAAAGGAGAGAAAAGAGAATTTCTCCCTGCACCCCAATAAGTTCTCCTTACACCTCCATAATTTTTAAAATGGCAAAAAGACCCTAATAAAAATAGTAAAAATTTAATTACCACACATCTTGTTCTATTTTTCTTTCAACTGCACCTTTCCCTTGTTTCACACCTCTCTTGTTTGCTTCTCTTGCATGACTTCGTTTTTCTTCTTACTGAATCAATGACTTTCTCTTCTTCTTCTTTGTGCATTTGTGTTCATCACGTTTACATTTTCTTTATTCTTCCTGGTTTATGTTTGCATTTATCTTCTCTCAATACATTATTGAATCAGGTTTTTTGCAAAATTTTTTACAAGTCCACACACCCCTGTTTGAATTGTGAAAAAAAAAAATTACATGTCCAAACACCCTTGTGCGAACTTGTAAAAAATTTTGCAAATTGTTTTACCTAGGATTAAACTTATTTTTTTACCTAGGGGTATTTGAAACTTTTCCTACATTTATGGAGGTGCAGGGAGAAGTTATGGGGTGTAGGGAGAAATTCTCGAGAGAAAATGATGGTTAAACCTTTTTTTTTCATGTAAAAACTCAAGCCTTTTTTCTCATTTTTTTAAATTCACATACATGGAACCAATATGCTCTTTTAAATAGGTGGGTAGAGATGCACATGTAACTGTAAAGCTAAGTGATGCTTTGTAAAAAAAACTTAGGGTAAAAGAAGGTGATGATATTTTAGAATTTTGTAGAAAATTGAAAACAATAAAAAAGTACGAATAGCAAATGAATGAGTGTTAAAAGAAACTTCCTAAATTTGAATATGGAATAATCTTGTAGCTAGCTGGACTTGTGTTGAAAGGTTTCAACTCCCATCATGTAGAGTGATAAAGCAAAGCCATCAAATAATCAAGTAATAATAACAAAAAGAAATGAATGGTTTGGTATATTCAAATTTTAAAATTAAAAAATTTAAAATATTTAAATTAATTTCAAAAGTTCATAATTTGGTATTTAAGAAATGGTTATCAATAATATTATGAAAATTATCAAAACGTTATCACATGTTAGAAATAATAAATAATTTTAAAAACTAGCCTATGTTAAATAACTTCAAAGTGAAACATGTTATACAAATTTTTAAGCATTGCTAGAAAGATTTATATATACTATTGAAAACATAGTTATCAAAATCACAAGTTAACTCGTAAAATCATATGAATTTATGAGTTTATAAACCCTTAACGAGTTAAATCGCATGTAAAATTGGAAGAGTAATAAACTCAGTAAAATTTATGTAAACTCGTAAAATCGGAGAAAATTTGGTAAAATAGGAGTAAACTCGTGCGTAGACTCATGAACAAATTTCTTGGGTGATGTTTTTTTATGTTGACTCTAATTTTGAGTGTTTTGAATATAATTTGTTCTTAAGTCTAAAAAGGTTTTGAAATTTTGATTGTTTCAACTCCAATTCCTACTTATTTGGAGTGATTTAGACTTATTATGTGAATTTGAACTTATTATGTATTGAAAACTTCCAATTTTTATATGATTTATAGTGATATTTTTAATAAGTAAATTCTTAGAATCGTAGAGTCGAGTTTACTAAACTCTCACGAGTTTACATAAACTCTCGATTTTGATAACCTTAATTGAAGAGTTTTAAGAGGCATTTTTTAATAACAGTCTTTTTAGAATTGTTTTTAGCATCTTGTTTATGTCAAATTATTTTTTATTTTATTTTTAAATTGAATTTTAATATTTTTAAAACAAATTATGAATGGGAAAAAACTGTTGTACTTACCATAAATCTCAAATATAATGTTTAATTTAATATAAACTATTCATAGTAAATCTAAAATATAATTTATATATTTTAAAATATTTATTTATTATAAATTTGAAATATATTAGTTAAACAAACATGTATTACTTGTAGTTTGCGCAAGTTAAAATACTAATTATAAATAAAATATACACTCTTGCTAAAATTAAAGTGTGTGTATTATAGTGTTGTATTATACCACCACTTATTAACTTTCAATTGATCAATATTATCTCAAAACTTACTAGCATTGAAAGTTTACTTTACATTGGTTATATCTATCAACTTACTTGCATTGAAAGTTTATTTTACATTGGTTATATCTATCAAATTATGAGAAGATAATCAAGTGATCTTTAGTGTATTTTATAAATATACAATACAATCATTTTGATATATATAAACGGAATAACAAACAACTTTGGATTAAAACTTTGATGGGTATCATTTACACATTGAAATGAATTTTCAAAAAAAAATTATTTAATTAAAAATTATCAAGTGGTGTAAGACTTTGTATAAGTTATTTTAATGTAATTAAATTACGCTTATAAGCATATTTAACTATGGAATTTTAAAAGACTACACGAAATATCATTTCAAATTAAATATAGTCGATATTATTTTAATTGGCATATAATGATTTGGTGCAGTAGGTCATAACAATTTTGTAGGTGTAACATCCTAAAAGCTTAATATTATTTATACAAGTAATTTACCTAATTTAAATATTACCCCATACAATTGACAATCCAAAAATTGAGGTATAAATTTTTTAACACAATACAATCAATTTAACATTATATTCATTTTTTGTATTTAGGATTTCAAACAAAATATAACACAATAAACAGTTCCCTCTTTTGAGAATTGGGGTTTGGAATATGGTCTCTTCTTAGAATTTTCCTTTATTTCCTGAGTAACCTTCTCCCTAAGTCTTCACAACCTTGCCTCCACACTCAAGTCATTCTACAATTTTTGCCTTTTCTATATCGCACCAAATTCATGAATAATCATTTGCTTGATCTCATGCTTTATACCTTTCTCAAACTTCCTGGATCTCCAGACTTCAGATGTTGCTTGTGAATAAAAATGAGTGAGATGTTCAAATCTCGTGGCATATTCATGAATTGACATGTTGTCTTGTTCTAACTTCATAAACTCTACTTCTTTAGCATGTCTTGCACTGTTTGGAAAATAATTCTCTAGATATATCTCTTTGAAATTATTCCAAGTTAATGGTTTTTCCCTAGCTATCATTATTTGCTAGGTGTCACGCCACCAAAATTCTGCTTCATCAGACAACAAGAAAGTGGCATAAATCAACTTCTTATCTTCTAGCAAACCATAGCTCTAAAGATCTTCTCCACCTCTCTGATCCACTTGTTTGTCAAGTCGGAATCAGAGTTGCCTTGAAATTTAGGTAGATTATTTTTCATGAATTCTATCCCCTGGTACTCTGGTGGGGCAACACTGCTTGTAGCCTCATTTTCCTGAAATTGATGTACCATTGCCATATTTTGTTGTTGAATCGTAAAAGCCATAACTTCAATTGCTCGAGCCACCTGGGCTAAGTTAGATAACAGTTGAGGATGAGGTGTAGGTGATCTAGGTGTCATCCTATAATATAATAACATTATAGTTAGAGCAAAACACTAGATTCCAACACTACACACTTACTCACCCTTCACATCACACATAAAAAACACAGTAAACATATTCCTCGCAAGCCCATGTATACAAACAAACTATTCTGATACCATTAATTTAACATCCTAAAATCTTAAAATTATTTATATCAGTAATTTATCTAATTCAAATATTACCCCATACAATTGATAATCCAAAAACTGAGGTATAAAACTTTTGTCACAATACAATCAACCTAACATCATAATCATTTTCATGTATTTAGAATTTCAATCAAAATATAACACAATAAACAACAACACCTCACCTAGCAAAACTTGTTGCTTGGTGGGACTTGGGTAGCTTGCGCAATGACAATCGTCTCTCAGCGAGGACCTTGTATCAACTGTCCCAGTAATAGGAGCTGAGCGAAAAACTTGTTTAATTCTAAACAGTGAGTAATTTAAGCTGAGCGAACCTCTTGCTAGTGGCAAAATTAAAAAACAGGCTAACGGAGACAAACGCTCGTTGGGCAAGACCCTGCAGATAGTAGAACCTTTGCTCCATAAGTACCCGAACCTACTGATACATAGAGTGTGTTTGGTTTTTCATTTTAGCTAGCTAGCTGAAAAGCTGAAAAACTAGCTTAAATGATTTTAGATCCATTTGCATAACAAAAATCTAGGAGCTCTTTTAGGAGCTACTAGCTTTTTCAAAAAAGCTACTCCAAGTAGCTTTTCCAAAAAATTTCCTATTTTCAGCTACTAAATTATATTATTTTTACATGTTTACCCTTCATTAATTAGTGCATTGTCCCCTACTAATTCTCTCTCATCACATTATACAACCATTCTCTCCTTCATTTCTCTCCCCTACATTTCTCTCTTCTTCATTAATGTGATTATAGTAATTTATAATATAAATATATAATTATAGAAAATTATAATTTAAATATGTAATTTAAAATTTATATATTTAATTATAGAAATTATAATTTCAATATTAATTATAGTAATTTATTTAGATGTATAATTGCATAAACTTATAATTTAAATATATAATTATAATAATATATAATTTAAATATATAATTATAATAATATATAATTTAAATATATAATTATAATAATATATAATTTAAATATATAATTAATTTATATTATTAAAATATATTATAATTATTTTAAATACCTCATTATTGATCTAATGATTAATAATGTCATTATTTGTTATTTTACAACTTTCAACTAGTTGATCAGCTAGTTTTATCAAACACTTACAACTAACTTTTCACCTTTAAGCTACCTTTTAGTTTTCAACTACCTTTTCAGCTTCCAACTACTTTTTTAGCTAGTTTTTACCCATAATCCTACATTCACATAGCATACATATCATATTTCATCTATCTCTTTCACCAAGTTCACATCATTCCCATACAAAACATAACAGTCATTTAAACTTGACAACACTGCTTCTAAACTCATTTTAACAGTATTTCCACATAACTTTATACATATTTATACAACATCAAAATAACATCTTAAAACTTCTAGCACTATCTGACATCAATCACTCCACAACATATTGTCCTTCTACGTCATCACCACTATTTGCTCCTCTGCAAAGAACGATCATCACAGTCATGCACTAACAAGAACACAAATTGCAAGGGTAAACTCATGCACTAAATCAACATAAACATATACATAACATGTAATTTCATTCATATTCAAACTCAACCACATTCACAATAACTTAACCACACTCATGTTCATCATGGACGTGAGTAATCAATATATATTCTGACGCTTTTGGAAAGATTCATTAAATTTGGATAATTGGTGATCTATCTGACTTCCCCCACACTAATATTTGTCATTTATCTAACTCATTATGATAATCAATTGAAGTCTAGGCATACTCATTTGATACCTAACTATTGTTTGACATCAACTGATCCTGTTTGACAATTAGTTGCTATCTGACTACATCCCTTAGGTACATGTTTGCCTTGTCTCAACCTTGGTAATGGTATGTGTTCACCCTGACTCAGCCTTAATACTTGGATCATATATTCACTATGTATCCCTAATTCAATATACCACAATCAATACTCTATTACCTACCAGTTACAGTCCATATCACATCCGATCAATTATTATCTCAATCAATGATCAATCTCATAGCATTCATAATTTCAATATCACAATTAAACTCCAAAGTATTCAAAATCATTATTCAATCACAGTTTCTTCACAACTCACAACTAGACAAATCATCCCGATAACATAATTAAACTCAAAATACTAATCAAAATCTCAATCAAACACATGGAAATACATTTAAAATAATTAAATCAAAGCTTCCTTAAATCAAAGTAGATATTAAACTTCTCTTACCTATTTATCCGCTCAAAAGCTAGCTATAACCAATCGGAGTAGAATCTGCCTAAAGAGATTACTCAGAAATGTGACAAGAATTCCATATTAAACAAGAACCTTAAAAATTAGGATTCACAAGGAATTCTCCTTTCAATGAGAATAATGAGATAAAAAACGAACAAAAAAAAATTGAGGAATTACGATCAGACTTACTTATATTTATCATCTCTTAGAATCAGAAGTAATGAAAGAGATTTCATCTTATTCCATCCGCAAAACTGAGACCATGCAAAAGGATTGAAAAGTTGAGGAATGAACAGCTAAGAATTGTTGTTCGCACCCTCTTCTAAACAGATTTCTAACAACTCCTCAAAATTTAACCAAAACTTTCTCCAACCAAAGAATAATAATTATATCTCACTTCTCACCTCTCAACTATTCTCTTAAAATTAATTAAAATATTATTAATAAATTTAATTATTCTTTCATTACTATATAATCTAAATATGATCAAACATTTAATTCTCCGTACTATATATTTTTCTTCCATTAATAACATATTAATTAAACCTGTCGTTACGGTAGCGAGCGCTTAGGAATGTCAAATGGTTTGGTCATATTTAATATGTGAGATACATTATGGTTTACGTTTTATAAAAAAAGATAAAATATTATTATTTATCTTGAATTTTATAATCTGTATGCCTTAAAAGAAAATACTTATAGGTGATAGGTCTGTGTATTAAGATGTGGTAGAATGATATAACTTAATTACATCCAATTTTAAGTTCACATGTTATGACATTCTTTTCGTGTTTTGTTGTTCTGTTATTATTAGTTACTATCAACTATTCCTCTATCTTTTATAAATAAATAATTATTGTATTTTGGTTTTAGTTACAAGTAAATTTTAACTACTATTGTCTCGTTTAATAAGACTATATTTAAAATATCCTTAACTTATATTTAGGCTTATATCAATTTCCGATACAAGATAATTTAGGGAAAAAATCACTTTTTAATTGAAATTGATACAATTTAATGAAAGGAAATAACTTATGTAATATAAGTGTAAAAATTGTACAAAGATTTGATTACAAGTATTCATATATAGTAAGTTTATTAATTTTATTTATTAATATTTAAAAATTATATAAATAAAATATTGTAATTGAATGTAAGTGTAAGTATCTACATAGAAATTAAATTTATTTTATAAAACTTGACTAATTTCTTTTAACAAGTGTGCATTTAATTGTTTTTATAAAAAAACTCAAAGGGTATTATTTATTATCAGGTTGACACGGAAATGATTAATTAAAATAATATATAGGATCGTTTTTCAAAACTGCTAAATCAGTAGTAAAATTTGGAAAATGAATGCTATCTATTTTATTCATTTCCTTTTATTTCTTACCATTTTCTATACTTTTAAAAAAAATTATATAAATTTTATAAAATATAATATTTATGTACTAAAAAACTTAATAATAAAAGAAAATGAAGAAAAAAAAATGGAGAGAATCCTAACCTTAAAATTAGATAATATGACATGTAATAATTTTACAATTTAATAATATTTTTTATGATAAAAAATACTTATAATTAATTAAATCAAATTAATTAAGTCGGAACTAGTAAAATATCCTGTAGGATAATTTACTAGTAGATCGGCTTAGTTAGAGTATGGAATCAGCATCGGTCAATCATAGTATGCCAAAATTGAGTTATTCATTTTTTGATGGAAGGAACAAGGGTAGCTCAAAAGTCTTACTTATCTCGTAACTATCATTTTCCAGTCATAGTCTTCGATAAAACATGTAAGATTTGCTACGTCATACTGCCCATCAACGTTTCTTACTTGATAGGCAATGCCAATTCATTATTAGTTAAATGCAAATTTAAATTTTAAGAATTAGAAATACAGTATTTTAATTTAAAAATTAGAATCACATTATTGAAAAATGAAACACAAAATATAATTAATAACGCTTTATGCTCTTTAGATAAAATATATCGGTTATTATCTGTATATTACCCAGACGTGACTGCAGCAAGAGATATCAAAGAGATAATTTTTTTCATCCATAAAAACGGTACAAACTTAAAAATTCAAGATGAAAAAAAAGTTATTTTCAATTTTTAAAGATTATAAATAAAATTTAGTAAAATTTCAGTACTAAAAATTTAATTAACTTTATATATTTTTTTCTGAATGGAATTGAATCTATATTTTAGTTGTATGTGTTTTATGATTTTTTATTGGCTTAAATATTTTTTATCCTACAACTATATAAATGTTTTTATTTTTTACTTTTGATCCCGACAACCTTTTTATATAATCCTTATAAAATTATTTACTTCATCCTCTTTATTTTTTGCTGTCACTACAATATATTTATTTTTTCATTGTTGTAATATAGGAATAAGTCTATTTTGAGAGTGTTAAGTGATAAAGTTAACAAACTTACCATATATAAAAGATTGTGATTAACTGTTTGTGTAAAACCTTTTTATTTTGAGAGTGTGTAAGTCTATTTTCCACATTATATACTTTGCTCAGTTCCTACTAGGATAAAAAAAATTCTACACAAACTTAAACAAAAAAATATAATTAAAAAGAAGTATTATCCGCTTTAGAGTTAGATAATTTATCACAAATCTTTTTCTAAAAAGAAATCTCAATAAATTTAGGATTTATATGATGAAAGTATAAAGTAGGTTTTGAATTATACTGTACTAGAAACAAATTATAGTATGTCAATTAATGATATTGAATTGATAGAATGAGAATGAATGTGTACCTGAATTGGCATTCATGTCCATGAGCACTATTGAACAGAACTCTAGGAGGTTCTTCTGGCTACCTTCTGAGGGGTTATTGTAAAGAACAATTCTGACGTGTAAATTTGCTTAATGGGATGGCAAATTTATAACCCCCCAGGGTAGTCAGGGATCTCTCTTAATTGGGTTTTTTTATCTGATTGACCTAACCCATCACACAGTCAATCTCACTGTAATCCCACTTAAAATAACTATATTGATATTTTAAGATATTGTCGGTTAAAGATAAATAACCATATTGATATTATGATCATATCTTATATTGTCGGTTAATGATAATTAGATATTGAGTGATACTTATCCACAATATTTTCTAACATTCTCCCCCTTGGATAGTGTCAATCAATAATCAACATACAAATCATTGAGCTAAAACGACAATTGCCGATATATCATATTTTAATTAGCGATATGAAAAATTTGAGCAACAAAATAAATATCCGATAGGGATATTAATCAATTGCATTTAGCTAATATTTTTCATAGATGTATGGCATAATGCAATCCCATAAATGACACTACAATGGTCCAAGCATAAATAAAATGCTAATAAGAAACATGAACAAAATGGCGTCAACTAGAGCATGTTTCTTAAAGAAAATAGAGAATCAGACTCCCACTAACTTAATACATCAAAAGCCTTGACTAAACCCATGTGAGTTACATGAATAAGAAAAATTTCAACAGTTAAGGCCTTGGTCAGTGGATCTGCTAACATCTCCTCAGAATCAATGTTTTCAATCCGAGTGTGAAAACTTTGAATTTGCTCTCTAACAAATTGATACTTGATATCAAAATGCTTTGAACGAGTAGAGCTTTTGTTGTTTCGAGAGAAACTCACAGCAGCAGTATTGTCACAGTAAATCACAAGTGGCCTGGAAATGCTTTCAACTATGTGAAAGTCAGATATCAATTTCTTAAGCCACATGGCCTGGCGAGTGGTCTCAAAACAAGCAACATACTCTGCTTCTATGGTAGAGGTAGCTGTAAGAGACTGTTTAACGCTCTTCTAAGAGATAGTTCCTCCTGCTATCATAAAAATAAAGCCAGAAGTAGATCTACGATCATCAGGGCAACCTGCAAAATCAGAATCAGAATAGCCAGTGACTTGAAGTTGATCAGACTTCATAAAAGTCAACATATGATCCTTGGTTCCCTGTAAATATCGCATGACCCTTTTAACGGATTTCCAATGACCCAAACCTGGGTTGCTAAAGTATCTGCCTAAGGCATTGACGATGAAAGCAATGTCAGGACGAGTACAGACTTGAGCATACATCAGACTGCCAACAACGGAAGCGTATGGAATTTTCTTCATAGCATCCACTTCTTCATCATTATGAGGACATTGTTTGTTAGATAATTTGTCACCACGTTGCACAGGTGCAGCATATGGGGAGCAAGCATTCATGTTGAACTTCTTGAGAATCTTCTCGCTATATACCTTTTGAGACAACCCAACTATGCCACATGACCTATCACGAATAATTTGGATGCCTAGAACAATAGAAGCTTCACCAAGGTCTTTCATATCAAAATGTCTGCACAACATTGATTTTGTCTCAACCAATAGGTTCATACAACTACTAGCAAGAAGAATGTCATCGACATATAATACGAGAATGATGAAATTACTCCCACTAGTCTTCAAGTAAATGCACTGGTCTGCAACATTTTCCTTGAAATTGTAAGTAGTGACAACCTGGTTGAATTTTAAATATCATTGCCTAGATGCTTGTTTCAGTCCATAAATGGACCTTTTAAGTTTACACACCAAATGCTCATTGCCTGCTTCAACAAAACCATCACGTTGAACCATGTAGACATCTTCAGTAAGATCTCCATTCAGAAAAGCTGTCTTTACATCCATCTGGTGTAGCTCTAGGTCAAAATGAGCAACTAAAGCCATGACAACTCGGAGTGCGTCCTTCGTTGAAATTGGTGAAAAAGTTTCTTTGTAGTTAACGCCTTCCTGTTGACTATAACCTTTAGCCACCAATCGAGCCTTATACCTATCAACCTTTCCATCTGGAGTACGTTTTGTCTTAAAGACCCATTTAGATCCAACAGGCTTACAACCTGCTGGTAAGTCCACAAGATCCCAAACATTATTATGAGACATGGAAGACAATTCATCATGCATAGCTTTTAGCCAGTCCGAAGCATGAGAACTAGAAAGTGCTTCCTGAAATGTGATGGGATCGTCATCATCATGTGGATCATATTCATGCTCCTGAAGGTATACAACATAGTCATTTGGTATAGAAGGTCGGCGTATTCTTTGAGATCGTTTTAATGGGGCCACATCAACATCATCAAGTTTTTTATCATTGAGTTGTGGTTCATCAACTTGTGGCTCTGTCATTTGTTCATCTTGCCTCTCAACAATTTGTTCATCTGTGTGAATCATTGGGATTGAGATGTCTGTAGGAAGAGAATAAGATGGTAATAGAAGCATGGTTCGATCTTCTCTGAAGGTCATCATTCGAGGTGTGTAACTCCCACTGTCCAAATCATCCTCAAAGAAAACTGCTTGGTCAGATTCAATAACTCGTGTAGAGTGAGAAGGACAATAAAATCTGCATCCTCTAGAACCGATGCAGTAGCCAATGAAATAACCGCTAATAGTTTTGAGATCAAGTTTCTTTTGTTTAGGATTATAAGGTCTTACTTCTGCCTTACAACCCCATACATGGAAATGTCTCAAACTCGGCTTTCTACCAGTCATTAGCTCAAAAGGAGTTTTGGGCACAGATTTGCTAGGTACCTAATTAAGAATGTACATAGCAGTTCGCAAGGCATCTCCCCAAAGAAATTCTGGCAGAGATGAATATGATAACATACATCTCATCATGTCCATGAGTGTTCAATTTCGTCTCTCAGCAATGCCATTTTGTTCAGGAGTTCCAGGCATGGTGTATTGAGCTTCAATTCCGTATTCATCAAGGAATCGAGCAAATGGTCCTAGATTTCTTCCTGTCTCGTCATAACGACCATAATATTCTCCTCCTCTATCAAACCTTACACACTTAATTTTCTTTTCTATTTTCAGCTCAACAAAAGCTTTAAAGGTTTTGAAGGCTTCAAGAGAACTTGCTTTATCCTGAAGAAGATATACCCATCCATGTCTGGAAAAGTCATCTATTAAGGTAATAAAATACCTATATCCATCCATAGTAGTAGGTGTAATAGGTCCACATATGTCTGTGTGAATTAATTGTAGCACATCGTCACATCTGTTTGAACTTTTATTCCTGGTTTTGGCAGTGAACTTCCCCTTGATGCAATCGACACAAGTGTCATAATCTGAGAAGTCAAGATCATGCAGAATCCCTTCTTTTATGAGTCTTTCAATTTGAGGCCTAGAAATATGTCCCAAACGTCTATGCCATAGCATAGAAGAAGATTCATTAATCCTGTTACGTTTACTCCCACTAATGGAGTTAACTGACATATCAGTTACGTTTAACATGTAAAGTCTGTCATGCAAAACTCCTGAACCAACAACAGTTGAATTATAATAAATCACCAATTTTCCATCACCAAAATGAAAGTTGTATCCACATTTGTCTAAAACAGAAATAGATATCAAATTCCTTCTCATGGAAGGGACATAAACAGCATCATGTAATAATAAAGTATGTCCAGAGGATAAACATAAAGAGACGACTCCAATGTCAGCAACAGGTACTCCAGCTCCATCTCCCATAACAATCTTCGTCTCAACATCACTTGGTTTCCTCAGGCTTGTGAACCCCTGTAAAGAATTCACAACATGAATAGTAGCCCCTGAGTCTAACCACCAGGAATTTGGAGGAACATCAACCATATTAGATTCAAAGTAAGTTAGTGTTAGCAGATTACCTCGCTTCTCCTCTTTCTTTTTCAGGATAAAGCAATCTTCCACCTTGTGACCACGTTTCTTACAATACTTGCAAGAACCTTTAAAGAATTTCTTCTTGGGTTCTAAATGTCGTTTTGCTTTCTCTGTACCCTTTTTCTTCTTTCCTTTATATCTGTTAGCACCTGAACTAGAAGCAACGAACTGAATGCCATTAGGCTTATTCTTCTTCATTGACTCCTCCTCTTGGGTGATTATTGCAATCAATTCATCCACTCCATAGTCATGCTTTTGAATGTCATATGAAGTCTTCATGATGTCAAACTGAGAAGGCAGAGATTCCAAGATGCGATAGATTAAAGTGTCTTCACCAACCTCAACCTTGAGAGACTTCAGCTTATTATAGAAATGTACTAACTTCATAATGTGTTCACGTACACCGCTGACACCATCATATTTGGTCTTTTCAAATAAGGAAAGATATTGGCTTTTCTGTGCCTTATCAAAAGTTGTAAATTTTTCACCGACTGCTTTCAGAAAAGCACTGACATCATCAAGATCTGGAATTCTCTGTCTGATAGATTTCTCCATGGTGAATTTAATCACCTTCAGGCACACTCTGTTAGAGTGTTCCCATTTCTCATGAGAAATTCGCTGAGCTTAGGCGCAGGCCTCGTCGTCCTCAATGCTAAATCTAGATTGTCAATGGTCAGGTAGAGATCTAATGATTCTTTCCAGTCCTCATAATTTGTTCCGTTTAGAGTTTTGACGGAATTAGGGAAGAAAACTGAACATCACAATAAAGGAAAAAAGTGATTTAAAAGTTCAGCTTAAAATAAATCCCTAAGCAAATTACAATACATTATAACTTAAATTAATAAATCCTAGCACCGATAGGGTACCAAAAAAACATTAATATAAGTCAAGAGAAATGCATTGTACAACAACAAATTATACTAATAATAACACACCGGTAGGGTATAATTATCACTAATATAATGAATCAATATTTATTTCATAAATTTACACAGATACATCCACGATAGGTGAAATTACAATTATGTAAATTAATAGCATAAATCATGCTTATTTCATATGATTTTAATCATCTTAAAATATGACAAACAAAATTCACATCATCATGCCCATGATAGGCAGGTCATCACAATACAAATTAATAGAAAAATCATATTGTAAGTGATAATTCAATATTCAAAATTTGAGAGTAATATACCAAAAATAATTCGAAATTATGTCTCAAAAAATTAAATAAATTTCAAAGTTATGAAATTTCAAAAAAAAATATTTATTTAATAATTTTTTTTAAAAAAAATTTGGCATATATTTTCGCCCGTTAGTGGGCTTCTGCGACGAAAGAAAAAAAACTTCTGCGAAAATGGGAGCAACAAAAAGGGCTTCTGCAAAAATGAAACCGAAAGCAAAAATCCCGGAAATCTTTTCGCCTTCTCTTCAGAGTGGCGCAGCGGAGCAGTGCCGACGGTGGAACAGCGGAGCAGCGGAGCAGGTGGCCTGGTGGAACAGCGCCGAAGCGCGATCGCCGCCGCGATCTGGGCGGTAGAAACGCAACGAAGAGCCGCTGGAGCTGGCGGCTCGGTGGAACAGCGCTAAAGCTCCAAGATCCGATGGGAATCTGGTCGGGGTTCGAGACGTGTCGGAGTAGGAGCGCGCGGAGCAGCGCCGAAGCCAAGATCTCCAACTGGATCTGCGCGGCTGAAAACGCAGCGGTGAACCTCCACTTGGAGGGTGCGCGGCCCGGTGGAACAGCGCCGAAGCGCGATCTCTGCCGGGATCTGGACAGCAGAATGCGGTCGCCGCCGCAATCTGGGATTATATACTTTGCTCAGTTCCTATTAGGATAAAAAAAATTCTACACAAACTTAAACAAAAAAATATAATTAAAAAGAAGTATTATCCGCTTTAGAGTTAGATAATTTATCACAAATCTTTTTCTAAAAAGAAATTTCAATAAATTTAGGATTTATATGATGAAAGTATAAAGTAGGTTTTGAATTATACTGTACTTGACACAAATTATAGTATGCCAATTAATGATATTGAATTGATAGAATGAGAATGACTGTGTACCTGAATTGGCATTCATGTCCATGAGCACTATTGAACAGAACTCTAGGAGGTTCTTCTGGCTACCTTCTGAGGGGTTATTGTAAAGAACAATTCTGATGTGTAAATTTGCTTAATGGGATGACAAATTTATAACCCCCCAGGGTAGTCAGGGATCTCTCTTAATTGGGTTTTTTTATCTGATTGACCTAACCCATCACAGAGTCAATCTCACTATAATCCCACTTAAAATAACCATATTGATATTTTAATATATTGTCGGTTAAAGATAAATAACCATATTGATATTATGATCATATCTTATATTGTCGGTTAATAATAATTAGATATTGAGTGATACTTATCCACAATATTTTCTAACATTATAAACCCTAAATGTAAACTAATAATGGTGTTACTTAAGCAATTTGGATTTTGGGTGTTTCAGAGCAATTTCATCACTTTTAAACTTTGGTGGATCCCATAAACTCCTAAACAATTATATATCTACTACCACTAATTCGATAGATTATAAATTTAAATTTTTTTACTAACAAAATCGATATATTAACAATTAATATTTACTTGTAAAGAGAAAAGAAAACTACCCACTAATCCCTTTTCTTCCCAACCAATTATGTACGTAATGAATGTGCACAGTTTCTTTTGTATAGTAAATGGCTAACGAGTTAAGTGAATGTGTTTGCAGGTGAAGTTTTTAAAAGCACAAAAGAAGTGGGTGATGCTAAATTACTTGGTGGTGGTAGTTTAGATCTTGGCTTCAGTTGCTGCAGTCAAATTAAATTTTGAAGCTATAATTGAGACGTAGTTCTATGTACAAATTAAATATACATATTTCACAATAAAAATCTCTCGTACGTGCTGTGAGAATATATGGATGCAATAATATTGATGAATAATATGTCAAGTGAGTCTGTGTTAAGTTTAAGGGCAAATTCAAATATCTACTGCACAAATGATTCGTCAAAAAATCGTGAGTTTAATACTTCTATTATTAATTATTATATACCATAATTTATTATTATTATTATTATCACCTCCTATCGGTTGTTAGTTTTGTTGTTATATAATTGTCTTGTTATTGATCTTTACAATTTTTCGGAACAACATTGTTCTGTTAAAAATATTGCTTTATTTTTAGGATTTTTTTTTAAATTTTAAAAATATCATTTATAAATTAAAATTTTGTTTTCTATACTAGTTCTAGAAATTATAAGATTATTAGTAGAATTACTCAATTTGAAGAGAAAGGGCCACCTTCTAAATAAATGGAATTATGATACGAAGAGTTTTTAGTTATGCCAAAAAACTTTGTTATGGATGTAGATGTAAACATAAGAAAAATATAGAAAAAGTTTGCAAAAGTTTTCTAGTGGTATAAAAAACTAATCGTGAATATATAAGCAAGAAGTAAATAAAATAATATTATTTTTTCCTTAACTATTACCTTTTATTATTTTGATTTTTTTTTAAGAAAAATTGTTCCATATACGTGCTTTTCTCCAAATTTAACCATGTCAATATATTTACTATGGAAAAAAAAAAAAGCGAACTTATTAATTTACAAGTTGAAGCTTGTAATATTTAAACAAGGATATCTAGTATACATTGGTCCCAAATTTTCCTACATGCGTATGTGACATTTATTGCAGATATGCGAATACTCAAATTTGTCTAATTTTTTATTCATTTTATTAATATTTAACTTCAATTTTTTTATTTTAAAAAATGACATTTTAGTCCACTTTAAGTTGAGGAAAAAAAAACACCAAAATTTATACTTAGAGTTTGATTAGTTTGATGTTGTTTTTTAGTTTTTGAAAAGGGTTTTTAAGAATAATTTTTAAAAACTATTTTCGGGAAGAAAATAAAAAAAAAACATGTTTGATAAATGTTATTTGAAAATTGTTTTGAAGATATAAAAATGAAAAAATTTGTTTATATTCATTAAAATTTCATTAATGAAAAGTAAAAAACAACATATTTGGATTGTATTTTGAGTTTTCAAAACAAAATAGAAAACTGGAAAGTAAAACTATTTTCAGGTATTCCTGTTTTTAGTTTTTAAAAACTAAAAAATCAGAATTGTTTTTAAAAACTATTTTCACAAAACACTACCCAAATGAGTTTTTTAGTTTTTAAATAATAAAATACTGAAAACAGTTTTATAAAACTGTTGTTAAACAAACACTTACTATTTACACCAACACTTTTTCTATTAAATACAGACATACTACTTTTTAAAGCAAAGCACACAATGGCTACTAGAAAAAAGAGCAGTGTATTTAGTGAATTAATGTAGTGTTAATAGAAAGATTCTGAAAAATAAAAAAATAAAAGTGAGAGAATGTTATGGTTAAACCTTTTTTGTGCCTCACGTAAAAGCTCAAACCTTTTTTTTTTTTTTTCATTTTTTCTCTCTCACGCGTGGTTATATGCTTGTGAGTTTTGATATGCAATTACACTCACTTCAACTTTTAATCTGGAAAAATTTTGAAGCTTGTTGACCTCTGTGTTGAAAGGTTTCATTGACTGCTGGCCCATCATGTAGAATATTAAAGCAAAGGCATTAAATAATAATAATAAAGAGAAAGATAATTATATTTTGGTTTTTCTTTCATTCATGTTGGCTATATATGATTTAGATATTTAGGTGAGGTTTGGTTTGGGATTTTTTTTTTTATTTCCAAGTTTTTAACATTTAGAAGATAGGTTTGTTTTTACTTGATATTTTTTATTTTCAAAAAATAATATTATTAAATTTAATTAATTTTAGAAAAATATTATCAATTATTTATATATATTTTAAAAATTATATTTATATATTATTTTTTATATAATTATAATATTATTATTATTAAGTTTTCACATAGTGTTAACTTTTGAAGATACTAAAAAAAATTAGTTTTTTTTTAAAATATTTTCAGCAAAAATATTTTTGTCTAAATGATAACAAAACATATTTTCACTACTATTTTTTGTTTTCTCTAAAAATGAAAACAGAAAATACTTAAAATAAACACCGCTTTATGCTTTTTATTTTTTTAGAATAGGAAACGTGAAACATTAGTGGAGGATAGATGTAAATTTTATTCTTTCATTTTATTTTATGTAGATTTAGTAGTTCTGTGTATTCTGCTAAAAAAATAATTATATTTACTTAACTTCTTTTAATAATAATTAAAGCTTAATAATAATTACTTTATATAATTTCTAATTTGACAATTAGAATAATTCAAAAGGTTAATAATGACTATCTGGATGTACTTTAGAAGTACATTTGGTAATAGTAGAAATATTTTAAAATTAAAATAATATTATAAATAATTGAATAAATATTTTTATAAAAAAATTACATAAACTTTTATTATTCATTACACTTGGAGATAAGTAAGACTAGAAACCTACTCCTATCAAGCTCAAAAAGACATAAAAAATAATGTAAATTAAAAAGAATCTTTCTTAAATATTTTCCTTCTCAATATTAAAAATTCTTCATATTAAAAATACTATCA
Organism: Psophocarpus tetragonolobus; assembly: GCA_037954015.1. NCBI lineage: Eukaryota > Viridiplantae > Streptophyta > Magnoliopsida > Fabales > Fabaceae > Psophocarpus > Psophocarpus tetragonolobus. The sequence continues at coordinate 21,242,967 of CM075691.1, forward strand.
AAATTACATCATAATTCTAATAACATGTGAATTACATCAACACTCATAGGTAATTCACTTTTTTTATTGGTCAAATATTAGTTGTTAATGTGTTAATTTTTATTAATGGATGGATTCGAACCTATGACATATCTCTCTCTCATCTCTTCATTTTATCACCAGACCAAATTTATAACTTCGTACAAGTAATTCACTTGAATTGGATTATAATCGTAATTCTTAATTCTCATAAATTTTTAGAAATCTAGTCGGTTGAAATAGGTTCCCAATTGATCACGTAGCCTCATGAGATTCAAATTAATCATGATAATCAATCACAAACCAATTCATATAAAAACCTATTCAGAATTTTGCACAAATTGGAGAGTAGAAAAGAAGCATATAAAAATTGTAGCTTAATACGCAAAAAACGAAGAACAATAATCAAAATTCACACTCTTGTTCAATCGCATTAGAAACCTCAAATTATTTTAGAGTTTAGCCTTCTGTAAACATCTTCATCGAAGTTTGCAGTTGCAAAGGAAGGAAGAAGGAGAAGATAGAACGAAAATCAAAGAGAAAATAGAGAAAGAAGCCGAATTTGAAATTTTGGAAAAAATGAAAATGAGTGGGAAAACTAGTTTAAAAAATGGAGAAACAATTACAAAGCAAGAATGACTAAAAAAGATATGAAGTGTATATAATTAAAATGATCTATCAAATTTTTCACATTTGAACTATTGTACTTCTTAACAAGACTAAAAGCAAACTATAGAAAGAAAAGAAAACTAAATATGAAAATAAAAGGAATAGCAAAGTGAAAAAGAAAGTTTAAAAGGATAACAAATCAAAAAGAGAATGAAAAAACTTAACATACAACCAAAGAACTCTATATAGTACAAAAGCTAGATAATACAACCAAATCAAGAATCTAAAAAACCAAACAACATGAATTCAATCTAACAATGAAGCAAACAAGTAAATAAGCTAAATCTAAGAATGGACCAAAAGTGATAACACCTTAAATGATTAACTCTCATCCAATCATCAATTGTATAGATTAAAAGGAATTTATTCAAGGTTGCAATGGGGCTAAGATTAAAGATGAAAGGTGAGATAAAAGAAAATGATCAAGGCTAACAAATCAAAGAAAAAAAAAGAGCAAAGAGGAATAAGCCTAAATAAGCATAAAGAAAACCTTAAAAGAGTAAAAAGCAAACAAAAAAACAAAATTGTCAAAGTCAAAAGTACCAAAAAAAATTTTCTGATTTTATTTCTTTGACATTTCAATTTATTTCCTTCTTTATCTTTGCTTCAACAAGATCATATTTTTTTCCTTTTTTATTTTTTCATTTTTTTTTCTATTTTGAACATCACAACTTTTTTTTAATCTAATTTACAACAAATCCTAATCACTAACTACTCAAATTGGACAAACACCCCACATTTATTAATGAACTTATTCCCAAAAAACTTCAAATTAAGCCTTTTTTCTCTCACTCCTAAGTAGGAACAAACATGGTTTTTTGGTTAAAGGTTTAAGGGGCTAGGATAATGAACAAAATTATAGAAAAGCTTAAAAAGGAAAAAACAATATTGATAATGATAGGAAAAGTTATTTGACTAGTAGCTATAAAGAAATATGATGTAAATCATTTCAATTATCCATGCAAACAAGAAGTAAAGAAAGAGTCAAAACAAAACTAGACTTAGAAAGATAAATCCATATGCACTCAAAAAGAAAATATGGTGAATATATCAATAGAACCTCAAACATCTCACAAGATAATGTTTTTATCTCTAAAATCCAAAATTAAATTTTCAGGCCGCTTGATATAGTAATCATGCAAGAAAATGAAAAATCAAAATAATAAACTTACCATGTAAGGAATGAAAGTATCTCTATAATATATTTAAATACAACATCCTCAGTTTTAATACTACTATATATGACTATTGACATGTGGGTCTAGATGAGATGGCGAAAAATATATTTTGAAAATTAGAGGAATCGTCATTAATATTTATTTAGGAAAAAATTAAAAAAAAACCTATAAAGAAAATTATCTACAAAACTAAATTTTGCGTTCAACATCTGTCCTAAGACTGTTACCTCTAATTAAACGTGAAAATTGGATAACTTTAAAAATATTTATTATACCCTTAAAAGATAAAGACTACTTTTATTTTATTTTTGGTTTTAATATTTTGATGAGAAAAATATTATTGGAAAAATTATTTTTTATAAAATATTATTAATATTTTATTTTTAATGACTTATTTTATTTTTATTTTTATTTTTCAGGCTCAATAAGAGTGAACTCCTGCTTCTATGATGTATAATGGAGAATCAAAGTTTACATAGTTCTTGAAATGATTTGTATGTTGAGTTTTTAATTTTGGTAATTAGATCTTTTAATACTCTTGGATTTATTTTCAAGTATTCTTACCGCGACTATATTAAAAGTGCATCCAAAGTAGTCACGGTGATTATTTAATGTATATGTCAAATTAGAAGTACATCTGAAATGACAATTATTAAATCATGATAACTTTTATAGTGATTAAATAAAAAATGCATTCAAAGTAATCATAATTAAAGCTTTGCGTTTTATGATTTATATTTTTAAAAATTTAAAGGAGTTTACCATAATAAAATCCAAAGTGCATCCAAAGTAATTGTCGTAAACTTTTTTATAATTTACAATAGTCAAATTAGAAATGCATCTAAAGTGACTATTATTAAACTTCTTTTAAATTAAATAATTTAAATGACATAATAATAATTATAACAACCAAAATTTTATAAAAAGAAATCAAATTAGAAGTGCATTTAAAGAGATTATTTTAACTTTTAGTTTTCGTAATAGTTAAATTAAAAGTATCCAAAGTGACTATTATTAAATTTTTATTTTAAATTAAATCATTTAAATAACATAATAATAATTATAACAACTAAAAATTTTATGATATTTAAATTAGAAAGACATATAAATTAATTATTGTTAAATATCATTTTTTAAATTAATATTATATCATTATCATTGTTGCTAGATTTAATCGTTATTTTATTACTTGTCATTTTACATATTGAGCTTTGAATGGTTGGTGCGAGTTATATTTTATATGTTGATTGTGTATAAAAATAGCAATGCATATATTTTTGTTACTTTTTTCTAGATTTATTATTTACATCTCGGCATACTAAATGTGTCCCTTTTTGCCTAAGGAACCCAAAAAGAAATTAATTTGTTATCTACACCCACCAATTTTTTCTAGATACACTCATTTAGTTATTTTTGTCTTTTTAAATTATTTTTTATTTTTAGATATAAAAATAAATTATACAAAAAACTGGATAAAATTTGGTGTTTATAATGACATATCATTATATTTTATTAAATATAGATAAAAAATTAAACAAATATGGATTTAAAATTTAGTATATATGTAAAGGAAGTTTGAGTATTTCTCAGTCGTGCATCAATTTTTTTACTTTTACGGTAACTATTGAAAACTTGAACCATTTGATTGAATTCTTACTTTCTTACCAAATAAATTATATGCTTTTACATTCTATTTCCTACCCTTCTAGTGAAGCACGATTGAAAAACTCGGAGCATGTGATCTAATTCTCTACACCGTTTTATAACCAGGAAGGTTTTCGGACCGCTAATTTAACATGTAAAAGCATGAGTTAGAATTTAAATGTTCAACTGGAGTTGAATTGGATTTAATAAAATGTTATTTTTTTATATTTTACTACTAATATAGTAATATATATTAGATAAAAAAATAAGTTATATATAATTTATAGTAAACAAATATAATATATCTTATTAAGTTTTAAATATTTATTTCTCAAAATAATCTTTTAAATTTTTTTATAGACTTAAGTACTTTTTTGAAAAAATTTCTTATAAATATTTTTTTTTTCATTTTGTAATACTTTGTGAGAATACTTCTTATTTGTTTGTCTAAAATTTCAAAAATCATTGTTTTCCAATCCGCCAATTTTGACTAGTTTTCCAAGTTTTGTGCTGATTTAAATGGGTTTTTTTCCGGTTTTGAAAGTCCTCTGTTAATAGGAAATAATGGACCGAACATTGATCTGATTCCCGGTTCAACATGTTGAACCGGCTGATCCTGTCCAATTTTCAAAACTTGGATAATAATTAATAGTTAGGATATGCAAGTTACTAGAGGTGTTCATGGATATGAATCAATTCGAATCTGTGAATCCAAATCGATTCAATTAGAATTGTGAATCGATCCAGACATAATTAGATCGAATTCGATCCAATCCTATTAAATTTAACCATAGATGGATAACATCATGGATTTGAACTTTGAAAATTCATAAATTTGTGATTGATCCGTTCAATTAAAAGTTTAACATTTTTCTTTTATATATATATATATATATATATATATATATATATATATATATTTAAAAATAATATAGATAGAAATTGAAAATACAATTTAAAGTTATATATTATTTACATATTGAAGATTTAAAATTGGAAAATAAATACATTAACTAATACAATAATAAAAATTACAAGTAATTAAATTTTATTGTTTTTAACTTTTTAAGATTTATATTTTATCATTCATTATAGACTATTTTTATATATAATTTTACAAATATTTTATTTTGAATAAAATGTATGTTTTAATAATTTATTTACAAAATTTTATGTTAAATATTCTATTTTCTATGTTTTATAAAAAACAAACTAAATTTAAAATATTTTTTTAAGTCATAAATTCAATCCAATCTAATTCTTTCTTAATCAAATTAAATTGGATCAAATCATTAATTATTTTTTTTACAAATCCAATCCAATTTAATCTAATTAAATTTAATGGTATCAAATTTATTTTACTAAAATTTAAATAATCCGTAAACACATAGGTTGCATTGAACGCGTGTGTACGTCTTCCCTTCGGCATGCTCCAAAATGTGTTCACACTTCAGAGTCTGTTTCGAAAAGTATTAGAATTTATCAGAGGGAGGACCCACATGAAGCATATTTCTTTAAGCTATTAGCTATGCTATTATTACTAGCTAGGTTAGGTTCCCATGTATAGCAGGGACACTGAAGTTAGTTTATAGCTATTGCTATATATGATATGAGTTTTTATGAAAATTAATTAAATCAATGACAATTTAAAAAAATTAATTTTATAAGATATAATATTTATCTACTTAAAAAACTTAATAATCAAAATAAATGACGAGGATTCTAACTTGATTTTACTAGCCAAATCCCCTCTTCTCATGAAATTTATAAGAAAATAAAATAAATAATCTTTTATTCAAAATTATACCGGAGCATAGTTTTGTACGTTTTAATAAAAATTTATTGAAACTTATATTGTGCATAAGTTTATACATTTTAATAAAAATTTATTGTCTTTATTTATAATTTTGTGCACCAGGTGTGTAACACACACATTTGTAATAAAAATTTAACACACACATTTGTAACAATTGTTAGATATTGTCCCGTCTAAAATAAAAACTTCACCATTTTTATTTTAATCACTACCTAAAATATCTCTTATCAATAAAGATTATTTAGTGTATATAAACTTTGTCTACCTCTTGTTTTACATTGTGTAACTTTGCTTGCACTGAAACTTTCATCATCAAATTCTTAACATTTGCATGAAAGGCATTAAAATTAATTTTCAATTTTAGATACTAAAAAACTTGGTTATTTATAATATAACACATATAAAATGAATGCTCTCCTCTTATTACATAGTTAAATTTTGAATTTAGACTATTTAACTATCTTATTACTCACTTCCAGTTATATCAATCAAGGTCAACATATAATACATACAAATGACAAATATATAGTTGCAATTCAGTTAATAAAAACTAAAATATAGTTTTTCATGAAACATAATAAACGTGCAACTTCCGTGAAACCTCATTTAATTTGTAAACTTTCAATAGAAACCTCTTATTAATTTGTGCCATGTTGGTCTACATATTGTTGCCACAAACCGAGAGATTAAACTCAAGGAGATTATAATCATAGAACATGAGCTTATATATAAAAGAATATGACACCACGTTTAATTTAAAACTTTAAAGCATTAGATTATAAGTCTCTCTCATTTGTATATTACTTAACCTTCTCAATTTCTTTTCAACGTAAAACTTCAACTCACACTTATACTACAACACATACAATACATATAAAAAATATCAGGATGATGTCAAATGTAAGCTTTTTTTTTTTTTTTAAGAATATCAAATATAAGCTAGATAGTATTTTATGCTCACGTTATTACATGGTATAATCCTTACATTAATTAATGAGTTTAAATATTTTTATTTAAATTTAAAAATTTTACAAATAATTATGTATTCTAATTATAAATAAAATTATATTTATTTTATTAACAACTTTAAGTAACAAATTGTTTAAATTCAACTCCATAAACACAAGTCACTTTACTACTAGTTTATAACATAACACATACAAAATTAATACTCTCCTCCTAAAAAGGTTTGCTCCATGCTCAAAATGGCATAGAAGATTACAGTCATCTCAGAATTTTTGAAGAACCTGAAAGAAAACTAAAAATGTGTTACTCTATATAACAAAGATGTGATATATGACTCTAATATGAAAACTGAAAACAGGTAAACGAAGAAAAAGAACTATGAATTATATATGTTGACAAAAAAAAAATTGCAATTGTTTTAAATTATTACAAGTACACTATGAATTGTTAAAATGGTACCATGAATTATTTATCTTATTCTATATTTTTTGCTATTTTGCATAGTCTATCGAGAGGTCAGCATGCTTTTTATTTCAAGACTTATATATATATATATATATATATATATATATATATATATATATATATATGTAAACATATTTTAATTGTTTTTATTTGTAGATTTATCTATTTAATTTTATGTAAAAAAATATTGCAAAACTTGGCTATTAATTGTTAATTATCTATGTATGATTTTTACAATTGAAGCTGAGAAAAGCTAATACATGTTTTCTCAAAAGTTATATCACTTAAAAGTTTTCAGAAAATGTTTATATCAGTTAAAATTTTTAGAAAAAATAGAAAGTGGGAAATGCTATAACAATTTATTTTGAGAAACAACTACAAATAACTTATTAGAATAAACCATTAATCGGAGAAGTTGTTCTACAAGAAACAGGAAGAAGTTGATATATTTAAATAAACGGTTTTTATAACTTAATTCAAACATAAAATTTCTGTTTTATGAAAATTATTTATTTTAAAATAACTCTTTTTTAGCCAAAACAAACATATCTCCGTAAAAACTAAATTCCACCACAAAATATGTACATGCATGGATGTTAAAAAAGTTAGTTTGATATTAAACCTAAAATCAATTCAAAATTACTTTTAATTTGCACTCTTTAATAAAAAAATATATTCCTAGCAACAAATTCAATGTTCTATAAAATCACCTGATTCAATATCAACCATACAAATGCATATTGAAACACGCATTTAGTATTGCTTTAATTATTAGACATGTTTGGGACCATGTACTGGTTGCTAATTCGTATATATTTATGGTAAATGCCAAAATAAATAAATATATATATATATATATATACCCTATATTTCTTTTCACACAAGTCATTAACTTTATTCTTGTCATCCATTATATTGCATAATGAAAGAAATATATAGCGGGTTAAACAAGTTGTTTAGTATAAAAATGTTGAATAACTTTTAGTTCAAATATTTTTACATTGATTTTAAATATTTCTTAAGTTGTATGTATATATTAAACTTTAATATTTTAAGAATCTACATCATTTAGTTAAAGTGTATGAGTTGTTGTACACATATTTATATAGATGGATTAGTAGAAATATAAAAAATATATTTTTTACTCTTTGCTTGATCTGACACCTTGGATTACATTGAGTTTAGATGTATCCTTAACTCAATGTATCACATATATATCTGCAAAGGTTAAGTTATCCAACTGCAGCTGCTCACATCCAACAATCCATTATTGCATCACTTTAAAACATGCACCATAACAACACAATTTCATTTAACACCAAAATCAAGATTAGACAATCAATTTCTCCACATTTACAAAGAACAAACAACTCATTCAAAACTCATTTCAAGAACAATACTTCAATTTCAATTAATACTCAAATGAAAGTCAAAACACAATTCCTTCACAATCAAAATATGACAAATCATTGGTAGTTTCTCATATATTCACAAAAGACACACAACATCTTCAAATATCAAAATAATATTCAAAACCTCAATCACTCACATGCAATTTAATCCACATCATCAAAACAAATTTTTTCCTAAACTAAAAATAAGGATCAAGTTTTCCTTACCTATTTCTCCGATTCGAAGAGAAAATGGAACCCACGATGACTTTGCTAACTCAACTTCCTGGTTGAAGAATTCACTAACAACCTACCAAAAACCAAAGGAGAACAAAGAAAAATTGGGATTTCAAAGTGGATTTCCTTTTTATTGAGACAATTGAAGCTTAGAATCAAAACTTACCTACTTTGATCAACAATCAAAATCAAGAGAAATGGACTAAAATCCTTAGGTTTTCATGGTGAATTTCCCTTGCATGCAAAATGAATGTGAAATGGTTGAGAAGAAGAGGAAAGGATTGGGTGGAGAAAAATAAAGAAGAAAAGAGAAAAAGAAAGAAAGAGAAAGAAAGAAGAAGAATAAAAAGGAAAAGATATGAATATATAATGTTTGGGGTGTATTAAGTAATTCCAATTTCCTATCTGAACCTCCTCCTTTCAAACCAAATTTTCAAAAACCAGCCCAACTACCTCCATCTAAAAGGATATCCATTTTACTCCTTTCGCACCTTACTAAATTCACCCACTTATATTCCATTTTTTATGATTTACATAAATTCAATCATGTTCATAATCAAATAATCACATTTTATCAAAATAAAACATATATATACATACTTCAACCAAATATTTAGTAGCAATTTTGACTAAACTTCATAGGAAACTTTGAGTGCATGAATACAATATGACTATTTTTGTCTCCACCTGTGGTTTATTCCATACCCAAAGTGAAATAGTTATGAACCATAAGCTACTACCACTTGTGTTAATCAATGTTAGTAATTTTGTGTATTTTATCTTGTTAAAATTCAAACATTTCAAAAATCATTTAATATAAATATTTAAATGTAACAAATTAGAAAACAAACTAATACCAATAACATTATATTTATATTCATGTACACGTCATATTTGAATTTAGATGGAAAAATGAGAAAATAATTTTAATGATCTATAAAATAATATAAAATTACACAAAGGAGTGGAATGTGAAGAAATGTTCTTTTTATAAAACCTATAAACTTAACAATTTTTTAAACCGGTTCGGTTCAAATTGAATTGGTTTAAAAGCAATTCAATTTGAATCGAATTGGTTTTAAAAATAGTTTGGTTAATTTTCATTAAACTGATTCAAATCAAAACTAGTTTGATTCGGTTTAATCCGAAACCAATTCAGTTCGAACGAGTTTTTTTTCGAATCCTTAGGTGCAGGTAGTTCACATCTTTGTAGAAATTTCTAATTCATTGAGTCTCTCTCTAACAATGTCTCTTATCTTAATATGGTTTAAAACTTGACGGGGCAAGAGATCATGCTGATTAATTTAAAGAAACAAATAGATAAGTCATCTTAGTCATTTATATTGAACATATATGAAAATTTAAGAAAAAATCTCAAATTATTATTAAATATATTCATGTTTGCAAACCCATATTACCAAATTTTAATAATGAGATTCTCCTTTTAGTTCTATCCTACACATAGAGAAATCATAAAATAGTAGTATTTACAATTGTATAAAAAAATTTTGGACCCCTTTTAATCATGTGTCACGCTTTTGATCAAGATCCAGGATGGGTGATTTGCCATTTTCAGATAGTAGTATCTCACTAATGGTTATGACCACAGAAGAAAGTCATCTTTACCACCCACCTAAGTACTATAAGAAAAATCTAAAATTAATCCAAGGAAACAGTGAATTTTAGAGGATATTTCTGTGTAGGTGTAACTAATTTGCATAATGCCTCTTGTACGACTGTCTCTTCTGTCCCTGCCTCCTGTACGATTGCCTCTTGTATGACTGCCTCCTACATGATTGTCTCCTGTATTATTTCTCTTGTATGACTGCCTCCTATATCACTGTCTCCTGCATGACTACCTTCTATATCATGAGTCTCTGTCTATCAATGACTGAAAGTCAAACCCAATAAGAAATTTTGTTGATTATTTTTTTTTACCTCTTATATTTTTTTAAACAACTGAATGATCTTATTATCTAACATTAGCTAGATTAGTTGTCAAGTTAGTGGGATAAGTCTTCATATGCACAATAAAGGATAGAAAAACACATGTTATGTAATTTATATAAACCAGGTTGCACTTGAGTGGAAGCTTCACAGATGAATTATGTCTAGAGGAGAAGTTGAATACAAGGTTGTAAATCATATTTTTTATTTTATAACTATAATTATTTTTTATCATTGGTCATTTAAAAAATATTGTAATGGTACTATATTAATGATTTTCTTAAAATTTTTTTTCTCATTAAAAATTCACATTTCAAAATATATTTTTCTATAATAATTACTCTAATCAATATATAAAGATAAGCTATATAGATATAACATCTATTAAAATTTGAAAATTATTCTGAAAATATTTGAAAAAGTAAAAAACAGTGTGCATGTGAGTTTGCATGTGTGAGTTTGATAGTAAATTCTCTAAGTCTAGTGCAATTAGTCCTTAGGCAGATTGGTTGTGTTTAACTTTGTGCATGAATTAAATATGCATATTGTTCATGTATTGCTCCGTGATAAAGAAACTACATTTTACATGTTTGTAAATCTTTCAATGTCATGTTGATTCAACGAAAATGATTTTGTTGCTTGAAGTAAAAAGAAGAAAAAATTTTTATAAACCAATTTACCCCTCTTGGTTTTGATGTTTTTTAGCCATTAGTTTTAACATGTTATAATCTTATATCTTTTGTTTAATTTATATTATTTTTATTTTCATGAATATCAAAAATCATTGTGATTTTTAGTTCTTGGTTAAAGTTAATATAAGTTAGAAATATTTAAATTTTTATATTTTTGTACCTAAAAAAAATATTATACATCCAATATTATCCTTTAGGGGTGTTGACGGGTTGAGTTGAGTTAGATTTAAGCAAACTCAAGACCCAATCCAATTACAACTCACCGGGTTGGGTTAGTTTTTTTTTTTTTTCTCATCAAACCAACTCAACCCAATCTGTCATTGAACGGGTTGGGTTGGGTTAATTGGATCACCATTTTTTTAAAAAGAATAATTAAAGAAAAAATTTAATGTTTAGAACTTTTTATATATTTTTTAGGATTTTTTCAAAAGAATAGAATTTATCATTGTTGTTACATAAAAATAAACAATAAATTATTAAATTTGATAATGTAAAAAATCAATTCGCATAAGAGTTTAAACTATCACCGAGAACTCGTTATTGGTTTTTAATCTACCAATAAACATTAGCCAGTTGGAGTGAGGATGTGCCCTTGCATGGCAGAGTGTTTTCCTTAGTGTGTGATAGTCTCGGCTAAGGAGTTATAAATTAAATTATTAAAGATATTTTTAATTTAAAATAATAAATAATAATATAATATTATTATCGGGTTGGGTTAGGTCTCGGGTTCAACTAATTGAATCTGTCACCCAACTCGTAGGAGTTTGTGTTTGATCGGGTTGAGTTGAGTTTCAGTCAATCTAAAAGAAAAAACTCAACCCAGTCACTTTGGGTTGGATTGGGTCATTGGGTTACTCAACCCAATGAACACCCCTATTATCCTTATCATAAAAAAAGACATTATCATTTCATATTAAAATTTATAATTATTTATTTATTTATATATTGACTTCCAATTTTAAGTTCTCGAGAGTTGTTTTTTTTTAAACCATGACATTAGTTCAAATTAATCATCACGCATAGCAATGTGAATTAAACTTCATAGGAAGATCTTAGTGTATGAATACAAGATGGGTATTTTGTCCCAACCCGTAGTTTGTTCTGTACAAAAAATGACATAGTTAAGAAACATAAGTTATTACCACTTATGTTAATTAATGTTAGTAATTTTGTGTATTTTATCTTGTTAAAATCCAAGCATTTAAATTTTTAAATGTAACACATTAAAAAAACTAATACCAATAATATTATATTTTATAATCATGTACACATATTTGAATTTAGATAAAAAATGAAAAATAATTTTAATGATCTATAAAATAATATAAAATTTTATTTACACAGTGATATAAAATTTTAAAAAATTTTGGACCTCTGTTGGTCCTGTGTACCTGAGACTGTCACCCCTTTTATCTAAATCCATGACTGACCCTGATGGTAAAAATGGTTATTTGCTATTTTCATATATAAAATGAAACATGCTGAAATAGAAATGTATTTTAGAAAACTAAGAAACATCTGACTCTGTATGAAAATTCTCATATTTTTTAAATACTAAATCTTCTTAAAAAATTGATATTTTTTCTAAAATAACTCTAGATATGTAGTTTAAGATAAAATTTTAAAATCATGAAAAATACAAACACAAAAATCACAAAATTTTTATGATTCACTTAAGTTACATGAATTTAGACAAAAAAAAGACAGTTTTTACTGATAAAAATTTTTATAAAGTTAAATTACACTATCCACTTTCAAAGTTTTGTTAAATCACATCAACTCTTCCCTTTTTTTTTTAACTTTTAGAACAATCTCCTTTACATTTACAACATCAATTGAACTTATTAATTAAATTCAAATTTTTATGAAGTTATATTAATAATGTATTTTTTATTTAAAAACTAATTGACTTTGTTAATTATATATATTTTTGGAGTTTGAAAATCACTAAAACTGACTATAATGCTTGTTTGACCAATCTTATAATCAAACTCCTTTTTGTCTTTTTACTTGATGGTAATCTCAGTGCGATTTAAAAACACCTTTCCAGGCGTCTATTACTTTTAAAGAGAGACTTACACTTCATAGAAATGGTCTACCTCATGCTATCCTTTGCTTTGTAAGTTGTGATATAAGGTTAGAATTCTAGCTTTTTTAGAGTAGTATCTCACTAATGGTTGACCCTACAAGGAGGCCATCTTTACCACCCACCTAAGTACTACAAGAAAAAACCCAAAATTAATCCAAGGAAATAGTGAATTTTAGAGGATCCTTTTGTCTAAGTGTAACTAGTTTGCATATTTATAGACATCTTGGTAGGTGTGACAATGCCTCCTCTATCACTGTTTCCTGAATCATTGAGTCTATCTATGTCTATCAATGACTCAGAAGTCATTATCATTTGAAAACTTACCTAATAAGAAAATTTGTTGATTACTTGTTTTTAGGTCTAAGTGATCCTATTATCTAACATTAGCTAGTTGTTGCTAAGTGAGTGAGATAAGTCTTCATATGCAGATAAAACATATTTGCTTGGAAAAGAACTTTCTATGTAATTTATAGTATTCAAGTTTACTTGGGTGGTAGATTGAGAGATGGATTATGTCCATAGAAGAAGTTGAATCCAATACTGTAATGGGAGAACTTTATAGATGTATCATGTTATTATATACTTTTATTATTTTGTAAATGGTTTTGTTGTGATGTGTTTTTTCCCCTTCTATTGGTCATTGAGCAATTATTATATTCTTCTTCAAGTCTTTAGCTACTAATATATTTTATCTGGCTTGTAAAAAAAGTCTTGTTTGAATAATTTTAATAGTATGTTTGGATGACTAATGTTAAATTTAAATAATTTTCAATTTAGTTGTAGCAAGTTTTTTAACTAATATTCCTAGGGTATTGATTGGGTTGAGTGACCTTATGACCCAATTCGACTTAATCCAACCCAACTTGATTTGGTTGGTTTTTTTAGATTGGGTGAAACCCAACCCAATTAAACTCAATCCACCATGGGTTGAGCGATGGGTTAAAGTTGAATTGAAACCAAACCCAACCCAACTCGATAATAATATTATAATATTTATGATTTTAAATTAAAAAATGTCTTTACTTAATTAGGTTATAACTCTCAGGAGTATTACACTGTCAAGCATTAAGGCAAACACATTGCTAGAGCTTTCAGATGACTAGTTCATTGGTAATGGTTATAAGAGTTATATAAAAATATTTTAATCTAGAAAATCTAATGACTACATGATTATTGTTGAATGACAATTTAATATGTTAATTTTAATTTATTTTAGTTTTACATGTAATTTGTAATTATAATTTATTTTTTATTTGTATAATACAACAAATGATATACTTTATTTTTTAAAAAAAAAATCCTAAAAAATATAAAAGAATTTCTAAATATTAAATTTATTATTTAAAAAATATTTTTTAAAATGGTAACCTAACTCAACCCCTGATGTGTTATAATTGGGTTGGGTCTTCGATTTTCTTAAACCAGACCCAACCCGTAAATACCCTTAAACATTCCTTTCAACAGATCAATTCTTATGGTTTTAGTTTTTTTTGTACACACTTTTTTTCTTTTTTTTTTCAATTTTTTGGTTGAAATCTCTTTTTCATTAGTTGTTTTTTAACTTATATATCCTAAATTCTATCTTTCTCTCACCTATAAAGATAGGAAAATTCAAATGAATAGACTCAAATAATATTAAGAATAAATTTTAAAAATATTATAATTATGGATAAATTTATTGTTAATACTAAATTAATTAACTTTCTTAACAAATCAACCCCTAAGTAGAACAGATAGTAGTTCTTTATATTGGTCGCAGATTTATGGTATGAGGAGATATACAAAATGTTTTGAGGAGTTACTATGAATAATTAAATTATATGCGTTAATCTAATATTATTATTATATATTGAGTATTTTATTTTTATTTATTTTAAATATTCTTCTTATTTTAATTTTAAATTTAATATTCTTAATTTCTCAATAATTTAAACCATTTATCTTTTTAATCTATCTCTTTTATATTTATTTATAAAATTAATTTTAAATTTTACAATACATAATCAATAGTTAAAAATATCTTTATTACACGCCATACATTTCTATCTTAAATTTTAAATATACTTTGTATATTAAAATTAATTATTCATTATAACTTAATGATAATATGTTTATATATTTAAAATATTTATTATAAGTTTTAATACATAAAATAAACATTTATCTTGCATTAAACATGATAAAATACTAGTTATTTTAAAATATATATATATATAAAAAGTATGTTTCTGATCTTTGTTACTAGTAGTCATTTTTATAATGAATTATATAAACTGTATACTGTTTTGGATTTATATAGAAGTAGCAGAAAAAATGAATTTTGCAGTGGACTCAACTCAAATATAAATAAATTAAACTACTTTTTTTATTTAATAATATCATTTAAAAATATTTTTTATTTAATTATAATCATAATTTATTTTATTAATGATATCAAGTTCCAAGAAAAAGTATTTTATAAATAATTTTATTTTGTATTTGAGATAAGTAAAATTAAATGATAATAATTAATTTTCTTAATATGTTTGATTTAGGTATTTTTGCTTATATATGAATTGAAAAAGAGTATTATAATTAAACTTTATAATAGATAAATATTTCAAATATGTGGATAATATTTTTATTTGATAATGATAATTATTTTTAATCATTGGAAATTTAAAAAATATTGTAATGATACTATATGAATGATTTTCTTAAAATTTTTTTATAAATGGAAATTAAAAATTATAAAAATCTTCTCATTAAGATTGAGAATTCAGAATATACTTGTTTAAAATTTAAAATTAGAAAACTATTTTTAAAATATTTGAAAAAGTAAAAAACAGTATGTAGGGTTCGTATGTGTATGTGAATTTGATTGTAAGCTCTCTAATTCCAGTGAAATTAGTCCTCACTCCTTAGGTAGATTATCTTGGGGATAGAAATTGGATGTATGCCAAAATTTGAATAAATCAGTATAAATCTTTTAGTGAATTAATCCTCACTCCTTAGGTAGATTCTCTTGGGGATGAAACTAGATGTAACACAAGATTTGGATGAATCAATATAAATCTTTTGTTCAATCTTCTTCCCTCTAATCTCTTTACATGGTTTTGCAATTGTCTTTGATTGGTTATGTTTAACTTTGTACATTAATGAAACATGCATATTATTCATGTATTGGTCTTAGAAAAAGAAACTACATTCTAAGCATTTGTAACTCTACAAATGTCATATTGATTCAACAAAAAAGATTTTGTTTCTTGAGGTAGAAAGAAGAAAAAACTTTTTATAAACAAATTCACCCCTCTTGGTTTTGATGTTTTTCAGTCATTAATTTTAATATGTTATAATTTTATATCTTTTTTTTAATTTATATATTTTTATTTTCATGATATATCGGTAATCATTGTGATTTTTAGTTCTTGGTTAAATTTAATACATTAGTTAGAAATTTTTACGTTTTGATACCTAAAAGAAAATATTATAATTCCAATACTATCTTTGTCATAAAAAAGATATTATCATTTCATATTAAAGTTTACAAGATTTTATTTGTTTATATATTAACTTTCAGTAAATCACAACCCTTCATTCATGGTAGATTTGTTGACTTTACTCATTACTATTTTAAAAGTCACATAAAATGAAAAGTCATAGTTGAATGTTACTGTAAAAATCCTTTAGACTGACCCTGTATACCAATTACACTCATTTTTTATTTGTTTATATATTAACTTTCAGTTTTAAGTTCTTGATAATTTGAGTTTTTTTTTTATTTTAACAATGTCATTGGTTCAAATTAATCATTGCAGGTAGCAATGTGACTAAAATTTATTGGAAAATTTGAGTGCACGAAGTAATAAGATGGGTATTTTTGTACCAACCTATGGTTTAAGATCATAAATTTGGAAACATTTTTTTAGAAAACTAAGACATATTTCAATCTATATGAAATTCTCATATTTTTAGATAGTAAATTTTCTTTAAAAATTATGATATTTTTTCTAAAATGACTCTCTGTATGTAGTTTAAGATAAATTTTTAAAATCATGAAAAGTGCAAACACAAATATCACAAAAAAAATTATGGTTCACTTAAGTTACATGAGTTTAGAAAAAAGATAATAGTTTTTATTGATAAAATATTTTTATAAAATAATTACACTATCCACTCTAGAAGTTTTGTTAAATCACATAAAATTCTTCTTTTTTTTTTAACATTTAGAATAATCTCATTTACATTTACAATATCAATTGAATTTGCTAATTAAATTCAAGTTTTTATGAAGTTATATTAATATGTATTTTTCATTTAAAAATGAATTGACTTTATTAATTATATATATATATATATATATATATATATTTTGAGGTTTGAAGAACACCAAGATTGATTTTAATACTTGTTTGACCAATCTTATAATCAAACTCCCTTCTGCCTTTTTACTTTGATGATAATCTCAATTTGATTTGAAAAGACCTTTGCAAGCCTCTATTACTTTTAGAGAGAACTGTGTTCCATAGAAATGGTTTACCTGATACTATCCTTTGCCCCATAAGTCTGAAATATAAGGTTAGAATGTTGTTTTTGAGTAGTATCTTACTAATGGTTATGACCACAGAAGGAGGTCATGTTTACCACCCACCTTGTACTACAAGAAAAAATCTAAAATTAATCAAAGGAAACAGTGAATTTGAAAGGATCTTTCTGTCTAGGTGTAACTAATTTGCATAATACCTCTTGTACAACTGTATCCTGTGTCACTGCCTCTTGCATGACTGACTCCTGTATCAGTGTCTTCTGTATGACTGCCTCCTGTATCACTGTCTCCTGCATGACTGCCTCCTGTATCATTGTCTTTTGTATGACTGTCTCCTGTATCACTGTTTCCTGCATGACTGCCTTCTATAATGATTCTGAGTCAAACCCAATAAGAAATTTTGTTTATTGTTTTTTTTTATCTCTTTTATTTTTTAACCAACTGAATGATCTTATTATCTAACATTAGCTAGGTTAGGGGTTAGTTGCCAAGTAAGTGGGATAAGTCTTCATATGCACAACAAAGCATATTTGCATAGAAAAACAGTTGTTATGTAATTTATAATATTCAGGTTCCATTTGAGTGGAAGCTTCATAGATGAATTATGTTTAGAGAAAAACTTAAATACAAGGTTGTAATGGGAGAACTTTATACATGTATCATGCTATTCTATGATTTTATTATTTTGTAAACAATTTTGCTATGATGTTTTTTTTCCTTCTATTGATCATTGAGTAATTCTTATATTCTCCTTCAAATCTTCCACTATTAATATATTTTATTTGGCTTGTAAAAAAAAATCTTATTTGAATAATTTTAATAGTATGTTTAAATGCTAATGTTACTTTTAAATGATTTAAGTGAATTTTCAATGTAGTTGTAGTAAGTATTTTAAGTACTATTTCTTCCAATATTTGGATTCTTATAGTTTTAGTTTCTTTATGCATTAATTTTTTTCAACACTTTTTATTTTGTAAAGAGTAATTACCCTTATTTAAAGAAATTTCTATAATTATTTTGGTTGAAGATTTATTGTAGGAGAATATAAAAATTTTTTTGAGGAGTTACTATGACTAATTAAATTATATACCATAATCTAATATTGAGTATTTTTTCCTTTAAATATTCTTCTTGATTTTAATTTTAAATTTAATTTGGTATTCTTTCTAAATGATTTAAACCATTTATCTTTTAATCTATCATTTTTATCTTTATTTATAAATTTAATTTTAAGTTTTACAATACATAATCAATAGTTAAAAATATCTTTATTACACGTCATACATATTTATCTTAAATTTTAAATAAATATACTTTATATATTAAAATTAATTATTCAGTATAAATTTAATGATAATATATTTATATATTTAAAATATTTATTATAAGTTTTAATACATAAAATAAATATTTATTTTGCACTAAACATGAAAAAACTCTATTTATTTTAAAAAAAATAGAAAGTATGTTTTTAATCTTTGTTACTGTTTGGAATTTGTTTTATAATTAGTTATATACTCTTTTTGGATTTATATACAGTACCAGAAAAATTTAATTTTGTACCGGACTCAATATAAATAAATTTTAAATTAATTTTTTCGTATTTAATAGTATTATTTTTAAATATTTTTTTATTAATTGTAATCATGATTTGTTATAGATAATTAGTATGCATTATCAGTATAAAAACTTTCACATTAATATCCAATTACAATTAGTTTATGGTAAGTTTGTTGACTTTACTAATTAATATTTTAAAAGTCATATAAATGAAAAGATGTGATTAAATGTCACTGTAAAATTCTTTTATACTATTAGTGCATATTAAATAAACTCTTTATTTTATTCATAATAACAAATTTCAATAAAAATTATTTTAAAAATAATTTTATTTTGTATTTAAAATTTGTGAAATTAAGTAATAATAATAATAATAATAAATTTTATTAATATGTGTGAATTAAGTATTTTTACTTATACATGAGTTGAGAAAGAGAGTAATTAAAATTTATAATGAATAAATATTTCAAAATGTAAATCATATTTTTTATTTTAGAAGCATAATTATTTTTAATCATTGATCATTTTAAAATATTGTAATGGTACTATATTAATGATTTAAATTGTTTTGATAAATAAAAATAGAAAATTACTAAAAATCTTCTCATTAAAATTCATAATTCAGAATATTCTTGTCTATAATAGTTACCTAATCAATATATAAAGATAAGGCATACAGATATAACATCTATTAAAATTTGAAAATTATTCTAAAAATATATGAAAAAGTAAAAAATACTAGGCATGTGGGTTTGCATATGCTTGTGAGTTTGATAGTAAACTCTCTAATTCTAGTGGAATTAGTCCTAAGGCATATTGTCATGAGGATTGAAATTGGATGTAGTCTAAGATTTTGATGAACCATTCATGTAAATCTTCTAGTGGAATTACTCCTAAGAGAGATTGTCTTGAGGATTGAAACTTGATATAACAGAAGATTTAGATGAACCAGTATAAATCTTTTGTGTAATCCTTTTTCCTGTGATCTCTTAAACGGTTTTGCTGTTGTCTTTGATTGGTTGTGTTTAACTTTGTGCATTAATCAAATATGCATATTGTTCATGTATTGGTCTATGGTAAAGAAACTATATTTTAAGCGTTTGTAACTCTTTCAATGTCATATTAATTCAACGAAAAAGATTTTGTTTCTTAAAGTGAAAAGAAGAAAAACTTTTTATAAACCAATTCACCCCTCCTGGTTTTGATGCTTTTCAACCATTAGTTTTGACATATTATAATTTTATATCTTTTGATTAATTTATATTATTTTGATTTTCATGATATATCGATAATCATTGTAATTTTTAGTTCTTGGTTAAATTGAATATATTAGTTAGAAATATTTAAATTTTTCTATTCTCATACCTAAAACAAAATATTATACATCTAATACTATCCTTTAGGGGTGTTCATGAGTTGACTTGAGTTTAGACAAACACAAGACCCAACCCAATTACAACTCTTCGGGTGGGGTTGACTTTTTGTTTTTTCCTCATCAAACCCAACCCATCATTGAACGGGTTAGGTTAATTAGATCATCATTTTTCTAAAAAAAATAATTAAAGAAAAAATTTAATGTTTAGAACCTTTTTTATATAATTTTATAGGATTTTTTAAAAGAATAGAATATATCATAAAAATAAACAATAAACTATTAAATTTGATAATGTAAAGAATCAATTCACATAAGAGTTTAAACTATCATTTGAAAGCTCGTTATTGGTTCTTTATCTACCAATAAACATTAGTTAGTTGGAGTAAAATGTGCTCTTGCGGTGAAGGGTGCTTGCCTTAGTGCATGACTGTCTCAGCTCAGGAGTTATACATTAAATTATTAAAAATATTTTTTAATTTAAAATAATAATAATAATATATTATTTAACTTTTTAGATATTTTTATTAAATATTAATTAGAAATATTAAATATTAAAATAAAAAGGATATTAGATCACTTAGATAACTTTTTGAAAAATTACTAGTAAGAAGTGATAAAATAGTAATTTAATTTTATTAAAAAAGTTTTAAATTGTATATTTTTTGTGGTTGTGGGTCTGTTTGTTTAACTTGCCGACTATATAGAGTATATGTGGGTTTGTCAAATTGAAACTAGAGTTGTCAAAATGGGTCTGACCCGTGGACCTACAAAATGGGTCAAACTAAACTCTAAAAAAGGAGACTCAAATAGAAGAGAGTCTTTTTAGCCAGATCCATTTGGCATGACTATGAAATGGGCTTAGGCCAGCTCAGCCTGATGTGGCACAGACTGACCCAAATACAAATATAAATATATAAATTTTAAAAATACATATTAATAATATGTATAATATATTGTTAAAAATATATTAAATAAAAAATATATACATAAAAGTATGTTTGATGTGAAGTCAATTTATACATATTATTAGTATATATATATATAAATTACATATAAAAGTACGTTTGATGTTTATTTAATAATATTTTTTTAACAAATAAAAATTATGTTCTTCTATAATGTATATTAAATTAAAATATACATACAAATATATTTTTATGTTATTTTACACTTATTTATTATGTATTTTTTATTGATTTAGTGTGTTGTTTTGAATTCGTTTGAACTTGTATTATAAAATAAGTTTTATTTTTTATAAAATTTTTAATTTTGATTTTCTTTAAAAAGGTCATTTAGGAAGGGTGACCCAGTATAGGGTTAGGCTGGATTTAGAAATATGTAGCACGAACAAAAAATGAGTTGATCTAACCCGATTCATTTTGTTTGAAAAGTCCAACAAATCAGTCTAAACCGGCTCACTCGGATTTCTAACTCTAATTGAAACACATTAAGATTGAAAGCTTCGTAGGATATATGCGAGTTACATGCTTTGCAGCTTCTGAACTTAAACAAATGGAAGGTCGATTTGTCGCGTCCTAACTATATCATATCTAAAATATCAATTTATTTATTATTGTGAAATTTCTTAATAGATCGAAATTCTGGAATTGTTGTGCTGGTAACTTTATAATTCTTGAATTAACCATAGTAGAAATTGATTTGATTGCACGAATACTAAATTCTCTTTCTTAGACCATTGAGATTGAAGATTAACCTTATTATTCATTATTCCCTTTTTTATTTGTTTCAATAAAAGGGAGAAGTTTCATTAACTTAATTTCAAGGTTTGAAATATCTATCTATCCAATGGTAACTTCTTTTTTTTTTCAAAAAAAGCTAGAGTGAATTGCACAAAATATTTTTTTATAGAAAAATATTAGTGTTAATATGTTAATGAATTGGATAAGATATTCTCTTATGCCTTTTAGTTTTGAGAACGAAAATCATGCATTAATGGAAGTAAACCTTGAATTCTACCGAGTATTTGGTATAAGAAAAATTTTTAACTCTTCAAGAATATAAACTTAGAAAACTATGTTATATTTTAAGGAAAAAAAAATATTCTCTAGCAGTCAATTAAAATATTTTTATGAGAAGGTGACAATATCATTCATATATATGATAAATTTGTTAGTTTTAACAATAAATGACAGTGTAAAATAATTTTATATATATGATCTTTAAATCTATTTTTTATTTTTTGATATACGAGTTAAAGAAAATGTCAAATTGTGATAATATATCCTAAGTTACTTTTTTATTAGAATATTTAATGGGATAAATAATTAAATTTTTAATAAAATTATCACTTACTATTTTTACTGTTTACTTTATAAAACATATATGAATATTCTAAAAAATATTTATTTTCATTTTTTAATAACATATAAAAATACTCAAAAAATATTTTGAGTAGCCAAACATATTTTAGAGATTAGTAGGAATCACGATTATAAAAAATGCCTGGCTTTTAAGAATCATGATTTTCAATATGAACAAACTTTCCCATATTCTATTAAATATTCCCTAACGACAGCATACGTTATTATTATTATAATAATAATAATGTTTAAAATAGAGATAATTTGAATTTGATTTCTAAAGTAACGAGCCTATTACAACAATACTGTCAATGGTTGTTGTAATTACACATCTATTACTCTCTTTTTTTTACCGAATACAAAACTCGTCATCTTTTGATAATATTGTTACATTTGCGCTCTCTTTTACTAAGCTAAGGGGTGCATGTATAATCGATTTTTTAATAACAGAGAAAGGATATATGTATAATTGTGTAAAATTCAATGGTAATTAGTTGAGTTTATATTTATAGTTTGTAAGAATCCTAACTAGAAGTCCTAAGCAAACCACCATTGTATTATCAAATGTCCATCATATCTTTGCTTATAGGCAACACACAAAACACCTCTTCTAGACCAAACTCATTTGTTACCTCACCCTAATATCTCTTTCACTCTCTTCTTCCTTTGGACCATCTTCATATGAAAGGTGAAGTCAAAACTTAAATCTTTTTACCTATTTTCTTTTAGTGCCCGACAATTGCTATTAGCATCCACGAGTTACTATATTTTAAAAATTTGAAAATCTCCCTATTTCTTTTTAACTTAAGATTTTGTAATTTTTCTCTATATTTTAACTATGTCTTCTTTCTTTCCTCTTTTCTTTACTTCTCCTTTCCAGAATATGTTTACTCTCATCATATAACCTTCATAAGGTACTCCTTGAATTGATATTTTTTTCCTTCACTTTATTTGTTATTCCATATTAGTTTATATGAACTTGATTCTCTATGTGACTTTTAAATTAATTGATCTAAAATTGAATATTTATTTTTTTTATCAGTTGATCTAGAATACATAAAAATATAAATTTTTTATTAATTGATCTGGAACCATAATTAATACTTAGTTTTAGATTAATTGATCCAAAATTTATATTTTTATGTGTCCAGATAGACTAATCCAAAATATAGAAATATGTTAGATATTTTTTTATGTGCGGATAATAAATGTGAGGTTACTAAAAGAAATTTTCATTGTCTTATTTGATATTTGATACTAAATCACATTGCAAAGCATTTTTCCAAACTAACCAAATGAAGCACACAGAATCATACAGAATTGAATACAACCAATGGCCCCAACCTTTTTCATATTATTTTTTTAATATGTAGTATAGGTAATTTTTTTTTTTAAGGGTTAAAGGTATGTAACTAATATTTTTCAAGTGTTATTCATCTTTTCTATTTTTTAATAATTTTTTATTATTTTCTAGTATTTATATTATTATTTTTTATTTTTGAAAATAAAATATTTATTTTCATGTATTTTCTAATAGTTAAATATTATTTTTTAAAAATATGGTTTATCGTTAGAGTCTATAAGTTGGTGGTCCAAAGTGTCCGTTTTTATTCTCTTTTAGTTATGCAAAAAATCCTCTAGCATAGTTATAAGTTCTCTTAAGTGTGAGTTTGGTTTATGTTCCCTAACTCTTGTATTTGTTATATTCTTTTTTATTCATTAATAAATAATACTTGGTCTTGGCAAATGATGGGTGATACTTTGGTGTTACATAGTTGAGATTAAAGTTTTCCAATGCCTTGAAAGCCTACCATTTTTTTTAAAAAATGATTTTATTAACATTCCTTTTTTGTGGTGAAATTAATATTGTCAAATAATAAAATAACGACCTTTAGTTTATTTTTTATCCTAAATTTAAATCACAAATAACTTATTTTAACATAGAATTTTATGACTTACAACAAAAAGAAAAAACTTTACCTTCCACTTGAATAAAATTTGTTTCTTATTACAAATTTTGTCTAACTGTGTGCTCGAACATGTTAAATGTAAACAAAAAGTGTCTTTGATAAGTTAAAAATCTAAGATTTAAAGATAACTAGATACTTTTAAAAGTAGAGTTTAATTGCAAAGATTTTTATACTAACGTTCAATCACAACCCTTAATTTTGTTGAGTTTACTTATTACTACTTTAAAAATCACATAAATAAAAAGTCATGATTGAATGTAAGTATAAAAATGTTTTACATTGACAGTGTAAACCAATTAAACTCTTAAAAGTAATACAAAAAATTTAAAATGCTCGGAAGGAATATAAAGAAAAGCATGTAAAAGTACATGAAAGTATATAAAATTATATTAGAAATGAAAGATATTTGAACAATAAAATTGTAAAAAAATAAAAACTCCATTAATATAAATTAGGTTATAAGGTTGGTATATGAATAAGATATTTTTTAAGAGTTTAATTAGTATGTAATGTCAGTATAAAACCTTTTATATTGTTATATAAATACAAGTTTGTTAACTTTTCTTATTAATATTTTAAAAGTTACGTAAACAAAAAGATATGATTAAATGTCGATGTAGTATTTTTTTTACACTGTTAGCGCATACTAATTAAACTCTTCTTATATTATTTTTTAAATGGCTTTAATTTGTTTACGTGTAAATAATTACGCTAACATCGATCACCATCTTTAATTTATGATAAACTTACTCATTAATACTTTAAAAGTCATAAAAAGATACAATTAAAAGCAAGTATAAAAGTTTCATGTAGATGTGTATACTCATTAAACTTTTTTTGAACGTAAGAAAAAAAAAATGATGGCTTATAAGAAGAAAAAAAGAGAATCAACTTCGCGAGTGATAAGTAACTAAATCACTACTGTGTAAGTTTAGAACATCCTTTGTACGGAAGAGTCTCGTTTCTCAACAAAATAATAACATTATTACATTCTTCTTAAAAAAAAACACACATAACATTTGTTACATGTGATAACGTTGTACCAAGTAGGTCTTTTTGTCCGTAACTTATTTTTTACCTTAAACACTTTTTGACCTTTGCACGTTATTATTTGCTCTAATTTTGTTAAAAATTCTGTGTAAAATGGATTATTTGGTTTCTTTTATTGGCGCCACTTTTCTGAGTTTAGAAACTCTGTTCTGTGACTCCTTATTTTTCCTGTTTTCTTAACCAGCTTCTTTCCAACTTTTGGCATTTCCTTCATTAATTCTCACTGACCCTTTCTTACTCATTGTTCTCTCGGTTGATGCTGGTGGAGTTGAGAGGATAAAAAACGTTACATGCATTGTGCGGTGTTGGTGTTTCAAAGAACAAGAAAAAAAAAGTCTTTTTTTGGTTATTGTTGTTGATTCTGTTGGAGATGTCTCAGAGTGTTTCCGTTGCTTGCAGGACGAGGAGCAAGGGGGTACTGGTTTGGAGTGGTTTGTCAATGGGGCCAAAGAGGAGAAAAGTGAATGATCATGATGATGATTTGATTTGCTTGGGGGAAAATTTACAAGGCGAAAGTGGAAGTAGGAAAATTGAATCTGGGTTTGGTGCGTCTTTTTCTTCTAGAGAAGCAATGGAGAGAGGTTTTGAGTATTTAGGAGAGAGTGAGGATGTGCCTGTTGAAGTGGTGGAGCTTGATGATGGTGATGATGCTGAAGTGGGATTGGGGGGTTGTGAGAAGATGGTTGAGGTTAAGGAGGAAAAGGGTGAAGGGCGTTTTGATGAGTGTGGTGTTAGACCTGACAACCCCATTGTTTTCATGCGTGATTCAGATGGGTTTGATGCACATTTGCCTTCATCCAAGAGTGATGATGTTGAGAAGAGTGATGATGAGTTTAAGATTTATGATGATGATGAGAATGAGAGCGAATGTTCAAGCACTGAGGAGAGTGGTGATGATTGTGTTGGGGATGGTGAGAGAGGGGGATGCAAGAAGATGGTGAGGGAGAGGGTGAGAAATATGGTGAGTGAAAGTGGGAGCAGTGGAGTTTGGAGAAGGAACGGTAAAAGAAGAGATAGTGAGGAGGTGGATGAGAAAGAGGAAGAGGAGAAATGGAATGGTGTAGATTGTGCTAGTGCGACATCTAGTAAGTCAGATAAAGAGGAAACAAAGAAATTAGGTGCTAGGGAGAAAGTCCCTTTCAGTAGGAGCTATAAGAAGATACAAGTTAATGAAAAATCAGATTCTGAGAAGGAGATGCATTTGCTGGGGAATGAAATGGAGAGACTGCTTCAAGAATCTGAGATGGCAGATTCACCTATGGCCAAGAAGTGTGGGAAAAATAATGCCAATTATTGTGTGAATCTTGAAGAAAATGAAGGAAACAGGCATCATTATGACAAACGATCAGGTGTAAGAAGTCGTTCTTTTTGGCCAAAAAGGCAAGAGAAGATAGGACATTCAGCTAAATTTGTAACAAGGGAGAATGTTGAAAATGGTGAAAGAGATGCACTACATGAAATCCTGAAGGTGTCATCTAAAACAAAGAACAAGGCTTTTCAATTTTTTACTGAATGCTTTTGGGGCAAGCATGATTATGCTAAAGATGATACAAATAAGTTGGAAGAAAAGAGTGATCATGTTGATAAGGTCCAAACTCAGCCAATAGCTCGTAGGGAAGTAGTCCCTTTGATACTGGACTTTACGAAGAAAAAAATCATTGAAAAATCAGATTCTGAGAAAGAGTTAGACATGTTGTGGGCTGAAATGGACATGTGTCTTCAAGCTGAAGAAATTGGGTCCAAGGTAAATATCTGTTTATTGTTAGTTGAAAGACTGAAAAAAAATATATAAATGCAATATAATTTCAGTTATAGTCGATCTTAAAAACATTTAAAAATTTTAAGTTTGTATTTTTATGTGCATGTGAGTGAGTAGTGCTGAAGAAGGATACTAGGTAGTATGTGATTTTAAATATTTGTGTTCTGTTTTGAATTTTCATCAATGGGTTCATGTTCAAATAAATTACTATATATATGAAAAAGGAAAAATCAGTAACTAATTTCGTATGTTATTATCTGTAGGTTGATAAAGCAAGAGAAAATGAAGAAAATTCAGCATCACAGTGCAAGCATAAAACTATTTTTAAAGAGGACATTGGGATATACTGCATATGGTGTGGTTGGATTGAAACTGAAATAAAATATATCACAGAACCATTTGTGAGTTAAATTTGATGATGGTTTATAGAAAATTAATTTCCTTTAATTTAGGATATTAAGGAGACTTTGTCATTGTGACTTTTAGTGATGGTTTCTTTTCCCTTTGGAACTCAATAATTAAGGCTGATATGATTTTTTATCTATTGAATTATGATGCTTCCTATGGTTTAATATCTATGTGCTTATTTCTTTATAAAAATGAAACAGTGATTGACTACCGTGGAAATAAAAGTTAAACAAATACATTTATTTTTTTTAATGTATTTAGTATTTATGTTTGCTGATATTTGATTGTCATGCTTATTGAAAGAGTATGATGGGAAGTAATAATGTATGTGTCCTTGTATCCATTGTGCATAATACAGGTGGATGCTGAAAGATCAGCTAGAGGGGTGTCACTTGGTGGAGGGAAGAACTTACAATTTGATGGGGCTATGTTCAATGAATCTGGTGGTGATTCAGAGGCAGTTTGGTCTCACAATGATGGCACTGTTTGGGATCTTATTCCTGACACAAAAGAAACCCTTTATCCCCATCAACAAGAAGGATTTGAGTTTATCTGGGAAAATTTGGCAGGAACCACCGATCTTGCCAAACTAAAGAGGGTTGATCCGCAGGGTGAAGGTGGTTGTATTATTTCTCATGCTCCTGGGACTGGAAAGACAAGGTTGACAATGGTGTTTCTTCAGTCATATTTGCAATTGTTTCCAAAGTGTCTACCTGTTATTATTGCTCCTTCCAACATCTTGCTTAGTTGGGAAGATGAGTTAAGGAAGTGGAATGTAGGAATTCCATTCCATAACTTGAACAGTTCTGAACTATCAGGAAAAGAGGAAGATATTAATGTAGTTGATTGGTCTGGCAATCAAAGGCAGAAAAGCGATGCCATTAGAATGCTCAAATTATGTTCATGGTACAATGAGAAGAAGAGCATTCTGTTGATTAGTTATAATTTATATGAGAAGCTAGCAGGTGGAAAGTCTGAAGGTGATGAGGAAAAAGAGAAAAAAAATAGAAAGATTAAAAACCAGAAGAAACGCGCAAGGTCTAGGGAGCCTATTGATAGTGCAATGGGCAAGGTTCTGCGTGAGTTTCCTGGTTTATTGGTTCTTGATGAAGGGCACACACCAAGGAATCATCGTAGCTGTATTTGGAAGGGTCTCTCAGAAAGTAGAAGTCAGAAGCGGATCATTCTTTCAGGGACTCCTTTCCAGAACAATTTTGTAGAACTCTACAATGTTTTGTGCTTGATGAAACCATCCTTTCCTGACAGCATACCTCAAGAACTGAAGAAGTTTTGCCGAAGTAAACTAAAACCAGAAAGGAAAGCTTCAAAAGATATGAGTTGGGAGCCTGTTTCTTCTGGAAATCCAGCTGATGAGAAGATAAATCAGCTAAAACTGCTGATGAATCCCTTTGTTCATGTTCATGAAGGTAGTGTTCTTCAGAAGAAACTTCCTGGGTTGAAGGACTGTTTGCTGGTTCTGAAACCAGACAGTCTGCAGCAAGAAACTCTAGAGAGCATTGATGGTTCTCAAAATGTTTTGAACTTCGAACACAAGTTAGCCTTGGTCTCAGTGCATCCATCCCTTTTCCTGAAATGCTCTGTGTCAAAAAAGGAAGAATCTATTGTTGATAAGGGTAAGTTGGAAAGGCTTAGATTGGACCCTTATTTAGGGGTTAAAACCAAATTTCTGATCGAGTTTGTACGACTATGTTGTGCTGTTAATGAGAAAGTCCTCATTTTCAGCCAATTCATTGATACATTATCCTTAATTAAGGACCAACTTCAGTCAACCTTCAATTGGTCTGAGGGGAGCGAAGTGCTGTATATGTCTGGAAAGGTTGACCGAAAGCAAAAACAGTCTCTTATTCATATTTTCAATGATACAAATAGCCAAGCAAAGGTGTTGCTTGCTACTATAAAAACATCTTCAGAAGGAATTAACTTAATTGGAGCTTCAAGGGTCGTGCTTCTTGATGTTGTTTGGAATCCCTCAGTGGAAAGGCAAGCTATTTGCCGAGCATATAGACTTGGACAAAAGAAGGTTGTTTTTACTTATCATCTTCTTGCACAGGGCACCCCTGAATGCACTAAATACTGTAAACAAGCAGAAAAGAACCGATTATCCGAACTTATTTTCTCAAGTGGAAATGCAGAACCTGATAAGCTCAAGAGTGGAGTAATTTTCGAGGATAAGGTTCTTGATCTCATGGTTCAGCATGAAAACTTGAAGGATATGTTTGCTGAATGCCGAGTTCAACCAAGGGAAAGCAATTTGGAAACTTTGGGCCTTTGATGCTTTGATTATTTTTGTAAAGTTATATCTGATTGAATTATAGTTTTATTCTTTGACAGAAAAATGTTTGTTGCTCAAATACTGCTAATGGTTCACTACAAAAGTTCATTATTTCCTCCATTCTTTTATCTAGTGTCTGCCTTTTTGTTTCTTTCAATGGATCTGCATAGAAATAAGTACTATTTACTTATGTCAAAAACTGTCTACCTTTTTTTTTTTATAGAGATGATTTATTCAAGTTATCTATATGCTTGTGTGAATCTTGTATGTATGGCATGTGGCTTAGTACTTGTGTGGTTGAACTCTTTAAAATATTCCACTCTCCTTAATGTATGAATAAAAATATAGTATTATTTTTAGTTCCATTTCTTGACAAATTGGTAAGCATTTTCTTGACAAATTGCAACTTGTGTTTTGCTCTGAATATTTTGTTTACATAAAACTGGGATGTTTACTGAAAACAAAGGTGAATACTACAAAAGAATACAAGACATTGTTCAGCAGAGTTGGATTGTTGATTAGTTATTTTGTGACCTCTATTGCTGTTAAATGGTTGTCCAAGCGTATAATGAATAGCCATACTAGTACTTAAAAAACAAATTGTGTTTTGTAATCCTTGATATTGTGTTTGTTCAAACTTACATGAAAGATTGTTTGACTTTATGATCTCTATGTTCTGCAGATTCAATGAGAATCATGTTTAAAATTTTTTAGAAGACTATATCTTAGTCTTAGAAGCCGCAATGTAAATGAACACTGAGAAAACCTTTTGAAGATCAAAATAGTTTTTGCAAGATATCATCAATCACCCTTTCTCAGTACTTTTAAAGTTTAAAATATAAGATTATGCCTTAGAAGATAAGTTGATGTTTCTTCATAAAGGAGATTTAGACTCTTGGAAGCTTATTATTGATTGTTGATTTTTATTTTTATTTATTACCTTGGATTTCAATTTTTACCCGATATAAGTTTTAAAGTAGTGATGACATTTTTCAATTTGTTAAAACATATCTTGTACACAATATTTTGACATATTATTTTCAGTATGTAACAAAAACGTTCACTGTTTTCTTTGTCAAATCAGCTTATAGTTTGCTTGATGAATTAAAAATAAATGTGAAAAGGGAACAATGGTTTTTGAATACTCTACTTATGCTTGTCCTTTGTGTGGGATGTTTGCAGAATCTACAAATCATATATTGCAGAGTTTTTGTCATGTCTCACAGTGTTTCACAGCTTGCTTGGGACAGAGGTAAGAAGTTTATTGTTGTAACAGCTTTTAATTTAATGCAGCATTCATCACTGCCAAATCATCCTTTTTATAGGCTGCTTCTTTATTGCCAGAGTTACTGCACCCATCTTGCACTATTCAGTTATCGATATATGGTACCACGTGAAGCAGATTATGTTACTGGAAAAATTGGGAAAAAATATATTATTTTCATAATAATTATATGTATAATTAACTGTAATTAAAAGTAATGTTTCAGTAAGTTTGCTGAAAAATAATGTAAAAATAAGTAATTATAGCAACATTTTCTGAAATTTAGTGTAATTATTCATGTATTTCCACTTTTTAATCATTATATGTATATTTTTTAGAAGGTGTTAGTATAAGATTTGAGAAGAGTGTTGGTATAATGTTTTTAAACTTTAAGGAAATTAGTATAGAAAGATAAAAAAATAAAGTTATATATAATTTAATAAAAGTTGAGAAAATATTGCTGTAAAATTTAATTTGGATGTAACCAAAAATAAATTTTTAACGTAATAAAGAGTGTAAAAACAGCCAGCTAAGTTATAAATTTTTAACTTTTTAAAAAAAATTATCTTTTTAAAGAATTTTTATGGTTTTTATTCAGCCCCAGTACAGTAAATAAGAAGCTGTTATGGAGTGACTTCATTAGGGAGGTATCAAATCCGAAGAAGGTGCAAAATTATATTCTTTCAATAATTGATTATAATTAGAATAATTTTTTGTTTGGATAAGTTTTTGTTGAAAAATTGTTTAAAAATAATAAATTTTATTTGGATGCAACAAAGAATAATCTTTTATAGAGTAAAAGAGTGTAAAACAGTTTAAAAAGAAAAAGTTGTTGAAAAATAATCATAAGTTACACATTTCTAACTTATTCAAATTATTTAAACCTCAATTAACCCTTAGATTAAGATAAAAATAATAAATTGTTAAAGATTAAAATATTAAAAATTAAAATTAAAATTTCATTTAACTGTAAAATCTTTAAAAGTTTTTAAATGAAAATTATATCTATAAAATATTTTAATTATCAGATCTACAATATCTCTATTATTATTATTATCACCCATCATTGCCATTTCTACCATAAGTGACATTGTATCATTATGATTGTTTGTTGCTACTACTATCATTGTTATTATTATTATCATCACCATTACAGTTAATAATATCACCACAAATTTATGTTAATTGTCACCACCAACATTACTGTGATAATTATTGTCATGCGGCAACAATGATCTTGGTGGCGAGGGCAAAAACACAAATAATTATGGTGACATTAGCGACACTAGAGGTAGTGGTGATGACAATTGTGGTAATAATAGTAGAAGTAGGGATGGCAACGAGGTAGGACGGGTGAAGGTTAGGCCCTCACCGTCCCTGTCCCTAAAAAGTGTGGAGCAGGCTCAAGTATAATCAAAGCGGGTATAAAATTTTAATTTTTGTTCCCATCCTGTCAAATATTTTGGGTCAGGTATATTCGTGGGTATCTATTATATTGTTTTTTATAATTTAAATTTACTTATTTATTATTAAATAAATTATATATTAAGTTATTAATTATATTTTAATTAAAAATATATAAAGAATAATTAAAACAAGAAATTATAAATTAAGGTTTAAGACTTAACATTTTTAATTAAATATATAGCTTTAAACTTATTATATAATTATTAAATTATAACAAGTAGGTTCGGATAGTAGTCACATACTCATACTCTATACTCGATTCATTACATCAGGTAATATTTTGTATTAGCACAACCTTGCTCTCAAGCTTTTTTTTCTCTCCAAATAAAATCATAGTGGATAAGAGAGATTTTGTATTCCAATGTGTTTTCATCCTTTCTCTTATGTTAAGAAGAACAAAAGATGTCAAATATATTTTTTTCTAGGTTAAAAACGAAAGATCAAAATCGTAGTAGACCTTTGCCTTTTAAAGTTCCAATTTCCAAAATGTACTTAGAAGAATAACATATGATTCAGGAAATTATTTTTCATAAATATTATATAATTTCGAAAGGTACCTTTCAAAATAATTTCTTATTCTTTTAAAAGTACTTTTCAGATGTATAAATTTGCATAAGTATTTTTTGGGAGTTACATTGTGTAATTAAAAAAAATCAAAAAATATTTTTGAATATGTAAAATAAAGATAATAATCAATTTGTCTCAAGTGCAAATTGCCAATTAATAGGACAGTGTCTACGATCAGGAAAGGGTGTCTTTGACAGTAGATAGGATTTGTCGTGGAAGGTACGCGGTGGACAAGAGAATATTCGTGATGGAAGAAAAATTATGTTTGTTAGAAAGAAAATTATTATGGATGGAAGAGGTCTTTTAGGAGGAAGTAAGTGATGGGATTTTGGATAAAAATGTGAAAAAGAAACAAATACTCTAGATTAAAGAAAGATGTATCTTTAAGAGAGAAAAAATAATTACAAAAATGTTTTAAGAAATATTTAAAACAAAAAATGAAAAAGAGAAATATATAAATCATTACAAACATATGTAAATAACATACACAATTTTCTATTCAATATCCAACATTAGATTTGTGTTTATCAAAACTTTAAAATATTATATTAAACAAGGTTTTGTGTTTTTTCTTTTAAAACAAATATTAGTTGTTAAAGTGTTATTTTTGTTAATGGAAAAATTCAAATTCATGATCTCTTCACTTTTTTTTTTTTTACTTAGTAATTAGACCAACTTTATAATTTCAAAATAAATTTTTTTATTAAAAATCATTTCATTTGAAACTCTTAAATAAGGATGGCAACGGGACGCGACAGGTTTGTCCCTTCTTATTCCTACAAAGTACAAGATAGAGGCGGAAATAATATAAAAAAATGGGTATGAAATGTTAATCTTTATTCTCATTCTTGTTGAATATTTTTGGATTTAGGTATTTTTTATAATTTAAATTTATTTATAATTTATTAAATAAGTTATATGTTAATTTATTAATTATATTTAATTTATTAATTATATTTAATTTTATTAATTAAATAAATTATATAAAATTATTAATTATATTTTAGTTTTAATAGCTCATAAATATAAATATATATATATATATATATATGTATATACACAAACATATAAGATTTAAATATGTATGAAATTTTATTTAACAATATAAATTTTTTTTATCAAAATCAAGCTAAGATGAAGTATATATTTTATCAAAATCAAGCTAAGATGAAGTGATAGAAACCAAAGATGATTGTTATGCCTCTTCTTAAGCATTGGATCAGATTTCAAATAAATATATTTATGCGAAACCACGCATATCCATATATATACAAATCAAATTACATGCGCAGAATTTTGTAACATATATTCAGTTCTTATTCAAATTTCTTATGAAATAAAGACTTCGACAATTCGAAGATCAATTATTTATCATACTTAATTTTACCATTAGGATTCATGTAATTTAGAGAGAAAATCATTAAAATAAAATCATAAAATGTTGGTAGCACATGTAAAATCTAATGATTTTCTATGTCAACATATGGTCTTAATTTTATTTCTTCTTTTAGCATTGACTTTACTCGTGTAACATTGATTTTTTTTTTTAAAAGCAAATTTCATTAATAATAACTAGAATTCCACTAGTCATAAGAAATAATTAAGTAGGTTTTAAAAAATACAACAGTCACATCATTGAAAGAACTTTTTACCACCAAGCTCCAAATATAGAACCTCACACAAAACTATAATTCATATAAATTGGATCTTTTATCATTCTCCAAACAGAACCCAAAGTTAAGAGATTAAATATTTCTAATCCCTATCCCGAATAAGCATCATAGAGGATATGATGACTATTCTACAAACAAAATAGACTATACCTTACAGAGGCACTTAACCTACGACCAAGCTTGTTGCATAACCTTTTGTTGAACTTCTTCAAAGCGTTAAAGAGATTGCCTTTAAAAACAACTATGTTCCGGGCTTGCCAAATTTTCCACATAATTGTCATCCAAATAATTCTTAAGGTCTTACGTACATGCTTACCACCTAAATTAATAGTCCCCAACAAATACAATGGCTAGATTCGCATGTCAGGGGGCAACACAGAAACATAACTTAACCACCTATAGTAGAACATCCAAACAAGGTAACTAAATTTATAATTAAAAAATAGATGGCTCACTTATTCAGACATCAAGTTGCAAATAGGGCAAGATAAATCATCAGATAACAGAAATTTTCTCTTTACTAATTCTACCTTAATGGGAATTCAGCTCAAAGAAACCTTTCAAGAGAATGCCCTTGCTTTCGATAGAACCTTAGCTTTCCATATTCTTTGCAAGAAAATGGACTCAACCTCCTGGGTAGCTCCACAAGCTAAATGGTAGGCTTCCTTCACTGAGTACCCACCTGCATTCCCAGCATTACCAACCCAACCCCAACCATCATCCACTCCTTTCACCAGATTGACCCCTCCTCCCCAGGTTGGTTTCCAGCTCCCTCACTCAACCACTCTTCCAATTAAATAACACCCTTCTCCACCTAAATTTCCACCCCCACACATTATTATTTCACTCCCCCACCTCCGATATACGTGCTTCTTTTTTATCATACAAAGTGTACAACCTAGGGAACCTAGATTTAAGTCCACCAACCACCCTTTCCCAAAATTTAAATACGGACCCATCCCCCACCAAAGGCTTTACCTTTCCAAAAAACCACTCCCCTAACCCTGCCTCAGATGTTAATTTATTAATATCATTTCACTATTGAGACCCTCCTTTGCTTTGTCTCACAAATAGATCTCTTCTAATTTGTTTCCTATATTTGACCTCCAACACTTTCACCCATAGTGAGTTATCCCTCTAAAGAACCCTACATCTTCATTTACCCAACAAAGCTTTATTAAAGGCCTCCACGTCTTTGATTCTAAGATCTTCCTGTATCTCCTCTTTGCACACCTGTTCCCACTTGACCCATGCTACTTTATTGCAATCTTCTAAGCCTCCCCATAGAAACCTCCTCTGCAAAGATTGTATAGCTTTGACCACCTTCTTCGGAACCTTGTAGATAAATAAAAAGAAAAGAGGAATAGAAGAAATAGTGGATTTGATTAGACAAATCTGCCCTCTCAATGACAATTTTTTTTGGCTCCAGGACGATAGCCTAGCTCTCATTTTATCTATTACAGGCTTTCATACTCTCTCACTCCTCAAATTGGCCCCACTAGCAACCCCAAGTAGGAGAATGACATTTGCAGACTACCACAATTTAAAATCTTGGCAAAGGACAAAAGCTTTTGCGAGTTCACCCCTACTCCACCCAATATGGTCTTATGGAAATTAATCTTTAATCCCGACGCCAATTCATAACACCTAAGGGCACCCTTCAGAGAATAAACATTTGGGCCCTAGGGGACACCATAAAAGTTGTATCATCCGCATATTGTTGAGACACCGCCTGGAGATTGTGTTTCCCCATCTTAATATCTAATAGAATGTTTATAGATAAAACCTTCTTAATCAATCTGCATAACCCTTCTACAACAATCACAAATAGAAAAGGGGTCATAGGATCGCCCTGCCTTAATCCCCTTTGCATACTGAATTCCTTCATCGCACAACCAATGACTAAAACTGAGACAAAAGAGGATAAGAGGAAACCTTGAATCCACCATTTCCATTTATCCCCAAACCCATGCCTCTTCAACATATATTGCAAAAAAGGCCAGCTAACAGAGTTATACACCTTTTCAAAGTCACCCTTAAACACTAGAAGGGATTTCTTTTTCTTATTTGCCTTTATGAATCACCTCATTTACTATTACCATGCTATCCAAAAGTTGTCTTCCTTTAATGAATGTTGTTTAAGGCTCATCAATAATACTAGGCAATACTATGTGCAATCTGTGGGAGCTGTTACGCGTGAATTGTGTGTAGTAAAGATAGGTGTTTTATGATAGTTCATGTTTGTATGCAGTAGACACTTCGTGTGTTACTTTTGGTTTTAATAATATTTTTCTTTATTATCAATTTTTTTTCTCATGTGTCATGCTTAATCTCTTTCTCAATTTAATAACAAAAACACACGTAAAACAAAATTTATAAAAAAATATAATAACATCATAAAAGAATAAATAAAACATGATGCATCCCTCCCCAAGGCAAGATTGAAGAATCCTTGATGAAGAGAATGCTGTCAAAATCCTTGCTCATAGAGGTTCCAAGGTTGAAGAAATGAAGGTGAAAGACTAGGAGATGGAGGTGAAGTAGGCATCACTTCTACTTTGTAGATGATAAGTCATGACTAAAGTTAGCCACAAGGGAAAGAACTTTTGACAATAGCATGAAGGACTTTCACAAGAGTGAAGAGAACAAGAACACTCTCTAAGAACAAAGAGCTCTCAAATTTAGAGAAAGGTTATTTTTATTCAAATGAGTGTTAAAAACTA
Organism: Psophocarpus tetragonolobus; assembly: GCA_037954015.1. Lineage (NCBI taxonomy): Eukaryota > Viridiplantae > Streptophyta > Magnoliopsida > Fabales > Fabaceae > Psophocarpus > Psophocarpus tetragonolobus. The sequence continues at coordinate 21,281,034 of CM075691.1, forward strand.
CATGAAGGAGGGAATACTCTATTTATAGAGCAAAGCATGAACCATGGTCTTAGGATCCCAAGTTGAACGTCCAACATGCTTAATTAAGGGTTAGTTGGCTTAATTTAGTGTTAATTTAGCATGTGCTCAATTAACACTAATTTAATCCAACTAAAGATCCAAACATGGCCCTAAAAATATAGATCTATGTTCCTCTAGTTTGAATTTGAATTTTGGAGGGAAATGACATGGTACCTCCAAAATTCAAATTCAAATAAGAAGCAACAAGAATCAGACATGTAAGAGTGAGAAAGCACATGTGGAGTGAAACAAGGGGACAATGGGGCCCACATGTCTCCTACATGCTTCATGTGTTGGTTAGAAGGGTGTGAAGAGGAATTAGGAGTGTAGAAACTAAATTCCACACGTCCAAATCCTCTTGGACCAGTCCAAACTAATTAATCCACTCCACAAAAAGACTAATTACACCTCTAATAAAAAAGAACCTATAGGACGAAAAAAAAAACTAATCACGCCCCTAAAATCCTAATGACTTAAGGGTGCTTATACAAACCTAAAAATGGTTAAATGAATATAATTAAATGAAGCTTCATCCAAGTCATGCTCCTTTTTTATTGGTCCTAACTCAAGCTCATGCTAGGCGTGCATACATCAAAACAGCTAGTGGGTAATGGTATTACAAACAAGGTAAGTCATAATTTTTTATAATTTTTTTTATCTTTTTATGATATTAGGATCTAGGAAAGAATAATTAGGTGAATAATTGGATCTTACCAGTCAGTTTAAGCTCAGTCTCTGAAACTCATATTTTAAATAGACTAGATGATCCGTAAAAATAAATAAATTTTTTTAAAAGTTCATATCCAGCTGTGAAGCTCACAAACTTAACGGATAGGTCTGCAACCCCCCCTCCCACACACACACACACATATATATATATATATATATATATATATATATATATATATATATATATATATATATATATTTCAATACTAAAAATTTAAAATATCATAATTTATAACAAACTAATAGTCAAAATGATGAATTTATTCCTTTAAACCGGTTACAAACCAAGATCATGAGCCCTTGATCTAACCCGCAAGTTTCGCAGACCAAACTCAATTTTTTTTATAATTTTAATTATTAAAAAATAGTAAGATTCAAAATCACACAAAGTTCCACATACCTTAGTCCATATTCTCACCTTGAAATAACATACGAAAAACATTTTCAAGATGTTATAAAAAAAAATATTATAACCCTAAACGATAAACAAAAATTAAAGTTTCCTATCTAAAGACTTCTTACTACATTTCCCAAACTAACCAAATTGTGAATTTGATTGGGAGACCCGAAGTCACACTTTGTTTCTTAATTATTTTTTGGTAATCCGTTTACAATTTGGGTTTTCCAACCTGAATTCTAAACCCCTTTTTCATTTTTCCTTTTTTATTTTTCATTTTATTTAAAACATATAAAGCATAATTTATTGCAATTAAAATAATAATTAGTAAATAACTAATTTATTAATTTTCAATTTTGATAAGAAAAGACTAAAATTTATTAAATAAGGTGTTATTATTGAATTTATAGTTGAATCGATGTTAGAAAACGTCCACAACGGGGAACTGGTCAATCAACCATCATTAAGGTTTTTAATTATTTTTTATTTATGTAATTAACGATATTGAAATACTAAATATATTTTCCTCATGGGAAATTATGGTTTTATTAAAATTTTCAAAATCATTTTTATTTTTAAATTTTAACTTTTTATTAACCTTAAGCTTTAATTTTATTTAATTAATGTTTTTTAAAATTATTTAACTAAATTTTCTTTTGATATAAATATTTTAAAGTTATTTTTTATATTAGAATATAATTAAAAATAGAGTTTAATTAGTATGCACTGACAGTATGAAGAATTTTACGCTAACATCCTGTCACAATTCTTATTTATGACAAGTTTGTTCACTCTACCAATTAATACTTTAAAAATCATATAAATAAAGATATATGATTTTACGTTAATATAAGTAAAAGTCTTTTAAATTATCAATGTATACTAGTTAAACTTTTAAAAATATGAATTAAGAACTTGTATATAAAAGAAAAAATAATAATTATTTTCAATAAAAATAATAAAATTAAAAATAGATTTTAAGTCTACTTTTTATTATTTTAATTTTGTAAAAATAATTTATAAATTAAAAGTATTTAATAGCTGAGATTAAATAAATTATCTGTTATGATATTTTGGTAGTAATTCAACTTAAATTATATATAAGATATTAATATATGAAAAGAGTAAATTTTAAGAATTAATTGATATAAAATTAAAATTTTTGCATCTCAGGTATTAAATTTATGATGCTCATTTAAAAAATTAAGATCAAATAAAAAATTAAAATTTAATCTTTGATAAAATAAATAAAGTTTAGAAAAGCATAATTAATGCTACTTTTCCTAAAGAGAAAGTCCAATTTGGTGTACACAAGTCATTAAATAATTTTATCCTTAAACTACTTTATAGATTTTTATAAGTTATCTGTCAATTATTACTTTTTATCTAAAAAGTCTAGGGAGGCACGTATTGTCTTTCTTCCTTAATTAGTTTATTTATTTTTTAGTATAAAAAAAAAACAGTTCATTCCGTAAATACAGCAGTCAGTAGCTGTGGTCCGTGCTTTGCTTATTTTATTTTTGTTGACAATAAACAGCCGCCATGATTGAACCCAACGTGTCGTCTTTATATTTTTTATTTTTTAACTTTTTTGGAACATGATTTTTTAAATTAAATTTGAATGCTTCAAAATCCAAATAGTTTTTTTATGACATTTGTTGCTGTTAATTTTTTATGAACCTACTACACCTATACCTACTTCTTTCCCTTAGACCACTTTTTTTATTATCAGGATTATTCGATTCTGAAATTTGATTAAGATTGAGTCTAGGTTCAAGTAGATTAATAATGTTGGCAAAATTCCAAAAGTTTACAAATTCATATAATAATATTTAATATTAAAGAAAGATTAGTGAAAAACCACACTGCAGATTGCTCGAGTGGAAAATCTGATCGCTGAAAATTAAAATTACTGAAATAGAAACTACAGAAAAATATAATAAAATAATGTTATATAACTACTAGGATCGATGAAGTGGACGAGAGAGGATTAAGTAATATATACAAAATCTTAAATTTAAATATTGTGCAAATGAAATGATATATAATCAAATTAGAAATTAGTAAACTATTATTCAAATTATATAATAATTATATTTCATATAATTAATTAAATTTAAAAATAAATTATTTTAACTTATAAATAATCAAAATTATAAATAAAGTTTAATTAGTTTTACATTGTTAAAACTATTTGTGTTACCTTGTTTAACTTTACCATATAAGTGTAAAACTCGTTAAGGGGAGAATGAAAACATGACACGCTTTTCACATAGGAGATCAATATTCCTACCGTAAGTTTGGAGACATTCTTAGAGGTTATCAAACATAATGTATTATCTGTTTTAAAAGTTATAATTTTTTTACAATTTTATCCATAAAAAACGTTTGAAAAAATTAAAAATAGAATGTTTATATAATTCTTGGTCTCGACTATAAAGTGATAGAGAACTTTAGTTCTACTGGAACAATATTATTAACCATATTATAATAATAATAATAATAATTCTTTCATTTAACCATAATCAATCTTCGTGGTGTACGCATATTAAAATACATATATTATGTTTCTATATTATTAATAATAATTGTTTTGCTTATAAAAAAAAACCATGATCAATCTGTGAAAAAATTTATTCTACAAACAACTAATAAAATCACAAGCGGTGCCAACTACAACTCCTCCAAAATACAAGATTACAAGAAATGATGACACCTAGCCCTTACATGTAGGTATTATAGCCAAAGCATGTTCCAACCACGCCACCAAACACATACAGCCAAACACATAAAGGACACATCATTTATTTCATTTTATTTCACAGGTTCGAGGTGTGCATCTCCAAATGATAATAGTATCCCTAATTCACCATTTATAATTTTTATTAATTTATAATAAATATTTTAAAATTATTTATTATCTGTGTCGGTTAATATATATTTTAAATTCTAAAAAAGGTAGTGGATAAAAAATTTAATACATGATTTTATCTTTTAACAAGATCTATTATTTATATTTTAGAGAGAAAGAATAGTCTTGGTAAACAAAGAAGGAATAATGACCCAGCAACCTTTGCATAATGAGTCAACTCTTCACACTATGGAGCAGAGTGACACCAAAGGAAAACCTCTGCTTATAAATAGAGGGCACTCTTATGCTAAAGAAACACACAGCACACAGCAAAATCTCTTTCTCAAATCAACGTTATTTTTCCATTTCTATTTGTAATTTGATCATTATGGGTGTTTTCACATATGAGGATGAAACCACTTCACCAGTGGCTCCTGCTATCCTTTACAAAGCAATAGTTAAAGATGCTGATAACATCTTTCCAAAGGCTGTTGATTCCTTTAAGAGTGTTGAAATTGTTGAGGGAAATGGTGGTCCTGGAACCATCAAGAAGATCTCTTTTGTTGAGGGTCAGTCACTAATCACTATGTTCATTCATTTTATATGTTTTTATCCCAAATTATTTTTAAATTTTTATTTGATATTTATTATTAATACTTGATTTTTCATTTTTTTTCTTTGCTCTTATATTAAATCTATTACGTGATTCCGTAAATATTTTAATTTCATTTTCTTTTTAAATTTTTTTATTAGAATTATTGCCTGATATATTTTTATCACGGTGACCTGTGAAGTTTTTTTTCAACACAACCAACGGAAATACAAAAAAATGTTCCTTTTTTTCTTCTAATAAATCATCAACTTTTTATTTTGGTCATCAATATTTTTTTATTTTTTATTTTCTTAGTTTCTTATTGAAATTATTTTTTTAAAGTGTTATTAAATAAATTTAGAAATTAAACAAAATAAAAATTTTATTTAGATAAAAAATAAAAAAGTTATTACAAACTAAATCAAATTTGATCATTTGTAAAAACTAAAAACAATTAAGCTAATAAAAGATATTTTTTTCAGAGATAAAATCTAAAGGATGTTATTACAAAAAAATATTTTAAAATAAAAAAAAATATATTACACCCATCCTTCTGAGATTTATACTTATTATATAAAGCATATTTCCTTTTTTTTATTAACCCTTAAAGAATTTTCTAATTTTCTTGCTTTTATTATAGTGACTTCAGATTTCATTTTTCATTTCAATAACTTAGGTTAAAAGTAATACTGCACTAACTAAAAATAATATATAAAATGAAAACGTCCTGATCAAACATAGTGTAATTTAAACTGTATGTATATAATTTAAACTCAATATATATAGTTTGTTTTCTAATTCAATATTCTAATAATCTTCAATGATAATAACTTAATAAAAGTGATCTGAATGAATGAACATGCAGATGGGGAAAGCAAGTTTGTGTTGCACAAGATTGAGTCAATTGATGAGGCTAATTTGGGATACAGCTACAGCATAGTTGGTGGTGCTGCTTTGCCAGACACAGTGGAGAAGATTACATTTGAGTCCAAATTGAGTGCTGGACCTTCTGGAGGCTCTGTTGGGAAACTCACTGTGAAATACCAAACCAAAGGAGATGCTGAGCCCAATGAAGAGGAACTCAAAGTTGGCAAAGCCAAGGGTGATGCTCTCTTCAAGGCTGTTGAGGCTTACCTTTTGGCCCATCCTGAATACAATTGATATCATATCAACCATAATCCAATTTCCAATTCAACTTAATCACACTCAGATGATTATCATTATATGATACCCTATGGTCTCAAATTAAATGAATCATATATGATATCAGTTTATTAAGGTTTTTCAGGAGAGTTTTGTTGGTTTGCAATGTTGTCCTGTGTGCTCAAGTTGGCTTTCAGTGTAATAATAAGTCCATGTTCATTGGATTGAAGTATTTTATAAACTGAAGTTTGATGAAAAGAGAGAACAGTTTACTATACTGTGATTTATGTCTAGAATTTTGGACCTTTTTCTTTTGTTTGAAGTATGTCATACAAAGAAAATTTATTCAAATAATACTAAAAATTAATAATCTTAACTACTTTATTGTTGCTATTGAATAAATAGTGTCAACTGAAAATGAATTTGTAAAAGCATTAAAACATAATGCAATCTGAGTTTGATGATCCAAAAACTTCTCGAAGTCACCAAACCATGGGCGAACTTAGGTAGTGAGGAGGGTGCAAATGTACTTTCTCAAGTTTAAAAAATTATATTAGAATATTTAAAATTTTAAAACTACATATAAATATTTAATAATTAATATTTTGTTCTCTAATTTTATATATTTTACTCTTTTATTTTTAATTTTTTATATTTCCTCTTAAATTTTATATAATTAAACTAATTATTGTTAATTTATCAATTAATTTATGTATTTATAAGGTATTATTTAAATATTTAACTTAAAGTTTAATTTTATTTTTTCCATTTACTTTTTTATACAATTTATGCTTTTTTATATTTTATAATTTGTATTAGTTACATATACACTCATATGTTTAGTGTAATTATATATGTATTTTTTATTTTTTTTCTAAACATTATTTTTGCATTTTTGAGAAATATATATAAGTGTAAACTTTGAAATGAATGTTAATGTAATATTTTCAAATATACAAAAAGTATAATTTTAATAAATACATTTAAAAATAAAAATAAAGGAATCATGTGTAAAATAAAAAATAAAAAGAAGTATAATTTCACTTATCGAGATGCTTCCCTAATTAATCTTTTAATTTTTATTAGTCATCTGTCCACCGTAACCAAAACATGTTCTAATTTAAGTGTTATTGTTTTGCTGCAAAATTAGTCAATATCTTTGTATTTCTCTTCATCACTAAACCTGAATAAATAAATTATGTTAAAAGAAAGCATAATTTAAAGTTTATAAGGGGAAGATCGACACGCTTGACAAATATAAATGCAATTTTTTTAAGAATGACTTCAGTTGGATGGTATTATATTATTGAAATTGGGATGCCGACCCTAAAAAATTATTGAAATTGGGATAAAGCCATTACATCAGCACAATGAGAGAAGTCAATCAATACACCATACACTTTGTTGGAAACAGACATTCACTTGAATTTAAGTAAGTGATAAAGCAAAATGAATTTCGATTAAGAGAACATTGTGGCCTCACACTATATTCAATTATCCAATATGTAGATGTAGATCAACTGATAAAAAATTATTTTAATTTATTAATAATTTTAAGTTTATATTATATTTTTATTTTGAAAAATATAATCTATAGTGATAATAAGATTGTCTGTAATAATTCAACAAGTACAGCTCATTTAACATCATATATTGAGTTTGTAGAAAGGACTCGAGTTAGATAGATATTTACATAATATATTTTTAAAGAAAGGTGAAAAACTTTAAATATGATTAATTTAGATAAATTACTAAAATATTATTTTTAAATAAGTTTTTTTTTAAATAATTATGTTGAGGGCATTTTGAACTACTTCTCTTAATAGATTTTAAACCTTGATTTATCATATTATTAAGAAAATAGCCTTTTAATTCTTTTTGCTAGGCTGATCAACTCCTATTAATTATTAAAATTGAATTTTGAAAATATTTATATTTAATCATTTTTATTTTAAAGTAAACGAAAATTAAATTTAACACAGTTTTTTATTTAATGAAAAAAATATTTAAAGTAGCTTCAACTTCAATTTCATTTTAAACTGAAAATTAAATTAATTAATATTTAAATGTAAGTTTAGATAAACTAAAGTTATGCAAGTGACCCTTTCAACACTTGAGATGTCTTCCATCAATGACCTTCTTCAACTGTAGCATTTGAAATATAGTGGTGAAAGTGAAATATTAATACAAGCCAAAACACTCTTGTTTTGAACTTAATTCCTTTTTAATCTTAATTATTCAAGTTTTGAAAATTATTTATCTTTTGAAAAATATTCTTTATACTAATATTCAATCATTATTTTTTTATTTATGTGACTTTAAAAATATAACAGATATAATCAACAAATTTATTATAAATAAAAAATTATGATTGAATATAATGTAAAAATATCTATAGTAACTGTATATATCAATTAAATTTTATATTTAATCTATCTTTCCATAATTATAATAATATAACTTAGTCACAAGATGTTTGATTTAATCTATACATGATAGACTTTCATGTTTGATGCACCTATTGATATTTATTAGTCAATTCCGTCACTTATGAGTCTTCACAGTTTATCTAATGTGACCCAAATAGAAATATTTTGTATTTAATTAATGTTTTTAACGGTTTGGGTTAAACCTATTGTGATAGGTGGGTCCCACGCAATAGCGAAAAATAAATAAAAGAAAGATGAGTTGTTATCATGTTTATTAAGAAAATATTAAATTTTTTTAAAAAAATATCTATAAAACAATATTTTAAGTTTGAGAATTGATTACAGATAAAAAAAATTAACAATGGCTATTATAATAAACAATTTACCTCTGATCAAACAGTAAAATTAAATAATTTTATAATTTATTTATTTCACGAAAACTATTTTTTATTTTATTTATTGATCTTAATATTTTTAACAAAAATAATTTTATTATTAGAAGAAATTTATTATTTTAAAAATTATCATTATTATTGTATTTATATCTTATAATATATTATATAATTTTATATTTTTGGGCTAAAAAAAAGTGTGCTCTTATTTCTACATATATTTACGTATAATGAATAATCTTATGTAGTTTTTTTAGAAGATATTTGTGTGTCAGAAACTTTTAAATTTATTATTTTTAATTAATAATTATTAATTTTAATTGTGTTGTAAAAATACATATAAGATGGTCTCATTAGCCTTTTATAGTTTTTTAATAGTCAAATTAGTAGTCTAAAATAACTTTTACTAAGCTTTTATTTTAGGGTCAAGTAATTTTAATTAAATATGACTTTGCTGATTAAATGTATAATTTAGTAAAGTAAAAGAAAGAAAAGTTTAAGAAATTATTAGACAAAAAAATATTGATTGTTATGGTGAAGTCAATATTAAATTAAATTTTTATTTTATAATTTTAATTATTATATTTTTATAATAATCAAAATAAAAGGACATTTCAAATGATTATTTATAATCTTAATAACTTTTACGATAACCAAATTAAAATACAATTGTTATTATGAAAGCTTGAAATGTTACTGTATTATTCTTTAAGGTTTATTAGAAAAAGAGGTGACTAAGTAACATAATGACAAACTACATCTAACTAGTTTATATTCTATATCATTATTGGGACTTTTTTATAATTATTATTAATATTCTATGAAGAAAATAAAGAAGAAGAAAAAAAAAATGGAGTTTGAACTCCTACATCAAAATGTAACAGGTCACACTAAGATACAAAAACAAGCTAGAACATGAGATAAGGAAGTTTGTTTTATGAAACAAAAAGAAAAATAAAAATAAAATAAATAGAAAGTGATATAGATGTGGTGCTTGTGTTTAACAAAGAAACGGCCAACAGAGTGGTAACAAAACAGCATCTTGCGAAACCGTGTTTTTTTTTTTTTAGAATTTCTATTCACACAAGTTATATATGATAAATACACCCCCTTTGGGTTTAGGGCCCACTATTGTAGTATGGTTTTGTTTTTTAGAAAGGGTGTATTTAGCAGAGGCATTGTGTAAACAGTAAATATGTACTTTTGTGTTTTTTTCTAACCTGATGGGATAAAAACATTTTTTAAAACGAAAAGTGAAATTTAAATATTAATAAAATGAATAAATTTAAATAATAAAAAATCATAAAAATTGAGTGTTTACACCTTGTTTAATTCAATTAAGCCTTGTTTATACATGAGTTAGAGAACAAATTCTGTATTTTTTAATTATCAGTAATTCAATCCAATTATCCTATAATAATCTTAGTAATATATAAAAAAAATTGTATAATGATTTAGTTTTTGAGTTGATATTAAATTATTTAGTATAATTGTATGTTTTCAGTTAAGTGTATAATAACATTGCAAATTTGCAACGAGATAAAAACTTTGTATTCAATTTTATTTTGTTGTTTGCAGCAAGACAAACTTTTTTATTAAGAGAAACTGATATGCTTGTGGAAGGTTCTGTACATTGAAATTGGCATATGTTAGATGATAAATTTTTTATGCAACAAAATTACACATTATTGTAATTTTTAAAAACATTTTAAAAATTGAGAAAAACATTTTTCAAATTTTTTAAAAAAAAGACAATTTTAAATATTGAGTTTGATATTAAAACCACTTAAATCCACTAATTTAATTTGAGAAGTTTACCATCTAATAGGTTCAGTCAAATTAGACCCAACCTAACTGAATTTTTAAGGCAGTTTTTCTTTACTTATTTTAATAGCATTTCACTCAATGCATTAAAATTCAGAAAATTGATTTATTTTCTATAATTGAATTTAGGTTTAAATACAATTGGTGTTCCCAATTTTTTTTAAATTTTAGACATTGTGTTCCTATTTTAAAATCATGATATTATGTTTCAAATTTTAAAAATATGTAAACTGATACTCAGAATTGTTGACCTTGATTGTTAATTGTGTGTTTATGCCACATGTAAAAAATTAGTTGATATAACACACAATTATTGCTTAATAAAATGGTTAATTTAACATTTTAAAGTTTATAAGGATGTTAATAGGAAAAAAATATGGCATATATTATTTACGTAACCCCTAAAATGTTAAATTAATCATTTTATTAAGTCATAGTTGTTTGTCACGTCACCTAATTTCTTACCATTAATAGTCAATGTTAACAACTTAGGAAAGGGATACTAATTCACACATTTTTTAAATTTGAAAGTATAATATCACAATTTTAAAATACAAAGATACAATGTCTAAAATGAAAAAAAATGGGAGAATCATTTAAGCCTTGAATTTATGACAAAAAATATTTTTAAACATGATATTATACTTAAAATTTGTAAAAGGAAACAATTAAATATTTTTGAATGGCTGGCCAATAGGGGTGTTTATGGATCCAGATTGATCCGTGAGCCTAAATCAATTCAATTAAATTCATAAACAGATCTAGACATAAACAGATCAAATCCAATTAAATTCAATCATAAAGGGATCAAATCACAAATTTGAACTTTGAAAATTCATAGATTGTTCCATTCAATTTAAAATTTAATGCTTTTATTATTATTATTATTATTATTATTATTATTATATATATATATATAAAGTTTAAATAGAAAATTGGTAATACAATTTAAAGTTTAAATAATTTACAAATTGAAGATAAGTTGAAAAAAGAATACGTTGTATTGCGATGATAAAGATTATAAATTATTAATTTTATTATTTTTAGTTTTTTAATATTTACATTTTATTATTTATAAACTACTTTTATATGTAATTTTATTTTTATATTAAAGAAATAATGATGTTTAATATTTTGTTTGCAAATTTTTATATTTACTATTTTATTTCCAATATTTTATAGAAAATAAAATAAATATAAATATTTTTGTTTATAATTCGTGAATCCAATTAAACTAGACCAAATTATTATTTTTTATAAATTTAATTCAATTCAATCAGATTAAATTTTCGTTTGACCTGAAATAAGTTGGTTTCTGACATGTTGCTAGGGAAAGCCTCAATATGCACTTGTCAGGTACACCATGGATGCTTGATGCAACTTCGCAGGAATTGAATTCATGAATCTTTTATGCTTTATGCTCATTACATGTCGCTTTGTAAATGTTTTTTTTTTAATAGGCTAAATAATTTATTTGTTAATTAGAGACTGATACCCCTAATCATAAGTAATAACTGGAAATTATTTACCGTTACAAAGTCAAACAACAGATTAATAGTTTCCTACCTTTTTGAGTAAAGTCAAATTTAAAATAAGATATCTATCTCAATTTATTAAAACAATATTCTGATGGAACAAATCATTAAGAAAAGAATACAAATAACTTTTTTTAAAGTATCCTTTTTTGGTCCACTTTAATAATTTCTTTTGTTTTTTAATAATTTTTTTATACTATTTCTGGTGTTCTTTAATAATTTTTGTGGTCCACTTTAATTATTAATAAATTTTATTTGATCAAAAAATATTTTTGAATATATAAATTATATTTTAAATTTACAATAAACAAATTAAATTGAGATATATAATTTCTAATTATTGATAATTAAAAATTATTTAAAAAAATTTTAAAATAAAAGATAAAATAAAATAAAAGATAAAATATAGTAAATTAAAAGACATGATCAAGCATATTATATAAAGAGAAGAAAATAAATGTTTACCTGTAAACGGAAGAATTTGGTGGGTTGTTTTATAACTAGTTATTATAGTTAAAATAACTTTGATCAACGTCCATTAAAAAAATTGGTTTATGTTAGTTGGACTAAAAAAATGTTAACTAAAAATTAATTGAAAAACTTTGGAGAACGGTGAAAAAAAAAAACACCGATAGAAAATATCTCAAACAAAAAAACACCACTAACTAATATTTTTAAATATTATTTAATATTAAAATAAATTTTTATATTTGGTAAGAATTAAAATATTTAATACAAATAAAAAATTAAAATTTGATAATTTAAATTGTCTTGTTTAAACAAAACATCTAAAAAATAATTTAAATTAAAAACATTTAAATTAATATATTTTAATTTCTTTAAATTTATAAATTTTTTTATGAAAATGGACAATAAGGGTGTTAGGGACAAATTGAGTTTGAGGAATTCTCAACTAAACCTCGGAACATGCTCTATATCAATAGGTCAATTTTATCATAACCAACGTCAATGTTACCATTTTCATGCATCTTATTCATCACAAAAAATCATATTATGCAATATAATGCATGCCAAGGTTATGTTCTTCACGGTACCTAGTTGCCAATTACGTTTTGAACCGCATATAATTATGAATTGAGAACATCAAATGTTTTCTTAACATTTGTATTACAAATAACTTTCTTTTCTCGCCTTGTGGCATCATAATGGTTTTGACAAATGTGGCTCAATCAAGATAAATACAATATGCAAGATAATATCCCATATAACATACAGTGTTCTATTATTTGAAAAATGCACAGGAGGAGTTTAACCTTGCAAAATATTGTTAAACACAAGCAATTGATTTAATACATTTATGTCATTGTTAGAACCTCCAACTCCAAAATAAGTATGTCAATTCCATAAGTATTATGACACAATAACTTTAAGATTTATTGTGGATTTGAAATGATCATTAATAAATCGAATTTTGACCTGTATGTTTATCATGTTTATACCTATTTGTAAGGGAAAAATTGCATATTTATTAGCAAAACTCACTTTTTAGTGTTTATTCTCACTTTAAACAAGTACCTGAGGAATGAGAAGGAAAAAAAGCAAAATTGAGTCTTTGTAGAGCAATTATTGAAGAAGAGGCAAAAGAAGCACAACCGTGCTACTTGAATTTCACGAAAGATGCCAAAACAAGCATAGTCAGGCTTGTACCAACACACTTGTGTTAAAAAGCTCAAACTTTTTCTGTAAATACCAGCAGATGAGAAACAAAATGGGACTCACTTCGGCTTAGAAGAAGGGATAGATCTGTGACCTAGATGTGAATAACGACAAAGAAGTTGTGGGATTGAGACAATTCACAATGCTTCATACAACAACTCTTTCTCTACTCTGATGTACTGTGTGATTATTAAATATTTAGTTATATATTGACCATGTCTACCTAAACCCAATTTTCTAGGTTGTGATGTAAATTCTTTATGATTCTCCATTGCACTTTGCATTATCATTTAATGTCATTCGGTGATTAATTTGCTTATCTATTTTATTCGTTACATCCTAACTGTTTGAATAATCATGATTATTGATGTTTGAACAATCGATCTGGGAAACAAGTGAGTTATTGCTTTGGTGGAATTAATTAAATTTATCAGGGAAACCTCTAATTAGTTAAAAAAAACAACCCTAATTTAAAATCTTGCATGAGCAAATAGGATAACAAATTATCATTGTAGTGTGATGTGAATGACCAAACGCAACACACCAATTTTTGGTAAATTATTGGTAACTAATGAATAACAAAGAATGAGATTGCTTATTAAATAAGGGTAAAAACATTGTAGTGAAAATCACAACCTTAGGTCTTAAATAATTGAATTTTAAAACTCATTATTCTCTTCTTGTTTGCATACTATTCTATTCTTCTGAATTGCCTCTAAAGCTCTAAGCTTCATTCTAATGCTCTAAATCAGTCCAAGAGTGCTTCAAATTCTAGCAAATCATGTCTTAAAGCACAAAAAAAAACTAAAAGTGTAACAAATTTATAAAATATAATTAAAAGAATCTTAATGCAAATACTAAACCTAAATGACATGAAAATAAATAAAACTCTGATTAAAATAAAACCTAAAAATAGATAAAAATGCAATGCATCACTCAGCAAGATGTGTCGCTGGGTAAGAAGCCCTAGAAATAAATGACAGAGAGAACTTTGCGCTAAGCGAGACCTGTCGCTAGACACAAAGCCATGAAATTGCCTAACAGAAGCAACTTTGCACTAGGTGCTACCACCTAGTGAGACTGCAGAATACTACAAAATTAGTTACATAAATCTCAGCTAGTCCAAACGACTAATATATCAGTTTCAATCTCCTAAAATAAACACTAACATAATAAATAGCTATCCATTTACATACTCATTTACAACTCTAAGTTTCCTTACATTGTCTTCATAGCTTTACATACATAACATCTATTTCCATTTCATAATTCTAACATAATCTCTTCACAGTAAAAAATCTATAATCTTATATATACAAGTCATATACCATCACAAACAAAACAACTCAACTCTTAAGCCATAAAAAATCTCCTCAAACCTTAAGCTTATTGCCTTTGCTTAATACTATCATTTGCTCCCTTCAAAGCACGGTCATCAAAGTCATACAGAAAATACATACAATGCAAGGGTAAGCATACTAACACATGAAATCTAATGAATAAGAATAAATTATAATTAAATATTCATAATCCATTCAATAGCATTATCAAACAAGCAAGCACACTTATGTTTTCCCTGAACATAAGCAATCAATACAACATGATAACAAGGCACAATCCTTTCTAGAATACCCATTGAGTTCGGATACCAAGACGACCTAATGACTTATCCCAATTGGTGTCTGACATCCACCTTACCTATATGAAAACCAACTGAAGTCTAAACATACTCATCTAACAACCACCCTATTGTTGTTTGACATCTACCTAACCTATGTGACAATAAGTTGTTCTCTAAGTATATCTCTTAAGTACTCATACTTACTTGATCTGACATCTTGGATTACATTGACCTTAGATGTATGCTTAGCTCAATGCACCACATATATATCAACTAAGGCTAAGTTATCAGATTGTAACTACTCACATCCAACAATCCATTATTACATCACTTTCAAACATGCATCACAACAACACAATTTCATTTAACAACAAAATCAAGATTAGACAATCAATTTCTCCACATTTACAAAGAACAAACAACTCATTCAAAACTCATTTCAAGAACAATACTTCAATTTCAATTAATACTCAAATGAAAGTCAAAACACAATTCCTTGACAATCAAAATATGACAAATCATTGGTAGTTTCTCATATGTTCACAAAAGACACACAACACCTTTAAATATCAAAATACTATTCAAAAACTCAATCACTCACATGCAATTTAATCCACATCATCAAATCAAATTTTTTCCTAAATTAAAAATAAGGATCAAGTTTCCCTTACCTATTTCTCCGATTCGAAGAGAAAATGGAACCCATGATGACTTTGCTAACTCAACTTCCTGGTTAAAGAATTCACTAACAACCTACGAAAAACCAAAGGAGAACAAAGAAAAATTGGGATTTCAAAGTGGATTTCCCTTTTATTGAGACGATTAAACTTAGAATCAAACTTACCTACTAGGATCAACAATCAAAATCAAGAGAAATGGACTAAATCCTTAGGCTTCCATGGTGAATTTCCCTTGCATGCAAAATGAATGTGAAATGGCTGATAAGAAGAGGAAAGGATTCGATGGAGAGAAAGAAAGAAGAAAGGAGAAAAAGAAAGCAAGAGAAAGAAAGAAGAAGAAAAAAAAGGAGAAGATATGAATATATAATGTTTAGGGTGTATTAAGTAATTCCAATTTTCTATCTGAACCTCCTCCTTTCAAACCAAATTTTTGAAAACTAGCCCAACTACCTTCATCTAAAAGGATATCCATTTTACTCCCCTCGCACCTTACTAAATTCACCCACTTATATTCCATTTTTTATGATTTACTTAAATCCAATCATGTTCACAATCAAATAATCACATTTCATCAAAATAAACATATATATAAAAACTTGAACCAAATATTCAGTAGCAATTTTGACTAAACTTCATAGGAAACTTTGAGTGCATGAATACAATATGAGTATTTTTGTCTCAACCTGTGCAATAGTTATGAAACATAAGCTACTACCACTTGTGTTAATCAATGTTAGTAATTTTGTGTATTTTATCTTGTTAAAATTCAAACATTTCAAAAATCATTTAATATAAATATCTAAATGTAACAAATTAGAAAACAAACTAATACCAATAACATTATATTTTATAGTAATGTACACGTCATATTTGAATTTAGATGGAAAAATGAAATAATAATTTTAATGATCTATAAAATAATATAAAATTACACAAAGGTGGGCAACTTGAAGGAGTGATTTCTTAGTAAGAGCATTTCCCACAGAATTGTGAAAAATTACACAAAGGAGTGGAATGTGAAGAAGTGTTCTTTTTTATAAAACCTATAAACTAAATAATTTTTAAAACCGGTTCGGTTCAAATTGAATTGGTTTAAAAACAATTTAGTTTGAACTGAACTGATTTTAAAAATAGTTTGGTTAATTTTCATTAAACTGATTCAAATCAAAACTAGTTTTAAAAATAGTAGAAAATTACACAAAGGAGTGGAATGTGAAGAAGTGTTCTTTTTTATAAATCCTATAAACTAAACAATTTTTAAAATTAGTTCGATTCAAATTGAATTGGTTTAAAAACAATTCAATTTGAACCAAACTGGTTTTAAAAATAGTTTGGTTAATTTTCATTAAACTGATTCAAATCAAAATAGTTTGATTTGGTTCAATCTGAAACCAATTCAGTTCGAATGGGTTTTTTTGCTCATCCTTAGGTGCAGGTAGTCACATATTTGTAGAAATGTCTAATTCATTGAATCTCTCTCTAACAATGTCTCCTATCTTAATATGTTTTGAAACTTATCGGGCAAGAGATCATGCTGATTACTTTAAAGAAACAAATAGATAAGAGATCATGCTGATTACTTTAAAGAAACAAATAGATAAGAGATCATGCTGATTACTTTAAAGAAACAAATAGATAAGTCATCCTAGTAATTTATATTGAACGTACATGAAAATTTAAGAAAAACTCTCAAATTATAATTAAATATATTCATGTTTGCAAACTCATATTACCAAATTTTAATAATGAGATTCTCCTTTTGGTTTTATCCTACACACAGTGAAATCATAAAATAGTAGTATTTACAATTGTATAAAAAATTTTGGACCCCTTTAATCATGTGTCACCCCTTTGATCAAGATCCAGGATGGGTGATTTGCCATTTTCAAATATAAAATGAAACATACTAAAATGAAAACATTTTTTTAGAAAATTAAGAAATATTTGATTCTGTATGAAAATTCTCATCTTAAATTTTCTTATAAAATTATGATATTTTTTCTAAAATGACTCTCGGTATGTAGTTTAAGATAAAATTTTAAAATCATGAAAAATGAAAACACAAAAATTACGAAAAAATTTATGGTTAACTTAAGTTACATGAATTTAGAAAAAAAGATAATATTTTTTAATGATAAAATATTTTTATAAAATAAATTACATTATCCGCTCTTGAAGTTTCGTTAAATCACTTATTTTTCCTTTTTTTTAATATTTAGAACAATCTCATTTACAATATCAATTGAATTTGTTAATTAATTTCAAGTTTTTATGAAGTTATATAATATGTATTTTTCATCTAAAAATGAATTGACTTTGTTAATTATATATATTGAGGTTTGAAGATCATCAAGATTGACTATAATACTTGTTTGACCAATCTTATAATCAAACTCCCTTCTGCCTTTTTACTTTTATGATAATCTAAGTTTGATTTGAAAAAACCTTTGCAGGCCTCTATTACTTTTAGAGAGAGACCTATGTTCCATAGAAATGGTCTACCTGATACTTTCCTTTGCCCCGTAGGTCTTAAGATAAGGTTAGAATTCTAGTTTTTTTTAGTAGTATCTCACTAATGGTTATGACCATAAAAGGAAGTCATCTTTACCACCTACCTAAGTACTACAAGAAAAATCTAAAATTAATCCAAGGAAACAGTGAATTTTAGAGGATATTTCTGTGTAGGTGTAACTAATTTGCATAATGCCTCATGTACGACTGCCTCCTATGTCCATGCCTCTTGTACGACTGCCTCTTGTGTCCCTGCCTCTTGTACGACTACCTCTTGTATCCCTGCCTCCTGTACGACTGCATCTTATGTCACTGCCTCCTATACGACTGCCTCCTGTATTATTGTCTCTTGTATGAGTCGTATCCTGTATTACTGTCTCCTGCATGACTGCCTTCTATATCATGAGTCTCTGTCTATCAATGACTTAAAGTCAAACCCAATAAGAAATTTTGTTGATTATTTTTTTTTACCTCTTATTTTTTTAAACAACTGAATGATTTTATTGTCTAACATTAGCTAGGTTAGTTGCCAAGTCAGTGGGATAAGTCTTTATATGCACAACAAAGCATAGAAAAGCACATGTTATATAATTTATATATCCAACTTCCACCTAAGTGGAAGTTTCACAGATGAATTATGATATTTGAATCTTATATCAGTGGGATGATTTGCCATTTTCAGATATAAAATGAGACATACTAAAATGGAAACATTTTTTTAGAAAACTAAGAAATATTTGAATCTGTATGAAAATTCTTATATTTTTTAGATAGTAAATTCTCTTAAAAATTATGATATTTTTTTTCTAAAATGACTCTCAATATGTAGTTTAAGATAAAATTTTAAAATCATGAAAATGCAAACACAAAAATCACGAAAAAATTTATGGTTCACTTAAGTTACATGAATTTATAAAAAAGATAACAGTTTTTATTGATAAAATATTTTTATAAAATAAATTACACTATCCACTCAAAGTTTGTTAAATCACATAAACTTTTCCTTTTTTTTTTTTACATTTAGAAACAATCTCATTTACATTTACTATATCAATTGAATTTGTTAATTAGATTCAAGTTTTTATGACGTTATATTATTATATATTTTTCATCTTAAAATGAATTGACTTTGTTAATTGTATATATTTCTGAGGTTGAAGATCACTAAAATTGGCTATAATACATGTTTGACCAATCTTATAATCAAACTCCCTTCAGCCTTTTTACTTTAATGATAATCTAAGTTTGATTTAAAGAGACCTTTGCAGGTATCTATTACTTTTAGAGAGAGAGACTTATACTCCATAAAAATGGTCTACATGATACTGCCCTTTTCCCCTAAGTCTTAAGATAAGGTTAGAATTCTATATGTTTTAGAGTAATGTCTCACTAATGGTTATAATAACAGAAGGAGATCATCTTTGACACCCACCTAATTAGTATAAGAAAAATATAATATTAATTCAAGGAAATAGTGAATTTTAGAGATCCTTTCCTGTCTTGGCGTAACTAGTTTGCATAATGTCTCCTTATCACTGCCTCCTTATCAATGTCTGCTGTATAACTGTTGACTGCCTCCTGTGTCACTATTTCCTGTATGACTGCTTCCTGTACCACTGTCTTCTGTATGCTGCCTTCTATATCATAAGTCCCTGTCTATCAATGACTCAGAGTGAAACCCAATAAGAAATTTTGTTGATTACTTTTTTTACCTCTTTTATTTTTTTAACCAACTGAATGATCTTATTATCTAACATTGGGTAGGTTAGTTGCCAAGTGAGTAGGATAAGTCTTTATATGATCAACAAAGCATATTTGTAGAAAAGTACTTGTTATGTAATTTATAATATTCATGTTCCACTTGAGTGGAAGCTTCACAAATAAATTATGTCTAGAGGAGAGGTTGAATACAAGACTATAATGGGAGAACTTTATACATGTATCATGATAATCTATGATTTTATTATTTTGTAAATGATTTTTCTATGATGTTTTTTCCCCTTCTATTGATCATTGAACAAAGGAATGACAATGGGTCGAGGCAGACACAAGTTACTCGCCACCTGACCCATTACAAAAACCCATCACCCGCTAAAAACCTACTGAGTACCCTTTATAGAAATACCCATGGGTTTTTTTATTACCCGCAGGTATCCACATGTACCTATGAATATTTTAAAAAAATAGTTTTTTTAAAATTAAATATTTTTTATAAGAAGTTTTATCAAATAAATAATTTATTTTTTAGAAAATCTAGAAATAAAATTATACTAGTTTCTACAATATTAATTAGATCTAAAAGCAGGTTAATATAATATATTATAAGAAAATATTTAATACAAATAAAATCTTTTATTTTATACTATCGACATTTTTATGATAAATAATTTTATTAACTATGAAATTTTCATAAAAAAATAAGATTGATATTAATGAATTTTGATAATTAATATTTTAATTTGATTTATTTTCCAAAAATATTATTTTTTTGACTTATATATATATGTATATATATTATTTTAGTTTAGTGGGTAGCAGGTACCCGCAGGAACAGATACTATGATATTCATACTCGTGCTCATTAAGGAGGGGTAAAAAAAACCCATACCCGTGGGTGACAGATACCTATTTATACTATTTGTGTAAATATTTTTGCGGGTTTTATCCATGGATATCCACGAGTGCAAATTTTTTTGCGATCCCTAATTGAACAATTCTTATATTCTCCTTCAAATCTTCCATTATTAATATATTTTATTTAGCTTGTAAAAAAAAAAAAATCTTGTTCAAATAACTTTAATAATATGTTTGAATGCTAATGTTACATTGAAATTATTCAAGTCTTCTAGTTGTACCAAGTTTTTTAACTACTATTTCTTCTAACAGTTGGATTATTATAGTTTTAGTTTCTTTATACACTCATTTTTTTTTTCAATTTTTTGGTCGAGATCTCTTTTTTATTAATTATTTTTTAACTCGTGTATCCTAATCTGTTTCGAAGATACCATAATTAAAAATGAATAGACTCCAGTAATATTAAGATAAATTTATTGTTAATACTAAATTAATTAACTTTTTTAACAATGGTTGATTTTATGAAGAGTAATTACCCATATTTAAAGAAATTTCTATAATTATTTTGGTTGAAGATTTATGTATGAGATATAAAAAATGTTTTGAGGAGTTGCTATGACTAATTAAATTATATACCTTAATCTAATATTGAGTATTTTTTTCCTTTAAATATTCTTCTTGATTCTAATTTTAAATTTAATTTGGTATTCCTTCTAAATGATTTAAACCATTTATCTTTTAATCATCATTTTTATCTTTATTTATAAATTTAATTTTAAGTTTAAGCTTTACAATACATAATCAATAGCTAAAAACATCTTTATTACAAGTCATACACATATTTATCTTAAATTTTAAAGATACTTTATATATTAAAATTAATTATTCAGTATAAATTTAATTATAATATATTTATATATTTAAAATATTTATTATAAGTTTTAATACATAAAATAAATATTTATTTTGCACTAAACATGAGAAATTATATTTATTTAAAAAAATATAAAGTATGTTTTTAATCTTTATTACTGTTTGTTATTTGTTTTATAATTAAATATATAAACTGTATACTCTTTTTGGATTTATATACAGTACCAGAAAAATTAAATTTTGTACTGGACTCAATATAAATAAAAATTAAATTACTTTGGTCGTATTTAATAGTATTATTTTAAAATATTTTTTATTATTGTAAAATTCTTTTACACTATTAGTGCATATTAATTAAACTCTTTATTTTATTCATGATATCAAATTTCAATAAAAAGTATTTTAAAAATAAATTTATTTGCATCTAAATTTTTGAAATTAAATGATAATAATTAATTTTCTTAATATGTGTGAATTAAGTATTTTTGCTTATGAGTTGAGAAAGAGAGTAATTAAAATTTATAATGAATAAATATTTCAAATATGTAAATCATATTTTTATTTTATAACGATAATTATTTTTAATCATTGATCATTTAAAAATATTGTAATGGTACTATATTAATTATTTTCTTTAAATTTTTTCGATAAATGGAAATTGGAATTACTAAAAATCTTCTCATTAAAATTCACAGTTTTGAATATACTTTTCTATAATAACTACTCTAATCAATATATAAAGATAAGGTATACAGATATAGCATCTATTAAAATTTGAAAATTATTCTGAAAATATTTGAAAAAATAAAAATAGTGTGTATTTGGGTTTGCATATGTATGTGAGTTTAATAATAAACTCTTTAATTCTATTGGAATTAGTCCTAAGGCAGATTGTCATGAGGATTTAAACTAGATGTAGCCTAAGATTTTTTATGAATCATGCAGGTAAATCTTTTAGTGGAATTAGTCCTAAGGCAGATTGTCTTGAGGATTGAAACCTGATATAGCAGAAGATTTGGATGAACCAGTATAAATCTTTTGTGCTATCCTTTTTCCTATAATCTCTTTAAACGGTTTTGCAATTGTCTTTGATTGGTTGTGTTTAACTTTCTGCATTAATTAAATATGCATATTGTTCATGTATTGGTCTGTGGTAAAGAAACTACATTTTAAGTGTTTGTAACTTTCTCAATGTCATATTGATTCAATGAAAAAGATTTTGTTTCTTGAAGTGAAAAGAAGAAAAACTTTTTATAAACCAATTCACCTTTCTTGGTTTTGATGCTTTTTAGCCATTAGTTTTAACATGTTATAATCTTATATCTTTTGTTTGTTTAATTTATATATTTTTATTTTCAATGGTATATCAATAATCATTGTGATTTTCAGTTCTTGGTTAAATTCAATATATTAGTTAGAAATATTTAAATTTTGTATATTTTGCTACTTAAAACAAGATATTATTAAACATTCAATACTATCCTTTAGGGGTGTTTACAGGTTGGGTTGGATTTAGGGAAACTTAATACCCAACCCAATTACAACTTATCGGGTTGAGTTGGTTTGAGTTTTTGGAGAATTTCTCCCTGCACTCTAATAAGTTCTCCTTACACCTCCATAATTTCTCAAATGCCAAAAAAACCCTTAATGAAAACAATAAAAATTTAATTACCACACACCTTTTTCTTTTCTCTTGCATGACTTTGTTTTTCTGAATAAGTGATTTTCTCTTCTTCTTCATGCGTTGTTGTTCATCCCTTTTGCATTTTCTTCGTTCTTTGTGGTTCAACTTTATGTTTGCTTTGTTCTTTATGGTTCAACTTTGTGTTTATCTTCTCTCGCTATATTAGTTTTTTTTACATGTCCGGACTGAGTGTGGAAACCCCTGTCCGGACTGAGTCCGGAAACCCCTGTTCAGACTTGTAAAAAAATTTGCAAATTTTTTTTTACAAATCCGAACACCCCTATTCAGACTGAGTCCTGAAGCCCCTATCTGGACTTGTAAAAGAATTTTCAATTTTTTTTTACAAATCTGGACACCCCTATTCGGACTTGTAAAAAAATTTGCAATTTTTTTACTTGTAAAAAAATTTGAAAATTTTTTACTAGGATTAAATTTTTTTACCTAGGGTATTTGAGACTTTTGATACCTTCATAGAGGTGTAGGGAGAAATTATAGAGGTGCAGGGAGAAATTCTTGAGTTTTTGTTGTTTTCCTCATCAAACTCAACTCAACCCAACCCGTCATTGAACGGGTTGGGTTGGGTTAATTGGATCACCATTTTTTTAAAAACAATTAAATAAAGAATTTAATGTTTAGAAAATTTTTTATATATTTTTTAGTATTTTTTTAAAAGAATAGAATATATTATTGTTTTAACATAAAAATAAACAATAAACTATTAAATTTGATAATTTAAAGAATCAACTGTCATAAGAGTTTAAACTATCCTCTAATAGCTCATTATTATTTTTTATCTACCAATAAATATTAGCTAGTTGAAGTGAGGATGTGCCCTTGCAGTTCAGAGTATTTGCCTTAGTGCGTGATAGTTTCAACTCAGGAGTTATAAATTAATTTATTAAAGACATTTTTTTTAATTTAAAATAATAATAAGTAATAATATAATATTATTATTAGGTTAGGTTGGGTCTTGGGTTCAACTCATTGACTCTGTCACCCAACTCGTAGGAGGATTGTGTTTGATCGGGTTGGGTTGGGTTTCACCCAATCTAAAAAAACTCAACCTGATCACTTTGGTTTGGATCAAGTCATCGAGTCACCTAACCCAATAAACACCCGTATTATCCTTATCATAAAAAAGATATTATCATTTCATATTAAAGTTTACAATTATTTATTTATTTATATATTAACTTTCAATTTTAAATTCTCGATAATTTGAGTTTTTTTAGTTTAACCATGACATTAATTCAAACTAATAATCACACATAGGAATGTTAATTAAACTTCATAGGAATGTTAATTAAACTTCATAGGAAAATTTTATTGCATGAATACCAAATGGGTATTTTGTCCCAACATGTGGTTTGTTCAGTACCAAAAATGACATAGTTAAGAAACATAAGCTACTACCACTTGCTTTAATCAATGTTAGCAATTTTCTGTATTTTATCTTGTTAAAATTCAAGCATTCAAATTTTTAAATGTAACACATTAGAAAAAAAAACTAATATCAATAACATTATATTTTATAATCATGTACTCATCATATTTGAATTTAGATAAAAAATGAAATAATAATTTTAATGATCTATAAAATTTTATTTACACAATAATATAAAATTTAAAAAAATTTAAGGCCTCTTTTGGTCTTGTGTATCCGAGATCGTCACCGCTTTGATCTAAAAAGACAGATCCTAATGGAAAAGATGGTTATTTGCCATTTTCACATATAAAATGAAATATCTGAATCTGTATGAAAATTCTCATATATTTTAAATACTAATTTTTCTTAAAAAATTATGATATTTTTTCTAAAATAACTCTCGATATGTAGTTTAAGATAAAATTTTAAAATCATGAAAAATACATATACAAAAATCACAAAAATTTTATGATTCCCTTAAGTTACATGAATTTAGAAATAAATAATAGTTTTTACTAATAAAATATTTTTGTAAAAGTAAGTTAAACATCAATTGACCTTGTTAATTAAATTCAAGTTTTTATGAAGTTATTAATAATGTATTTCTTATCTAAAAATAATTGACTATGTTAATTATATATATTTTTTGAGTTTGAAGATCACTAAGACTTATTATAATCTTTGTTTTACTGATCTTATAATCAAATTCCCTTTTGTCATTTTACTTGATGGTAATGTCAATCTGATTTGAAAAGACCTTTCCAGGCCTCTATTACTTTTAAAGAGAGACCTACACTACGTAGAAATGGTCTACCTGATACTATCCCTTACCTTGTAAGCATTGAGATAAGGTTAGAATTCTAGCTTTTTTAGAGTAGTATCTCACTAATGGTTGACCCCAAAAGGAGACCATCTTTACCACCGACCTATGTACTACAAGAAAAAACCAAAAATTAATCCAAGGAAAAAGTGAATTTTAGAGGATCTTCCTATCTAGATGTAACTAGTTTGCATAATATAGACATCTTGGTAGGTGTGATCGTGCCTCCTCTATCACTGAGTCTCTATCTATCAATGACTCAGTAGTCATTACCGTTTGAAAACTTAGCCAATAATGACTCCGGAGTCATTATGGTTAGAATTCTAGCTTTTCTAGAGTAGTAGAAGGAGGTCATCTTTACCACCCACCTAAGTACTACAAGAAAAAACCCAAAATTAATCTAAGGAAACAATGAATTTTAGAGGATCCTCCTGTCTAGGTGTAACTAGTTTGCATATTTATAGAATCTTGGTAGGTGTGACAATGCCTCCTTTATCATTGTCTCTGTGTCACCATCTCCTGTATCATTGTCTCTGTGTCACCATCTCCTGTATCATTGTCTCCTGTATCACTGTTTCCTGTATCGCTGCCTCCTCAAGAGTCATTATGGTTTGAAAACTTACCAAATAAAAAAATTTGTTGATTACTTTTTTTACTTCTAATGATCCCATTATCTAACATTAGCTAGTTGTTGCTAAGTCAGTGGGATAAGTCTTCATATGCAAATAAAAATATTTGCTTGGAAACACACTTCCTATGTAATTTATAGTATTCAGGTTTACTTGGGTGGTAGCTTGAGAGGTGAATTATGTTCAGAGGAGAAGTTGAATCCAAGACTGTAATGGGAGAACTATATATATGTATCATGCTATTCTATACTTTTATTATTTTGTAAATGGTTTTGTTGTCATGTTTTTTCCCCTTCTATTGGTCATTGAGCAATTCTTATATTTTGCTTCAAGTCTTTTAGCTACTAATATATTTTATTTGGCTTGTAAAAAAAGTCCTGTTAGAATAATTTTAATAGTATGTTTAGATGACTAATGTTAAATTTAAATTATATTCAATTTAGTTGTAGCAAGTTTTTTAACTAATATTCCTAGGATGTTCATTGGGTTGAGGGACCTGATGACCCAATCTGATTTGGTTGGTTTTCTAGATTGGGTGAAACCCAACCCAATCAAACCCAATCCACCACGGGTTGAGTGTTGGGTTAAGTGAGTTGAACCTGAAACCAAACACAACCCAACTCGATAATAATATTATAATATTTATGATTTTAAATTAAAAAATATCTTTAATTAATTAGTTTATAACTCTCGGGAGTTTTACACTTTCAGCCACTAAGGCAAACACATTGCTAGAGCTTTCAGACAACTAGTTTATTAGTAATGGTTATAAGAGTTATATAAAATATTTTAATCTAGAAAATCTAATGACTACATTGTTATTGTTGGTTGACAATTTAATATGTTAATTTTTTTTTTATTTTTACATTAATTTGTAATTATAATTTATTTTTTATTTTTATATACAACAAATGATATATTCTATTTTTTTTAAAAAAAATATATAAAAAAGTTCTAAACATTAAATTTATTATTTAAAAAATATTTTTAAAATGGTAACCTAACCCAACCCAGGCGGGTTGGGTTTAAAAAACAAAAAACAAAATCCAACTGAACCCAACCTGATGTGTTATGATTGAGTTAGGTCTTCGGTTTTCCTAAACCGACTCAACCCGTGAATATCCCTACCTTTCAATAGTTCAATTCTTATGGTTTTAGTTTTTTTATACACTCTTTTTTTTTTAATTTTTTGGTTGAAATCTCTTTTTCATTAGTTATTTTTTAACTGATATATCCTAAATTCTATCTTCCTCTCACCTATAAAGATAGGAAAACTAAAATGAATAGATTCCAATAATATTAAGAATAAATTTTAAAAACTATTATAATTATGGATAAATTTATTGTTATTACTAAATTAATTAACTTTAACAAATCAACCGCTTATAAGTAGAACAGATAGTAGTTCTTTTATATTGATTTTGCACATAAGTAAAGTGCAGGTAATGATATTGTTGATTTTATAAAGAGTAATTACCCTTAATTAAAGAAATTTCTATAATTGTTTTGGTTGAACATTTATGGTATGAGGAGGATATACAAAATGTTTTGATGAGTTACTATGAATAATTAAAACATATGCCTTAATCTATTATTATTATTATTATTATATATTGAGTATTTTATTTTTATTTATTTTAAATATTATTCTTATTTTAATTTTAAATTTAATATTCTTAATTTCTCAATCATTTAAATCATTTATCTTTTTAATCTAACTCTTTTATATTTATTTATAAATTTAATTTTAAATTTTACAATACATAATCAATAGTTAAAAATATCTTTATTACACGCCATACATTTCTATCTTAAATTTTAAATATACTTTGTATATTAAAATTAATTATTCATTATAACTTAATGATAATATGTTTATATATTTAAAATATTTATTATAAGTTTTAATACATATAATAAATATTTGTCTTGCATTAAACATCATAAAATTGTAGTTATTTAAATATATATATATATATATATATATATATAAATTATGTTTCTGATCTTTGTTACTACTAGTATTTTTTTTATAATGAATTATATAAACTGTATACTGTTTTGGATTTATATAGAAGTAGCAGAACAAAATGAATTTTGAAGTGGACTCAACTCAAATATAAATAAATTAAACTAATTTTGTTTTATTTAATAATATTATTTAAAAATATTTTTTATTTAATTATAATCATAATTTATTTTATCAATGGTATCAAGTTTCAAGAAAAAGTATTTTATAAATAATTTTATTTTGTAGTTAAGATAAGTAAAATTAAATGATAATAATTAATTTTTTAATATGTGTGATGTAGGCATTTTTATTTATATATGACTTGAGAAAGAGAGTATTATAATTAAATTTTATAATAGATAAATATTTCAAATATGTAGATAATATTTTTATTTTATAGTGATAATTATTTTCAATCATTGGTAATTTAAAAAATATTGTAATGATACTATATGAATGATTTTATTAATTTTTTTTATAAATGGAAATTAAAAATTACTAAAAATCTTCTCATTAAGATTGAGAATTCAGAATATACTTGTTTAAAATTTAAATTTGAAAATTATTTTTAAAACGTTTGAAAAAGTAAAAAAACAATATGCAGGGTTTGTATGAGCATGTGAATTTGATTTTAAGCTCTCAATTTTAGTGAAATTATTCTTCACTCCTTATGCAGATTTTCTTAGGGATAGAAATTGGATGTATGCTAAAATTTGAATAAACCAGTATAAATCTTCTAGTGAATTAGTCCTTACTCTTTTAGGCAGATTTGGATGAACCAATATAAATGTTTTGTTCAATCATCTTTCCTCTAATCTCTTTACATGATTTTGTAATTGCCTTTGATTGGTTGTGTTTAACTTTGTACATTAATCAAATATGCATATTGTTCATGTATTGATCTTAGAAAAAGAAACTACATTCTAAGCATTTGTAACTCTACCAATGTCATATTGATTCAACGAAAAAAAATTCAATTTCTTGAGCTGAAAAGAAGAAAAACTTTTTATAAATCAGTTCACCCCTCTTGGTTTTAATATTTTTCAGTCATTAGTTTTTCCATGTTATAATCTTATATCTTTTGTTTAATTTTATATTTTTATTTTCATGATATATCGGTAATCATTATGATCTTTAGTTCTTGGTTAAATTTAATACATTAGTTAGAAATATTTAAATTTTTATGTTTTGATACCTAAAAGAAAATAATATAATTTCAATACTATCTGTGTCATAAAAAATATATTATCATTTCATATTAAAGTTTACAATTTTTTTATTTGTTTATATATATTAACTCAGTTTTAAGTTCTTGATAATTTGAGTTTTATTTATTTTTTATTTTAACCATGTCATTGGTTCAAATTAATCGTCACAGGTAGCAATGTTGACTAAAATTCATAGAAAAACTTGAGCATATGAACTAATAAGATGAGTATTTTCCTACCAACCTATGGTTTGTTTCATACCCAAAATGACATAATTAAGAAACATAAGTTACTACCACTTATATTAATCAATGTTAGTAATTTTTTGTATTTTATCTTATTAAAATTCAAGCATTTAAAAAATCATTGATATAAATTTTTAAATGTAACATATTAGAAAAAAAATTAATACCAATAACATTTTATTTTATAATCATGTACATGTTCTATTTGAATTTAGATAAAAAATAGGATAATAATTTTAATGATCTATAAAATAATATAAAATTTTGTTTCCATAAATAATATAAAATCTTAAAAAATTTTGGATCCTTTTGATCCTATGTCACTCCTTTGATCAAGATCCAGGGTGAATGATTTGCCATTTTCAGATATAAAATGAGACATACTAAAATGGAAACATTTTTTTAGAAAACTAAGAAATATTTGAATCTGTATTCTTATATTTTTTTAGATAGTAAATTCTCTTAAAAATTATGATATTTTTTCTAAAATGACTCTCGATATGTAGTTTAAGATAAAATTTTAAAATCATGAACAATGCAAACACAAAAATCACAAAAAAATTTATGGTTCACTTAAGTTACATGAATTTAGAGAAAAGATAATAGTTTTTATTGATAAAATATTTTTATAAAATAAATTACACTATCCACTCGAAATTTGTTAAATCACATAAACTTTTCCTTTTTTTTTTTACATTTAGAACAATCTCATTTACATTTACTATATCAATTGAATTTGTTAATTAAATTCAAGTTTTTATGAAGTTATATTAATATGTATTTTTCATCTAAAAATGAATTGAGTTTGTTATTTGTATATATTTCTGAGGTTTAAAGATTACTAAGATTGTCTATAATACTTGTTTGACCAATCTTATAATCAAACTCCCTTCTGCCTTTTTACTTTGATGATAATTTAAGTTTGATTTGAAGAGACCTTTGCAGGTATCTATTACTTTTAGAGAGAGACTTATACTCCATAGAAATGGTCTACATTATACTATCCTTTGCCCCTAAGTCTTAAAATAAGGTTAGAATTCTATATGTTTTAGAGTAGTGTCTCACTAATGGTTATGACAATAGAAGGAGATCATCTTTGACAGTCACCTAAGTAGTATATGAAAAATATAAAATTAATTTAAGAAAATAGTGAATTTTAGAGACCCTTTTCTGTCTTGGTGTAACTAGTTTGCATAATGCCTCCTTATCACTGCCTCCTGTATCACTGTCTGCTGTATGACTGCTGACTGCTTCCTGTGTCACTGTTTTCTGTATGACTGCTTCCTGTACCACTGTCTTCTGTATGCTGCCTTCTATATCATGAGTCCCTGTCTATCAATGACTCAGAGTGAAACCCAATAAGAAATTTTGTTGATTACTTTTTTTACCTCTTTTATTTTTTTAACTAACTGAATGATCTTATTATCTAACATTAGCTAGGTTAGTTGCCAAATGAGTGGGATAAATCTTCATAAGCACAACAAAACATATTTGCATAGAAAAGTACCTGTTATGTAATTTATAATATTTAGGTTCCACTTGAGTGGAAGCTTCACAGATGAATTATCTTAAGATGAGAAGTTGAATACAAGGCTGTAATGAAAGAACTTTATACATGTATCATGCTATTCTATAATTTTATTGTTTTGTAAATGATTTTGCTATGATGTTTTTTCCCTTCTGTTAGTCATTGGGAAATTCTTATATTCTCCTTCAAGTCTTCCACTGTTAATATATTTTATTTGGCTTGTAAAACAAATCATGTATTTAGTTTAAATGGTTTAAGTAAATTTTCAATCTAGTTGTAGCAAGTTTTTTCTAACTAATATTCCTTCCAACAATTTGATTCTTATGATTTTAGTTTTTTTATACACTCATTTTTTCTTTTTTCCTTTCAATTTTTTGTTTGAAATCTCTTTTTGATTAATTATTTTTTAACTCATATATCCTAAATTCTATCTCTCTCTCACCTAGAAAGGTAGGATAAATAAAATGAATAGACTCCAATAATATTAAGGATAAATTTTAAACATATTATAATCATGAATAAATTTTTTGTTAATACTAAATTAATTAAGTTTTTTAACAAACATTTAAGTTTGTTAAACCATTTAAAATTAAGTTTGTTAATACCAAAATATATTATGAATAAATTAATTTCTATAACTGTTTTGTTGAAGATTTATGGTAGGAGAATATAAAAAATGTTTTGAGGAGTTACAATGAATAATTAAATTATATACCTTAATCTAATATTATTATTATATATTGAGTATTTTTTCTTTTAAATATTATTCTTAATTTTAATTTTAAATTTAATTTGGTATTCTTTCTAAATAATTTAAACCATTTATCTTTTAATCTATCATATTTATATTTATTTATAAATTTAATTTTAAGTTTTACAAGACATAATCAATAGTTAAAAATATCTTTATTACACACCATACATTTTTATCTTAAATTTTAAATATACTTTATATATTAAATTAATTATTCATTATAGCTTTAATGATAATATATTTATATATTTAAAATATTCATTATAAGTTTTAATACATAAAATAAATATTTATCTTGCATTAAACATGATAAAATACTAGTTATTTTAAAAAAATATAAAGTATGTTTTTAATCTTTGCAATAAATTAAGATTGACTATACTTGTTTAAAATAAATTAATAATTACTCTAACCAATATATGAAGATAAGATATACATATATAACATCTATTCAAATTTGAAAATTATTATGAAAATACTTGAAAAAGTAAAAAATAACTTAAAATTTTCCTTCTTTTCTATTATTTTTTGCAGTGTTCTAACTTAAAATTGTAGGTCATTTAAGTGATGTTGACATGGAGTCATGGACAGTACTGATTCTGCAGAGATTTATTAATGATATGAAAAAGAAATAACTCTTGAAAATATATGTTTTCAAGAAACTCTTTGACTTTCTTTGGTTACATTTCTGAACTCAAAATTTCCCATTCGCGTTTGTCGTTGGCGCGTGTTTAGGAACTCTAATTGGCCTTCTCTCTCTTTCTTTCGTTAACTTCAACACCACGTTTTCTTCTTCTTGTTGCTACCAATTTCGCACTTTCTTTTTCTTTTCTCTTTCTTAGTGGTTATCGTTTGTTATCACGTTCTCTTGTTGTTGGAAGTGAAATGTATAGAATGGTTCCGGTTGCTTTCAGAACGCGTAGGAGATGGGGGAGTGTGGACGGGAGTGGTTTACCGTTGGGGCCGAAGAGGAGAAAGGTGCGTAGCAATGAAGTTGTTGTTTTGAGTGAAGAAGAGGGTGCAAGTTTGAAATTTGCAACTGGGTCTGGTGCTTCTGATTCTTCTTCTGGTGCACATGCTTTGCAGGGTGAAAGGGTATCTGAGTGTGGTTTTGAGCATTTGGGAGGGCATGCGGGTGACCCTATTGAGATTAGTGACAGTGATGAGGAGGAGGGTAAAAGGGGTGGTGGTTTTGTTGATAAAGTTGAGAACTTTGGCAATGGTGACTATGGAAACTCGATTGTCTCAATGCATGATTTGCATGGGGGTAGTGGGAGGGAGAAGCGGGATTGTGTGGTTGAAATTGGTTCAGATGATGATTCTTTTTTGTCTGAAACAGAGAGTGATGATGGTGTTAGTAGTGATGAAGATTTTAAGGTTGATGGTGATTGGGTTGAGAGTGAGTACTCTAGCAGTGAGGCTGAGGACAGTGATTCTTCTTATCATCGTGAGAAGGAGGAATACAGAAAAAGGGTGAGAAAGGTGGAGATTGAAACTGCAGGCAGTGGATTTTGTAAAAGGAAAAGTGAAAGGAGAGAAAATGAGGAGGAGGGAGAACAATGCATTGGTGCTGATTGTGCTAGTGCCACTTCTAGTAAATCTGTGACTTATGAAGAAGCAAGGAATGCAGCACAGAAACATAAAGCAAAGGGATTGAACATGGTCAATGCTGATGCAGAAGTATTTAGTGATCACAGGGAAAGTTCAGGTTGTGGTATACCTTCTGTATTTGAAGCACTAGAGCATAGGGAGAAAATAGATAGAGTTCATCAAAGTGTGTCATTTCAGAAAGACACGGGAGATTCAACTTTGGTCAAGAAAAGTGTGAAAAATAATAATGTCAATGACTGTGTGGATCTTATTATTGACCATGAAGAGGAAAAGCAACATAGAGTCAAAGGAACAGGTCCGGGGAGTGTTTATTTTCTCTCAAAAAGCAAAGAGAAGATAGGAGGCTCGGCTAATGTTGTAATAGATCAACATAGGAAGGCAAGAGAGCATAAATATGGGTTTAATAGCTACAGATGTCAGAAGGTAAGGATGGTGGATGATGAAACTGGTGACATAGATCAGCTGCATGAAGTCCTAAGGATGCCATCTAGAACAAGAACCAAGTGTTTTAAATTCTTCGCCGAATGCTTCTGGGGCAATCGCGATTCTGCTAAAGATGATTCAACTCAATTGGAAGAAAAGGATGATGATGTTGATCAGGGTCAGACTAAAGCATTAGCTTCTAGGGAGACAGTCCCTTTGAAATGCGACTTTTTGAAGAAAAAACCTGTTGAAAAATCAGAGTCTGAGAAAGAGTTAGATATGTTGTGGGGTGAAATGGACATGTGTCTTCGTATCGAAGAAATTGGATCTCAGGTAAATCTCTTTTTACAAGCTTAAAGGATGGAGAAAAGTATATAAATGTAATATAATTTCAGTTATAGTCATTAAATGTTGAGCAGCCTTAAATTTTAAGTCTGTATTTTTACATGGATATGTGAGTGAAATAGTGGTTAAGATACTAGTGGTAGGGTGGTAGCATGTGATTTTCAATATTTGAGCTCTGTTTGTAATTCTTCGTGAATGGATACATTTTCAAAACAAATTGTTCTTTTATATGAAAGGAGAAATCAGTAACTAATTTTTGTATCTTATTTTTATCTGCAGGTTGATAATATAAGGATAAATGAGGCAAGAGAAAATGAAGAAAATCCTGCTTTGCAGTGCACGCATAAAACTACTCTTAATGAGGAGATTGGGATATACTGCATATGGTGTGGTTGGATTGAAACTGAAATCAAATATATCACGCCCCCATTTGTAAGCACAGTTTAAATTTAATGATGATTTGTAGAAAATTAATTTCCTGAACTTTAGGATATTAAGTAGACTTTGTCATTGCCATTTTAGTTATAGTTTCTTTTCGCAAAAGAACACAGGAACAAAGGCTGATCTGCGTTTTTGTCTATTGAGCTATGATGCTCCCTGTTGTTTAGCATTTAAGCTTTTTTCGTAGTAAGTGAAACAATGATTGACTACTGCAGGAAGCATAGAAATTAACTAAATTTTTGTTAACATATTTATGTTTGCTGTGAATTGATCGTCATGCTTGATGAAAGAGTATGATCGGAAGTGCTAATGTACGTGGTTTTGTTTGCGTTGTGCTTAATGTGCTTAATACAGGTGGATTCTGAAAGATCTGGTAGGGGGGTGCCATTTGTTGAAGGGAACACCTTACAATTTGATGGGGCTATGTTCAATGAATCTGGTGGTGATTCAGAGGCAGTTTGGTCTCACAATAATGGCACTGTTTGGGATCTTATTCCTAACATAAAACAAAGCCTGTATCCCCATCAACAAGAAGGATTTGAGTTTATCTGGACTAATTTGGCAGGAACCACTGACCTTGCCAAGTTAAAGAGGGTTGATCCACAGAGTGAAGGTGGGTGTATTATTTCTCATGCTCCTGGGACTGGCAAGACAAGGTTGACAATGGTGTTTCTTCAGACGTATTTGCAATTGTTTCCAAAGTGTCTACCTATTATTATTGCTCCTGCCAACATCTTGCTTACTTGGGAAGATGAGTTAAGGAAGTGGAATGTAGGAATTCCATTCCATAACTTGAACAATGCTGAACTAACAGGAAAAGAGCAAGACCTTAGGGAAGTTGACTGGTCTGGCAATCAAAGGCAGAATAAGGATGCAATTAGAATGATGAAATTGTGTTCTTGGTACAAAGAGAAGAGCATTCTGTTAATCAGCTACAATTTGTATGAGAGGTTAGCTGGAGCCACATCTGAAGGTGATGAGGAAAAAGAGAAGAACAATAAAAAGATGAAAAGGAGGAAACGTGCAAGGACAAGGGAGTACATTGAATGTGGAATGGGAAAGGTTCTGCGTGACTGTCCTGGTTTGCTAGTTCTTGATGAAGGGCACACTCCTCGGAATCAGAATAGTTATATTTGGAAGGTTCTTTCTGAAAGTAGAACTCAGAAGCGAATCCTTCTTTCGGGTACTCCTTTCCAGAACAACTTCTTGGAACTTTACAATATTTTGTGCTTAATGAAACCGTCCTTTCCTGACAGCATACCACATGAACTCAAGAAGTTTTGCCAAAGTAGACTAAGGCAGGGAAGGAAAGCCTCAAAAGGTTTCAGTTGGGAACCTGTTTGTTCTGGAAATCTCACTGATGAGAAAATAAACCAGCTAAAATTGCTGATGAATCCCTTTGTTCATGTTCACAAAGGTAGTGTCCTTCAGAAGAAACTTCCAGGGTTGAGAGATTGTTTGCTGGTTTTGAAGCCAGACAGTCTTCAGCAAGAAACTCTAGACAGAATTGATCGTTCTCAAAACATTCTTAACTTTGAACATAAGTTGGCTTTGGTCTCAGTGCATCCATCCCTTTTCCTCAAGTGCTCTCTGACAAAAAAGGAAGAATCAATTGTTGACAAGGGTAAGTTGGAAAGGCTTAGATTGGACCCTTATTTAGGGGTTAAAACCAAATTTCTGATCGAGTTTGTACGACTATGTGATGCTGTTAATGAGAAAGTCCTCATTTTCAGCCAATTCATTGATACATTATCCTTGATTAAGGACCAACTTCAATCAACCTTCAATTGGTCTGAGGGGACAGAAGTGTTGTACATGTATGGTAAGCTTGACCAAAAGCAAAAACAGTCTCTTATTCATAATTTCAATGATACAAATAGCCAAGCAAAGGTGTTGCTTGCTACTATAAAAGCATCTTCTGAAGGAATTAACTTAATTGGAGCTTCAAGGGTCGTGCTTCTTGATGTTGTTTGGAATCCCTCAGTGGAAAGGCAAGCTATTTGCCGAGCATATAGACTTGGACAAAGGAAGGTTGTTTTCACTTATCATCTACTTGCACAAGACACCCCTGAATGCTCAAAATACTGTAAACAAGCAGAAAAGAACCGGTTATCTGAACTTGTTTTCTCAAGTAGAAATGCTGAACGTGATAGGCTCAAGAGTACAGTAACGTTTGAGGATAAGGTTCTTGATCTGATGATTCAGCATGAAAACTTGAAGGATATGTTTTCGGAATGTCGGGTTCAGCCGAGGGAGTGATTTGGAGACTCTGGGCCTTTGATGCTTTGATTATTGCATTTTTTGTAAATTCATCTGATTGAATCGTACTTTATTTTTTTTTACAAAAAAATGTTTGTTGCACAGTTTACTTAGTGCAGAAGTTTATGAACAGCAACAAATAATGCTAATGATTCAATACAGAAGTTCATGATTGGCTCCATTATTTGATCATGTTTATGTCATTATATCTGTTGTACATATTATTTCTTGAATTTTTTTGTGTAATCCCTGAATTTGTTCTGACTTGCCTGAATAACCCTGATATCTGTTGGAACAAAAACTCCAGTCTATAGAGTCTACACAGCAAGCACCCCTTGAATGCTTTGTAAACCCGATTTGTGGATTTTGAACAAGGTTTTGCTCAACTAGAATGGTCACACTTTGTTGTTTTGTAGCTTGAGAATATGTTTACTTAGACTGGATATTACTGTGGATGACACAGCTGTTTAAAAGCAGTTGGTTATCTTTAGAATCGGGTAAGAAGGAAATATTTTCTTCCTGAACTAAAATGCTACAACATGAAAAAGGGTGTTTGTACAGTTCTGAATTAATTTAATATTTATGTTCCTTTCCAAATTCCAATATTCCAACTGGTCACTAGTCAAATTTCTTTTTCTTCACAACATAAAAAATTTCAAAAACTAAAAATACAACATAATTAATTAATAGGATGGAAGATTTTAAATTATTTTGTTGCAATTTAGTTCAATGGGGAACCCATATATTTTTTATTACTTTCAAAAAAATTAAATGACCCAAACCAGATACTGTTTGATGACCTGAGTTACTAGTTTAGACTGAATTATGATAGGCCAGACAAGACTAATAATATGATTGGACCAATTATTGGTCCAACCCGATTGAACCATTTGTTTGAGGGTCAGTTGTTAAATTGATTAGCCTGGTCCAAATTTTAATATTGTGTTTATAATAATAGTTATAACAAAAAATTAATTTTAAAAAAATTGTGATTAAAATTGTATAAAAAAAAACTATGTTAATAACATGATTGAACCGATCATTAGTCCAACCCTATTGAACCATCTGTTCGATGGTCAACTGTCAAATTGACTACGTTGGTCCAGATTTTAAAACTGTGTTAATAATAATATTTATAACAAAAAATTAATTTAAAATAAAATAAAAGTTATGGTTAAGATTGTGTAATAAAAGACTGTTATAACATAATTTGACCGATCATTAGTCCAACCTGATTGAATCATCTGTTCGAGGGTCACCTGTCAAATTGACTAGGTTAGTCCAAATTTTAAAACTGTGTTCATAATAATATTTATAAAAAAATTAATTTAAAATAAAAAAAGTTATGATTAAGATTTGTAATAAAATAAATTGTTAATAACATAATTGGGTCGATCATTAGTCCACCCCAATTGAACCATCTGTTCGAGGGTCAGTTGTCAAATTGACTAGGTTGATCCAAAGTTTAAAACTGTGTTAATAATAATATTTACAAAAAAAATTAATTTAAAATAAAAAAAGTTATGGTTAAGACTGTGTAATAAAATGTTGTGTTAATAACATGATTGGATCGATCATTAGTCCAACCCGATTGAACCATCTGTTCGAGGGTCAGTTGTCAAATTGACTAGGTTGGTACAAATTTTAAAATTATGTTAATAATAATATTTATAAAAAAAATAATTTAAAATAAGAAAAAAGTTAAGGCTAAGATTGTGTAATAAAAGACTGTGTTAATAACATGATTGGACCAATCATAAGTCCAACCGGATTGAACCATCTGTTTCAGGCTCAACTGTCAAATTGACTAAGTTGGTCCAAATTTTAAAACTATGTTAATAATCATATTTATAACAAAAAATTAATTTAAAATAAAAAAAGTTATGGTTAAGATGTGTAATAAAAGACTGTGTTAATAACATGATTGGGCCGATCATTAGTCTAATCCAATTGAACCATCTGTTCGAGGGTCAGTTGTCAAATTGACTAGGTTGGGCCAAATTTTAAAACTATGTTAATAATAGTATTTATAACAAAAAATTAATTTAAAATAAAAAAAAGTTACAGTTAAAATGTGTAATAAAAGATTATGTTAATAACATGATTGGATCGATCATTAGTCCAACCCGATTGAACCATTTGTTCGAGGGTCAGCTGTTAAATTGACTAGGTTGGTACAAATTTTAAAACTGTGTTAATAATAATATTTATAAAAAAAATTAATTTAAAATAAAAAAAAATTATGATTAAGATTGTGTAATAAAATCCTGTGTTAATAACATGATTGGACCGATCATTAGTACAACCCGATTGAACCATCTGTTTGAGGGTCAGTTATCAAATTGACTAGGTTGGTCCAAATTTTAAAATTGTGTTAATAATAATATTTATAAAAAAATTAATTTAAAATAAAAAAAAGTTATGGTTAAGATTGTGTAATAAAAGATTGTGTTAATAACATGATTGGATCGATCATTAGTCCAACCCGATTGAACCATCTGTTCGAGGGTCAGCTGTCAAATTGACTAGGTTGGTACAAATTTTAAAACTGTGTTAATAATAATATTTATAAAAAAATTAATTTAAAATAAAAAAGTTTTATGGTTAAGATTGTGTAATAAAATGCTGTGTTAATAATATGATTGGACCGATCATTAGTCCAACCCGATTGAACCATCTGTTCGAGGGTCAGTTGTCAAATTGACTAGGTTGGTCCAAATTTTAAAATTGTGTTAATAATAATATTTATAAAAAAATTAATTTAAAATAAAAAAAAGTTATGGTTAAGATTGTGTAATAAAAGATTGTGTTAATAACATGATTGGATCGATCATTAGTCCAACCCGATTGAACCATCTGTTCGAGGGTCAGCTGTCAAATTGACTAGGTTGGTACAAATTTTAAAACTGTGTTAATAATAATATTTATAAAAAAATTAATTTAAAATAAAAAAAATTTATGGTTAAGATTGTGTAATAAAATACTGTGTTAATAACATGATTGGACCGATTATTAGTCCAACTCGATTGAACCATTTGTTCGAGGGTCAGTTGTCAAATTGACTAGGTTGGTCCAAATTTTAAAACTGTGTTAATAATAATCTTTATAATAAAAAATTAATTTAAAATAAAAAATTTAATGGTTAAGATTGTGGAATAAAAGACTGTGTTAATAACATGATTGAACCGATCATTAATCCTACCTGATTGAACCATCTGTTCCATGGTCAGATGTCAAATTGACTAGGTTGGTTCAAATTTTAAAACTGTGTTAATAATAATATTTATAACAAAATTAATTTAAAATAAAAAAAAGTTATAGTTAAGATTGTGGAATAAAAAAATTATTCATCGTTTTAAAATTAAGAATTTTATTGTACTATTTCTTTTTATAAGATATAATTTTAAAAGAAAATATAATTTATTTGATAAAATATTTTATAA
Organism: Psophocarpus tetragonolobus; assembly: GCA_037954015.1. Taxonomy (NCBI): domain Eukaryota; kingdom Viridiplantae; phylum Streptophyta; class Magnoliopsida; order Fabales; family Fabaceae; genus Psophocarpus; species Psophocarpus tetragonolobus. The sequence goes on from CM075691.1 coordinate 21,321,749, forward strand.
TTTTATAAAATATTTATTTTTCTTATTTATCCATATAATAATATAAATATTAATATTAGAATATTTTAAAAATAATTTATATATATATCATCTTACACAGTAATAATATAAAATATTTTTTGATTTAATTACATGTATGTCTTGGATTAATTACAATATAAAATACTTACAATAATCATCTATTTTCTAAAAATAAAATTGATACAGATATTTTTAGTGAAACTAATAAAATAAAGTAAATATAAATATTTTGATTGTTACCTACTATTATTGTCCTTCTGAGAAGGATATTATAAAAATATATATAAAAAAAAATTGAATATTAATGAAGATGGGTATAGAAAACGCAATTATCAGTTTATAAGTTACAACTATCATTACTTGAATAAGGGCAAATTGGGAAACACAAAATTTAAGGAAGTGAATTACATGCTTACATAGACAGCATTTAACACGTGGGCCAATGTGACGGTGCCACATCAGATACTGCACCAATATGAATGGTGGCATAGAATAAGATTAGATAAAGATACAACTAAGGTGAGAGAAGAGTTAGAAGGAAAGAATGAAGTGTCCTTACTGTTCCGCTGCTCAAAGGCGTTGTGGGACGACGAACAGCGGGCGTTCGATCTCCGAGTGCACGTCTTGCGGGCGTGTGGTGGAAGAGCGGCAGTCACATCCCCACCACGTGTTCCACGTGCGAGCCCAAGACAACCCTCTGTGTCTGGTCACATCTGATCTTGGTCTCCCTCTCCCCGCGGACGAAGAGGACCCGTTCGAGCCCACGGGCTTCATCACCGCCTTCTCCACGTGGGCCCTCGAGCCCAGCCCACTCTACCTGCAGTCCTCTCTCTCCTTCTCCGGCCACCTCGCCGAGCTCGAGCGCACTCTGGAGTCCTCTTCCTCCTCCTCCTCCTCGACTTCTTCCTCTTCTTCGTCGTCGACGGTGGTGGTTGATAACCTTAGGGCATACATGCAGATCATCGATGTCGCGTCAATTCTAGGGTTGGACTGCGATATTTCCGACCACGCTTTTCAGTTATTCAGGGATTGTTGCTCCGCCACGTGCTTGAGAAACCGCAGTGTCGAGGCGCTTGCCACTGCCGCCCTCGTTCAGGCCATTAGAGAGGCTCAAGAACCCAGAACCCTTCAGGTCTGTTCCAATTCTTGTCTTCCTAATCTCAAATTTCCTCATTTCTGCTTCCTAATTGAAACGCTGCAACTTATTCCTCGTTATTCATCCATACTTGTGTCATATCGCAGGAAATTTCAATTGCAGCCAATGTGCCACAAAAGGAGATTGGGAAATACATCAAGATATTGGGAGAGGCTTTGCAGCTCAGTCAACCTATTAACAGCAATTCCATTTCGGTTCATATGCCAAGATTTTGCACACTTCTTCAGCTCAATAAATCTGCTCAGGTACCGTTGATGCCTTTACATTTGACACCTTCAACCTCGTTGAAATGTTTGCTATATGCTTAGAGATAGCTTTGGAATAACTGCTCCACCCCTTAGGAAATCCCAGACAACTCTCATATCATATTTCTGCTCTTACATTTGAAAGGTTCTAGGCTTTTTTTTTGGTTATTTTTCTAGGTTATAGCCAGAATGTAGAAGGCCTTTATTTCCTTGTGCTTGCATTAAATCGGGTATTTATGATGTGTATTAGACTCATTACATTGGTGGACAATCACATTTGGTTATACTATGATGTCTATGAATCAATTATGGGGCATTGTTTTATTCAGATTGGTATATTACAAATTCTGAGAATAAGTCCTACATTGTATTTCAGGAACTGGCTACACACATAGGAGAGGTTGTGATCAACAAATGCTTCTGCACCCGCAGGAATCCAATTAGCATCTCAGCTGCTGCTATATATTTGGCTTGCCAACTGGAAGACAAACGGAAAACCCAGGCTGAAATTTGTAAGGTAACTGGTCTTACTGAAGTCACTCTCCGTAAAGTGTACAAAGAACTATTGGAGAATTGGGATGATTTGCTTCCCTCTAATTACACCCCAGCTGTTCCCCCAGAGAGGGCATTTCCCACAACGGTAATTGCTTCTGGTCGTTCTTCAACAGCCAAGGTTGATGCTGTAGAGGCTATGTCTTCTATAGACTCAGAAAAGTTGCCAGATATTAAACCTAGCAAACCTAATGAGGTCTCAGGTATGGTTCATCAGTCCAGAGGGAAGGATGAGGTTGAAGGTAAAAGCAATGCTCATTCAAGCCAGTCCACATCGAATCAACAGTCAACTTTTTGGCAACCCCAGCTTCCTGGTGGAACACAGAACAATCATAGTGTTTTACAAGGAATGGAAATTGATGTATTGCAGCGAAATCACCAAAAGCCTGAACACATGGCAGAGGATACAAATGTTGCTGCCGGCAGTTCTCTAAAATCAAACTTACTTTGTAGCCCTCCTGCTTCGAGTGCAAGTTCTGTTACGAGGCAGTTTTCAGCTCCCCCTTCTTCTGGGCCTTCAAATGTTCGATTAGTACAGTCACCTAAGATAATCCCAGGTTATCCGGAGCACTGAAGAAACATTGAATCTAAATGGTTGGGTAAATACTGGTTTTTGTGCCAACAACTAACTTAGCACGGATAAAATTAGTTTGTCTCGTTACTACTGTGTATATATGCATCAGTTGATTTAATTTGTTTGAGGTGTGCGCTTTAGTCTGGTTATTGCTAGAACTAGAATAATTCGTCGAAAATTTGTGTTTGGGAACTGATTACTACAAATAGGGGATTTTAAAGACTAGGAAGTTTAGTTTAATTTCTTTTTAGTTCAAATATTAATTGTTAATACTATGCTCTTTATCAATAGAAGAATTCGAATGCAAACACATTTACATACAAACTCTATAAATCCAAACCTGGAATCTCATCCCAAAGTCATTAAACAATTAAACCCCACATCTGAAATACTAAGGGCTTGTTTGGTTTGATTTTGTTTTTTAGTTTTTAAAAATAGTTTTTAAAAATAGTTTTTAAAATTGTTTTTTGAAAGAAAAGAAAAAAAAAACTTATTTGACAAGTAATATTTGAAAACTGTTTTGAAGATGTAAAAATAGAAAAACTTGTTTATGTTTATTAAAATTTTATTAATAAAAATAACATATTTTCATTGTATTTTGAGTTTTCAAAACAAAAACAAAAAACTGAAAAACAAAACTATTTTTAACTGTTTCAGTTTTTTAGTTTTCAAAAAATAAAAAACCAGAACTGTTTTCAGAAAACACTATCTAAACAAGTTTTTTAGTTTTTAAAAGTTAAAATATTAAAAACAGTTTTATAAAACTGTTGCTAAAAAAAATACTAAATATTCTTGTATCCACAGTTTCATTGGCTTCAATCGACAGTTGCAACAATTAATATTTTTTCTATGTTCAACTAATACCATCAAATATGCACAAAATTGAGAACCTAAGTCAAAATCTCAAAACCTCATCATGCCATGCATCCAACAACACATGTCATCCTTTGCTTCTTATATATTTCTTGTAATTAGGATTAGAAAGGACTCGTTTGTGTTTCTTACAAAAAGACCAGAAGAAGTATTTCACTTATAAGAGAAAATAGATTTATTATGTTTAATACATATTTATTTAGGAAATTTAAAGGGATTTAATTGATCTATTTATTAAATTTAATTAACAAGCAAGTGAAAATTAGCACATCTAAAAGCATTAAATTAAGTTGCTCACTTAATTTGTAAGAGAAGTACTTTCAAAAATGTGTCTGTGCATTCATATTTGAACAAAAAGGGATCATAATCATGCCAAAAAATGAAAGTAAATCCAACAAGAAATCATAAAATTAAAATTTTTTATCTAATGCTTTTTTTTATGTGGTTTAACCTTATTTATGACTATTTTTTTATTTAAACATAAATTGGATTTTATAATTTTCATATAATTTAACTTAATAGAACAAGTTTCATATATCAAATCAATTCAACAATGTATCTCAAAATAAAAATAATCATTATTTTGGAAAGACAATTTTGACTTAGTTTAAAAACATCAATGATTTTTTTTATGTCAAAAGAGATTGTGTTAAAAAAATACGAAAAACACAAGACATGTCTTCTGAATATAAGTTAACACAAGTTACAATTTAATCCCAAAAGAAAAGAAAAAAAAAGTTACATGAGAGAAAGATCACACTCCCTCAAACACAAATGAGAATTCATCATCCATTCCACAAGAAAGTGTGATGTTAAGGTAGCTATGTGACACCACTTTAATGAACTCAATTGCGTTGCTTTGACTACTTCCTACATGTGTTGAACGTTTTGCATTGAATACAATTGCATTTTTTACTTTCATATTTGTCATATCCTAGAAAACTAGATGAAGGACCATTATTTCCACTGCTTGTTATGTCCATTTGACCTGTTCCAAAAATTGATAGTTGTGACCTTGTACTACATTTGAGAAGGTTGTGGATATCTTCCACCAGTGATGTATGTCTTGCTAAAACCAATAAGACACTACACAAACCAAGAAAATATGATTCCATTTCCCTTCCACAGAGCTTAAAAAACTGCTCTCTAAGGTGTATGATCCACCTTTGTAGTAAATTCTTCCTTGTTGGTAGTCGATCTGTCTCAATATCCATGTTAAGAGTTATACTTTGGGTGACACACCTTTTTCCCAAATCAACTTGAAAAAAGCCTTTGAATGGTTCCTATTTTCCAAATCTCCACAACCATCAACCTCTTGCCCCTATTATCAGCAAAATTGGCTCCAACCTTGTTCCGAGTTCCTCTAGTAACTATTCTTCCCATGCCAATAACCTCCTTCTCCAAGTCTACTTCTAGCCCAACTCCCTTTCTCTTTTACCCTTGATTGTTGCATTCTTATCCAAGTCAAGTGCATAAAGGCAATCACAATCATCCTTAAGATTATGATCCCCTATCCATGTGTCCTCCCTAAATTTGACCTCATTACCATCCCCTAGGCTTTGATGGACATTTTCTTACCACTTTCCATTATCCTTCTGACCCAATGGAGTGTAAGCCATTTGACCATGTGGAACAATGTTTCCCTTTCACTTCCTAACCTCTATCTACCCACTCATACTTCGATTAAATTACTCTAGACCACAAGCTCTTGTGTTCCACTTGCAACCTCTATTTCCCCTTGTCCAACAGAGGTATGTTGAACTTACACATATCCCTTAACCCCAAGCCACCTCCTTCTTGGCCCTACACACTTTTCCCATGACACCCAATTTACTTTCATACAACCCTCATTTCCTCCCTCTAGAAATTGTTTAAACAGATAATGAAGTTTAAAAACGATACCCGTTGGAACCTTGAAGAATAAAAGAAAGCATATTGGTAGAGTAGACAATACAACTTTTATGAGCACCACAAAACCTGCCATCGAGATGTATTAATTAAGATGATAATCTTTTCTGCACGACTTCCATCTTAGGGTTCCACATCCTCGATTTTTTAGGAACATCTCCAATAAGCAATCCCAAGTACTTGAAAGACATGGTTAGGGATGAAAAATAAACTTGTACTCATGGGTAATCCCCGAACCTGCCTCGAAGTTGACAAAGAATTCTTGGTTTAACCAAGCACAAGTATGAGTATGGAGAATACTTGATTTATTAAGTCGGGAATAAGGACGAGTATGGGCATATACATACACACCCATGCCCCTACCTGCCTTATTGCGCTCTTATTTTAATGACTAAAATATTCATATGTCTTAAAAAAAGAGGGAAAAGTTTGACATTTAATTAACAAATTATAAAATTTGCATTTATTAGATAACTTTTGAATTAATATCATTATATTTAAACAAATTATTTTCTACTAAAATGTTATTATAAATTTTTTTGCGGGTATTGAACGTTTACAAGTATACCCGATACCCAACAGGATGAAAACATAAATCTCATATCCGTTAGGTATAGGGACGGGGATGAAGATGAGTTTCGGAAGTAGGGATAGGGATGAGAATGTCATACCCATCCCTACCGCACCCTATAGCCATGCTTAGGCATGGTCCCCACTTTACAGTTTAAGAGGATCGAAACCCTTGTCAAACAAGAGTCTTTCATGTTTACACCCAGTAATAGTGTGGATGGGGATGGTTTACTTTGAGAACTGAAATTAGCTCAAACATTTGCAACACAACTTTAATAATCTATAGTGACTTCCAATTCACCTTTGTTAGTAACAGTGTGTCATAAGCAAATTGAAGAAGTGAGACACACACTTCATTTCTTCCAACGTCATAACCCTACCAAAGCCTCAAATCAACTACTGTCTTTATCTTCTAGTTGAATCCATCCATCACGAATAGCAATGTTCCCTCGTAATACTAAACTCTTTTGTTGGATTGCCATTCACCAACACTGACATTCTTGTTGATCTCATATATTCCTTTATTCACTATCCATTTTTGCCTAAAGCCTATTCTCATAATGACATACCACAAGAATTGTCAACTCATGAAGTCATACATTTTTTCAAAATCTACCTTGAAGCACAAAAAATTTTTTTTTGCCACATTACATCTTCCAATAACTCATTCACAATGAGGACTCCATCTAGAATCTGCCTTCCTACCATAAAGGTTGTTTGGTTTTCTAATGCATAACCCATTCCAACCTTTTTACCAAGACTTTTGCTAATACCTTGTACATGTAACCGATAAGAGAGATGGGCTGGAAATTGCCAATCTTGTGTGGATTAGCTTCTTTGGAATGAGAGCTATAAATGAACTATTGGATCCTTTCGGCAACTTATTGTTTGAATAAACTCTTTGAAGAACATCATAAAGTTCTCTTTTATAGTGTCCCAAAATTCTTTTAGGAATAAAAAATTTAAACCATCTGGTCCTGGGATCTTGCTACCATTACAATCCTAGATAGTCTCTTTTACTTCTGTCTCTAAAAAGGGCTTTTCTAAATCCACCTTTTTAGCACCAGTGAGTTACTCAAAACAAATATTATCCATCTTTGGCCTACATTAGTCCTTATCCTTGAAGTGCTGATGAAAATGTTTCTTCATCTTCTCTTTTAGGATGTTTACCTCCACCACTTCCTCCCCTCCAAAATTGAGACTAAACATCTCATTGCATTTCGTTCGTTTCATCAGTATTCTGTGAAAAAAATTTGGAGTTTATGTCCTTTTGTCTCAGCCACTGGACCCTTGACTATTATCGCAATAGAGAACACTTTTGTCCGACTCACTTCCTATGATTCACCATTTTCTTTACTATATCCTTTTTTATCTTCATCATCTAATCCCCCGACTTCTTCTTTTTAAGTCTAACATGTGTAGGTCCTTCCATTCTTCATTTTTATTACACTATTTCAACTTCTCCCTTTGATCAACTTCAACTTTCCTTCAACACAAAAGTCTTTAATCCCTCAACACTTAATTTGTGTCATTTATTTGCTCTCAAAAAATGGTTTAAAACTCTTATCCTCGTACCACCAATGCAATATATTAATAATATAATATTACTATTAAGGGACAATATCCTTTGAAACAAAGTAATAAACTTAGTGAAGTTACATTCAACAATTTTATGTAGATCTTGCCACTTATAAAATATAAATATTTATTATTAAATTTAATATATGTAATAAGCATAATATGTTGTTATTAAATAAATTTATTACATAAAAAATATTCGTTGCAAATAATATATAATTTAATTTAAAAATATTATTAAATTTAATGTTTATGAAATATAATATATTGATTAAATTTAAGACATGTAAAAAAAAAGTATAATATATTATTAAATGAAAAGTATTTATTGAATAATTTAATATATTCATTGCACATGATATATAATTTAGAAATACTAAATGTTACATTTATGAAATATAATATAATCATTAAATGTAACAAATGTAATAAGTACAATATATTAATTGATAGTGTTTATTATATAATTTAATATCTATATATAATAAGAGAAAAATAATTTTATATTATCCTTCAACCACCTACATGTATGGTGTAACTTTTATAATAATTATTTAAAATTTATACTAAAAATTATTTATTTACATAAAAATTAACCCATATAATAATAAAATACATTAAAAATTTCTACTTTTATTAGATTTTTTAAAAATTTATTTAAAATATTGGTGTTTGTGTTAATAAAGTATCATAAATAATTTTAGTTTATTAAATATTTATAATATACATATATTTAATTACTGATTTTTAAAAATATATTTTTAAAATAAAAAATCTAAAATAAATATTTTTTTAATTTTGGTTTAAAACATTTACATGTTAACAATTAATTAAGTCCAATCATTTTTAGCCATTATATTTTATTATTTGAAAATAATATAATAACTTGAAAATTATTCATTTAAAATAATAAATTAAATTTTATGTATAAAATAATTTATATAAGCCCCATTATTTTATATAAATTGAATAAAAAAATGGGATTAATTTGTTAATTTACAATTTTGTATTGTAATATTGAAAATATAATAAATAAAAAAAATTTACTAACATTAAAATTTAATTTTTGTTTGAGATAAAAATGCAAGCTAAATTTATAAATTAATTTTGTGGCACTTTTTTATTTAATTAATATAATAGTGAATATTTTTATTTGGACCAATTGTATTTTATTTTTAATAAATTTATATATTAATTTTTTTTAATTTTATCATAAATATGTTATTTTTTTTTATTATAATTGTTTATTAATCGACAACGTAAAATTTAAGATGGGAGTGTTTGATTTTTCTTCTCTTTGAAGGGTAATTCGAATAGCATATCCTAAACCTGAAATAAATTAAATTTTCTTCTAATACTTATTTAATTGTGAGAAAATTTCTTTTGAATAAAATATTTAATAAGGAAAATGATAAATACCTTCTATATTTTAATATATTAAATTTATTAATTTTATTTAATAAAATTCCCATGGAAGTCTGAACTAATAAGCCTTATAAATTTAATAAATTAAACAAAATATAAGATGGGAGTGTTTGATTTTTCTTCTCCTTGAACTGTAATTCGAATAGCATATGCTAAACCTGAAATAAATTAAATTTTCTTTTATTACTTATTTAATTGTGAGAAAATTTCTTTTGAATAAAATATTTAATAAGGAAAAAGATTAATACCTTCTATATTTTAATACATTAAATATATTAATTTTATTCAATGAAATTTCTATTAAAGTGTCTTATAAATGACGATTAATTTGAAAAAGACATATTTCAAATCTAATATTAATAAATTGGTATACTTTTATAATCATCGTCTCAAAAAGAATTTTAATAATATTTTTTTTGACAATTCTTACAGTCATTGAATATAAAAACTAATTTCAAATTATAAAAACATTGGAATTGGGAGTGGTCCTTACTAGTAATAAGACAATAGCATATTTCACATGAAACGGAACCAAATATTAGTCAATGTTAGTGATATGACAACTCAGTTTTGAAGGGCGTTACTTTTATTCCCTCGTTAAAGTCACTATCTTCGTCACTTTTTCACTCTTTTCATCTCCATCTTTGATCAATTTCTGTGAGCATCCATGGCGAAAACTAACAACTCTACCTCCAAACATAAAGTTTGTATCTTTTTTCACTCATTTATTTTTTGGCTTTCTTCATTTCCTTTCATTTAATTAGATGCCTTATCTTGTTCTATGTTTACTTCCAATTTTATCATTTTGAAATCGTATCGTGACAATAGTTCAAAAATCAAACTCATATATCTTTTGTATTTAATTGGATATTCAATCTTGAAACTAAACAACTTTGTTCTTCTCTTAATTTGTGCGCGCAAATAATACAAAAAGCATTTGAATTTGCGAATTTCACTCCCTTTGTTGCCAAATAATTCTTTTAATAAAAGATTGCATCATTCCTTTGCTTATACACATACAAATTGAATTACAATTTCGTTATCTGCTCTTCTTTTATCGCAACCAAACATGATATCACATAAGCATATCTTATTGTTTTATTTTGGTATAAAAATATATGGATTTTTGGAACAATATGTATGTTTTTATTGTTTTTTAATATTATAATGACAGAAACAACAAGGAGAGGCAACAAAAGATGTTGCAGAAAGAACTTTGAAGACTAAGATTAAACGGTTCACAAATCAAATTCATGCTGAAAGAGGAGAATCAGTTAAAGTAAGGCTTGTTTCTTTTATATTTTTTTTTAAAAAAAGAGTATTTTTTAAACTTTATTTGTTAGCATAAGTAATGATATTGGTCTCTTGCACATTTATATTTTCGTCTCTAAACATGTGAATAATGCATTATGGTCTTCGTGATTGTTGTGTATCTTGTCTCCACAACCTCAGAGGTCTTTATGACCACTGCATATCAAGTCTCAATGAATGTTGCATCTCAGAGCCACACCACACGTCATTTTTTTATGTAGTGGATCCTCTAAAACCCTAAACAAAATTAGGATTTCTTTTATTTACATATCTTTTACTGTGAAAACTAATGTTGTTCATATAATCTAATCTAGTAAATCTTAAGTAAATAAAAATAACTGTCAACATCCCATTTTATCTCAAAAAAAAAAAAAAACTAAACATGCTTTATTTTCGTTCAACTACTTAAACACAATTAATAACATAAATGTAGCACATAAAAGACTATATTGCAAGCCATTCAATATCAAAGGGAAAGTCAATTGAGCGATAGTAGATCTCCCTGTATAAAAAAGGGAAGTCTAAGGTGTCTCTGTTAATTTTATGGGTACTGATACATGTGTTTTTTTAACTAATAAAAATGTAGGTTTTGTATATATTATCATCTTCATAAATTTAAATAAATAAAAAAATTATTATTGATGATGAAAATAGACTTCTTCTACTAACATGTTTTACTTGAATGTTAACCAAATTTAACAACATAAATTTATAAAAATGATGACATATAAAAAATTTATAATTTTATTGATTAAAATTGTTCAAATTAATTAAATCAATTAGTAGTAGACACATGTATACCCACACATGTGTTATAAGGCATGGCTAAGGGTGTAGAGGCCCATACCTAGTGTCCCTCTGTAATTCACCCTAATTAAGAAAACGGTTTTTCATAAGTCAAACTTTATGAAGTAAATTACAAGTTAATATAATATATATATACATAATATTTTTTAAAATATTATTTTACACCTTTTAAGAAGTGTTACTATAAAATTTAAGAGAAGTATTAGTGTAAAATTTTAAACAGATAAAAATGTTAATGCAATATTTTTAAGTTTAAAAAATTATTAATATAAGAAAATAAAAAGAGTCTGTAATTTAATAAAAATTAAGAGGACGTATAGGTGGAATTGAGAATAAGAATTGCTCACGACATACACCATGCATAAATCATACACGTGATGATATTGTAGCAAAACAAGTCTACCACCCTACCTAGAGCCATTTGCTACAGAAATGCTAAAACTTATCATGAAATTGCATTGTAGAACACCTGCCTACAAACCCAAAGAACTGAATATTCGTCACACCTCATATTATATAAAATAATTCCGCTAGTTGGATGAAGTTAGAAATAATATGAATTGTGTTTTCACAGCAAAAAGTTCAAGAACATTGGAAGAATCTTGAGCCTTTGTTTACAACTGTAAAGTCATTAATATCAAGGAGGGAGCCTTTGCAGACCGAGAAAAAGGTCAATATACTTTCTTCAAGACTTGATAACCCTTGCTGTAAGTTTAGTGGTTTCCCAAAAGGTATGGTAGAAAAGGATCATGTCAACAACACAGACTTATCATTAGTAAAAGGCATTAGCATTCCATCCATGGAGAAAATACCACCATATACATCTTGGGTATATGTGGCTAGGTGCGTTTGACTTTCAAGTTTAAAAACTATTTTTCTGCTTAAATAAATGTTCCAAATGGCAATGTTATTTTCATTATAAGTGAAAATTACGTGTTTACATGAAAATAACATGTTTCTTGAATTGTACTTTCTTTTCAATTACAAAATTTTGCAATAAATATTATTGATAGTTCCTTACGCAAATTGTGTTTATGTATTTTTTTCACACTGAACAGAAATGAGAGAATGGCCGAAGATCAAACGGTTATTGGGAAATATCAAATGTACTATGATAAGAATAGAGGTGAAATGGTTATATGCAGTGACAGTGATGAAGAGATAGTAAACTCCGATGATGTTAAACATGAATTCACCGAGGCTGAAGACCGAATTCTATGGTAATTAAAATGAAGATGTTATATACTTGCATCTAGTAGTTATATCTGTAAGTGAAAAATAATGAATTTACAAAAACAGTTAAAGACCCTTATTGCAATTTTTGTTATAAACCCTATCTATATAAATCCTTAATTTTCATATTTGTCTGCTAAGTAAGATAAAAATCTTGTGAGATCTCTAATAATTTTTCTTGCTCAAGACATAAGAAATAAGACATTTATTTACTTGTTTGAATCTTCTCTATTCTAAAATTACTATTTTGACTATTGCGTATAGGATGACAATGGAGGAATATAAGTCTACTAAAGAGGTATTGAGTATTGTTAAAAAGTCTATTAAGACTACCGATTCGCAAATTCAGGTAATGCACAGCAACTTACGTACACGATTATATGCTTGATGATATTTGGTCCTGTTTAATTATTGTAAAAACAAGTTGCAACATGGAAATTATGAACAACCATTCTTATATATGGTTTTTTTCATCAAATTATTCAGGATAGGTATAAAAAACTGAAAGAAATGAATAAGGAGAGTTTGGATCAACATTTTGAAGACTGTAATTGTAGTGGATGTGAAAATAATCTTGGAATATGTTTGAAGAAAAGCTTGAGTTTTACTTTAGAAGCTTTCAATAAACTTTTTTGTCGTCGATGCCTGGTATATACTAAAACTTTATCCCTCGACGTTCATTACCATTGCGTTTAATATAAAATTGAATATTTTATGTCTATTTACGCTTCTATAATTTCCTCTAGCAGGTTTTTTCCTGTCTTGTCCATGGCATTGATCAACCTTTAATATATCATGTAAGTAACAATGCTCCGTGTTCTTTTTAACTTAATTTATGTTTCCACCTCCCATCAATAATCAAATTGCTTAATTATTCACAGAGTGAAAAACAACCAGTTTGGTATGAACTTGAAGGTGATAGGCAACCATGCAGTGATCAATGTCACCTTCTGGTATTCTTTTTTTTTTTTTTTAATTTGTACGATATTTCTAGTATATTTTATATTTTCATGTAAGGCTAAGGATGAATATCAAAATTTTACTTGTTTTCAATTTCAAAAACATGCTTTTGCCCCTGTTAGTCTTTTATTTGAACCATTTTTAGCGTTTATGGACATATACTATGATACGCTGAGGCAAATTTAGAAGAGACATGCAAAGGCGCTAGCCCCTTATCAGGCTTTGTTGATTTAATTAACTTAAAGAATGATATTTTTTTTTTTAATTATGTAGATTGAATGGTTTGCATTCGATTTTTACCATATGTTTTATATATGCTATTAATTAATAAGGGATGATGAAAATTATATTAAATCATTATTATAATATAATTTTAATTAATATTAAGTGTAAAATTAGTATTTTTTTGTAAAAATTATTTCTTAAATAATTACTTATAAGAAGTGAGATATTTAGATATTATAGTGAATAAAAATATTGCCACCTATAATAGATGTCTATATTCGTTCTTGATGATAATTGTTTTGTTAACTTGTATTGTCATAAATTCTTAAATAATAAATGTTTTTCATATCATTTAAGATTATTATTTTTAATAACATATATATACAAGAGCTCTATCTTATCTACATTTATTATATGTTTGATGGAAACAATGTATAAGGTTGCGAAATGATCTTTATTTTATTTTCTTGTAGTTTAAAGAAGATGTCAAGATTTTGTCAGAAAATTTGACCCAACAGTCTTTGTATCATAAGAGAATTACACCAATGGAAGAAGAATCAGCATTACCTCCTATCGAGCCTCACAATTATTGTAATAAGTGGAAGACAATTTCAGATGATATAGTTACCAATGCTAATGGCGAACAAAACCACACAACATGTCATGCATCTTTGGAAAGTATTATTGAACATACTTCAAAGAAATTAACCGTTTCTGGTAGATTTGTTCAAGATGATCAAAATAATAAAGTTGTAGATGGACAAAAAGATCTTGCTAATGAGATAGAATTCAACGTAATGTCCCTTTCGAAGGAGGTGCAAGCTAATAAGAAGACAAATGACTTAGATTGGAGACCTCTTGAGAGAGATTTATATTTGAAGGGAGTAGAAATGTTTGGAAAAAATAGGTATGAAGTTTCTTACACTTAAAAATAATTGGACCATGTTGAATGATTAGGTTGTTACTCTTTTTCTTCCAAAAATTGTGTTGTATTGAAAAAAGGTGCCATCAAATTTAGTTTTTAGTGTATGTGTGTGAAGGTAATGATCATGATTAGAGTTATCACCATGAAACTTGAAGGTGACAAGTTGAATTCATGAAATTAGCCTTTTGAATGCAACACTAGAGTATCAAATCATGGATTAGACCAATTAATTATTGGACCTATTCCATAATGAATTCTCTACACACACTTTATCCTTCAAATATGTGTGGTGTAGACATCTAATTGGTGCATTTCAAATTTAGAGGGATCAAAACTATACTTAGAAAAATTATAAGGAAAAAAAGTGAACAACTTTTTAGAGATTAAGACTATACTTTAAATGTTACGTGAAAGAGAGAGAGAGTAATTATCATCTTCGAACGAATCAAGTAAAATAGGTAGTATGACAAAACATTTTAGATTACTTAGGGGGAACTTGTTTGTAACTCTTCCAAATATTCTTTGTTTAGTTTAATTATAGTTAACCTTTGTCAAAATTTAAGAGTAGTTATGGAAATAGAGATTCTCAATACATTTTTTGTAACTCCTCTAAACCTTTATTTAGTTTAATTGTAGTTAATATCTTTGCTAAGACTTCAGAAAAGTTATGGAAATGGAAATACTTAGTGTATTGAAAGGAGCTTGTAAGATTAATCTCATTCCTCGATACCTTAATTATAAGTATATTCCATGTTTTTCTTGAAAGCAATTAACTATCTTGCAATGGTTTTTTTTTAATTTTTATATTATCATGTTTGCGTTTGTACATATGTGAATTATTCTTTTTTCTATCTTGTTCAAGAATGATGCTTTCTACCTACCTACCCCCTCTCTCTCTCTATATATATGCTCTTCAAATAATCAATCAATGTCTTCTATTGATATTTGAATAAATTATATATGAGGTTATTATCTCCCAATCGTTGTAGTAATATTTAATCTTTATTAGTAAGTACATTTGTATTTGACTTTCTCAATTGCAATATTTTTTAAAGATTTTTCTTATATGGTGCTACTCATGTTGTGCAGTTGCCTTATAGCCACTACCTTACTTCCTAGCTTAAAAACTTGCTTGGAAGTAGCTAGGTACATGTATGATGGTGGAGAGTCAATGACTCATGGATCCATACCAACTTCAATCATGAGCAGATATGAAAAAATCTATACGGAGTGCAGAGTGAGAACTACAAACATTTATTTCCTTTCTTCTTTATGTTTTCTTCTATTATCTTGATATTTTTTAAGCAGGTGGGTGAGTGGTTTGACAAAGATGGAAAATTAAATCTTCAACATATATTGGTTAAAATAAGTTATATATGATGCAATTTATTAAAGAAAAAATGAAAATAGAGAACAATAATATATTATGAAATGTTTAGCTCAAAAAGTAGGATAAATAAAAACTTTTACAATTGATTTTTTAAAAGAAAAATGGTAATTGTTAAAAATGATAGTTTGAGTTGAATTCATACCCTTCACTTTCTTCCTTTTTTCTTAGCTATCTAACTCACTTTATAACTCCATAACTTTTACCATTAATTCTTACTATAATTTATTTAGGGTTTTTAAATTTAATATTTTGTGTTGCCCAATATTGAAGAGTAGTGTTCTTTGGTTAAACATGCAAAGAGAATTGAGTTTAACTTTTGAGATGATGTGCATGTGTATAAACTTTGCACAATCTTAATTAATATTTTAAATTAATTAAATGGAAAACATGGTTTACGAACATTTAATTTTTGACGTTTACATATAATTTTGCAATGACATGTTATTTAGAAAGCTTCAAACTAATTTTGATCTTGAACCTGGGTTATTTTGCTAGGTCCAAGAAACCCCATCAAGGACGCGATCACAAAGAAAAAAGGGCAAACCTAAGAAGTTCAATTATTCTCGAAAATCTGCTGGCCTTCCACCTAGATGGAGAAAAATTGCTTATGGGCAAAACCAATGTAATAAGCAGTATACTCCTTGTGGGTGTAATGGAATGTGTGGAAAGCAATGTCCTTGTCTTCTCAATGGAACTTGCTGTGAAAAATATTGTGGGTATGTGAATTTTATTTATTTATATGTCTTTAAGCCTTTTCTACTAAAGAAATAGACACAATTGCAACATATTTTATATTTCTCATTACCATTGTTAGTATATTTGAATTATTTGCTAATACTTATTATGGAGTATCAAGCTTGAAGATTTAGTCCAATGAGGGTGATCTTGAATTTTCCTAATCATTTTAACTAAAGGAAATAAAGATGATTGTTCTTAAAGTATTACAAGAGACTCATATGAATAAACAATCATTAAAAAAACTCATTCATGATAATAAATTAAAATGCATTATCAACATAAATAACAATAATTTTATTTTATTTTTTATCTTTAGGTGTTCAAAGCTTTGCAATAATCGATTCAGAGGGTGCCATTGTGCTAAGAGTCAATGCAAAAGTCGATTATGCCCATGTTTCGCAGCAAACCGTGAATGTGACCCAGATGTTTGTCGAAATTGTTGGATTAGGTAATATCATTATTTATTTGTACCTCTAAACTCTATTTTATGTAGGCTTATTTTTTCCTTTAAGTATATTTCTTATATTTTACTTCACTTCATTAAAAATGTCACAAATAAGCCAAGTTTTGTTGTCTTAATAATTTAATACCATATGTTAATGTAAGAACTTGATCCTGCCTATTTTCTATATATATGTCGAAAAATTATATTCCTCAATAATTTTGTCTATTGTGGATTTAGATAAGTATATGTTTTTATAATATATTCATTTGTTTGAATAATATCCATGAAAAACATTGTAGTTGTATTAACCATTTAAACTTTAAGTGAATGGAATTGGTCAACATTTTTCATTTTTCATAAGTTTAAATATGATATTTTTATGCAGTTGCGGTGACGGTTCATTAGGGGAGCCACCTCGACGTGCAGATGGTAAATGTGGAAACATAAATCTTCTTGTAGGCCAAAAAGAAAGGGTTAGTAATGACTTATTTGATTCTATTTTCAGTTTTTGTTTATTTTTTTTAAAACAATTCTACATTATTTAAGAACAAAGTTTTAAAATTAATTTGAAAATAATTATTTCAAAAATAGAAATAATAGAAATAATTTGATTCTTTTTTTTTTCCAAATTACTTGTATTAATTTCATTTATGAATACATAAGTATATATCTTACATGGTTCTCCTTGTGGCTATCAGATTCTTTTGGCAAAGTCAAATGTTATAGGATGGGGAGCCTTTGCAAAGGTTGAAATGTTTGTAACTGTTTATTTTTAGATTATGTGAGATAATGTGATCTTCTAACTTATTGGTGTTCCATTTCAGAACCAAATTAACAAAAATGCTTGTCTAGGAGAGTACACAGGTGAACTTATCACTCCTAAAGAAGCAGAAAAGCGTGGAAAGTTATACGACCGTATAGATATTTCCTTTCTATTTAACCTTAATGACCAGGCAAGTGTCTTTATCAACTACATTTTCCTTTAAACCTTATTCTAGTGTTTTTCGTATGAACTTGAGCATTCCTTTAAAACCTAGTAATTGTACAACATATAGATATTTTTTCCTTATCTCGCATATTAATGTTTTTTATGAATTAGAATCACATTCTTAGTAAAAAAAGAAAATACATTGTAGGATAGACGATCATGTCTTTTGGTCAAGTTTTGGTTTATCAAGTATTATGCCCACTAGTCTCGTCAACTCCATGACTAACTAACTAATGCCATATTTCATGCAATGTGAAATAACTAATAGGAAACTATTAAAAAGGATTTATCTAGCTTGATGTTTTAGATTCTTTAAGAACTCTAAAAAAATACCATTTGAGATATATGGAATATATATCAATTCAACTAGTTTTCAATTTTGCTACCTCTTTATTTGTAGAACTACTGACTGTGTTATTGTCTTTCGTCAATTTACCTTTTCACCATATCTCTTTCTGGGTAAGTACAATATATCATTATTTTTAAGATTTTTTTCATGCACTTTTCTCATCAATCTGCCTCCCTGTTATAGTGGGTTATTGATGCTTGTCGCCTAGGAGACAAGTTAAAATTTGCAAATCATTCATCAAAACCAAACTGCTACGCAAAGGTTAGTCCAAATACTCTACATATGAAGAGATATGAAATTTACCCTTTGAACGTCACACACTGAATTGTAGTATGGAATTGTGAAAAAATGATTTTGACTATTTTATTCATTGCATAGGTTATGCTTGTTGGAGGAGATCATCGAGTTGGCATATTTGCCAAGGAAAACATTGCAGCTGGTGATGAGATTTTTTATGATTATTGGTATGATCTAGATTGTGCACCATCATGGGCTATTTCACCTGAAGATAAGGTTTCTAAGAAAGATGAATTAACTATTTCTCAAAACAAGGCAAGGAAACATTAATGTCATTGATAAACTTTTAATTACTAAGAAACCATGGTTTAGATAGAATTAATGGTTTCTTTTTTCTTTTTCTTTGTAAATGAAATTTTCCATGTTTTTTTTATGACTTTAAACCCTAACAATGTTTGATGATTACAAAATTTATAAGATTTGGAATATTAAAAAAAATATGTTGTATATGTAGAAGAAAATGTACGTCCAAACGTATAAGGTATAATAGCTTAAGTTATTCATTAAGATGCTTCCGATAATAGGTGTCTGACGATTTTATTTTTTTTTTGAAAAAAAAAATATCTAGAACTTGGTTCTTAAACTAAGTGTTTGATCAAATTAAGTGTCCGAAGCTCACTTTTTGTATGCTCATTCCATTTAAGGTTTTCGTTATACTATAAGTATCTTATATATTTGTATTCAACGAAATGAAATATTTTCATATAATTTATCTCAATTGCATCTAACGTTTTGCACCTCTAGCGTTTAATAATAAAGTAAGATTTTCTAAATCATAGTAATGCTTTTAGATAAGATGATGTCAACCTATTAAGAGCATAGAAGGCAGAGAGAAAACAAACCAAGGAATTTGAAGAAGTTATCTTTATGGTAAAAAAAGTACCCTTTTGGTATAGATTGCAAAAGGACAAGACTAAAGCCTTTTGTTTCCAATTAGAAAACACATATCCTGTTCTATTTTACATGATGAAAACGCCATGTATTATTTAATGCAAATTCAAAATATAAGAATTCCTTAAGAGCTTCTTAGTGAATATTTTATGAGTATTTAGTATAAAATAAAAATTAAAAATTGAAGATCAATGTGTTTGGATTTGGAAAGGATTTAAACCCAACCTTTAGGCTAATGATCTAACATACTTGCTTTTAGCTTAGGGTTTAGGGTACATGAGGCACAATCATCAGTCTGATGTTTCAGAGTTCATAATCTCTTTTTGCAGATGTATAAAATATCAAACTCTTTGTTTTATTTTTTAGTTAAATATAATATGAAACTCTTAAAAATATGAATGTTGCATTTGGGGACTTTAAATGGTAATCTAACACATACAATATTGTTACTAAGATAGCAAAGATCTAAAAACACCTTCATTGGAAGATCTAAAAACACAGGGATGTAAAAACTTATCGGATGGGTTTGTGAGCTGAACCAGTTTATTCACTTTTGTTTTTTTAAATTTATTAATGCACATGGACCTAATGTGCCAGGTTTGTTGATCAAAGCTGTCATCGTTAGGACTTGAATCTAACTAGATAAGACACAACAATATTTCATTACTTACCACCAAGCTAGCTCAATTTATTAGTAACGAAATAAATTTATTTTGACTTTAAACTTTACGACAGGGTTAAATTATATTTATTATTAACTATTAGAAATAAAAAATATATATATATATATATATATAATTATTTAAATTATTAATTAATACTTTGATTCAATAATTTCTATTAATTTTATTTAGACTTTAAAATCTTTTCAAATTTTTATAGAATTATATTTTTATATATAACTTAAAATTAACTAACATTTCCAATTTCATGCATGATGTTTTGAAATTAATCCCAGACTTATAAGTAAATTGTCTAAAACGATCCATAAGTTTTTCTGAGAAGTCTTTGATATATCTAAGAAAAGTTTTTTATCTATATTCTATCATATAAATCATGACTTTAAGTTCAAATAGTTATGTCATAATCATTTGAGACATTATCTTGTTTCCTACTAATACTAAAAGTTATGTTCATAACCATTATATTTAACGTCCATCTTGTTTTCCTACAAATACTAATGATTTCATAATAATTTTTCAAACCAGTGATTAAATAAAATATAAAAGTATAATCACATTATTCTGAATTAGCATTTTTTATATATCTAAATTTATTAGAATTAATATTACAAATAAAATATATATAAAAGTCAGGTGTTGCAATTGGGCTAATTTTCACAATAATATCTTAAAGGCGATTTAAATATTATTTCTTAAACTTTCAAATCCTTGCTTTGCAATTTAAATATTTGTAAAAACATAATTATTTGTGAAATGCTAGAGAAAATTAATGATTATAAAATGGGTTAAATGATATTGGGTATAATATGATGATGTTGTAAGGCTTAAAATTATGTAATCTCATCCAAGGAGTTCTTTAAAAAGATGTTAGAACATTTGAGTTTGAGCTAAAAATGAAGATCTAAGTTTGAGACCATACATATAGTCCATTTCTTATTTGTAAATAGCAGAATAAGTTTATTTTTTATTAAAATAAGTTTTCTGGTTGACCTTGTATTTTAGTCAAAATTAGAGTTTTTGGGAATTAGGGATTTTCCTTATATTTTCAAACTTAAGTTTGAAGGTACTTAGAAACTGAGCTCCAAGTTACTACTAAACTAGAATATTGAGTTTTAAGTTTTTAATTGATTAAAAGTTTGAGCTCCAAGTCACTTAAAAACTTGAACTCCAAGTTTTTAACCAATTATAAGCTTTAACAAATTAGTGTAAGAGATGGTGGTAGAGTAAGAGATGTTGGAGTGCAAGTGTGAGTTGAAGTCCCACATTGGTTAGAAATTGGGAAGTTGAGTAATATATAAGTGAGAAAGACCCATAACCTAATGCCTTAAGATTTTGGGTTGAAGGTGGTGTCATGTTCTCTTATATATAGGCTCGTGTCCCATGGTTGTACATCTCCCCAGTGTTTAACCCCCTCGGTTTGGACCCAACAAGAGACACAAAAGGAGCATGAGAAGTGAGGAGCCATGATGAATGAGATGTTACACAAATTAAGGTGAAATGCACGTGAGATCCAAGAGGTTGAGGCAACAAAAGGGGTTATGTATGTTATTCTAATCTGGAAAATTACTTTGGATAGTTTTTAGAAAATCAATTTTGTTCCTCATTTTATTTCTTAGTTTCATACTTCTTCTAATTTAAGTTCTTGAATGGATGAACCAATAATAATGTTCGATCATAGGCATTGAAACCTATCGTTATACGGTAAAAATGAATGTAACTTGGATTAAGTGTATTGGGTTAATGATTAAACAATGTTTGGTGCAACTAGTATTCCATTAAGGGAAATCCTCCAAGTTAAAACAATGGATTCATCTCTATCATTAAGAATGAATAATATAAAAATTGTGTGTTTTTCATATTTTTTTGCTCATATTTATTCATAGAATGATTTTTTACATATATCTATTAAACATTTTGTAAAAAAATTTCAAGATCACCAACACACAATTCAATCACTCTTCTGCATGTTTGGGACTTTTTATCCTTAGTTTTTATAAATCTATTTAAGAGTGGGTATATCAATTGTTCATGTTGTATTCACTCACTCAATAATGTTGGGTAAATGGAGTGGTGTTGAGTTGTTAAGCTTACCACACATTATTTTACAGAATGATTAATGAATCTCTAATTTTATATTAATCGCTTATGATTTTGTTTTATTTCATTTTTTGTTTAATTTTTCACATCTTTTGTGCTCTCCTAATTTGACTAACGCTATAAAAGAATTAAATAAATTAGAAGTTTTTTGTATTGAAGGATGTTAATACTAATCTTTACACAAGGCTCGTTGAAGAATGATTTTAGCATTATACTTGAGAGTTACCTTGTTTGCATTTTTTGTTTTTTACTTTTAACACATTTTTTGTCACATCAATTTATAAGCACGCCAACTAAATCATTAAAATTTAGGATATCAAAATCACACAACTACAATACTTAATAGGGAAAAAACATGCCATTAATGTATAAAAATTATCCCTTTTAATCCACACATAAGACATACCATTAATTGTTATACATTTTGTTTACTCTTAACATCTAGGACTAAAAACAAATTACAGAAATTATAAATGGACTAAAATAAATGAATTTTAAGCATAAAAAATAAAAACTTTAGGTTATTAAAGTAATTAATAGTATATTTAAATTTGTCTTGCCGTCTAAAACTTGTCTTTCATGTGTGACTGTAAAATTTATGTGTCACATTTTTTAAAATAATTTTTAAAGAATAATCATTTCTTATACAACAAGTCATGCACTTTAATTTAAAATATTTCACATTTTACTATTTTAGAATTAAAATTTAAATATACCAAATCATGTCATTCTTAATATTTTAAACTCATGATTTAGTATATTTTAAATTCTTAACATTTTAAATCATATAATTTGAATTTAAAATATCATTGGTTTAACAATTTTGCTATACTTTAAATTTTGAATTACATTTCTTATTTTATATAGTAAATTTTTGTAGTTTTAAAAATTAATTTTAAAAAAAGATTAAAATATTAAATATACATGGTTCCTTTAAAATTCATTTTTAAATTTATTTTATTTTTTATTATCATTTCTAAAGAAAATATTAGATGGGATAATCAATATTTCTCCTTATTTATACACTATCCTATTTTTCTTCTTTTCCAATATTGCTTATGTTGACCTTCTTCTTTCTCAATTTTTATGCTTTACTATTTTTATACAAATGTTATTCATGCTTGCTTATGTATAATAGTATTTTTATTTTTTTCAATTATTTTTTATTTTATTGTACTCTTAGAGACATATAGGTATGTATACTTTGAGTTATTATGCATTGCATTATTTGGATTATCCTATAACTCTAGGTAAAAATAAACATTTTTGAGTTTCTTTTTCGTATTTGTGGATGACATTGTCACATGGATATGGCACTTAAGCTTTAAACTAGGCACAATACCTCCATGACAATTCTTACAAAGTTGTGTATGACTTTGAAATGTTTAGGTCTAGATTGAGGATCACACCTCTTTGAAGATTTCAACAAAGTTGTGAATAACATGACATGATGGAGAGAAATATTGAAGCTATAAACCAAGACTCATAACTCTAGGACAATTCTCATAGGGATGTGAATGACACAGTCAGATGGAAATATATACTAAAGATCCACATGGAATGCCACACCTTCATGATAAAGGATGGAGTTGTGCCTTATGTGACATGATGAAAATATTTTTGTTATTGTTATATTAATATATGTTCATTAATTTTAATTTTAAAAAATGGTTCATACTCGTAGATCTTTTATGTGAAATTATTAGTGAAACATTTTTTTATTCATATAAATTATTAATTTTATTAATATTTTTTAGTAAATTATAATAAAATTCCTAAAATTTAATGTAATTATACATATTTTCATATTTTTTAATCATTATTTCATACTCATAAGATGTGTTAGTGTAAAGTTTAAAAATAATATTAATGTATTATTTTCAAACATCATAAAGTATTAGTATAATATTTTTAAACTTAAAAAATAAATTTAATAAAAATTGAAGAAGTATTAGTCATCTTTTTATGGAGTTTATTAATAATTTTTTTACATCACATTTATTTGTATCATAAGTTTGGAAAAGTAACTTTACTAGTAATTTTGAATCATTATTTAATTGGTGTTATGAGCCGAACAGAAAAAGAAGACCTAGTCTTGGTGTTGGAACTTGAAACTGACAGCAGCATAGAAGCCTCAAGGATGGTACCGGTCTGGCCAATATCAAGGTACAACGTGCGCACGAAGCATTTGATTGAGGCACATGGAAGGCGTGTGTGTTCTCCTTTGACAATGAAAATAGTGGGCATAAGCGACAGCATAGTAGAAAAAGCAGCCCTACCAGGTTTGTGGGGTGCTGTAGAAGGCCTCTCCTATTCGGCGTTGCTTGTGTTCACCTTGACAAGGGTTACATTCCTGGTCCTCTTCCTGCCAATCAGTGCTTTTGCCAATGACTAGCATTCATTCCATTCATTAATAATCTAATCATGTTAGCCACTACTTTTTTACTTCTAGATAAGGTCGCACCACGACCATGTTACATGTGTCTTCCAATGTTCTTTTTTGCTGCCCCTTTTTATGTTTTGTTCGAATTTCACCCCTTATTCCTTGTTGCAGACTATATATAAATCCAAATTATTGTTTGTTTTTAGACTTTGTTTGGTGATAGAACCACATTAAAAACTTGAATGCAAATTGTTCTTCTGTACACTTGTCTATTCTTTCTCCTTATTATTTGAATCTCTAATCTAATAGTTGCTTTGGGTGGGTGCAGTGGACTTCCTCTAAAATACTTGCAAAATCATTTCGATTCTCAAGTCACATAAATTATTTTATTGGAAAGATACAATATGTTAATAAAAAAATAATATAATAATAATATGGTTTAAACTTGTATTAATTATTTGTTATTTATAGGACAGTGTTATCTGAACTTAAAATTTTTGTCTTACTTATCAAGGATAATGAGACCTTTTCACGTAACAGGTCTCCTTTTTCTCATGTGTCAATCTATATCTGGATTTCATCTTGAGTAAACCAAATTTACCCTAAGGTTTGTTCTTCAATATAATAACAAATTGACTTATGAAAGACATGTTCGGTCCCCAACCGTGTATCTTAATTTGAGGGATGTGCATCATCAGAAGATCCTTCAATATAATACTATTTATTCTAGTCATGTTTTTGTCTATGGTATGGTTACTACTTGTTTAACAATCAAATATATCTTATCATATTGGAATTAAATTTCAATAGATATAAAGTTTTTTTTATAACAAAAATCATAGTTGACAATATATATGTAATCTTATGTGTTTGTTTACTTTATTACTTTCTAAGCTTTTAGGATGTTGCATGTTTCATCGAATGAAATTTTTGAATATATTAAAAAAAGTATGTTTAGTTAATTTTTAGTATTTTTAAATATTAAAATAAATTTAATAAAAAAGAAGTTTGGATGTTGCATGTTTCATCGAATGAAATTTTTGAATATATTAAAAAAAGTATGTTTAGTTAATTTTTAGTATTTTTAAATGTTAAAATAAATTTAATAAAAAAGAAGTTTTATAAATTTCTCTTACTAAAAAAACCTAGACAAAAAAATGTATGTATTTAGTATTATAAATAAATAAAAAAATTCATAATTTGATATAGTGTATGTCTTCTTAAATAATAATAGTTATTACTATTAAATGTCCGGTAAGATATCCGTTTTAATATATAAACAACATAAATATAAAAGTTGTGTTTTATAGGAAGATTTTTAATTTTTCCCATAATCGTACTTTTGTTTTAAGACGTACCATCATACTTAATAGCATGTAAATCTTAACAAAAATATCCTTGATTTGTTTGTTTTTATTATTTTTAAAAATATTTTTAAATTTTAAAATAATTAAAATAAAAAATAAAATAGAGTTGTAGTGGAAATTAGACAGTAACTTCTCATATTTTTATGAGAATACAAATTTTTCATCTTTAACATGAAAATAATCTTTGTATAAACATGACCTGATGAATAAATAACATGTTACAAAACGCTTCATACTATTTGTTCTTTTAATAAATTATTAGTATTATTAATAATGTCTTTTATTAATATTTGTGCTTTTATTTTAATCATTTTACAGCGGAAAGGTCACTTGAATCACAAGATTTATGCTATCCTGTGTCTCATTTCTTTATTAGAAGTTAATTATGCTCATCATAATAAATAAGTGTTTATTCCATTTATAAATACTAGAAACTAATGTACACTTTTATAATTCTAGGAACTACTTTACTTGACTAAATGAAGAGTGTTTTTTCAAAAATTATTACCCAGTAGTTTAGATAGTTTTACTTGTTTAATAACAATCAAATAATAATTATTGTCCATATTCACTTAGTAATTATTAATAATATCTAATAATAGCATGAGGGTATTGGTTAATTTCTAATCTCACTTATGAAAAAATAAGAATAACTTTAAAACCTAAATGGAATTTATATTATCAAATTATAAAAATTTATATTGAGAGCAATAAGTGATACCTTTCTATATAATATTTATTAATACTTTTAATATTTTATAACAAAAAATTCAAATTTAAATATAATGACTATATATACAAAAAAGATTCAAAATTTTTTATTTAATAGATAAAAATATTAATATAAAAATATTATCAGAATATTTAAAATTATTTCTAAATTATCATATATTTTTAACAATTTCTTATTGATTATAATATAAATATTAATATAAAAATTGAGAAATGGACTCACACAGTGTTAAAGTTGAATGACCAAACTATGTATTCTCTTTTATAGGATAAAAATATATTAATAAAATAGAAATAAAAATAATTTATTTACTCTAAGAGTAAGTAGAAAAGACTTACTCCTTATTTTATTTCTTCATTCTCTTGAAATCTAATAGTTGTAATAAGTAACTAATTTTAAATATTAGATTTCAAGAAAACGAATGATGAAGATGAAGAATAAGTGAATTTATTCTCTTAAGAAAAAATGAATTTAATTTTTATTTTTTTATATTATATTTTTTCAACATCAAAATTATTATTTTAAATGAAACAATACTTAATAAGATATTATAATATAATTTTAAATTAATTTAACAAAAAATATTAAAATAATTTTTTCTTTTCATTTATTATTCAACATTGAAAATATTTTTTTTATTTTTTATTTTATATTTATTTTTTAATATTAAAATTTTTATTTAAATAATATTTTAATTCAAAAATATTTATTAAATATATTTAATATATTAAAAATAATTTTAAATTATTTCAGCAAAAGTAGAATCCATTTATAAATGTATTCTCTTATCGTATTAGAAACATTTTTTCTATCAATTATTATTGTGTCATTTATGTCAAAAATTATATAAGGATGAAATTGATATAGAAATATAGTAGTCATATTTTTTTAAAAAAACCAATAAAATTAAATAATATAAATATTTCTATTTTGGTGTGTGATTTAAGATTTAAATGTCTTAAAAAAAGAGTCCATGTAGTACAAAATTAGAAGAGAAAATATAATTTAAACAAGGAAAGAGACATTAATTTTTTTATTAATTTAAATTTAAATTTTAGGTTTAGTTAATAATAAATTTTATCTTAATTTAAAATTTTATGATTTATTAACATATTTTAAAACATACTTTGTTACATTTTGTAATTCATATTTATCAATTTTTGGCATTATTATTATTATAATTTTTAAATAATGATAATATATCATCCAATTTCTAAAAGAGTAAATTACACAAATCTCTTATATTTATTTTTATTACACTTAGGATTTCTTTATTTTTGAATTCTAGAAAAAAAACACCCTTAATTTTTTACCTTTATTACACCGAACTCTCTCTTATCGATCACTGACTTGGTCAACATACTAAATTATTTGTTAAACTACTAGGTCTATGACCTGCTCTCCTATTAAAAAATATATAAAAATTTTGTACCTATGTTAAAGTAAACAAAATCATTATTATAAAAAAAATCTCAAGTATTTATAGAAATTATATATATACACTCCTCAAACACAACAAATTAAAAACATAATATCAAAACTATATCAACAATCATTTAATAACAACAAAGAAAATTTTGAAATATAAAAAAATGCTATAAATAATGAAAAAATATAATTCACAATATATTAATAAAAAATATCATAATTAATAAATAGTTAAATATATTTTTTATTACTTTGAAAAAAAATTAAATGACCCAAATCGGATCATTGGTTTGATCACCCAGATTACTAGTTTAGACCAAGTTACTAATGATCGATTGAGTCATTAATCTAAACCCAATTAAACCATATATTCTAGGATCAGTTGTCCAGTTGACTAGTTGGTTTTTAAACTATGTTCATAACAATATTTTATGACAAAAAGTTAATTTAAAATAAAAACATGTTATGGTTAAGATTATGTAATAAAAAAATTGTTCATATAATATTTTAGAATTTTATGGTAATTTTTCTTTTTTATTTGATAAAATATTTTATAATTTTATAAAATATTTATTTTTCTTATTTATTCATATAACAATATAAGTATTAATATTTAAAATTTTTAAAATAATTTATAAATATATCATCTTACACAGTAATATAGTAAAATATTTTTTAATTTAATTACATGTGTGTCTTGGATTAATTACAGTATAAAATACTTATAATACATCATATATTTTCTAAAAATAAAATTGATACAGATATTTTTATAGAAACCAATAAAATAAATTAAATATAGATATTTTGATTGTTACTTGCTATTCTTGTCCTTCTTGGAACGGTATTATAAAAGTATATGTAAAAATGAGAATTGAATATTGATGAATATGAGTACAGAAAACGCAATTATCAGTTTATAAGTTATAACTATTATTGCAATATAAAAACTTTAAAACTTTAAATCATTCAAACATAGCTATGGTGTATCGATGAAGATGAAGGTGTACATCCGTACATGTCATATTTTTATTTTTAAAAATTTAAAATTAAAATTTGTATGCTAATGCTGTATGTATTTTGTATGGATTATCGTGTATCTTTTCGGTTAAGTGTACACTTTTTGTATTACACTTAGTTTTATCAATGAAAATTTAGATAGAATTAATTTATAATCTATACAATTATATTAATAAAGAAATTTTTTTATATCAACTTTTTAAAATACTTATTCTATCCTATATCTATGTGAAAATTAAAAAATAATCTATATAATTATTTTAAAAAACCTTAGTCTTTCCAAACAAAAATTGTCACTGCATCAACCTTATAGACTTAAGAAAAAAATTACTTTAAAAATTTTATATCGAACACTTATAATTGTTCTATATATTATAATATATAATGAGAATAATATGTTTTAGTGTTTATGTTTTATGACTTCTCTCATATTAATAAATGTATATTTTTACAATTTCTTCCTTACTAGTTACCTCAAATCAATCTTCCTTAAACATTATTAATTTATGTATATATTGGATCATAAATATTTTTAATAGAAATGTGAATACACATGTAAGACAATATGTTTAACTTTATTCAAACTCTCTCTTCTCTCAATTTTCTCAAATTCATTGCAAATCTTACATATTCGTTGATCATAAACAAAAAAACATACTAAACTAAAATTATTGTACACAAAATGACATAGTGAATTATTTATATTTTATCATGTTATTAGAAACATATTATTAAAACTCTAAAATTGTTATAACATATCAAAATAAAAATGTAAATATACAAGCGTTGTCACATTTTCCTTTTTGCTAGTATATATAAAGGAGATAATTTAATCATTTTTGTCGATATTTGATTTTAAATTTTTTGTGCCTCTAGACAGAGCACGAACGAAAGGGGAGGTCAAAACAAAAGGAGAAAGAACCCGACAAAGAGAAAGATAAGGGAAAAAGGAAAAGAAAGAAGGGTAAGAAGTCTTCCTCCAACAGGTCGAAGAAGCAGAGGACCGAAGACCCTCTGCCTGCCTTGGTGATCCCCCTGCCATCATGAGCTCCTCCTTCTTTAGCGAGGACTTTGACCCTCTTGCCACCATGTACCACGTCAGTGAAAACTTGTTTGAAGTAGGTCAGGCGCACCTGACCAACGTAGACCCTACCCTCTACTGGGTGCATTACTGCGAGCTTTCAGCTTGCTTGCAAGCTTTGGGTCACCATCTCTTTGCCACTAAAATGACTAAGTTACGACAACAACTAAGGCTTTCCGAATCGCTAGAGGTGGCCACCAAAGTCGTGGACTCGTTGAACATGGAGTTGGCAGATATGAAAGAGAAATCTGAGACTATGGTTTCTGCTGAGGACCATGCCGCTGCTGCCCTCAGACAAAAAGATGAAAAAATAAAGGAAGCAATGCAGAGGTACAAGGGAGCCCACGATGCTCATAGGAAAAGTGAGAGGAGTCGCAAGTCTTTACATCGAGACCTAGATGCCGCCAAAGAAGGCTTCTTGAAATATAAGCAGTAAGCTGACAAGTGACAAAGACATTTGTGTTGAGCATGAAGCCGGTTTCCGTCAGGCAGTGCACTAAGCCTACCATTTCGCCTCCTTCCCCGAGGGTTTTAAGTGTGATTCAATTTGGGACTTCTTCGACGAGGTATTCAAGCACTTTGATGATGTGCCAGATAAGCTAAGTCCAAATAAAGATGCCCTATGTATGATGTCTGGTCCGTTCCATACTGTAGTGTGGAGGTGGAGTGGAGGATGAAGAAGTGAAAGATGAAAAAAAAAAACAAATATTTAGATACTAAAATAAAAAACACTATAAAAAACTAAAACAAAAGGTAAGTACTTTTTAGGACACAAAAGGTTAAGTAAACCAAAGATAAATTAATGTAGAAAATAATAGAATTTAGTTTTCATATTAACAAAATACAAATATTTTCAATTGAAATTTCTTAAATTTCAAGTTTTAGTTTGGATAAGGTAATTCAATTTTTATATTAATAAAATAAATTCAATTTTTTAAATTTAAATTTTTTATATTAATAAAAAATAATATTTTCAATTTCTTAAATTTAATTTTATTTTTATTTTTAAATATATATTTGGAAAATGAAATTTTAATATTAAATTTTATAGAAAATAGATATTTTAACACTACAAGAAAAATTTCAAATCAGTTGATTAACTATTGACACATGAAAAAATATCTATTTTCTAAGGGTGCAAAAGTTATTGTAAACCATTGACACATAAAAACAATTGTAGTTAATTAACTATAATTTAGCTATAAAAAATACTACAATATTAATTGTAGCATAAAATGAGTAGCTAATTAATTATGAAAATTAATTCTAGTTAATTTGTTGCTACTTTTTAAAAATTATAGTTATTCTGTAGTTAATTTGTAGTAATATTGAATTTTAACTAGGAAAATGATATTGGTAACTAATATATATTAGCTATAAAATAGCTACTAAATGTTTGGTAACTAAAATTTGTAACAAATGTTGAAAATACTTGTAGTTTTTATTATCTAATTTATAATTATTTAACTATTTTTTTTTAATATTTCAAAATTTTAAATAATCATACCTTTTTACAACACTATTCAACATTAAAAAAATATAATTAAAAAAAAATTTATTCCACAACAATAAAATTACTCCCGATAACGAAATGCACTTCTTATAATCCTTCACATAAAATTGTAAGTAACAAGATTCTGAACATTCTACTATATAAATCTATATCTAACTAATTTTGTTTCAAATATCAAATTAGATGATAGAAAAAACATTATTATTATCCTTCTAGTGACATGAAAACAAAACAACAAAACAACTTTAAGTTCTTATGTTCTTGCAAAAGCACAACAATTAATTAATCAACTACTTAATTGTTAATCAATCTAAAAATTATTTCTAACTTCCACTTTCCTTTCAATGAATCAACAATACAAGTAATTGAACCATAAAGGAAATGTCTTATCAATATTGTTATTATGTTGGATTACAGTGACAAAATTCCATATAAAAAATAAAAATTTTGGGTCTTGTTGTGGTTAGAGTCGGTGTGCTAAATTTTTGGATCTTGTTACAAGCACTCAGACACAAAGACAAGCATGATCATATGTGTAGTTTGTAGGGATTTGACAATTGTAAAAAACGTGTAAATACGGCAGTATTTATATATCAAAAGTTGGATGTGTAGTAAATTGTGCAAAATGTCCAACTTCATTCTTGAAAGTGGTGTTATGTGTAAAAAATTCTGTCTCACTGTCATGCTAAGTAGGTTATGAACTCCTGTTTTTGTGTGAAATATGTAGTTTTTTATTTTTTTTATTTCATTGTTTATATTCTAATAAAGATATTCCTTGTACTTTCTATTTTGAGTGCTAAATAAAATTTTTAACTTATAAAAAAAATATCAAAGATAAAATTAAAATTATCTATACTTGAATGCAAATTGTAACCATTCAAATCATGATATGCAAAAGCACATCAAAATTGAAATTATTTGGAAACTTTTGAGGCGAGTCTTGTGTACACAAAGGAGTAGGTTTAGGAACTCATTTGGTCTCCACAAGAAAAAAATTCATGTCAAAAGTTGAATTACCATGGCTGATTGACCAAGTGGGTTTATTTTTTAAAAAAATTACCAGATTGAGTCTCTTTTGAAAAATATTACCCATGGGTCTGTTTTGGTAGTTGACTCAGTCAAACCGCAACTCCGAATTGCGGTTTCGTTGCCACGTCAGCAACGTGATTACATGGAAGCCAACGTGGAAAAACAAGTATGAAACCGCAAGTGGGAATTGCGGTTTGACTGGTCACCGCCTTGTTGTCCAATGGAAAAACGATGCCTGTAAAACCGCAAGTCAGAGTTGCGGTTTTACTAGGGTTTAACTGGTCCCCCCTGGGTCTGTTTTGGTAGTTGACTCAGTCAAACCGCAACTCCGAATTGCGGTTTCGTTGCCACGTCAGCAACGTGATTACATGGAAGCCAACGTGGAAAAACAAGTATGAAACCGCAAGTGGGAATTGCGGTTTGACTGGTCACCGCCTTGTTGTCCAATGGAAAAACGATGCCTGTAAAACCGCAAGTCAGAGTTGCGGTTTTACTAGGGTTTAACTGGTCCCCCCTGGGTCTGTTTTGGTAGTTGACTCAGTCAAACCGCAACTCCGAATTGCGGTTTCGTTGCCACGTCAGCAACGTGATTACATGGAAGCCAACGTGGAAAAACAAGTATGAAACCGCAAGTGGGAATTGCGGTTTGACTGGTCACCGCCTTGTTGTCCAATGGAAAAACGATGCCTGTAAAACCGCAAGTCAGAGTTGCGGTTTTACTAGGGTTTAACTGGTCCCCCCTTTTACCCGACAATTGCAAAAAAAATACAAATTTCCATTCACATAAACTCACAAGTCACATCTGCGGTTTGAATTAAATATTATTTTTACCATAAACCGCATATGCGAACTGCGGTTTCTAGTAAATATTATTTTTTTAAAATTTGTGTGAATTCGTAGTACCTTACCTTGGCCATTCCGTGTCCCATTTTGTTCTCTTCTTTTTTCTCTTTGCTTTTAGTTATTGACCCCATTTTTTGTATTTTTATTTTTCTTCCTTCTTTTGAGATCACTTTCCATCTTGCTTTGATCCCGAACATCGTTCTCAAGACTGCTGCTTTTTTTTTTTTCTCTTTTGCTTCACCATACGACCATATTTAAAAGGCAAAGGAAATGCTGCAAAAAATAATATTTAAAAGGCAGAGAAAATGGTACCGTTGGCGTTGATGGGCAAGTACAGAACGTTTCAGCTGGGTTAGAACTTGCTGAGTCTGCTTCCAGCTACCAAATGCTCACTCAGACGGACGTTCTTCGCTTCCTGCACTCTCGTGCTCCTGCTCCTCAACTACACACCATTCTTTCACGTTCTGTTCAACATTTGGGGGACACCGAGATCTATGCCATCACTGACTCCAAAAAATAATATTTATTAGAAACCGCAGTTCGTATTTGCGGTTTATGGTAAAAATAATATTTAATTCAAACCGCAGATGTGACTTGCGGTTTTATATGAGTAGAAATTAGTATTTTTTTTTGCAATCGTCGGGTAAAAGGGGGGGCCAGTTAAACCCCAGTAAAACCGCAACTCTGACTTGCGGTTTTACAGACATCGTTTTCTGTATTTTTTTACCCATTGGACAACAAAATGGTGCTGATCAAAGATCAGTCAAACCGCAATTCCCACTTGCGGTTTCATACTCGTTTTTCCACGCTGGCTTCCACGTAATCACGTTGCTGACGTGGCAACGAAACCGCAATTCGGAGTTGCGGTTTGACTGAGTCAACTACCAAAACAGACCCATGCTGGTAATATTTTTCAAAAGAAACCCATACTGGTAATTTTTTTAAAAAATAAACCCACTTGGATCAATCAGCCAATTACCATTGATGCCATATTTTTAAAGAGCAACACTGCACCAACATTAAATTTACAGTTTAATGTAAGTTTATGATTCAAAAAGTAATTTTTAAATAAGTTGTTTTAGATCTCATAAATTAAATTATTTATTAAGTATCAATGGACATTTTTAATTAATTGTATAGATTGTAGAATATTTAAATAAATTTAGTTTTAATTTTTAAAGGTATTTTTCTAATAAAAGAGTATTAAAATAAATAAAATTATAGTAAAATTAGTTTTTAAAATAATTTTAAACTACTTGTTATTAAAAAAATATCAATATATTTGTACTCATTGCTACTTCTGTATCCGTCAATAATGTGTAGAGATGGGCCAAACACTAACACACTTATTTGGTACGGGTAGAAAATCTAAAACGTGGAGTTATAAGATAAGTTTAGTGACAAAATAAATTTATTAACAAAACTAATACATTAATAACTAATATTTGATTCTAAAACAAATAACTATTGCTTGTCTTGACTTTACTTTCACTTTATATAATCCTTAGTAACGCTACACTAAATAAAGTCAAAAGTTTTATAAAAAATTTAAATACTTATCACTTTGTTTTATTAAAATAATTTTAATTAACACCTTAATAATTAATATTCAACTTATAAAAAATATTTCAACATAACAACGAACTTTAACACAAGTGTGAAAACTTTTGAGTGGCTCATCCATCGCATTGAGTGGACCTTTATCAAGGCTGTAGGATCTAGTTCTAGATAGTCTAACATAAGTTTTAGTGGACGTTTAATAAAAAATAAAATTTATGACTTTAAATTCTAAAGTTAAATTAAACATACACGTAATGGTTTCACTCACGCGTCTAGATGATCTTCAAGGTCACTAATGTCACTCATAATAATTGGAGCAAGGGCCAAACAACTCAAATATTCATTGTCACCTTACTAATATTTTTTATTTTTTGTAACATTCTCTTGAGTTAAATAAATTTAAATAAATGAGAAAGTCACAATTTTTCTTTTTGCATCTAGGTTTAATGTTTAACTTATAGTATACATGATAAGCTTTTGTGAAAGTGATAGTGGGCGTAATCCATAATATTATAAAATTTGTGAATTTTTTTTTTTTACATATGAGTTGAATAACAATATTTTATAGGTATTATTTTACACGTGGTTACATATAATTGTTTTTTTTTTATTTTAAAAATTAAAGTTATGATCATTATATAAATCATTTTATATATTTGTATTTAAATTTTAAAACTCAATAAATAATATTTTAATTATAATAAGAGTTTAATTGGTATACACTTTCTGTGTAAAGATTTTTACACTGACCTCCAATCACAAACCCTTCATTTATAGTAAATTGTTGACTTCACTCGTTGGTACTTTAAAAGTTACATAAATAAAAACTCATGATTGAATGTCAATGTAAAAATCTTTTACACTGACAATATATATCAATTAAACTCTTATAATAATTATAGACATGATTATGTCAATATTATCCTTAAATAATTTTTTAAACCTGACCTCATATTATAATTAT
This sequence comes from Psophocarpus tetragonolobus, assembly GCA_037954015.1. Taxonomy (NCBI): domain Eukaryota; kingdom Viridiplantae; phylum Streptophyta; class Magnoliopsida; order Fabales; family Fabaceae; genus Psophocarpus; species Psophocarpus tetragonolobus. The sequence continues at coordinate 21,357,911 of CM075691.1, forward strand.
CCTAAATAGTTTAAATGCAATAATGAACAGCTATCTCTATACAAAATTTATCAAATAAAAAAATCTGCTAAAATTATTAAAATAATTTTTTATTAAAACAAATATTTTTTTCTCATCTAACTTTGAGAACAAACTATTTAAAATTTGGACCCATAAAATATGAGTCAGTTTTCTAGTTTTGTCATATTCATTGAAAATGAGAATGGATAAGGATATTTTTGTTTTCAAAATTCATTAAAGAAACATGTACACATGATTTTTGTTTTGATAGTAATGCTATCATGACATCTTTCGTAGAGAGTAAGACCAGAAAGAGATTCAAAGTATAATAAGTCCTAATTACATAAAGACATGTGTAGTAAGTAATTAATTAATGTGTTATCATTCATACTTTTAATAATTTTAATTACAATATAAGGTCACTTGAATCACATGATTTGTCTATTCAAATGTAATGTGCTCATTTTTTTTTTATTAGAAATTAACTATGGTCATAACCAAAGAAATGTGCATACACTATTTATAAATATTAAAAACTGATTTGCACGTTTATGGAGGAAAGAAACATGCTGTGCATTCCCTCTTCCAAATATTAATTTTATTTTACATATATGTTTTACATATACAAAACAAGGCACATGAAACACAACACGGCAAGATTCATCTTTGTTATAATTTGAATTGCAAAATATGTTTTAATTGTGTTAGTTCTTAATAGTGTCATTAGAATTACTCTTCCTAATTAATTATATATCTTTCAATTTGTTAAACTTATGCTTCAGCCTCTACAAAATTTAAAAGTTGATTTACTTATTTTTAGCCTACCTTGCATATAAAACTATTGTAAAAGTTATAAATTTTTAAGTGGTTATTCTTTAAAATATAAAATATTTATGAATAAATAAAAATATTTATGTACTAATAATATAAAAAAAATTATAGTTATTCGATCACTATTCTGACAAATTTGTTAGCTTCGCCTATCATTTAAGGATAATACATGATAGTACAAAATATTTTTAAGTGATAATACATGATTATTAAACCTTTTTGGATAACAAAAAAAAAAAGATGATATTTTATATATTTTGACAATTCCTGCTAAATTAGTCTTAGCTTGATGTTTATAATTCTAGCTACTAAGATATATGATTCATTCAAAGAATAGTTGAACGAAGAGTTGTTTGTTTTTTTTTTTTTCAAAATTTGATAGTTTTACTTGTCCACTAACTATAAAGTGATTTTTAATCCTACCCTAGTAGCTTTTTAATCTTAGTTTTAGCCAATATTATTAACATATGAAGTGATTTTTTGTTGGAGAACTGAAGAACCTTGTTAAATAATTAATCAATAAGTTTAAGATACCGTGAAATTCATATTTTATTTATAAAAGCCTATATTGAAAGTAGCTGGAGTTAATTTTAAATTATGACAAAAGTTATACCCTTTTATCTACTATTTTTAATAATCATTTTAATATTTTAAACAAAAATAGAAATATATTTAATGACAATATAACTTAACAAAATGAAAAATACCCAGAAAATAATTAATATATCTTTCTTTTTCTGCACCTGCCTTAATATATCTAACATGGTTAAATTATATACATTTTGTTAAGTTATATATATCTAGCATGGTTAAGATATACCTTAATCTATCCATTACTTAAAAAAAAACATTAATTTTCTTTGTAACATTTTACGTAAAGTATATATTTTTTAATTTTTTAAGAAGGATAAGTACTATTTTTTAAAATTTTAAAACAGGAGAACATTCTATTTTCAAATTATGTAATAGGAAAGAAACTTTGTATATGTTCATTTTCTCTATATAATGATCAAGTTTAAAATATATTCAACATACACACCAAAAAATACATTTTATATAATTATATCATAATGCTCTAAATAATAATGAATTACATTTTATATAATTGTATCATAAAGAAGAGTACTTAGGCATTGCAGGTGAAGTGTCCACTATCAAACACCAACGTGATAGTTAAAATTTTTCACCCAGGAAATGTGTATGCGCAGCAGGCATGTAACAAGACAAATGTTACTAAGATAACAATGATGTTGTTGTCAACCGTGTAACAAAAACGGTTTGTAGTTGTGTTCTTTTAAAGAAAGAGATGTGTGTGATGTGAAATTAAAATCATTATTATTTCAAATTAGAAAAAAAAAGAACATAATTAAACAAAGCATAGTTGATAAGTTTTGGTTTTTACATATGGTAATCTTTTTAGTGGAACCAAGGAGTATATAAATTGTTATAAGTCAAATTTGAAGATTTATTCCGATATTAATAACACTGAAACTAACACCATTTTTTTTAATTTTAAACTTGTTCCTAGGGTCATGGAATAAAACAGTGAATGAAGTGTAACAAGATAAATATTTAATTTGTAACTAAAAGAATAAATAAAGTGGTTGGTGAATGTTTGAATTTATATTAATCATTTTAATAATTAATAGTACAAATATAAAAATAATTGTACAAATATTTAAATCAAATCAAAATTAATGTCAACTATGTTTAGTTGGTTCCTTGATTGATCCTATTTCTATTTTCCTTTTAATTTTAAAAAATTGTCATAAAACATAATCAAGAGAAATAAAATCTCTTTTCAGTTTTTATGATGATGTATTTTAAAAAAATTATAAAGATAATACAAATTTACAAAAGATTTACCTATTCAACTTGAATAATCCTCACAAGAGAAATAAAACTTAATCCTTCATTGGTATAATAGAAGGAAGATTATAAAAAGAAGATTATATTAAGATCGTAAGATACTGAATCTGGTAGAGCCGTTTAGGCATTTTCTTATAATCTTGCAGGAAAAATAAAATTATACAATACATATATGATAAGCCTTTAAATGATCATCGCATCTCTAATAAATATTACTTAAGGCATCCAAAGATATCTTATATGAAAACTACTCCATGCTTGAAGTAAATATCAACCAGTTAAAGAAAGAAAACTTACAAAAGGGGAGAAATAGAGGGAAAAGGGGGGTTGTAGAACAACTTCTAATTTATTGATACTGGGGAATTTTTTACAAGAGATTTAGAATGAGAGGAAAAAGTTTAGAGAGAGGAAGGAGAGTATCCCAGAACCTGCTCCGCATAAGAGTCTTATGGCCCTTTTATAGACAAATGTGTAAACGGAAACCGGTTCAGAGGTAACCTTATGACTGGTAACCTGCTACGAAGGTTACTTTGTAACTGGTAACCTGTTTTGTCGGTCATTTTACCCTTCAGTCTATTACCTCAATAAAGAAGTAAAATTGCTTTGTCACAAGTAAAATTTAGTTGACTCGTCTGACTCGAGCTATTGCAGACAAATCAACAATCTCTTCTTCCATTTGTTCTGGAAGACTTTGGTTTTCATTATCATCACAGTCGAAAGGGAAAGATGTTTGTCCAAGAGTGTTTTGGCCATAGAAGCCAGTCTCTTCATAAATTTCTTTGTATAACCTTTCCTTTTCAAAATGTTTAACAAGAGAAAGGTTCGATTCTATTGGAAAAGGGTGAAATTTGTTTCCCATTATTTTCTTCCAATATAACTTTGTGTTTAGGGTTTAGGGTTTAGGGTTTTTTGTTGCTTTTAGAAGAGTAAAATCTTGGGTATCCCTTTTTGAGAAATTCCAATTTGACCCTTCTACAAATGCTTTCCAAAGATTGTATTGATACAATTTGTTTTTGTTGAGAGACAGTCCTTTTAATGGATCATGCTCAAATGAAGTATGATACTCTGGATTTGTTTCAGTGAAAAGTTTAATGACATGTGTAGCTATGCTGTCAGGGTTTGTGGCGTTTCTGGGGGAAGTGGTAATTTGTAAAGCCACATTTGTCATATGTTCAGCTTGGATGTCATTAATAACAGAATTTAGAACAGGGGACAGTGAGGAAAATCTGTTTGTGGGAGGTATTGTTATCGAATGAAGGCATCCGGCTTCTAGTAGAATCATGAGAGTTATTAACACATCCCTGTATAATTGTGGTTTAAAGGAACTCAAATTAATTTGAGCTCTTCTGATAATGAACCTTGATCTGGCAAGTACAATCTTTGTCTACTGTCTTACAATACTCAGATGACTCTAAGCAAGGGTTTCTAGTATTGAGGTAGGTTTGGGTTTTAACAAATAACCCATTATAATTTGTGTTTTCAGAGTGAACTTCACAAAAAAAATCCTGTATTAGCCCAAATTTTTCCAGAAGAATATTTGGATTTATTTGTAGAGAGATACTGTAAGCAGCAGTTACATAAGTTTGGCTCTGAGCAGGAGGCTCAAATTGTAGGGCAGTCTTGATTTTTTCTTCATCAATTGTTTCTAGTCTGACTGCCATTTCAGCTTCTTCTTTTGAATAGAAACCTTTGTATGTAGACCAGAACTGGTCTTGTTTGGCCTCAGCGAGGTCTTTGAATGATGTATAAACACCTTTGTTTTTGCCTGTTATTAGGGAAAAATGTGTAAATCCTTTCCCAGAAGGAGGGGCAGGAAATGCTAAAGCTACTCCTTTATTGTCTTGGCTGCAAAAGCTGTATAATGCACTAATAATGCTTGGTTTCACCCTTGTAACTTGGTGTTCATTTTGTGTGGTATATTTGGGAATATTCCAAATATTGTCAATTAAAACATTTAATTTGACATTTGTGTGATCTCTTCCCGGATATTGGAAGATATTTGTAAGTATTGACAATTCCTGTTTGCCAAATTTTGTATATTGTTCCGCCATAAAGGGGGACTTTACTTGTTTAGGGTCAACGACTCCTTTCTTTGTAGCTTCCATCATGCTAACCTTACAAATCTGTGTCTTGGTGAATATTCACCTGATGTACCTGGAAAGAATGTCAGCACATGTATTTTCAGATCCTTTAATATGTTCGAAATGGATGTCTTTTCTAGAAAAATTTATATAATCTTTGAAAAGTAACCACCTTTTATGAGGCTTTTTGTCATTGTTCATTTGGTTTTTCCCATAAGAAACTATGGCTTCACAATCTGTTCTGATTGTTATTTCTTGTTTATCTATCAAAAATAATTTGAATGCATCTAGTGCATGTATAATGGCATTGACCTCATAGTCGGTGCTAGTTTTATAAATTTTGGGTTTTGTTGTGTATTTACTAGAAGCGTATCAACATATTTGTTCTTCTGTTTTTTGTAAATGTTTATTTTTCTTTCGTTTGAGGATTGCTTCCCATCCAAGTTCACATCCATCACATTCAATTATCAAATAATCTGAATCCAGTGGTAATTGTAAAGTTGGTAAATTTGTTACCATTTGTTTTATTTTCTGAACTAATTTTATGTCTTCAGAATTAAATTTTCTTTCTCCTTTTAATGAAGTTTTATTATATAAAGGAGATGTGTATTTTCATAAATTAGGAATAAAGCTTCTTACATAATTTAAAAGTGCTAAAAAGGATCTAAGTGTTTTTATCTCTTTCATTTTATCTGGAAAATCCTGTATTTTCTTTGAAATATGAAACTGGAGGTTTATAGTTCCATTACCAATTTCTGTTCCAAGAAATTCAATGAAATTTTTACAAATTTCTATTTTTGATTTTGAAATTATTAATTCGTAATGTTCTAATTTATACAAGAATTGTTTTAAATTATGAAAATGATCATTTTTTGTTTTTGAGAATACTAGTATATCATCGATGTAAACACATGTAAAAGATTTAACGTCTTTAAAAATGTTGTCCATTTTCCTGTGAAAAACAGCAGGAGCATTTTTAAACCGAACGACATAACATTCCATTCAAATAATCCTTCTAAACAGGAAAATGTTGTCCATTTTATTGATTGTGGGTCCATTTTTACTTGATGGAATTCACTTTTAAGGTCGAGTTTTGAAAACCACTTGGCATCTTGAATTCGATTTATTAAAACATCTTTAGATGGAATTGAATATCTATCTTCTACCGTGTTATCATTTAATCTTTTGTAGTTATAAACCATTCTAGATTTACCCCTTTTTTGTTCAGAAGATTTGTTAACAATGAAAGCTGGGCTTCTGTATGGGCTAACACTTGGTGCTATTACTTTTAGTTTTAAAAGATTCAGTATATGATTTTCACATTCTTCTTGTTCCCAATTGTTGAACTGAATGTCTTTTGTTTTAATAATTAAATCTAGATTAATTATTTCTAGTTTATAAATTATGGGATCTCTATCCCAAAATTTTGTAGGATCTTCTCCTATTATATTTGTTTTATTTAATCTATCAAGCATTTGTTGTATGTTTTCAAATTTTATAGATTTTAGGATTTTTATTGAGGAAAAGGTCTCCACTGTATCATCTAATATGTATGGTAAATTTATAGTACAATCACATGTACAAGGAAGATTTGGATTTTTACAAGGACACTCATTATGAGGAGTATCTTGTTTTAATGAATCACCGCTAACTATTGGTGTCATTTGGGTTTTATCACTAATCATTACATAATCTTTATTTATAGTGACAAATTTGTTTTGTCCTAGGATAAAATCTAAGCCAATAATCATATTTTGTTTTGAGGGAACTAGGTTTTTTACCCTCATTGTTTTTATAAAGATTTTATGACCAAACAAGTCACAATTTGTGCTAAATTGAAGAGTAACATTGTTAACTTCTTCATCATTTATCATAATTACCCCAAACATGGTTCTAGTTTTTTGTATATGTTTGCTCTTTGTTATGTTGTGTTGTGGAACTATAATTTTGCATATGACTGCTTCAGAGCATCCTGTATCTAATAATGCTTGTATTATATTATTTTTTCTGTTGATAGTATGTTATTTGTTTTTGGAAATGTTAATTTAACTAATAATTTTAAAGTTATTAGTTGTTGTCTATTACATACTAATGAGATACATTTCATAGTTCCCATCATATTATTTTGTATAGATGACTGGCTAGACTCTGGGAAATCTATTTTAGTTTTCTCTTTTATAGTTTTTTCTTAAAGAATAATTTTTTCTTCTAGATGATTTATGCGAGTTTCTAATACCGAAACTCTAGTATCTGTTAAATCTTTATTGTGTAATTTATTTGTGTTTTCTTCTTTTTTGAAACAAGGTACTTCCTGTATATTCATGTGTTCTTTAACACATTTAATACAAAAATTTTTGTAACAAAGTCGACAATGAGCTCTTTGAGATATGTGAAAATACCTATCATAGTATTTACACAGAATTGATTCTGAGCCAGAATAGAATTGTATTTTGTGTATGCAGAGGTTTGTTTCTATAGTTTTCATTAGACAATATCCTAAATCATCTAATATTTTTCCCATTTCATTGTATTCATCACTCATTAGGAAGTCATTATCATTATTGGGATATAAATGAATATATTCATTATTTGTGAATTCATTTATTAGGTCATAAATTTTATGGGCCTTTTCTTGGTTCATTTCTTCTATATATTATGTTAAACTGATAACAGATAAAATTTCAGAATCAGTAGAAACTTCGTTATCAATGGGAAGAAGGTTCATGTGGCATGATTTTATTAATTCAGCCTCTTTTGTGTAAAGATTAACAATATTTGGGCAATCTTTTGAGAAATGTCCAGGTTGATTATAAGCAAAATATTTTAATGTTTGTTTGTAAGTTTTGTTATCTCTAAACTTCCTAACATGTCTATTAGGATTTAGAGTAGGGTTTCTAGCATTAGAAGCTCTTATTGTATAAGTTTTCTTTGGACCAAGAAACTTTTGTATATTATTATATCTAGGTTTGCTCCTGGATATATTTTTTCTATTTTTGACTCTATTTTGGGAATATTGTTGGGGTGTGTATATTTGTTTGCAGATTCCAACATCAGAATGCTTAAGTTTTTTTTTTTGTATAGCTATATGAGAACAAGTGTGTTCCATTATTTTCATAGTGTGTTGAATTCTGATTGAGAGATTATTTAACATAGGTGTTACCTCATCATTTTTCCAAGTTTCTCTAATTTTTTGTCCTAATTTTCCTGGAAGTTTGAGAAACATTTTTTCTCCTATGTTTGTATCATGAAAGCAACCAACTATTGATGCATACAAGAGACAGTCTTGACAATATTCTTTTATTTTACCGAATATTCTATAGATAATCTTTCCAGATAACCTAGATAAATCTGTTGTCTAATTGTGTTTTCATCATTAGCAGATTGTGAAGTAAACAATCTCTATATAAGGGAACAAAAATTGTAAATGTTTGGTCTTGGTTCAATTACTAGTGTATATAGATCATTGGGAAAATTTTTCTTAAAAGATTCTCATCCAGATCTAGCAATATCACCTAGATATGTTAACCATTTCTTGAGAAGATTGTACATCTTTCTCATGATGTATGCCATAATCTCGGATTACAGCAGCTGTCCATTGCTCAATGTATGTTGGAAGAAGTTGAGGATCTACACCTCCTATGTTTAAAAGTAAATTTGGGATTTGGAAATTAGGTTCAATTGGTAATCTTTTACCGTGTGACATGTATTTATTGTCACTAAGTACAATATTTTGTATAGTTTCTCGAGGAACAAATCCCAGAGAATAAATTTGTGTACCGACAAGATCTAACCGATAATTGGTAGATGTAGATCCTTCATATTCATTTATTAGACCTACTTTTGTATTATCAGATGTTGTGGATAAGACATCTCCATCTTCATTTTTGTTTGTAAATTGATAAAGAAAGTCTTCTTCTTCAATTAGTAATTTATTCAAAAATATATTTATTACATCATTAATTTCATCATTTTTTTCATTTTCTTAAGGTCGTATAACCTCGTTTGTTTCAGGGGGAAAGTTTTCCCAGGGTTCCCAGTTCAGATTGTCTAAAGTACCTTGCCTAAACATGGCTATGTTTTGTTGATGATGATTCCACTCTTCTTCAGTCATGTCATCATCATCTTCATCATAATTTTCTATGATGTTCATCATACAAATATGGTCATCGTTAGGAATAGAGGATGTACTATCTTGTCTGTTTTGTTCTAAGTCCATAATTGAAGTATTTCTGTGATTTGTGAAGCTTAAACTAAGCCCTCTAAATCTATTATGTAGAATAACAGAATTTGGATTTGTGATGGAGTTACGTTCTTCCCTTTGTAAGTGAGTTTGCCATAAATGACCTTCATTACTTCTTGTAAATGCCTGGGCTGACAAAAATTGTGTACCATAAAAGCTTATTGCTTCCTCTAATGGTCTTGTGTCAATCCTATACATGGAAGAAATATAGTTACTTATTCTTCCTATGAAAGTAATATCTAGATGTAGGTTATCTCCCATCCAATTTGGCCCAAAACCTATAGTTTGCACTTTTAGACTAATGTGACTTACAAAGTCTGGAAGAGTTAGTGTGAAGTTTGGAGCAAGATATATAAGTGAAAATGGTTTATTTAAGTCAACCTCTAAGATTCCAATAACACTTTGAGAATCATTGTTTTGAAATCTTGTATTATGGAGAACTATCAAAGCTCTTGCACCTATCATATGTCTAGCTAGGGATCTAACTCCTATAGTAATTAACCCTATGTGGACATACCTTTCATGTTGGTTTAGGAGTTGTCTAGCAGTTTGTTGAGATATTAAGGGAATTATCTCATAGGTATTATCAAGGAGGTGAAAATCTTCTATTCTCCTATATCTGTAAAGGCTCATTCTTTCAGAACTTAACCATCCTATATTGTATAACTGCCTTGGATTCAAAGAATTAATCCTTGAATTTGATCCTATTTCTGTGTTTTGATGTATATCTACTAGGTCATCTAATCTTCTGACATTAGTAGTTCTTTTTCTGTTAAGAAATCTATCTAAGATTCCTGGATGTTAGATGAGATCTTGTCTCCTGGTATGATGTTCTCTTAACCTTCGAGAAGTTCCTGGAAGCCTCTCAGGTGTTTGATTTCTATTGGTTGTACTATCCATAGAAATATCTTGTAATTGTGTTTATGAAATATTATTTTGTTTTAAATTCATATTTAACTAACAATTTTATTTGTGTTAGAGGTGTTATTCTCCTGTTTATACTGGTTCTTGTTATTAGATTCAATTGTGTTAGTCTTTGTTATTACTTTAACAAATTTTTGGGTATTTTTGCATACTGTCTTAGTTTGCGTACTTGTTTCTAAAGAGAGTTTAGAAACTTTGTTGACTAAAACATTTATATCTTCTGATATATTTTCATTTTTATTTGAATCTATCAGATTAGATAATTTTCTAGAAACTTCTTCTAATAAAGCTATTATTGTATTGTTTTGTCCTATTAATACTGTATGAACAATATCTATGTCAACAGGGGGTTTTTTGTATCCCACCGGAGGGGATTTTGTCAAAAGTTCAACAGCTGCAAGAGCTGATTTGTAGTCTTTACCTTGAAAAGGTTGTATATTATCCATTTTAAAAAAAAAAATATTTGGTCAATAAAGCAGTATAGGGGTTGTATATTATCCATTTTAATTTTAAAAAATTGTCATAAAACATAATCAAGAGAAATAAAATCTCTTTTCAGTTTTTATGATGATGTATTCCAAACAAAATTAGAAAGATAATACAAATTTACAAAATATTTACCTATTCAACTTGAATAATCCTCACAAGAGAAATAAAAATTAATACTTCATTAGTATAAAATAACAAAACTATAATAAAAAATAAAATTAAACCCTAAACTGAAATTAATGATATACAAATTGAAGAATTAAAGTGCAGATATAAGTGATTCACTGTGGGAAGAGATGTGAATATTGAGATGAGTTTGGAATTTCTCTAGTTTTTAGTTGACTATTTTTTTAAAACTAGTTTTTAGTAGAATTTCAAATTTGAGTGAGAGATTCTTTCCTATGCTTGAGTTGTATTTAGTTAATTAATTAAGAAAATGATGTAATTTAAAAATATTTTTAGACTTAATTACACATTAAGCAGTCCAATTTTTTTAATTTATGATACTATGATCTCAATTTTTAAATCATGATAATGTCACTTAATTTGTATCCTTTTTGTTAAAGTGATATTGATTGTTAAATTAAAAAAAAAGTTATCTGACACATAGCAATAATTTATTAATAATTTAGTAACATGACAAATCTTGATTCTATGAATTGAATACAATTTGCAAAACAAAAAACATACTTGTAATTAATAAATAAAAAAAAATTAGAATTTGTCACATGAATAGTCAATGCCAATTGTTTTCGGTAAGCTTTCTTTGTCATTCTTTTTTTGTGCCATGATTTCCTATTTTATATATCTTTGTACTCTTTTAGAAAAGCATATTTTGTGTTTTTTAGTTTCTTACTAATATTTTTTGGGCACAAAAACAAAAATAGTGAATGTCAATTTAACGATAATGATTACAGATTCAATAATTTTAAAAATTAAGAGTTCAGAGTAATAATTTAAAAGTTAGGGTGAAAATATCAAAATTAGAAGTAAAAAGTATTAAGTTTATTTTTAAATTAGTAGAATGTGACTTCAATGGTTAAATTTGTGACCATTTTAAATTGACAGTGATTGATGAGCAATAATTTAACAGAAAAGTAGTATAATAACATGACAAATCATGATTCTATGATTGAAATGCAATTTATATAATAGAAAAATACTGGTAATCAATCAACTTTAAATAAAAAAAAAAATTCTATTGTCATTGTACATTAAACACTAATTTAACAACCCGAAGGTCAGTTATGACCTAAGACTTGGTCGCAGTCCATACTAGTTAGTTTACTTTGTGATTTCCTAGAATAAGGAATGGGTGTATACCTCCTGTTGGTTTTTGAAGAAGCTCGACGGTAAAGGATGAAACCAAATGAAAGAAGAGACGACTATGTTGAATTCATTATTCCACCCTGCAACAGCAAGAGTCAAATTTGGACATAAATTTAACAATTTTAAAAATTGAAATTTTAAAATTATAATTTAAAAGTTGGGGTCACAATATCAAAATTACAAAAAATTGAAGGTAAAAAGTATTAAGTATATTTTTAAATTTCTTATCCAAACAATTCATTTAACGAATAAAATATTTAAATTCTGAAAAAAACATTTATTCTGTGAAATTTACTCATCCAATTAGAACTGACAATTTGAACACGTCGACATAGTCAAGACCATCAAACTTTTACAACAAAACGATGTAGGCAGACCAAACTCATATTTTATTTAGGCTGCATAATTTTAAGTTCAGTTTTATCTTATATTAGACCACAGATCAAAACAGACATTTTTTTTTAAAAAATCAAAATTTAAACTTATTAAAAAATAAAATTTGTTTATAATACAAACTCAAAGCAATTAAGAAAAACACAACAAATCATTCTAAAACACATCCTAAATAAGTCTAAAATAACATAAAAATATATTTATATACGTATATTTTAATTTAATATGCATTAGAACAATATAACTTTCACTTGTTAAAAGTATTATTAAATAATATGCAATTTATCAATGTGCAGGAAGGTTACTTTCTGCCAGGATGGTATCAGTTAAAATTAAATTCAGTGGTGACTAGTGATTTAGTTCTCATGTGTGGATTAGATGAAGTTGATATTGAGGACTTTTGGCATCTGATGATGGAAAGAAATGTTTGTGTTTATTGAAAAATGATCTCTTAATTTTCAAATAAGCAGTTGTCTTGTTCGGCAAAAGGTTTAAGAACTACCCACCAAAGTTGTGTATAAATGGGTCCATATTAGTTACAGCTTTTTGAAAATTCCTTCTCTTTAAAAAATTTAGAGTTTGCTAGGATTTTAATTAAAACTTCTTCGTTGGAACCTATTAGGTGTGCCAAAAGAATTAAAATCAATGGATTCTTTGCTTCTCTTTGTGGTTGAAGAGCATTGGTTATTTTTAATAAAATAATCATTGTCTTTCATATATAGAGATATTGTTCTTCTATAAAAAGAAATAAGATCAACTCAATATTAAAAAAAAAAATTTAATGTCTCTTTTCTCAATCCAATATTCAAGAATAAGCATTGTGGGGTTTACTAAAAGTGTTCTAGAATCATAAAATGTGATCTTTTATTAGAGTAAAAAATAGAATAAATTTTTAAGATAATGTGACATAGTGGGATCTATAAAAAAAAAAGCTAAGATAAAAATAACTGATCTTTTGTTAAAGATGTTTAGAAGTCTTTATTACTCGCTTAGTGAGAAGTATTGGGAATCAGATTTTGAACAGCATAAAGTCTCTCGAGTGAAACTTTTGTTTCAAATGAAAACGTGTGCATTGGAGTAAATAATTGCAACATGCCTAAAGCTTTCCAAGATGAGAAAAGTAGTAATCAAGGAATGGGGTCTATATTAAGGTCCTATTTGATAGAGGTTATTTATAACTTACTTAAGTTTATCTTATCATATAAGTGCTTATACAAGTATTTGAATAAATTTATAAAAACACTTATATAGGGTTCATAAATTGTTTTAAGCTTATTTAAATAATCTATTTAAAGTAGCTTTTTTTTAAAAATTGTTTAAATTTATTGAAAATTTGTACTTCCTTTAATTCTTACCTCTCATTTTATCTCTCTCTCATGGTTAAAACTTGTTAATGAGTCTCTCTCTACCTCTCCCTTTCTCTATCTCCCTTTCTCTTTCTCTTCATCTTTCTCTCTCTTGCTCTCCCTCCCTCGCTCACTCTTTCTCACCCCCCCCTCTCTCTCTTCCTTTCACTCTCCCTCTTTCTCCATCTCCTTCTCTCTTTCTATCCCTATCCCTCTCTCTCTCCATTCTCTCTCTCTATATATATTCAAACATTTTATTTCTATATAAGTGTTTTTATAAATTTGTATATATACAAATACAAATAGCTTATTGAATTTAAAAGTTTGTAGTATAAGCTCTTATGTAAGATTTTCTTATTGAATAAGTTCTTCCTAGTACTTTGGACTTATATATAAGTAGAAAAAGACATAAAATTTTGGATTTAAATATAAACAAATTCTAATTAACTAGATCCTATTTAATGTTAACATTCTAAAAGTAAGCTTAATTAAGTTTTCCATGTTAAATTTTCAAGCTCTCAAGAAATGAATTCCTAAAAAAAGTTATTCTTGAGCAAATACTGCTTCAAAGAAATGAGTTACCATTAAGACTGGCGGACTAATATTTACCAACAAGAATTATTAAGGATAGTTTATGAAGTATATTTTAGTTTTTTTTATCAAAACAATAAAATTAAATAAAGTTAACTAATTTTGTTAATCTATGTAAAATTAGATTTTTTTTACTTATATATGATTTTAGAGAGTATAGATGAAGGCTAGAAAGTGAAGAGCTGCGTAGAACCCGGACAAATGGATTGTTAACATGTTCAGGCATCCAAACAATGCAATTCGATTAATTCGAGCCCATATTTATGAGGAATTAGGTGTAACTAGTAGTGGGTTGTGCGTCCTTGGCCCAATTAGCATCCCATGTAGTGAGACATCTTGGTCCAGTGTTATCAAAGAATTTTTCCTTGCACCCTCATAATTTCTCCCTACACCTCCATAAATTTTTAAAATCACAAAAATACCCTTAGTAAAAAGAGTAAAAATCTTAATTACCGTTCACACACCTTTCTCTTCCTCTTTTATCTGCACCTCTCTCTCATTCTCGTTTTCCTCTTTCGTCTCTCGCACCACTTTCTCCATTGTATTAGTGTCTTTCTTTTCTTTTTCGTTCGTGTGTTTTTGTTCTTCACGTTGGCATTTGCGTTTGTTTGTGTTTTTCGTGTTCAGTTTTGTGTTTCTCTTCTCTCACTTGGTACACTATCTTAATCCTTTTGCATTTTTACGGAATCATATGTTTTACAAATTTATTTACAAGTTCGAATGGACATATCCAGAGTTGTAAAAAAAATTGCAAATTTTTTTACAAGTCTGAATACCCCTGTTTGGACTTGTAAAAAAAATGCAAGTACTAAGTCCAGACAGGCCCATCTGGACTTTGTAATTGAATTTTTTTTCATCACAAACCAAATAAAAACAACAAAGCAAGGAACAAATCTAGATAGGAAAATCTACACCAAATCTAGACTCAATCCGGATTTGGTCCGTGTACACATTTTGGATTGTTCGGATATCACCATTTGGATTGAGTGATTACACATCTACAAAGGAAAACGAAAGTGATAACGAAACCATACCTTCAGAAGAGGAGAATGAACCGGACGAGAAAAGGGGAAGGGGGTGCAATGATGACGGATGAACGAGACGAAGACGAATGGGATGATCTTGACCGCGAACGAGATGAAGGTGCAGCGACAATGGCGAAGAAGAATGGGACTAGACTGGTGCAGGGAGAATCACAAAAAAGAAGGAGGTGCAAGATAGTTTGCTTGAAGTTGTGGTGTCCATGGGGAGAAGAAGGACAAAAAAGGACTTATCTTTATTTTTTTACCTAAGGGTAGTTTAGACTTATTCTACATTTATGGAGGTTCAGGGGGAAGTTATGGGGGTGCAGGGAGAAATTCCCCTATTATCATCATCTGCAGCCCAGCTTCATTGCCAATTTGAAATGGAATTGATGAATAATAATTGGTAATTGCTTTTAATACCCCCTATATTCTATTCGCACCCCCAGACTTCACAATTTTTTTCAAAACCCAAAAATACCCTCCCCTTTTCTTACCCTACTTAGTTGATGAAGTACATCATAGCAGTTGCACACGGCACCACCGCACCTCTCTAATCGCCGCTTCAATCACCTCTCCGCTCAGCGCTTCGAGCAACTTTTCAGTCACCGCTTCAAGCACCTCTCTAGTCACTACTTCGAGCATATTTCCAATCACCTCTTCGAGCACCTCTCAGCAAGTATGTTCCAGAAAACATGATTCGGAAGGCAAATGAGATTCAGCAAGTATGTTCTGGACAACATGATCCGGAAGGCAAATGGGATTCAGTTAGTATGTTCCGGACCACATGATCCAGGAAGCAAATGAGATTCAGCAAGTATGTTCTGGACAACATGATCTGGAAAGTATATAATGTATTCCGGATCAATTGATCCGGAATGCATTATATACATTTCGGATCAACTAATCCGGAAGTGGATCAAATGTGTATTATTATTGTGAGTTTCAAATCAACTGATCCAAAACAGTATAACACTTGTGAATCGACGTTAGTATGAATAAAAAATGCAAACAAACCCTAAATCATAAATCCTAAAGCGTAAACTTTAAATCAAGAAAATCAAACTTGAATAAAATTGTGTTTTCCTTTTCAAATAATGCTTAAATCAACTAATAATACCCTATAAAGACTTATAAGAATGATTAAGAATTTATAATAGGGCAAAATGTGACAATTGATGTTTAACATATAAGAGTAGCAAGAAAAACCACAACAAGACAAGACAATAAAAAAATAAATTCAAAATTTTAAAATCAAATAAGGATAAGGGTATATTAGAAATTTGCAAAAAAATATAAACTTTGGGGGTGAAAATAGAAAATGGGGTGTGATAAAAGAAAATGTCATAATAATTCCATCCATTCCTCTCTGCCTGAACGTGTCCTTGGAGGATATGTGGTCATCAAGAGGCCCAATGCAATGTGGCCCAAACATGAAATTTATATGGGCTTGAGGAGGGTTCCGGAAGTAATTAATGGCAGGGCTGTTTTGGATGCGGACGCTAGTAGGGCTTGATTGAAAGAAAAAAAAGGGTCATGAAACGCAACGATCACTTGAGTGCTGTAGCGTGGAGATTCCAATTCAAAACGTTCCTGGGTGGCTGAATCGACGTGATCCGGTTTCTGCCTCAAAATAAGGATTTGTGCCATTTCGAAATATATGACTTATCTGTGAATGCAAGTATGTATGGGGAGGAGGTGGTCCCGGAATCATGCAATTTTGAGGGTCTAATCAAAGTTTCTATCTATTGTTGTCCAAATAATAGCAAGGATGGTTGACAAGCAAAAATCATAATTCCATGGGGGCTTATTTGCTAAACAATTGAGAGGGACTGCATGATCTACCTATAGGTGAAGACCATTCCTTTGAAGCTCTATTGGATGGATTGGCATGTCCTATTCGTGAGGGCTTGGAGGTAGAAGTATCAGTTTTACCACAAGATAGGAGTGAGTTAGATCATGCAGAGGTTGTGATTTTGGATTAGTTGATTATTAGTTGATTAAGGTTTGTAAAAAAGTTTGAGTTTGAATGAGGTGATTTGGACTAGCAAATTTTGTTTTACAAGTTCGAATCAGCTAATCTGGATTCACAAATTTTTTTACAAGTCCAGATCAACTAACTGTAAAAGAAAATTGTGAGTCCGAATTAGCTAAACTAGCCTTGTTAAGAGCTTGTTTTTGCAACATCTGAATTAGCTAATTTGAGCTTGTTAAATGTTTTGCTGTTTTCGAATTCCACTGAGTTTGAATTAATTGCAGAAAGCAAAATAAAAGTAGACTAACAACTATGTTTAGGAGACGAATCCATATGCAAAAGGGTAGGGATGACAAAAATACTTGTACCCGTGGGCACCCGCCCTCATTTTTATGGGTATTACCCGATTTGACCAGGTATGGGTAGGGGTACAAGTATTACCCGATGTGTTAAACTAGGTACAGGTACAGGTATGGGTATGTGAATACCCGCCCTATGCCCGAACCCGTATCAGCTCCGTTATAATTTTAATGATTATATTATAAATTTAAATTTATATATTTAATTAAAAATTTTAATTCTTAAACTTAGTTTATAATTTCTTGTTATTAATTATTCTTTATATACTTTTTAAATTAAAATATAATTAATAACTTAATATATATATATATAATTTATTTAATAATAAATAAGTAAATTTAGATTGTAAAAAATAATATGAAGGGTACCTGTGAGTGCACCCAAACCAGAAAATACCTGGACAAGGATTAAAATTTCATACACGCTCTTTTTATACTCAAACCTGAACCTACCTCGCACTTTGCGGGGACGAGAACAGGGAAGGTCAAACTCGCACCCGCTCCGCCCCGTTGCCATCCCTAAAAGGGAGTTCAGATCGACAGTAGGCGTGACCGGGGGAATCGCAACAGAAGATGAAAGAAGGAGATACAATGAAAGTGAAGAACAACTAATGATGGAAGAGAAGTAGGTTATTAACTTTTTTACCTAAGGACATTCTTGCTATTTTAGAAGAGCATGGAGGTGTAAGGAGAAAATATCATAATGATGAAGCAATAATTCATAAAATAGCTGAAATTGAGGCTCAAGATAAAAGGAGGATTATGAGAATACTATTTAAAATAATGAACATCCTATCTTATAACATTAGGTGTATAAGAGGGGTGGGGGAGAAATAGAGCTCTATAAGAAATTTAGATCTAAAACACAATGTTAATGTTACATGCATACAATAAACTAAAGTCTAAAATGCAGAAAGAAAGATATGTAGTGGATTATGGGGAGATTCTAAACATGGACAGGAGAGTAGTGTAAGAAAATAATCTGGATGGAGTTTGTTGTGTGTTTGGGATGCTTAGAAATTTATTGTTTTTGAAACCTTTTATGGCTTCCGGTTTCTTAGAATGAAATGAAGGCTTAAAAATGAGGCTATTGATAGAATAATTGTTAATATTTATGCACTTTGTATAAGAAAAAATAATTTATGGAACATTTTGGTAGAATATAGACAGTGATTCAAAGACTACAAATGGTGTGTAGCAGTAGATTTTAATGTGGTCAATTTGAATGAAAAAAGAATGGAACAAGATGGCTTGGTTCATCTCATTTGGAAGTTTCTAAATTTTAAAATTTCATCCTTAATGTGGAACTTGTGGGTTTCTCCTTCTCTAGGCATCGGTTTACTTGCTTTAACGCAAGGAGTAGGACATGTAACATTTTGGATAGGCTTCGAATCTAAGAGGATTGTTTAAAATTGACCCTAAATACTATAACTTTCACATAACTATTTTGTACATCACTCAAAAAATATCACTATGTATCTTCAAGGAATAAGTAGTTATGTATTTATTTATATATTACCTTTAGAGTCAAATAGCATAAATCCTAATGGAATTTTGGGTCTTGGATGTTTAAATAATTTATTAATTTTATCTTTGAGATTAATATAATGTAGAGAGAATTTTGAGAATGAAATTTCTCAAAGGGAAGAGAAATATAACATCCTAAATTCATAATTACAAATAATAAGATTTTAAGAAATAAAGATAATAATTTACATAGGTAGATATCCCAAAATTATCTTTAAAAAGTTAAGTAGTATGATAAATTTAATAATTTACAATATATTTTTTATGTTATATTTTAATAAATTATAATTATATTTATCATATATAAACTAGCAATGATAAATAATACAATTATCTTTTTATATTCAAATTGATTATGTTCCTCCTCCTTTTTTTTTTTTCTCTTTTATTCTTCTTATTCACCTCTAAACATTGTTTCCTGGATCTCCATCATTGTTTTCTTTCATTCTTTGCATGGTCAACGATTCGCTAAACATCACTGATGAATTTTGATGCGGCCTCTTTCATTGAGTATGCTCATACTTCAGCTGATTATTGGATGGGTCAAATAGACACTAGATGCTAGTATGTTGGAAGTATTATTTTAACTCAGTATGATGAGTATTTGGTTGTGACATGTTGAATGCTTATGATCTCTGAAAGTATAAGTTTGAAAGCAGAATGTGGATTATTAGATGTCATGTTTACATGAAAAAAGGATTAATGAATTTACTTTATGTATGTTGGAATTGTTATGTGTTACTTCTTAGAACGTACCCTTAGAGTACCTTTGGAGTATCTGTGTGTTCTATATGACTATGACATGCATAGGAGTAGATGGCAACAGTCATTCTTTGAGGAAGGAGGAACAAGATTGAAGAATGAGCATATTAGGCAGGTTTTAGAGAATGAGAATGATTTTTATTATATAACTTATGTGTATGAATTTGTTATAAGGATTAAGTTGTAGTAGTTTGAATTATATAAAGTTATGTTGAACCTTGAAGAACATGATGTGAATATATGTATGCTAGTAACTATTGGAATTATGTGTAGTACATGTGTGAATGAATGATTTTTCTGCAGGTCTTGTTCAGTGAGCTTTCTGTTATATTGCAACTTTGCGCCAGCGAGAGATCTCGCCCAGTGCAAAGTTATTAGGCAATGATTGTCACTGGGCAATGTACCTTGGGTCTTATCAGGCGAAGAGATATTTTGGGAATATCAACTATATGAGAAAATATTTGATTTGGGTAAATTACCGGTGTAAATCATATTAAGATTTTAGGGATGTTACAATAATGATAATTAACTTTTTTCTAAGCTTAAATAATTTATTGTACCTATAAAATAAAATTATTTTTAAAAATTTGCCTATTATAATAATGACTTTCATTTATGTGACTTTTTAAAGTATTAAGTAAAGTCAACAAATTCATCATGAATGAAGGGTTGTAATTGAATGTAAGTGATGTTTACACTATAGCGTATACCAATTAAACTCTTATAAAAATAAGATAGATGTTAATCCAAAAATTTTAAATTACATCGATTTGATGATGTAGCACCTCCGTTTGCCACGTCAATAGTTAACCAATAGCACTTAACAATAGGTACTAATTTGAAACTTTAAAAAATATTAAGTAGTAAAATAAAATAAAAAATTAAAAGCTTAGTTACTAAAAAAGAAAACATGTAATTTAACAGGTAAAGATACTTAAATTTTAATATTTTTGTAAGAAAATATTTTTAATTGGTATTTTCATTCTTTAATTGAAATTTATACTAAAAAATAATTTCCTAATTATTGATCCAATTCATATTAGTTTTATTTTGTTGATAAAAAATTTATTTAATAATAGGTGAAAAAATCACAAATTGTAAAAAAAAGAAAATCATAAGAAATTTCCCTTTTTATTAATTTTCAGCGGGAGTAAAAGAAAAATCAAATGGTACTAGAATATATATGATCACCATGAATTTGTAACTTCAAATCCAAACTAAAATATAATTATCATCAATTTCTAACTTCTAATCCTAACTAAAATAAATCTAAAATAAACAAATTTATTTTGATGTTGTCATTCTTGGTACTTGCTTCTTCTCATTCTTAGTAATTGCTTATGAACATTTGAATGCTTTCTTGCATCAAAGGTGGGACTTATTGCAGGTCTATATTCCGGCCATAACTCTCCAGACTTCTTGAATCTTATGCCGCAAGCATTGCAGAGAGTATTGTGCCCGGCCGGACCAGCTCTCCATTGAGGAGTTTCTGTAGCTTCACAATGGCTGCATCTTCTCACTTCAAATTCAACTTGTCTTCTCCAATTATGCAATGAAATCTGGCAAAAATCAATTTTGCAATTTGAAAAATGATCTAATCAATACATTCTGTTCTAGACGTTTTAGAAAAACTTAACTTCTTTTTCTACTTTGAAATCTTTGTACTAAATTTCTTACTTAAATTTCATTCATTTTGTAACCTTGAAATCTTTCTTTTGATTAGAGATAAAAATTTAAGTGAATTCTAAAGTTTTGAAATCATCTAGATATATGAATATTTTAGATTTGATCCGTGAATCTTGTAGATCTAGTGACACGAACTTTCACAAACTCTTTTATAGTTAAGTTTTTAATAAAAAATATATTACATATAAAAATGAAATGTCTAAAAAGAAAAAAAAATAATATTTTTATAATAACATTTAATATTTGAGATTTTATTTTTTAATACATTTATGGTATGTTTGTGTGAATTTTTAATTTTGAAATGTTTCTATTTTACACTTAAAAATTGAAATTATATTAAAAATAATTTTTAAAATTAATCATTAAGTAATAATATTTTTATATTGTTTTTATCACCAAAGAAAACTTTATTAAAAACAACGGAGCACACAAGTCACACCTTCTTGCATTACAAAGAAAATAAATACAATAAAAAAAATATATAATGAATCAACAACAAACCAACTTTCAAATAAAGGGTCTAAAAACATCCCTTTAACATAAGAATACGCTATGAATATTGCTTCATTATTATCTCGTAAACTTTAAATATATATTAAAGTTTTTATAATAATTTAAGTTGAGATAAATTTATTTTAAAAAAAATTATTATTTTTATGCAGGTTGAGTCGTAAGTCTCGGACTTTATAAAATTATTATCGGATATCTATCTATAATTCCGAATCATACTAACTTTCAAATTGCTAGTTTGACCAAGACAGATTCACGTGCAGAAACGAAAACGAATCAAGTTACTAGTACTGAGTTAAACAAGCGTAGCTACATGTTGTAAAAATTGCAGAAAACCTATTGTTAAGAATAGAATATAAATAACACTAAATAATAAATATATTTAGATAAAAGAAGAAAATATTAATGAGATGAGTAATTAAATTATTTTTTTATTAAAAAAATAAAAAATAATTTCTTCTCAGTTGTACCTTTTTATTCTGATTGCTCCAATCTGGATTTTCATCATCTGAAGTGTTGGAAAACAAGAAATCAGTAGAAGCTGGATTCATCTGCTCCCATAAATGACTCCATTGAAAGCTTTCTAGTGAGTCTTGTGGTACATAAAGAGGCATGTTTAGGAACTCATCATCTCCACAAAAAGAAAAATCTGTGTCAAAGTTGAAATCTTGGTCATCATTCTCCCGGTGGTTATAGTTGAACTCCCCATAGTAATTGGCCATAGTCATTGGTAAACAATTAATGTGTGTTTGTTTCAACGTCAATCCTGCTTTTACAATAAATTTGCGTTTAACAAAACGCAATCGCGAGACCAAACACACCCTTAGTTATAAAACAATACTTAATTGTTATATAGAGTGAGTGAGACTTAGAGCAAAGTAAAATGGCGCCTTCAACATTAATTTATAGACTCCACAAACTAAGAAAAACGGATATACTCTCTTGTTTTAAATCGGATAAGGTTGTACACTTTTTGTTTTTTGGTACCATTTATCGATTTTTACGTTACAATTTTAATTTTTAATATTTTGAATAAATATCAGTTCTTTCTCGATATACTCTCTTGTTTTATTTATCTATTTTATTTTTTATATAGGAATTTATCTTTTTTTATTATTTAGGATTTTAACATTTTGAAGAGTTTTTGTTTTATTTATCTATTTTCTTTTTTATATAGGAATTTATCTTTTTTTATTATTTAGGATTTTAACATTTTGAAGAGTTTTTACGTACTAAAAATCACTGATATATTTACATTATTTTTTTAATAATTTGCATAATCATAGTTTGCAGAAATATTTTGACTTGTCAATTAAATTTTAATTAAATTGTGGCTCGATCTAATCTCTTTAAGATATTATTATATCTTGAATTTTTAATATGTTTAAATGCATCTGATACAAAATAGGTGTCTAAATCCATCTTTACCAAATCTAACTTAAATATATTATTCAATTTTAAATTTTGGATACACGTGCATTTATAGTTTCGCTATTGTTTGTTAGTTAATTTGTGTACTTTTTTCTAGTACACTATAATATAATATTTTAAAATTAAGATGACAAAATTTTGTATATTTAATTTTTAAGAAAATAATTCATTTCTTTTTATATATTTTTATTTTATAAATATATTTTTATAAAAAAAGTGTAATCTTTAATATGGAAATATATTTTTATTTTATAAAAAAATATAATTATTGTCGATATTTTAGAGTTTTTATTTACATAATACATAATAATTACTATTTTAAAGAATATAAACAATTACACTTGAATTGATTAAATTGATTGCAATCAATATCAAATACTATTGTTTTTATAAGAATTTAAATGATCCCAATAAAATAATCCTACTACTTTTTTCTTCATTGATTTGATTATAAGGATTTTGAGAGTTAAAATCTGATTTGTTAATCTTTGATAATTACTATGACAAGTTTATGAATATTATATAGAAGTTATTAAATTTTTTAAATTTTGAAACATACTAACAAAATGGTTTGAGCATGTTTGGAATGCTAATTTTAACATCTTCAATTTTTTAAATAAAAATTATCTTATAAAATAAATTAATAAATAATAATTATTTAAATATATAATATTTAATTGCTTATTAAATAATAATATTAAGATGCTATCTGATTTAAATAAGGAAATTATTAAAATAAAGATTCATTTGAATTAAAAAAAAAGAAATAATTAGCATGAGCGTTACAAAAAAGAAAATATAAAAGAATTTATATTCAAACTAAAAGATTAGAATTTTATTATTGCAACCGAAAGAGAGGATCCACTTATTTCAAAAGTAAGTTTAGATAAAATAGTTGTTATATTTGAATTTTTGATTTTAAACAAAGATATAAATATTTATCATACTTGTTATATATTAATTCTGTATTTATAGAAAATGTATTTCATATGAAAATATAATGTAGAATTTTGATAAAATAGTCTTATGTTTTATTTAGTCTTATATATCATATTTAAGATGACGAAAGAAAAATAAAGATAAAATAATATATTGAATTTTATTAGATAAAATTAAAAGATTAAAAGATTAGGATTTTTAAATGAAAAAAATTAAGTCAAGATAATGTTACTTTTAAAATAATAATAAGATAAGAAAATATTTTATCTCAATTTAAATTTGAATAAAAATAATAATCTTTTATAGAGAAAAAAAATTAATTTTAAGTTATTATATATGTTTAAGTAATTTTCTTTAAAGAAATATAAACTAGTTAGCTATTTGTTGAAAAAACAAGAAAAAGAAAAGAACAATTAAAGTTGCTAAATTTTTCTTGAAGCTAAACATTATTTTGAAATCAGTTATGGTATAACTTAAGCCCAATTCAAGATGATTTTTGATTTATAGTTTTGAAATTTATAAAAACAAAAATTAGTTTTTCTTTTAAGTTTTTAAAAATATTATTTTTATTTCTAAATTTAAAATGTTGTTTACAAATCTTAAGTAAAACACTAGTTGGAGGTAGGGGTCGAGACAATCGTTGAAGGTGGAGTTAGTGATTGACAATCGAAGGTAGTGGTCCGTGACCAATGATCGGAGGTAGTGATTGGTGACTAGTGGTTGGAGGTAGCAATCGGTGACCGGTGATCGCCGGTCGAAGATGGTGGCCAGTGACCACTGGTTAGAGGTGGCAGTCAGTGATCGTCAATTGGAGGTGGCGACTGGTGATCGTTGATCGGTGATGACGATCGGTGACTGGTGGTAAGAGGTGGCGGTCGGTGACTTCTGGTCAAAGGTGGTAGCTCGTGACTGCTAGTCAGAAATGATGGTCAATGGTGACAAATAACGTCAAGTAATGAACTTAAATAAAACTAGAAACAAAAATCTGAAAACCAAATTTTATTGTTTTTGAAATTGAGTGAAAACTGTTTCAAAAATGAGTAAAAAATCAAAACATTACCATTTTTGCCGAACACGTTTCTGTTTTCAAAATACATTTCAAAACTAAAAATAGAAACTCAGAAACATACCTAACGGGATCTTAATTATTAGTATAATGTTGTTTATAATGGCTTTTTTTTTTAGTGAATTTTGATGTCACTATGTATGCTTTAAATTAATTCGATTTTGTTTCAAGATGTGTTACTTTACTTCATGCCTGATCTTTCTTTTGTCTTGATAATTAAGGTCTTGGTGATTGTATTTGACTTGGTCTTAAAACATTATTATAGATTGCATATACTGAATTATTGATCGTGATTATATTAAAACTTGAGAGTTCCGAGGGCATGATATACTTAACAGAGTTTAACATCTATTTAATTATAATTATAATTTATATAACTTTTAAAATATTAATTGGTAAAGCCAACAAACTTATCATATATAAAAGATTGTGATTAACTATCAGTGTAAAAGTATTTAAACTCATAGTGTATAAATGTTTTTTCTCTAATTAATGTTTTTCTTTTCTTATCATATATGTAAATAGTGTGTGTGAGATAGCTTCATCTAGAATAGAGATGAATATGAGATACATCCATCTAGGATGAGGAAGAGATTCGAAATACCTTTATGATAGCGTGAGGAAGACAATGCAACGTCATTGTATAGAATATGAGTTCATAGAGCTTTTACGAATCTATGAAAACATATTTCTAAGAACCATAGAGTGAGAGTATGTGATCATAAGTATCACTAGCTTTTTATGTGGATTGTGTGTATGCATAAGGGTGTTAATTGAAAACTATTTTCTTAGTGTATTATTATTATTATTATTATAGATTATTTGAATTAAAGTATATTTATTTATATAAACATTTTTTTATTGTGGTACCATGGTTGAATTTTTACGAATTTCACATTAGCTAAGAACAACGTTATTTAGAAACACTTTTGAAACCTGTTTTATTTACTAAGATTCTCATCTTATTAAAAGTATTGTTTTCAGAGCATGAGAAAGAAGTTTTTTAAAATCGAAAAAGGCTTGAAGATTTAGTTTCTTATTAATTAAAATTTCCTTTTTAATATTAGTTTGTAACTATTTTAGAATAAGTGTTTTTATAATTTATTTTTATTTTCTATTTATTCGAATGTATTACATTAATATGTTAGACTATTTGGTTTTTAGAAAAGTTGTTATTTTTTATAATGTTTTTGTGGTTGATTTAAGTGCGTCTCTCGTAATAAAGTGTAACCTTGGCAATGACTATGGTACGGGAAGGTATTTTTTCTTCTAAGAGTTTCAACCCCTTAGATTTTGGCTATGTTACTTTAACACCTCATTTGCTATTCACAATTAGCCTCTACAATTTTTTCAAAATCTAAACATGTCTTTACTTATCTTAACCTAAGTTTTTTTATAGAGTAGTATCCCGAGCTACTTCACAGCCGTTATGTTCATATCTTTGACATATCACTCATTACATTTTGTTCACATCAAACTTTTCTCTACGACAATTTCATATTATTTTTTTATTCTTTAAACATATGTATTTATTATCTCAACTTTTAGGAATTTTTTCTGTCATGTCTCCTCACTTGTAAGACAAAAAAATAACATTTAAATTTTTTAAATTCACTTAAAGCATTCTGGATCACATGATTTAAATTAACATAATGCATTTTGGATCAATTGATTTAAAATATATAATGTTAATTTCATATTAGGTGATCTGAAATGTAGTAGCAAACCTGGTAATTGTATTTCAAACAGACTAATATGGAATGTACAAAATGCATTACGAATCAGTGGATCTAAAATACATTGTGTACATTACAGATCAGGAGATCTAGAATTGTAATAACGTTAGCTTGTTTATATTTCAGACCAATTCATCCAAAATTGTGCACAATTAGTATTTCAGATAAATTGATTTGGAATATTAATTATTATGTGTTCTCGATTGATTGATCCAGAACAGTGTAAACCAATATTGAATAACAAGAAATGACACCAAGAACACTGTAAACCAATCCTAATCAACAAGAAACACCAAGAAAGTTATACCTTAGTGAAATTGTGTTTTCCTTTTAAATAATGCTTAAATCAATAAATAGTACTCTAAAGGCTTACTAGAACATACAATGATTAAGGGTATACAACAAGGCATATGTGGCAATTAATGTTTGGCACATAAGAGGAGCAACCAATCAAGATCATGCATAAACACAACAACACGGTAAAAAGAAAAAAGATGAATTCCAGGTTTAAAAATCAAATAAGGTTGAGGATATGTTGGTGTTTTCTAAAATATTATAAATGATGAGAATACGAATAGCAAATGAGGGGATTCTAAAACAAATTTCCTTTCACTAATTCTATTTCTTTTCTTTGTACAACTTGTACGTAAAGCAGTTTTTTAGCACCCCCTCTTTTACTATTCGTACCCCTTCAACCCTTAGATAGGGTCACCTAGCTAACTTTATGGTTGGATGCACACCTCTACCCGTCTATTTGAAATAACACGTTCATTCTCCATTTGCACCCTCACTCTTTTCGAACACACACACACACACACACATATATATATATATATATATAGAGAGAGAGAGAGAGAGATTACTTCCATATATATATATAGAGAGAGAGAGAGATTACTTCCGTTTTAGGAACTTTCTCTGTCATGTCTCCTCACTTGCAAGACAAAAAAAACATAAATTTTTTTCATTCACATAAATAATGTAGTCTAGATCAACTTATCTAGAATACATTATGTACATTCTAGATCAAGTGATCCAAAATTGTAAAAAATTTGTGTTCTAATTGGTTCATCTGAAACTATGCATAATTTGTACTCTAGATCAACTAATCCAGAATATTAAGTTTTTGTGTTCTGGTTAGTTGATTCAGAATACATTATGTACATTTTGGATCAGGTGATCCAGAATTGTAACAAATTTGTAATCCAAATCAATTCATCCAGAAACTGTGCATAATTTGTATTTTGGATCAGTTGATTTGGTACATTAATTTTTTGGTATTCCAGAATGGTTGATCTGAAATACTACAAACCAATGTTGAATACCAAGAAATGACGTACCAAGAACATTGCAAACCAATCCTAATCAACAAGAAACACTAAAAAAGTCGTACCTAAACAAAATTTTGTTTTTCTTTTCTAAATAACGCATAAATTAACTGGCAATAGTCTAAAGACTTGTAGCAAAATATAATGATTAAGAATATACAATAGAGCATAATGTCGTAGTTGAAGTTTGGTATACAAGAGAAACAACTAAGCAAGATCATGCATAGACATAGCAACTCAATAAAAAAATTTAGAATTTAAGAATCAAATAAGGGTGAGCGTATGTTAGAATTTTTTAAAATATTATAAACGTAAGAGGTGCAAATAGTAAATGAGGGAGTGTTAAAAGAAATTAACGTGTGCATAATTATCAATTGAAAGCTTCCTTTGGCCTTCGAAATGAGAGAGAAAGTCTAACACTGGTAATCACTACCAGAGATATAATTCATTATCATTATGAATTTTGTTATATATATATATATATATATATATATTCAGTATTAACATTAGTAATTAGTGATTTATTATTTCATTTTAATCAATTATACATATTTCAATGGAGATTTTTTGTTACTTCTCTCCTTTTGGTAAGATGGTAGTGAAAAAATCATCTATATACATTAAAGGAATCGTCATTATGTTTATTAAAAAAATATATTAGATAAATCTTTAAAATAGAAAGTGGTCTGCGAAATCAAATTTTGAGTTCAGAAAATGATTACCTGTGAGAAATATATTAACACTCTATTTGTCATAAAGACAATTATCCATAATTAAATGACCAAAATTCGATAACTTTAAACATATCAATTTCACTTTATACAAATTATTATTTTTATTTTATTAATTGATTTTAGCATTATTTGCAAGAAGAATTTATTATTGAAAAACTTATTATTTACAAATTATTATTATTATTACTATTATATTTTTATCTTTTTAATTAACTCATTTATTTTTATTTTGTTGGGCTCTAAAGGAGGGGCGTTTGCTCCTACGTATCTCCATGTGTAATGAGGAATTAGAGTTTACGTAATTCTGACAAAAATATTTATGTATTGATATTTTTATTTTTAATTTTAGTTTTATTAAGATTTAGGATTTTTAAATTGTTAGAGCTTATATATCCTAAAATTTAGAATTTGAGAAAGGTATACACTCAAACCAATCTGTTAGCATGTTTATCTTGCATGTTTATTTTTATTATTTGAAAGTACAAAAAAACACTTTTTATTTTTTAAAGATGAGATTGAAAGTAACAAGTTGTCACAACTTATGTTTCAAAATCTTGGGATAAAAAGATGTCACATATAATTAATTCTCTTATCTTTATTAAAAAATTACAAATAAAAGAAATTTGAGATTTTATGTTTTTATTATAAATTATTTTTAGAAACAAAAATATTATCAACTATGATAAAAATTAATTAAGAGCATAAATATTATCAACTATGTTTTTATTAGTACCTTAAACTGTCATAGTTTATATCCTCAAAATTTTATAAGTTAGAAAATGTCACATTTAATTAACCTTATTTTTCTTTAACAATAAATTTATTATTCTAGCTAAATAATTTTAAATTTTTTATTAAAATAGTTAGTATTTATTATTATTTTATTATTAAGAGCATAATTTTAACTAACACTTTTATTTTAGATGAAATTTAAGATAATAAATATTACAAATATCTCAAATCTCAAAATATAATGTTATATCTAATTAATTTTATATTGCAATAAAAAGGGTAACAAGAAAGTTAAGATTTTATATTTTATTATAAATTATACTAAATTATCACAATTTATATCCTCAAAATTTCATAGACAAAAAAATTTGAATTTAATTAATCTTATTTTTCCCTTAACAATAAATTTAGATTGATTATTCTTCTAACTTAAATTATAAAAAATACATTTTTCAAATTGTTTGTTTTAAAATAAAATTATTATTATTATTATTATTATTATTATTATTATTATTATTATTATTATTATTATTATTATTATTATTATTATTATTTCTTCGTTATAACCATAAGTTTTTATCACAACATTAAAGCATTCTGAATCTAAAAAAAAATAAAAATTATTCAATCATATTTTTAGTTTCTTTGATTTTTTTTCCTACTCTTTGTTTAGAGATTTTAGCATGCATTAAAATTAGACAACAAAACATTATTATCTTAACACTAATATAAGAAACAGATCTAACACAAATTAATCTACATATAACATTAAAGCAAAAAGAATAGAAACTAAATAAAAGAAAGAAATATATATTATACTAATCATATTTATTTGACTTTATCTATATACATGAGCATGGGAAAGCTTTTGATGAGACTTTACATGCTTGAAACACAGGAAACATATAATGAGAAGGAAAATAATGAAAGACAAAGAAAGTAGAACATATGAGGCGGCACTTAAAGTCTATTCATACTTTAATGGTGCATTTGCTTGCTACTAGTTTTGTTGACTAAATTATTGCTCTTGTAATTGCGTATGGAGGTGCTTGCTACTATTTGGGTATCAATGTTGCAATTGCATTAGTTTGTTGTGTATGATTTAGGATTATTGGAAAATTTACAAATTTTTTTATTTTTTTTTATTGTAACTATTTTTCTCATTTAGGGTGATGACTTTTATTTTAGATTAGATTATTCTTTTTGTCTCAGAAATCTTATAGAACTATCATCATAATCTTAAATAAGGAAACAAATATTTTTTTTGCAAACAATATTTTTAAAATCTAAACAAATCTTAAAGATAAGATAATATTTTATAAATAATATAAAAAAATTTAAAATTAAAATAATTTAAGTTATTTTGTCAACCGGGCCAAAGGAAAAACAAGTATACATGTTTCTTCTTACATTTTATTTATGTAAGAAAAAACAACGACAAGGTACAGTTAATTAAGAAGCTAAGAGATAGATAAAAGGCACGTCATAAATTAAGTCTTATTATTAAAATCAGTTGGTTAAACTAATCAGTTATTGGTCGCATCCATGTGTTACTAGTTAAATTGATATATATTAAAAATTTAAAAAATATATATATTATTAGCATAATTTGATGATTCATAATTAAAAAATTTATTATAGAAAAATCAATAACTTAATTTATAATTCTACTAATTAAGCATGAATATGTATATAAATATTGTTTGAATATTAGAATAAGTTAATTTTTAAGTATTTGATTTAATTTTTAGGTGTTTTATTTTTATTTAAAATATATTTTTTAAAAAGAATAAGTCCGATCAAACCAATTTAACCAAATTGATTGTAAACAGCATCAATCAACTGAATTATTAAGTGACCAAACTTAGATCAATTTTATAATATATTTGAATTGCAAGTTGTACTAGTTATTTGACCAATTCTCAACTTGATTGAACCAAGTTTATAGGTATGGAATAAATTAAACAACGTGTTTTTACATTTTTTTTAAAGTCAAATATTCTTTAAAATATGTTATAATATGAAATGGAGTGTTTGTAGAGTTCTTTTATCAAGTCATATAGCAAGTCTTTGTCTTTGTCCTTTTGGATAAATTTAATATTTATTTTCCTTTTCACATTCCATCAAATTTTTTTCCTCCACAGTACTCTACAGCATATAAATTAAAGAATGATGCTTTTACACTCTTTAAAGCCAAATCGTCTTTAAATGTATGTTATAGCATGAGAAAACGTGCTTGTACATCTCTTTTATCAAATGATATAGCAAGTCTTCGTCGTTGTCCTTTTGGATTAATTTAATTTTTATGTTCCTTTCCAATATTTCAGGTCAAATTTATTTTCCTCTTCAGCATAAAAAAGTTCACAAATTGCTGAAAAACAGCATAATTAATCGGATAGAAAAATTTAAATTATTTTCTTAAAGTTTAATTCAATAAGATTAAACAACATTTATAGATTTATTAACAATATTGGAAGACACAAATAGTAATAACTGTTGCATTGGATTCAAAACTTGATTATGTCATACAGGGAACAAATGAACATTGTTGAGTGGAAAATACTCACTTTATTTTTGTTTAGAATCATAAATAGTATTGACCATTACTACTATCTGAATCAATCTAATACCATGATTAAAGAAAGAAGAGTCTTTCTATCTTGTGCAACTTTACTTATGATTTCATTTTAACTGACTCTTGTGATATAATTAATGATAGCTTTTTGAAAAAAATATATCTCTTTCTTATTTATTATTGATTCACTTTTTTAAACTTTTATTTTCTTACCAATTTGCTTAATTATTGCATAAACACATCTTATTTAGTATTTACAAGCAACATACATAATTATTTTTTAATTTTATGTTATTATTATATAATGTTTAATATGATATTATTAAGATTAGTTTATAATGTAGAATAATATATTTTATTTTTTATTTTTTTTGAAATTATAAGATTTATAGAAATAAATTAAATTTAATTGTTAATTATAGTTATTAAAATATAATAATATAATAATATAATAATAAAAATTTATAACATAAAAAGAAATTTGATTAACTTTTATCAAACGTAAATAAAATTGAAAGGCAAGTAATGAAGTCTTATTTATTGGTTTGACCTAAGGACCTTAGTTTGCCAACATTACAAGATTTTTGCAACAGCAAACTCTGGAAAAGCACAACTCTTGTTTAGCCAAACACGGAAAATTCTAAAGCAAAATATAGAGATATATGTATCACACTACCTACATTTAACACAGCAATAGTGTTAAGAAAATATGACACCAATTTGGAACTATATATAGCTTTTCTCCTAAGTCGAACTGAGATTCTAAAGATATTTAAGTTTAATTAAATTTTTATCTCTGAAATTTTATTAAATTATATTTTTTCTTTAAAAATGAAAAATAATATTTTCGTTATTCAATTTAGTTTAAATTAAAACTAGTCAAATTTATTCTTTGAAAAAAATGTAACTTGAAATTTTAGAGGAAAAAAATTAATTTTAATTTTTATAAACAAAAGTAAAATACGAGACAAAAAATTTAATTAAACTTATTTATTATTATTTTATTATATCTTGATTTGGATATCCAAATTACATTCTTTTCAACAATTGGGTACATATATAGGACACTTTTTAATTTGGTGGCGGATAGCAAGGTTTATTCGGATTGGTCGTGCACGAAGTTGCAGAGTCTCCAATGTTACTTCTCTTATCAAACTTCTTTGAATTTTTTTTTTTAAAAAGCAAAGGATTTATTTGGGAGAACCAAAATGTTTCTCCAATACACAAGATGGGATACTCACCACTCTTCATTAGTAGTGCATATCACCTCATTGGAATCCTATCTCATATTTAACATACATATTTTTGGATTAGTATACCAATCCGACAACACGCACCCTCTATTAAAACCAAAAGAGTACATTAACCAATTCTATGAAATTACTTTTATAGACGTCATAATATCAATGGATTCTACCGATACCCTCTAAAAAATAATTTAATTTCTAGCTATCCAGATACCCCAGCACCCAGCAAGGCAAAAGACATACTTGCACATTTTCTTTCGCTTTCCAATGACCCCATGTGGCCGATGAAAGGAAAAGTTTCGTGAAATTCCCCAGAATTGATCCTTGTATCCCCAGCCAACTGATGCTACATCAATAATAAGTAATTAATGTTCAAATATACTATTCATCATTCATTGGTCTAATTAGTATCAATCATAAAATTAATTATCTTTTTATTTATAACACTTTTAAAGTATTAATGAATAAATTATTACAGTATATAAAAGATTGGATTGAAGTTAATAAAATTTTTTTACATTAATAATATGTATTAATTAAACTCATAAAATAATCTACATCCATGTTAATTTTATGAGATTTTTTATCTCTAAAATGATTTTTTGTGATGCATGCGAAGTATAAACCTGGACAACAATACAACAAAAGAAAGATTGTATAGAATTTTTAAAAAGTCGAAATATATGTAATTTGA
Source organism: Psophocarpus tetragonolobus (assembly GCA_037954015.1). Lineage (NCBI taxonomy): Eukaryota > Viridiplantae > Streptophyta > Magnoliopsida > Fabales > Fabaceae > Psophocarpus > Psophocarpus tetragonolobus. The sequence continues at coordinate 21,392,327 of CM075691.1, forward strand.
AAAAAAAAGAAAATATTAATTTATTTTTAATAATATATAATGTTCTTATTTCAAGTTTCTCAAAGTTTGCTATATATTATTAACAAATATTCCAAGCAGGATGATTTGATATCAATTCACAAATATATAAAAAAAAATATCAAATTATCTGAAATTATTTAGTGTAGCTTTCTTTTACGAGAGTTTGTAGGTTTCATGCAAGTAGTGTTTCATTTTCAAAAAAATTAACACAAATGTGATTTATTAACAAGTTTAATACGTGTATATATATATATATATAAATAAAAAAAAAGTTCAATTAATATGTATTAACAATATAAAAAAAATTTATATTAATATTAAATTATATTTTTTAATTTATATAACTTTTAAAATATTAATAGTTAAAATCAATAAATTTATTATAAATTACAGATTGTGATAGTATTAATGTAAATATACTGAATATTAATTAAATTCTGTATATATATAAATATAAAAAGTAAAGAGTAGTAGTGATTGTTACCCTTGAGTTCTCAAGCTAGAGTTGAACTGGGAAGGAAAAACACTGAGAGAAACAATAAGAATGCAATAAGAATTGCTTTCATGGTTGGAAAAAGGTTTGATATTTGTATAATAATTCAATTTTTCTTTTGCATATATGGATGCCATTTATCAAGTATTTATAGTCTCAATGAGTGAAGTGACGTGCAGAGAGAAAACTGTTACTAGTCGCACATGTCTTTGACCAAAAGACTATGATAACAAAACTTGAGAGAAAATTGTTTCATATTTATATTTTTTATTATGAATCAACTATGGATTGGAAAATATATATATTTTAATATTAAAATACAGTTTTATGCAACAAACATTTGTATAAGTTGTACCTCAAAACAGCACCTATTTTGGACCATTCATATAATCTTATCCGGCTCTTCCTTCCAATACTATGGACAAAGAATCAATATAAATATAAATATAAATATATATATATATATATATATATATATATATATATATGTTCCTAACTTCTTATCCTAAATTGAACACTTTTTTTCTAAATTAAGTTTTTATAAGATAATAATCTTTCAAATTAATGGTAAAAATAAAAATTTTGAATTTTTTTGTTTAGAAAAGAATATTTGAATAATAAGTCATTTATTTTATTTTTTTCTAAATAAAATGTTTTCACTGTATCTATCCTTTTTAACAAAGTCAATAAAACTAATATGATTAAATTACTTTCCAGTAAAAGGGATTTTTCGTTGTAAGATGAAATTCTTTTTACGTGCACTAAGAAGAGCATCATAAAATTTGTAACTGTACCATGTAACTGTTATATGAAAGAGGGTACAACTGTAATTTAAAAAATATGTAATTTACAAAAAGTAATAGGTGCATTTGTAATTTTATTTGTAATTTTATTAAATTCCATAATTTTCTCTATAAAAATATTTTATTCTAAAACTATCAACCTATAGGGGTGCAAATAGAATTTGTTGGGTATCAAAAGAAAATGCCCTGGACAAAATGGGAGAAAATAAAGATTTCTTTTTTGAAACAAAAAAGGTCAAAAAGTATTTGTTTGGAACACAAAAATTAAGCACAACCCATTGTATGCCCATAATTGTAACTCGTTTGACCCACGAAAATTCCTTTTGGCACACCCAATTGTTATTCACACCCCAAAATAGAAACACCCAAAATATCCTTGTTTTTCATATCAGTAATTTGAAACACATAAAAGTATAAATTTCAAAAAATTAATTAGGAACTGAGTATTAATTATGTTTTTCAGACCAATTGATTAGGAATTCATCTTCTTATATATTGCAGATCAACTCATAAAAAATATAATCAATATTCAGTTTCGTATCAATTGATTAAGAACATGTATCAAAATAAATTTCAAATAAAAAAGTTTGTAACAAACTTAAAATCTTTATATAACATATACAAAATATTATACTAAAAATTCCTTTCATTTCAAAATATATCAATTATTTAAAATGTCAACAAAACTGAGAGAAATAAAATTCATGAACATCTTGCCCAGCAAGTATGCTTGCCCAACGAAATGTCTAAAAAACTATAGAATTTCAGTGAAGAAGTATCACTCGGTGAGATCCTTCATTGAGTGCAAAAACAACGAAAAACATAACATAGAAAACTTTTCGCTGAGTGAGAACTCTCGCTTAGCAATATTCTATAGAATTTTCAAAACACATGCTGCATAAAATCTATACAATTCTAATATACTAATCAATCACCCTATCAGTTACCAACTAAGATACTAGCATCCAAACTTCTTATTTCAAAAGTCCAATTACAAGTTACTATCAAAAGTTATACATTTACATACATAATTAAACCCCTATAGTGATTCTCATTATAAACATATATACACAATTCATAGGAATCTAAAAGAATGCAGAATCAATTCCCATAGTTAACCATAACTTTCCTTATTCTTGAATATTCTCAAAGCCCTATAACATTACTGTTATCTGCTTCCATATTAAATACGATCATCACAATCATAATACAAACAAGCAAGGATATACTTACTAAAACAAGAAAGCAAATGAATATAAATATATTATAAATAAATATCAACATCCATTCAATAGAATTATCAAATAATCAAACATACTTATGTTTCCCCCTAAACATAAGCAATCAATACAACATGATAATATGACACAGCGTTTTCCAAAAAAATCATTGAGTTCAGATACTAAGACGACTTAATGACTTATCTTAACTGGTGTATGACGTCCACCTGATTCATTTTTTACAACAAATTGAAGTCTAGAGATACTCATCTAGTATTCTCAACTGGTGTATGGCGTTTATTAGCCCAAGTTTGAAACCCAATTGCTATCGTACTCGACCTTAGTACCAGGATCAGAACGACCTTAATTGTATCTCTAACTCAATACATTTCAAGCAAGGCTAAATTACCCATTGTAACAATCCACATCCAACATTCCATTAAATCCAAATATTATCACCATTCAATGCATTTCGTTCCATTTCATACACATCATAAGAATCAAATAATAATATATGTCCACTCCACATAACTACTAAGTGTTAGACATCATACATATGTTCCAAACACATAACCACAAACAAATTATTACACATATTCACTCCACATCATTAACAAATATTAAACATCAACACATATATTCATATTCCAATCACATAACAATAACCAAATCACCACACATATTCACTCCATATCATTAATAAATATTAAGCATCAATACTTATAACAAATGATAAAATTCCAAACACAAAGTTTTATTCTCTTGCATGTCTTGATGTAAATTTCCTCATTGTGTGCTACTCACACCATTGTAGGTTTGCCACAATGATGTGGTGCGAACCTGGACAACAAGATACAAATTTCAAGTCACATGCTACTCATCCAATATTTCTCAAGTCACTTTCAAGAGATTAAAAACCCATTCAATCATCAATACAATTCTAAAACACTTATCATCAACCATCAATTGTATAATTACATTATTAACTCAAAACATCATAAATTCAAAGAAAAATTAAGCTTCTCTTACCTATTTCTGTTTTAAGCTCATTTGTGGAGAAGAGAAGAATTTGAGGATCAAGCTCTTTGCCTTCCTAACCCATTTTCTTAATTGTTGAAAGCTATAAATGCCCTATCAAAATTCCAAAACCAAATAGAACTAGAGATATTATAAATTCATGGTTAACTCTCTCATATAGAGATCATGCAACCCAAAAGAGAAGAAAATAAATCCAAGGAAGTAACATAATCACTTACCCAATAGAATCAAAGGTTAAGGTAAGGAGAAATTAGAGAAATCTTCTAACCTCCCATGGTGGATTCCACTTGTATGCAAAGAAAATAAGAAAAAGGGGTAGAGAAGAAGAGAAAAGATTTTGAGAATAAAAAGAGAAAAGGGGATGATAAAGAATGAGAGAAACATGAGGAACAAAGTTGACTTTGATATTTAAAAGGGTCGGGGTTGTATTTATTAAATCTCAGTTTTTTCTAATTGCACCCCTTTTTAAAACAATATTGAGATTATTGAAGAAGATTAGAAGAAACTTTGATGGAGCTACCTCAAGTCTTAGTATTTTGTAGGTTTTGGTTTTACTCATCTTAATTCATTTCAAAAAGGTATATTACTTGTATTGTGTGTTTAACTAGGCATGAGTATGTGGTTTATTTGTTTGACTGTTTGATTTTTATCATTTTTATGATTGATTCAAGATTTTTATGATGTTTTGTTGTTTGGAAAGCATAAATGTCAATATTACTAAGCTAAGTGTTGATTTACCTCAAGGGTAATTAATTATGTAAGTTGGTAATAAATTACCTTAGTTGGAACAAGCAAAAAACTCATAAAATCTAACTTTTATTGGGAGTTAATTGATTACCCTCAAGAAAACTTGGTAACTTATTGCAAGCTCGCAATAATTGATTACCAATTTTAGATAATCAATTATCGTAGAAAAGGTGTCATTTTGGGTTATTTTGATTGAACTACCAGGTAAATAAGTGTTTACAAATGGTAATCGATTTACCTAGGATTTTACTAATTTTTAAACCATTTTCAATCATATTTCTTTAACAAAACAAAAGGGTCTTTAGGTTTTCATGAGATAAAAAGTGAATTTCAAGAAAGAAAATCTTTAAAAATGAAAGAAAACCCATAAATGCTTTTAATGAGTTTCAACAATCGTTGATTGAAGGAGAAAGAATCAAAGAACTATACTATTTTTTTTTTGTTTTAGGTATTCTTCATGCAAGATGATATTACTCTTAACCAGATCTTTCTTTTTTTGTGTGTTTGATAATCTCTTGAGGCATGTTCCTGAGATTATTGTTGAATCTCGTGATGGGGTGTTATGAGTAAGGCTATTGTAAGTAGCAGAGTGTCATGGTTTAGCAATCTCTTATGGAATGCAAAGGTATGCCTCTTTTTGTTGTGTGTGTTAAAGATTTTTGTAAATTGTATATGTGTGGTGTGCATGTATATTATTTTAATGGATAACAAATTGGCAGAAGGTTGTATCTAAAAACTGGATGTAAGTCATTAAGGATGAGCCAATATAAACACTCGTGTTAATATCTCTCTATCCTTACTCTTTTTTATTGATTAATTTTTTGTTGAATTTTACTACATTGGTTAAAATCTTTGTATATGTAATTTTGCAATCTTGAATTGGTTAATTGGATATATTGCAAATATTGGATTAAACACATCATTGAAGATTTTATATTGGTCTTGGTATTGTGTCTATCTTGGGAGAGTTGATTCATTGTGAAAGTTCAATTTTAATTGATTTTGTTTTAGAACTCTTAGATAGACTGAAGATTTCGTGAAAGGGGTAATTTTGTTTTTGCAAAACTCTGATATATTGCGACAATTGTATAAGACTTTTTGGAATTTATTCAATCCGCCTTCTAGATTCCCCCCTTGGACCAATAAACAAGTCCACTAACTTCAGCCTCAACAGATCATTTACCACACCCCTCACCTTATTAAGCTCACCTACCCTTTTTCCCATAACATTCCTTAATTTCTAATACATCTTTACCAATTAATATTATTGTCCAAATGAATAGAAACTTAGAATAAATTTTATTTCAATCTTCCAAAGGAATTACCCAAATACTCATTAGTGTTAAGCAACATTCCTCCACTAATATCCAAAATACACATGGGGTTAAAGAAATTTCAAACAAAATAAATCATGTTATACATTACACAACTCACTAACCAAACTGAGTCACCGTCGCTCAACGAGGACCCTGAACTAAACTGTCCCAATTAAGAGACTTCACACAGTGAGATACATCGCTGGACCAAAAAACCCAAATTAATTCTTGGCAGAGAGGAATTCGCGTTGGGCAAAATAACCTCACTAGGTGCAATTCCCATTAAATTCTAACATGAGACAACTTTTCACTAAGCGAGACCTCTTGCTGGTCACAAAGCTATAAATTTGTCTAATAAAGACAAACTCTCGCTAGGTGAGACTCACTGCCCATTGAGGCTCTACAGACTGCTAAACGCGCAACTGCCTAACTTTAACACTCAAGGCACCATCTATGTCGTTCCATCTCATTAAACTTTCTATCCTGAAACATGTTACCATATCCTATATGCCAAGTAGGATTTTTCAGCATAACAAGCATAAAGTCTAACTGATTCCAGCATATACCCATAGACTATGTTTCGCTCAAGTATTTCATAATTTTGCAATTAAAAACAAAGGTCACACTAGTTAACATTATTGACACATCTAGTATATATATAACCTATTTATATGTTTAAGTTTCTAGGTTTAATTACATACATTCAAGTGTCACATACTTTTCAAGGAACTTATAATACTAACATCAAAGCATACTCTTATACAATTCAACCATTACATAACTTCTTAAGTTACATACACAAGTCAAAATGTAATCTCTAACTCTTGAGAAATCATCATCCTCTTTAGTCCAACCCCTTCTGCCTTTGGGAACCACTATTGCCATTTGCTCCTATGCAAAGCACAATCATCATAGTCAAATATAAGACACATACAAGCAAAGGTAAGAATGTAACATCTTAAAAATGCACAAATCATTAAATTACACAATTCCAATAATCAGTTTCAATTAATACATGGCTACTAATGGAAACAACCACTGTTATATTCCTTGAACATAAGCATTCACAATATTCAACTAATGTTTTCTGAAAAGACTTTATTGAGTTTGGACACCAAAGAGGTCTAATGACCTTATCTAATTGGTGTCGGGCATCTACCTGACCCATTATGAAAACCAATCAAGTCTAGGTCTACTCATCTAGCAACCACTACACTATTGTTTGGCGTCTACTTGACCCTTCTAACAACTAATTGTTGTTTGAGTATATCCCTTAGGTACCCCAACTATTGAGTACCGGGATCATAATGTAAATCGCTTATGTAGCTCCACTTGAATATCTGGTACTAGCATTACATTAACCTTAGTTGTGTTTCTAACTCAATACTCCTCACCATATATAAATATATTTGCATCAACTAAAAAGATTCAACGTACACGTCATCATCTTGCATTACAACATAATTCTAATTATCATCAAAATCAACCAACCATCAGTTTTTCACATTATACAACAACACTACAATTATCAATCCTACCAGCACAACCAATTTCACATAATTATCAAATTCAATTCAAAAGTTCAATAATTACATTTTATTAATCTCACAACCATTATATCATAATTCTTCAAATTAAAAACACAAATTTAGCTTCTCTTATCTATTCCTCCTTTTTCAAAAGCTGACTCAAACAAAAATAGGAGAATTCGCTCAAAGAAATCTCTTAGAACCTTGACAAGAATCCCAAATTCAACAAGAACATACACTGATTACCACTCAAAATTAAGAGCAATGAAAAAGTTTTGCCATATTCGACCCCTAAAACATCCACCATGAAAGGGAAGGAAGTTGGTTGTGTAAGAGAGAAAGAAAGACACGGGGAGGGAAAGGAAATTGTAAGAAGAAAGAAGAAGAAGAAAGAAGATGGGGTAAGTTTAATGAGTTCAACTTGCTATTCGTACCCTCCTAAATAGATTTTCGAAAACCTCTCAAAATTTAACCAAAACTCCTCAATTCTAAGAAATAACAAGTAAACTCACCTTTTCACCCTGCTAGTCATAAATAAAAATCTATCATCTCCCATTGGTATAATTTCTAACATCAATTTCTTCTTAATTGATTTATAACTTAAAACTAAACGTTAAATTTAATTTCTTTACTGTTCATTTTTCCCAGACTAAAAAAATAGATATGTCCTTACACTTCTGCAATTTAAAACACTTAATTCAAACAAATTTATAAATAAATATTCATATTTTAATTAAAATATAACATAATTATAAACACCACCATAGAACACCCCATTGTTAATTAATTAATAATACTTAAATTAAAATTATTTCTCTTTTAATTACTTTCGTATACTTATAAAATAATAATTAAAATAGAATCTTACAAAATTCAAATAACATAAAAGGTAACAGGGGTGTTTCAAAATTTTAAAAAATATATTAAGCAATTGTGGGAGTATTAGAAGATAATGCCTTGACCCATCCAAACCCAAAACCTGAATAAACTGACAAGCAAATTGGGCGTCAATGGATCTTGCAATATATTCACTGAAAACGCCTACTCAATCTATCACTAAGGCAACATCACTAAAGATCCTAGCCTTTAATTAGGTTGAAACCTTGAGATAATTTTGTAAAAATATAAATAAAGGACTGTGATTCAACTTCAGTCTAAAAGAGTTTTATTCGGTTAATACATAAGTATTAATCTTTTAAAAAATTAGTTAAAAATAACTAAAATATAATTAAAGGTGTATAAATAAAGATTAAGACATTAATTAGTCTTGAACACAAAAAGTCCATCAATTCTAGACTCAATTTCAGCGTCTATAAATAAGGTTACTGTTCTCTGTGAGGCATCCAACCTCCGCATGATCTTAGCGAGAAGCATTACCCTAAACATTTGAAACTAAAATATCACACAAAAAGTTGTATTATACCTTGTAACATTTGTGTAAGTATACTAGATAATCTTTAATTTTGATGGTGGGTGATGGAGATGCCTTTGTCCTTGTATGAGGTTTTGATCTTTGAAAACATTTTTACATACACTAAATAAAAGATTAAACTAATCATTATTTTTTTAATACAAATTCATTAAATTTGTATATATTTATTGATTTAGATATAACTAACACTACTATTTTAACATGTTTGATGCATAGCATAAGTGCTTATTTTATATAATTAATATTTATCATAATTAAATATTTTAAACGTGTGTTAATGAACTTCATCAATTCTTCCTATTAAAGTTAATTGTTGTCATTATTGGTGTAGTCAACTTTTTTTTTTTTTTAACTTAGGCTAAATTATAATTTATGTCGCTCAATTTATTCAATTGGTGACATTTTGTCTCTCTATTTTTAAGTGCTTATATTTTGTCCTTTTATCTTATAATTTGATGACATTTGAACCATTGATTAGAAGATAACTGTGAATTGTTAAACTATTAACACTGACTTTTCACATGACTTGATTAAATGACTTAGTCATGGGTAAAAAACTTGAAACTTTAGTTTTAAAGGGAAAAAGTAGACTCAAAAGACTAATTCTAGAAAAAAGAAAAATCTTTCTCCCTTATTTTTATGCAAAAATTAATTTTTTACCTATGTGTCAATGTGAGAAGTCATTTAATCAAATCATGTGAAAATTAAACGTTAATAGTTTAACCGTTATCGATATCATCTAATAGATTATTCAAATGTCATCAAATTATAAAAAGATAATAAAATGGGAACAATTAAAAATAGAGGGACACAATATCAACAATTGAATAAATTGAGAGACACAAATTATAATTTGGCTTCAAGGGAATTATTGTAGATAATGTGTATATCAATTTGCTTAATAAAATGAAAAATTTATAATCCTAAGGTAGGTAGAAACTATTGGAAATAATATTGGATTGGTATTAATCAATTATTTTTTATCATTATTTGACAATTGAAGATATGGTGATAATCATATCTTATAATATCTTTATGATTATTTGAATAAGATTATAGTAAGCTTAACTCTGTTATGGGTTCAGTCAATCATAAAAAGCACATTTGAGGGGTTCCTACCTACCCTAGAGGATTATAAATTTGTCATACCATTAAGCAAATTAACATGTACACATCTTCTAAAATAATCTCTTAGAATGTAGATAGTAAAACCCTCAAGAGTTCTTACTGAACTTATATATTTATGATAATAATCAATATATATAAGGTACACAAATTCTCTTTTCCTCTATCTTTTATATATTTATTCTCCATACATACTATAATTTTGTATCTATTGATTTTTAAGGTTTTTTTATTTCCATCAATTGGTATCAGAGGCAAATTAGATACATATTATGGTTATTTTCCTATCAAAGAATTAAATTTGAATTGAAGTTTTTTGTGTTATTAGTGAAATTTTATAATATAGTTTACTATTACCTTTTGCTAAAAAAAATATTGAGAGTTTATGCTACTTGTTATTATTAAAATAACATATTAAAATTTCATTTAATTACTTTTATATGGGTAAATTATGTATTGAGACTTCTCTTTAAGTCTTTGAAGTCAATTACTAGGTAAATTATTTTTAAAATTGCTTAAGGGTTTTCCTTTTTTATGTTTGATCAATATAAGTGATTTGTGTGGCCATGGACTCATTTTTTATACTCATATTTTTCTGATTATTTAATCAAGTGAGAACCTTGTCGTTTTGATACGATCATGAATTATGATTTGTGTGTTAAATTCACTCTCAGAAGGATTGTATTTCTCAATTTTTATATTCTTATTTTTTCATAAATATTGAGTTTCAAAAATAATTCTTTACAATATTTTTAATTTCCAATTATATTGTACTCTCTTTAATATTGAATTATCATTTATAAATTAATTTTAGATTATTTTATTAATTATGTAGAATCTTAATTGTCCTTCTCTTATGCGTATAATTTTTCTTTATTAATTTGAATTATTATTACTCGTATATCATGAGTATAGTAATGTGAATTTTATATGTTAGTCATATAATATATATGATTAAAATTACGCAAATTTATTAGACAATAGATATAATTTCTCTTTTCATTTATATAATTATAATTTCACCTATCGTGGATGCATTTATGTAAATTTTGTGATATAGTTATTTTTTTTATTGCATTGATAATAATTATACCCTATCGGTGTATTGTTATTAATGTAATTTTGTGTTGTACAATGTACTTCACTTTACTTATATTAATGATTTTTTTATACTCTCTGGTATAATAATTTTATTGATATAAGTTATAGAGCATTATAATTTTCTTAAGGACTCTCTTTTAACTGAACTTTTAAAATTGCATAAAGTTTTCCTATTTTTGCAATGTTGAGTTTATTTCCCTATTTTTATCATGTTTAGTTATATTTATATGGAACCAAAATTTATACTGTCATTTTTCTTTTGATATATAATAACTTATAACCTTTATTGAACATTTTTCCTTAAAAAAACGTTCTTGCGGTGCAAATTATATATATTTATGTGTATATATATATATATATATATATATATATATATATATATATATATATATTCTATTATGTATATAGTGAACTTACCCTATTAGTATGACATTACTTGACATAATTCTAGTGTGATAAAGAAATAGTTGAATTTTATTTAGCCCTCTAGATATTGTTTTGTTATATCAACTATTTTTTCTTTATCAAGTGAAAGGATTTCGTATATTAGAATTTTAATTAATATCTTATAAAATAAATTGTCTTGATATAAGATTTTTACCTTAAATGTCCAATTATACATGTGTAAAAATAAATTTTCCTGATAAAATTATTTTTTCTTATCATATTATTTGTGATCACGTTGTTGGAATCTATATTAAGGATTTTGTATTGTCTCTTGTAAAATATTTTCCTGTATAATAAACTTTCTATTGATATGCAATATTAGTATGCAATCTTTGTAAGAACAATATAGGAATCCAAAATTCGAAGAGATTAATTCTTTATACCATATTTTATAATGTTGTTTATGGTATTCTTGTAAAAAATACATGCTTTATTTTGGGATATATAAATAAACCTATGTCCATTATAAATTGTGATTAGAGTTAGAAACTATTTATTATTATATCCTTAATATTTGTAAGAATAAGTCTCATATTTTTTCCGCTGCGTGTAATCACATTTTATTCTCAAGTGTGTGTGGATATTGTTTACTGTAGCACTTGATTTGTTTTAGGATTACTTGAGAATTTGTTTATGATCTCATATTCTACGTAAAATTATTAAGAGATTCCTTTTCTCACTCATGTAATTACTTTTTTAAGATCCTTATAGGGGTCAATATTTTTTAAAGGATTTATTAATATGTGGTTAATTATGAAAGTATTTTGTGAGAATTATTTATGCTTATGGATGGATTTGTAGGTTTTATATTCTTGTTTTTTAACCATTTCTCTCATTAATAATTTGTTATTCTACTACTTTCTAATTCATTAAGTAGAAAAATAGTGAATTTTAATTCACTTTTATTATTATCCCACTATCACTACAACTTTTAATAGTAGTGTACTCTAATAATAATCCTAATATATTTTGGTATATTAAGGATCAGTGGAAGTATATATAATCTTGTATTATCTCTCGAGACTTATGCATTTTTTTTATTGTCATATATTTGTGTGCACATTTAAGTATGATATGACATATTCTATAGGACTTTTCTATTTTATTTTGTCCTATTTTAATTGAGATACATAAAATTCATTGTATTTTAATAGACATCTTTAATGGATGTTAAAGACATTTTGTTGGGTATTACGTATTAATCCTTTTGGCATGCAATTATGTATTGTGCATTTCTTTTACCCAAAATTTCACATTTTGTTTGGTCAAATTCTATAAGTATATTGTAGATACAATACTCCTATTGATTATGATTTTCTACTTTGTAAAATTGCTTATTATGATAGTACTCCTATTGAGTACAATATTGCACTATTGAAGTTCTTATGATTTTTTTTGTTTGGATCAATTATCTAAGTTTTGCTCAATTAACATTTTGTACCTACTATAATCTGAGTGTCATTTTATATAAATTAGGTGTCTATGTGGTCCTAATAAGAAATTTATGGATTTTCTACTTGTCTTCGAATTCTTACATAGACTTATTTGTCTGAAACTCAGATTAGTTGAATGTCAAATATTATAGAACATTTATGTAGCTTATATGTAATTACATTTGTTGTTAGGTTATGATGAGTATTTAGATACATGTGAATTATGTTTGCTTGCCTTTAAAATTTTTCGGACTCAAGTAAAAATGATATTAATAGAATGTTTTTTTATTCACCGATCAAATACTCAATTATGGATTTTATAACTCATATGATTTGGTTAAGTTTTAATGTCTTAGATAAGCAGGAGTCTCAAAACTCTATTATGAGATATGTGTGAAGTAATATCATTTTAATAACATATCTCTTAGCATTTTTTGGATGCTTGAGACCATGTAGTATCATTTTATTGAACTACATTATTCTATATACTTTATGAGAAATATTTGTTAACATGAATGATATATATCCCTATCGGATATTATTTTGTAGCTCAAATTTCTCATATTGTTGTTTAATATAAGATTTGTCTATAATTATCATTCTAGTTTAATGATTTGTCTTTGTATTATTGATTAATACCCTCCAAGTCGGAGAATGTTGGAAATAATAGTGGATTGGTATTAATTAATTATCTGGCAATTTAAGCCATGGTGATAATCATATCTTATAATATCTTTATGATTATTTGAATGAGATTAAAGTAAGATTAACTATGTGATGGGTTGAGTTAATAATAAAAAGCCCATTTGAGGAGGGGTCCCTGCCTACTCTGGAGGATTATAAATGTGTCATCCCAATTAAACAAATTAACATATACACATTCTTTAAAATAATCCAATAGAAAGTAGGTAGTAAAATCCTCAAGAGTTCTCATTGAACTTATATCTATACGATAATAATCATATAGAGTGGCAAGAAACTCCACCTCAATATATATTAGGTACACAAATTTTCTTTTCCTCTATCTTTTATATATTTATTTTCTATACATACTATAATATTGTATCTATTGATTTAAGAGTTTTTTTTTTTTTCATCAGAAACTCTGAGCTTTTTATGATTGAACTAACTCATTGAAGAGTCAATCTTATAATCTCATTTAAATAATCACTCTACTTTAAATTATCCCATAATAACTAATGATTAAAAATAGTTGATTAATAAACAATTATATCCAATAAACTTTATATAATATTGTTTAGAAGGAATTTGTTGTGCATAGGTGTCTTTCTGCATGCACCAAGTGTTCTTTTTTGCATATCACACAAGGTTGATGTTGTTTTGGCTGATCAAGGCCCATTTTTTGTTGACATATTTTTCATTTTAGTTACTTTCTGTTTGACTTAATTGCAACCAACCATGGATATGTGATGGCATATGTCTTCATGATAACTATGTGTGGTTCACCTCACAAGATGTTAGGTTGAAGGGCTAATGCAAGACTTGCATGCAACTTTAAGAAATAACTAATAAAGATGATTGAAGACCTAATATATAGGTTCAGTCCCCATATATAGATTAAATATGAAAAAAAAAATATTATAGGAACCTAAATTAACAAGCATAGGTTTTTTTATATGCACAAAATTAAAAGTCCAACTTTTATGTTTCTCTCAATTAGTTGAAATTGTAAAGTTGTTTGTTCACTTAAAAATAATTAACAAAAGCAATATACTATTCTAAGTCCAATCAATGAATAAAAAATTATTAATTTGTTAGTTATAACTAGGTACTGTGACAAGTTATATATCCTTTTGAGAGTTGAATGACTTTGATCTAAAATATATTTCCACCGTTTATCATATGCATTTGGAAAATACTTTTTAAGACTTTTTTTGGTTTGATTAAGAATAGAAATGAGGGAGGATGGAAATGAAAATAATTAATTTATTAAGAGAAAAATGAATGAAAAGTAAGTTAAAAACTAGTGGAACTCATATTTTTATATTAATTTTTTTATGTTTTTTTCAAAAGTCATAATATAATATTATTTCTTAATTTGTTATTTCTGTCATCGCCATTTCTGTAATCTTTACCTGAGTTTAAAAGCCTTTCACTTTTATCAAACTCACATAAAATTGAAAGGCAAGCAATGAAGTATTATTTATTGGATTGTCTGCCAGGAGAAAAAACAAATGAAGAGAGAGAAAATATTCAGGATATTTGTTAGGAGAAAAATCAATGAGAAATAAGTTAAATATCAGTGGTCCCTAAATTTTTTTACATCCATGTCTCTACCCCTTCTTCAAAAACATAAAAATATATGCTATTTCTCTCTTCTATGGTTATTTCTTTATTATTTTCATCCAATTTATTCCTAAGTCTCTACCAAACATACCTTAAAGGATTTTTTATTTCATTAACTTTTGCGAAACATAAATATAATTGAAAGGCAACTAATGAAGTCTTATTTATTGAATTGACCTTAAAGGCTTTATTTTGACATCATTACAAGATTATTGCAACTGCAAACTGGAAAAGCACAAGTTTTATTTAACAAACAAAGAAAATTTTAAAGCAAAATACAGAGATATAAATATCTATCAACCACCAAGTTTTAACACAACAATAGTGTTAAAAAAAGTGACACCAATTTAATTAAAACTACATATAGCTTCGCTCCTAAGTGGGAGTGAAATTCCGAAGATACTTATTAGGTTATTATCTCTTCGGATATCCAAATTACATGCTTTTCAACAATTACGTGTATATATAGGACACTGTTTTTTTGGCGGATAGCAAGGTTTAGTCGGATTTCTGGTGCATGAAGTTACAGGGTCTCCGGTGCTACTTGTCTGATCAAACTTCTCTGATGCTGTATCAAGTAATATACATATATGTCACTGATAATTTTTAATAAAGTAAAGAGTAAACTAACAGTGTATAATTAAATATACACCCTTATTTTTTAACTATTATTTGATATTTCTTAAAAAATGAGAAGGACACTACACTAGAATGTTTTAAAATATGTAAAAATGGTCAGTATAATATTTTTAAAGATTAACGTATAAAATTAAATAAAAAAATGAAAATATATGTAATTAAATTGATAAAAATTTATGGGGTACATCTATAATTTGTTTTAAAATAAACTACATCTATATTATTTTATATTATTTTTTTGAATTACGGTTATCATTTTTATTTTTCTATCTTTATAATATAATATAATATTTTTATAACAAAAGAAAGGTTTGTGCAGAATTGAAAAAAATGGAAGATATTAATCTTAAATATATTTTTTATAATATATAATGTTCTTGTTCAAGTTGTCAAAGTTTTCTATATATTCACAAATATTCCAATCAGGAAGAATTAATTCACAAATATATAAAAAAAGAAATCAAATTATCGAAAATATTTAATGTAGCTTTTTGTTTATGAGAGTTCGTAGATTTCATGCAAGTAGTGTTTCATTTTCAAACAAATTAACACAAACGTGATTCATCATTAACAAGTTTTATATATATATATATATATATATATATATATATATATATATATATATATATATATTTATATAAAGTAAAGAGTAGTGAGTTGTTACCCTTGAGTTCCCGAGCTAGAGTTGAACTGGGAAGGAAAAACACTGAGAGAAACAATAAGAATGCAATAAGAATTGCTTTCATGGTTGGAAAAAGGTTTGATATTTGTATAATAATTCAATTTTTCTTATGCATATATGGATGCCATTTATCAAGTATTTATAGTCTCAATGAGTGAAGTGACGTGCAGAGAGAAAACTGTTACTAGTCGCACATGTCTTTGACCAAAAGACTATGATAACAAAACTTGAGAGAAAATTGTTTCATATTTATATTTTTTATTATGAATCAACTATGGATTGGAAAATATATATATTTTAATATTAAAATACAGTTTTATGCAACAAACATTTGTATAAGTTGTACCTCAAAACAGCACCTATTTTGGACCATTCATATAATCTTATCCGGCTCTTCCTTCCAAAGAAAATCTTTGTTTTCTTTTTAATCAAATAAAATATGCCTCTTTATGTACAACTTTGATATTTCTCCGTAACCAACTATCCTGTAGTCACCTATCAACAGCCAAAACATATTTTTTTTTCAAGCTTGTAAATAGAAGCATCATTATCCTTTTCGATTAGTATCGACTACTATATATTTTTACAATATTTTTTTAAAACAATTGCACAAATAATAAAAATATTAATATTATGATTGTCGGCATGTAGAACGACGAAAAGATAAGTTAAAAACAGAAGAATCACAAACGATGATTATTCTGAAAAATATAAAAAAAAATCTTTAAAAAAAGTCTACAAAACTCTATATATATAGATTTTTTTTTTAATTTAAGAGTCGATTATATATACAAAGAAGATATGATTGTGAATAAAATACGCAGTTTTTTTTAATACATGAAAAGTTTTAAAAGAGTTGTGACACATTAAAAACTATTTATAGATTAATTTTGGGTTATTAATCAATTAAGTAGAAGTTCTACGCTGAGCTGAACTTAAATTATTACAAATTATATGTTTGATGTGTAAAAAGAAAACTAGGGTTACTTTTTATGGAAAGAAAATTAGGGTTAATCTAATTTATCAAAGATGCAATAAAAAAATAAAAGAAAAATAATTCATAAAATCAATCATTTCATTATATTCCAAAACCAATCATTTCATCATTTTAGAATATAAATATAAAAATCATATTATTTAACATCAACTTAACTTATATTTGTTTTTTCACTTATAACTAATCCTAACATCTTATATATGAACATATCGGCATTGAATCGAAAAGCAGAGAATAGTTAGTGGTTAAGTGTTACCCATGAGTTGTCGAGCCTGAGTTGAACTCGGAAGAAAGATCAGAGAAGCAAAATGTAAGAATGCAATATGTTTCTATCCAAATGTATCTAAGTGTTATTTATGACAAACTTGTCAAAAATATGTTTTGTTTACGGGGAGGAGAACCTGTAAAAGAGTTAGGTAGTATGTAAATTATGATAAGGTAGTATGTAAATTATGACAGATACCTTATATTATAATAAAAGTATGAGTTTTTTCATGATGAATATTATCTGTTGAAAATAAGGCGTTGTCTTTATTTTGTTGTGCTTTATTACAATAGATATCTTGTTTAACTGGTTCAACTTTTTTGATAATGACGTTAATCAACATTATGATAATCAGTATGTGATTTCAGTTAATTAATTTATTATAAATATAAGGATTTCGGTTTTAGTATTACTTCCTCCTCTTAGTGATATCATGTTATTTTTTAGTTTTTGGCTATGTTCAAAATCTAAGATGTCTTTACTCCTATTTTGAGGATATTTAAGTTATTTCATTATCTCTTATTCTTTATTATTATACACATTAAGAATTGCTATTATTATTGGGAAAAATATTTTTTATCCTTAGTGATAAAGTTCAATTTTTCCTTTGCATGGATATAATGTATGTATGTTAGAATGTATTTTTAGTCTCAAATCAGATGCATATATAGACAAATTATTCACAAGTGACAACTCTTTATCATTTATTTGTCTTCCATACCACTACCACCCGTTTACTAGCTAGACTTTGGAGGATAAACCCAATTTCTAAGCTATTTTCTGGAAATGCCAACATTTATTTAAGCAAATAAATTCATTAAAATGAAAAATCTAGATTTATTTGTTTATTCT
This sequence comes from Psophocarpus tetragonolobus, assembly GCA_037954015.1. Lineage (NCBI taxonomy): Eukaryota > Viridiplantae > Streptophyta > Magnoliopsida > Fabales > Fabaceae > Psophocarpus > Psophocarpus tetragonolobus. The sequence continues at coordinate 21,410,774 of CM075691.1, forward strand.
TGATGAAGTAAATTTCCGCAAAATAAATTTAATAATTCCATGATGTTAAGTATATTGTTTTGAACTGGCGAAATTTTATTATGAAAAGAAATTTGACTATTTTTTTTAATAGAAATTAGAAATAGTATAAAAAAAGTTTATAACTTATGTAAACTAAACTAAACCAATTTGATAGAAAAAAAAAAATTAATACAGAAAGATAGGGTGCGTGTCACCTTGCACGTCTAATCAATATTTTATAAATATGTCTTCACTTTAAAATTTGTGCAGAACATGTCAGAGCAGTAATACTCGTTATCCATACTAATTCATATGTCATATTATTTTAATAATTTTCAAAGAATAAGTATTTCTCATGCAATTTTTTAAATTAATTTATAATATTTTAAATTTGACTATTTAAAATAATAAATTTGAAATTTAAATATACTAAATCATATCATTTTTAATATTTTAAATTCATAATTTGTTATATTCAATATTGACCATTTATTATATTTAGTATATTTTAAAATTTTGATTACATCTCCTAATAATTTTACTCTAATTATCAATATTTTAATTTTATCTAAAAATTATCAATTTTTATTAACAAACGTTTAATATATTATAAAATTCAAATTCGTTGAACGTGATCACTTTTTCTTGGTTAATAAAGATTATTTCTCAGTTTTTATTTGAAAAAAACATGTCTCTTTTTATATTTGACCAAACACATTGCAATAAGACTTGAAATTAAAAGGAACACAAAAGACGTCATTTATGGTGCTTTAACATTTTGTGAATAAAACCTGACTTTAAAAATTGTAAAAAGTTGTATGTTTAATTTTCTGCATGCATTTTATTATTTTCTATTTTTCTTTCAACATCTGACGTCCTCTCTCTTAAAATTTCAGCACCTATTTTGGCTAGTTCGTATAACTTTCACATCTCTTTGAAAAAATTACATGGACAGAATCAATTGATATATTCTAATCCTAACTTATATATTTGGGAGAGGGGCCTTGACTCCAATTTTTTTTTAATTTTTAATATTTATAATAATAAAAATTTAATATATAATATATAATAGTTTTAACATGTACTTTTTAAAATTAATTTTTTTATTTAGTTATTTATTATTTGAAGATTTGATTGTAATTGTAACAATAAAAAATATTTATGTATTATTATTATTTTTTGATAAAATATTCTAATCTTCTTTTATAATATTAATTATATAAATAATAATTTTTTACATTTATACAACTATGTTATATAATATATAAATATATATTAATAGTCAGTCTGAGATAATTATAATTTTACTTTTAGATAAAATATTTTATCATTATTATTTTTTTTAATAATAATTATACTTAATTGATAAATTTTAAATTATATAAAATATTGCATTAGTAATTAAATAGTTTTTTATTTTTTTTATTTTTATTTGATTATAACTCTTTGAAAATCAAAGACTATTTCATGTTAATCAAGTAATTTTGTGAATCACATATTAGAATTTTTTACTAAAATATTATTTAATATAAATACTAATTTTTATTAATGAATTTGTTTTTTTAATTTTTTTATATGTGAATACATTTTTAGGATAAAATATGTTTTAGGTCCCTAGAAATTTTTTATATATTAAATACATAATTAAAAAATTTTGTACTATTTTCATCCATCTATTTCTTAAATATATCATTTTTTATTCTTTAAACATCATCTAATTATTTTTATTTATAGAAAAAAATAATGTATTTTAAAATTAAAGACTAAATAAATAAATAAAAAATTAGAAGATGTATTTAATATTCCAAGAATTTTTTACAGATTGAAAACATATTTACACTGTTTTTTATTTGGCCCTTCTAAGTTATAATTCTGGTTTTATGCCTACTAGACTTAATATCTTAAACAAATGCAGTACTCTAGAGCATACCCAAGGGAACAGCCATAGAAGTGGCAAATGAAAATTCTGCAATGGTTTATAAATTAATATTTTTCACTCTTCACCCATTTCCTTTTCTCTCGCTTGGAGTTATTTGATGTAATATTGTCAAAACCTTTATAAATTTCATCCTTGTGCTTTCTGGTTTTCGTTTTGTAATATAACTTTTTACTTATAAAAATAATTTGACTATTTTTTAAAAAATTAACTTGGCGTTTTAAAAACTCTATTTTGGTTAAAATTCAAAAGTATTAAGAAAATTTTCTACTTTTTGTAAATTAAAACTAAGTCATTTATTTGATTTCCTTCTGTATAAAATATTTTGGCCATTTATCTTTAATATTAACCTTAGGAACAAAGAAATTAGAATTAAATAAATAAATGCTTAGTTAATTAGGTTGAATAAGACGTCTTCTGCATATCGACTAGACTAGACCTTGGAGGATACACAAAAGTTTGGGGCATGTTACTGGAAATGCAAACTTTTATTTGGTAAAATAAAAATTATTGAGACAAAAATCTAGTAATGTCATTCAATAAAATAATTTTAAATTAAATTTCCATCCTATTCAAACTAGTGAGATTTTATATGCACGAGGAGAAAAAGAAATATACTAAATAGGAATATGGATGAGAACATAAATATTTAAAGTATGTTTTAAATAAAAGTTTATAAAATTAAATCTAAATTAAATTTATCAAGTTTCCAAATATAATCTAATAAGTATTGCTTCCAAAAATTTTTAATTTTTTTATAAAAAAATTAGAAAATAGCCAAAAATTATCAAAATTATTATTGAAAAATATCTATATCATTTTCCTTGGACATGACCTTTTCTGTTATAGGCTAGGCACACTAGCATTTATTATAAATATGGGTATGGAATACTCACGGCACCAGTGAATAATATCATAAAAAAATTTTAGTGTATTATAGATAAGTATTTTTCACCTAATAGTTTGTTTGTTATTCGAAGAGATATAATAATGACTCACCAGCACGATTAAAAAATATAAGTGACTGTCATTTGTCAATTATGTTGGTTAATCTTTGATAATATTAAAAGAAAAAATTTAATGAAGTTTTTCGTATTGTTTCAAATGAAAGAGAATAAAATACAAAAAGAACATTTATACTATAGTTATCTTATCAATCCAGTTGGCTAAAGTTGATAAAAAAAAATTATTACAACTAGCAAAAAAAATTATTACTTTTTTAAATATAACTGAAGATATTAAATTATTCATCAAACAGTGTGTGGAGGAGAGCATCATAACTGAAAAAGTACAGAATAGTTAGTGATATTACCCATGAGTTGTTGAGTTGTTGAGCCACACTTGATCGGGAAGAAAGAAAGAGAGACAAAGTTTACAATAGTTTTATAAAATTATTTAGTATTTAAATATTAAAAAAATTATTTAGATATTGTTTTTAAAATATTTCAAATTTTTTAATTTTTAAAAATTAAAAATTAAAAACAGCTGAAAATAGTTTTGTTTTTCAGTCTTTTATTTTTATTTTGAAAACTCAAAATATAATCAAAATATGTTATTATTTGCTTTTCATTAAGAAAATTTTAATAAATATAAACAATTTTTTTTGCATTTTTACATATTTAAAACAGTTTTTAAATAACACTTATTAAATAATTTTTTTTTCTTTTTCTTTTCAAAAAAAAATTTTGAAACCTATTCTTAAAAATTATTTTTAAAAACTAAAAAACAAAACTAAATTAATTCAACCCTAAGAATATAATAAGAATTGTCTTCATGGTTGGCAAAATATTTTTATGCTTAGTGTTAGAGTTCAATTTTTCTTTTTCATGGATATAATGTATGTATGTTGTCATGTATTTATAGTCTCAAACAGTGAAGTGGGTGCATAGAGAAATTTTTTACAAGTGTCATGTCTTTATCATGTATATGTATTCCATGCCCACCATTGACCAGACTTTCGATGATAAACCCCAAAATCTAAGCTATTTCCCGGAAATGCCAACATTTATTTAAGGAAATAAATTCATTGAGATGAATTTCTTTTAACTGGAGAAATTTTATTATGAAAATAAATTTGACAAATAGTAATACGGAAAGGAACATAGATATTCTTCCATGATTATATATAAATATGTTATGTTCTGTTTTTAAAATTTATATATGTCTCATTTCATTAGTTACTATATAATTCATTTAAGAGAAAAAAAAATTATACAATTTTATACTATCATTTAATCATAATATTTTATATAAATTTCATATTAGTATATAAATATTAAATTCTACTATTGATTATTTATTGTCTCTATTGTCACGACACCTTCTTGATCAGTTTTTTTAAAAAAATCAATTTTATAAATAGCAAATAATGTGGTTTTTGAAATTAATTTAAAATATTTTAAAATGATAAATATGAATTTAAAATTTAAATATACTAAATCATACAACTTTTAATATTTTTAATTCATTATCTGTTATATTTAATATTTTTTATATATTTGATATATTTCAAATTTTGAATTATATTTATCAATATTTTAATTTTAATTATCTGTTATATTTAATATTTTTTATATATTTGATATATTTCAAATTTTGAATTATATTTATTAATATTTTAATTTTAATGTACAAATTACTATTTTTATTAACTAAATTTCAGTAAAAAAGTATTTAAAATTCATCTCTATGGAATTAACAATGTCACTTTATTAGTTAAGATTATTTCTCAGTTTTTTATTTAAAATATTTTCTGTTTTTATTTAAAAATTATACTTTTTTATTTAAACGAAAAATAAAAAAGTCCAAATACGAAAATCAACTTGCAATAAGCCAATAAGACTTGATATAAAAATTGAAAAAGAATACAAAAACATCATTTATGGTGTTTTAACATTTTGTGAAGAAAATCTGACTTAAAAAATTCCATGTTTGTTATTTTCTGGCTGCATTTTATCATTTTCTTTTTAACATTTGACGTCTTCTCTCTTAATTTTCTGCAACCTATTTTGGCTCATTCGTATAAATGGATATAACTTTCACATTTTTTTCTAAAAACCAGACGGACACAATAAATGGATATAACTTATATATTTGCAATAAATTAAGAGAGGGGTAAAAGTAATTACTCTGAATGAATTTAAGTAGCTAATTAACTTCGCTATTTTTTAAAGAATTAACTTAGCGTTTTAAAAACTCATTGTTGATTAAATACTTGGCGGAGGGTGCGATAACAGTGGAGCACTCCGATGAAGGGTCCTACAGAAGTGGAGAACAATTTATTCATTAATAGTAATGAATTTATCAATTAACACTTTAAAATTATATAAATAAAGATGTATGGTTAAACAAAAAGTTTAATTTAATTAGTATACATTGTGACGTTTAAAATAGTAAGGAGTTTTACACTCACATTCAATCATGATTTTTTCATTTATGTGATGTTTAAAATAGTAATGAGTAAAGTCAACAAATTTACCATGAATAAAGGGTTGTGATTGACACTGTATACCAATTAAACTCTTAAACAAAACTATTAAACTCATGACTTTTATATATGCAACAAAAATATAAAAACAAATCTAGTTGATTCTGTTCATGAACACTATTAATAATGCTTTTCTTATTATATGTTATAGATGTACATATGATATAACAATTAGAATTTAGGTCTTTAGGTTCTAAAGAGCAAGGGGCCAGAATTGGTGATGCAGATCAAAATCTTACAATGGAGTGTGTCTCTCTCGAGTCTTCATATAAGCCTAATGCTCAATAGGGGAACCATGTGAGGGGCACTCATTCCATTGACCCTCTTTCCTTGGGTGGGCTAGTTAATCTTCTAATTGCTTAAGGTCACTTCACTTGCAGTCTCGGTATGTATCTTGATCTCCCGCCTATGACAAATCCTTCTCTCAACTCTGGTGGTGAATTGTATGAAGTATCTATTGGCCAAGCAGTTGTGGAGGTTGGCTTGAATGACAGCAGTTCTCGGGGAGATCATGGTAGGGTAGTGAGGAAGCTAATGGAAACATCATGATTTCACATGGAAGAGTAAGTGAAGGAAAATTTTTGCGGGTTATTGAAAAAACTTTCGCGCTTCCTAAAGAAGTAATTGTGCAAAGATTAGTAGAGATGGAATCCAGGATAGAAACAGGGTTGCTAATAATCTGTTAGAGCTTGGGTTGAGAATTTGAATTAAAATGATAAATGTCTTATCTTATAGTTTCAGGAGGGTAAGGGGGAAGGCAAAATGGAAGTCTCTAACGCAAATGGTTTCAAATCATGGTGTTAATTTTATATGTATTAAAGAGATAGAGGTAGTTAATATAGATAGAAATTCATGTTGTGCAATCTAGGGGGACTTTAACATGGGATGACATGCAATCCCTGAAATAACCTATTGAGGAGACTCTTGAGTATTTGGAATGTTACGAAATTCAATGTTATTGATTCTTTTCATGGTGTGGGCATTATGGGTGTTAAAGGAAGGTTCAACTCGGAGACAATCGAAAGGATTATTGTTAATGTATATACCCTATGTAATATGTCTAGGAAAAAGGAATTGTGGAAGACTCTACTCGAATATAAACATTGGTTTCCCCGGGGGTCTATGGTACATAGCTGGTGATTTTAATACGATTAGGGTCGTAGATGAAAGAATTGGAGAAAATGCGGTGATTGGAACATCTTCTAGTGGAATTAATGAATTCTCAGATTTTATCTGTAACATGAAGTTAATGGAGGTACATGTGGTTGGACATCGTTATACATGGTTTAGCACAAGAAGTAAAGGGTGTATTGTCCTGGACAGGTTCTTAATTTCCCAAGAACGGTTAGATTCTGCACCTAATAGCTTTTAATACTACAATAGTCCAACATCAATTGGGGGTAAAACCTTTTAAGTTCATCAATAGCTAACTTGAGTGCGATGACTTTGCAAAATTCATAAAACAAAAGTACAACAATATTAAAGTAGAAGGGTGGGGTGCCTTGGTCCTCAAAGAAAATTAAAATCACTCAAAGTTGATATCAAAGGCTAGTGTAAGGAAAATATTGGCAAGGTGGAGGAGAAAATAATTGAGTTAAAGAATAAAATTGTTGGTCTTGATAAAAGATTACAAAAGGGAGATCTTAGGGAAAAGGGGCTTAGATTAAGAATGAAGGCTACTGGGGAGTTGAAGAGATGAAGCTCATTTCATGAAGTGTTATTGGCTCAAAGGGCAAAGATTAAGTGGTTAAGAAAGGGAGACGTGAATTCTCATTTCTTTCATGCTACAATTAATAGAAGGAGACGAGTTAATGCAATACTAGGTTTGATGGCTAATTGGGAATGGGTTGATGATTCAATGCAAGTTAAATAGGAGGTCAAACTATTTTTTCAAGAGAGATTCCAATTTCAAAAAGATGTCGAGATGAGATTAGATGGGGTGGATTCCTTTAGAATATCGAAAAACCAAAAAGTTGATCTAGAAAAGGAATTTTCTGAGGATGAAATCAAAATTTCTATTTGGGAGTGTGATGGCTCAAAAGCTCTGAGGCCAGATGGGTACAACATGAAGTTCGTGAAACAATTATAGGATTTGCTGAAGGAGGATATTAGCAAGGTAATGTAAGATTTCTATCACAATGGGAAACTCCCTCGGGGCTCCAATGCATCCTTTCTTTCCTTGATTCCCAAAAAGTATTGTCCAAGTGGCCTTGAGAACTATAGGTCTATCTCTTTAATAAGAGTAATATATAAAATTATTGCAAAGGTGTTAACTAATAGGTTACAAATGGTGTTGCCTAGTATCATTGAAGAAACACAAACGACATTCATTAAAGGAAGACAACTACTTGATAGTGTGGTGATTGTAAATGAAGTTATTCAAGAGGCAAAGCAGTACAAGAAGCCCCTTGTGGTGTTTAAAGTAGACTTTGAAAAGGCTTATGACTCTGTTAGCTTGCATTTTCTGTTTTAATGCTAAGGTGCTTTGAGTTTGGTGAAAGACGGATTGGTTGGATTCAAGGGTGTTTCCAGTCCTCATCACTTTTAGTATTAGTTAATAGATGTGCCACAAGGAGTTTTGTATGCAAAGATGGCTAAGGCAGGGGGATCCAATGACTCATTTTCTCTTGTTGATTGTAGTCAAAGGGCTAGGGGGGTTGATTAAGAAAGCATAATTAGTAAATCTCTTATCTAGCATCAAGCTGGGCAAACATGAACTTTTGGTTGTGATCCAATAGTATGTAAATGATACTATTTTTATGGTTTCTCCTTAGCTCCAAAATGTATATACGTTGAAGAGTGCTCTTAGGTGCTATGAATTAGCATCTGGATTAAAGATTAATTTTTATAAGAGTAGTTTAGGGGTGTAGGGATGAAATAGAAGGAATTGTGGTCCTTTGCAGCGACCCTAAATTATGCGTATTGTAGTTGTCATTTTCCTATCTAGGGGTTCCTGTGGGGGCTAATATGAGATGTGAGTGTGTCTGGAGACTAGTCATTGATAAAATGAGAGTCAAATTAACACCGTTGAAATAGAAAAACTTGTCTCTGGGAGGGAGGATTTGTCTTATCAAATACACCATGTCCTCCATTTTTCTTTATTTTGTCTTTTTATAGGTCCTGAAGAAGGTATCTTAGATCATTGGGTCTATGTAAAGACAATTTATGTGGTGGTGGCTTGGAAGAGTACAAAAAAGTAGTTTGGATCAAGTGAAAGTAAGTATGCAAACAAAAAAGCAGTGAAGGTCTTGGAATTAAGGATGTGGTGGCATTAAACAAAGCATTTCTTGATAAATGACAGTGGATGATTCTTTAGGGGAATTCCCTCTGGATCATAGTTTTGGAGGCTAAATATGGAAAATGTATCAAAAGAGATCTAGTAGTGACGCAGAGGAAAGGAGGATCCCAGTGGTGGAATGATATTGTGAAGGTAACTTCTAATGTGGGGGTGGATGAGTGGTTCTCTAGAGAGGTCAGACCCTTAGTTGGGGACGGGTCCTTGTTTAAATTCTAGGATATGGAGTGAAAGTTGTTAGGTGAACTTAAATCTCTATTCTCTAGACTTTATGCACTCTCTAATAAAAAAGAGGCACTCCTATCTGAAGTTGGGGGTTGGAGTGAACACATTAGAGGCTTAGTTGGATGAAAGACTTATTTACCTGGGAGGAAAAGTGGGGGAGGGAGTTAGAGGGGGTTTTGGAAAGGGTTTTTATTAAGTGTCAGGTGAAGCATAGATAAGGGTGGGGAGATGGGCCTAGATGTTTTACTCACTATTTTGTGAAGGAAGCTTATTGATTAGCCTATGGAGAGACACTTGTGTGTATACCTCTTTTTTCTTCAAAAGGCTTTGGAAGTTAAAAACACTGTCTAAGGTAATGACTTTCTCTTAGAATGCGACTCATAACAAGATCCCTACAAAGGTTAAATTGGCAAAAAAAAAAAAAAATAATTTGGTCTGCTGATGTGACTTGTCCTGCTTCTAGTATGAAGCATGAGTGGGTAATTCACTTTCTATTTACTTGTAAGCCTAGCTACCTAGTCTGGATAAACGGTTATAGATGGTTAGACTATTTGACTATCTTGCCTTCAGATTCTCAATCTAGCTTCTGGCATCATTTTGGTATCTCTTATTCAAAAGGAAAATTCAACCTGGATATCCTTAGTGTAATTTGGTTGGCTATGTTATGGGGTTTTTGGTTAGCTAAGACTGTTGTAACATTTCAGGGAGAACCTTTCTCATTACAAAGGAAGTTTGTCAATTATCTCTACAAAGGGCATGGTTGTAGGTAAAAGGGTACTGTAATGACTCGTCAATATCATTTGTTGAATAGTCTACTCAGTCGGAGTCGTGTTTCACTAGGATTAAGAAATGCATTGCATAAGCATTCACAGGATTGACTCTTTTCATTACGATTTATTTCTAGATTCTTAATTCTGTTATGTACCTATAAATTGCAATCTCCCTCCGGTCATATCTTTTGACTTGAGTGAGTTTTGTTCTATCTGAATAAAATTTGCCTTTTTCAAAAAAAAAAAAATTAGAAGATTTTTTTCATTTTTTCATTGAAATAGTTTTTTTAAATTAGAAAATATATATTTACTTATTTTAAAAATAACTATAAGACTAATTTTTTATTTTAACAATTAAACTTTTTAAATTCTAATAGTTAATATTAATTGTTAATTACCATCGATAGATTTTAAAAAATTAAAAGGTAAATATTTTAGATTTACTTTTGCATAAGTGGATTTCTATATAAAATAAAAGAATTATTTATCATTAATTGATTCATTATTAATGAGTGACGTTTCTATTTTTTAAATAAAGTCTATCTTATTTTTAAGTAAAAATTAGTCCTAATTAATTTTAAAAAGATAAAGACGTGACCGTGTATGTAATAAACCAAACAAAGACTGAATAAAAAATTAATGAGTGGTCGAATGTAATTGGGAAATTTTTATTAATTCATAATTACTAAACTCTTTTAAAGTTGTATATACCGTAAAGTAAAGCCTTAACATATTTTCAAACACGTCTCTAGAGAATGTTCACTAAGATAATATTTTAGAGGGTAATATTTTTGTTTTTATCATAAAAATGAAATATTTTATAATTTTAAAAGGAATTTGTATAAGGTGTTTATTTATTATTGTTGCTTAAATGTAAATTTTAATCCATCGTGTTATTGTAATTTTTCAATTTTAGTAAATTAAGTTTTAAAAGTTTTTAATGTTTTTGGAAAATTTTATTTTGCCCTTTTATAAAAAAAAATACTTGAAAGTTTACCCTTCTCTATTTGATTTGTGTAAGAGAAATAATATCTAGAAACGTTTAATGTTTTTGAGAAAATTATTGTTTACAACCATACTGATTGTAATGTTTAATATGAATTGTGATTGTAATGTTTAATATGAATTGTGTTGAAAGAAGTAGTAGTGTTACGGTGGATTATTTAAAAATATTAATAGGATTTAAATAAAGATAATAAGTTTTTAATTGTTATTTTTTTAATTTAACTACCTCAAAAATTTAAATTTATTAAAGGCTAACATAATATAAAAAAATAAACTAAAATAAAACTTTAAAAAACATAAAAAATCGTAATAAAACTTTTAAAATTTATATACCAAAATAAAAAATACAAAACTTAAAATTAATGTTTAGCCTTAATTATTCCCGTTAGAAGTCATGCATATTGAAAAGTAAGTCTTTGCTAGTCTACTATGTACTAGTTACTATATTTCAACTTAACAATTATTTCTTCCATGATGGACGAAAAAATAATTAAGTCAATTAATTGAGAATCGCTTTTGTTTTAATATGGACCACGACATGAAGTTAATATTGCTAGTTAAGACACGGTCCTACTAAGTTCGAATTATAGAGACCCGTGGACAAATAAGGAGAAATTTCTTCTTTATCTACATAGTTTGAGTTATAGAACAGGATGAAAATGAGAGGGGGCTGCGGGTTTAGCTATTCGGTTCCCATACTAGCTAAGTATGGGTTAGAATGTTAGTATAAAAAAAGAAAAAAAAAAGTAGGTATAAAATTTTAATTCTTATACTGGTTAAATATTTTTTATTTAAGTATATTTGTAGATAATGTGTTATATTATTTTTTATAGTTTAAATTTATTTATTTATTATTAGATAATTATATATTAAGTTATTAATTATATTTTAATTTGAAAAGTATATAAAAAATAATAAATAATGATAAATTATACATTAAAATTTAAAAACTAAAATTTTTAAAGAAATATATAACTTTAAAATTGGTATAATTATAACAGGACAGGTATGACTTTACCACGGATAATTATATATTCATCTTTATACTTAGTTTACTGCATTGAATAATACTTGTACACATATTTAGTCAAAGCAAAAAATCTCATCAGTAAAGTACATATTGATATGTACAATTATTTCTTTCATCCCTGTTAAAGGCATGAATTATAGCAAGACATGGATAAGGAGAAATGATCTCTCTATATATATTCTTTATATCCTTTTGTTTTTATTATATTGTAATATTATTTATCATATTTATATTTTTTATTTTCTCTTTTTTTACAACAACTTTATTTTCTATTTTTTCACTCTCTAAATGTATTCAGGAACTAATACTTTCTTCATTTTTATAAATAAAAATGAGAAGAATTTTTCTTCTATTCCTAGATTTTTTATATTTGTCTCTTTATTCTTAAATTGTCATATATTGTACCATAAATTTTTAAATTGTTGAATTTATTTCTAATGGAAAGTGGATTTATGTTAATTTTGTTATGTGTCAACCATAGATTGACCCATGATACAATCAATTTTTTTCAGCAAATATAGGACATCATCCAATTACAATACATAATCATAAAATGTTTATAAGAATACATTAGATAGTACATTTAAGTATAAAGAAAGTCACACTCAAAAAATCAAATCATTACACATGATCTAACCCAGAGTCATCTAGCTTCCTCCAACTATCCCTACACATAATATTTTAGTTGCATACATAATTCAGAAGAAGAGAATAAGCATTTTTTTAAAAACCCCTAACCCACAACCAAAATTTGTAGAGTTCCTCTTGCCAAACATTTGTTCTACAGCATTGGACTCTTCTTAAATATCAAAGTATTTCGTACAAGTCACATGGATTATACGATAACTAGTCAAATTATGCATAAATTTTCTAATTTTTTCTGTACATTATCTTGATACCACTAAATATTTTTCAAATTTTAATTAATAAAAAATTAATTAGTTAAATTTCTATTTCGTGTGATTCGTACTGAATGTTTTTGTAATGATAACATTCTCCGATAAAAGGTGTCTCATCGTTCACATTTACAACAAATCTTTCGCTTTAACCATTTATAACATAGAGGTACATAAGAATTAACACATGAATTTAAAATCAACTGTGATCGTTTATTTAAATAACTAATACAAAATAGTTAAAAAATATCTAAAGTAGGCTAATTAGTTAAAATAAACGCTGGAACTATTTGCCCCAATAAAAATTTTATAAGCATTCTAATTTGTTTATACTAATATTTTTAATTTGTTATTTTGTAGTGAGAGGCTTCTCAACTGCGGAAATATATAGATATTAATATCCTTATCCTTTTTCAATTAGTTTAGAGTACTATCTATTATAACCTTTTTAAATAACTACTACACAAATAGCATGTCTGATAATGAGACTGAAATAATTAATACACAATGAAGTTCTTATTCATTGGATTAGCCTAAGGGCCAAATAGTTTATCTCACAACATTACATTACAAGATTATGGCAACAACTGTAAACCGGAAAATTAAAGCACACTTTTTATTTCAGCCACATGGAAATTTGAAGAGCATAATTAATATAATTTCTTAATTAATATTAAGAAACGTTGAAACGTTTTGTTTCATTTATTAACTAATATAATTTCTTTTCACTCTTAAAAAAAAATATCTAAAGAGCATAATAGAGATAGGGTTGTGAAAACCATACCTCCTATAGTTTTATTTATTTTTTATATATAACATATGAAAAGTGTTAAAAGAGATGTGGCACCTAGTAAAAACTATTTATAGCTTAATTTTGGGTAATTAATTAAGGAAAGGTTCTGTACTGAATTGAACTTAAATTATTCTAAATTACTAGTTATCAGCAATGAACTTTGTATATGTTCTTACATCTTTATGATAATAGTCACATCTATGTGGAAAACAATGAGAAAAAAATTTTACATTTTTCACACCTTTGTGGAAGTGTTCATAATCTTGTGAATAATGTACTAACCAAAAAATAAATTGTGTGGTATGAATAATCAAATGCATCACAACAACTTGGTAAATTATTTATTATTCTCTTCTTGTTTGCATAGTACTTTGAATTTGAATCTTCTCAACTCACATATTAAATCATTGTCTCACTTAATTGTTCTTTCATCACTTGAATTGAATTATTGGGAACAAAATCTAGTTCTTTGGATACAATATTCGGACATAGGACTATTATTACTTTTGCGCAAGGTATGTTTGCCCTTAAGCTGTCATAGTTTAAGCATCACTAAGCAAAATGTGTTGTTGAGCACAAAACAAAAGAATTTACTAATAGTAGTAATTTTTTGTGTTAGGTGAGACTTGTTGCCTAACGAGACCTTATAAAAATGCAGAATCTTTGTTGCATAAAATAGAACCACACAGACTCCAAACATCATAGGTTCAATTTCAATGCTTTAAACACTACCTACCTTATTCACAAAACCAAAAGATTATGTATATTTTTATTTTCATTATACATTACCTTCACAATTTTAAACACTAAATACCTATTCTCATTTACTAAGTCTAAACATAACTTCAACACTGCCCAAAGTCTATATTCATACATATACAAAATCCATTTATCATTACAATCAAAACAACCAAATTCTTTAGTTATCCTGAACTTTTCCAAATTCAAGCTTATTGATTCCTTGCTCTATCACTGTCACCTACTCTCATGCAAAGCACGATTGTCACAATAATATAAAACAAACAAAGAGTGTAAGGGAGAGCATACAATGACATAAATAAATTACAATATAAAACCAATCAAATTATCATAAACAATCATTCCTTAATATATAAAAGAGGGATCTACTTACTCCAGAGTAAGTGCATCCTCTCTCTCCTCTATCTATCTATCTATCTATCTATCTATCTATATATCTATCTATCTATCTATCTATCTATCTATCTATATATATATATATATTCATTCACTCATTCTAAGAATAACTATAAGAAACTTCTTTTTCATAACCTTTAAATTTCTTGAAATCTAACAATTAAGATTAATTACTCATTAGATAAGTCTCTTACACTTATTTTTGGAATAAATTTGTATATAAAATGAAATAATTATCAATAATTATAGTACTCTTTATTAATTAGTGATATGTTTATTTTAAAATAAAATTCATCTTACTTTTAAATAAAAAAGTACTCCCAATTTTAGAAAAATAAGCACGTGATCGCGTATGTAATGAAGCATAACAAAGACTGAATGAAAAATTAATGAGTCGTTGAATGTAATTGAGAAACTTTTATAACTAAACTCTTTTAAAATCATAGCGTAAAGTAAAGCCTTGACATATTTTAAAACACGTCCCTAGAGAATATTTTTGTTTTCATCGTAAAAAAATCTAATATTTTATTATTTTAAAAGTAATTTGTATAAGATGCTTATTAATTATTGTTGGCTAAATGTTAATGTTAGGGATTATGTTTTAGTGTTTTTTTGTTTTGATACATTAAATTTTAAAATTTTTATTTAATTTTTTATGTTTTTTGAAAATTTTATTTTGGTTTTTTTTAAAAAAATACTTTTACATTTATTCTTTTCTATCTTATTTGTGTAAGGAATTATGTACGGTGATGTATGTCACTAAAAAAAATTATTATGCTATGTTATGTTAAATATAAATTGTATTGTAAAAAGTAGTAGTAATTATTATTGTGATATTATTTATAAAGATTAATAAGGATTGAAACCAAAATAATAAAATTCTTAACTATTAATAATGTTTAAAAAATTTAAAGGTATCAACCGTCCCTAAAACTTTATCAATTAAAATTAATATTTAAAGTATTATTTCCATCAGAATTAATTTTAAAGTATTATTTCCATTAGAAGTCATTACAAGTCATGCATATTGAAAAGTACGTCTTTTCTAGTCTACTATGTATTAGCTACTATATTTCAACTTGACAATTATTTCTTCGATTATGGAGAAACCATTGAGAGTTGCTTTTATTTTAATATGACCACGACATGAAGTTAATATTTTAATTAAGGGCATTTGCGGTGCTGTTTAGTGCAAATTTGAATTTAAAATTAGATTAAACAAAACCGAAAAAAGTGTAGTATGATTTGATTTTATTTAAATTAATTATAAAAAAATCAAATAAAAAAAAACTAAAATTTTGTGAATTAGTTTGATTCGGTTATAATTTAAAATTTCTATAATTAAGTATTAAAAAATACTTTAAAAATTTTTATTTTCAAAATTATATAAAAATTTAATTTTTCTCAAAAAATTATATATAAGTAATTATCATTAAAATTAAAGTATAAAAACTCAATTCATTTAAACATCATATTTTACTAGATATCCTCAAATTGTATGCAGTGAAATAAAATCAAATAATTTTTTTTTAAATATTTATTCAATGCATATTATTTAAAAATAATAATTAAATATTAAGTAAAAATTATAGAAAATAAAAAAAATAATAAATAATTGTATATATTTTTTTTTGTGAATTTGTTATAATAATTAGAATAAACTGTTTAATTTGATTTAATGTGATTTTATCATTTAAATTCAGAAACGGAATAAAACAGACGGTATAGTTTAAAAATGACAAAGTTTCTAGCGGTTTTCAATTTTTATAATATAATTTTTGTTTTTTAATTTGATTTGGTTTGATTTTTATCGACAGTTTTCTGCACATTATCTTCATATCACTACATATTTTCATAAATGAATTTAAAATCAACGGTTATCATTTATTCAAGTAACTGTTAAATAATAGTTAAAAGATATCTAAGGTAGGTTACTTAGTTAAAGCAAACACTGCTACTATTTGACAAGAATAAACATTTGGTGATACTGATAAGCTATTATTTCTAAGAGTGAGGCTTCTCAACTACGAAAATATATAAAAACATCTTTATCTTTTTCAATTTTTTTTATAAGTAAATTAATATATTAATTTTTGTTAATAATTAGATTCGAAGACTGTGTCTTTCTGATCTCTTCATTTTTACCGCAAGACAAACTTGATATCTCCCTTTATCCTCTTCAATTAGGATAGAGAACTATCTATTATAACCTTTTTTTTTAAAATTAATAACTAATGCAAATAACATAGAAGAGACTGAAATAAAATTGAAAGACAAGGAATGAAGTTCTTATTTCATTGGATTGGGCTAAGGTCCAAAATCCTTTATGAGTTTATTTGGCAAAATTACATTACAAGATTATCGCAACTGCAAACTGGGAAATTAAAGCACACTTTTTATTTCAGCCAAACCACACGCAAATCTAGAGCAAAATATAGATATGGTTATGAATATGATACCACACCGATAGTTTTTTTTTTTTTTTTCTTTTTTAACACATGAAAAGTGTTAAAAGAGATGTGTTTATCAGCAGTTTTTTTTATATGGATTCGAACAGGGTGGTGATGGTTTATTATTTGCTGGAAAGCAATTTGTATACGGGCTGCCAGAGTTACAAACGGGTCTGTTAGGGTTGCCAGTGATACCAGTTCTACTATTTGGCACTGCTGCTGCATATATAACACCATATATATATGGATCATTAGTAATCTATTATTTTCTTAATTCAATAAACATTTACACGGATACCAACATATACACATTGATATAGTTAATGTATAAAGTATAGGATGCAATAGAAATACAATTTATATACATATAAATAATGAAATTATAATGAAATAAAATATGAATATCATAATAAATTAACTAAAATGGTACTATATTTATCAATTTAAATCATTTTTTTATAACTAGTAATAGTACAAACTTAATTAGAAGTGTTCAACATGTGTCACACAAGTATTAGAGAGTAAGATGTCCAAAACGGATACAATAGAGGTGTTCGTATTTCTTAACTTTTCGATAAATATTTTTTTCACTTTTCTATATAATCATAAATATTTATGTTCTTGTAAGGTTGACAAAAGATTACATATCATTCTATCATTTATTTTTTTCAAATATATGATTGTGAAGAATAATTAATCTTAGAACATCTTTAATGGAAATTGTTTACGTGATTCTTTAATATAAAAACTATCATTTTAGTATGTGTTTCTTAAGATGTATTTGCTTAAATAAGAGTCAAAGTTGCTTATATAAATAATTCCGACTCAATTTTAAATAATTTATATTGTGAAACTCACATTAAAATAACAATTTTCACCTTTAAGAGTATCTTAAATGAAAATTGCTCTTAATCCACCTTGTGAGGGAGTTTTTCGTTGGATAAATAATTTTACACTAAATTTTATTCTTAATTTAATTATTTTTATAATAAAATCATTCAAACATAAATTACATTCCCATAATAAATTTTAACTGAAATCAATTTTACTATTGCTTCTCCAAACATCCATTAATTTAACCGATTCTAAAGAAATTATAGGTAAGAAAGATTAAGTTTCTTATATTATTTGGGTGTGTTTCGAAAACCATTTTACTTATCTTCACCATATACTTTTTTTTAAATATAACTGTGAAGATAATAAATTATTCATCAGACAGTGTGTGGAGAGCATCAATTGAAAAAGTAGAAAATAGTTAGTGATGTTACCCATGAGTTGTCGAGCCAGAGTTGAACTGGGAAGAAAGAAAAGAGAGGCAAAAAGTAAGAATGCAGTAAGAATTGTCTTCATGGTTGGCAAAATATTTTTATGCTTAGTGATAGAGTTCAATTTTTCTTTTGGATGGATATAATGTATGTATGTTATCATGTATTTATAGTCTCAAACAGTGAAGTGGGTGCATAGGGAAATTTTTTACAAGTGTCATGTCTTTATCATGTATATGTATTCCATGCCCACCATAGACTAGACTTTCGATGATAAACCCCAAAATCTAAGCTATTTCCCGGAAATGCCAACATTTATTTAAGGAAATAAATTCATTGAGATGAATTTCTTTAAAATGGAGAAATTTTATTATGAAAAGAAATTTGACAAATAGCAATACGGAAAGGAACATACATATTCTTCCATGATTATATATAAATATGTTATGTTCTGTCTTTGGATGATAAACCCAATTTCTAAGCTATTTCCTGGTAATGCCAACATTTATTTAAGCAAATAAATTCATTAAAATGAAAAATCTAGATTTATTTGTTTATTCTTGTTGAACTAAATTTCAACAAAATAATTTAATAGTTCCATGGTGTTAAATATATTGTTTTGAACTGGAGAAATTTTATTATAAAAAGAAATTTGACTAATTTTTTTAATAAAAATTGAAAACAGTATCACTTATGGACCCACTTGATAGAAAGGAACACGTCAATTAATCTAAAATCTGTAAAAAAAAAAAAAAAATCTAATCCAGAAAGATAAGGTGCCGGTTACCGTGCATGTCTATTCAATATTTTAGGAAAAGTGTAATTAATATACACAGTAAATGTAAAGATTTTTATATTAATATTTAATTTTTTTTTATTTATAATAAATTTATTAATTTTATTTATTATTTTTTTAAAAATTGAATAATCATAATTAAATATCAATATAAAATTTATCTCGAAAATTAATATCTATTAAACTCTTTTATGAATATGTCTTCACTTGAACATTTGTGTAGAACATGTCCCAACACTGATACTCGTCCTCACGCATACTAATTATTCTGTTTTCATATGTCATGTGATTTTAATAATTTTCAAAGAATAAGTATTTCTCATGCAGTTTTTTAAATTAATTTAACATATTTTAAATTTTACTATTTAAAATAATAAATTTGAAATTGAAATTTAAATATACTAAATCATATCATTTTTAATATTTTAAATTCATAATTTGTTATATTCAATATTGACCATTTATTATATTTAGTATATTTTCAAATTTTGATTACATCTCCTAATAATTTTACTCTAATTATCAATATTTTAATTTTATCTACAAATTATCAATTTTTATTAACAAACTTTTAATATATTATAAAATTCAAATTCGTTGAACATCATCACTTTTTTTTGGTTAATAAAGATTATTTCTCAGTTTTTATTTGAAAAAAACATGTCTCTTTTTATATTTGACCAAACACATTGCAATAAGACTTGAAATTAAAAGGAACACAAAAGACGTCATTTACGGTGCTTTAACATTTTGTGAATAAAACCTGACTTTAAAAATTGTAAAAAGTTGTATGTTTAATTTTCTGCATGCATTTTATTATTTTCCATTTTTCTTTCAACATCTGACATCCTCTCTCTTAAAATTTCAGCACCTATTTTGGCCAGTTCGTAGAACTTTCACATCTTTTCGAAAAATTATACGGAAAGAATCAATGGATATATTCTAATCCTAACTTATATATTTGGGAGAGGCACCTTGAACCTAATTTTTTTTAATTTTTAATATTTATAATAATAAAATTTAATATATAATATATAATTTTTTAAAATTAATTTTTTATTTAGTTATTTTTTTTATTTGAAGATTTGATTCTAATTGTAACAATAAAAAATATTTATGTATTATTATTATTTTTTGATAAAATATTCTAATCTTTTTTATAATATTAATTATATAAATAAAATTTTTTTACATTTAAATAACTATGTTATATAATATATAAACATATATATATATTAATAGTCAGTCTGAGATAATTATAATTTTATTTTTAGATAAAATATTTTATTATTATTAATTTTAGATAAATTTTAAATTATATAAAATATTGCATTAGTAATTAAATGGTTTTTTAGTTTTTTTAATTTTTATTTGATGATAACTGATTTAAAAATCAAAGACCATTTCATGTTAATCAAGTAATTTTATGAATCACATACTAGAATTTTTTATTAAGAAATTATTTAATATAAATACTAATTTTTATTACTGATTTTGTTCTTGTTTAATTTTTTTATATGTAAATATACTTTTTAGGATAAAATATATTTTAGGTCTTTGAAATTTTTTATATATTAAATATATAACCCAAAAATTTTGTATTATTTTAATTCATCTTTTTTTTTAAAATATATCAATTTTGATCTCTAAACGTCATCTAATAATTTTTTTCTATCTAAAACATTTAAAGAACAAGAAAATCTATTTTAAAATCAGAGACTAAATAAATACTAAATTTTTTGAAGACCTATTTAACATTTTAAGAATTTTTTACGGACCTAAAATATATTTACGCTATTTTTTATTTAGCCCTTCTAAGTTATAATTCTGGTTTTATGCCTACTGGACTCAATATCTTAAACAAATGCAGTACTTTAGAGAAGACGCGGGGAAGCAGTCATAGAAGTGGCAAAGAGGATAGGCATAGTAGTGTAGAACAAATAAAGGGAGGAGGTAGATGCAATACACATAATATACATAGAAGGAGCGTTTAAAAAGAAGTGATTTTCTTGTTTACATGGTTTGCTTATAAATTAATTTATAAATTAATATTTTTCACTCTTAACCTATTTCCTTTTCTGTTCCACAATTGACACCACTGTACACTTATATACCATCATCGAAAACAACCACAAGAAAAATGACATGGACATAGAAATGGAAGGCTGGATGGAGGTTCTAATGGGTAGAGGTAGTTTAAATCAAGCACGACGAGAGGAGGTGAATCTATGAGCCAAGGTACCATTGAGGTGGAATCGATAGATATTTCAACTTTTTTCTTTACCCACTTTCTAGACGAGTATCATGCCAAAGACGTGAGATATCTTCAAATGCTATGGAAGGATCAAGGAGGTGATTATTCCAAAGAAGGCAGATAGAAAAGGAAAGCAATTTGGTTTTGCTAGGTTTGATGGGGTTGAAGATGCTAGAATCATGGCCTTAAAGCTTGATAAGATTTTCATTGGTAATGCAAAGCTCTGGGTGAATCTTTTGAGATATGGAAAATAGAAGCCCGGTCTGGAAGGGAGGAGGTTCAGTAAGGCTATCCCACAGTTCAAATCTGGAGTGTTGGTGGATAAATAATAGGGGGTTTCCACATCGGCGCTTCAAATTGGACACAGAAGATCTTATGTAAGTGTTGTAAGGAGGCATGTCGAGCTGGAACGCAGTGATCAGGCGAACCATGCGAGGATGAACAAGGTATCCTTGATCGAGCTCTCCTACAAATCCGAGGCAAAGGAGGTGGTGAAACTATCGACGACTTACGTGGGGAAGGTGACTACGAAAGGAAATACATACTTAACCCAACATTTCTTGCATAATTAAGGAGTATTTGGCATAAGAGCAACTCCTTTGGGGTTGAACCTGGTTCTGTTGGAGACACATGAAGAGAAAGACATTAAGGAGTATCTAGACATTAGATTCAAATGGGTCAAGTCGTGGTTCTGCGAAGTCTTCTTGTGGAAGCCAACAACTATTGATAATGAAAGGTTAGTATGGGTGAAGCGCACAGGCATACCATTGCAAGCGTGGGAGGAGAAATTTTTCCAAACGCTGGCTAGTTTCCATGGTGAATTTATCCAAATGGACTTGTCTACAGAGAGGAAAGAAAGGATGGACGTAGCTCGATTTTCCATTTCCACTAAGGTGAACGTACGTATCAACCATTTGGTGTGTGTTATGATAGATGACTTAATGTTCGAGATAAAAATGGTTGAAGAGGCTGGTGTGGATGGATGGGAGAAGGCATGTCAACCTGTTCATTCCCTTACTCCGATGGAAGTTTCTACGAAGACGATGGTGGTCAAGACGTCGAACTGAAATGACAAGCACTATCAAGGAAAGCCCTCGGAGAAGGGGCATAAGAGGCACAAAAAAAAGCATTTGTCAACTTCTCACTGCAAAGCTGCCAATGCTCTGCTGCAAAACTTGGCTTGGACAACGACAACATGGAATACTCCCCCAAAAAGCGTAGAAATAAGAGGCGGGAGTCAAACCTCTTTTGTCTAGGCTTAATAGATGCTGGATTAGGCAAGTATGGAGTAGACCTTGGCCTGCTGACTGAAGTTGACGAGGAGGTGCGGGTAGCTATGTCCAACGAAATCCCACGGGCCAACAAATTGGCTAGTTGTCAAGCAGACCAGCTACACCATGAGGGCCTTAGTAGGGAGTGAATAAAATTGAAGGAACCAAGTGACAAGGTGTTAAATGAGACAAGCCAGGATAAAGCTCTAACTCATCCTACGGTCAATGAGAACGGGCTGATCTATGGTGGGGAAAAATCTAATTTGAAAGGAGTGCTGGAATTGGCCTACGGGAGTAGAAGAGAGTGGAGTTTGGGCACCTCTGTAGGATGTGTGTTATATCTAACTAGAGAGGTTGTGATCATGCAGGCCAGGAGGGGGGGAGAAGGAAGCACCAGACCCAATTTGGCTGAAGGTATGGATCCTATCAAGATGTGGCAGGATATGAAGGGCATAGGAGTAGTAAGGGGTGATGTGAATGAGCAGATCCACAGATGAAATAAGTAAATTAGAAAGGAGAGATAGGGAGTGGAAGGAAGCTCAGAACGTAAGGAGAATTACACAAGTCAAATGAAGTTACTATCTTTGAATGTGAGGGAGTTTCGGGATAGTCTTAAGCGGCAGAGACTTAGGAGAACGGTGGTGGGGAATAAAATTGATATTTGTTTATTTCAAGAAACAAAATGTCAAGTCATCGAAGAGTGGGAGGTGAGGGAGGTATGAGGAGGTGGTGATTTTGAATGGAGGTATCTACCGTCAAGTGGTCTTAGTGGCAGACTGTTATCCATTTGGAAGAAAGGGTTGTTTGAGGTTCGTTGGAATATCCAAAGAGCTAGGTTCTTAGGCCTCAGGGTAATTGGAAATGAGTCACAATTTCTGTCTTGCATCATTAATTTCTATGGCCGATGCTCATTGGTCAGGAAGAAGAAATTGTGGGAAGATCTATTGATGATAAGGAGGAGTTTTCCTGATGTCCGATGGTATGTAGCTCGGGACTTTAATGCAGTGGCAAGCCGAGGCGAAGTGGTTAGAGCTTCAAATTACCACTCGGGGTTGGAAATGCGAGAACTTCAATTGTTTATAGATCAGATGGAGTTGGTCGAAGTACCTTGCTATGGGAAGCAGTTTACGTGGATTTCTCCGGATGAGTCCGCAGCTAGCAGGTTTGACAGATTTTTGTTTTCCCAAGAATTAATTATTGAGTGGAATATATGTTCCCAATGGATTGGTTCAAGGGAATTCTCCGATCATAGTTGGGTCATGGCAAAAGATAATGTACTGAATTGGGGGGTGAAATCGTTTAAGTTTTTTTATCATTGGTTGAATTTGGAATCTTTTCATGATTTGGTTAAACAATTCTGGATGTCGTTCAGGGATTCAGGGTAGTAGGCCTATCAATTTATGAATAAATTGAAGGGTCTGAAGGTGGTAATCAAAAAGTGGAATTCGAAAGTAATGCTAAACAGTGAGAACCTTTTGACAGAGAAGGTAAATGAATTGGACGAAGCTGATAATTAGTTTTTGGTGAGGGATGAGGCAGAAGTCAGGGCCAGAAGTTACATACTATCAGAGTATTGGAGTACGACAAGGGTCATGGAAAATGTCATTATGCAAAAATCTAGAGTCAGGTGGGCTTTATTTGGAGATAATAATTCAAAATTCTACCATAACTGCTTCAGAGCGTTCTTGGAATAGTATTTTGGCGGTGGAATCTGCTTCAGGCTTGGTGGACAGTGTGTTTGAGGTTAAGTCAAAGGTGGTGAAGTACTTCAATAAGCTATTTGCAGAAAAAGGAAACAACATACCTACGTTGGATGGAGTACATTTTAGGAGCATTTCTGAGGCTGATAGGGTAAAGTTAAAAGAGCCATTTTCTGCTAAGGAGATTAAAGCAACAATGTAGGCTTGTGAAGGTGGTAAGAGCCCTAGCCCAGATGGCTTTGGAATGATCTTTTATAAGTCTTGTTGGGATATAGTGGGTGAAGATGTTGTTAAGGTGGTGCAAGAGTTCCATGGCCCAGGAAGACTTTCCAGAGGCACTAAGTTGTCATTCCTAACCTTAATACCGAAGTGAGGCTTCCTCAAAACCTTTCACAGTATTGCCCTATCTCTCTTATATTGAGTGTCCAAAAAATTATATCCAAGCTTCTAGTGGGCAGGCTCAAGCAAGTAATGGGGGAGGTTATATCGGAGTGCCAAACAACTTTCATCTCTGGAAGATCCATCCTTAATGGGGTCTTGGTTACCAACGAAATCATTGATAGGGCTCATAGGATTAAAAGGTCATGTTTTCTGTTTAAAGTTGATTTTGAAAAAGCCTACGACTCAGTCAATTGGCTCTTTTTAGACTACATGCTTGGAAGGTTGGGTTTTCAAAATAGGTGGAGGATGTGGATTTCAAGTATTATACAGTCCAGCTACGTATCCATATTGGTGAATGGAAGCCCAACTCCTGAGTTTTTTCCAGGAAAGGGTATTAAGCAAGGTGACCAGCTCTCCTCGTTCTTATTTTTTGTGGTAGCTGAAGGCTTGACAGGGTTGTATCAATCAGCTATCCAAAAAGGAAAATACAAGGAAATTAATGTTGGAGAAAAGGGAAAATATTCCTTGTTGTAGTTTCTTGATGATGCGATGTTGATGGGGGAAGCCGATTTTCATACAATGTGGACCTTGAAGGTCATTTTACGAGCATTTGAAATAGCATTAGAGCTCAAGGTGAAATTCAACAAAAGTCAGTTCTATAGGCTGAATGTGGATCCACGGTTTAAACACGCAATAGGGTGCATGCTGAATTGTTTTGTAAGCTCTCCTCCTAGTGGGGGTCAATCCAAGAGCAGCAGTTGTCTGGAATCCAGTTATTGAGAAATTTTAGAAAAGGATAACGGGGTGGAAAGTGAAGAATATGTCCTTTGCTAGGCATTTGGTAATGTTGAATTCGGTTCTTTATCTACTTCTGTATTTTTTCTCAATCTATAAAGTTTTGGGAAAGGTGTTGATAATCCTAAAAGGGCTACAAAGGAAATTCTTATAGTGGAAATACCGATGTTACTAAAATTGCATGGATCAGCTGGGAGAACGTGTGCCGACTTAAATCAGAAGCGGGGTTAGGAGTCAAATGTCTGAATGAGTTCAACCGTAGCCTGTTAGCCAAGTGGAGATGGAGATTCCTGAATGATAAATCAGCCATTTGGAATCCATTGTTAAGGTTGAGGTATGAGCAATTTTAGGATAAATCGTACATAATTATTTTGAGAGCCAAGTGTTTAGAGTGGCAGAGGGATATCTGAGACATCAACCGTATAATACATCCATATCCGGGTTGGTTTTCTAAGAATATTGGTAGGAAACTAGGAAATGGGGTAGACATTATGTTTTGGCGACATAACTGGTTAGGGGAAGGTCCATTATCGGCCCGCTTTCCAAGGTTATTTGACTTGGCTCAACAGAAAGGGGTGTCAGTTAGAGGTATGAGTGAGTTAGTAAGGGAGTCTTTGAGGTGGAAATGGGGTTGGCAGAGGAGGTTGTTTGTGTGGGAGGAACAACTGCTGGAATCTTTGGTGGAGATGTTGTAGAATGTGAGACTATGTGACGAGCAACAGGATAGATGGTTTGGAAGTCAGGAGATGAGGGCCAATTCACTGTAGAAGAGGCATATCACTTGCTCAAACAGGGTAACAATCAAAGGGCACTGTTACCTTTGGATCCACAATTGATTGATAGGTTATGGAAGGATAAAATGTCATCCAAAGTGATAGTTTTTGCGTGGAAGTGACTCTTAAATAAGAAAGGTATAAACATCCAACT
Organism: Psophocarpus tetragonolobus; assembly: GCA_037954015.1. Lineage (NCBI taxonomy): Eukaryota > Viridiplantae > Streptophyta > Magnoliopsida > Fabales > Fabaceae > Psophocarpus > Psophocarpus tetragonolobus. Next base: position 21,437,205 of record CM075691.1, read on the forward strand.
GGATACATCCTTATGTGTTCTATGTAAGGAGCAACCAGAGTCTTGTAAGCATTTATTTTTGTCATGCAAATTTTCTCAACAGGTGTGGTATAAAGTTCTTAGATGGTTAGGACTTGAATCTTCTTTATCGGAAGGGGTAGATCAACAACTGTTTCATTTATCTAGTTCTTGGATGGTAGGTAAATATAAAACAAAGTGTAGGTTTTTGTTTGTTGTGGTGGTATGCTGGAGCATATGGATATCTAGGAATTCCATAATTTTCAATGTAGGACTATGAAATCTTTGGATATTATGTTGGCTATTAAGGTGCTATCTTGAAATTGATTGTCATATAGGTATGAGTTTAATAGAGGTCGTATGTTTTCGGATTGAAATAACTATCCAAAGCTATACCTGCAAGATATGAAGTAGGTGTCAGATTATAATCCCTTTCATTGACTCTATTTTTATTGATGTACAGCATTTGAAACGATTTGTTCATTTTTGAGATATATAAATATATATAATTCTGCTTTGCCTTTTAAAAAGCACCTATTTCCTTTTCTCTCTCTCGGATTTGATTAATATTGTCAAAACCTTTATAATTTTCATCCCTCTGCTTTCTGGTTTTCGTTTTGTAATATGATTTTTTACTTATAAAAATAATTTGACTATTTTTTAAAAAATTAACTTAGCGTTTTAAAAACTCTATTTTAGTTAAAATTCAAAAGTATAAAAGCTTGTTAAGAAAATTTTCTACTTTTTTGAAAATTAAAACTAAGTCATTTCTTTGATTTCCTTCTCTATAAAATGTTTTGGCCATTTATCTTTAATATTAACTTTAGGAACAAAGATATTAGTATTAAATAAATAAACGCTTAGTTAATTAGGTTTAATAGTCTTCTGCATATCATCTAGACTAGACCTTGGAGGTTACAAACAAGTTTGGTGGAAAATACACACATTTAGTGCTTATTTGGCAACAGTTTTATAAAACTGTTTTAGTTTTTAAAAACTAAAAAACTTGCTTGGATAGTATTTTCTGAAAACAGTTCTGATTTTTTAGTTTTTAAAAACTAAAAAACGGGAATAGCTGAAAGTAGTTTTACTTTTCAGTTTTCTGTTTTTATTTTGAAAACTCAAAATACAATCAGAATATGTTGTTTTTTGCTTTTCATTAATAAAATTCTAATAAACATGAACAAGTTTTTCCATTTTTACATCTTCAAAACAGTTTTCAAATATCACTTGTCAAACAATTTTTTTTTTCTTCCCGAAAATAGTTTTTAAAAATTATTTTTGAAAACTTTTTTCAAAAAGTAAAAAACAAAATCAAACCAATCAAACCCTTATTTAGTAATTAAAATAAAAATCATTGAGACAAAAATCCAGTAATGTCATTCAATAAAATAATTTTAAATTAAGTTTCCATCCTATTCAAACTAGTGAAATTTTATATGCACCAGGAGAAAAAGAAATATGCTAAATAGGAATATGGATGAGGACATAAATATTTAAAATATGTTTTAAATAAAAGTTTGTAAAATTAAATTTAAATTAAATTAATCAAGTTTCCAAATATAATCTAATAAGTATTGCTTTAAAAAAAATTAATTTTTATAAAAAATTAGAAAATAGCCAAAAATTATCAAAATTATTATTGAAAAATATCCATCTATAAAGACAAGTCGAAGACTTGGAAGTCGCAATACTGTGCTGAACCGTGTTTAATTTACTGTCATGCGTTGACTATATAATTTTCCGTGGACATGGCCTTTTCTGTTATAAGCTAGGCACACTAGCATTTATTATAAACATTGGTATGGAATACTCACGGTACCGGTGACTACTATCATAAGAAAATTTTAGTGTATTGTAGATAAGTATTTTGTTATTCAAAGAGACATAATAATGACTCATCAACACGATCAAAAAATATAAGTGACTATCATTTGTGTCAATTATGTTGGTTAATCTTTGATAATATGAAAAAAAATAATTTGAATTTTAATGAAGTTTTTTATATGGATTCAATTCAAAGAGAATAAAATACAAAGAGAATATTTATAGTATAGTTACCCTATCAATCCAGCTGGCCAAAGTTGATAAAAAAAAAACAAATTATTACAATTAGCAAAATAACCAAAAGGAATATACTCTTGTTACAAGAAAGAATAAGAGAAATGAAAAATGAATATTTAATATTTTTTATATTTTATTCTAATATTCCCCTTCAAATTCAAGGTGGAGAGTTGTTAAAAAAACATTTCACATTGAGTTTGCCTTTAAGTAAGTCAAATATGATTCGAGATACAGGCTTTGTCAATATATTTGCTTATTGATACAAAGATAGAGCATGAAAAATGAGAAGTTGCTTGGATAGAACCTTTTATCTGACAAGCAAGACATTAATTTTCATGTGTTTGGTTTTACTATGAAAGATAGGATTATGAGCGATGGCCACTGCACTTTGATTATCACAGAGCTGTCTAGAGGAGAAAAAGACCCTAAAGTTCTTGTTGTAACATCCCATAATTTCTAATATTTACTTAATACTATATTGACTAATTCTAATTATTTTCCAAATGAATTAAACTTAGAATAAGTTTTCATTTCAATTTCTTAGATAAACACTCAAATACCCATTAGTTGAGGTTTGATGTCATTAAGTCGTTAAAAAGGGAATTCCCTTAATTTTTCTCCTAATGTATATTTGTTTTAGACACTAAACTAGAAAAGATTTTGACTTGGTCTTAGCATTACAAAATCACTTATAAAAAATCAATTTAAACTTGTTTGTCTTTAATGGTTATGGTTTCATTTATCAAATATTTTTATGTTGACAAATGCCATGGCTTATGCTAAGGTTAACTTCTCTTGCTTGAATTATTAATCTTGGCCTAGTGGTGGAGGTGAGATAAAATATATAAGGTTTTAAGTTTAAACTTTGGTATTTCCATTATATTTTGAATAAGAATAAACTATTTTGTTTATGTAATAAAATTATTTTGTTTGTAAAAACAACAATGTTTTCTAAATCGACCAGGTGAAAAGACTAGTTTATGATTCATTATTTCAACTATGGTTGAACTAGTTTTAATGCAGTAATATTTTTAATTTCTAATGTACTATAGTGACTATATTTAATAATACTAAATAAAAATAATGATATTCATAATATTAAAAGTAAGAGTCATAATTCATACATAGTGACTATCAGACGCAAACACACTTTGATTTTGAACGTTTGTGAAAATTTTGAAATCCACATTTCAAACCCTATTTTTTGTAGTTATTACTTACTTACAATTTAGTATCAGAGCCTAACCTTTAAGAGGTCGAGTGTTTGACAACTACAAGAGGAAAGTCAATCCTAATGGCTTACTCTGAATGTAGTTACTCCCCAAGAAACCTCTCTCTCCAAACCTCTTGCTTTCAATAAAGATTATTCCTCTTATTGGAAGGACAAGATGTAAATGTTCACCAAATCAACCCTACCAACTTTGGTAAATTACTAATTGTGGCATTCCCTTTTACGTCTAGAATCTAAATAGACATAAAATGTGTTTAATACAACTGAGCTCAACAACAACAAAATAGATAAATTCTTATGTATTTTGTATCCAAAAGGGAATACTATGAGTTGTTTACTCTCAAATATGCCAAGGATATTTGGGATGCTCCATATATATGTCAACTATGAAGGAACATAAGATGTTTAGGTTGCAATCTTGATGAGGGAATATGAGAACTTTACCATGTTAGAGACAAAAACTACTGACAATATGTATGGATGCTTCCCAACTATTCTCAATGGTGTACAAGCTCTTGGGCATGAGTTTTCTAAAGCCCAAAACAATATGAAGATCCTGGATAGTCTCTTGAAGATTTAGTAGCCCTAAACTATATAGGAAGTTAGAAACATGAAAGAACTCACCATGAATGAACTTTTTAGATGTCTTCAAGTTCATGAAGTTCATCCTAAGAATCAAGATGCCGAGAATATTAAGTAAGATTTTGTTGCTCTTAAAACAACTGAACAACCATAAAAGAAATTGGTTTTTAAAGCTCTCAAAGCTTTGGAAACTAAAACTATTGAGGTTTCTTCAAGAGAGTCCTTAGAAGATGAACTTTTTTTTATAACAAAAAGTTCAAGAAAATGTTGAAGAAAAAGGGAAAGTTCTACCTTTCCTCCAGAAAAAGTACAACAAATATCCTTTAGACAAAACAAAGAACAAAGACAAAGAAGATGGAGAAGACATGATCTACTATGAGTTCAAGAAACTTGGCCACATCAAGATCAAGTGTCCCAAGTACAAGAAGAGGTGGACATCAAAGTAAAAGAAGAAAAGTTTGATGGACACATAGAAGGATTCCTATAGTAGTAGTGACAACAACTCACATAAATAGCATGCAAATCTATGTCTTATGGATTAAGTGATTTGGAACCCATGTATACTATTCTAGAAAAATGATTCCAAAACATATTGGCTATATATTATAGATCAATTAATTTGAACTGTAAAAAAGAATTTTACTTTTGAATCATGCGAATTTGGAACTCATGTTTATCATGGTGAGGGGGCGGGATTGTGGGTGTGTGAACTCATGTATGGCTGGAGAGCATTTGTGGTGAGGAGAAGGGGGATATGATGTGAAGCATTTTGGGTAAGGGGAATGTCAAATAATGGATGGAGGTGGGGCTAGATGTAGCGCTTTTATGAGCGATGACCACTGGTTTTTAGGGGTAGGGATAGAGGTAGCTAGAGGTGGTGTGATGCGCTCCTCCCTTGGAGTGCTTGCTCCCTTGAATCAACCTCCAAGATCACTTGCAAGAAATGGATTTAGTGGAGAGGAAGAAGGTTGAAGTGAATTGGTGCCACTTTGAAATATAAATGAAGAGGTGGTGGTACTTGCCACAAAGGAAGGAACTCTTGATAAAAGCACAATGATGCTCTCAAAGAAGAGAAATTAGGACACTAAAAAATGAAGCAAAATTCTCTAATCTCATTCAAAATCAAGTGTAAAGATTACAAGAGGTAGAGGGGTCTATTTATAAAGTGGGGGGCTAGCTTTGGCTGTGAGAATTGGAGGGGAATTCAAATGGAAGCCACATTTAAATAATTGTCACATGCTCCTAAAATCATGGATCTTAGATCTAACTAAGTGCCATGTAGGATGCCATGTTGGCAATCCTTTGAATTCGGTGCCTTTATGGGGAACAAGGGTCCCACCTTGCCCCCTCCATGCTTCATGTGCTAACTAATTGGGGTTTAATTAGAAAAGAGGGGTGTAGTTAATAAAACAACCCACCATCACCCCTAGATGACCCAATTAGCTAATACACTCTATATTAAGACTAAGCACACCTTCTATCCTTAATCCTACGAAAATAAATGCCCAAATACAAGGCCAAAAAGGAAAGGATAAACTACTCCACTTAGGGAAAGAATAAAGCTAAATACAAAGATAAAGCAAGAGGACTAAGGTATAATTTCTATGTACATGAGGAGGTGAGGTCTTCCTCCACCCAATCTATCTACAACAGAGAACATTGAATCAATTGAAGTCTCGATGGCTAAAAATTAATGTTGGTGTTAAAAAATTTAAGGGTCATTACAAGCAAGTTGTTTATTTTGTTTAATATTTTTTAAAAAATAAATTGTAAATAAAATTTAAATAGTAAGATCCATGGTAGAACCCGTACAAAGTATCCTAGGATCCAAATATAGAATCTTCCATTAAGAAAAAAATAAAAAGATCTTAGAACGCATAACATTGTAAGATCCACAAAACGGTGTTCCAAGATCTCAAATAAAAACTAAGAATAAAGATACTCTAGAGTGTGTTTGGATGAGGAGTTTTAAGAGGGTAATTCATTTCATTTTGGAATTTCAAATGCTTTGTGATGAAATACCTTGTTTGGATGAGGAATTTTAAAAGAATTTTAAATTCTAGGCATTTTAGAAAGCATTTTGATTAGTTAAAATTGTATAATTTCAAATTCCTTAAAAAAATAAGAATTTGAAATTCTTTAAACCTAGTTTTCTTTTACTAAAATCAACTAAGGTTATTCTGTACTTGATATCAATTAGGGGTGGCAAAACGAGGTGGGTCAAGCGGGCTGACCACCAATTGACCCTTATTTTTACAGGCCAAACTAGTATATTCAGCCGTTTACCTGTTTTGGTCTGTCTAGCCTAACTCGCCAATTTAGCGGGCAAAAGGCAAAGTGGATTGACCCGCCAACCCCCAATATTATATTTTATATTTTAAAAATTATAATATTTATATAAATTAATAAAATACTTATAATAATAAAAATATAAAATAAATTATTAAGTAGAATTTATAAAATGGATTCACTAAGAAAATAAAATGAATTTTGTTATAAATTTATTTGTCATTTATTTATGTAAAAACATAATATTGTCAAAAAATAAAACCAATTATGCAAGGTTTAATTTTTTGATTTTTCTATTTATTTATTATAAAAGCATTACTGCTTTGAGAAATTAAAAATTTATTTTTAAATAAAATTTTATATTATTTTTTAAAAGGAACAATTTTTTTTTTCAAAATATTATTTAGTAAAATAAATTTTTATTTTTAGTATGAATTGAAATAATCTATCCAAACAAGAAAATAAAAATTCAATAATTTGAATTACCTTATCCAAAGAAAACATTTGAAAAATGAAGTCATTTGAATTAAAGAATTTCAAATTCAATGTAAGGGTATTTTACATTTTTTAAAAGCTGTCAATAGGAGTTTGGGAGTGCCAAAAAAAGCTGCCCAAGGCCCCATTCGGGGTGGTTATGAATCTCTGGTTTTCGGTTTTGAAATATATTTTGAAAACAGAAATGTGTTCGACAAAAAATGATCTTGTTTTGGTTTTTTACTTATTTTCGAAACGGTTTTTCACTCAATTTCAAAAACAATAAAATTTAGTTTTCAAATTTCTATTTTTGTTTTTATTTTAAGTTGATTACTTGACATCACTTGTCACCATTTACCATCACCTCTGATCGACGGTCACCAACCACCACCTCTGACTGGAATTCATCAGTCATCACCTCTGACCAGCAGTCACCAATCGCTACTTCTAACTGGTGGTCACCGGCTGCCATGTCCAACTGCCGAACACCAACCCCTAACTCTAACCAATAGTCACTGATCATCACTTTCGATTGACGGTTATCGATTGCCACCTCCGACTGGTTATTTTATTATCAAATCCAATATAATATAACCTAATCATCGATGAGTTAGACTATGTTGACTCTTTGGGTCATAATATTTAAAAATTATTTTTTATTTCATAAATTTTTAAATTCTTAAACAATTGTTTTCTTAGTGTTTTTAGAACAATTTTCTTAAAAATTTACTATGTAATTATATAGATATGTAAATTTGTTTCATAAAATAATTTAACATCAAACCATCATCAATTTTAATGCATCAAACCCTCCAAAATATTATTATTATTATAATAAAAAATTTATCTTAATTAATGTACTCTATTGTTTGTCATGTTAGTTAGTTAAAAAGTTAATTAAGATGGTAGTTGAACTGATTTCAACTTTATTCGGATAGTAAAAATTTATCTGTTTTTTCAAGAGTTACTAATTTTTTTAAAAAAGTTATTCCAATTCTCTATATAGTTTTTCAAAAGATCTCCTATTTTCAGCTATTAGTTAGGTTTATTGTTACATGTTTAGCCTTTATTAATTAATGCATTGTGTTCAAATAATTCTCTCTTATCACTTTATACAACCACCTCTCACACCTTCATTATTCTCTCATCCTTCATTAACATAATTATATTTATTTATAATATGAATATATAATTATATAAATTTATAATTTAAATACGTAATTATAATTTAAATATGTTATAGTAGAAATTTATAACTTAAATATATAATTATAATAATTTATAATTTAAATATATAATTAATTTATATTATTAAAATATGTTATAATTATTTTAAATATCATATTGTTGATTAAATGATTAATAATGTTCTCATTCATCATTTTACAACTTTCAGCTAGTTTATCAACTAGTTCTACCAAACACATACAAATAGCTTTTTATCTTTCATTTATAACTTTCAGTTAATATTTTAACTTTTAACTACCTTTACAGTTTTTATCTAACTTTTCACCTAATTTTTCTAAACACACCCTAAAACAAATATCTGATTTTTCCTGATAGACACTAAAACAACAATAATACTTTGATTCATTAGATTTGAAAATTTACACTGATATTCAATCTTTTTTTACTTATTTTTTTCTTAAAAACAAATATCTATTTTTTATTTTTTCATATCTGTTTTTTATTTTTTTCATGTAATTGCAAAACCTTAATCTGCCACTCTTAAATACAGATTTCCTTCAATCTGGTAATTTATGATGAGTTCTCTTTCAATTTTGGTCAACTAGATCTGTGTATTAATCTGAGGTTCATGTTTGCAATGTCCATGTTTGCTCCTAATTTCTTCCCAATTTTTTTTTTTCTTATTGTACATTTTGCTAGTTTGAAGGCATTTAGGAGAGCTTTAGTCATCTTCCAAACATCAGGTTGTTGATGTTTTATTTTATATATATATATAAATAAATGTTAATTTGTAATATATTAATTTTGTTAGTGATTTGATTTTTTTTTTAGCAATTTCTTTAGTAAATATGCTGAAAGGATAGTTGAGAAATATTTCCGTACACGTCCATTAGGTGGAAACAAGAGATGATTCCATGGTATCTGCAAAACTGGATGGAAAGATATTGTATAAATAATATTACAAACTCCTATAAGTTATTTGATAGACCTTTCTCTGTCCAAATTTCCATTCATAATAATATGATATCTAAAATAGTCGAATGTTTGTACGTTAAGCTATGTGACTGTAGTAATGCTGCTATTCTTAATATATTTTATAATTAAATTTTTGTATATAACTTTTATTATTCAACAATTTTATTTTTATGTATAATTTGTGGATTTAAAATTTCACATATTAAAGTTTTCAATTTAAATTTGTATTTTAAATTTATAACTAAAATTTGTAAGTTTTGAATTTACACATATCTGTTTAATTATATAATTTTGATTCTTAATCCATGATAAATTAGTAGTTTTAAATTTATATTTTATTACAACATTAGAGATTAATAAATAGAATCATTAGTTTTTATTGATATCTTGACAAGAGTTAAATACAATCATAATATATAGGAGTTAAATAATAATAGACAACTGCGGCCGCAAACTGTTCAACTTACTGAGCTCTTCACAAAAGGAATCAATAGTCTTACACCATAAATGAATTCGTTTTGGATAAATAAACTCTTCTCTTTTCTTTGTCAACAGAAAAAAGAATCATTTTTCCTAACGGATTGATACAATACAATAATAATATTTAAAGTCTTACTAATTAATAAAATAGTGTCATATTATTAATGAAAACTTTCTTTCTATATATATTTTTAAATAGATATTGTATCAATTACATTCATTGGTACATTTAATATTCCTTCTATAGTTTAATTTACTTATTTTTTAAAGTCTCAGATTATTAATGAAATTGTGCCATGTTATTCGAAATATATTTGAAGTTTAAAATTCTATCATAATTATTAAATGTTTACTTGTTCACTTAATGCGATTTTAATTGTTCACTTGATCTCTATTTCTATAAAGAGGTTTAAGGAGGTTCAATGAGAGATGGAAAAGAGAGAAATGAAGGGTGAACACATCACTCTTAAGGTAAGAGACAGATATAGAGATGTTTGCTACAATAAGTGATCATTGATAAAAACTAGAATGAGCACTCTCCCACAAGAGACACTCCTACAGTCAAGAGACTCACTCTCACAGCAAAAGCTCAAAACTAATTCAATTGATATAAATATGTTTACATGTAGGCGAAGGGTCCTATATATAGGCTAGAGGGGGTAGACTAGACTAACTAGACTATGGGTTAATCTAATTAAGATTAAGCTAACTCTAGTTGAGTCAATACTAACCATGGTAGGCTAACTATGGTCATGTATAACCAACCACTAACATGCACCTAATCTAATCTAGATACATTTGGTGTGATCTAGAAAAGAAGGGGTGGAAAAGAGTTGTCATGCTTTGTGCATGACTAAAGGGGTGATAGGACTAGTAAAAAAAGGGAAGGATAGTAGTCTTGCTTTGTGCAAAACTAGGGAACATGATTCCAAAAAAGGGAGTGAGTTTATCATACGTGTTCATCTTCTCTAAGAATCTAGCCCAACCTAGCATACCCTAACATACATGATGACTATAGAACCCTTAAAAAGAAGGGATGACCTAAATACAGTGGTCAAATAAGAAGGCTAACTTTAAGAGTCAACCTACTAAAAAGTCAAAATCAACAAAAATACAAAGAAAGTCCTTAATCTAATTTATACAATGAAAAAAAGGAAAATTCTCATGTATCCTTCCACAGGGTCCTTAGGTTGAATTGCATCAAAGTTGGCCATCATGATCGTCTTAAAATAATGGTTTTAGCGGTTTACAAAAACATAGCTCAACGGACTAGTCTACGTCTTAAAAAATATGGATATATAATGAAACTCTAGTCTAACTCTCAAGATATACAAATGTGGAGAGTTTTTGAAAACAAAAATTATACAAAGAACCATAGAAAAAGAGCACTAAAAGAATATTGAATGTATACAATGCAATCCTCATGTATCTTATTTCTTAAAATGCTTCGCTACTCTTATGTATTAGCTTCTTCAAAATATGATCTTTGTGACATAGGAAGTTTATCAAGGTACATCTTGTAGCTTCTGATCAAGCATTAAGTGTAGTCATAAATGTTTTTCACCAACTACTCACTCTTGATATCATATAGCATTTTGCTTATCTAATTTTGTGGATAAGCTGACTTCAAAAGCGACTTTGTTGCAATGAATATTCAGAAAGGCTGTTCAAACACTCTAACTGAGGTCCATCATGCCTTTTTAATTCAACAATAATAAATTTTTCTTCTCCCCACTTGCATTTTACATATTTTCGCATTGATTTTGTCTTTTCTAATATGAATAGAAAAAATTCAAACAGAAAAACTGACTTTTTAAATACAAATAGCAATAAGTGCAGTTGTAGATATCACCTTGAGTGATGTTTAAACATGTGACACTTTCTTTGTCTATATAATGTGTTTATCTCTATACACAATGTTTGTGTTTGATTATTATGTGTTTGTGTATGATATAAATGTTTTTTGTGTATTTATAATTATGAGTTATCTTTTAGACTATGTTTACTAAACTTGCATTTGTGTTTGCTTGTCTTGCATATATCCATTTCAAATTATCTCGTATCTACATTTTCTATAGGTGCATCTTTATGTCATGAGCTTTCTTCATATGCACCAGCTTCTCTAGAAGTCTCTTTATGCCATGGGCATTCTTTGCATATGCGTCTGTTCATCTTGAATATGTGTCTACCTATGTTACATTTGCGTATGCTAGTTTTATGTCTACATTGGCACACATTAAATATATTATAATAAATCACCAAAATAAATGTTTTTCTAGGATAAGAGGTATGGTTCACATAGAGACTTAACAAATACTTCATTATCTATAGGTATATTATATTTGTACATTTTTTCAATGTTTTGAAAACCAGACTAGACTACCTAATTCAACTGGTTGAACTGGTCCTTGTTTTTACAAGCAAAATAATTTTTATTTTGTAAAGAAGATAATGTATTATTATTCAAATTATAATGTCAACATCATAGTTTAAACTTAAGATCTTGTATATGTAAGTGCAAAGATATTGTAGGTTTTGATAATGCCAAAAAGTAATAAGAAATGTTGATACAAACGAAAGGAAACAAAAGAACAAAGAGCATTGACAGAGATTCAAATATTAATGTTAAGTTAGATAAATAAATTAACTTAGTTATTGTATAAAAGAATCTCTACGGGTTTGCATAACATTGGTTTGACAAGATATGTTTTTATCAGTTCAAATTATGAACTGGTAATCGATTACCAGAAGTCTTGCTTATTGAATTTCTGAATTCAAAAGTGACAACGACACTATTTTAAACCATGTAATCGATTACCAGTTACCCGTTATCACAAGTTTGAAAAGTCACAACCTTTCATAAAATGGCACAATATTTTAAATCATGTAATCGATTACCATTTTGATGTAATCGATTACCAGTAAGCTGTTATCACAAGTTTGAAAGGTCACAACCTTTCATGAAAGGACACATCACTTTGTTTTTGACACTATAAATAAGTGACTTTTCTTCTGTTTTAAACACTAATTCTTCCAATCATTTTCTAAACAAAACTCGTGGCCAAACACTTGCAAATTCCATAAGAGTTCTTATAGGATCTTCAACTTGTATCATCTGCTCTTTAAGAGAGACTCTTCTTATTCTTCTGATCATTGGTTGTATTTAAGAGAGACTTCTTGAGTGATAAAGGAATCTCAAACACAGGGAGAGGGCTCCCTAGTGGGGATACTTAAGGTAGTAAAAATATCAAGTGGGGATACTTGAGGACTCGACGTAGGTAAGTGGATTGGCCGAACCAGTAAAAAAAGAGTTTGCATATTTCTCATCCCTATACTTTTATTTATTTATTCTGTTTGTATATTTAAACACTTCACATTCATTTTAAATATTCTATTATAAAATCAAATAAAAAGAAAACTAAGATTAAAATTTGATCTACTTAATTCACCCTCCCCCTCTTAAGTAAACTGAGGCCACTTGTCCAACAAGTGGTATCAGAGCATGTAATCTCGAATAAGGCTTAAAAGCCTCAAGAATCAAATGGCCTCCTCAAGTTCTCTCTTTCCTGAAGGTAACTCGATAAATAGACCCCCTATCTTTAATGGAGAGGGCTACCATTATTGGAAGACCTGAATGAAAATTTTTATAGAGGCAATAAACTTAAATATATGGGATGCAATTGAAATTGGTCCACTCATCCCTACAATGCAAGTAGAAAATAAAATTGTAGAAAAGCCTAGAGAACAATGGAATGAAGACGATAGAAAAAGAGTTCAATATAATTTAAAAGCCAAAAATATAATCACTTCTGCATTAGGAATTGATGAATATTTTAGGGTGTCAAATTGTAAGACTGCAAAAGAAATGTGGGACATATTAGAAGTAACAAAAGAAGGCACTAGTGATAAAGATCTAGAATAAACACTCTCACTCATGAATATGAAATTTTTAGAATGAATCAAAATGAAAATATACAAGACATGCAAAAAAGATTCACACATATAGTCAATCATCTTGCTTCTCTAGGAAAAGTTTTTCCAAATGAAGATCTTATTAATAAGGTTCTGAGATGTTTAAGCAGGCAATGGCAACCAAAGGTAACAGCAATTGCAGAATCAAAGGATCTCTCAACAATGTCTCTTGCCACATTATTTAGAAAACTTCAAGAACATGAACTAGAATTGATAAGACTTGATCAACATGAAGAAAACAACAAAAAGAAGAAAAGCATTTCACTCAAAGCTTCATCATCTACCCATGAAGGAAAAGACAAAGAGGATTCAAATGATGATCTAGATAATGAAGAGGAATTTAGTCTTTTTGTAAAAAGTTTTAACAAATTTTTAAGAAATAAAGAAAATCGAAAAAGAACAATGTTCAATACAAAGGAAAAATAGAAAAATCTAATAAGACAACCTTCAAGGAAAAGAAAGGAAAGAAGGCATATATAACTTGGGAAGAAAATGAAATTCATTCATCAAGTGACTCAGACAATGAAATTGTAAACCTTGGTCTCATGGCTAGAGACTATGATAGCGAAGAAGAGGAATCTTTGAAGAAAATTGGTACATTGATAGTGGTTGTTCAAAACATATGACGGGAGATACTTCAAAGTTTTTCATCTTGAATCTCAAGAATAATGGACATGTAACTTATGGAGACAACAACAAAGGTAAAATTCTAGGGGTCAGGAAAATCGGTACGAATCTCTCAACCTTAATAGATAATGTTTTGCTTGTTGATGGGCTTAAACACAACCTACTTAGTGTAAGTCAATTATGTGACAAAGGCTTCCTAGTATTTTTTTATTCACATAAATGTGTTATTGAAAGTAAAAATGATAAGAAAATTACTTATGAAGTAAAAAAGGATTAACAATGTATATATGTTAAATCTAGATAAAACTACAAATCATGCTCAATGTTTCATAAGTAAAGAGATGAAATTTGGTTGTGGCATAGAAGAATTGTTCATATAAATACAGAACATTTGAATAAACTAATTTCAAAAGATTTAGTAATAGGATTACCCAAAATCAAATTTGAAAAAGATAAACTTTGTGATGCATGCCAAAAAGGAAAACAAGTAAGAACTTCATTTAAATCTAAAAATATTATCTCAACTTCTAGACCCTTACAACTGTTGCACAGGATCTTTTTGGTCCTTCAAGAACTATGAGTTTTGGACGTAGTTATTATGCCCTTGTAATCATGGATGATTACTCTAGATTCACTTGGACATTATTCCTTGCTCATAAAAATGATGCCTCTCATGCATTCAAGAAATTTGCTAAAATTGTTCAAAATAAAAAGGAACTCAAAATTACTTCAATTAGAAGTGACCACGGAAGAGAATTTGAAATAAAACTTTGAATTATTCTGTGATGAAAATGGAATTGATCATAACTTCTCTACACCTAGAACTCCTACACAAAATGGAGTAGTAGAAAGGAAAAATAGATCATTAGAAGAATTGACAAGAACCATGCTTAATGACAAAATACTTCCAAAATATTTTAAATCATGTAATCGATTACCATTTTGATGTAATCGATTACCAGTAAGGCTATTCTCACAAGTTTGAAATGTCACAACTTTTCATGAAATGGAACATAACTTTGTTTGAAACTATAAATAAGTGACTTTTCTTCTGTTTTCAACATGAATTCTTCTAATCATTTTCTAAACAAAACTTTTGGCCAAATACTTGCAAATTCCATAAGAGTTCTTATAGGATCTTCAAGTTGTATCATCTGCTCTTTAAGAGAGACTCTTCTTCTTCTTTTTCTGATCATTGATTGTATTCAAGAGAGTTTTCTTAAGTGATAAAGGAATCTCAAATACAGGGAGAAGGCTCCCAAGGTGATTGAGGATTCATCAATTTGTAAAGTGATTTACAAAGGTAGTAAAAATCTCAAGTGGGGATACTTGAGGACTAGACGTAGGCAAGTGAATTAACCAAGCCAGTATAAAAAGACTTTGCATCTTTCTCTTCCTTATAATCTTATTTATTTATTCTTTTTGTATTTAAACACTTCACATTCATTTTAAATATTCTATTATAAAATCAAATAAAAAGAAAACTAAGATTAAAATTTGATCTACTTAATTCACCCCCTCTTAAGTAAACTGAGGCCACTTGTTCAACAGTATATTCTATCTCACCTCCACCACTAGGCTAACCTAAATAATTCAAATAAGAAAAATAAATGAGACATGCCATTGGTTAACATAAAAATATTTGATCCATGAAACCATAATCGTTAAAATAAGGTTAAATCCCTTAAACTTAAACTAAAAGCTTAATAAAATTTTAAAAAAACACAAAACATATTTCATAATTTAACCTTACAACCTAATTAAGTGTCAACTAATATTTTATAATACATTAGACCATTACTAAATAATTATGTTCATAAATAAATTATCTAGGATAAAATTCACTTAATGACATTTCATTTATAGATGATGGTGCGAAATTATTGTTAAACTGCTTCAAACTTGATTCAGGTGCTACAATTGGATTCATTCTATGGATCAAGAGAAATGTAGGTTCTTGTGGGAATGGCGACTCAATTAAGTGACTACTGAGATATGAGACAATAGTCACCATTGTGGGTCTACCATCTGGATTTTCTTGAACACAGAGTAATCCAATTTGAATGCATTTGATTACTTCAATGTTAGAATAATTATCTTTTAATTTTGGATCCAATGTGTTCAATGGTGTTTCATCTTTCCAATGTCCCCAAACCTATAACAATTTGTAATTTTAACCAAATCATTATATTTTCCAACTTATATATTGATTTTAATGTATGTAAATCATGACTAATGATAAAACAAAAATATTGTAAGAATATTGTACTCACAAATTTTAGAAGACTATCAACAGCACGATGTGATTCATAAGAACCTATATTCTTTTTTCCACTAATAATCTCAAGGATCATAACTCCAAAGCTATAAACATCTGATTTCTCAGAAAATTTTCCAAGCGTAGCATACTCTGGAGACATGTAGCCACTATAAAATTTTGAGGAAAACAAAAAATAATCTTAAGTATATTTTACAGAGAAGGAAAAATGTAGAAATGAGTATTCAAAACTTACTATGTTCCAATAATGCTATTGGTACTTCCTTCCTGTTGGTCTATTTCCATAATTCTAGCAAGACCAAAATTTGAAATTTTTGGATTGGTATTTTCGTCCAATAATACATTGCTAGGTTTAAGATCTCAATTTATAATTTTAAGTCGAGAATGCTCATGTAAATATAGAATTCCTTCAGCAATGCCTCGAATGATTTTGTAACGCTCTGACCAAGTCAAAATCTTTTCTAGTTTAATGTCTACAACAAATATACATTAGGAGAAAAATTAAGTGATACACGTTTTGTAATCAATCACTTTAATTGGTTTAAGATATAATAGTTAAATATCATAAAAACAAAATGCACGAATGCTAAACTTTAAAAGACTAAAGAGAGGTCAAGAATCAAACCAAATAAGAAGGAGTCCAAACTCTTGTTAGGAACATATTCATAAATAAGTATTTTCTCTTCCTCAGGAAGGCAAAATCCTATGAATCCACTAGATTTCTATGTTGAAGCTTAGCAATTAATAGAACCTCATTTTTGAACTCCTCTACACCCTGCTTAGAATTTCTCGAGAGCCTTTTTACAGCTATAGGTCTTCCATCATTAAGAATACCCTAAAAATAGAGATACTATTTATGTTAAAAATACGAAAATATAATAAGAAACACATTTTAAGATTTTTTCTTCTACCTTGTAAACTTCTCCAAATCTTCCTCTACCAATCCTGTTCTCATGTGAAAAGTTGTTTGTTGCTGCTTCAATTATTGCCAAATTGAATTGTAATGACTCTATAGTGGAACTTTCCTGTCCAACTTAATGTATTTCAATTGTTATACTTAATTTGTAAATTTCTTTAAAATCTTAATTGAAAAGTTAGCATTAATTTTTTTTTCATGAGACTTGCAATTTTCTTTAAGAATAATTTTGTTATCCTTTCTTGCTTTTTTTCGTACTGGATAAAAACAAAAGATAAAAACTACTCCCACGATGATAATGGAGATAAGGATTAAGATAATAGTTATGGTTTGAGTCTTTCCCGCATGAAAAATAACACATGATTAGGTCAGGCAAATTTATAATTAATAAGAAAAGAAATAGCCTAACTTTTTTTTATAATAATCCAAAAATATTATTGGTGAAAATATGAATTTGATTTGAAGAACAATGAGTATATATACCCGTGTTTAGACCAGGAAAACTTGATACAACTAATAATCCTATGGTACAAAAGCTAGAAGGCATATGTATCCCAAAATTTACCACTAAAAATGTAAAGTCATCGATGAAAATGTTTTTACATAGGTAGCAAAATATTTAATAAATTAAAAATATGTTAGCACTATTTTTTAACCACCCTAATTAAGGCATTTGACTCTTCAGCTAGTGGGACTCTAAAGTATCTCCACAAACTCTGGTCCTTGGGGTAAGCTACATAGCATTACTTTTTAGCTTATGACACAACCACACTTAAATTATTTTGTTCCCTTTTTGTGAAGAATGTATTAAGGAGAAATCATCACTACACTCATGTGTATGTAAGTGTATGTTTCTATATATATATATATAAGGAGTTTAATTAGTATATATATTGTAAGTTTAACACTTTTTGCATTAATATTAATAAATTTGTTGATTTTACTAATTAATATTTTAAAAATTATATAAATAAAAGATGTGATTAATGTACACTGTTAATATATACCAATTAAATTATATATATATATATATATATATATATAATATTAATGGTAGTAATACTATTCCTTGATGAAAGTTAAGCATCAATATTTTAGATTTTTTTGTTCATTTCTTCTTTTTACAAACCACTCATCCTTCTTTTTATTCCAAAAACACCTCTAGTGTTTCTTTAGCACACTATCCATCTCTATATAAGATATACGATATTCCCTCAAAAAAGATACTACCTTATTCCTCGAGTAAAGTTGCATGATCCTCCTCCATTAACCACACATATTTTATTATTACCATTATTAAATCCATTCAAATACAAATTCATTATTTTTATGAAAACTTTAGTATGTGAAAATCAAATATATCTTAAATGGCTGTTAATTGTAGTGGAAAAGATCCCACATTAACTATAAATATAATCAAATTATAGTATATAAGTGATGTATAAATCTTATCTTACAAACCTATTTTGTAAGGTTAAGTTACACAAAAAATTATTACATAATCATATACCATTATATCATGTAGTGTCTCAACTAATAACCATGCAACATATAATTAATTAATTAATTAAATTATCTTGTAATTCTGTTAATTAAATATTATATAATATTGATTGAATGGAACTATAAATGAAATAGTAGTCCTGGACCATCTAATAATTTTTTTAGTTAGACCCATTTGCATTATAAATGTCATTAATATTCACACAAGATAAATTTTATCAAAAATCCACTTTTATTTAAAATTACATTTTTTTAGTGTAGTAGTGTTAGAACATCATTTCTATAATTATATATAACTTAAAAAAATCATTTGTTTCAATTTTCATGTAAATATATCATAAAATAATATGCATGCACATGCAAATGTGAGATACTACTTTTTTTTTTTTAAACTTGAAATACGTACATTTTAACACACCTATATCAAATTAATAAATATACAACCAAAGTTTAGGAATATATATTAAACTATATTTTTTACTGAAATTAATAATAATGATAACAATTCTCTTATTCATCTTTACTAATTACTTTAAATTTTACTCAATTAATTGCCTTTTTTTTCCTTTTAAATAATACACTTCAATCAATGTTTGTAAATATAGAGAAATGTAAGGGTGGATTGTCCCCCTTATAATAAAGACGAACTACACACGAACTACACAAGGAATGTAAGATTGATCTATATGTGAGGAGATGAGACTAATCAAACAAACATCTACACTAACAACTAACATTTACATATAAAAAAAATATATGGGCCAAACAAAGTTAACTTGCAAATTAAGCTAGTTAAGCGAGCCAATCTACCAAAATTGAAAAACAATGTTCTTTTTTCAAAATAATATAAAATGTAATTTAAAATACACATTTTTATTTTTTTTGAAAAAAAAGATCATGATTTTAGAAAAATAAATAAAAAAACTATAAAAAATAAACATTGCATAACTCACTTGATGATACAGAGGGAGAAAAGTTTGAAGGAATTGGAAGCCATGTCTATGTAGATGTAACTGTAACTCACTTGATGATCCACACCATTACTATAGAATCGATGGATGGATTTCTGCTTTTGAAAATCTTGTACGGTTGGGCGTGTATGAATACACAACTCAAGAGGAAATATAGGGTGAAACTTCTCAAGTTCTTTTCGTCACTTACCTGTTAAACATAAGTGGGTCATATATGCAACTAAGTCATGGCATCTAACATCCATGTATATCCTTAAAAAAAATATACATGTAAATCACATGTGTGCACACCTGGTGGACAAAAGAAAATCGATATGATAGAATTAATAATGTTGTTCCTATTATCAGTTTTGGAACATCGTTATGGTCAAACGGGGTTAAGGTTCCTACTACCACACTCGAAAGATCATTAAGATCACCTCATTCAAGTAAACTCATCACTCTTTCATGGGTTTTGAACGGAAATAAATATAATAGAAGAGATAAAAAAAAAGTAAAAGATGTTCATAAGAAATATAAATTAAAGTAATATATATATATACCACAACTCAAATGAGAAAAATGATTATGGAGAGAGAAAATATAATAATAATATAAAATTTCAACAAACAGTTCAAGTTTAATTGTTAATTAAATAAGTTTACGTGGTTCTTTCATATAAAGACTTTTCTTACAAACCAAATATTTATATGTTGTGTCACTCTCTCTCGTCAGCCCCATGGATTCTCTGCAAGATCGTCACCACCTCCGTTAGTACTATTGCCATTGTCGACGATAGTGGTAGAGATACTGATAGTGGTGCTAGCAGCATCGACAATGAGGGTGATGATATTGACTCTGGTGACAACGACAATAGAAGTGGTGACGATGACAGTGGTAGTGGCGATCACTATCGCTACCACACCCTCATCGTATGTCGTCGATACTACTGTTACTATTGTCAATACTACTACCACCAAGGGGCAGAGGAACGGGGGATTAGCAAGAATCATGATCTCTCCCCCCAAATTTAAAATAAAATAAATTATATATAAAAATTAATGTTAATTATCATATAAAAAGAGTAAAATAAAAATCTAATAAGTAACATGATTGATAAAAAATATAAAAAGCAAAACAACAAACAAATATTTGATTTGTGAGAGAAAATTTTATATAAAAAAATTATGTGAATTTGTTTAATTAATAACTAAATATAAACTATTTATTTAAATAAATAATCATTATTATACTTTTTTATTTTCCACCCTAACTCTTTCTTTTACTTGGGATGTCCTATGTATATCATTACTATACCTATAGCAGTTAAAATGTGTCAGTAGCCATCTGGTTGATATTTTAATAATTCAACATCATTGATGACTTTTTTGTCTATAAACGTTTGTTTCGATCGTAATTGAGCCCATGGAGATCAAATTCGTGGTGTCGTAGATATTTCTTTACGTTTTAAGACTTGACTTATGAAGGTATAAATTAGAAGTTCGATAAATGAATGCTTAACGGCACCAAGACGTTGGATAAAAGATGCACTAAAACAGTAAGGAAACGGTGATGGCAGAATTTAAATTAAACTTGATTGTTGGTTTTGTCCAAAGAAAAAAAATTATAAATACTCTCTCACAGAGTTATTAACAAGTGGGTCTTGACAAGATGAAAATATAATTTAAAGATTAAAAAAAGTTATCACCAATATTTATTTTAAAAAATATTTTTTTTAAAGAAAATTAATATATAAAATTAAATTTTAAGTTTGGAAATTAATTACGTATAGGAAACTCTACAATCCTATCTTATGGACGACTACCTTTAATTAAACGTTCAAAATTAGATAATTTTAAAAGCATTTATTTCACCTTGAAACATGAATACTATTTTTATATTATTATTGATTTTAATATTTTAACGAGAAAAGTATTATTCGAAAAATTTTTCATAAAAAAATTATTAATATTTTATTTTTAAATTAAATTTTTTTATTTTTATTTTTCAGGATTTGACAACTATAGACTCCTACTCCTACGTATATTCATATGTAATAGAAACTTAGAGTTTACAATTTTTGATTGGTTTGATTTTGCTTTTTAGTTTTTAAAATGAGTTTTTAAAAATTTTTTTCGGAAAGATAAAAAAAAAAACTTGTTCGGTAAGTATTATTTGAAAATTGTTTTGAAGATGTAAAAATAAAAAAACTTGTTCATATTTATTAAAATTTCATTAATGAAAAGCAAAAAACATCTGATTAAATTTTGAGTTTTTAAAACAAAAATAGAAAACTGAAAAACAAAACTACTTTCAGTTGTTTCTGTTTTTTGGTTTTTAAAGCCTAAGAAACCAAAACTGTTTTCGAAAACTATTTTCTGAAAAAATTACCCAAACGAGTTTTTTAATTTTTAAATACTAAAATACTGAAAATAGTTTTATAAAATTGTTACAAAATAAGCACTAAATCTTTTAATATTCTTGGGTTTATTTGGAAATATTATTTCGCAACCAAATTAGAAGTGTATCTAAAGTGGTCACGATAATTATTTAATGTAATTGTCAAATCAAAAGTATATCTGAAGTAAAAATTATTAAATTATGATCACTTTTATAATTATTAAATAAAAAATACATTCAAAGTAGTAATAATTAAAGCTTTGAGTTTAATGATTTATATTTTTAATGAATAAACTTTAATAAAAATCCAATAAATTAAGAAAAATCTCTCTTAATTATTTTTTATCTACAAGACTTCTTATTTGAGAAATGTAAGTTCAATTCCACTCACATCAACAACTCCTTTCTATTTCATGGCCCATCCTACTTTTCATGGTGTTGTGAGTGTTAAATAATTTTTGTGTGTATCCCATATAATTTGTTCCTATTTTCTTTTCATTTCTATTCCAACTAGTCTACTAAAAATTACTACTTTTATTATTTTTTTTCCTCCTCTCGAGTTCTTTCCCTTTCGAATCATCTTAAATAAACATAGGATGGGAAAAACTTGATCTTTACCCCATTACATAATGTACTTGTTAAGAAGTGACAGAAGAGGTGTCTAAATAATTCCCTTAATTAACAATAGCTACCTCCAAACCTGGAGAATTTCTTCTTGCACTCTAATAAGTTCTCCTACATCTCCATAATTTCTCAAAATGCCAAAAATATCCTTAATGAAAACAGTAAAAATTTAATCACCATGCATCTTTTTCTTTTCTCTTTCATCTACATCTCTTTCTCATTTTGCACGTCTCTCTTCTTGCATCTCTCTCTTTAGCTTCTCTTGTACGACTTCGTTTTACTTCTCACTGAATCAGTGGTTTTCTCTTCTTCTTCATGCGTTGTTGTTCATCCCCTTTGCGTTTTCTTTGTTCTTCGTGGTTCAGCTTTATGTTTGTTTTGTTCTTTGTGGTTCATCTTTGTGTTTATCTATCCAAACAACCCTATTTGGACATGTAAAAAAATCTGCAAATTTTTTTACAAGTCCGGACACCCCTATCCGGACTGAGTCCGGAAACCCCTATCCGGACAGTAAAACAATTTGCAAGCTTTTTTACACAAATCTGGACACTCCTATCCGGACTTGTAAAAAAATTTGCAAGTTTTTTTACAAGTCTAGATACCCCTGTCCGGACTGAGTTCGGAAACCCCTGTCTGGACTTGTAAAAAAATTTGCAAACTTTTTTTTACAAATCCGGATACCCTTGTCTGGACTTGTAAAAAAATTTGCAAATTTTTTTTTACAAATCTGGACACGCCTATCCGGACTTGTAAAAAAGATTACAAATTTTTTACTAGGATTAAATTTTTTTTTTACCTAGGGTATTTGAGATTTTTCCTACCTTTATAGAAGTGTAGAAAGAAACTATGGAGGTGCAGGGAGAAATTCTCCCAAAGTTGATACTTATTCATATTTGTGTATTGGGCCATATCTGTTGAGCTTTAGGAATTAGGCAAAATAGTTTTTTTTAACCCTCTTCATTTATTATTCCCAATCCTCATATTTGAAAGATTTTAGAAAAATCCAACATATCCTCATCTTTATTTAATTTTTAAATCTGGGAATTTTTTCTTTTTGTTATGTTGATATGTCTGGCATCATCTTATTCAATTGCTTGTTTTGTATGTCAAATATCAACCATGACATTCTGTTCTGTTGTATATCCTATCATGATATGTTCTGCAAGTATTTATAGTATTAAATTGATTTATGTTTTATTTAGAAAGGAAATCGGCAAATTCATTCGTGTATGATTTTTTTAATTAGGATTGGTTTGAAATTTTCTTAGTGTGTTTTAGATATTTAACATTGGTTTGCGGTGTTTTATGTTTTATATTTGGAACAAAAAAAATGAATTTTTTGTGATGAATTTAAAAGTTATGACAAAGTCCTGACGATATTCACCCTAATCCCTAATGTACAAGCCTCCTGTCGACTGGTGTCTCCGGTTGAAAATACTCAGCAAGAAGACATTCTTAATGTCGAAGAGCCTTCTGGTGAGGAAGATGCCCACCAGGCTGGGAATTAAGCTTTGTTTTCTTCATTTTGATACTTTTTTTTATGGCATGGCCAATAGATGCCACTCGCGATGTATTTTGCTTAGTCATGGATGACTCTTTATGTTAATATTTTTAGTACGATTATGGAGCAAAGTGTGATTTCAATCTTCAAAACTTTAAGTAACAAACACATATTTAACCATTTTTTTATTTTAAAAAGATGGATTTTTAAGAGATACAACCATACAACTATCAAAAACATAGTGAGGAAAAAAAAAACGTGTTGAAATAATAAAACTATTTCTTCCATTCCATATAGGGGCAGTTGGAAGGTTTGGTATACCTACTCATGAGTTACACGCATCATTAATAAAACAAAATTCCATCATTAAGAAGCATACAAATTAAACCAAAGTTCTTGAATCAAAGAGGATATGCCTAAACTTGTACAAGTTATACTCATCCCTCTTCCCACACCCGCATAGAGGCATATCAACGAAATGGAGATGAAAAGCAAAGCCAACAAAGTGCATTGTATGGTGTTATCATACCCAGCACAAGGTCACACCAACCCCATGCTTCAATTCTCCAAGCGTCTTCAACATGAAGGTTTGAGAGTAACATTTGTCAGCACCATTTTCTATTGCAATAACAACATGCAGAAACTGCCACTTGGCATTTCACTTAAGACCATTTCAGATGGTTATGACAGTGGTAGAATTGGAGAAGCAAAGAGACTAAGGGTCTATTTGGATGGCTTTCGGAAAGTTGGACCAAAGACTCTTGTTGAGCTTCTTGAGAAGCTTCATGGATCAGAACACCCTGTTGATTGCCTTGTTTATGATTCATTCATGCCTTGGGCTTTGGATGTTGCAAAGAGATTTGGGATTGTGGGGGTTCCTTTTCTCACTCAAAATATGGCTGTGAATAGTGTATATTATCATGTCCATTTGGGAAAGTTGCAAGCTCCCCTCATGGATCAAGAGATTTCCCTTCCTTCTCTGCCCAAACTTAAACTTGGAGACATGCCTTCTTTCTTCTTTAACTATGTTGAAGATTCTGTTTTTCTTGATTTGTTAGTAGATCAGTTTTCTAACATTGACAAAGCTGATTGGATCCTCTGTAATTCCTTCTATCAGCTAGAGAGAGGTAAGTAACTTAGTCTTGTGACACACACATAACTACTACATTTAGCAAGTTTGTATGAGATTTTAGATTCAAATATCTTAGGTTCAGACATTATTGCTGTTGTATAAAATAAACACTCTTTGAATCACAATAACTTTGGTGTGAAGTATCGTTAGTTTTGTTGATAATGATTAGTCTAATTATACTCGGATCAATGACTTATTGGTTGTACACAAAATATACATTGCATAAGAAATTTTAATTTCACTTTAGATTTAGTGAGTATTAAAGTAATTTCAGTTATGAAGGAGAAAATCAATTACTTTGATATCTAACATTACTAATTTTGCTTGTAGGTGGCTGATTGGACAATGAAGATGTGGCCGAAATTTAGGACCGTAGGACCATCCATTTTTCTGCTCAAGCAAACCAAAGATGATGAAGACTGTGGAGTTGCACAATTCACAAGTGAAGAATGCATGAAATGGTTAGATAATAAGCCAAAAGGTTTCGTTGTATATGTTTCTTTTGGAAGTATGGCTACACTTAGTGAAGAGCAAATGGAAGAATTAGGTTATGGTTTAAGTGACAGTGGAAGATACTGATGGAAATAAAAGGAAACCTTAAATCAGTAGATACAAGATTATAGTATGTATAGAGAATTAAATATAAAAGGATAGAGGAAAGAGAATTTGTATAACTCAAATATATTGAATTGAAGTTCTTGATTTTCAAGAACAAAAAAACCCTAGGAATGATTATTGTAGAGATATGAGTTCAATAAGAACTCTTGAGGGTTTTACTACCTACTTTCTAGGGGATTATTCTAGAGAATGTGTATTGTTGTTTTTTTAATTTGCTTAATGGGATGGCAAATTTATAATCCCCCAGGGTAGGCAGAGACCCCTCAAATGGGCTTTTTTTATGATTGACTCAACCCATCACAGAGTCAATCTTACTATAATCTCATTCAAATAATCATAAAGATATTATAAGATATGATTATCACCAAATCTTAAATTGCCAGATAATGATAAAATATAATTGATTAATACCAATCCACTATTATTTCCAACATTCTCCCACTTGGATGGTATTAATCAATAATACAAAGATAAATCATTAAGCTAGAATGACAATTATAGACAAATCTTATATTAGACAATGAGAAATTTGAGCTACAAAATAATATCCGATAGGGATATATATCATAAATATTTATCATAAAGGATATAGAATAATGTAATTCAATAAAATAATACTACATGGTCTCAAGCATCCAAAAATACTAAGAGATATGTTACTAAAATGATATTACTTCACACATATCTCATAAGAAAGTTTTCAGACTCCCACTGATCTAAGACATCAAAACTTAACCAAACCATATGAGTTATAAAACTCCAAAGTTAAGTATTTGATCAGTGAATAAAAAAGTGTTTAATTAATATAATTTTTTTTTTACTTGAGTCCGAAAAATTATATAGGTGAGAAAGCATAATTTACATGCATCTAGTTATTCATCATAGCCTAATAACATATGTAATTACATATAGGCTACATAAATGCTTTATAATATTTGACATTTAACTAATCCGAGTTTCAAAAAATAAGTGACTATGTAAGAATCCAAAGATAAGTAGGAAATCCATAAATTCCCTACTAAAACCACATAGACACCTAGTTTATATAAAATGATACTCAGATTATTGTGGCCACAAAATGTCAATTGAGCAAACACTTAGATAATTGGTCCAAACAAAAAAAATTCATAAGTACTTCAATAGTGCAAAATTGTACTCAATAGGAGTACTATCATAATAAGCACTTTTTTACAAAGTAGAAAATCATACTCGATAGGAGTATTGCATCTACAATATACTTATAGAATTTTGACCAAACAAAATATGAAATTTTGGGTAAAGAAAAGCACAATACTTAATTGCATACCAAAAGAATTAATATGCAATGCCCAACAAAATGCTTTTAACATCCATTAAAGATGTCTATTAAGATACAATGAATTATATGTATCTCAATTAAAATGGGACAAAAATAAATAGTCAAGTCCTATAAAGTATGTCATATCATAATTAAATGTGCACAAGAATATATGACAATACAGATAGATAAGTCTCGAGACATGATACAAAATTATATACTTCTAAAATTTTGATCAATATTAAATTTGGGTAAAAGAGATGCATAATGCATAATTTTATGCCAAAAGGATTAATGTGCAGTACCCAACAGAATGACCTTAATATCAGTTAAAGATGTCTACAAAGATACAATGGATTTTATGTATCTCAATAAAAATAGGACAAAAATAAATAGAGAAGCCCTATAGAATATGTCATATCATAATCAAATGTGCACAAGATTATATGACAATAAAAAATATATAAGTTTCGAGAGATAATACAAGATTATATATACTCCCACTAATCCTTAATATACCAAAAAAATATTAGGATTATCATTAGGGTACACTAGTATTAAAAGTTCTAGTGACAGTGGGATGATGACTTTATTAGATAATAATAAAAGTGAATTAAAATTCACTATTATTCTACTTAAGGAATTATAAAGTAGTAGAATAACGAATGATTAATGAGAGAAGTGGTTAAAATAACAAGAATATGAAACCTACAAATTCATCCATAAGAATAAATAATTCTCACAAATGGTTTCATAATTAACCACATATTAATCAATCTTTACAAAAATATTGACCCCTATGAGGATCTTGAAAAAATAATTACATGAGTGAGAAAATGGATCACTTAATAATTTTATGTAGAATATGATATCATAATCAAGTTCTCAAGTAATCATAAACAAAAATCAAGTGCTACAATAAATAATATTTACACACACTTGAGAATACAACATGATTACATGCAGCGAAAGAATGAGACCTATTCTTACAAATATTAAGGATATAATAATAAATAGTCTCTAACTCTTATCAAAATTTATAATGGACATAGGTTTATTTATATATTCCAAATAAAGCCTCTAGCTTTTACAAGAATACCATTAACAATATTATAAAATATGGTATGGAGAAATTAATCTCTTAAAATTTGGGATTCCTATATTGTCCTTACAAGAATTGCATACTAATATTGCAAATCAATAGAGAGTTTGTTATACAAGAAAATATTTTACAAGAGACCAATATAAAATCCTTAATATAGATCCCAACAATGTGATAACAAATAATATGATAAGAAAAAATTTTTTTTTATCAAGAACATTTGTTTTTTTTTTTTTTGCACATGTATGATTAATTGGACATTTAAGGTAAAAATCTTATATCACGAAAATTTATTTTATAAGATATTAATTAAAATTCTAATATACAAAATCCTTCCACTTGATAAAGAAAAAATAAGTTGATATAACAAAAAAATACCCAAAGGGCTAAATAAAATTCAACTATTTCTTTATCAATATATATATATATATATATATATATATATATATATAATTTGCACCACAAAAAATGCAACATTTTTTTTTTGTTTTGAAGGAAAAATGTCCAATTAAAAGTTATAAGTCATTATGGAACAAAAAAAATGAGAGTGTAAATTTTGGTTCCATATAAATATAACTAAACATGATCAAATGAGGGAAATAAACTGAACATTATAAAATAGGGAAACATTATGTAATTCTAAAAGTTCAGTTAAAAGAGAATCCCTAAGGAAATTATAATGCACTATAACTTATATCAATAAAATCCTAATACCGATAGGGTATAAAAAAATCATTAACATAAGCCAAGAAAAATATATTGTATAACACCAAATTACATTAATAACAATACACTGATAGAGTATAGTTATCATCAATGCAATAAAAAAAATAATTATATCACAAAATTCACATAAATGCATATAAAATAGTGAAATTATAATTATGTAAATAAAAAAAGAAATTATGCATATTGTCCAATAAATTTGCATAATTTTAATCATATATATTATATGACCAACATACAAAATTCACATTATTATACCCATGATAGACAAGTAATAATAATGCAAATTAATAAAGAAAATTATGCTCATAAGAGAAGGACAATTAAGATTGTGCATAATTAATAAAATAACCTAAAATCAATTTATAAATGATAATTCAATATTAAAGAGAGTACAGTATAATTGGAGAATACAAATACTGTAAAGAATTATCACAATGAAAATAGGTCCAAAATTCAAGATTATAATAGTAAAAAAATTTTAATTTAATCTTGAATTAATCAAATTTTTTTATACTCAAAATACCAATAATATAAAAATATTAAATAAATATGGTATTTTTGAAAAAATAAGAATATAAAAATTAGCAACCACATTCAATGCTTCTGAGAATGAATTTAACATACGAATCATCATACATGATCGTATCAAAACGACAAAGTTCTCCCTTGACCAAATCACAAAAATATGGGTATAAAAATGAGTCCATGCAACCCCATTAACACTTTCCAAAGTAAAGTTAATACAAATATATTATGTTGCCCACACAAATGACTCATATTGGTCAAACATAAAACAAGGAAAACCATTAAGTAATTTTGAAAACAATTTACCGCAAAATTATTTAAAAGAAAACTAGGTTTTAAAGGGGTAGCACTTAAAAAAAAGTTTCAATATATAATTTAGCCATGTAAGAGTAAGGGAATGAAACTTTAACATGTTATTTTAACAATAACAAGTAGTGTAAACCCTCTTTTTTTTTATAAAATTTCACTAATAACACAAAAAATCTTCCATTCAAATTTAATTTTCTAATAGAAAACAACCATAATTCTCTAATAGAAAACAACCAACCATAATATGTATCTAATCTGGCTCTGATACCAATTGATGGAAATAAAAGGAAACCTTAAATCAGTAGATACAAGATTATAGTATGTATAGAGAATTAAATATAAAAGGATAGAGGAAAGAGAATTTGTATACCTCAAATATATTGAATTGAAGTTCTTGATTTTCAAGAACAAAAAAACCCTAGGAATGACTATTGTAGAGATATGAGTTCAATAAGAACTCTTGAGGGTTTTACGACCTACTTTCTAGGGGATTATTCTAGAGAATGTGTATTGTTGTTTTTTTAATTTGCTTAATGGGATGACAAATTTATAATCCCTCAGGGTAGGCAGAGACGCCTCAAATGGGCTTTTTTTATGATTGACTCAACCCATCACAGAGTCAATCTTACTATAATCCCATTCAAATAATCATAAAGATATTATAAGATATGATTATCACCAAATCTTAAATTGTCAGATAATGATAAAATATAATTGATTAATACCTATCCACTATTATTTCCAACAACTTCTTGTGGGTGGTTAGAGCCACGGAAGAGACTAAGCTCCCTAAAGGCTTCAAAAAGAAGACAGAGAAGAGTTTGGTAGTAACATAGTGTTCCCAGCTAAAAGTTCTAGCGGATGAGTCTATAGGATGTTTTGTGTCACATTGTGGTTGGAACTCTACATTGGAAGCATTGAGCTTAGGGGTTCCAATGATTGGAATGCCACAAGAGGCAGACCAAAGCACTAATGCTAAGCACATTGAAGATGTTTGGAAGGTGGGAATCAAATTTTGATGAAAATCATGTTGTGAGAGGAAAAGTGTTGAAGCATTGTTTAAGGGATGTAATGGAGGGTGAAGGAGGCAAAGAGATGAAGAGAAATGCCATGAAGTGGAAGACTTTGGCTGCAAATGCTGTTGGTGAAGGAGGAAGTTCTCATAGAAACATTGCTGAATTTGTGAATAGTTTGTTCCATTTGCAATGCACTCGGCCTCAAATTAGTTCTTAATCAACCTAAAAAAGTTATTAGTTGTTGATGACAGATTATTGGGGGCTCACTCACAATGTGCTGGTTTTACCATTTTCAGGGAAGTTATTAATATTGTGATTAAAGTTACGGATTTTTATCTGAAGATACATACATGTAGGAAAGTCAAATAAACTGTAAAATGGCACAGGCACTTCATTGTTGGAATGATGTACCATTTTGAACCCCTAATTCATTTATATGTATTTGGATGATGCATCAAGAAGGTTGATGCTTAGAATATCATGAATGGTTTTCTTTGCTTTTGATTGTTTTTTATTCTTTTGCTATTTTACCAGAAAACAATGAAAAATACTATTTGGACATGTAAAAAATGCAAAATAACACTTAATAAGAAAAGAAAAAAGAGAAAAATATAGATATTTGTATTATGATGTGATGGGAATAACTACACCAATTGCCACATCGTAACTCTTACAAAGTTAAAAAAAAAAAAACAAAAAAAGTACTAAAACACATATACCTTTTTAATTTATACATCTTATCCATATTTTTTTTATTTTTTTCTATCTCTCTTATCTTATCACATCATAAATCTTATTATATCTATATATACTTCTTGTTTTTTCTTCTTCTCACTAGGTGTGTAATAGCACATGGGGTATACCCGTATCATTTTTTTAAAAAACATTAAAATGTAAAACGGAAATTAGATTATACTTTTATAATTTGAAACTTAAATGAAAAACTACTATGATACCTAAATGTTTAAAATGTTAAAAAAAAAATTAAAATAACATTGTGCAAGTGTGTACGTTTAGAAAATAAAAAATAAGAATGGTAGAGGAGTATAAATAAGAAAAATGATTCATAAACACCTGATGTACTATTACACACCTAGTGAGAATAAGAAAAAAGAGAATGATATATAAGTATGATAGGATTTATAATGTGATAGGATGAGAGAGATAGGAAGAAATAAAATGTGTTATTAAGATGTATAAATTAGAAAGATGTATATATATTATTACTCAATAAATAACTATGAAAAATTGACAAATTGTTTTCTAGAAGAATTATCATGACAGGTAATTTACAAAATCAGTTCAAAGATAAAATATACAATAGACTCAGAAAATTATCTTTTTAATTTAAAAACATCACTTAATAAAGAGTTCAAAACATTAAAATCATTAAACTAAGATTATCTCAACAACTTAGTCTAAGCAGTTTTTTTTTAAATAATATATTATTAGTTGTTCTCATTTGACTTTCACACAAAAAAAAAAAGTCCTGATATACAATAGATTTTAATAGAATAGGTATACAATAGATATTAAATTAAAAGAAAATTACCTTTTTTAACTTTATAACATAAAATTATAACTAAAGCTCAAAACTAGAATAGTTAACTTAGAGCATCACAACAACTTACTTGTATTTTTTTTAAATAGTACATTCTTAGTTATTCTAATTTAGAAGTTTAAAATAAACGTAATCTTTATAATGTCTTTCTTAATTTGAGGGTTATCATAAATGAGCATGTTTAGCTAGAAAATATATAATAGATTTTATCTTGAAAAAAAGTATCTTTTTTAATCTAAAAATATGAGCTAACAAACATAGTTCAAAACTACAATCCCTAAAGGCAAATTATCCAATAACTTATTCTAAGTCTTTTTTTTAAAAAAAAATAGTATATTTTTAGTTGTTCTAATTAAAAACTTCTAGATAAAAGTATTTATTATAGATGAACATGATTTTATTTTGTTGTGAACAGATGAACATGGTTAATCAATTTCAAGAAAATATAAAATATACTTTATCTTAAAAAAATATTTTTAATTTTAGAAAATCAATTCATAAATAGAGTTCAAAAAGTTTTTTTTTAAAAAAAAATAGTATATTCTTAGTTGTTCTAATTTAAAACTTCTAGATAAATAATAGTTATTATAGATGAACATGATTTTGTTTTCTGAGAATAAATGGACATGGTTAATCAATTTCAAGAAAATATACAATATATTTTATCTTAAAAAAATTGTCTTTTTAATTTTAAAAAAATTAATAAATAAATAGATTTCAAAACTAGAATCTTTAAACTCAAATTATCCCAACAACTTATTCTAAGTCATTTTTTTAAATAGTATATTCTTAGTTGTTCTAATTTAAAACTTCTAGATAAATAGCAGTTATCATAGATGAACAGGGTTTTGTTTTTTGTGAAGAGATGAACATGCTTAATCAATTTGAAGAAAATATATAATATATTCTATCTTAAAAGATTATCTTTTTTAATCTAAAAAATCAATTAATAAATAGATTTCAAAATTAGAATCGTTAAACATTGATTATCCCAACAACTTACTCCTGATTGATTTTTTTAAATAGTATATTCTTAGTGTTATAGATTAAAACTTGTAGATAAATCATATATGAATATAGTTAATCAATTATAGAAAATATATAATAGATTATATCTACAGAATTTTTATTTTTTAATCTAGAAACATGAGTTATTAAATATATAGAATTGAAGACGAAAATCATTATATCTCAACCACATTTATACATTGATTATGCCAACCATAATAAGTATAGTAAAGCAATTGGTTATGGCACACGCGTGAGAACGGACACATCTTTCAAAGCAAGTACACTTTTGAGAGGGGTAAAAAAGAAAACAAGACACCATAATAAAATCAAGAAGTCATTCACATTTCATCATCATCTAGGTACATTTATTGTCATATCTCAACGATAATATTTTATTTTGTTTTCATAGTTTTGTTTTGTTAAATTAATGAGTGAGAGACTTCAATTAGTATAGATTGACAATATAAAAGAATTTTACATGGATGTTAAACCACAACTCGTCATGATTTTTAAAGTATTAATATGTAAAGTCAAAAAATTTACCATAAATAAAAAATTGTGATTGAATATTGGTATAAAATTTTTTATACTAATAATGCATACTAATTAAATTTATGTATATAAATAAAGGAAATACCTCCTTTTAATGTCTCACTTCTTCTTTACATTTTGTTAGGTTTTGATTTTACTTTTTGAGTTTTTTTCCAATTCATTTCATATTTGTTTATGTAACAGGATCTCATGATAATGATGCGTTTTTTGTATTTATTCGACATTTTTTGTAGATTCACTTATGTAATTTTGTAACAAGTAAATTCCTGCAACTTTCAAACACATTTAAAATCCCTCATATATTTCTTTAATAGTTACACTCGTTTTTGCAATTCCTTCAAAAAACTTATTTTTTCAGTTTTCAATATACTTTTAATTTTGCAATTTTTAGTTTTTGAATTTAGTTATTATGTATACAAATAACAATGTACTAATTTAAATTTAAAACTATCCTTTTTAAATTAAAAAACTAATAATTTTTTAAGTTTGAAACTTAAAATTGTTCCTCAATTTTACAATTGCTCATTAATTTCAAATTATATAGTTTTTGAGAATGTGAAAAAGAATTATTTTTTAACTTCATATATATCTATTTTTAAATTTTGATTTTAATTTTGATTTAAAGAAATTCTCAACAAATTACAAAACCATGAATTTGTAAATCAAGAAATTGACAATTTTTTAAGTTTGAATTTTTAATTTTAAAAGTGTACATTGTAAGTTACTTATCTACTCATTCATTAACTTCAAATTAGGTACCATTCTTAAGAATATGAGAAAAAACTTATTTTTTTAACTCAATATATACATCCATTTTAAATTTAAGTACTAATTTTTATTTTAAAAAAAATCTCTAACAAGTTATAAACCTATCCTTTTTTAAATTTAAAATTTTCAATTTTTAAAGTTTAAAATTTCTTATTTTTAAATTTTAAAATTGTTCATAATAATTTTTGTACAAATATAGTTACCATATCATGATTTTAATAATTATTCTTTAATTTTCAATTTGATGAAAATATTCATGTATCGTAAGAGATTATACACACATGATAGTAAGAGATTAATGTTTCAATTTTTCACAAATTATATACTAATAAAATTAAAATTTACTATTAATATTTTTCTAATTTTAGCTTATGAAAAAATATTGTTTCAATTTTACTTTATTTAATAAATTGTCCTGAAATTAGTGTTGTTCTGATGATAAACAAAATGAGTTGTTTTGATGTTATTAAATTTTGTTTTAATCAATTAACTGAGTTAATTGGAAAAGAATACTCAAATGTGAAGTTTGCTATATCCCCATGTGGTATACCAAGGTTGTTATCGCAACTCATGCTTATGGTCTCAAAGGGGTGGAACCTTCACATGAAGGTATAACTCCAAAACCCAAATCTCAACATTAGAAAGGAATTGTTTTGTGAATATAAAGAAGCAAATTCTAAGAAGTATAATATTCTAAATTTCTAATAAAATATTTAATTATATTTTTAAATTTAATATATTTAGTAAATTAAAAAAATCTAAATAATATCTAATTATAAAATAATTATGTTATTTTAAATTTTTAGCTGCAATATTTTAAAATAAAAAATATCATTTTTTACAAATATTATATTATTATTATAATTATAAAATGTTATTTTTACAAATATATATATATATATAGTATAAGTAAAATAGATATAGGCAACGTAAAAACATTTGAGAGATTGAATTATAACAGTATCAATATATGTTAACAAATATAACAAGAATATTTAATTGTAATATCAAACACTTGAATTGTAACATGAAAGAAGAAGATATCAACAACCTAAAACATTTGCGGATAAGAGTATTGAAGCTTATGTTTAACCAACTAAAGTTAAAGTTATTTGCAAACTAATGGAAGAAGTAACTAGTATTAGAAAAGAAATATATATATATATATATATATATATATATATATATATATAATCATTATAAATGAGCCTATAAATAAATGGTTAAGGATGCTGTAACGGAAGAAGAAAAAAAGAGAGACAAATGTTAGTTATGAGTAGTAAGAAGTGAGGTCTACTTGAAAAAGAAATCTAACACTTATTACTATAATTATTAAGAAAAAAGAAAGAGATATTTATCGCTTTTAAATATTATACTTATATACTTGTTTATTTTATATTATTTTTAATAATAATTATTTAGTGAGAGTCTCTAACTTCGTTTTATTTATTATTTTACGATATTTTTAGTTATAATTATTTAATGAGGTGTCCTTAACCTCATTTTATTTATTATTTCGTGTTACTTTTAGTTATAATTATTTAGTGAGCTATTCGTACCTTTATTTTAATTATTGTTTTATATTACTTTTGGTTATAATTATTTAGAAAGGTGTATCTAATCTCATTATCTTATGTTACTTTTAATCATAATTATTTAATTTGATGTTCGTAATCTAATTTGGGTTACTAAATTAGTTTTTTTTAAAAAAAAAAAGCCATTAGTTAACCATTTTATTTTAAATGTAATGGTTATTTTTTTATATTAATTCTTATATAAAAAAATTATAATAAAAATTTTAATGACTAACTAAAGGTTTGAACTAATTTTTAGTTGGAGGATGTTCCTAGGAATTTAAATGATTAAATATTTAAGGTGAAATATCCTTATATTCTTTAAAAATTATGATAAAAAAGCTCACTTATCCTAACTATTCACTACAAAAATAATTCAAATTTTTCTAAATAAGAAAAAAATATGAATTTCTATAAACATATATGTATATATATAGATTACCATTTTTATATAAATAGTTGTACATAAAAATATATTTTTTTATTTTATTATTTAAATTATTTACATGATGTTTGTTCTCACTCCTTTATTTTTTTTGTCTCTTATATATATATATATATATAAATGGAAATACAAATTTAAAAAGATGGACGTGCCCAACTACCCAACCTTTTCTCAACAGTTGTTTCCGGGCACCGATTGGATTGCTAATGTGATTGAGAACTCAGTTACGTTCAAGGAAACTGACATTTCCACTCTAATGTTTGTCAACAATTATGGAAGACCTCTAGTAATAGAAGGATCGTTGGTCATTACGTGTGAACTTCTGTCTACTAATTTGTTATTGAACATTTTTCCACTTGTCATGTGAATGTAGTAGTAGGAAAAAGTAAAGGTAAAATAAGTACATAAATAAAATCTTCCCTATCTTTTTATATGAAATAGAAATATGTAATATTGAAAATATGGCTTAGGTATATATATATAAATATGGTTTTGTTTATGAATTTTTTTCATTTAAGTTAAATAAGTAATTGAAGAAAAGTGATTATATATTGAAATGAGATAAAAACCAACTAAGTAAATAATTTATTTTCTTGTAATACATAATAGGTTAAAATAAAATAAAAATTGATCATAGAAATGGAATATATAGAATACTGTTAGAAGAAGTACTACATTTCTCACCGACCTTTCAAGTGTCATGGCTAAGATGATAGAACAAATGACTTATGTATTAAAATTATATATATATATATATATATATATATATATATATATATATATAATATTTTTTATGTGACTTACTCTTTGTAATTCTACCCTTTTACTTCTACCAACCTAACCATAACGCTTCAATTGTTGGTGAGAAATGTAGTAATTTTAAGGACTTTTCTTCATACTCAGAAAGCAATTTCCTTCTACTGTTGAGATTGGGATTTGAAGGGGTACTTTGATGTGAAGGTTCCATTCGTTTGACACCGTAAGCAAGAGTGAGTTGTAATAACAACCTTGGTATACTAGATGGGGACATAACAAACTTCCCATTTGTGTATTCTCTTCCAATTAACTCAGTTAATTGGTTAAAACAGAATTTTAGATCATCAAAATAACTTGTCTTTTTTTATCATCTCGTGCTCAGTCTTGTTTATCATCTCATGCTCACTCTTGTTTATCAGCTGGTCCTCAACCTCAATGTGTTCCTCCTTAGTCTCCCATGGGGCACTAATTTCAGGACAACATTGTTATTTGTATACATAATAACTAAATTCAAAAACTAAAAATTGTCAAATTAAAAATATATTTGAAAATTGAAAAAAAAAGTTTTTTTGTGTGAAGGAATTACAAAAATGAGTGTAACTATTAAAAAAATATCATGAGTGATTTTAAATGTGTTTGAAAGTTGCAAGAATTTGCCCCTTACAGAACCATAAAAGTGAATTTACAAAAAATGTTGAAGAAATACAAAAAACGCATCATTATCAACAAATGCAAATGATAAAAAAAAAACTATAAAATATCGTTACAGAAACAGACGCGAATTGCAAAAAAACTTAAAAAGTAAAATAAAAACCTAACAAAGACGTAAACAAAGAAGTGAGACATCAAAATAAGATATTCCCTTTATATATACTAGCGAAAACAGCGTCTGTGTATTTGTATTTTTATTTTGATGTGTTATAAAAATTTTAGAGTTTTAAGTTAATATATTTTTTAATAACATGATAGAATATAATTGATAACAATAATTTTAGTTTAGTATATTGAAATCATCCATAAATATGTAAGATTTATAATAAATTTAAGAAAATTGAGAGAGAAGAAAGTTTGAATAGAATTAAACATATTGTCGTACATGTGTATTTACATTTCTATTAAAAATATTTATGATCGAAGGTAAATATATATTAATAAAAGTTTAATTGGTATGCACTGTTAATATAAAAATTTTTACACTGACAGTAAATCATAACCCTTCATTGTGGTAGATTTGTTGAATTTACTCATTACTATTTTAAGAATTACATAAATGAAAAGTCATTATTGAATGTGAGTGTAAAAATGTGTAAACCAATTAAAACTCTGTTAATAATGTTCAAAGAAGGTTGATTTGTGCAAAGGTAGAACATATCAAAATGTATATTTATTATTGTGAAAGAAGTTATAAAATGTTTAAAAGGGTAAAACATTCATAAAATGTGGACACCAAAATGTCTTATTCCCATTGTATTTATATTATTTGTAAAGGGAATATCTCTTTTGAAGTTTACTTTTCAAAATACTTATTCTACTCTAACACCTGTTTTGAAATTAAAAAATAAATTACTTTGTTATAAAAGGAACTCAAACCCACAACCTCTTACTTTCTAAACATAAATTTTATCACTAGACCAACCTTATAGCTTTAAGAAAAACATTACCTTAAAATATTGATATTTAACGTACATAATCGTCCAACTATATCTATAATTCATAATATATGACATTATATTATATATTATATTTCTATACCATGTGTGTATCCTACAAAAGCATAAAACAATACACTAGGAATCTGATAGAATTCCTATCCAAATGATATGTTTGCTCAAATAGTTATCCATTTTCCTGAACCCTAGCTGCTAACAGCTGATAATTCCCTAAATTTTGCGGAATTTAACAAAGAATTAAAAACTTGCGATAATAAAAGGAGAAAAATACTTAGTTTTACATATAAAACTCTTTTATAAGTATTAAATTTAAAAACAAAATTAACATTAAATAGAAAAAGATAACAACTTACTTTTTTTTTTTAAATATAATAACTTACTTCTAGATAATCGATTACTAAGAAGACGATTAAGACATGGAAACAAGGCGACGGGAGTAAAGACGAGAAGTTCTTGGCTGAGAAAGTTCTGGAATTGGAGACTGCGGATATCCACCTAGGCCTAGGAGTCACTGGGAGTGACAGCCAGAGACAAGAAATCTTATCGGAGTATTGGGGAAAGACAAGGCATATGGAACAGTCCATTTTCCAGAAATCTCGGGTAAAATGGGCTCGTCAGGGGGACAGGAATACAAGCTACTTCCACAGATGTTTTAAGGAGAGATGTTATGCTAACTCTTTGCTGTCACTTACATCTGATGAGGGGTGGTTGGAGGGAGTTCAGGATATCCGGCAACACGTGTTCAACCATTTCTCAAAGCTCTTCAATGAGGATAGACAGCCGAGAACAAACTTGGACGGGGTGTCTTTTAATCAGTTGAATGATCATCAGAGGCAGAGCCTAGAGGAGCCTTTTACAGCGGAGGAGATAAAGGAGGCAGTTTGGGCTTGTGAGGGTGGTAAATGTCCGGGTCCCGATGGTTTTAGCTTTCATTTCTATCAATCATGTTGGGATATAATAGGGGAAGACGTGGTAAAGGCAGTTCAAGAATTTCATCAGTCAGGCGCTCTCCCAAGAGCAGCGTCATCGTCATTTCTTACGCTTATCCCCAAGGTGGCAAAGCCGGTCAGGTTAGAACAGTATAGGCCAATCTCCTTAATTTCAAGTATTCACAAGATTATATCTAAATTGCTGGCATTGAGAATGAAGAAAGTCATGGGGCACTTAATCTCAAAGTGTCAGTCAGCTTTTTTGCAAGGCAGATCAATCCTGGATGGAGTATTAGTAGCAAATGAAATTGTGGATTGGGCAAAACGGAAAAAGAAACCATGTTTTCTGTTTAAGGTGGATTTCCAGAAGGCGTTCGACTCGGTAAATTGGGATTTTTTAGATTATATGTTGGCAAGGATGGGGTTTGGGTCCACATGGAGAAAGTGGATGTTCAGCATCGTGAGGAATAACCAGGTTTCAATTCTAGTTAATGGAAGCCCGACAGAGGAGTTTAAGCCGGGGAGAGGATTGAAGCAGGGAGATCCACTATCCCCTTTCTTGTTCCTTTTGGTTGCTGAAGGTCTAGCTGGTTTGTTCAGGTCAGCGGTAGGGAAGGGGGTGTTTAAAGAGCTCAATATTGGGGCAGCGGCAAAGTTCTCTATCATGCAATACGCAGATGATGTCTTGATGATGGGGGAAGCTGATATGAAATCAGTGTGGTATTTGAAGGCCATACTCCGGGGGTTTGAGCTGTCATCGGGGCTAAAGGTGAACTTCAGCAAGAGTCAATTTTTTGGCTTAAATGTTGGAGCCTCATTTACATCAGCAGCAAAAAATCTTTTGAATTGTTCAACCTCTTCACCGCCATTTAAGTTTTTGGGGGTTCCGGTGGGAGCGAATCCAAGGAGGGTACAAATGTGGGAACCCATTATTCAACAATTTCAGAGGAAATTGGCATCGTGGAGGGCGAAACAAATGTCGTTCGTAGGAAGGTTAGTGATGATAAATTCAGTACTGTCAAGTCTTCCGTTATACCTATTCTCCTTTTACAAGGTGCCTAAGAAAGTCCTAAAAGTCATCATTGGTCTACAACGGTCCTTTCTGTGGGGTGGGACTAGCCAGGAGAACAAAATTGCGTGGGTTAGCTGGAATCAGGTGTGTCGTTCCAAGGAAGAAGGGGGTCTGGGAGTGAAGTGCCTGTGGAATTTTAATCTGAGTCTGTTAGCAAAGTGGAGGTAGAGGCTATTAACAGAGCCAAATGCAATATGGGTCAGCTTGCTGGAGACTAAATATGGATCCACATACAACTCTAATCAAAGGCAACACAATTTAGCCTCAGCTTCGCAGTGGTGGCGGGACTTATGGGACATTGATGGGCCTAAAGCAGAGAAGCCAGACTGGTTTGTGGATAACGTCAGGAGAAAAGTGGGGAACGGAAACGATACGTTGTTTTGGGAACAGAATTGGATTGGTGACGGTCCTCTCAGTTTAAAGTTCCCCAGGCTTTATGGGTTAGCGGCTGATAAAGGCACCAGTATTAACCAGAAAAAGCTACCAGCGGACGGGTGGTGTTGGGTATGGAGGCGGGTGTTATTTGTCTGGGAGGAAGACCAGCTTAGTCAATTACTTACTACGCTACAGCCAGTAGTAATTGCGGTCGACAAGTTGGATAGATGGACCTGGAGGACTAGCAGTGATGGAGGGTTCTCAGTAGCCGAGGCTTATGCAGTACTGAGCTCGCATCAGAATCAATGATTTTCTCCGAGGTGGAACCCAATCAATGGAGACGCATGTGGAAAGACAGACTCCCATCAAAGGTAATTGCATTCTCTTGGAGATTATTGATAGATAGGCTTCCCACCATTGATAACTTGCTGAAGAGAGGCGTTGACATTCCAGAAGAAGGGGTTCTCTGTGTACTCTGCAGAAGTAATATGGAAAGCAGGACTCATCTGTTCTTATCGTGTGCCAAAGCTCAATCAGTGTGGAGTAACATAATGAGCTGGCTGGGAATCCACGGACCTATCCCGGGGGATCTGCATCAATTGTTTTCATCATCATCAGCATGGGTGGTTGGAAAGAGGAAAAAGAAGTGCAGGTATGTTTTCTGGCTGGCTGCTTGTTGGGGAATCTGGATGACTAGGAACCAGATTGTCTTTGATAGAATTCAGGTGGACTCAGTAGACATTATGATGACTATTAAGATCATCTCCTGGAAATGGCTGTCATACTCTTTTGGGTTTAATAGGGGGTGCGCTTTCTCGGACTGGTATGCTAACCCGAGAGAGTGCTTATTAAATATGTCTTAGGCGGTGAAAGGTTAATTACCGCGTTCTAATTGGACATCAAGTAGTATGGTGTCTGCATCCTTGTATTTTCAAGAAACTCTTGGTTTCTCTTCCAAATATATAAATAAATATTTGCTTTTCAAAAAAAAAAAAAAAAAAAAAAAAAAAAAAAAAGATAATCGATTACTAAATAAGTAAATATGTTGTTTCGTCTTCTCATGTTGTAAATATCGTATACCAATGTTTCTTATTGCTAATAAAAATTAAGATAAAATAGCAAAAGATAACAACTTACTTAAAAAAAAAAAAAGATAACAACTTACTTATAGATAACCGATTACTAAATATGTTGTTTCTTCTTCTCATGCTGTAAATATCGTATACCAATGTTTCTCATTACTAATCATATCATTTGAAATGTTTGTCATTTTAAAATTGAACTAATATATTCAAATTTAATAAGATACTATTATCTAATCAATTTGAAAGTTGAAATTTGCCCAATTCAAATTAATATAATC
Organism: Psophocarpus tetragonolobus; assembly: GCA_037954015.1. Taxonomy (NCBI): domain Eukaryota; kingdom Viridiplantae; phylum Streptophyta; class Magnoliopsida; order Fabales; family Fabaceae; genus Psophocarpus; species Psophocarpus tetragonolobus. The sequence continues at coordinate 21,480,060 of CM075691.1, forward strand.
AAAATGTTTTCTAATTAATTTTTACACTAAAAATAACTTCTATTATGTAAACTGTTTCATCTTATATTTTCTAATTAATTTTGATACAATGGAAAAAAAATATATGTATTTCTAGAGTAATTTTTGTGGGTTTCTGATAATAAGTAAGATTTTGATAAATTAGTTAAGAAAACAAAAAATGAAATTTAATTTTTAAACTAATTAAATAATATTTTATTGGATTTGATTAGATTAGTTCAACTTTTAAATGAAATCACACATCGACAAACTTTAATTAGGTATCAGCAAGCAATAAACTCTTTCCCAGAGAATTAATGTTTTCCAATGCAGCAGTTTCCTCTAACTTTTCCTCTGGCATTTCTCAGTTACAAGATTTAAAGCAAAAATATATAGCATCAAAGCCCCGTTTCTGTTATTTTTGTGTGCTTTTGGAGGCTGGGAATGACTTCTAGACTTAACCATGGAGATAGTGCATCAAAGCCAATCCACTTTTTCAGGATCATTGACCCTCAAAACCTTCTGCAAGGAAATCTAGTAAGCAAGTTTCTTCCTTTAATTTAAAGATCATACTCTGTCTTCACCTTACATCCAACTAGTCACCAAAATAGTCTAGGTTTCAAATTGCTGTCACGATTATGATTTCATCACCAGAATTGTGGTTAAACATGTCAATATGACCAAAATTATAGTTATAAAATTGATTTAGTAATTGAAAAAGAGATTAAAAGATTAAAAAAGAAAGAACAGGTTGTGGATTTGAATGTGATCATAATAAAACATTACTGCAACTGTTGTAGTCACAATGTGATTGAGGAGTATAAACAAATGACTGACTTCAAAGATAACATGTAGCATAGTGTTTTAAAAACCTTGGAATTAGTAACTCATGAGTCAAATAGGAAGCATGAAGTTTATTGATGCATATACCCAAATTAATTAGAATCTATCAGCACATTTTTTATTTTTTATATTATATGAGAAGGGCTAATAACACATTTTTTAACACACTTACTCACTTTATCATACCATGGTGGAAAATTACAAAACTAAAATAGAGTCATACTAGTAAAATCTACGTGAATTTGTATTTTTTATGTCAATTACAGATATTATATTAATAAAAGTATGTTCAAAAGTGTGATGCTTTTGGATTATATATTTACTAACATAGATTTGCTTATATAACAGAAGCTTCCAGAAGAGTTTGTAAGCAAACATGGAAAACACTTATCCAAAACCATGCTTCTTAACCTTCCAAACGGTGCAGAATGGAAAGTAAATTTGGAGAAGCGTGATGGCAGTATTTGGTTTCAAGATGGTTGGAAAGAGTTTATGGAGTATCACTCCCTAACACATGGTCACCTATTAGTTTTCAAATACAATGGAACTTTCCATTTTGATGTATTCATTTGCGATATGACAGCCACTGAAATAGATTATCCTATCAACAAAACAAATAAAAAAAGACTCAGAATCAATAGTGAAGAAATTCAACCAAGTAAGAGTCAGAAAACAAATGAAAATCATAGGGAAAGGAATAGTTACAATCTGCAGCACACTAGCTCTCGTCGAGGCAGAGATCACAAAGGCATGATTCTAGATTCCTTTATCTGTGTGTTATTAAGAGTTTAAGTTTTATTATATGGTTAATATTTGTTTGGATATAAAGGTCTACGCATTAATTATAACAGTATTTTGAGATCGTTATCGTTACTTCATAATAATACAATTTTTTTGCTTATAAAAAAATTATGGTTAATGTTTTTTCCTCTTTTAGGTAGGTTCAAGAACCTAAATGAAATGACAAACATTGATGCTGATGCGAACCTTTCATTCACATTGAAAATAAAACCAAGCCACTTACTCAAGCAATATGTGGTATGTTCTCAAACTAAGTAATGATATAATTAGGAACAAATTAAACTAACACCTCTATGCTTCCATCGTCTTTAATTTTTAGTTTAAGTCATCAACTGATCTAATCTTTTATTGGCTGATGTCATTCGTATTTTTTTACACTTGGATATTTCATTCTTTTTTAGAGTATAAAATATATTTTTGTTCCTATTTGGTTTGAGTTTATCACTTTAAATTTTTTGTTAATTTTTCATCATTTAATTTCATAATGTATCACTTCTCCTCAAAATGGAGTTTAGATAAGATTTTAAAGAAGGATGGAATGTTATTTCAATAATGTTTTGAAGATCAAAAGTGGTACATTTCAAATTTCAGGAACTAAAAATAAATAAAAATTTTAAAAAAGACTAAAATTAAATTTTAAAAAACATATTGTCTTATTTTATATTTTATTTTCATATGTCTAATAATAAATATAAATATTATTAATTTTAAAAATAATTGTCTCCATTAATCTAAGTCTTAAATCTATCAATGTTTACCATGCACTTTTACTTTTTTACTTTTTCAATATTCCTCTCTATTTATTTTGAAGAAGAAATTTATCTTGAAAAAAGAATGTCATTTTAAAGATAGAAAAAAAATAAATTACCTTATATATTATCTACCAAAATTGTAAGAACATCGATGTGTCCAATCTCAATGTTAAAGTCTGAGTAACGTGGAAAAATTCATATCATGCAGTATCTGGCGAAGAACCCATTGAAAAGTTACATGAAAGGTGGAGGACAATTTGTTACACTTTTGGTTGGAGACAGATCATGGAGAGTTAAATTAATCAATTATCCAGATAAATCAGTAAGTTACTTTACTTCACAATGGTCAACTTTTGCAAGGGAAAACCATTTGCAAGATGGAGATGCTTGCATGTTCCAACTCCTAAATAGTAGTGATCACTTGGTGATGAAGGTTTTCATTTGTAGAAGGGGAACTCCTCTTCCACGCCATAAGAAAGCAATATCCTAGTGCAATTTGGTGTTTTTTTTAATTTTGATTTTCATTGTTGTTATGAAAGATTCAACAGTGTTGAAAAAAATAACTTTTCTTTTGTTTTAAATCATCACAAGGCTGTTTGTCTCTTCATGTTAGTATAACTTTAATATATAAAACAAATCAAATCATTCATACTCATTTCTCAAAAAAATAGTATTTCACATCCATATTCCTATCCCTTTTTTGAAATTCTCAGGGTGTGGTTGAATTATAATGTTTAATATTGTTAGAAGAGCTAATGTTGAATGTGTAAGATTAGAACGTGAAATTTAACTAACAAAGATATTCTTAGTGTTATTTTATTAATAAAAGTGAATTATTAATGTATTGGTTTTTTTAAATGATATTTAAATTCCTTATTTTTATTTCTTCTTTCTTTTCGTTTTTTTTTTATTTATCAACTAGTTTATCTTATATCCACAAAACGACATTCTTAGACGAGTTGAAAAATCAATTATTTTTTCATGACAATCATTTCAAAATTTTCAATATTCAACCACTATTTTTGGAGCTAAAATCGATTATGCAAGTTATTTAAACACGTTATTAGTGTGGATTTGGATTAAAATTAGAAGATTTTCAAAAATATTTTTACTCTTAAATTAAAACAACAATTATATCATTTTATGCATTGGAAGTTTGGTATACCTAATTTTATATCAGAATTTTCAAAAGTATCTTTATAATTTTAAACCTAAAGCAGCTTTAATATGTCTTTTTTTATTATCAATACCATAATCATTCAATTCGGGATTTAGTTTTATTTAAGGTTTTTCACTTCTCTCCAAAAGTGTATTTTGTGACATTTGGATTTTGTTGTCCATCGAGCTACACCCTGTTTAATTTGTAATTATTATAGCTCTAAAAAATAATTTTATGGAATGTTGGTTTTAAATTGGATCAAACACTTTAAATTATAAAATTGTAAAATCACACAAAATACTGTTATTGTTATTGAAAACTATGACCAAGCCTTTATTAACACACCTATTGAAAATTTAAATATGATGTTCTTTGAATTTTGTTATTTCTTATCATCTCGATATGCAACATCCTTAACTTATCACTTAATTTCATTGCTATTTCTCCTTAATTATCTCTTTCCCTTCCTAGTTTTGAAAAAATTATACCATATGTTAATCGTATTTGTTTTTCCACAAAATCCTAAATCTGAAAATTATAAACCCTAAATTCTAAATTTTAAACCCTTCGTTTTCATAGTTATAGCATGGCTCTCATGCTTTCAAATTTCCTGTTTTTGTGCAAAATGAAAAATAAAAAAGAGTAGGTACGAGTTTTAAAAAAAATGGAAATAAAAGAGAGAATTAAACGGAGGACAAAAGATAATGAAAGAGATAAAAAAAAATCAGGAACAAAATATATAAATTTATTTTCATTAATAAGAAAAAGACTTAATTGGACATTAATTTTGTCACTATCATGATTTTGTAAATTTTACCCCTAAAACTTTCTCAATATGCATTTAACCATCACATTTTCCAATTTCCAATATTTTACCACCTTTTCCTATTTTAATATCATATTTTTCATTTTTGTATATTTTATCATCATATTTTTTACATTTTGCATATTTTATTATTATATTGGTAACAAAAGATATAAAGCCAATCGACGTGATGAACCGGAGATAAGTTATCTCTTAAAATTGCGTAAGAGACAAAGAATTTAAACCAAATTAGACATAGGAATTTAAAACTACATGAAATTTGAGATGATATGGAGAAATTAGATTTTTGTTTTCGTAGAGTGATTAATTAGTTTAAATAAGAAAAGGAGATAAAGAAAGAGGAAAAGAAATTTTAGAAGAAAAAAATTAGATTGAAAAATATATGTTTAATAAAAAATATAACTTAAAATCATATTATAAATTATTAATTATGTTCTTCAAAACTAACATCAACAAAACTGTACCAATTTGAGGATTAATCGTCTACGAAATTTTAGTTTTGCCCTCTCATCCCTGTATATTTTGGGGTTGGTTAAAAACAATGACAGTGCCAAGAATAAAAAAATAAAAAAAAAATGAAAGAAAGTGGGAGTTTCAGTGTAAAAATAAGCCTAAATAATCATTTAGTTATTGAAAAATAGTAGTTTTTTGTTTTGATCTTTTAAAAAAATATTTCTATTTTAATTTTTATCAAGACTTTTTTATTTAATTTTAGTCTCTATTAAATTACTAATTGTAACATCTCAATTAATATTGTTTTTATAAAATATGCATTAAAATAAAAAAGATAAAAATAAAAAAAACACTTTAAAAACAAAAGAAATAAAAATGAAAAATAAATCTTATACTCAAAGAAAGTGTATAAACTCAAAGAAAGTGTATAGAGATTGTCAAACTCCCAAATTTACATAAATTCATAAAATTTCTATAAATCAGAATGATAAATTTATAAGATTTTACATTACATAAAAATAATAATAAAATATCTATAAGTAATATATCAATTGAATATCTAAAAAACATAATAAATTATAATCATCAATCAATTTCAACTACATAAATGATTAACTAAATCTGACATAATAAAGAACAGTAATCTTAGCATTTATGTAGAGTATAAAGATAATGTTCTTATAAGTGACAAATTTCGAATTCGTTGAAAGAATACTAAATCAGAAGTAGGATGAATGTAAACACATAAAAAACAAGAGAAAAATAATTATGCAGGGTTAAAAATTATGTAAATGAAGATTGTGATTAATTATCTTGGTATCCACTGTTATGGTAAATATTTCTACACTAACATTCAATAACAACCATTCATTCATAGTAAATTTATTTATTTTACTCGTTACTATTTTAAAAAAATCACATAAATCAAAAGTCATGATTGAATGATGTAAAAATCTTTTATTGACTTTATCCATTAATATTTTAATAATGAATTTAATTGGTATATACTGTAAAGATTTTTGCATTGATATTGAATGTCAATGTAAAAATATATACCAATTAAATTCTTTAAAAATGATATAAATAAAGAATTATTAATCGTCAATAAAACTTATTTACAATAACAGTTGTTAAATTCAAAAAACAACTCAAAATACATTTAATAGTTTACAAAATTTTCAAAATCTCTCAACTTCATCTAGAATTTATTCAAAATTTAGCTTGCACAAAGAGTTTTTTTTTTTTTAAAGACAAATAATAATTTATATTATATATAACAGAGAATTAAAACCAAAAGTTTCAAATATTATACAGCAATTAAAAAAAAACAAATAAGCTTCAAAACATCAAAATCATTCTTGTGTCTTGTCAACACATTTGTAGTAACATCTATACAAAAAGCTACTTCTTAACTAATAAGCTTAACATATGATTGCAGACTTAGCATACGATTGCACAAAGAGTTAACTTGAAGAGCAAAAGCGAAAATATCAAACTCCATAATTAGTAAGTTTGATACAATTTGCTCTTTCTTCCCTACTGCTTCCCTACTCCTACTCTGCAGGACCCTAACCATTCTTTCTAATTCATCATGAAAATATTTTTACTGCCACCCCAATCGTTCGGAATCCCCCAATTTTAGCTGAAAAATTGATACAAATTTAATGCTGCTTTCTAGAAGCAGTACAATCTTACTGTTGTCTAGGGACCTTTTATTTTTTTCTATACCACTTCAAGAGACTTTTTAGTTTCACTAGGCTTTAACAACAGTGCGTGAATCAACGTTGGTGCCACTTCAGAAAATTTGAATCATCATGAAGAAAGAAGAAGAAATCAGTGGCAGAGGCAGAGAGAACCAAAGCCATTGAAATCACGTTCTGGTACATAATTCTTGAACACAACCTTGTTGTGTTTTAACAATGTATGCTTGTACATGTAATTTTGAGTTTTAATTTGAAAATTTGTTTCAAAGAATATACATACAAAGGTCACAAGTCTGTTAGTTTCCGGAGTATGAATGAATGCTAGAATCAAATGTGAATTTTACACCAAATAGGTAAATATGAATTCATGAATACACTATAAAATGCTAGTTATTGGCACAAAGCTAGCAGATTGCCGCTTACAAGTTCTTTTAAAATTATTATTTTCAATATATTGTCAACGGAGTAATACTTAGGGTGTCATGTATTTTTAAAATATATAATTTTTGCTACTTCAAATACTTTCTAAATTATTTTTTATTTAAGTAAAAAATATTACCTAAAACATTTAAATTTAAAAATTAGATAACAAATAAATATGAAAATATTTTTTGAGACCTACTTAATATTTCAACAGTTTTTATTAACTTAACAATATAACATTTAATGTTTAAGATTTATTATTTAAAAACTTAAAATATATTTTACCTGCCATATAATGTTTTTCTCGTTTCTTTTTTTTTTTTCCTCAGGTGGGATTCACCCTCATATTTTTTTTTCTAAAGCATTTAATTAGAGTAAAATATCTTTACGAGGGTTTCCTATACCTCCATCTGCCTTGGCAGTCCTAAATAAAACTTAAAGCAAATACAAAGAGCATCAGAGGCTCATGGGTGCTGTTGGAAGCTGAAAATGACTTCAAAACTTAATCAAGGAGATGACTACCATGGACATAGTGCATCAAATCCAATACACTTTTTCAAGATCATGCTTCATAGCAACCTTCTGCAAGGAAATCTAGTAAGCAATACACTTTTAAATAATCAAATAAAAAAGTGTAGCTATAGTGTTCCTTGTCATGCAGATCGTATATTCACATTCACGTTACTAATATGAATCATATGATTCGCTTCATTCATTTATCTATAGTAACTAGTAAAATATAAAGTTATTTAAGATATTTTTTAATTCTTATTATAGATAATTGAATTTAATCTGATCAGGAATATTATGTATTTATATTATATTATATTATATTATATTATGAATTTGCAAACAGAAGTTGCCAACAAAGTTTGTGAAAAAATATGGAAAAGACTTGCCCAAGACAATGTTGCTTAGGCTTCCAAATGGTGCCAAATGGAAAGTAAATTTGGAGAAATGTGATGACATTGTTTGGTTTAAAAAAGTTTGGAAAGAGTTTGTAGAGTATCATTCTCTAGCACATGGGCATCTATTGTTTTTCAGATACCATAGAGGATTGCATTTTCATGTAGTCATCTGTGACATGAGTGCCACCTAAATAGACTACTCTGTCAACAAAGCAAGTTACACACGAACCAGAATTGACAATGAAGAAATTCAATTAGAGACTCAGAAAATAAATGGAAATAAGAGAAAGAGAAAGTCCACTTTGAAGGACATGTCCTTCATCAAGAAGTCAAAGATCACAAAGGCTTGATTCTAGATTTTTAAACTATTTATTTGTCATATCTAGATTTTTAATTAGCTTTAAGATTACGAAAAATTATTAAGCAGTGTAGGATCTCAAGAGAATTATAAAGAATTTAACTTTTCTTACATTTAATATTTTTTTTCTTTCTTCTTTTTAGGTAAGAGAAAAATGGAAGAGTCATTGATCCCTAACTATGGAGCTCATGAAGCTGCTAAGAATAGTTCTTTTGCTGTGATAATAAAACCAAGACACTTAACTAAGAGTGACATGGTATGTTGTAAAACTAAGCAATTATATAATATGTATTGAATCTCATTATTAAAGTTTTAGTAAGGTGAATAATGCATGCAGTATTTGTCAAAGTACCTACCGAACGAATTCTACATCAAACCTGGTGAACAATATGTGACACTACTAGTTGGAGAAAAATCATAGAGAATTAAGTTGAGGCATTATACAAGTAAATCACAAAATTATTTCATTGGTTGGTCAACTTTTGTTAGGGAAAATGACCTAAAAAAAGGAGATGTTTGCTTGTTCCAACTCCTAAAAAGTAGTGATGACATGGTGATGAAGGTTTCCATTTCTAGACACAACTCATCTGTTAAGTCTAGGAAACAAATTTAAACTGAATTAATGCTTAACTGAACTTAATTGTGTAAAAAACGTTGAACTATTTTGAATTAAGAACTGAATTGAATTGTATTTTAGTTCAATTCAAAAAAGTTTGATTCTGTTTTTACAAACTTTTACCCAATTCAGTTTGCTTAAACTGCTTTTACACTTGTTATTTTGTTAGTTCAATTCAGTTTAGCTATTTTGCTCACACATGCCTAAGCTATAAGAGGGCAATTACCTAATGCAGTTCAGTGTTTTTTGTTATTTTAATTTTCTTTTGTTGGTATGAAAGGATTAAGCAGCATTGTTGTATAAGGCAGATGTTGTTTTGTTTTAAATCACAACATTGTTGGATTAATGTGAAACTAAGATAAGTAGATGCAAGTGGAAAGGGTAATTGGTGTTCTGATTTGACATTATTTTAGACGGACTTTATCATTAGTCATTGCTTAAGAGTGTAGCATTTGAAATTCACACCTCTTTATATTCCTTTCTTTAAATAATGGTGGCTTTGAATTTTTCATCACATTACATTCACTATCAATAATATAATATATATATATATATATATATATATATATATATATATATATATATATAAATCAAATTATCATTTAAAGTTTTTTCAATTGTTAACACTTGTAGATTAATGAGATATTTTATTCTTTCATCATGCTAATTGCAATTCCAATTTTTAGAATTTATTTTCTTTTGTTTTTATATTTTTATATTTTCTCTTTTTTCTCAAGTATTTCTTTTTCTTTTATGTTTTCCTTTTAACTATTATATTACAATTTTAGCATTTTTCAGAATTTATTTTATTTTCTTTTTTTCCTTTCTAAAGTTTTATTTATGTTTTCTCTTTCTTTTTCTTATGTTTTCTTTTTTTAACAATTTAATTTTTATTTTATATATTCTGATAATATCAACATAATATATTATTTTTTTTATTTATAAATATAATTTTATTTATATAAAATTTAATTTTATTTATATATTATTTGTTGTTAGCAAATGTTAGTTGTTAGATATTAATTTGTTACATTTTCTAACCGTTAAAGTATTTGAATATGACTTCTTGTTTTTTCTTATCCAAACTCTTTAGCTTTTACTCATTAGGTCAACTTAACACTCCTCTTATTTATATATCATTTTTATAAGAATTTTTTTTAATATTTATATCATAACATTAAAATTTTTACCGAAAAAATTGATTACTAATATCTATATAAAATTTTGCCTCTTTTTGAAATTTTATTTTATTTTATTTTTCTTCCTTTATGATTTCTAATTTATATTTTTTTATTTCTTGTTTTCCTTAATGTTTTTATTTTTATTATTTATTTTTATTTTATCTTTCTATTTTACTATCAATATGACAATATTATTTTTATTTATATAAATATATAATTTTATTTTTTTAAATTTTTATTTATATAAAAAAATTCAATTTTATTTATTTAAATTTATTTATGCAAAAAAGTTAATTTTAGGTTTATATCATTTGTATTAGAAAATTTTTATGACTAATATTTACATAATAATGTTAAATTTATACAAGAATATTTTTTCATTAATATGTTTATAAATTTTAGCCTTTTGTAGTACTTATGTTCTTTTCCTTTTCTTCCTTTTTGGTTTTTGATTTATATTTTTATCTTTCTTTTATTTCGTTATGTTTTTATTTTTGTTTCAATTTTTCTTTATGGTTTTATGTTATCCTTATAATATTTCTATTACAATTTTATCCTTTTTCTCAAATTTAATTTCTTTTCTTTTTCTTGATTTTGATATTTTATTTATATTTTTATGCTTTGGTTTCCTTTTAAGATTTAAATTTATTTTTATTGATTTTTTTATTTCTTTCTTCTAATATTTATATAATACGTTATTTTTATTTATATAAATATACTATTTTATTCATTAAAATTTTTATTTATATAAAATTAATTTTACTATTTAAAAAAAATTAATTTTATTTATAAAGCAATTGTTTTTAAAAAAATTATTAATATTTATATATTTATGATATATTTTAATATTAAAATTTTTATAATATTTATTTAATAATATTTATGTTTTAAGCAAATATATGATAACTATATCAAAATTAGTTTATCATTTTTATAATAATTTAAATTAGTTTTAACTTTTATGATAAAAGCCACTATCATTCATGGGGATAATTTTAGAATTATTTAATATTCAATATATAATTTTTTTAATACATATTATATGTTTTAAAACCTAAATAAACTTCGGGTGTAATATTTTATATTTATAAATTGCAAATTTTACATTAGTAACACATAATATATCAACTAGTATTTATTTATTTCTATTTGTAAGGATCACATTTATTCTACTTATATATTATATATAAGATATTTCAATAAGAAATGTTTTCACAAATAATTCATACAATAAATAAACTAAACATGGATAAGAATATAACTAAACCTTTTTGAAAACATAAATCTTATACACATCCACATTGTATCACACAACTCCTATAGTTGGTTCCAACTATACATGTATATAAATAAAAAAGAAAAACACTTATATATGGGAAGTATAAAAAGTTTTACATTAAGATTCAATTACAACTATTTATATTATGATAAGTTTGCTGATTTTACCAATTATTAATACTTTAAAAATTATATAGATAAAAAGTTGTAATTGAATATTGTTGTAAAACTTCTTATAAAGCACTTGCATTGAGGCTATATAATTGCTAAACTCTAAATAAAAAGTATGGAAACTAGATTTTGTGACACTATAGTCATAGTCTTCACTCTCACTTATTGGGAGTCTTATAAATGCATTGTTATTGCTCTCGTAATGGAGTACACATTATTCATATATGATCGTCATCATCAAAACAATGACATAACACTTCACTAATATATTTTAATACACATAAATTTGTTTCACGTATATTAAATTTCAATACTCATAATTAAACATGAAACACACAAAGAAAACAAAGATATTATAAGTGTGAACAAGCTTCAATGTTTCCTCTTTTTTCTCGTGTTATGGCACTAGTGATAAGTTCTTCTAGTTTTGTTTGGTGCACTTTTTTTTTTCTCCAAACAACTTGTTCTACTAGCAATTAAATAGTTACTTTAAAGTTAAGCTACTCATGTCCCATCCCCAATGTACATAGTAGAGAAAAAGTTCCTAATGTATACACCACACACATGACATGAGAACTAGTTGCATGTAAATACATAGTTAATAGGAAGTCAATTAGATATAATCTAAACTATTTTTTCACTTATAATCTGGTGTTGGTTGTGACAGGTATATTGTTTTCAACCCGCACCATATGAATTTATCCAGATGAAACCATTCTTTTTAAACATAAGAGTCTTTTTAAACTTGATTTGGGAGGATTGTAGTTGGTGGCCCATTCTTACTCACCCTTTTCTAAAACTATGCACAGTATGAGATTTTTACTAATTTCTAATAATTGGACCTTTAGTTACTAAAATGGAGATATCTTGGACTATAAACCTTACTTTTAAATGAAATAAACAAGGTTAGTTAACTAATATTTATGATCGAACACAGCTTTCATGAAGACCAAAACATCAAATAGGTTCTTCTTGAAATTCTCTTAAGCCAAAAAAAAATTGTTTAAGTGAAAATATTCATAAACATTGTGTATTTCATAAAACATATAAATTGTCTTACAACAAAAAGAATTTAACTTAACCAAAACTCATTCCTAACTTTTACAACTTGTCTCATACTAGCTTTGAACATCAAACATTAAGAATAACCAATTTTAAATAAACACTCACATCAATACAACAACATTTCTTTCTAAATTCCTTAAACAATAACATTGTTAATTTACTTTTCAACATCCAGAATCAAAATTTAACATCCACAACATCAAATTCAAATACCATAAAACTATCAATATCAAACATTATGAGCACCAACAATTAAATTGAAACTCTAATCAATCCAACAACATCCTTTATTAGATTTTTCAACAATCAAGATTTTATATACAAAGCCTAACATTTCAAACCCAATTCTACAAACTGCCACCATCCAAAACTCCAATTCATTGTTAATTAAAAAGCATCACAATCCAGGGAAGTTAATCTTCTTTTACCTATATGTCACTTAGGAAATTTCTTGTGATGGAAGAAAAGATGGAGTTGGAGACTTAAATTTCTTTTTATTTTGCACGAAACCAAAAATTTGGATTAATTTAGACCTTCTTTTTACATGCATTGCATGTTGATTTTATTTTAGGCAAATGTTAGTTGTTATTACTGAATTAGTTATGTTAGTAGAAAAATTCGAACTTGCAACCTTTTCATGATCTTATCCCTATATGTGGATTTTTTTACTAAACTAATATTATGACCTCATGCATTGCATGTTGGCACACACCTACACGAAAGGAGATGACTAGAGAATGAATTACCTATGATCTTGGCTAATATAAAGGATAGTGAGAAAAGGAAACGCAATAATTACCACCCATAAGCTCCATTGCATGGATGAGAAGGTAATGATAGGGAGAAGAGAGTTTTTAGAAAATGAAAAAAAAGAAGAAAAACCAAGGAGAATGGGCTCGTGACAATCATCAGGTAGATTTTCTGTCATTACTTGAGTCACACCTATTTTCCTAACAACATTGCATTTTTGTGTAGTTTTTTATTTTACTCAAAAATAATATTCTCACCTCCCTATCATAAACGCACATATATAATATAATTAATTTTAGAAACACGCATCACTATTTATTTAAATGACATAATATTCTAATTAAATTTAACTTCTCTTTTAATTAAATGCATACACTTATTTAAAACAATTAATTTAATTTAATTTCTCTTTTAATTAAATGGATTTGATGGTGTCATTCATCATGGTTGGGTTTAAGATTATTCAAGTTTTTGTGGTAAGTCAACAAGTTTTAATGTGGAGTTTCATGCTATTTTTCCTGGCTTGAACTGGGCTTGAGTTAAAGGCATAAGAAATATTATTTACAAAACTGGTTCTAAGGTGGCTCTATAATTTGTGAATAAAGGAATGTTTAGTAGCCATTTTTATATGCTTCCAGTGTAGCTAGGATAAATTAAAGTCTTTTATTTCTTATGCTTGGAGTCTCATTTGCCCACAATCTTAGACAAAGCAGTTTTGTGGCAGATTGGTTAGCTAAAAGAGGAGCTTTTGAATCCTAATTATTAGTTATCTAACTCAACTTCTCATAATGTTCTTAATACCCTATTAGTTAACGAACAAGAATTCTTTTAGATTTCAGTTTAGTTTGTTGTTTTTTGTTTTCTAATGTATAAAGAAACATTTAATTAAAATTAGGATCTTGTACGGCTTAACTAATAATATCAATTTCAATTCTTAACCAAAACTCATTCCTAAATTTTATAACTTGTGTCAAACTACCTCTGAACATCAAACATTAAGAATAACCAAATATGAAAAAAGCACTCACACCAATACAACAACCTTTCATTCCAAATCCTCAAACAATAACATTGCACATTTACTTTTCAACATCCAAAATCAAACTTAACATTCACCAACGTCAAATCCAAGTACCGAAAAACTACCAATATCAAACATTACCAGAACCATAAATTGAATTGAAACCCAAATCAATCTAACAACATCCTTTATCAGATTTTTCAATGATCAATATTTTATATACAAAATCTAACATTTCAAACCCAATTCTAGAATTACCACCAACTAAAACTACAATTCATTGTCAATTAAAAAGCATCACAGTTTAGGAAAAAATATAGAAAATTAATCTTCTCTTACCTACCTCTCACTTAGGAAATTTCTTGTGATGGAAGAAAAGATGTAGTTGAAGACCAAAATTTCTTTTCATTTTCCACAAAACCAACAATTTGGATTTGTACCCAATTTTAGACCATCATTTTACATGCATTGCATGTTGATTTTTTTTAAGCAAATGTTAGTAGAAGAGTTCAAACTTGTGACATCTCCATTTCTCTTCTTCCTATATGTAAACTTTGCTACTATACCCACCTTATAAATTCATGCATCGCATGTTGATATACACCTATGCAGAAGGAGATGACTCAAAGAGAAGGAATTACATATGATCTTGGCTAATATGAAGGAGAGTGAGGAATTATCACTCATAAGCTCCATTGCATGGATGATGAGGGAATGAAGGGGGAAAAGAGAGTTTGTAGAATATGAAAAAAGAAGAAAAACTATGGGGAAAAGGACTCGTGGAAGTCATAAGAGAGATTTTCTATCATTGCTAGAGGTATACCTATTTTCCTAACAACTCTAAATTTTTTTGTATTTTTTTTATTATACTCAAACTAGGCCTAATCAAAACATAATCCCACACTAGCCTCTTTTAAAGAAGTAAATAGACCCCAAAAATAATATTCTCACCTCCTTATCATAAGCTCACATATATAATATAATTAATTTTAAAACCACACATCACCGTTTCTTTAAATGACAAAATACTCTAATTAAATTTAACTTCTCTTTTAATTAAATATATACACTTATTTAAAACAATTAATTCAATTTAATTTCTCTTTTAAATAAATGGATTGGTGTCATTCTTAAGTATCATGATAGTTGGGTTTAGCGTTATTCAATTTTTTATGGTAAGGTAACAAGCTTTAATGTGGAGTTGCATGCTATTTTTTGTGGCTTCAATTGTGATTGGGTTAATTGCATAAGAAAATATTATTTGTTAAATTGATTTTAAGTTGGCTCTGCAATTTGTGAATAAAGGTGTGTGTAGGATAAAGCTTTAATTTTTTTTTTTTCTTATGCTGGGAATCTCATTTGCCCACATTCTTAGAGAAGGTCATTTTGTTGCGGATTGACTAGCAAAGAGAGGAGTTTATGAATTCAAGTTACTAGTTATTTAATATTTATGACTCCCCTTCTCATCGTGTTCTTAACTTCCTATTAGTTAATGTACAATAATCTTTTTTTAGCTTTTATTTAGGTTGTTGTTTTTTGTTTCATAATGTATAAAAAAAATATTTAATTAAAAGTAGGACCTTATCTAACATCTCAAAATTCAAATTACAAATATTCGAATAATCATTCATTCAAGAGAATATTAGGTTGTCAAAAAATATATTAAAAATTAAATTATCATAATTTTTTAATAACAAAATTAAGATAATATTTCCTTTAAAATAGAAATAAGATAAAATAAATAAAGATTTTATATAATTTTGAATAACAAGAGTAATTTTGAATAACAAGAGTAAGATAATATTTCCTTTCAAATAGAAATAAGATAAAATAAATAAATATTTAATATCATTTTGAATTTAAACCGTAAAAAATAATATTTTATAAAAAAAATATAGAGAATAGGAAATCAACCTTAAGCTATTATAAATAGGGTTAAGTAATTCTCTCAGAGAATTATGGATTATTTGACTACTAAGTATTAATAAAATAAAAAGTGACAGACAAATAGAAGAAAACAATTATTGTTTCAAACCTCCATGATTTTTGTGAATGTTTCTACTTGTTATGCTATTGACACGAAGAAATTAGGATGTATGTTTTTTTTTTAAAATACATTGATTTTGAAAATAATTGAATGTTCACGGATAAGAAAAATATAAATGAGCGTTGGTCATTTGTTCATTTGCTGTGTGTTTCCATATGGTAGCAAGAAGCATCTTTTAAAATATATAGAAGCCACTCAAGAAATTTTTTCAGAATTTTGAACACAAAATAAACAAGCCATTATAGTGGTGTCAACGTTTGACTACGTTAGCAATTGAACAAATTAATTTTTGTTTCATGCATGTGTACCCTCCAATGCTTTTCTGAACTTCGACTTTCACTTACGCGTATGTGCTTTTGATGATTTCTGTTTGATCGTGATTTTCGTTAATATATAGGTATGTATTTTTCCGATTATTATTTCATATACAAAAAAGGATTATATTGTTTTGATTTTAGAAATTGTTAACGTCAGTAATGTTAATCCATGTTTTTAAATAAATAGTTTTGAAACGGCGAGGTTAAGAATTATGGGGATGAGTAGCGTTTTTTAATTTTATTTTAGAAATTATCTTAGTTAAGATACTCCTGTTATAATGAAGAATTTATGACATCTATATTTAAAATGGATATCAAATATGAGATACCTAACAATGGAGAAGAGGTTTTTTATACCCATCGGAAATGGAAAAGAGATACCTCCATAATAGTGTGAAGATGGCAAGAAACACCATTGTGTTGTGTACTGTGTGTTTGCATAATGATGTTAAATTAAAAACTAGTCTTATCGTATTTATTATTAATATTAGAAATTGTTTGGAATAAATCATAATTTATGTATAAAAGAAAATATTTTTTATTACTGTGAGTATCATGATTTTTTGGATTTTGTGCAACTTGAACCCGTTTTATTTGTTCGGATTTTCATGGCATGAAATGTGTTGTTTGCATGAAGACTTAGTGCATAACTTAGATATTTTTATTTAAAATGAACATTTTTGTTATTTCAATTATCTTTTACTTTTGTTTTAGAGACATACATTAAAAAATTATGTTTTGTATGGATTCATGAATTTATCTTATTTTAATACAAAGTTTATTATTTCTCCATGATTTTATTATGAGTTATTATTATAACGCATAACATTACATTACTCTACTTAACTAATAATATCAAGTTTATGTATTAAGTATATAAAATAATAGGTAAAATATAATTTAGATTTCAGTAAAAGTTTTTGTATGATTTTGGTCTATTTTTAAAATATATTACTTTAATCCTCACTATTTAATTCATTTTTTTACTCTCTAAAAGCCTCTATCTAAATCATTTTGAAGAGCAAAAGTGCAAAATTTTAGGAATAAAAAAGATGCAGAAAACTTTTAGAGAATGTATCTAATATTTGAAGGATTTTTAGATTGTAAAATACTATAAAATTTCAGAGTTGCAATACAAGTAATAATGTTTTTAACCAAACTAAATAATGTATTAAAAGTAATGATGCTAAAAATTTGTGAATAATAAAATTTTAAAAATTATAAAACTGTAAAAAAAGTTTTTCTGATATAAAAAATTAAAATTTTAAAATTATTGTTTAAAAATATATGAAATGGTAAAAGAAAAGAAGTTTAAGAAATTATGATATTTAATGTAAATGTGAAAATAATTATATTTAATAAAAAATAAAGAAAGAACGAAAGATAATATCACATAAAGGTAAAAAGGAAAAATAATTTATTTTTGTTATGAAGTCGGCATTGTAAAGGGATGGATAGACTAGAAAATGAAATAATCACAGTTTTTAGAAGTGTCAACAAAAATATGTAATGATCACAAGTTAAAAAAAAAAATTGTCAATAAAAGTATTAAAAACAAATAGCATTTGCGATGAACGTGGATCGAACACGTGACCTTCAGATCTTCAGTCTGACGCTCTCCCAACTGAGCTATCCTCGCAAGGCAATAACTTCATTAAAGTAATATATTACTCACCTATTATATACATAAATAAAGTAATTTTTTACACTAAATAAATTATTATTTACATAAATAGTCTAACCATTTATTCAAACTTGATAACTAAAATCACATGTGAAAAGCAATTGTGTAAAAAATTCCAAATTATTGCAACATATTAGATAAGAAGCGACAACAAAAAGGATGATATTATGTTTTTCCAATTCTATCTTGGATCGAATCCTATTACGGGTTAGATTCCAAGACAATTCCAAGATCTTGGAAGGCACATTCGCCTTCCATAACCTGTTAAAGAATTGTGAATAAGAAGTTTGAGGCTCCCTATTGACCAAGCTATATGTTTCTCTTATGGAATAAAGAGTATGTTGAGTTGGACTTCCTACCCATCTCTAACCATCTTTGACATCTCGCCTTCCCTGAGCCCCGTCAAGAACCCCTACAACTCCCTAATCCATTCATGCTCCAAGAACAACTATCTTTTCCACCTAAATCTCCACTCCTATCTCTCATCATTCCAGCCCCTCACCTCACACAGAAGAGCCTCTTTTTGAGTGAATAATGCATACAATCTTGGAAACAAAGACTTAAAGCTTAATTTGTTTGATTTTGTTTTTTAGTTTTTAAAAAGAGTTTTCCAAAATAGTTTTCAAAAACTGTTTTCGGGAAGAAATGAAAAAAAAACAACTTATTTGGCAAGTGATATTTGAAAACTGTTTTGAAGATGTAAAAATGGAAAAAACTTGTTCAAGTTTATTAGAATTTCATTAATGAAAATAAAAAACAACATATTCTAATTGTATTTTGAGTTTTCAAAATAAAAACAAAAAACTGAAAAGCAAAACTACTTTCAACTGTTCTAGTTTTTTAGTTTTTAAAAAATAAAAAATCAGAACTATTTTCAGAAAACACTACCCAAGCAAGTTTTTTAGTTTTTAAAAACTAAAATACTGAAAACAGTTTTATAAAACTGTTGTCAAACAAGCACTTAAGCTCTTCCCGCCCTCTTCACCCTCCTTCCCAAAATTTGAATAGTGACTTGTCTCCTATCATAGGCTTGACATTTTCAAAAAACCATGTACCCACTCCCACATTAGAGGTTACCTTCAAAATATCCCTCCACCATTAAGACTCACCACTCCGACGCCTTAGTAATATGTTACTTCTCATGTCTTCCCCATATTTTTCTTATAGAGCTTTGATCTAGAGAGATTCCTCCCTTGAAATATCCTTTATCTCTACTTACCAATGAGCGCTTTATTAAAGGCCAACACATCTTTAATACCTAGGCCACCTTGGTTTTTCTCTTTACACACTAGCTCCCATTTATTTCATGCAAATTTGTTGAAGTCATCATATCTGCCCAAAGAAATCGCCTTTGCAGACTCTGAATGGTGAGAGCCACCTTCTTTGGGATCCTATGAAAAGACAAAAAAGTACAAACAAATGGACGAGAGAGTAAATTTGACTAAGCAAATCCACTATCATGGGGAATTCCTATGTTGCACTCTCATTTACCAACACCGAAACAAAAGACAATTGGAGCCATCCTTGAATCCAGCTAACCCATGTATCTCCAAACCCAAATCGCTTAACCATATAGAACAGGAAAGGCCATCTAAATGCATCATAAGTCTTTTTGAAGTCTGCTTTAAATACTAATAGCAGTTTGTGAGAATGTTTTGCTTCAGTAATTTCATTCACAATGACCACACTATCCAACAGTTGTCTTCCTTTTATGAATGCAGTTGGGGTTTCCTCAATAGTACTGGACATTACACCTTAAAACCTATGAGGCAACACATTTGCAATGATTTTATAAATCACCTTGATAAAAGAAATGAGCCTATAATCCCTAAGGCCATTTGGACGATCTATTTTAGGAATAAGAGCTATAAATGAGGCATTCGCACCTCTAGGAATTTTCCCATTCTGTTGGAAATCAGACAATACCTTTATAAAATTTTTTATGGAAATTTTATATTCCAAAACTGCTTAATAAACTTCATGTTATACCCATCTACCCCCCAGAGCTTTTGTACTATCACACTCCCATACAATGGTACAAATTTCTTCCTCAGAAATTCTCTCTCTAAGTTACTCCTTTGATCAACAGAAAGACATTTGAAATTCACACGTCTAATATAGCCCCTTTATCTACCTGTACTTGAAAGTACTGTTGGACTGACTGTTTAACTTGAGAAGGATCTTCATACCATTCTTTATTGATCTTTAGACCATATAGGTTGTTGGACCACCTCCTCTAATTAATTGACACGTGAAAAAAGTGAGAATTCAAATCCCCAGCCTTAAGCCACTTAATCTTTGTTCTTTGGGCCAACAAAGTCTCTTGATATAAACTTCACTTTTTTAATTCCCCATTGCCTCTATTCTCAATCTAACCTCGTCTTCACTTAGAGCTTGTTCCTCAGCTTTCTTATAAAAACCAATAATATTGTTCTTTAGTTCTAGAATCCTCACGTCCACCTTCCCAATATTCAATTTACATTAGCTTTTTATCTCTACTTTTAGGGTTTTTAGTTTTTCTTTTAGCACATAAGTACCCCAGCCATCCACCTCCATTTTGTTATAGCCTGAATTATAAACTCTAAACAACCACCATAATCCAACCATCCAGTAATGAGTTTGGATGGTTTTACTCGCTAGTTTGAGTTTGACAGTTTTAGGATGATAGGGTAGTGATATGAGAAGTCCCTACTTAAATTCAACTGAAAACTATTGGGAGCTAATTCCAACTAGTCTTGAGAGACCAAAAATTTGTCTAAAACACTACAATGTTTCCTTCTAACACTAAATCAAGTATAACTATTCCTTGCAAACGAAACCCTCGATAACTCCATATTACGAATGAAGTAAAAAAATTCATTAATTTTCACTTGAGATATCCCAACCTCCTTATTTTCACCAAGTCTTTCCTCTAGTGCATGGACAACATTGAAATCCCTAGCTAAGCATCACTTACAATCTTGCAACCCCTGTCTATCTCCAATAAAGAATTCCACAATTCCTATTTACTGACCATTGAACACAGGGCATATATATTGAAGATTATCTTGTCGAATGGTTCATTGTTATACTTTCCTTTCACACCAAGAAACCTCACACCTTGAAAAGACTTAGAGACAATGAATTTCTAACACTCCGGACACAAAGCAACCCCCCTCCCCCAACATATTATTTGCAAGAACTATTTCTATTTACATATTGAACCTTAGTCTCATGAATACATAGAAAATTGATGTCATTCTTTGAAACTACTTGTCTAACTGACCTTCATTTCTAACTCACCCTGATACCTCTTATATTATGCAACAAGATATTCAACATATTAATTATCTTTCCCACAGATTAAACCTGATCTGTTATGGACAACCCTATTTCTATCCTGAACCTCCAAATCAACTATTTTCTACACAATTCCTTCTTTCTCTATGGTAGATGAGACTCCCATTTTCTTTGTCAGGCCCCAAATGTGTTGGCCTTCACATTTCAATCCAACAATGTTATTGAGGTCACCATTTTCTTTAACACTCCTTCCTGGTTGCACTACACCGTTATTTGTAACACACAATGTACAAATCTCATCAACCTTAATAACAGGGAGATCCTGCAATTCTTTCTAGAGGAGGAGGATTTTAACGACTCGCCCATTTTCTTCTCATTCTTCCTTAGTCTTGTCCAACCATTCTTTGTTCTTCTGTCCCTTTTATGCCATTCTTGATTGAACCCCAAGCTAGAGGAACTGGAACAAATTCATTCCCCAGCGAGAAAGTACCACTCACGGGAATAGGGATAGCGTTTGAGGTTGGTTGTGTAATTGCACCGTTCCTAATGAGGATGGCATTCGGTTACAGTTGCTGCGTATGAAGAAGGTAGTAACTCAAGTAACGAATCAACACCTTCATATACCGGTTATGGGCCCAACTTCACACTTATGGGCCCAACTTGCGAATTAACACCATCGTGCCCCAGCCCAATTAATTCCCCGATTTGAGCTAGGTTACCAATATCCGAAGATTGCACTTTCAATACAGGTTGAGTCTGAGAAAATTCTTGATCCTTTGCGCCTTCTTCATTGTGAGGTTGTTTGCTCATGCATCCTGATTGTGTGACTCATGACTAGGGTGTGATTCCCCACAGCCTTTACTCACTAGTGGGCCAAAGCCTTCATCATTTCCAGCCAAAATAACAGATTTCATCGTTTGATTTGCACATTCATTTGATTGGGCCATATTATCAATTTTTTCACGTTTTCAATTAACACCTACTCACACCTCAATTCCCATTTATTTGTAAAAAAATAAATATATTCTCACTTTTTTATTTCTTCAGAACTGCACTACTGGAGAAGTAAAATATTTTAATTTTTTTATGTCTTTTATCCTTTGTTTAGGAAGAAAAATTAAAAAGTGTTCAATTAGTGTGGAATTGTACATTTAATTATTAATTTTGAAATACAGTAGTAAATACACTATATTTCAGTTTTAAATATATGATTATTTAGTTTTAAATATATGATTGTTTCAAATAAATATTATTATAACTCTTCAAAAAGTTTAAAGAAGGACTTAATAAGTAGTTAATGAATTTTTTATCTTTATAATTTATTAATATATAAATATATTTAATATTTTTGTGAAAAAAATAATATATAAAATTTAATATTTCCTTATTTATGTGTGAAATTTATTTTAAAATTTGAAACTTGAAATAAATATTGTTTTAAATTTGAAATAAATATTGTTATAAATAACTAAAAAAATGAAATCTGAAATAATATTGTTTTAAATTTTATAGTTAAAGTTATTTAAAATTTTAATTATTTTAATTTATAATTTGCAAAATAAATTGAGATATTTTCTAACATTTTTTTAAAAATGGAAGCCACAACTAAAAAAGGGAAAAGAAGTATAAAAATAACTTGTCATTTATTTGTGCTTTTTTTCTAATTGACCTAACCATTCCATATTAGACTCCTCAATACTCCAATCAAGTTTTTCCTTCCATCGGCTACACGATCCTTCACATGAACCTCCTCCATATTTTGCTTCAGCTTGCTTGTATGCTAGACCTGCACAATCCTTTGAGGTTGATAATACCCCTTGTTACCCAATCTGAAAGCTTTTCCAATGATCCCGGGTTGAAATAAGGGAAGATTGACGTGCAACTTAAGTTTTCCTATGTAAATTTGATCTAGCTCCTTCTCCAATTGCTTAGGATTTTTCACGTCAAAGAACCTTACGAACTGAAAGCATGCCCCATCTCTTCTTCTATGCCTACCAATAAAGATGTCATCCACCTCTTCCCACCTTGTAAAATTCCTGCACAAAGTCTTCTCATGAAAAGTTTCAAGGAAGTTAGAGAAGTAAAATGATGTTAAATCCTTTGCCAAACACTTCCTAGCATACATTGTCATTTTCCATCCTACATTTGCTACCCACTTTCTCTCTACATGCTCATCCCCTCCCTTCCTCTCTCTCTCATCCTCTCTCAACTTATGAGTGATTCCTAACTCTATCTTTTTTAGTTTAAAAACATGAGTTGATAAATAGAGTTCAAAACATTTGAATCATTAAACTCAAATTATCCCAATAACTTACTCATAATTTTTTTAAAATAGTATATTCTTAGTTGTTCTAATTTTAAATAGTAGTTATCATAGATGAACATGATTAATCAATTATAAAAAATATACAAGATATTTTATATCAAAAAATTATCTATTTTAATTTTAAAACATCAGTTTATAATATAGTTAAGAACGTTAGAATCACTAAATTAAGATTATCTCAACAACTTACTCTAAGTGTTTTTTTTTTAAAATAGTATATTATTAGTTGTTCTCATTTAAAACCTCTAGATAAATAATAGTTATGATAGATGAACATGGTTACTCAATTATAAAAAATATACAATAGTTTTATCTTTAAAAATTATCTTTTTTAATTTAAAAACATTAGTTAACAAATAGAGTTCAAAACATTAGAATCATTAAACTAAGATTATCTCAATAATTTAGTCTAAGTGATTTTTTTAAATAGTATATTATTAGCTATTCTCATTTAACTTTCACCAAAAAAAAGTTCTTCGAGTATAGATATCCAATAGATTTTAATAGTATATATATATACAATAAATTTTAAATTAAAATAAAATTAACTTTTTAACTTTAAAACATGAGAGCATAATTAGAGTACAAAACTAGAATGGTTAAACTCAGAGTAATTGGTTTTTTTTTTTAAATAGTGTATTTTTAGTTGTTCTAATTTAAAACTTTTAAATAAATAGTAGTTATCGTAGATGAACATAGTTAGCTAGAAAATATACAATAAATTTTATTTTTAAAAAATTATCTTTTTTAATTTAAAAATATGAGTTCACATATAGAGTTCAAAACTAGAATTTTTAAATTCAACTTATCCCAACAACTTATTTTAAGTCATTTTTATTAAAAATTAGTATATTCTTAGTTGTTCTGATTTAAAACTTCCAGATAAATAATAGTTATCATAAATGAACATGTTTTTGTTTCTTGTGAAGAGATGCACATTGTTAATAATCAATTTCAAGTATACAATATATTTTATCTTAAAAATTAACTTTTTTTATTTAAAAAATCAATTAATAAATAGAGTTCAAAACTAGAATCGTGAAACTTAGATTATCCCAACAACTTATTCGTAATTGATTTTTTTTTTAAATAGTATATTCTTAGTGGTTAGAGATTAAAATTTGTAAATAAATAGTAGTTATCATATATGAATATAGTTAGTCAATTGTAGAAAAGATACAATATATTTATCTTGATTTTCTAGAAACATGAGTTATTAAATAGAGTTGAAGACTGAAATTGTTATACTCAAATTATGCCAATCACACTTATACTTTGATTATCACAACCACACTTACACTTTGATTATCTTAACTACACTTAGTCGCAATTATGACTCGTACTGATAAAAACAATAAGTATAGTAAAGCAATTGGTCGTGGCATACTCGTGAGAATGAGTACACCTTTGACGTGGGTGAAAAAGAAGATAAGGCAAGAGAATAAAATCATACTATTGCAAAAGAAGTCATTCACATTTCGTAATCATGTGCATCGTCATATCTCAATAATATTTTATTTTGTTTTCACAGTTTTTTGTTAAATTAATATGTTGTTCTTATTTTGTTTGTGTACGGCTTGAAAATATATATATATATATATATATATATATATAAAAAGAAAATATTTTTTTTATATCTCAATTCTTCTCGTTTACATCTGTGTTAGGTTTTGATTTTACTTTTTGAGCTTTTTCCCAATTTGCGTTTGTTTATGTAGCAAGATCTTATAGTTTTTTTTTTCATTTGTAGATAATGATGCATTTTTTGTATTTCTTCAGCGTTTTTTGTAGATTCACTCTTGTAGTTTTGTAACAGGCATTTCTGGAACTTTCAACCACATTTAAAATCACTCATTATATTTCTTTAATAGTTACACTCATTTTTGTAATTCCTTCACAAAAAAAACACTTATTTTTTCAATTTTCAAGTATATTTTTAATTTTGAAATTTTTAGTTTTTGAATTTAGTTATTATTTATACAAATAACAATGTAATTATTTAAATTTAAATTTAAAACTATCCTTTTTAAATTAAAAAACTAAACAATTTTTAATTTTTAAACTACTTATGGTAAATTGCCATAAAATTCGAGTATCGCTCATTAATTTCAAATTATATAATTTTTAAGAATGTGAGAAATAATTATTTTTTAACTTCATATATATCTATTTTTAAATTTGGATTTTAATTTTTATTTAAACAAATTGTCTAACAAATTACAAAATTATGGATTTGTAAATCAAGAAACTGACAATTTTTTTAAGTTTGAATTTTTAATTTTAAAATTTCACATTGTAAGTTGCTTATCTACTCATTCATTAACTTAAACTGGGTAAAATTTTTGAGAATGTGAGAATAAATTATTTTTTTAACTTCATATGTACACCCATTTTAGATTTTAATTTTATCCAAAAAAATTCTCTAAAAATTATAATAATATCCTTTTTGAAGTTTAAAATTTGTCAATTTTTAAAGTTTAATATTGCTTATATTCTAAATTTTAAAATTATCCATGATAAACTATCGTACAAATCTAGTTACCCTATCATGATTTTAATAATTATTCTTTAATTTTCAATTTAACGAAAATATACATGATGGTAAGAGATTAATATTTCAATTTTCATGAATTATATACTAATCAAATTCAAATTTACTATTATTTACGATTAGTATTGTTCTAATTTTAGCTTATAAAAAATATTGTTCTAATTTTATTTTTTTGAATAAGTTGTCTTGATATCAGTACCACACAGAAGAGTAAAGAGGAACATATGAAGGTTGAGGATGATAAACAAGATTAAGCATGAGATGATAAAGAAGATTGAGCATGGGATGTTAAAGAAGGCTGAGCATGAGATGATAAACATGACAAGTTACTTTGATGATATAAAATTCTATTTTAACCAATTAATTCTGTTTGATGAATTAATTGAAGGAGAATACTCACATTCAAAGTTTGATATGTCTTGGTATAGTATACCAAGGTTGTTATCATAACCACTCCTGCTTATATAGTGTCAAACAAATGTAACCTTCACATGAAGGTACTACTCCAAAACCCAATCTCAACCGTGGAAGGAAATTGCTTTTTGAGTATGAAGAAGCAAGTCCTAAAGACTACTACATTTCTCATCGACCATTGAAGCATTATGGCTGGGATGATGGAACTAACAGGGTAGAATTACAAGAAGTAAGTCAAATAAAAAAACTTATATATATATATATTATAATTTTAATACATAAGTTTAATTTTTTAAATTAACATATAATTTTAATACTTATGTATTAAACTTATAATATATATATATATAAATTTTTTTTACTTACTTCTTGTAATTCTACCCTGTTAGTTCCATCATCCCAGCCATAATGCTTCAATGGTCGATGAGAAATGTAGTACTCTTTAGGACTTGCTTGTTCATACTGAGAAAGCAATTTCCTTCTACGGTTGAGATTGGGTTTTGGATCATACCTTCATATGAAGGTTCCATTCATGAGTTGTGTTAACAACCTTAGTATACAAGATGGAGATATAGCAAACTTCGCATGTGAGTATTCTCTTCCAATTAGCTCAATTACTTGGTTAAAACATAATTTTGTATGATCAAGACAACTCATCTTGTTTATCATGGATTGCTTAGTCTTGTGTATCATCTTGTCCTCAACCTCCATATATTCGTCTTTACTTTCCCATGGACACTAATTTAACGACAACTTATTAAAAAAAAGTAAAATTAGAACAATATTTTTCTTTATAAGCTAAAATTAAAACAATATTAATAGTAATTTTAATTTTATTAGTATATAATTCATGAAAAATTGAAACATTAATCTCTTACTATCATGTCTGTATATTTTCATCAAATTGAAAATTAAAGAATAATTATTAAAATCATGATAGTGTAACTAGATTTGTACGATATTTTATTATGAATAATTTTAAAATTTCAAAAATAAGCAATTTTAAACTTTAAAAATTAACAATTTTTAAATTTAAAAAAGATAGTTATATAACTTGTTATATTATTTTTTTTTGATAAAAATTAAAATTTAAATTAAATTGGATATATATATGAAGTTAAAAAAATAATTTTTTTCTCACATTCTAAACAATTGTACTCAATTTGAAGTTAATGAATGAATCGAAAAGTAACTTACAATGTGTAATTTTAAAATTAAAAATTCAAACTTAAACAATTGTCAGTTTCTTGATTTATAGATGCATAATTTTGTAATTTTTTTGAAGAAAAATTAAAATTAAAATTATATATATAAAATTAAAGATTAATTCTTTCTCACATTCTTAAAAATTATATAATTTGAAATTAATGAGCAGTTTTAAAATTCATCAACAATTTCAATGACAGATAATTGAATTTTATGCCAATTTACCATAGTTTCAAACTTAAAAAATTGTCAGTAATAAGAATAGTTTTAAATTTAAACAAGTATATTGTTATTTGTATACATAATAACTAAATTAAAAAACTAAAAATGGAAAAATTAAAATTATATTTGAAAATTGAAAAAATACGTTTTTTTTTAACGAATTTAAAAAATGAGTGTAACTATTAAAGAAATATCATAAGTGATTTTAAATGCGTTTGAAAGTTGTAGGAATTTGACTATTATAGAACTACAAAAATGAATCTACCAAAAACTCATAATTATCATTAAATGAAAACGATAAAGAAACTATAAGATACTGTTTTAAAAACAAATGCAAATTGGGAAAAATGCTCAAAAAGTAAAATGAAAAAACCTAACAAATACATAAAGAAAGAAGTTGTGAGACATCAAAACGAGATATTTCATTTATATATTGTTATGTATATATACATATACTCAAGCCGTACAAAAACAGAATAATAACAACTTATTAATTTAAGAAAAAAAATTGTAAAAACAAAATAAAATTTAGTGATATAAAAATGAACGTACCTGAATAACGACAAAATGTGAAAGGACTTTATCAATAGTAGCAAGAATGCATGTGATTTTATTCTCATGTTTTGTCTTCTTTTTCACTTCTCTAAAAGGTGTTCTTATCCTCAAAGGTTTGTTTACTCTTACGAGTGTGTCATGACAAATTTTTACTATACTTGTTATTTTTCTCACTGAGTCATAGTTAAGACTAAGGGTAGTTGAGATAATCTTAATGTAAATATCGTTGGGATAATCAAAGTATAAGTGTGATTAAGATAAGTTGAGTATAACGATTCAGTCTTTAACTCTATTTAATAACTCATATTTCCAAATTCAAAAAACGATATTTTTTTCAAGATAAAATCTATCATATATTTTCTATGATTGATTAACTATATTCATATATGATAAGCGCTATTTATCTACAAGTTTTAATCCCCAACTACTAAGAATATACTATTTAAAAAATATAACCAATTAGAGTAAGTTGTTCGGATATTTGAGTTTAACAAATCTAGTTTTGAACTCTATATATTAATTGATTTTTTAAAATTAAAAAAAATAATTTTTTAAGATAAAATATATTGTACATTTTCTTGAAATTGATTGACTATGTTGATATGTTCATTAAAAGCAAAACCATGTTCATCTATTAAGATTACTATTTATCTAGAACTTTTAAATTAGAACAACTAAGAATATACTATATTTAAAAAAAAAAACCACTCAGAATAAGTTGTTGGGATAATCTAAGTTTAACGATTCTAGTTTTGAACTCTATTTATTAATTAATTTTTTTAAATTAAAAAAGACAATTTTTAAGATAAAATATATTGTATATTTTCTTGAAATTGATTAACCATGTTCATCGATTCACAAAAACAGAATCATATTCATCTATAATAACTACTATTTATCAAGAAGTTTTAAATTAGAACAACTAAGAATATACTATTTTAAAAGTTGGAATAAGTTGTTGAGATGACGTGAGTTTAACAATTCTAGTTTTGAACTCTATTTATTAATTGATTTTTTTTAAAAAGATAAATTTTACGATAAAATATATTGTATATTTTCTTGAAAATTTGATTAACCATTTTCATCTCTTCACAAAAAGCAAAACCATGTATCTAGATAACTATTATTTATCTAGAAGTTTTAAATTAGAATCACTAAGAATATACTATTTTTTTTAAAAAAAATCCACTTAGAATAAGTTGTTGGGATAATTCGACTTTAAGATTCTAGTTTTGAATTCTATTTGTTAACTTATGTTTTTAAATTAAAAAAGATAATTTTTTAAGATAAAATCTATTGTATATTTTCTAGCTAGCCAAGTTCATTTATGATAACTATTATTTACTTAGTAGTTTTAAATCATAATAACTAAGAATATACTATTTAAAAAAATATTATGAGTAAGTTACTTTGATACTCTGTGCTTAATCATTCTAGTTTTGAACTCTAGTTATGCTTTCATGTTTAAAAGTTAAAAAATATAATTTTCTTTTAATTTAAAATCTATTCTATATCTATACTCTGAGAAGAACTTTTTTTTTTGTGAAAAATGAGAACAACTAATAATATACTATTTAAAAAAAAACCACTTAGACTAAATTGTTGAGATAATCTTAGTTTAATGATTCTAATGTTTTGAACTCTATTTATTAAATGATGTTTTTAAGTTGAAAAAGATAATTTTAAAAGATAAAATCTTTTGTATATTTTCTATAATTGACTAGTTATGTTCATCTATGATAACTATTGTTAATCTAGAAGTTTTAAATAAGAATGAATAACTAATAATATACTATTTAAAAAAAAATCACTTAGAGAAAGTTGTTGAGATAATCTTAGTTTAATGATTCTAATGCTTTTAACTATTTATTAAATGATATTTTTAAATTAAAAAAATAATTTTTTAAGATAAAATATCATGTATATTTTCTATAATTGACTAACCATATTCATCTATGATAACTACTGTTTATTTAGAAGTTTTAAATTAGAATAACTAAGAATATACTGTTTAAAAAAATGAGTAAGTGATTGGGATCATATGAAGTTAATGATTCAAATGTTTTGAACTATATTTATCAACTCATGTTTTGAAATTAAAAAGGATAATATTTTAGAAATAAAATCTGTTGTATATTTTCTATAATGGCTAACAATACTCATCTATATAATTACTATTTATCTAAAAATTTCAAATTAGAATAAAATATACTATTTAAAAAAAATATCAATTAGTTCTTGGGATAATTTGAGGTTAATGATTCTAATGTAATAAATTCTATTTATTAACTTATGTTTTAAAATTAAAAAGATGCTTTTTTAAATATAAAATCTATTATATATTTTCTATATTATATATTTTCTATATGTTCATTTATGATAATTACTATTTATCTAGAAATTTTAAATTAGAACAACTAAGAATGTACTATTAAAAAAAATTAGGAGTAAGTTGTTGGAATAACCTGAGTTTAATGCTTATAGTTTTGAAATATATTTATTAACTGACCTTTTTAAATTTGAAAGAGTAATTTTTAAAGATAAAATCTATTTTATATTTTCTATAATTTACTAATAATTGTTTATTTGTTATGACTATTAAAAACTTTAGAAGTTTTAAATTACAACAACTTAATATATACTATTTTTTTTAAAAAAAAAATTATGATAAGATTGAGATTTTACAGTTAAGATTTTTTTGGTCCTAGTAAAATAAATTTTTTTTCATTTAAATTTGAATGTTTGAATATATAATACTTTATGACTATAAATATTTGTATTTAAATTTAAAATTTCAATTGCATAACTACTTTAATTATAATAGTTATGAATAAAATTATTTTATTAGTTAATTTTTAGTAATACATTATTCCAATTTTATATATAATATCTTTTATAGTAAAAATATTTACATTTAAATCTAAACATTTGAATTTATAGTACTGTTGATTGATGAGCTTAAATATTTGTATTAACTAATTTAAATTTTAGAAATAACTATCTTATAATGTTTATATAAAAAGTTTTTTTATTTAATATTTGTAAGTAATAAATTATTTAAAATTCAAACAGATTATCTTGCAAGAAAAAATAAAACTTATGCACTTTTTAAGTATCACTGTCCTATTACAAAATAGCAAAATTATCTAAACTTGCAAATTACCCAACCCCAAGTTACCATATTCTAATTACAAATTTAATTTGCTTTGACTTTCAAACAAAAAAAGATTACTTATTCAAAATTATAGGATTTGATCAGTATTTAAAAAGATACATTAAGATTTTAAAATATATTATTAATTAAAAACTTACTAAATTTAATATATATATATATATATTATACTTTTCACTAAAAAAAATATATTTTGTACTTACCAAACAAAGAGTAGACGATTATGTGGGCAGTCCACAAAAAGTATACATGTCGGCGGACTTTGATGCTCAAGTTAGTAAGAGAGTATATTTGAGAAGTAAGAACTTATAAATTACTATATCATGTGTGTCTATTTATAACTAGCGTGATTTGGTATTAGACCCTGGTATTGGGAGAAAAGATAATATTGATTTTCCTTACAAATGGTAATAGAGAAGATTAATATCACATAGAGATAATTGTGAGAATATATTTAAACAAAAGATAATGGGAGAATATCTTGAGTAGAAGATAATAGGGGGATATCTTAAAGATGATTGTAGGGAGATAATATCTTGGATTATTATATTATTGATTCTGTTTTAGATATATGCTTTTATATGATGTGATTGGGCTTTTGGGACAAGTGTTGAGGCGGGTATATATATATATATATATATTAAAATGATTATTATTTTATATGATTGTACTGAAAATTATTATTATTTTAGTTACTAGTAAAATTATAATATTTGCATTTAAAGTTGAATGGTTGAATTTATAATAATTTTTATGTGTGTAAATATTTGTATGTAAATTTAAATTTTTAGAAATAAATATCTTAATTATAATACTCTTTTATTTTATTTAAGATTCAGACGGGTCATTTTGCTTGAAAAGACAATTTTTATACACTTTTTAAGAATAATATCTTATCTAAAAATAGCTAAATTATGTAAACTTTAAAATTATTCAATCCTAAATTATAAAATTCTAATTGCAAATTCAATGTGTCTTCCTTTCCAAGATAAAAATATAAATGACCTAATCAGTATTAAAATACATCAAGACTTATTAAAAGCTATTAGTAGGTTTGATATATATATATATATATATATATATATATATATATATATATATATATATATATGTATATGTATATGTATATGTATATGTATATGTAAGTGTGTGTTAAAATATATATCAACATTATTTATTATTATTATTATTATTATTATTATTATTCAAATAATTAGTTCTAACTCTTTAAATATTTTAAAAATTAAATTTATAATCCTATAAATTCAATTATGTAATCATTAATTTAATAAATATATTGTATATGATAAACTAGTAAAATCTCATATATATATTAAGTACATATAAAAAAGGAATAGATTCACTTACTCTAAGAGTACATTCAAGAGATCTACTATGTATCCTAATCTTTATTTTCTTGAAATCTAATAAATATTTATTCATTACAATCATTAGATTTCAATAAAATGAATTGTGAGATGAAGAGTAAGTCTCTTAAACTTATTGTTAGAGCAGGTGAATCCCTTCTTTATATTTAAATGAAATCAATTAAAAACATTACATTCACTTTGCAGTTTTTTTTAGAAAAATATAAATGACAAAAGGATGTGCCACATTTGTTTTTCATATCCTCTATGTTTTTTTTTTAGTTTTACTTTTAAATCAAAACATTTTTGTTTCCTGGTTCCATTCTCATTCGTCCCTTTCCAATTTCCTCGTTCGTCCCCTTCTCAATTTCTTTGTTTATTTCTTCTCATTCGTTCATTTTCAGTTTTTGAGTTTTCTCATTCTCTTTCTTTCTTAAAAGGTGCATTGACATTATTGATTCTACTCTAATTCCATCCAATTCGCATACCTGTGAGTACTTCTTTCAATTTTGGTTAATTATATTTAGTTTAAATAAGTTTTTTGTCCCTAAAGTTTCACTAAAAATCACTTTTAATCCTTAAAATTCAAAAATATATTTTTAGTCTCTCATTAACTTTTAGTCTTCTTCTCCCACCATTAACTCTTAAAAAATTAGTGACAGACTCTCTTCCTCAACCCGAACCCCTCAATTTCAATTTCACATCTAGCATAACCAAATACACCAAAATCTATAAACGAACAACGTTAATATAAAAAAAAAATTTAGATACTAAAAAAAATATTTTTGAATTTCAAGAAACTTATGTAAGCCATTATGTTTCCTTCATTTGATTTCTTCAACTTTTTCCAAAGTTTGATTCTACTCTATCCCATTGTGTTTCAATTTTTTCGTGATTCTATATTTATCTCTGTGGACATTTTCAAATTTTTGTTAATTTGTTTGTTCTTATCTAATGACTTCGATATGATTAAATATAGAAACACTCCATTTTTCTAGAACAGTGAGTAAGTGACCCAACACCCGTTGCTCATCTCTCTTGAAAAAAATGATAGTTAATGAAAAGTAAGAGGGAGTGGTAATGATGGTTAAGGTAATGTATATGATATTTAGAGGGGTAAGTATTTTGTGTATTCATGTTGCATAGACTAACAACCTCTCTTTATTCATTTGCTTTTTTTCTTTATTATTAAGATAGTAACATATTTATTCCTATTGCAGTCTAATTTGTTTGTTAGTGTATATAATGTTGAAAGGGCTTAGTATAATTTTTTACCCTTCTTTTTTCTTGAAATTGATGTAACACATCTCTTCATGTTTTGTCAATTCCTAATTGTATGTTTCTTTTTACTCATTTTGACCCATCAATAGTCGTAGAAAGATTGTTGCAAGAAGTATTAGGTAAACATGACCACAAGTATTGAAATGAGTTATTGATTTTTTATTGATTTTTTTGTATGATATAGCTATGCTGGTTATTTTGCCAATGGATGATTGTGATGATTGTCACTAAAAGAAAATGTTAACTATTCTACATCCTATAATGAAAATGATAGTTTATATCATAGTATGCAATGTGATAAGGTTGAGAATCCGACTATGGATATAGGATATGCGAAGTATAAAAGGATTACAAACTTAACGAATGATGAGGTACAAAACTTAGATTTCGGTAGTGTAGAAGAAGCTAATGGGGTATGATTTTTGAATTATTTAATATTCAATATATCATTTTAATATATATATATATATATATATTATATTTTAAAATCTAAATAAATGTGGGGTGTAATATTATATATTTATAGATTGTAAATTTTACATTATTAATACATATATAATATATAAACTAGTATTGTTTTATTTCTACTATATAATGATCATACTTATTCTACTCATATATTAGATACAAGTATTTCACTAAAAAAAATTCTCAAATAATATATATAATAAATAAACTAAACATAACTAAGAATATAACTAAACCTTTGAAAACATAAATGTTCTAAATCTACATTGTACCACACAACTCCCCACAATTGGTCTTAATTATACATGTATATAACTAAAAAGTATGGAAACTAGATTTGATGCCTTACCATCACAGTCTTCACTCTCGCTGATTTGTGTGTCTTATAGATGTATTATTATTGCTCCTTATTATAGTACACATTTATTCACCGTGTGATCATCATCATCAAAACACAGGACATAACACTTCACTAATATATTTTAATACACATAATTTTTTTCCATGCACATAACAAGTTATAAATTTGAATACATATACTTAATCATGAAACATACATCTAGAACTTATAATTTATAAAAAATTTGAACCTTTAAAAACTAGAAAGTTATTCTAATATTAGTAAATGATATCCATGTATTGAAATTGATGTATCTAGAATTATATTCATCCAAAACAAGTTCTAGTTCTCTAATTTAAAATATAATAAAATTATATAAATTTTTTATGTTTTGCCGAAGACTTGGTGTAGAAGTAAACTATGCCTAAAATTAGGATTGAACAATTTTGATTTTGGGCCAAAAATGGCTCATCCGATCAAAATCAACAATGATATTTTACGGCCCATGTTCAATCATGAAAGATTTTAGTTAACATAGCTAGGTTTGAATTTCTCAATTTTCAGATTTATTGCAAAATCACCAATGATTGCCAAATCTATTTGTTTGGTTAAAGTAGGTTGAGGCACACAACCTCTATTGCAAAATCACCAATGATTGCCAAATCTCGTCAAACAAGCCAATAAGAAAAACAAGAAGACAAAGAAATATAAAAAAATAAAGAAGGAAGAGAGGAGAATAAGGCATGAGAACAAAGATGTTGTAAGTATTAAGGAGCTTCAATTTTTCCTCTCTTTTTTCTTGTGTTATGACATTAGAGATGAGTTCTTCAACTTTTGTTTTAAGCTCTTTTTCTTTCTCCAAACAATTTCTTGTTGGTAATAATGTTCCAATTATTTTCATATAATTTAGTAATTAAATAATTACTTTAAAATTAAGCTATTCGTATCCCATCCCTAATGTACATAGTGAGAAAAAGTGACACAAGATTCCAATATATACACCACATATATGACATGAGAACTAGCTGCATGTAAATATATAGTTAATAGGAAGTTAATTATATATAATTTAAACTAATTTTTTACTTACAATCTAGTGTGGGTTGTCACAAGTATATTTTTTTCAATTTGCACTCCCATGTGAATTTATCCGAATTAAACCATTGTTTTTAAACCTGTGACCTAAAATGATCTAATCCAAAAAGATTCTTTTTAAACTTGGTTTGGCATGATTGTGGTTGGGTGGCCCATTCTTGCTCACCCTTATCTAAAACTATGGAAAATTTTGAGATTTTTACTAATTTGACCTTTGGTTACTAAAATGGGCATATCTTGGACTACAAACCCTATTTTTAAATGAAACTAACAAGGTTAGTTAACTAATATCGATGACTACAACTTCCATAATGACCAAAACATCAAATTAGGTTCTTTCTGAAATTCTCTTAAGCCAAAAAAAAAAAATTTGTTTTAAACAAAAATATCAATTCACAAACACCTTGTATTTCACAAAACTCATAAATTTTGGCTCACAAAAAGAATTTAACTTAATCAAAACTCATTCCTAAAATTTATAACTTGTTTCATACTAGCTTTGAACATTAAAACATTAAGAATAATCAAATTTTAAATAAACATTCACATCGATACAACAAGCTTTCACTTCAAATTCTTCAAACAGTAACATTCCATATTTACTTTTCAACATCCAAAATCAAACTTAACATTCACAATGTCAAATTCAAGTATCACAAAACTACCAATATCAAACATTACGAGCACTTGAATTGAAACCCAAATCAATCCAATAACATCCTTTATTAGATTTTTCAACAATCAACATTTTATATACAAAATCTAACATCTCAAACCTAATCCTACAACTACCACCAGTCAAAACTCCAATTCATTGTCAATTAAAAAACATCACAATTTAGGAAAAAATATAGGAAGTTAATCTTCTCTTACCTAACTCTCACATAGGAAATTTCTTGTAAAGGAAGAAAAGATGAAGTTAAAGACCCAAGTTTCTTTTCATTTTCCACAAAACCAACAATTTGGTTTGGTTTAGTACCCAATTTAGACCATCCTTTTACATGCATTGCATGTTGATTTTTTTTAAGCAAATGTTAGTTTTGTTAGTAGAAAAGTTAAAACTTGTGACATCTTCATTTTTCTTCTTCCTATATGTAGACTTTGCTACTATACTCACACCTTATAAATTCATGCATCGCATGTTGATACACACCTACACAGAAGGAGATGACTCAAAGAAAAGAAATTACATATGATCTTGGCTAATATGAAGGAGAGTGAAGAATTACCACCCATAAGCTCCATTGCATGGATGAGGAAGGAATGATGGTGGAGAAGAGAGTTTGTAGAAAATGAAAAAAGAAGAAAAACTATGGGAAAAAGGGTTGTGGAAGTCACAAGGAGATTTTCTATCATTGCTAGAGGCACACCTATTTTCCTAACAACTCTAAATTTTTTTGTATTTTTTTATTTTACTCAAACTGGCCTAACCAAAATACAATCCCACACTAACAACCTATTTTAAAGAGCTAAATACACTCCAAAAATATTATTCTCACCTCCCCATCATAAACTCACATATATAATATAATTAATTTTAAAACCACACATCTCCGTTTATTTAAATGACAAAATATTCTAATTAAATTTAACTTCTCTTTTAATTCAATATATACACTTATTTAAAACAATTAATTTAATTTAATTTCTCTTTTAAATAAATGGATTGGTGTCATTCATACTATCATGATGGTTGGGTTCAACGTTATTCAATTTTTTATGGTAAGGTAACAAGTATTAATGTGGAGCTTCATGCTATTTTTTATGGCTTCAATTGTGCTTTGGTTAATGGCATGAGAAATATTATTTTTTAAATTGATTTTAAGTTGGCTCTGCAATTTGTGAATAAAGGTGTGTCTAGATAAAGTTTTCATTTTCTTTCTTATGCTGGGATCTGCATTCTTAGAGAAGGTAATTTTGTGGTGGATTGGCTAGCTAGCTAAGAGAGGAGCTTACGAATTTAAGTTATGACTCACCTTTTCATGTTGTTATTAACTCCCTATTAGTTAATGAACAAGGATTTTTTTTAACTTCTATTTAGTTTGTTGTTTTCTGTTATGTATACAAAAATATTTAATTAAAATTAATACCTTACACTACTTAACTAATAATATCAAGTTTAAGTGTTAAGTATATAAAATAATGGGTAAAATATAATTTAGATTTCTGGAAAAGCTTTTTTACGATTTTGGTTTGTCTAATTTTAAAATATACTACTTTAATCCTCAATCTAATTCATTTTTCTACTTTCTATAAGTCTCTATCTAAATCATTTTAAAGAGCAAAAGGGTGTATTTCAAAATTATAGGAAAAAAAATATACAAAAAAAATTTGAAAAATGTATCTAATATTTGAAGAATTTTTAGGAATTAAATCATATTTTATGAAAAAGAAATTGTCAACTTAATTAGTTCTTGTAAAAATTCTATAAAATTTCATTCAAGAGTTGCAAACTTTATACAAGTTTATATGACATACATACAATAGTAATAATAATAATGTTTTTAACTAAACAAAATAATGTAAAAAGGTAATGATGCTAAAAGTTGTGACGAATAAAATTTAAACATTATAAAAGTGTAAAAAATTATTTTTGATATAAAAAATTAAAATTTTAAAATTATTATTTAAAAATATATGAAATGGTAAAAGAAAAGAAGTTTAAAAAAATGTGAAGGTTGAAAATAATTATATTTAATAAAAAAAAACGAAAAATAATATAGAGATAACATAATGTGTTTCACTAATTTGTTTAAGATGTAAGAGTAGTATAACCTTATGTGCAATAAAGGTAAAAAGATGGGCAATAAAGGTAAAAAGAAAAAATAAGTTATTTTTGCTATGAAGTTAGCCTTGTACAGAGATAGACTAGAAAATTAAATAATCATAGCTTTTAGAAGTGTCAACAAAAACATGTAATGATCCCAACTCCAAAAAATATTGACAATGGCGATGAACGTGGATCGAACACGTGACCTTCAGATCTTCAGTCTGACGCTCTCCCAACTGAGCTATCCTCGCAAACATGATGATGGTGTTGTATGTTAAAAAATATATACTTTAATTAAATATATACTTTAATTTATATAAGAAAGTTTTTTATATATATCATTTTCCTTAGAAATTTTTTTTATTAATATTTATACAAAAATGATGAAGGTTTTTTATGTTAAAACATATAATACAAAAGTCGAAGCCCCACATTAGTTAGATGAGTTATTTGAGAATGATTTATATTGAAACAAGTGAACAAGTTAAAATATATATTTACACTTTTTTTAATGAATTTTGTCAGAAATAGGGTATTATTCATGAGGTAACCCCACCATACTCCCCTGAGTCTAATGGAGTAGTTAAGAGGAAAAATAGAACCATTAAGGAAATGGTGAATGTTTTACTGGTTAGTTCATCTAAACCTAACAATCTCTGGGGAGAAGCACTTCTAACTGCTTGTTTCTTACACAATAAGATCCCTCATAAGAAAACAAAGAAAGCCCTATGAGTTATGGAAATGATATACAACCAACCTGAAATACCTTAGAGAATGGGGGTGCCTAGTTAAGGTTATGATACTTAATCCTAAGAGAAAAAAAAATGACCTAAGACCTCTGATTGCATTTTTATTGGTTATGTTAAACATAGTACAACCTATAGGTTTCTTGTTATTAAGAATAATGTACTTAAGTGCAATACCATCGTGGAGACTAAGAATGTTGAATTTTTTTAAGACATTTTCCCTTTCAGATCTAGTATATTTGCTACCTTTAGAGATAGTATTACAATTGAGCAATCAATTGAAACTTATAATGAACCTGTGCTTGAGGACTTAAGGCATAGTAAGAGACAAAGGATAGAAAAATATTTTGGTAATGATTTTTACACATATCTAGATGAAGATAATCCTTTGAGTTTTTTCTGAAGTTATTAGTTCATCAAATGCAAATCTTTGGGAATAAGCTATTAAGATTGAGATTGATTCTATAAATAAGAATATTACTTGGAGCTTGTGGACTTGCCTAAGGGTGAAAAACCAATTGATTGTAAGTGAATCTTTAAGAAAAAGTATAATCCTGATGGATCTATAGATAAATATAAGGCTAGATTAGTAGCTAAAGGCTTTCCTCTATTAGAATTCTGATAGCATTAGCATCTATTTATAAATTGGTGATTCATCAGATGATGTTAAGACAACTTTCTTGAATGGTGATTTAGAGGAAGAGATTTACATGACCTAACCTAATGGATGTGTGATTCTTGGTCAAGAGAACAAAGTGTGTAAACTCTTAAAATCCCTATATGATTTAAAACAGACACTGATTTTTATGTCGATGATATGTTAATCTTTGGTACATGCTATGATATAGTTTTTAAAACTAAATCCTTTTTAGCATCCAAATTTTATATGAAAGACATGAATGAAACAAATGTAATTTTAAGAGTTAAAGTCATAAGGAAGGGAGATAGTATAATTTTATCCCAAAAACATTATGGGGAGAAACTCCTTAGGAAGTTTGATTATTATGATGATAAATTTGTGAGTACCCTTATGACGCTAACTCTTAACTAATGAAAAATAGAGGAGAAATAGTTTCTCAAACTCATTATGCCTAGATTATTGAGAATTTACTGCACTTGATGGATTTCTCAAGCACTAGTTGCTCTAGGAATGGCTGGCACTGAAGCTCAGTGGTTGAAAATTTTTTTGGCTAACATTCCTTTGGGAATGAAACCTACACCATCATTGTCTATGCACTATGATTCACGATCAGTAATAGTTGTAGCGAAAAATAAAACTTACAATAGTAAGAATTGACATATACAATTGAGACATAATGTGATAAAACAACTGCTAAAGGATGAAATAATTTCCATAAATTTTGTGAAGTCAGAAGAAAATTGAGTAGATCCTCTAACAAAACCTGTAGGAAGAAAAATTATATTAGAAATATCGAGGGGAATGAGACTTAAGTCACTCGAAAACAGACAATGATGGTAACTCAATCTTTGTCATTTGACAGTTGTACGAAGAATTGTAAAGCAAGTTAAAGCATCTCCAACCACAGTTGCTAGTAAAGTTGCTTAGCACAAACACCTAGTTCTTCAAGAAACTCATCTTTGCAGAAATCCTATGTAGCACTGAAAGTTGCTTAAAATAATTTTAGTTGATTTCTAATAATTAGTATTCTAATAAGTAATAAAACCAAAAAATAAATTTATAATTTTAAGGTACCATAATTTTAATGAAGTCCAAAATTAAAAAACTATAAACTTGTGAGTTCCTTGGAACTTTTCCCATTCAAGTGAAAATAGAGTAAAATGACTTAACGCTAATATGGTACAATGGGAACCACCAGATACATATACCAAGCAACTCATGGAAGTTGCTCCTATTGGAGATGCTCTTAGAACAGAGATTGAGCTATGGTCCCAAATGCAGAAGATGCTAGATAAGGTGAAGGAAAAGATGAAGGAATTACAAATTTCTCAAGATTTTTGGGAAGATTGGACCCAACGATTTGACTTTCAAATCCAATCCCTTCACAATGCATAAGATATAGTTCTTATTTCTTAGGCAATACTTGTAAGCTTCATACCCTTTCTAAAATCATTTGCTTTCTTTGCTTCTAGGTCCACAAACATTGTTAAGCTACCTCATTGAGCCTTATATTTTTTTGTTAACTTTTTTGCAATGTATATATGTGGCTAGTTGTTTTATTTGACTATAAATGTTTGGACTTGATGATCAATGTTTTTCATTTGATGATCCCTAGGATAAATAATTGTTCCTATCGTCAAGTCATCCTTTGAAATGAAGGAGACTTAACTAGGAACATTCAAGTGTGTTGCCTCTAGTTATAGGTGGAGGTTCTATAAATAGTGTTTTTGGGACAATCATTATTCTGATATTAGGCGGCGGTTTTTATCTTTAAGCAGGACAACTAGGGAGGTTTTATTGGGAAGGCGAGATACTAGGGATTTTGTGATTTTCGTAATTTGTGGGGAAAGATCTAGAGTTGTCAAAATAGGATCGGGCTCGTGGGTTGGCTCGACCCACCATGTGTTCGAGTTGGGCTAGGTTCAAAATTAAAAAGCAGGTTTAGTGCATTACATATATGGTTAACTCACTTACAATCCGACTCACTTGGGGTGGGCCGAGTTGACCTACCAATCCACCTAAATTTCATTTTCATTATTATGTGAATATGATTTTTTATTTTATTTTTAAGTTTTAAATTATTATGTTACCTATTTTATCTATATTCTATTACAATATATTTTTTAGTTTATTTGTATCATTTAATTAATATTTTATATTTTAAAACTAATATTTAACACATAAATGTAGATTTTTAGTAGATAATATCATTTAAGTATTTTTGTTTTATTTTTAAACTCATTAAATTTAAAATTAATATTATCATAAAGTATTTAAATTTTATATTTTTAAAAATAGTTAAAAAAATTTCCTAAAAAATATTTTTTAATTTTTGGTGGGTTGTGGCCAATTCGTTTAACCTACCAACCTGTGGTGGGTTGGGCCGAACTCACTTTTTTAACTGTAAAAAAATGATGACCTGGGTTGAGCCAACCCGTTTATTAGATGGATTAAAGTGGGTTGGGCTTAACTGGTCAACTGACCTATTTTGACAACTCTAAAAGATCACATGACATGCAACTGTAGTTATGGTGGAGTAGAATCCTTTTCGCTAAGGGTGGTATATCTGGTAGCTTGTTTGGCGGGTGTGGCACGTTCGTAAGACGATGACATGATGGGAGGGGTACAATAACCATCAATACTAAGGAGATATTAGTGCACTTGACATGTTCAAAATGTGACTAATAGCATTTGTGGTGAATCTTTTGGTGGTCCACACTGGTGCTCAAAAGGCCCACAATATGTTCT
Source organism: Psophocarpus tetragonolobus (assembly GCA_037954015.1). Lineage (NCBI taxonomy): Eukaryota > Viridiplantae > Streptophyta > Magnoliopsida > Fabales > Fabaceae > Psophocarpus > Psophocarpus tetragonolobus. The sequence goes on from CM075691.1 coordinate 21,523,593, forward strand.
TGCCTTGCATATGGTCTTATACTTGATGATGACACTAAACTTGTGTTTTGTTTGATAGGTACAAGAACGGAAACAAAAGGCTCTTTCATATGAAAGTAAAACACATGAGGTTGAAGCAGAACTTGGCATACTTCGTGGCGATGGAGAAAGATTGAGGAAGGGATAGAATTTAGTTAAGGGGAGCAAGTCATCTATTTCTAAGAAAAAAAGGGAATGAAGGAACTAAAAAATTCAAAAAGATCGAGGAAACTGTAAAGGAACGAACAAGAATGGAAACAGAAACTGAAATGCTTTGATTTCAAAGAAAAATCAAAGAACAAACGTGGGGCATATGGGAAAAAATGTGCCACATCCTTATGTTATTTCTATTTTTCTAAAAAAACTGCAAAATAAATATAATGTTTTTAATTGATTTCATTTAAATATTTTATATTTTATATATACTTAATCAATACATGAGATTTTATTGGTTTATCATATACAATATATTTATTAAATTAATGATTAAATAATTGAACATACAGAATTATAAATTTAATTTTAAAAATAATACTAATTTTCGGTATGGTCGTATAAAATAATAATAATTTTGATATGTTTTAATATTATAAACATATTAAGTTTAGTAATAGTTTTTAATTAATAATATATTTAAAAGTCTCAATGTATTTTTTAATACCAATCAAATCCTATAATTTTGAATAAGTAATTTTCTTTTTTTGTTTGAAAGTCAAAGCAAATTAAATTTGCAATTAGAATATGACCATTTGGGGTTGGGTAATTTGAAAGTTTAAATAATTTAGTTTTTTTTTTTATTTATAGGCCAAAAATTTATTTAGAACTAAAAAAAGAAACCACAAGAAATATCTTCGACATAGTACAGAGAACTAAATAAAGTAAGAAACCTACCTCATTTAAAGAAAAAAGCAGATTCATAACTCTCAACATGAGAATAGGTGAAATTGGATGTATGACACTACTCCCAAGAATGTAGTTGGATGCTTTGCACAATTTGCTCAACATCCACATCTTATTTCTGACTGAAGACTTTCTTTCACGTTACAAGCTTTCCATAATTGCTAAATCTCTGCGAACCACACGAAAGACCAAACTTGTATTTGCTCCCGAATGTCCACAACAAGACCCAAAAATTGATGACAATGACTCCTAATCTTATTAGACAAAGCAAAGTAGATTCGCCACTATTCACACAACTGTCAAACCTGATAACAATTTATGAAAAGATGAGCTCCTGTTTTAATCTCGTCCGCACATAATCCACATAACCCATCACTAAGCTAAATTATAATTTGATTAACTAAATTGTGCCTGGTAGACAACATGTTAATGTCTAGTTGCAAACCAAAAATGGAATCTTTGTTAGGACACCTTTTGCCCAAAAGATCTTGAAAAAGTGCTGAGAATGATGTTTATTGTCTTCCTTCGATGCCTTTTACATAAATACTACCATATATTGACTTAAGTTGTCCCTATCCTACACCCATGTATCAAGAACACCTTTTTTGAATATGTTTTTATTATACTTAGTACTCTATTATCTTTGAATCTTACAGAAAAAGTGTAATAAAGATAAATATGAAGTGGAAGGGGTCAAAGTAAAAAATCAAGTAAGTCTTGGTATAATTGTTATAAGAATTTCAAAAGATTATGAACACGGGAACTTGATAGGCTTTTATTTTTTATAAAATTTTTATGTCTTGTTATTAAAAACAAAAAGTCCCCAGTCTTGCAATGTTCATACAAACACACTCCGGAGGAAAACTAAAGTTAATAATTCGTGTATCACACACACAGGCCAGGAAAGAAATGAATAAATAAAGGCTTCGGCATACGCATCTAAGTGTTCGCAAGAAACTAGAAACAACAGTCTCAAAATTCTGGTATCAAATAAGTGGCTGAAAAACCAATGAGCCTCAACAGTTTAGTGTCCAATCTAAATAAATTGTAAAATTAATTTAATTAATAAACCCTTTAAAACTGAAGGATGGGCTGAAATTCAGTAAAATTTGTAAAAATCAACTAAATACCAATTGAAAGCAGCTACAAGAATGCCTAATGAAACATTGTTTTTTAAAATGAAAAATAAACGTAAATTTATCCAAAAAACATATTTAGATTATAGCTTTTATTATCAAGAACCAAGATGCCTTCAACTTCAAGCATATAATCAGAACGAAGATGCCATCAAGCATATAGTAATCTAAGAGGAACAGTATAAAAAACCAAATACAATCATTCATCTATTACTAAGAAGAATCAAAATCCAGAACTAAGATTTTTTGTCTTAACAACCTCTGTCGGAAAAGCATTGGAAGTATCATGGTGCACTCTAGAAACCTCATCTGAACGTTTTCTTCCTTTCTCTGCCTTCTGCAAGCTATTTGGAGAAGGTGCACTCTTCTGTGCTAGAATATCTGTATTGCTGCTAGAGTCGTCTAATGACTTTCTAGATTCATGTGTATTCTTTTTTGGTAGAGAAAGAGCTGTGCTGTTTACTTTTGACCTCAATCCATCAGCTTCAACATTATTTCTTGCTCGCAAAACAGCCTCTTTACCTTCAGCACTACAGTTTTCTCTCCAAAAGGAAACAGGATCACTTGCAGGTGAAGAACTTGGAAGTATTTTTAGTCTTCTCAAATGGCTTGGTATCCAAGCCAACTAAAACAATTTTCCATAAAGATTGAAAGGCAAGACATGTCAAAAGATGGGAAAGGAAGATAATAAAACAATGAAAGTTCAACATCCTTCATCAACCATGGCTCACCTGATAATGTTTCCATGATAGAAAAAGAATTTGAAAATATGTATGTCTGCAATATATAACATGATAATAAGAGATAAGCCAGATAATTGTTAAAAAAAAGGACAGCACTGAAGGGAGGAAACAGTTGGAAAGGAAATCAGACCTGAGAATCAACACTGAGAAAGTCCCATACTTCAATCGATTCCGAAACTGTAGGTAGTTGCATAAGCTTCTGAGGACCAATAAGCCATGCGTCAACAAAATATTGGATGAAACATAGGTGTATGGCCAATTTTAAGGAATGGAGACATAGATCCTGAAAGAGATAGTATGATTGTAATGATAATCAACTACAACAAATACGTTGCCTGCCTCCTAACCCCTGCTTAAATCATATACTAGGAATACATAACTACTACAGAACTATCCTGCATAATTAGACACATAGGTGCTAAATAAGTAAATAACTACACTACAAAATTAAGTACATAACTATTACATAACCATTCTTGACAATTTAATATATAACCATCCGACATATTTGTCACATCAAACAGAATTTTATATCCTATGTCCTCTGTTAGAGTTTACCATCCAAATAAGTGGGTTATTAGAAGATTCATTAGTCCAATCAATGGACTTTAAAAGCACTAGCCTCTAACTATGATTTCAAGTCATAATAAAATGCTTTATCTTCTATTCTTTAACAAACAAGAAGAAATAAAATTTTATCAAGTGTGATATGAATAGCAAGGAGTCAAGGACAATTTTATTTTTGCTTACATATTGTAATGTCAAAAGCAGAGAGCGTATGTTTCCTTCCTTCCCTTTTGACCATTGTTGTATCTTGTTGTCAATCATCTACATTGTATATACATATATATATATATACTCAATATTGTTTTTCTCTTGAAACAAACAAAGCTAGGTAAGTAACAAATTACTTGGATTTCTTGATTTTCTTGGTTTTGTAAGACCTGACCCTCATCTTGAGATAATACTTGTATCTGCAAAACCCAATATAATATTATTACCTACTAGTGTTGTTAAATAACTGCTATGGCGGCACAATAGTGCCATTGCCATGGCATGGCGGATTTTTTGCCAACCGCCGTATTAAATACTGTTTTTCTTCAAAGAAATTTCAACTTATGTACTTACAAAAATCTCAATTGTTAATTTTTCAATCTGTCAGTTTTTACGTTATTCCCTAATATTAATCCGTCACTTTAGAAAATAATATCATGTTTTATGATTTCTTCAACATTTTTTTTAAAGAACAAAAGGTTAACACAGTGGAGTTTCATCCTATGAGATTGCAGAAAGTTGTAGCATTGACATTATTTTTTATATTTCCTGTATTATTTTCTGTGTTTTTCTAAAATATGCAAGCACACACTAACAATATTATCAATTACCTTAATCAAGTTTTTCATTTTATTATTTTCTCTTAATAAAGAAAATCCCTAAACTCATTCAACAAAACTGTTTCAGGAAAATTCCATAAACTTCTTCACAATCTTCCATAAAACAATAGAGAAAACCAGATTGCACCTAAACTCAATCAAGTAGGAGATTACAAATCGCACAATCAACAAATAGGAATGAGAAGAGCCAGATACCTAAATAAATCCCAAAAACACAACCAATCTAAAGCTACTCAATGGTGACAGAAAATACCCGATAGAGACAGCAGCACAAAGGGCACAGAAATAAAATGACAGAAGTGAGTAGCAATGGTGTTGCATTCTTCAACCTGAAAAATGCAAGAACGGATTCATCAAGTGCCACTCTCATGTCTTCGGGTTCACCAGATTCTATTTTTGGCGAGAATAGATATGACTTGTAAATTGCAATTTCAAAGTTGATAAAAGTATTTTTCTCCAAATAATTTATACAACAACCTCGCATAAAGTTGGAAATGTTCATGATGCACTCAGAATCAGCTTCAAGTTAAGTTCTTTCAGAGTCTCTTCAAAAGCTACAAAACTAGCATACCCCATTGCCTGGAGGCACACACTATGCAAAGATACAGGGGAAGAAAATTGTACGCAGTCTTTCCTTTGAAATATGCAACGAGGTTGTTTCCAGATTCAAACCCATGACCAAATTGTCACCAAAGTTGTGCCAGGCTCGCTCTCTCTTCAAAAGCTATTAGCTGATATATAATTTTTTCCAAATCCAATTTTGTATAATAACAAAACCTAATATAGTAGAAGCCCTTATGCTATGCATTCAGCAGACTCAAAGACCAGCTATGTGAAAAAGCAAAAAAGAGGATCTACTGTTAGAGCCGCCAATCAGCACGCCTGTTCAAAAGTGCCAACCATTAGAACGCCAATATTTTCTAGCATTTTCAAGGGAACGGGCATGTTTAATCTTCAAAAACAGTTTATAAGCCCTCTCTGCTTTGTTCGAAGCAAGCAACTTGTTACTTAGTTTACTATAGACTAGCCTGCTTGGGCAGAACCCCTTGCGCAAAGCCTCCTCCATAACAAGAACAGCATTTTCCAGTTGTCCTATATTGCAAAGACCACAAATGATATACTCATAAACTTCCAAATCAGAACTATATCCACATTCTTGCATCTCTTCCCATATACTCAACATTGTTCCACATTTCCCAACCTTAGAAAGCCGCATAAGTAATATCTTATAAGCTTCCACCGATATCATACACCCCGCTTTTCTTGCCTTCTTGTATACCATCAAAGCAGCATACGGTGGACCATAGCTACACAAACATTTGATAAATATCGTTATGGTCCCAGTAGAAGGCAAAACTCCTCGCCTCAACATTTCATCAAACATCTGAAGTGCATCCGCCACTTTCCGCACTCTAAGAAAAGCAGTAATTATTCTAACATAAGTATCAAGATTAGGTTCACAATTGTCACTCAACATCCTATTGTAATACTTCATACACTCCTCAAAATTCCCAACAGACACAAAATTGAAAATCATTGCATTATAAATAGCCGTATCCAGCCCACAATTCTTCTCTTTCATACCACACATAACCTCAACAGCATCATCCATTCTACCCTCCCTTCCCAAACTCTCTATAAGCAATCCAAACGTCCTACAATCAGGATCTACTCCATCATCTTCCATTTCCCTCATAATCCTCTCAACCTCACTCACTCTACCAAACCTAGACCACCCTCCAGCAACAGCATTATACGTCCCAGCATCAAAACAAAGCTTCCCTTTCATCGAATTATAAACAGAATTCGCAGCACCAACATGAGCCCTTCGACACAAACACAACAAAAGCACATTCAAAGCATCGGTATCACGCCGAACACCAAGATCATCTAAGTTCCCAAAGACCTGAATTGCTCTTGAGACATGACCAGCCCTAACAAAACTATCAACAACAATGGAAAACATCAACAAGTCACCATCTATGCCACTTTGCCTCATGCCCCACAACACATTCATCATAAAGTCGAAAAATTTCCTTCTCCCCAGCGCCTTAACAATCACATGGTAACTAGAAACATTGTTGGGTACCCCTGGTTGTTTAATTGCCCAGTTGAAAAAAGTTACCATGGACTCACCACTGAGGTTTCCATTGTCGAGGACCTTGTTCAAGAGGGTAATGTCGATCTCAGAGTCAACATTTGACAAAGCATTTTCGATTGCAGCCTTGCCTTTTAGCTTGTGGAGGAAGATTCCGCGGAATTTGTCTTCTGGGGAGAGAAACGCGTCCACGGGTTTTGATTGGTGGGGTTTGGAAACGGTGTTTTGGGATTTGGGAATGGGGAAAAGGAGTGAGAGTTGATCGAGGACGTGGTTTTCGTCTAGGGTGGCGTGGGGAGGCGCGTGCGGAGGCGCGTGAAGAGATGATAGCGGGGAATGGCGCGTGGAGGTGAGAGGATTTGGGGGTTTGGTGAAGCGAGTGAGGAACCTGAATGAGCGAAACGCCATCAACATTGGTCAAACGACTCTGTTTCGCATGTTGCTAAACTGTAAACTCATTTTGCCTTTACATCTTTTTGATGAATAAAATTTGTTTACTTCTATTCTCTCATTCTTTTCTTCTTTTTTTTTTTCTTTCTTCACCCTCCTACATGAAAATCAAATGTATCATCTCTCTTAAATTAAAATGGACTCAATGTCTAATTATTAAATTAATTTATGATTACTTAAATATTATTTTTATAATAAACCAAAATAGTAACATAATACTATATTATATTAATAATTCTTATAAAATAATATACTGATAAATTTCTATATTATATAATAATTTAAAAATAATAAAACGATAGTTTAATTCTCACATCTAACTTCTTTTTTTTTTAAATCTTTACGTGTACAAAACTATTTGTAAATCTCTATTATTATTGTTCAAGGTATTATTTGTTAGATTTTTTAAACTAGGTTAAATAAAAAATATTTAAATTTATTTTAGGTGCCTTTCTATTTAATTCTCACATTTAAAATACCGGGAAAATCTACGCGTCATGTTTACTTCTCGGAATAAATAAATCTTGCACTTAAAAATATTTATATTTGAAGGGTATGGATAATTCTCCAACCATATATAAAATGTGAAAAAACAATCTGGTTTTTATTAGAATTGTAATAGTATTAATTTATTGCAGTATTTTATGTAAAAATTTAAATGCAAGATTCATTTTTACCAAAAAGTCAAAATGAAGTATAGCTTTTTTCTTTTTATAAATGAAAATTAAATAAAAAGGGGTCGAGCATAAGTTATAAAATTTTAATTCAACCTAATTTAAAAAATCTAATACAATTACAACTTTAACAAATGGTAATAAAAATCAATTTAAAAACAGTTTTTTACATGTAAGAATTAAAAAAAATTAAATGTGAGATTAAACTATCACTTTATTATTTTTAAATTATTATATAATATAAAGATTTATTAATATATTATTTTATAAAATTATTAATATAATTTAGCCCTTCACAAAAAATATAATTTAGTATTATTTTATAAAACATTTAACTATATTTTCATAATTAATAAATTATTATTAAAATATAAAATAATTATTAAGTTTTTATGTCAAATAATCATAAATTAATTTAATAATTAGATATTCCATACATTTTAATTTAAGAGAGATGATACAATTTGATTTTGATGTAGGAGGGAGAAGAAAGGGGAAAGAATAAGTTAGAGAATAGAAGAAGTAAGCAAATTTAATTAAAGAAAATGTAAATGGGATATAAAATATTTCCTTAAGAAAAAGAAAATCCTATCCAATAGTGAAAAAATGGAGTTCATTTCCTCTCTATATTCCAGTAGGAGATGGGACCCACTTGACAACAATGATAGAACTGTGAATGCTACATAGTTTAGTATGTTAAACATGTTGGTGAGTTACTGTAAGTAAGGTTCGGAAAAAAAAAGAAGCCATAGAACTATTAACATACAGTGGCGATTGAGTGAAGCCAGAATCGGAAGAGAACACAGAGATGGAGGGAGGATCAGACGGTGGCAGCGGTGACGGTGGAATCCAATGGTGGTGGGGTGGGGCCAGCGCTGCTCAAATGGCATTGGGGATGCGTTCCTACGCTAATGGTTGCGCAGGGGATTCGCGCCTCATGCCTTTCAAAGCCTTCGCCGTCGCCTCCCTCTTCGTCAGCGCCGCCGCCTCCGCCTCCGTCCTCATCCTCCAAGCTAATGGCATCCACAGGGTACTACTACTACTCTCACTCTCCCACTATCATTCATTCTGTTTTCTGCTATGCTTTTCATCATTTTAGGGTTTGCTTTTTGCTTTCGGTGGGGGCATAGGTTTTTTTTTTTTTCCATCTCAATTGAATTGAAAAGGGTGTTGTTGACTTTTTCTTTTTATTGGCTAAATGTTACTTAGTACTTTCATTGAAGTTAGGTTTTCTTAGTGGAAAGATTCCAAATGGCAACCTTTTTTCACCTGTCTTCCGTTAATCAACTGAAGCACCACTTGTTGCTAGTAGAGTGTTATGTTATCAATGTTGGATGGTAAAACATAGTGGAAGGTCAAAATTCCGTCGTAAAAACATGTCATTGCGCCTGTGGCTCCATCAATCATGGCGAACATTCTTTCACAAATTCTATTTAGCCGTTGGCAAATAATCCGCCGCCATTGCGCCACCTTGGTGGTTATTTAACAACAGTGTGCAGAATTGAGGGGATGAGAGATTAGGTTTAGTGGAGAGAGAAATGGATGGGGCTATGTGATTTTGGAGAGTGAATTCTAAATGGGTTTTGGTTTTTTGGGGTTTATTATTTTATTATAGCACCATTTTAGTGGTTGAAAATTAAGCTATAACACTTGGTTTTTTGGGTTGGACCTAACTTAAGTCCATATGAAAGAAATTTTTAAGCAAATTATTCATGATATTTCTATCTTTGTGCAATTTTGTCCCTAAAATGCTATCTCGATGACTTTAAATATGTTTTAAAGCGCTATCTAAAGCACTTTATGGACTAATTTACACAATAAAAAACTTTTAGAGGCTAATTTGCTTGGAAATTTCTTTTAGGGATCTAAGTGACGTTGTTTGCAATACAACTTTCAAGGGTACTCGAATTTTTTAGTTTCTAGCTTCTAAACAATTTGATTTAACAAGGGAGGTTAGGCAAGGTAAAGGGCCATGTGAGTTCTTGAAAGTTATATATTAGGCAGTGGAGTTCGTGTTGGGTAAGGTAAAGTGCCATGTGGGTTCTTGAAAGTTATATATTAGGTAGTGGAGTTCATGTTTTGAGTGAGTAGGTGGACAAAATTGATGAACTGTAGAATAATAACTTTGATAAATTGAATTGCATAATTGTCTGAGTGAATTGCACAGGACTGCATTATAATTCAAGCGAATTGGACTGGACTGCATAACAATTTGAGTGAACTAAACTAAACTGAACTATCCAAGTTAGTTTTTCTGAATTGCATTGAATGGGGTGTTGTTGACTTGTTGCTTGTGGAGTGAAGGTGGGTGTGGATGAGAAATTACTAATTAGTTTGGGTATGTTTTAAAAAATAAATTTAGGTATTGTTGTTTGGGTAAGTTTGTGAGATAGTGGTTTGAAAATAATTTTGTTTGTATTCAATGAAAAGACGATCATATGAAAGTAATTAATTTTGTTTGTTTGAAAGTTGCAAATTTTGAGCTTCATAAAAATAGCTTTTTTGTAAAAACATTTTCATCTTTAAACTAAACTCGCAAACATGTTGCTTTTAGAAAAGCAGCTCAAATTATTGCAAAACATCTGAAATTGTTGGTACCCAAATTCTAAAATGGGTTTTGGTTGTTTTGGCTTTATTAGTTTCGAGCTTCTAAGCAATTCAATTTAACAAGGGAGGTTGGGAAAAGGTATAGTGCAGTGTAAGTTCTGTATTATGCAGTGGAGTTCATGTTGTGAGTGAGAGGTCAACACAGAGTTTGTGCTTGTTGACTGAGGTTGGGAGTGGACAAAATGCCTTTTAGTGGATAAAAGGCGATGGAATTGGTTTTGTGTAATAAGGTAATGTAATCTGGCCTTGTGAATGTGAATTGTAAGCTGTGAAGTAAGTTTTTAGCTTCTTTATTGCTTATGCTTTCTTGTGAGAAGAAGTATGGTTTCTCAGTAGCACATGTTACTGAGGTTGTAACTGGGAGAGAAAGAAGAACCAATGTCCTTGACTTAAATATTGTATAGACATACTAAACATGAAATCAGAGCTAGTTTTCCTATGTTTTACTTTGAATGTGAAGGTATTGTGAATTGTGAGGGTGTTATGCATGTTAGGATTTAGAAATGTGTGGCGATACTGGCAAAAGGTCAGATATAGAGTTAAGAATATCCATTCTCACACATAAAGCTAAAAATGAGGTCAAGCTGGAAGGATGTCAACCAGGTTATATTTTCCCATAAATATGAAGGTATTGATGGATTTTTTTGAAATGTGAGAAAATGACATGAAGCAGTTTAAATTGAGGGTTGAATTCAGTTGATGTAATGTGTCATTGTATTTAAGGTGGGCTTGCATTGTCATGAGTCACTCTTAAAATGTTTATACCTTTTCATGCAAAAAGATTATTTAAAATGAAGGTTACACTTTATAGAGTGAATAATAATATAGATTGCATAATGGTAGTGAGTAAAGCTAAAGCCCAACTGTTCAGATATATATGAAGTAGAGGCACAGTCTATGGGCCTGTGATGTAATGGTTCTAAACACTTAAATCTTACTGATTCTTCCCTTGAATGTTATTGATTCATCATTCACATGACAAATGTGTGCATTTGGTGCATGCCAAAAGATGTAAACTTCTTTATTGATGTTTCATTAACCTTAACATTTAGCTCAATATTTTTAAGTTTAATTTCTCTCTTTTCTTTTTTGTTATTTTCATTTTCTTTTCTTTTTGTATTTTTTCCTTTTGCAACTTTCTTGGTATTATGGAGATTTGGTGTTATATCTTCTTTACTTTCTTGTGTTGTGTCAATGCAGTGCTTTTATGTTCATTTTGTTGTGTGTAGACCCTATGTGGTACAAAAACCTTTATACTAGTAATTAGTAGTTTGGTACCTTTACCCTCTGGGATCCTAAGTATCATAACTCAATTTGTTACTTGTTACTGTAGATGGTCATGATTGATATGAAAGAACTTAAATTGGGAGTTATATCATGAGACAATTGTATTCTGCACTTCACTATTTACCATTTTTATTTAAAAGATGGTTTTGTTGTTGGAAACTTGGAATAGAAGATGGGGAGATGACTGGTTGGATGTCTTGTGTTATACATGTCAAGAGAACTATTGATGTTCTTTTCACTTGACTCTGGCATCTGATTCCCTTCAAGTTATTTCCAATCAATACTATGTCTGCCTTTGATCATTCTCAGATGCTTTATACACAGTTGCAGACATTACTATTTTCTTCTACTTTATATTATTGCATATAGGTGGAAGATGTCATGGATGCAGGTGCAAATTTGAGAGCAAAACTTGGGTTACCTAAACGACCACAAAATAAGTAAGCATGTGTTTTTTAAATGAAAATATATCTCCAAATCTGAATAGTAAAATATTGCTTATTAGTGCAAAAGAAAGAAAAATAAAGACTGGTGTTTCTGTTACTGTCACTGTTTTCAAATTTTGAATTTGCTAACAAGTGTTCTCTTGATTAAAGAATAAAATATTTTTTTTATACTCTTCTCGACAATTCTTCTTTTCTTCATGATTTGACTTATTATTAGGACCACTTAATCTTTTTCAGCCAGCTGAGACTAATTCTCTTTTTCTTTAATATCATAATTCATGGATTTCTACTACCATGTAGGTCTTCTATGAAATAAAATAGCATATTTATTTGAATAGGAATATGGATGATTCATGACAAAAGGCTCGCTCATGTCATATGCTGTTATCTGGTGGTTTGGTTCCCTGGTGGATGCAACAGTTATAAATATTCTTTAGATGTTAGTTGGAATATTTGAAGGTTTCATGCGCAACTCGACAATCATATGCTTGTTTACTTGTTACTTGTTAGAAATGTTCAACTGATGGATTTTCTCAGTTTTTAATCTCAGGTTGCACAATGCCTAGCCATTTGGCGCATGATTGTGTCATTAGTTATTTACTTCATTTTTCATGGAATATAGTGGGAATGTTTTTGGGCACTGGCATAGTGGTACCAGTATTTCATGAAGTGTAATCTAACTTGCTCCCTCAATAAAAAGAGAAAATGTTTGTCCTCCATTTTATCAGTGGTAACTTCTGTCAATTCTTTGGAACTGTTCATGGGACCAATATATTGGTCTCCCCACATCTATTGTTTAAAATCATGGAAATAAAACAAAAAAAAATACTCTGAAAGTACTTGAGACATCTTCCAATTTTAAACACTACAATATTTGGTTTCTGCGAGGAAGCAACTACATGCAGCATCCTACCACTTTCATTGAATATATTCTCTCTAGGATGAAGAGAACATGCGAGTATTATTAATTAATATTACACGGGGAATAGGTTTATTAAACTTTAGACCCTTGTAACTATCATCATCTTCTAAGTACCTTGGCTTGCCAAATGAAACATAACTGATTCAATTTATTGTCTTAATTTGGTTCTTTTTTAGAACCTTTTATTTTCAAATTTGATGATCAGTGCTTCAATTGTTCTGTTAACGTTTTAGGAGTCATCTCTTTCTGCAATACAGAAATCATCTTTGCTGTATGAAAGGTGGGTTTATTTGTTCTTTTTTAAGTGGTAATGTGGTTTGATTGGTTTTTCTTATTTAGATTTTTTTTTTTCATTTGAGTCAGCATTGAACTTTCCCTACACTTGGTAATGCAATTTCCTACTTTTTTACAAAGCAATTGTCTTTGTAATACGTGGACATTGCATATGAAGGGATCAACAACTACTTTGATGGCAGTCAAACATTCTTGAGGTAAGCAATAATTATGCTTGCACTCTTATTTACAAACTATACATATTTTCCACATTATATATATTTCTTTTAAACAAATGTTAACCAATGTCTTAAAGCATTATTAATGGAAAGTTTATTCAAGTTTTTTATTTCTAACGTTTCACAAAAAATTATCATTAGTTCTTAAAATTCAAAAATATTTTTTTTAATATTTCTTCTCTAGTTAACGTCATTAAAAAATTAGTAACAGAAAATACATTTTTGTATTCGTGAGTGTCTCTCCTTCTCAACCTCAACTTTTTTTATCTTCAATTTCACATCCAACATAGTCAAATATATTGAAACTTATAAATAAACAACATTAATATAAAAAACAAATTAATTTTAGTAATTAAAAAAATATTTTTGAATTTCAAGGAATTAAAAAGTGAATTTTAGTGAAATGTTAAGTTTAGCATAAAAATATATTTCTTTATAATTTTTAACTACGCTTTCATATACTCCCCAATAATTTTAAAAAAAAAAAAACTTAACCTGTCTTTATGTTCTTCTCTTTTATATGTTGACATGTTTTTAAATCTTTTGGAATCCATTTTAAAATAAGGGTTGTCCTGTTTTATACAAACTGAAATTAATAATAAGTAAACAAAAAAGAGCAGTATTTTTTTAAAACTAATTTTATTATTAATATTACATTGAAAGTTAAAATATTATTAGTGATATTTAAAAAAATAATTAATATTATATTAAAAACTAAATATAATTGTTATTTATAGATTTTTTTTTTTAAATATGACACTTATTTTGTGACATTTTCATTCATAGACGCACAATAATCTTACCCTTAGGTAAAATAAAGTGCGGAAGTTAAGGAAGTGTTATTTTCTAGTCAAGAAGCTGCATTATCGCTCTCTTCTAGGGTAATCAATGTAATTATTTTCCTCTAACAAATATTATATATATATAAAAGTTTTACATAAAATAATACAAAAAAAAAATCCTAACAAACGAAACTTCCGTGTTATTTAAATTCTTAAATTGCTATCACTACATGCCAAAAATGTCATTTCTTTGAAAGAATATGTTTGTTTTGAACAACGTATTAGATGAAATTGGTTATATGAATCACACAATACCATTTGGCACAGTTAAAAACATGAGGATGTTTCTTTCAAGTTTCTTATTCTTTAAGGTATGAACATGAGAAATGAGACTACTATAATTTTTAAACTTTTTTCCCCTTTATACACAGTTGATTTTCAAGAAAGTGTGTTGATAATTTACTTGACTGTCAATTCCACGTTAACGGGGTTGAAAATTTTTTAACTTACAATATATCCTAAAATCAGTAACTTCTACTCACTTTCATCTTTTTTCCTTCTACCATTTGAAAAATTCATATACATGTTAGATTAGCAAACATGTTTTCTTAAGTTACCTAATTCCCTTAATAACATTACTGATAATGGTAACTCTGAAAATACAATTACAAACCTTGAAACAGACACCACCCAAAAGTAAGCTTCACAAACTTAAAGGAAGCGAAAATCACTTGTATATGCTTTGATTATGTGGAAGTTTGATTGGTGTTATTTTCCAAAGGACTCGGAAGGATGTAGCTTACGCCAGTTTGACCACTAGGAGTAAGTAAATCGAATTCTCCAGTGGTAAAAGTGTGATCTTTCTTGAAAATTGGACGACTCAGTTCTACATATCCACAGTAATCCACTTCATTTACCTTAGCACCCTTTCTGAATGAAGAAACAGCCACCTTTACTCCTTCCCCTGCATATGTTTAATTTAACTTAATTCAACTTGAAAAAACTCTTCAACACTTGAAGTGTAAGATAGCTTCTACAAACATAAATGTTTAAGAAATAGCCCCATGTTCTTTTCGCTTAATTTTGAATTTAATTAGAATATAATAATCCTGTGAAAATTTTGAGTAAACCACTATTTTGGTCCTGACAGATATAGGTGTTAGCACTTAGAGGTTGTGCAACTTAATTCTTAAAGTGCTATCTAATGGTCTTTAATGTATCTAAAATATTTTAAGAATCAATGACAGAATCATTAGGGATTAGTTTATTTAAAAAATTCATTTTAAGGATCTATATGTCAATATCTACCAAATGATGGTGAAATTAGATTTAACCTCAAAAAATAAGTTTACAAGATGAAGTTTACATTTTACTTATATATTATATACTATCGTTTGGTTATATCATTAATCGATGTGAATTTTTCAACTATATCAAAATTGGTGTTTATTTTAAGAATTTGGATAAGACATGCACTACGTTTAAACTCTTTTTGTTGGCTATTCTTGTAATGAAGGTGTCCTTTCAGATATTTTCTACACCAAGGATCAAACACTATAAAACAGATTTCTCTTAGACAGGAATTGAATTTTTTACCGTGTGTAACAAGCAGCAAGTTCTCAGTAGGATATTTATCAGCAAGGTCCTTAATTAGCTGCTGATATCTTGCTCCTGCTTGCAGAACTGATTCTCCCCACTGTGGCAACTGAAGTTTTTCATGCACAAAAGTTTCCATCAGCCCCAATAATGTTTGCATGGATGCATACTTAAAAATCACTATATTAAGTTGAAGTTTTCTATACCTCTTTATACACCCTTTCTACATTTTTATCCACTATCCAAGCTGGTAGCATGGCTTCACATTTTGCTGTATCAAACCTCATATTTCCATCTTTAGGGGCCACATTTGGACGAATAGCCTTACTGTTCATCATTTCACACAATCCATACTCAACACAGACCTGCAGTTTAGACAATCATATAAAATTGCAAACTTGTAACTGTTCTAGACAAAGGAAGAGTAGAAATTCCAAACTAACTACAACTAGGAATCATGTTACAATCACCCAATACCATAATTCTTACGAATAAATCTTTCAATTTTGATTAATTATCACAAATAAATCTTATCAATTTTCTTTCATCTAAAAATCGCTATTTCTCATCTTTTTGCTTTTATATATAAAGTAATTTTCATTGACTTTGTTTTTTTTTTCTAATTTGGTAGTTATACATTTTTATTACATTTTAACCTTGAGTATTACTGTTCCATTTTCCAGTTTCTTTAAAACTAAAGACTTGACATAAATCCTTTCTTATATTTAAATATTTTTATTTTATTATTATTATTTAAAATATTATTTTTTTATAATTTTTATTAATCAATCAAAATAGAGACAATTAAAATCAAACAAACAAAAAAAAAAGTAGAGGCCTCTAACTCTTATTGGTATTAAACAAATAATTTCATGATATATTACTAAATTATGCATATCAATTTTTTTTTTAACGGTAAATACTTTTAATTTAAAAAAAACTAAAATAATGAATTTTATAAAATTGAATAACTAAATGTTTTTCTAAATACTTTTATGTTAAATAGAAGAAATAAAATTATGGATTGTAAGAGATAAATGGAGTGAATCTCTTTTTTTTTTTAAATAAATGTATCAAAATTGCAGATTTAAAAAATTAAGAGACTAAAATTGTATTTAAGTATTTTAATTTAATATTTAAACATTATTCTTTTAAATATTTAAACTTATTATTTTTCTTTTTTTTTAGCTTCTATTAATTTAAATAATAATAGAAAATCAATTAAAAATAACATACTTAAAGTTTAAAAAAACATTAGTAATAAAGATAGAGAATAATAAAACAATCTGACCTTGACTTTAAAAGAGTCTTCCCTAACGCCATCACCATTGACGGTGGCGGCGGCGGCGGCGGCGCCACCCTCGTTAATGGCGGAGAGCGACGCCACGACTTCGACGGCGGTCTGGACGCATCGGAGGAACGGTGAAACGAAGATCCTTCCGATCGGAAACCCGAGGCTCCGTCGGAGCCTGCGCCCTGTTTCGAGCGCCCGTTTCCGGCCGGCCGGCGCCAGCGGCGGATCCCACGGCCGCGCCGCCGTAACAGCCCATGACGGCTCGAAGTTGTCTAAGCGCTCGCCGTGCCTCATTACGACGACGTTTTGGTACGAAACGAGAACTTCGTTGTTTCCTCTTACATCCATTTTCAACGTTCCTACACAGACACAGATTTCAGCGAAAGCGAGAATCGCGTTTTCTTTGGAAAATGCGTCCCTCTTCTTTGTGCACTATCATTATTAATATAGAGTATTGTGAAGTTTGTTAAAGTGGTTTCCAATTTCCACAGAGAAAATTTTGCATTTTCCATTCTCATGTTTCTGAGAAAGAGCAATTGAAAACGATACCGTTTTGGAATCAAGTGTGATATACTAGTACGTTTTCGTAATCTCAGCTAGCTGCCACGTCATTTTCTACCATTCATGATTTTACATAATTTTTTTTATATATATTTTGTAAAAACATTCAAATGTAAATTACGCAATTTTAAAATTAATTTTAATCCAAATCAATTTTATAAAATTTACTCAATTTAATTCTTTTCTCTTAAAAAAAAATAAAAATCTGTACAACGACAACAAGACCTTGATATGCAGACATATACAATACAATCAATGTCTAAAACATTATAAAAATAAAAAAAGAAATTCTCTAATACTATCCATAACCATCCAAACATGGATTAGCAAATCAAAATCAATTTTACTAATCACATCTAAAGAGGTATTCTTTAGTTTCCCCACGACATCTAACAATCATTTAGTTCTTCTATGCGTTCGTCATGAAAATTTGATTCTAAATTGCATACCTAAGATTTTATGAAAGAAAAGAATTTAAAAATTGATTTTCAATAAGAACCCACTATGCATAACTTTTACATTAAATTAAAAAATTATATTTGAGTAAATTACAAATATTTCCAAGTAATTAAACATATATATTTATTTTTTTAATCATTATTTTTACATTTTCTAAAAGTGTTATTCTAAGGTTTCAGAAATATTAATAAAACGTTTTTAAATATATAAGAAGTATTAGTATAATATTTTTTCAACTTATGAGAAAATAAAAAAAATTAAAATTATGTGTAATTTGATAAAAGTTGATATATATATATATATATATATATATATATATATATATATATATATATATAATTTACTTCTATAATTACTTTTATTTTTAATTTATTTTTACAATAAAAATGTACAAACCATGTATCTAGAGATAAAATCAATTGTTAAAGTTATCGAAACACTTATGCAGAGCCCATATTTATGTATAAAATTATCAATTAATCTACATTAGTGTCATAAAATAATCTATGATATATAGGAGTTGTTTAACTCTAATGCTAAGAAAGAAACGTTGTGTTGTGCCAACAAAATGCATGGTAATTTCCCTAAATTTAACAATATGATTAGTTTAATATTACTTTGGCTGATTCTGAGAATGGATATATTAATATTAATTACTAGTAATAAACTAAGAGGTTTACATAATAATTTAGCTGCGTAACGTTACTTAATTTAAAGCCATTCTACGTCATTGTCTCTATCTTATGTTAATCATGATTGAAATAATTGAAAATTAATTAACAAGCAAGAAATTAATAAAAAAAAGTAAGATGAAGAAGCTTAACGTACCTGTAAACAGTGATCGAAAGGCAGTTACTCTATACTCCTGAAACTATGAAACATAACATAAAACTATTCAGATATATATAAAGTTATAAATATTTAAAAGAAAAATTTTATGTAAATTAATTCTTAAATATCCTTTAATAGCTCAAATTTGTTTAGATAATAATTTAAAATACTTTAAAAGTTGTTTATATAATCGATCAATTTGTATAACAATATATAATGAAATAACTTACTTGAAAATTCCTTTAAAAAATGTAAGTGTTAAGACACTTTAGCCCGATAAAATATAATATTAAAGAACAACCAACGTTTTGTTATTTGCTGAAAAGACCCTATTAACACCAACACATTGTAATTCAAGACATAATCATAACTTTTAAGGACTAAATTGGTACTGAGATCAAAATAGATAACAAGTGAGAAAACTAATAATGCAGAAAGAAAATTAGATTGGGGATTTAAAAAGAACCTTATGATGTTTCTGGAAAATGGGAACCTGGTAGCATGTGTGATTATGAACAGAGAAAAAGCGAAGGAAGCGTAACGAAAGCATGATGAAGAAGAAAGAGGAGAATATAGGAATAATTTGAATTTGAATGGAGAGTGGAAATGGGAATGAAGATTGAAGAGAGAGACCCTTTGAATTGAAGAGCAAAAAGCAAAAGGAACCAACATAATTAAATATTTTGAACAAATAAATTCAACGCGTGTGAATTTAAGAAGAAAAGGGTCCAACAAAGAGTTCTACGAAGCTTCCTCAAGTGCGTTTATAATTGAAATTGTCAAGAACATAGTGCTTCCTTCATCATTAATTATATTTTTTTATTTAGTAAAATACCATTTTAATCTTTCAAAGTCTATCTATTTATGATTAAATTTTGACAATTTTTAGGTAAATTAGTCGGCAATGTTTCTGTTTCGTATAATTTAGTTTCTATAATGTTTTACGTAACGTTTTAAAAATTTTAGATGATGTTTTATAGACTAAATTGTAAAAAATAAAAATATTATAAACTAATTTGTTTAAAAATTTGATGTCTATAATTTTAAAAGACTGAAATTCTTCTTTATTTTATTTTTTATATTTTTTTGTGATGTTTGATTCTGGATATTTACCCCTAAGTCACTTCATTGACTTTGATCACTGCTACCTGCGCGTATGCATCACTTTCATATTAGATTATTGACCAATATTTTCAGAGTTAGGATGTTGATTTATTTATCTGTTTTTTTTAAGAGTTTAATTTTTATCACAGATAATGTATTATATGCTAATATTTAATTATAATTATAGTTTATAATAAATTTTTTTATTTTATTAATTAATATTTTAAAAATTATATATATGAAAGTTTGTAATTAAATGTTAGTTTATGATTTTTTTATACTTTTAACTTTTCTATTGTGTAAAGATTTTTTAGAAAGTATTATAATTTTTTTAATTAGAAAAGTATGTTTAAAAAGCTGAAAAAATTATATTATTTTAATAATTAATTAATTATATGTATAATTGATTACAATTATAATAAAATTTTATTTGGGTAAATTTATTAAAAATGATTTTAAAGTAATTAATCTTGTTTGTGAATAGACACACTTCGGTTTTTGCCGAAGACTTCGGTAACTATATGCAGGGATCTCGGCCTCAACATATGGCTCAGGCTGGACACCATGTTCGCCCAGGGATATCTGGATTGCAACAAATCACAAGTTTAATTAACACAAATTTTAATTACTAGCCGAAAACATGAATTAAGACTGTATTACTTAAGTCCATATTGTCTAAACAAGGCCCAACAAGCACAGACTCAGTCCATCCCTATAAATAGGTAATAGTGCAAGGTAAAATGGATCTTATTTTTATTGTTTACCCATCACTTCTAATCGAATACTGCACTGACTTGAGCGTCAGAGTGTGACTTGAGCCTTAGAGTGTTTTCGCAGGTACCCACCTTTTCATCGTCAGATTCACGCACTAAAATTTAAGAAAGATACTATCTACCCAATGTACCAAAACAGTTTGGATTCAGAAAAAAAAAAGTTTTGATAAAATAAATCAGTGTGAAAATAGTTGAAAGAAAAAAAACTATTGAAAAATAATAATAGGTTGTAGATTTTTAGCTTATTAAAAATAACTTATTTTTTCAAAGAATTTTTTTTCCAAATTTAAGTTGGATTTTCAATTTTTTTCTAAAACAACTTATAATTTAAAAAACATATTATAATCTAGATTACAGTCTTTCCCAAACAAGCTCTATTTAAAAAATATTATAAGCTTGAAGTGTGTTTGGAAAAACAGAAAAATTAGATTATTTTAATAATGACTGTATGTATAATGAATTATTTTACTATCGGTTATAATTAGAATAAATTGGGTAAATTTATTGAAAATTTATTTGAAAATAATTAATTTTATTGGATAAACATGAAATCAACTTTTTTTAAGTAAAAGAGTGTGAAAACAACAATAAATAAATTATTGAAAAATAATCATCAACTACAAATTTTAACTTCTTAAAAAAACTTATTTTATAATTTTTAAAAAAAAATTTAAGCTACGTTCTCAATCTAGATAAATAAATTAAATCTAGATTATAATATTTTCCAAGCACAATCTTGATGTTTCAAAATCCAGATTAGATTTAGAAAGAGTCTTTCTTTAGAAAAAAATAAAATTGTTGTTAAAAGCTGAAAATATTATTCATTATTATTTTTCAACAACTTATAATATTTTTGTTTCAACAACTCAAACCAGTTTTTAACAAATTACTTATTTAAGTGTTATTATAGGTTCTTTTTATTTTATAATTTTTTAAACTTTTTCAAACACACTCCTAAGTGGTAGGAATTATTAGGTTTGTCTGATAATAAAATCATAATAAGAAAAAAAGGAACGATAGTGATTCAAATTTCTTTTCTAACAACTAACATATGTTGTAAAATCTGTGACTGTGAAACTTGTTAAGATTATTTTTGAAGTTTATATTATGTAGGCTCATTAAATTTCACTGCTTCAACAAACCTAGTCATTAATTGGGAACATTATGATTGAATCAATGCTTTCATAAAATCAACTTGCTTTGGTTTCTTCTTATTGCATGCATAAACTTAGTAAAACTTATTTTGAAATAAAATTGGTTTTATAAAGTTAGTTTTAAGATAACTTAATTTATGTTTAAATGTTTTAATTATAAAAATAAGTTAGAGTAGAATTTAGTGTAAAATTATTTGATTTAGTGTGCATAATTAATCTACTCTAATTACTTTGTTCTAGAATCAACAATTATGATATATAATTAATTTTGAATTTTTTTTTCCGATGCAAAATGTAACATCCGTTTTAAGTTGGTAGCCAAAAAAATTGTTATGTTATAATAATAAGTTTTGTTTGATTGATTGCTTGAGTTGTATATGTTAGAATTTAGTGTAAAATTATTTGATTTAATGTGCATAATTAATCTACTCTAATTACTTTGTTCTAGAATCAACAATTGTGATATATAACTAATTTTGAATATTTTTTTCCGATGCAAAATGTAACATCCGTTTTCAGTTGGTAGCCAAAAAAATTGTTATGTTATAATAATAAGTTTTGTTTGATTGATTGCTTGAGTTGTATATGAAAATTATTATTATTATTTATTATTGTGGTTGACATTAGCCCGTAGCTATTATTGTATAATTTATAACCATAGAATAGTTTGTATATTAGTGATGTGTGCTCATAATTCGTGATTTCATAATCACTAATTCACTATTATCTATGAGTTATATATTTTAGATTTGGTTTAGAATTAAAAGAGCACAATTTTTATCTCCTAAATTTTATTCGTGTTCTCTAGTTTATCTCAATTAAATTTTAATACCTCTATAGTTACTATAGTAATCTCTATTATTTATTTTATTAATTTTTTACTCCCAAATTAATATGTCTTTTTCCTTTATTCAATTATATTTACACCTAATATTAGACTCCCAAATAAATATCTCTTTTTCCTTTATTCAATTATATTTATACCTAATATTATTTTCCTTCAAAATCTAGGGACAAGTGTCCATTATAGAATTTTCTATAAATAATCTTTACTTGTACCAAAATCAAGGTAGAAATATTTAAACAACAATCTTGTAAACTCAAGATACCTAGACATAGTAACAAGTATGTTCGTACCAATTTGAAGGTAGTTTATTCTGCTAATTTTCTTTATTGTTCTTCCTTTACATTCATGTATTATCGCTTTTTTATTAGTACTAAAACTTTACATTCCTTTACATTGAATTTCTTTAAAATTCATGCATTTATTGTTGTAATGAGAAGTAAAACTTTCAGGTTTTCTATTTGAGGTTTACATCGCATTTCTTCAAAATTCATGTATTTATTGTTTTTATTAGAAAGTAGAAATTTGAGGTTTTCTTTTTGAGATTTACATCACATTTCTTTAAATTCATACATTTATTGCTTTCATTAGAAAGTAGAACTTTGAGGTTTTATCTTTAAGGTTTACCTCATATTTGGTCTACTTTGCTTACACATTTACTATTTTAAAATCAAATCTTTTTATGAACATTGTTGTGTACAACCAGTTTGGAATTAGTTTTCTTTTAATTTGAACTTAAAAAACAAAATCATGTTTCATCAAAATTTAGGTCTCCTAAGTCAACATTTCATTAGTTGGGGCTTCATTAAATACAAACCAATTTGACAAAAAAGAATTCGCATATGCATACTCCCTTGTATTCTAAAAGTTCCTCAAATAAATATTAATTTGTTTTAGCTTGGAATCATAAGCGATAATTTGTTGGTTTTAAAATATTTATTTTTATCATAAACAAATTTCACAAGAAACACACACTATCCAAGCCAACAATTTATATGACTTTTGGTCATGACAACTAACACAATTCTGCATTTAGGTAGTATTTGGTTTCATAAAATGTTTTCTATTTTCATTTTCTGAAAATTGTTTTCATTGTCAAGTTTTCAACATTCAGAAAATATGTTTATTATCACTTGATATTTCCTATTTTCAAAAAATAATATTGCTAAATTTAATCAATTTTAGTAAAAATATTATAAATTATTTATATATAGTTTAAAATACATTCTATATTATTTTTATATAATTACAATATTGTTATAAAGTTTTCACATAGTGTTAATTTTTTAAAACATTGAAAATAATTTTTTTCTGTTTTCTGTTGTTTTTTGAAAATGTTTTTAGCATAAATATTTTCTAAATTGTAACCAAACATATTTTCACTACTATTTTCTGTTTTATCTAAAAATGAAAACAAAAACCACCAAAACAAGCGCCACCTTAATTTTTCCAATGAGTTCACTTAAATTGCTAAAGATATAAAACATTCACACTCCAACCTGCAACACACTTCCATGGACATGCAAATCATTTTGAAAGTTTTATGATTTTCCATAGTTTTATGACTTTCGACTAGTTGACCACAAGATTGAATCTCGATTATTCATTTTCTCAATCTTGAACAATCTCAAATCCTTATCTCTTCTAAGCGATCCTTAAACCCAAAATTATTTGGGAAATTCAAATCCATATTGATTCTTCCCTTTTCTCTTTTGGTGTTCTTTATTTTGACACAATTTCTAATTTGCAATTTGTTCTTTTTAGAGCAAGTTACGACAACAAAATTAGAGTAAACACAAGGCATGGTTGTAGGAGTGTTCTTGTAATGCCCAACAAAACCTTAGGTAAGTAGCGATCCTTAAACCCAAAATTATTTGGGAAATTCAAATCCATATTGATTCTTCCCTTTTCTCTTTTGGTGTTCGTTATTTTGACACAATTTCTAATTTGCAATTTGTTCTTTTTAGAGCAAGTTACGACAACAAAATTAGAGTAAACACAAGGTATGGTTGTAGGAGTGTTCTTGTAATGCCCAACAAAACCTTAGGTAAGTGAGGGTGAGGGATTTTATGCATTTTGGGCATATGGAGAGAGTTAGGAGTTCCCCGCTCCTAACATAATTGGGGTTTTATCGCAGAAGAGGCAAATTCCTATTTGTTGCAAGTAATGTCTATTGTTGCTGCTATTATGTTTTGTAATTACTTATTATGTTACGAGAATGTTAGACTTTCTTGTTATATGACAAACCTCCATTCAAATCAATTGAATGAATTGCTTAAAGAACACTTTTTTTTTTGTATTATTTATCTTATTTATACCATTATTTTAAAGTAAGTGATTTGTCCCTTTGTGATTTACATTGTTCTAATTGTTTACAATTAAGATATTTATGCTCATTCAAGTGTCATTATCTTAGTTGTTAGAGAACTCTTCAATGCTATTTAATGCTATTAGATTAAGTTAGGTAATTGCTTTATGAGAACCTTAATGAATGAATTGAATTATATGATAAGTATTAGTGTAAAATGTAGAAATTTTATTTTTGGCATAGACGTGTGAAGTGTTTGTGAATTAATTAGTATGGGTAATATGTAAAAGTTGAAAGCTTAATTTCTTAGTTTTGTTAGTGTCATACCTATTTGGAGATAAACCAAGTTGTACTTTGATTTTGATTTCTAAGTAGTGTGGAAGAACTTAAAAGCAACGAAATGTTTTAAATATTCTAATTTTATTTACTAAAATGGTGAGATAACATTTAAGTATGTATTGTAAGTAGTGTGGAAAGATTTATAGTTTTTGTTTATCCCCTTTGCATGCCACTAATTCCATGTCATTACGAGCTTTATACAATTTTTGGTGATTTTTACCCTGCAATCTGTGTGATGATGGAAATATTAGGTAGTTGCAAAAAAACTTTAAAGTTGTATTGTTTGGTATATTCAAATGCTTTAAATGTATTTTTGGTTGAAAGTAAACTCAACCATGATTCTATAGAACTTGGAATCCTTGATTTTGCACTTATAGGAAATTAATTATGAATTTGACAAGATAAGTATCGAGACAGAATAATATTATGCAGTTTGTACTGTTTTTTTATGAGTTTAATTAGTATACACTGTCAGTGTAAAAGATTTTTATATTGACATTCAATCATGACTTTTCATTTATGTGACTTTTAAAGTAGTAATGAGTAAAGTCAACAAATTCATCATGAATGAAGAATTGTAATTGAATGTCAGTATAAAAATTTTTATACTGACAATGTATACCAATTAAACTCTTTTTTTATAGGCAAAAATAAATTATTAAACATACAACATACAAGCGCATAAGATGTGACATTGTCAAAGCAATAACATATTAAAAAAATAATAGTTCTACAACTACGACCCTTATACAGATAGAGATTACAATTGTTCAAAAAAAACTTAATGAGAGTAATTTGTACTGTTGATTGTTGTTACAATTTTTTTTTACAAATTAACTGTTTAAGTTTTTTAATTTAATAATTATAAATTTATTCCAATATTACTATAAATAAATATTCACATTAATCTAACTTCTTTTTAATGTATATTTATTAAATTTTCACCAAACATAATTAATAAATATAATGTACTTATTCTGTTAACCAGTTTATTTATTATTTGGCTTAACATGTATAAGAAATTTTAAATCACTAATAAAATGAAAAGTTTTGAACTGACACATGGTTCAATGATCAATAAATAACATATGTCACAATTGAAAAGCTATTGCCTGCATAATTCACAACCCAATCTATGTGAAAATGGAAACTGAGATCAAACCGATACAAGAATCCAAACTAGAGGGAAAAGGCTTTCCTACTACCCAAAAGTAAAAACTGAAAATTAAAGGCTTCGAAAGGAAGGTCATTCATTTTAAATTAATTGACTATCACTCATGATCTTCATTTCATCTATCATATGGTTACAAATTAATATTACAAAAAACAAAATCACAAAAATAAATATTTTTTTTCAAAAAGACAAATTATTCATTTAGATTCAGCAAGATCTTCAGTATGACTGGAAGATAAGGATAATACAAGTTCAAAGTCGTCTCAGATATAAAAGCCCAAATACAAAAATTCTCCTACATTCACCCTCGTATATGAAGAACCAAATAACCACATATAATAGCTGAAAAACATACAAACAAACCCCCTTACAAAATCACCTCATAGATAATGGACCAACTAGACAGTATTTTTTAATATCCTATCAAAACATAAAGCTGCTAGAGATGGCCATTCAAAGAATGTCACCGACGAATCTTTGAAGAATCCTTTTATCTACACCCATGACCTTTGTAAACATTTTTTCCAAACTTCGTCCACATTAAAATACTCTCTTCTAAACATAACAACATTCCTAGCAAGCCAAATTCCCCATAGGATAGCTAACTAAGTTACACTAAGTATTTCCTTGGTTAATTTCCCATTTAATCTATAAACACCCAAATGTTTCTAGAAATTAGATTGACACTTTGAAGGCATAACAGTCAAATAGTTTAACCATATATAACAGCACATCCATACTCGATAGCCAAATTTGCAAGTAAATAACAAGTGACTTACTGATTTAGGTTGCAAGCCACAAACAGGACAAGTAACTCCAAAAGATAGAAGAATATTATGCTTAGCCAATTCAACCTTAGAAGGGATTCTATTGTGAGCTACCTTCCAAGAGAATTCCACTATCTTAGACGAAACCATTGATTTCCATAAACTTGAGAAGAATGAAAATGTAGTCACTTGGGAAACTCTAAAAGCTGAAAGATATCTTTCCTTGACTAAATACTAAGAATAGTTGACAACCCTCTTAACCCACCCCCAACCATCCTTAACCTCCCTCCTCACCTGCACCCCTCTTAGAGCCCTTTCCAACTCCCTCACCTACTCTTCCTCCCAACTGAATAATGCCCTTTCTCCAGCTAAACTTCCATTCCCAAAAGTGGTCCCTTCAGCCTCCAACCTCAGAGATACTAGCCTTTCTTTTATTGAAAAGTTGAAATAATCTAGGGAATAGAGATTTGATCCCACCCGACACCCTCTAATCCTCTTGCCAAACTCACAATGACCCATCCCCAACCACGGACTTTATCTTCCCCAAAAACCACTCACCAACCCCCTCAACAGACGTAAGCTTCAACATGTCATTCCACCATTGGGACCCTCCTTTCCTCTATTTCACTACCAATTCTTGCCTAATGAATTTACTATATTTAGCTTCCAGAACCTTAATCCACAAACATTCCCCCTGTAAAATCTTCCATCGCTATTTCACAAGAAACGGTTTGTTGAATGTCACCACATCTTTAACTCATAAGCCTCTCTGTCTTTGTTTTTACACACCTCCTCCCATTTGATCCAAGCTACTTTGAAGCCCTCATCTAACCCTCCTCACAAAATTTGTCTTTAAATTGATTGAATGCAACGAGCCACTTTCTTCGGAACCTTGAAAAGAGACAAAAAATAAATGGAAGAAAGGATGGACTTGATGAGATAAATCTGCTCCCCCAACAACAAATTTTTTTCTTTTCCACACTATAAGTTTATCTCTCATTTTTTTATAATTGGCTTCCAGACACACTCACTCCTCATATTGGCACCCACAGGAATCCCTAGATAGGAAAATGGCATTTGCAGTACCCCGTAATTCAGGATTCTCGCAAAAGACAACAACTCTAGCATATGCACCCCTACACCCCCCCCCCCCCCAAACTTCTTTTATGGAAATTAATTATTAACCCTGACGCCAATTCATAACATCTAAGAACACTCTTCAGAGTATAAATATTTTGAAGATCTAGAGAAACCATAAGAATAGTATCATTCGCATACTGTTGTACCACCACTTGTAGATCCTGGGCACCTACCTTGATACCAGATAGTAGATTTACCGACACTCCTTCTTAATCAAGCCCCCAAGTCCTTCCGCCACTATAAAGAAAAGGAAGGGAGCCATTGGATCCCTCTGTCACAACCCTCTTTGCATACAAAATTCCTGAATGGCTCTACCATTTACTAAGATAGACATCAATGACAATCGACGATTGGGGCACCCTTGAATCTAATTAATCCATTTATCTCTAAACCCAAACCTCTTTAGCGTATAGAAAAAGAAAGGCCAATTGACAACATCATACGTCTTTTCAAAGTCCGCTTTAAACACTAATAGAGGCTTCTTATGTGTTTTTGCCTGGTGAATCACTTCATTTACAATCATCACACTATTTAGTAATTGCTTACCTTTTAGAAATGCAATTTGCATTTCCTCAATAATACTAGGCATCACCTATTGTAACCGATAGGAAAACAGCTTAACAATGATTTTGTAAATTACTCCTATTAGAGATATTAGCCTCTAACGTCAAGGCCACCAGGACATTCTTTCTTGGGCATCAATGAGATAAAGGAGGCATTGCCCCCCTAGGAAGCCTCCCATTATGATGGAAGTCTAGCAAGACCTTAATTATGTCTTCCTTCAATATATCCTAGAAAGGTTTCACAAACTTCATATTATATCCATCCAACCCAAGAGCCTTTGAACTTTCACACTCCTAAATAACAACTTTAATTTCTTCCACTAAAAGTTCCTTTTCAAGGTCATTCCTTTGGCCCTCCAAGATACTATTAAATTTCACCCCATCTAAGCTTATAATAGCTTCCCCTTGAGACTGGAATCTATCTTGGAAGACTTGTTTAACTTCTTGTTTCACCTATAGAGGATCATCAACCCAATTCCCGTTAACTAGCACATCGAATATCCCGTTAGTTTTCCTCTTCTACTTGATTGAGGCATGAAATAAGTGAGAGTTTGCATCTCCTTGTCGAAGCCACTTAACCTTTACTCGTTGAGCCAACAATGTTTCTTGAAATAAGCTCTATTTTTTTAGTTCTTCAGTAATTTCCATTCTCAGCTTAACCCTTTCTTCCCTTAAAGCTCCTTCCTTTGCATTTTTATCAAAAGTTTCAATTTTATGATGAAAATAAAAGAAGATAGAAGTGAAAAAGAAAGGTTAAAAATGAAAGTAAATTAGTGTTAGAAATCACATTTAATGTTTTTTAAATATGGTCATTCTCTCATAATAAATACATTCAAATTTGTATTAAATTCATATTTTATTAAATGTTAAAATGTGTCATTGAACACCTTTCTACTTTTCACACCTTTTATATCTAGACTAGATGTCACACCCTCTAGTCATGCCTTAAGCATGACTACTTTTTACCACCTTTTTCTACTTTTCACACCTTTTGTATCTAGACTAGATTAAGGATACATTCATTAGTTAGTTATACATGACCATAGTTAACTAATCATGGTTAGATGTGACTCAACTAAAGTTAGCCTAATCTTGGTTAGATTAACTCATGGTTTAGTTAGCCTAACCCACTCATTCTAGCCTATAAATTAGACATCTCGCCTATATGTAATCATCTTTGGATCATTGAATATAATTTAAGCATTTTACTTGAGTGTGAACCTTGAATAAGTGTGAGAAAGAGCTCTCTTCCTCCTTGGTCGTGAGCTTCTCTCCTTTTGGAGAGAGTTCTTCTGGCTTTTATGAGGATCCCTCCTTGTGGAAAACATCCCAAACTTATCTCTCACTCTTGAGAGTGGTGTTTTCCCCTTCATTCCTCTTTTATCCAAACTCCATTTCACCTTCAAACAAACCTCTTTATGGAAGTAGATCTTAGGGAGAATATGAGTCTTCATCACTATTGACATTCACGGTTAGGGTCAAGTTCCTTTTTCTTTCTTTACTAATTTTCAAGACAGTTCACATAGTAAATTCATATCATTAAGCTCACCCTACCAAAGGTAACCCTACACCTTAACAAATACATTTCTTTCTTTGGCTTTGACCTTCTTGTATTGTTCATGATGTAAATTCTTTGCTCTTCTCATGTAAATATAAGCTAATTCAACTAATTTTGTTTTATTTAATACCATTATTCTTAAAATTTTTAATTTAATTATGATTTTTTTATTTATAATATCAAGTTTTAATAAATGGTTTTTTGGAAATAATTTTATTTTTTTGTATTTGATATTAGTGAAATTAAGAGAAGATGTTTTTGCTCATAATTGAGTGACCTAGCTAACTGTAATGATTTGATGGTCAGAATAGTGCTTTCAACTGCAATTGGGGGAATACTACAAAATTAAAAAAGTAAAATTAAAAACAAGTGAGACAAATCTTAGGAATAACATACGAACTAAAATCACATACATAAATTAGGATAGTTCCTCACTTAATAATATTCAATGATTTCTTTCATATATTAACAAATATAACACCTACAATCATGGTTGTTAGGTCTCTTGCAACAGTAAAATAACCTTGATACCTACTCCATTTCTAAACTTAGAACTAAACCTTAATACCTTTTCCATGTCTAAACCTAAAACTAAACTCAATATAATGTAATAATTTGAAATTATAATGCAACCAAAGCATTCTAGTCCATATCTAATCCCAAAACCAAACTCCAAAAAATGTACAAAATAGAACAAAGAAGTATATGTAAATGTTTCCCCCTTGATGGTCCCAAACCACGATGAGAACAACAAAACAACTAGAGTACAACAACAAAATTGGTGAAGTGTGCATATAGTGCCAACAATGTACAACTATGATGCACACATAGTGCAACCAAAGGAGATGTGAAAAGGATAAGATTTTGGGAGAGGGGTTTGTCAAAGAGGAGTTTGGGAGAGGGTTTTGAGATCAAAGCATTCCAGTCCATATCTAAACGCAAAACCAAACCCCAAAAAATGTCTAAAAAAGAATAGAGAAGTATATGCAAGTGTTTCCCCTTAATACCTGGTAGAGGTCCCAAACCACAATGGGAATAAGAAAATGACGAGAATATAACAACAAAATTGGTGAAGTGTGTGTAGTGCCAATGGTGTCCAACTATGAAACACACATAGTGCCACCAATGGAGATGCGGAAAGGATAAGGTTTTAGGAGACGGGGTTTGGGAGAGGGTTTTGAGATAAAAGCATTTTAGTCTATATCTAAACCCAAAACCAAACCCAAAAAATGTCTAAAAACGAATAGAGAAGTATATGTACGGGTTTCCCTCTTATACCTTACAGAGGTCCCAAACCACCATGTGAACAAGAAAACAACGATAATGCAGCAACGAAATCAGTGAAGTGTATGTAGTGCCAACAGTGCCCAACTATGAAGCACGTATAATGTCACCAATGCAGATACGAAAAGGATGACTTTTGGAAGAAGAGTTTGACAAAAAAGGGGTTTTGAAGTGTGTTTTGAGAGAAGCAAAAAGTAAAGAGCGCAAATAATGAACCTATGAAATGACAATGTAAACCTCTTAATGCATAAATATTCTTGTTCCTTCCTCTTCCATACAAAGCATTTGTGATCCTTTAAATATAGTTTTGTCTCTTAAATTTATATTTAATTTTTAAATACTATATTAAAATAATAAAATATTACTTTTTAGAAAATGTAAAAATATTGTATATTTTAAAATTATTAGATAAAAATTCTATATTTGATATATTAAAATATTAAAAAATGAATGATAATAATTACTATATTTTATTTTAAATTTTAAAAGATAAATATTAAATAATTATGATAAAATTAACAATAAAGAAAATATCTAATTAATACAATTTATTATTTTTCACCCATTTCAATTTATCTAAAATGAAAATAAATTTCTAAGCTTTTATAAATTTATATTTAATTTTATTTTTATTATTTCTCTCTTATTTGTTTTATACATTTATAAAAAGAGAAATGGTGTTGAAGACGCGTATCAGAAAAACATGAAAATTGAAAGTAAATATCTTTGTTATTTCTATTATAATAATAATAATAATAATTTAAAATATACAATTATATTTTTGAGTATTATGTTTAAAATAATTATGAATCACAACATTTAGTAGAGAAGAATGTCAACATTCTATACTTTGAACCTCGCGGCTTAAGAAATACATTAAATGTTTGTATGTTTGTTATAAAACTCACTTATAGAATCACACTCTATATATTTTAAAATAATAAAAAAATATTATATTATACAACACTTATTTAAATAAACGTTCTATAAGAATTCTGTCTTTTTTCTTATATAACACTATACAATAAATGTTGTATAGGTGATGTTATTATACAACACCTATTTAAATAAATGATGTATAACCATTCTAACTTTTCTTATATAGCATATGCAAATGAATGTTGTATAAGTGACACTGCTATACAACACTTTTTATATAGCCCACACGTCAATAAGTATTGCATAAGTGACAGTATATATTTATTATTATGACGTAGTGCATGAATGTATGATAGATGAAGTTAAGAGCGTTAGTCAATAATAAGGAGCACGAATGAGCTACATTTCCAAACATGGTCACTTAATTAAGAGGCTAAGAAGGAAATGTAAAAAACAAAATTTTTTAGGTGGCATTTGTTTTGGGCATTTCTTGTTTTTATTTTTTTAAAAAAAACAAAAAACAATAGTAAAAATATGTTTGAATAACATTTAGGAAATATTTTTGTTGAAAACATTTCCAAAAAACAACTGAAAACAAAAAATAGAAAAAAGTTATTTTTATTGTTTTCAAAAGTTAACACTATATGGAAACTTAATAATAATATTGTAATTATATAAAAAATAATATATAAATATATTTTAAACTATATATATTTATAATATTTTTGTTAAAATTAATTAAATTTAACAATATTATATTTTGAAAATAAAAAATATTAAGTGAAAACAAATATATTTTCTAAAAATTAAAAACTTGAAAACGAAATGATTTTCAAAAAATAAAAATAAAAACAGAAAATATTTTCTAAAGCCAAATACTATCCATATATATCTTTTCAATAAAAAATGTCATATTAATTAACCGAGTGATACTTATTTTTTTAATAATTTTTTATTTGAAGACACGAGATAAAAGATATAAATTGGGAATCGAAGATTTTTATTGAGTTTGACTTCAGTTTCCAAAGCCTAGGTTATGAATGATAAGGCATTTGTTTGGCATTTGTTATTAATTTGTAGATCATTGGAACAATAAATATGCATGAGAGCTTTCAAAATAAACTATTCTCACAACTTTTTTTTTTCTTTTGGATTTTTTTTTTCAACGTAATTCTAAACAGTAAATCAAACACAGCATAGCAGGCACGAAACTTTACTGTATAATGGCAGCTCAAAAGAAGGATTGCCTCAGTGATTTTCCATTCCATCTAAAAGATGTCCAATGGTAAGTAACATCTACCAAATAAACATTTTATGATTAGCCACTAGTAGTAGAATAATTTATTTTTTAGAGATTGAAATTTAAATTCAAAAATTTTTTATAATTTATGCCTTAAAATCTCATGTCACATCTATTTAATCTTTTTATTTTTATTAAATATTACAAATAGAATAATAACAAAAAAAATAAGATCCTTATTATAAATTATACATATGAAAGAATTTTATTATAACTAAAATTAATAAAGGGAAATTTTAAGTACACGAAATTATCACAATTTATGCAAATTTAAATTTGTTGTAAACCCTATGACATTGTCTTCTACTCCTATTAGGGGTATAGAAAAAATTGTCACTAATTATATCTTAAAATCAAAAGATTAAAAAGATGTCACATCTAATTAATCTTTTATCTCTATTAAAGAAATATTTTAAATAAAAATAGTAAAATAAAATTTAAGATTTTTATGCTTTTGTTATAAACTACTCTTAGAAGAAAAATATATTGTTAATGAATAGGATTGATTAAGGGATAAATTTGAGTGCACCAAACTGTCAAAATTTCAAAAAGTAAAAAATGTTACATTTGATCAACCTTCTCTTTCCCTAATCAAATAATTTATTTTAATTATTATTTTTTAACTACATAAAATTTTAAATGTTTTCTTTTACATATATATATATATAATATAATATAATATAATATAATATAATATAATATAATATAATATAATATAATATAATATAATATAATATAATATAATATAATATAATATAATATAATATAATATAATATAATATAATATAATATAATATAATATAATATAATATAATATAATATAATATAATATAATATAATATAATATAACTTGAGTTTAATTGATATGCACTTACAATGTAAAAAATTTTACACTAATATTCAATCACAATATTTAGTTTATGGTAAGTTTGTTAATTTTACCTATTAATACTTTAAAAGTCAAATAAATAAAAAGATATCATTGAATGTCAATGTAAAAGTTTACCTATTATTTTTTACTATGGAACATCCTTAAAACTGATGAAAAAATAGAAGTTGTCAACAAAACACTTGGTACCTTAATATGTGTCATCATGCATATAATAGGACTCTTCTAGACATCTTACTCTTGTCAATTAATGAGGTTACTAATTTTGATGGAAAGCATAAAGCAGAATTTGTTAGGGAATTGCATGCGAAGGTTCGAGCTAACATTGAGAAAAGAAATGCACAATACATAAAGCAAGCAAATAAAGGGTGTGTTAAAGTGCTTTTTGAACCTGAAAACTGTGTTTGGATTCTTATGAGGAAAGAAAGATTTCCTACTTAAAGGAAATCCAAGTTGCAACCCAGAGGAGTTGAGCCTTTTAAAGTACTAGAATGCTTACATGCTGGATTTGCCAAGTGATTATGGAAATATGAGTTCTATATTTAATGTAGCTGATCTATCCTTATTTGATGTAAGTGACGGTGGACTTAATTCGAGGGTAAATCTTTTTCAAGAGGGAAGAAATGATAGAAACCTGACAAACTAACTAAAGATGCTTTGTGTGACATTGGAAGTCCCATGACTAGATTTGTGTTTAAGACAATAAAGCAAGTTTTACAATGTTTAATAATGGAAATCAAGTCAAAGGAAGGAGCATCAGAGTTCACTCCACATTGGACAAAATTCCTATAAGTGGATGGAAATTTCAATCCAACTTGAAGACCAAAGGGGAAAAGACCAAAATTCATATCAAAACAAACTTTTCACAGCCTAGACTTCTTTAAAGTCCAATTATTATGTAATTTTCATACCTTTTTTATGGAGGATTTCTCACATGATCTTTCATATTTTTTTTTTACAGTTTTTTTAGGTTTTAGGCTTTCTAAGGCATTATGTGTGTAAGTAGGAAATGAATTCTGAGTGAAAAATAATGGGATAATGGTCATATTAGAAGAAACAAAGACTAGTGGAAAATCAATGTCTTAGTGAAGTTTTAATACTCTTATTCTCAAGGCTTCTTATCTTTACCTATAAATAGAAGTTTCTTGTAACCTTCTGAAAACACAACAAAATTCAAAATATAAAAACTTTTCTTTTATGAGAAACTTTTCATTTGTTCTTAGATAAGAACTTTATAGTGTTGGTTCTACTGGTAGGTTGCAGTTAAAGTCAAATTTCTTTTTCTTTCTTTACCTGTTTTCAAGATGATCTACATAGTAGATTCATATCATTAGCTCACCCTAACAAAGGTAATCTTGCACTTTAATAAGTGCATTTCTTTCTTTAGCTTTGACCTCCTTGTATTGTTCATGATATATAAATTCTTTACTTTTCTCATTTAAATATAAGCTAATTCAACTAATTTGTCTTATTTAAATGTTATTATTTTTAAAATTTTTAATTTAATTATAATTTTTTCTATTTATAATATCAAGTTTTAATAAATAATGTTTTAAAAATAATGTTATTTTTTGTATTTGATATTAGTGAAATTAAGAGAAAGTAAATAAGTTTTTGCTCATATTCAGTGTATGATAGATGAAATTAAGAGTGTTAGTCAATAATAAGTAGCATGAATGAGTTACATTTCCAAGGTTGGTCACTTAATTAAGAGACTAAGAAGGAAATGTAAAAATAAAAAACTTTAAGTTTTGATGAGCAATCCAAAAATTTTCTGTGTACCATATGTCTCTTTAATCAAAATTAGCATATTAATTAACGAGTGTCACTTATTTTTTAATAATTTTTTTATCGTTTTTATAAAATATGATAATTTTTTATTTGAAGAGACCGGATAAAATATATAAATTAGGGATAGAAGATTTTTATTGAGTTTGACTTCAGTTTCCAAAGCCTGGTTGTGAATGATAAGGCATTGGTTTGACATTTGTTATTAATCTGTTGATCATTGGAACAATATGCACGTGAGCTTTCAAAAATAAACTATTCTTGCAACTTCTTTTTTTTTCTTTTGGAATATTTTCTTTTTGTTTTTTTTCAACATAATTCTAAACTGTAAATCAAACACAGCAAAGCAGGCACGGAACTTTACTGTGTAATGGCAGCTCGGAAGAAGGATTGCCTCAGTGATTTTTCATTCCATCTAAAAGATGTTCAATGGAATTAGTCATCCATATTTATTTTAGACAAAACATTAAAAAAATCTTAAAAAAAAGTGACGAAACTAAATTTAAGTTCAAGAGTCGTGATGAGTATTTTACAATGTTGATCATAAAAACAATTATTTTTAATTAATTATTAAATTATTTATCTTTTAAAATATTTATCTTATCCTAAAATAATAAATATAAGACTTTTATTATTATTATTATTATTATTACTAACAGTAGAAAAATATTGTTCATTAAAAAAATTTTATTTTATTATTATTATTATTTTAGGTAACCATTTTTTAATATTATATTTAGAAAAGAGAATTATTATTATTAATTTATTTAGTTCAACAAGAGTGATTCTCCTCATGTATTTCTGAGTACAATTGAAAATTAGAATTTATGTAATTCTTGACATATATGTTTTATTAAGTTTAAGATTTTTTAACTGTCACACATTATACGTTCTAACATTTAAAATTGATAGGAGTGAACACTCAAGCCAATCTATTGTAACATTTTATCTTTTTAAATTATTTTTGTCTTTTTAGAAATATAATTTTGACCTTAATTTATTTTTTAGAGATGAAATTTAAGATAAAAAATTGTGATAATTTATGTATTAAAATCTCAAAATTAAAAAAATATCACATTTAGCTAATCTTTTTATCTCTATTAAAAAAATATTATAAATAAAAAAAGAACTATAAATTTAGATGAGTTTAAGGTTTTTATTATAAATTATACATAGAGGAGAATTTTATTATAACTAAAATTAATCAAGGAGGAATTTTAAGCACACGAAATTATCACAATTTATACCAATTTAATTTTCTTAAAGATAAGATCTAAGACAAAAAGTTATCACAACTTATGTCGAGGGATCTAACTCACTTACTTGAGTAAGTTGCGTTAATTGTTGTAAACCTCCTAATATTGTTTTCAACTCCTGTTAGAAGTTATCTAGAAAAAAAAGTTATTACAACTTACATTTTAATATCACAAGATCACATCTAATTAATCCTTTTAACTCTATTAAAGAAATATTTTATTATAAGAATAGAAGTTTACAACAACTTATACACCTCATTCAACCTGAACTCCTAGACAAGAACTATTTTAAATAAAAATTTTATAAAAAAAAAATCTATTGGTAATGAATAGGATTTGATTAAGGGAGAAATTTGATTCCAGGTAACTGTCAAAATTTTGAAAAGTAATAAATGTCACATGTGATGAAGCTTCTCTTTCCTTAATCATACAATTTATTAAAGTTATTATTATTATTTACATATATATAATATAATTTTTTATAAAACTTGTATGTAGAAGAGAGATATTATTTCCATAACAGAACCTAAACCAAAAAATAAAACACTAACATAACAATAAATAATAACTTAACAGAAAAATATATAAAGTGTACAAAAAAAGAATGGTAAAGTGAAAGAAAAAAACAGCGGAACAAGCCATGGCTTAAGAAGAAAGAAAGAGAGAAAAAAAAGAAAGCTGAGCACAGGCCTGAGGTGTATAAATGTAGAATCTGCGCAAGCCACATTCATTTTAACATTTTGAATAAAGGAAAGGAAAGTGTGCCCTAGAAAGCCAGCGGGAGGTAGACGCAGATATCGTGCTAAATCGCCGGAGGAACACCGTCGACGGTGGCCATTCCTTGAAGCTCCACCACGCAACAATCACTGCCGTAGGCTATAGCGGCGGCATTTCAAAAGGACCTTGACGTCATCGCCGGAAAACGTTTCCAGTGACGCGGTAATGGTCTTCCCCTTTCTCGTTTTATTTGCTATTACTTTCTCGTGTTTCGAATAGAATACAGAGTATAGAAGACAGTGTGAGATATAAACGCGTAAATAATAAACTATTCTCACAACTGTTTTTTTTTTTTTTTTTCATTTTTTTCAACGTAATTCTAAACTGTAAATCAAACACAGCACAGCAGGCACGGAACTTTACTGTGTAATGGCAGCTCAGAAGAAGGATTGCCTAAGTGATTTTCCATTCCATCTAAAGATGTTCAATGGTAACTAAGATCTATCAAACAAAACATCATCCTATTACTTTATAATTTTTTTTTACAGATATTAGATAATATAAATTATATTTATTCATCAAGGCTATATATATATATGTCTTGTTTTTAAATTGTTTATTTACAAAATTTTAAAAGTATTAATTATTTTTACTCTTTTTCAAATTTTCATAACATGAAATAAAAGAATGTTGCTCTTATTAGTATAATTAATATGAGTTTAATTGATATATAGATTTTTTGACTTTTCATTAAACTCAACTAGTATTATTGAGTAATAATTTAATACTTCAAAATGTTTCATAAGAGATTAGATTTTTTTTCGATGCTGGAAAAATTATTCAAAATTTAATATTTCAAAATTTTCATAACATTATAAGAGATTAGATATAATATGTACCTTGAAATTATTAACTCTTTAAATAAATCTCAACCTGAAAGTTTTCGGTCTAAGGATACATTACCTCAGAAAAAGAAATTAAAATTTATATAGTTTATATTTCGTATTTTCAAAAGAAAAAATTAATTTTACGTCAAGTTTTTAATTACAATAGTATATTTATTACATATTTTTAATATATATTCACATTGTTAAATTTTATTTACATAATTATTTTATCATTAAGAAATATTATTCAATAATAATATAGAAGCTTTTAAATATTATATTTTATTTTGTATTTGATACTTAAATTTATTTAGTTAATATTTATACAATAAAATATTTTTAAATAAACATTAAAACTAATTTAATAGTTAAAGAAAAGTTTAAAAAATTCATTACATGAAATGAAACAAAAGAATTTTATTGAAATGAATAAATAAAATAGTTAAACTTTTTTGATGAATTTTAATTTTAGCATGTTTTTTATTTTTTAATTACAATAATATACGTATTAAATATTTGTTTAGATTAGTTAATAAAAATTATTTAATACATTTTGACATTAATCGAATATTGACAAAAAAAAAATTTATCTTCTCAAAGGTTTATAAAATATAGAAGTTTTACTTTATTTTCTAATTAATACTCAAGGTTATTTACATTATTATATAAATAATAATAAATTAACACTTGTGACATTGTTATAATTCAAAGTTCTATTTTGTGAAATGGAAACCAAATTGCACCACTGGGATAAAAAAATTAAATTGGGAAATGGAACTAAAATTGCACCATCCTATGGGGGAAAAAAAAGAGAAAAAACTATATGTCATTCAAATTAAAGCATAGTTAGTTTATTCTTCTATTGATTTTATCCATAAAGCCTGAAGTACGTGGTAGTATATAAAAGATTTTAATCCTAAAAGTCCCATTTTTGGTTTGTTGTTGGGATATCTTATTTAGGAGCAATTCACATCATCGAAGAACAATAGCTGCGAGTTTGGTCAATGGTGTATATATTCTAGAGGAAGATAGACAAGCAAGACGTGATGGTCCCAATGCTCTTGCATCACCTTGGTGGAAATTCTTCAACTTTAAATTGGTTCGTACACTTACTGATGATGTTGATAATTCCATCTTTGGTGCAATTTATGAGTTCAAGCCTCAATTTTCTATGTGCAATGACGCCTTTAGTCCAGATTATGTAATTGCTTTCAGAGGAACTTTATTGAAGGCAAAGTCATTCGTTCGTGACATTAAATTAGATTTTGAGATCATTAAAAATAGGTTTCATCTAACGTCACGTTGTGAGATAGCTCTAGAAGCTGTTCGGAGCATAGTGGATTATGTGGGTGCTTCCAATATTTGGTTAACTGGTCACTCCTTAGGATCATCAATTGCAATGCATGCTGGAAAAACCATGGCGAACAGTGGTATATTTATCAACTCTTTTCTTTTTAACCCTCCATTTGTACCTTGTCCAATTGAGAAAACTGTTGGTAAATATGTTAGCAATGTAGTAAAAGCTGGAGTTTACATACTTTCTATGATGGGTGATCGGGAGAGAGTTTTTTCCTATGATTCTTTGTCTGAATGGACCCCATATTTGTTTGTGAATCCATCTGACTATATATGCTCTGGGTATATTGGATCCTTTGGTGCAACATTCATTGAAAAGTTAGCATGTTCATTTTCCCTTGATCGTCTACACCTTATTCCTTCAGCTTATTTGACAGTTAATGTTACCTCTTCAAAGGAACTCAGAGAAGTTCATGGGATTAACCAGTGGTTGAAACCCAACCTACAACTAGAAACCAACCTCCACCAGTACTAAAGTCTTGTTATTAGTGAGAAGTTAAGTTAAAGTACTAGGAAGTGTGGGCATAAAGTGACGTGGAGTTATGTTAAGTTGTTTCTAGT
Organism: Psophocarpus tetragonolobus; assembly: GCA_037954015.1. NCBI lineage: Eukaryota > Viridiplantae > Streptophyta > Magnoliopsida > Fabales > Fabaceae > Psophocarpus > Psophocarpus tetragonolobus. The sequence goes on from CM075691.1 coordinate 21,564,944, forward strand.
TCAAGCTTTTAAATATATAGTTCTGTTACTTGGAATATTCAAAAGAAAATTTTATCATTATAATGATTTTATTTAAGCAAGATTCTCTCATGTAGAAGATATATAATTGTAATATGTTGGTGGTGGTTGTTGATTTTGGTTCGACATTTATATTTTAAATAATATCTAGAGTCTATCTTAGTGTGAGTTATTGCTGGGTTGATCATGCCAGTTATAGGCCTTGTGATAAGAGTGAATTGGATTATAGTATACAATGAGGTAGTTTTTTTTTTTTTTTTTTTTTTAATATTCAACATAAAGTAAATGTTTTCAAATAAATAGTGCATGTTACACATAAAAGTTGTTGTAACTTTTGTAATGCTTCAATTTTTAAATTGCTTATTTCAAGAACCAGTTCATTTTCAAGCTAGAACTGAAATCAATCTGAATTATTGTTAATTATCTTACTAACCTTCACTGCAATAAAATGATAGAAAACAGGTAAAAGTATATCTTTTCTTCCGTTCATCTGAACAAAATTTATGTTCAACATTCACTCTAAAAAAAAAAACACAAAAAAACATTGACTCTACTAATAGGTGCGTTTGAAAAATAGTTAGAAAATTAAATCAGGTTAAATTTAACTAGATTTAAGGAAAAGAACAATTCATCGTAACCGAAGTTTGTAAAAATTTTACTGAATGGGAAAAAAAAATGTCGAACATAACTAACGAGAATTTTAAGCGTGCTGTAAATCAAACACTATAAACCCAATTAGTTGATGAAGATAAAAAATTAAAAATTACCAAAGATTAATTTTGCTATATCTTAGCAAGGTGAAACAAGTATACTTTTTGTCATATATTTACTATAATATATAAGAAATATACTATAATAACACGTGACAATATGTCATTAGCTTAACTTTTGGCCATTTTGACTGTCTTGCCTTTTTCTACTTTTGGTGATACATATTCATTTACACTTTTATTGACGACCATTTCACCTATTTTATTTTTTAATTTTTTATTTCTTATTATTGAATATTAAAAACAGTGATTATCATTTAAACTTCTCATTTTTTACTTTTCTCTGGAGTATAATATTTTTTTAATCAATCTTGATTGTCATTAAAACACAGTTGATTTTTTCTGTCCCTCCAAAAACAAATGTTAGAAGGTGTGACGCAACTGAAGCAGTCTATCAATAATCGATAGTTTCAGAATTGGACTCATGCTCAACCCTAAGAGCTTTTCCTTGAGGTTATAGATCCATTTTCCTTACTATTTAAGAGATATATTTTTTTTCAGTAAATTAAACTGTAAAATTGTTATATTAATATAACATTGAAAATAAAATTAGTATCATAATAATTTTTCAAAATATATTTTCATTGTTTATTGGAATAAAAAGCACATAATAATTGAACTTCTCTTTATTCATATTCATAAGAAAAATACACTATAAAATAATAAGCTAACATCTACATAGAGCAAAAACAAAAGATAATAATTTTGTTAATGTAGTTCATATCTCATGCATACATTCACAATAAGTTTTTGAGATAAATAGAAAATTGTAAACCCTCTATTTTTTGTTAATATGATTCGTATCTTTTGTTTATATCCAAAAAAAAATTTTGAGACTTCAAAAAACAACCTCACCCAACTCAAACATCTTTAATTGGGTTAGGGTGGGAATTCTACCAATGGATGGTACTCACAAGTGTGAGTATTATTGTGATCCTTATATTCTATCTATATATATGGTCTAAGTGTTTGTCGATTATATGTATGTAACAAGAGTTTTTTATAAGTAAAAACTTTTATTAAGATAATAGAGATAAAATGCATAAGATATCTCTTCCTAGTGTTAAGAGTTTACATTAGAGATTATAAATAATTGTGTAAATGCTAAGATATTACAGGTTTTTATGATACCAAAAGTGACAAACAATGTTAATACAAAAGCAAGAAAGTAAAAAGAACAAAACAACATTGACAGAGATTCAAGATAATTTTAAGCTAGAAAAATAAATTAACTCAATTATTGTAAAAGAATCTCTAAGAATTTGCATAAACTTAATTTGGCAAGATGTGTTTTTTATTAGTTCAAAATTATGAACTGGTAATCAATTACCAGGCTATGTAATCGATTACCAGAGAGCTTGTTATTCAAGTTCTAAATTCAAAAGTGACAACGACACAATTTTTAAATCATGTAATCGATTACTATTTTTATGTAATCGATTCCCAGAAAAGTTGTTATCACAAAAATTTGAAAAGGCACAACCTTTCGTGAAAAGACACAATATTTTAAGTCATGTAATCGATTACCAATGAATGTAATTGATTACCACTAAGCTATTACGTAAAGTTTGAAAAGTCATAACCTTTCATGAAAGAAAACAAACTCTTGATAAGTGACTTTTCTTCTGTTTCAAAATACGAATTTTTTCAATCTTTTAGAGAACACAAACTCTTGCCCAAATACTTTCAAATTCCAAAAGAATTCTTATAGGATCTTCAAGTTGTATAATTTGCTCTTTAAGAGAGATTCTTATTCTTCTTCTTACTCATGCCTGATTGTATGCAAGAGGGAGTTCTTGAGTGGGAAAAGAAATCTCAAACACAGAGAGAGGACTACCAAGGTGATTGAGGATACATTCATTTGTAAAGTGATTTACAAATATAGTAAAAGCTCAAGTGGGGTTACTTGAGGGACTGGACATAGGATTGGCTGAACCAGTATAAAAAGAGTTTGCATATTTCTCTTCCCTATACTCCTATCTATTTACTCTATTTGCATATTTGAATACTTCACTCTCATTTTTAAATATTCTAATATAAAATCAAAGAGAAAGAAGATTAAGTTTAAATTTTGATCTACTTAATTCACCTCTCTCTTAAGTAAACTGAGACCACTTGTCCAACAAATTGTAACATAATATGTAGCCTAGAAATATACCCTATGATGATTTGCATCTGCCTCTTCTAACATCTGTTTTTTGGGTTTCTGCATCTGCTTTGGGTCTTACGTTTGTCTCTCTAGCATTCCCTCACATCACACCTTCTTCTATCACTCCCATGATAATTGTAAAATATTAATGTTAACTAGTGATTTAAGAAAGACATTGACAATCCAATGACTTATCACTTTATCAGAAGTACAATCTAATATAGTTTTTTCGGTAAATTATTTTTTTAATCTTTTTACTATTCAAAATAGCTTGTGACATGTAGGGGTGTGCATCCATATCCATTTAATTAAATTTAATTAGATTGATTTTTTTTAAAATTGTTTAAAAAAATTTATAATAAAAATTCAACTTTATATTAAATATATTTTAAAGAAAATTTCATTTGAAGATTTTTATTTAATTTTTTCTCATCACATCTATAATTAATTTTAAAAAATATTTTTAGTTATATTTAGCCAAATAACTTATTTTATTTATATAAAAAATAATTTTTTTCAGATTAATAGTAGCTAAAAATTTAATTAAAATAAAGTTAAAAATTGTAATAGTTATTTTAACATTTGGTGTGACTATGTCCATTGAGAGGTGGAAAGCACGCTAAAAGATAAAAAGTATCAGGAGTTCAATCAGAGTTATTGTAGATCTCATATAATGAGATACACACAAATGCACTTTCTCTTTCAGCGCATATTTCACATCTCTATGATAAGTGACACATGTATGTGAGGGAAACGATGATGATTTTTCTGTTTTTCTTTTCTAGTGCACCTTATACACATGTGTGGGAATAACATACTGCTGTGAATGTTACAAAGTAGAAAATTTAACTATTTTATAAGTAAAATATGTGAAAAAAATAACAAAAAAATGTAAATGGTGCATACAATTACTAAAGAAAGTAAAAATAAATTAAATATTACATAAAATACAATATTCATTCTATCACATCTAAGAAATAAGTAACTTGTTCCATCTTTATTTTTCTTTTATGTTTTGTATGATAATTAATAAGTCTTTAGTATTGTAGATATTTATGATATTTTAAGTTGTAATTTGATTATTAGTAAGTTTTTACATAATATAATTTTTATTTTCAAAGTTTTTTATATCCTAGAAATATAAATAAAATTTGAAACATTTTAATATTTTATTGGTCTCTATATACTCGTAGTTTATATTATAAGTTTTTAAAAAACTAAATAAATACTCAATCCATATCTAAATTAATTAGATTGGATGTAAAATCCAAAATTTAGATTTGTATATCAATATTTAAAAAGAATTTAAATGAATTGAATAGGATTGAATATAAATTAAATTTACAAATGTGGATTTTTTGCACACTCCTAACAAAGTGATAGCCACGAGAGATTGAAAATATAATTTATAAAAAAAAGAAAAGAATTACACAATTATAGCATCGGGCGGGATGAATATGTGATTCTTGTCCCCGTCCCTAAATATGGGTATAAAATTTTGTTCCCAGTACCAGCTCACTTAAAATAATTATTAATTTATAATAATTGGCTTCACTATACATTTATCTCCTATTATTACGTTGTAGTTGAAACTTTTTTTTTAAAAAAAAAATTATATGATGCATGTTAATTATAAATTAACACTAAACTTTTACGGTCAACCATTAATTTTATATTTTAATGGTTGTGATTTGTTTTTCTGAATCTTATATAAAATATTTTATTCTTATATTATATACCTTTTTCTATTCTCTTTGTAATGTTAATATAAAGTTTGAGAGAATGGTTAGTGTAAGATTTTTAAATATATAAAGTACAACTATAATAAATATATAAAAGAGTTTTGTGTAATTAAAAAAAAAACAGAGAAAACATATATATATATATATATATATATATATATATATATATATATATATATATATATATATATATATATATGATTTTATTAAACCTGAGGAATATATGCCTAATTTACTCATAATTTTATGATAGCCTGCCTTATTCACACAAAAAAAATACCTTAATTTTTTACCTTTGAGGGCTCCCCACACAAACCGAAACATGTAAGTATTCATAAAATTAATTACTCCATCTGTTTCATTTTACTAGTCGTCTTAGTTTTTTTCAATTTTTTTCAAATCATCTGATGTTTAATTCTATTTATGTACGTAATAGTCGTAAGTTTATTTTAATATTATCTTTAAATAAATACTACATTAATCTAATTTTTTTTAATGTTGTGTTTATTATATTTTCACCTATGAATATAATACACGGAATATTTTAGTAAATATATTTTAATATTGTCTATATATATATAAGAAAATTTTAAATAACTAAAAGCTTAAAAAACAAAACAAAAGAAAAGCTTTTGATCTGACACATGGTTCCAATTATCAATAAATAATATGTCAGAACTGATAAAAAACTATTGCCTGCATGATTCACAACTCAATCTACGGGAAAATGGAAACTGAGATCAGACCAGTACAAGAATCCAAAACACAAGATAAAGGATTTTCAAATAACCAAAAGTAAAAAAGAGACATTTGTACACGGTTGGTCGGTGTAACGAGTGATGTTTAATTATAATCTTTTATTTATATATTTTTTAAAATATTTATTAATAAAGGTATTATGTATCATATATATATATATATATAAATAAATGAATAAATTAATTAATTAATTAATTATTGTAATTGAATATAATAAAACTTTTTATAATCAGTATGTGTTAATTAAATGAAAGAAGTAAAGGATATACCAGTGTAAAATCTGAAAGGGACTTAGAAAGGAAGATTATTCATTTTAATTTAATTGACCATCACTCTTCATTTCATCTATCGTATGGTCACAAATTAATATTACAAAAAAGAAAATCTCAGAAATAAATAAAAGGAGTAAAGGATTTGCATCATTTACAAGACAAGGAGGTCAAAGCCAAAGAAATGTACATGGGATTGTTATCCTCCGATTTTTTTCAGATAAACAAATAAATCCAAAAAATGGAGACTCTTGCACATATACATAGAAGACAATTGAGAGTTATCTTGGAGAGAGGTACAAAATGGAGACCTTTCTCTCTTCCAAGACTTCTTCCACGTTTTATCTCCTATTCATAAGCCACCAATCATGCAATATTTGATACTCCATGGTTTCTAGCACAACCAGCACCATAACCCATCTTCATAAATATCTCTTATTCATAAGAATCTAATTCATATATATGTAGTTGGATTTATATCAATAGAGCATGATGGTTTATCTTTGTTTACACCAACTCTCAGTTCTGTCAATGTTTCAAAGCCAACATTAATTTAACTTCAAGTCTACAAGATCACCTTTTCATGAAAACCATAAAGCCACCAAACCATGCACAACAAGGGTTTTTGTTGTGTGAGTTTGTTTTTTTTTTTCATGATTTTATGCTTTTGTGGTGCTTATATAAGTTGTTTTTCTAAGATTAGATTCTTCTCTATTTTGTAGTGATGTTATTATAGATTTGTGGTTATACAATGGTTCTGTGCTTCCATCATGTTGACAAGCCCATGATGGAACCATGTTAGGAAATAAATCCTCTCCTGTATTGGAGAGGTCCAATGGAGTAGCAGAAGAGAAAAAGGCACAATCCCATGTGAGAGGTCCACTCCATAGGCTTTCCTTCCAAGCCCTGACGCGCAGTACCTTCATTTTCCTGTATGAATGTTCACTTTATCTTATCATTATGATTAGATGTGTATAGTTATAAATGTTGAATTTTTTTATTAACTATTGTTTTTTACATTATCTTTTATTCTTCTTTTTATATTAAATGTTAAATTCAATGTGTTTTCTTTTAAGTCTAGTTTCCTACTTAGCTGAAATAAATTAATTTTCTTTCTTTGTTTTTGTTAAAGCTGGAAGGATACCCTGTGTTGTGATTTTATGTTATATCTCTCTATATGAATGCAAAGATTAAGAAATTAATACAAACTGAAACTATATTTTATATTTAGATATTTATATTATATTACATTATATTATAATGGAGAAGGAATTATTTGAATGTGACATCTCTTAATTTTAAAACTTAAAAATTGCATACTATAGCTTGTTGTTATAAAAGTCTTTCTCTAAACTCAAATAATAATATTATTATTATTATTATTATTATTATTATTATTATTATTATTATTATTATTATTATTATTATTATTATTATTATTATTATTATTATTATTATTAGTAGTAGTAGTAGTGATTAAAGATGAATTAAATGTAACGTATTTTTAATGTTGAGATTTTAAAGTATGAGCTTTGATAGTTTTATTGTCTTAAATCTTATATCTAAAAAATAAAAAACAAATGTTAGTCAAAATTATATATGCTCCCAATAATAATAATAATAATAATAATAATTTTATTTCAAAACAAATCATTCAAAAATCGTATCTTCATAATTTATTAAAAGAATCATCAATTTATTTAAATTTATTGGAAGGGAAAAAGAAGATAATTAGATGTGACATTTTTTTTTTATCTTCCGGAGGTTGAGAATACAAATTGTGACACTTTGACATATTCAAAATTCTCCCGTAATTAATTTTTATCATAATTACTAATATTTTCTAAGAATACTTATAATAAAAACGTAAAAGTATAAACTTTCCTTCTACTATTTTTATTTGTAATCTTTAAATGGAGATCAAAAGATTAATTAGATGTGATTATTTTTTTAATTTTGAGTTTTTTAAGACATAAGTGTGTCAACTTTTTGTCTTAATCTTTAAAAAATAAATTTGTTACTCAAAACCACATTTCCAAAGTAATAAATATAATCCAAAAGATAAAGTTTTCTAATAAATTGGCTTGGTATACACCCTTGTCAATTTTAAAATTTTAGAATGTATAAACTGTGACAGTTTAAAAATCCTAAGTGTTAATAAATATAAAAATTAAATATCAAATATATCAAACACACAAATATTTTCTTAAAGAATTACGTAAACTCTTATTCTCCATTGCACCTAAAGATATCTAGGAGCAAGAGCCCACTTGAACCCAAAAAAGATAAAAAAAATTAGTTAATTTAAAAGATAGAAAGTACAATAATTATAATCTCTTATAAATAATAAATTTCTCAACAATAAATTCTTTTTGTAAAAAATGATAAAATGATTAATAAAATAAAAATAATAATTTGTATGCTGTGAAATAGATACTTTTAAAGTTATATAATTTTGCATGTTTAATTAGGAGTAACTGTGTTTTATGACAAATGTTGTAGGATGTTATTACCTTACCTATACGTAATTGATTTCCAAACTCAAAATTTGATTTTGTAGACCACTTTTTCTTTTTAAAGGTTTTTTATGTTTATTTAATAAATATTGGTATCAACTCATCTGATTTTTGAATTATTTTTTGTTGTCCCATCGACATTGATAAGTTATCCTTTTATTTCTAATCCCAAGAAATGAAATTACTCTCTCCAACTTATGAGAATAGCTTCTAACTCCCAATTCTATGTACTATTTTTCCTTTTTTTTCTCTACTCTTCTTTACTTTAATTTTAGCCTGCAATAATGTTATTTATAGATAAAAGGCATGCAAACCACAATTTTTGTTCATATATATATATATATATATATTATATAAAAGATAAGAGAAGTGCTAGGAAAAATTTTTCAAAAACTTTCTTTCTTTGAGAATAGAAATTCCTTGTCCCAATTTTGTGTCGCCTTTCTTGTCCTCACCAATCAAGAAATATTATGTCATTTAATGAGTTACATATGATATACAAAAATTTAAAAAATAAATTTATTAAATGACATAACATTTGAAGATTGGTTGGGATGGAAAAAGAAACATGAGTTGGGGAGAAAAGATTTTCATCCCTCCTTCTGATTGATTCTAATTGATTGAAAATTGCTATTTTTTGTGGTTTCACTTGTCATTGGGTAGACATAAATAATTTTTACTAAGTACTTGTCTTATTTATAAGATTCAATATAAAACTAATGTTTAATCCTTTTTATAAGACCTTGTGCATAATATCTCATTCATTAATTATTTTTAGACTTAAATATCTCTAATAAAATGAAGGATTTTTCTAACCGATGCACAATATGCATAAGGTTGAAGCTCTTAAATACCTATTTTTAATCAACCAAAATGTAAATATTTAAGTGATGTTTTTATTAAAATTAAGTTAATTTTAATTTGGTGTATTCTTCCATTATTACACTTAATTATAGAACTTATTATCCATTCCCAGTTTCCTACTTTTTTTTTTTTTGTTTTTCTTTAGGAGAGAAGAAGCAAATATTAAAGAGAAACCTAACTTTTGGAAAAAAAAAATACACTCCTTAATATTGTCCTTATTATAAGACACTATTTTAAGGAAATTGTGTTCCTTTTTTTAATGTATTTTAGAAAACCTATAAGATTTAATTGCCACCCCCCTCCCCCTCAATCATCATTAATAAGATTTTTTTTTATTATGAAACTACTAAATACTAATGTTGTGTTTGGTAAAGTGAAATGATATAGAATGAAAAAAAATTAAGATAAAAAAATTATAATAGAACGTAAAATATGAATTTTATCTCATTGTACTATTTATTTTGCTTTTTTTTTATTTCACTTTTCGATTCTACCTAGCGATAGATCCAAACATTTTATATAGTGGGGGCATTTGAATTGTCAAAATTAAATTTTGAGATTCGAGAGAAAGAATATTTTCACCAAAAAGATATTATATTATTAAATGAGAACATGCACATATAATTTAATTTATACAAATAAAAGTCAATAAATTTTGCATCTTTTTTTAATGTCCTTAGGGCAAATAGTTAGTCAAGAGAAAACTCATGTTTTCTTCTTTGAAAATGTTAAGTGACAACATTAAGAGCGGATATCAAGTGCCTTAGGATTTGAGAAAAGTAGTAATCTAGGAAAATATCTAGGATCCCATTGCATCACAATCGTGTTTTCAAGCAGTCGTTTCAATTTCTAATTGATAAAATTCAACAACACATGAGTAATTGAAAACGAAACATCATTTCCTTTGCAGGCCGTCTTACTTTGGTCAAGTCAATAGTTCAAGCTTTGCCTACATATATTATCCAAACAAATCTCTTGCCAATATCTGTATGTAATGTAATTGATAAAAAGTGTTGAGATTTCCTTTGGAGTGACACTGGTAACTCTAGGAAAGTTCAGTGGCTTGCCTGGCGAAATCTGTGCAGACCAAAGCAAGGGGGTGGTCTTAGCCTCGGGATGACAAAGATTGCAAATAAAGCCTTTTTCATGAAATCAAGCTAACACTTGCTAACCAAAAGGAACACATTGTGGGAGCATCTTATTCGATCCAAATACAAGTGCGATGATGAGTTGTTCAAACCAAAAGTTGATGCCACAAGAAAAGGGAACAAATTTCTAGAAAGGAATTACAACTTCTTGGTCAAAATTTGTACAAATTTAGTCTAGAAAATGGAGAATGACAAACAAATAGACTTCTGACACGATAATTACGTCTCTGGACAAGGGCCACTTGCGAATTGGTGTTCTGACATCAATAGGATCCAAGATGAACTCAAATCATATTTCTTTCTGGCATGCGATGGCTCCTGGAATGTTTGAATATTGGAAGGTTTCCTACTAGTTGAGGTAATAAGAGATATTTGACAGATAGAACCAACGAGAGGGGACAAGGAGGATAACCTGCCATGTTAGGGAAGACAGTCTGACGATAGCTTCTTCATTTTAACTGCTTATGACGGTATCCTTGTCCAAGACCATAATCAAGAGAGACCCATTTTTAAAAAAAACTATGGAAGTGGGAAGAGCTAGAACGAATTTGACTCTTTTTGTGGAAGGTGGCCAAGGACATATTACCCACAAACAAATTGAAACATGGTTGACATATGGTACTTATTGTTTTCACTTAAAAAGTAAACACATTATTGAAGCCTGAGTTTAAGCAGTGTTTGCAGGACTTAATGGATTCAGGTTTGGTTCAATTTGGTCATTTTCAAATAGGCCAAGATGTGTTAATGGCTAGTTAGAAGAAAAGCAAGTTGATGCTGCTCCAAAGCCATTGATAATTCACTTTGTGAGAAACGCTTCACAGATTCCTAAACCCTTGGTTGTGGAAGTGCCAACCCCCTTTCCTTACAATGATTCTGAAGCAATTCCGTGGAAATATGGTGCAGAAGTGCAAGCAACCATTGGCACGAGTAAGGAACAAAAGATAGATTATGGCATTAAAGGAACTGCTGTTACAAATATTGTTGGGGGAGTTGGAATGACTTGTAGTGGTAGAATCTATACCCCTTAGAAATTTGGAAGCAAATATCCAATAAAGGACATTAAAAGGAAAGAAAAGGAATTCGTTGAAGTAGAGGTTACGGTAGAAAGGAAGGTCATTGACAATTAAGTAACCAATGAAAAGAAGAAGGAAATATTAGATGATGATGCTTCAGAATTTCTCAAATTCATTAGACAAAGTGAATACATACTTATTGATTAGTTGAATCGTACCCTAACAAGAGTGTCTCTCTTGATGTTATTGATGAACTCAAAGAGTCACAAGAAATAATTGATAAAGATTCTCAATGAAGCACATGTGGCTCATGATATTACGTTAGACAAGTTTGGAGGTATAATTGGAAATATCACTGCTAACAACTACCTCACCTTTACAGATGATGAAAGACCAAGTGATGGAAAAGGGCATAATAAGGCTTTACCCATCTCAATGAAATGCATGGATCATGTCATAGCTAGTGTGTTGATTGAAAATGGATCCTCTTCGAATGTGACACCAAAGTTAACTTTGGATCGGCTACTTTATGATGGGACGCACATGAAGTCGAGTTCTATGATTGTAAGGGCTTTTGATGGATCTCGCAGAGAACTAATGGGAGAGATTGAATTCCTATCCAAATTGGTTCTTTTAGACCCATGTACCACAACACCTGAAACACAAAACAAAATAGAAATAGATGTTTACTATCCTTCGCATGCTCCCTACATAAAACACAAGAATGTACATTTGATTGGAATGCCACACCTCTACATCTTTCTATTCACTGCCATTGTGATTCCAAGGTAATTGAAAGGAATCGCAAGAGTTTCACAGTTAAGATAGTTGCCTAGCTTCTCTATCGGTCTTGACCATTAACAAATGAAGCAACTTAATTAACTTATGGAAAAAGAAAAGGAAATTATGTTATACATGAACTTTTTGAAATTTTTTGTTGACCAGTCAAAATAAACAAATATTTTTTTCATCCAACATTTTAAACTTTTCATTTAATTTAGCTATTAAAAAGTAATGTGTCACTATATTTATTAATTAAAATTTTGACAATTTTTATTATATTCTATAACAACTTTTAACCACCAAAAATTAAAAAAAAAACAAAACTATTATCTTCTTTCCCTTCGCCCCTTGTGTTTCCCACCTATGTGTTCCCATCTCGCATCCGTATATGGGCCCCACTCACCATCCACCTCCACCCTTGCCGCCTAGTATCCCCTTCTGTCCTTTCTCGCTCTAGTAAATATAAAATACATTTCTAAATATAATTGTGTTGTATCACTTTAAATTTAAAAATGAATGGAATATCAATAATTTTGTCAAGAAAAGGTTACTCATAAAGATTGATTAAATTTTAAATTGATTGAAATGAATGACAATATTTTATTTTAAAATAACATAAATACGTTAGGTTTATTATAAAATTAAGATTATAATTTCTTTGCACAGGCAAATCTCAATAGTTAATATGTTAGAAGAGAAATTCAAACTAGTAATTTTTTTCTTTTCAAGCTTCTTTTCTGACATTACTACTAAACTAATATTATAATCTCAAATTAAGATTATAATTATACTAACCAATAATTAATTAATTAATGACAGCTAAAAGATGAAAGAAAAAAAGGAGGGAAAAAATTCAAACAATTTACATGTGTCTTATCAGTTACAATTAGCAACCCGGTTTTATATACGATTTTATAATTACTTTTTACTTTGTTTGGAATATAAAGCCCTCAATATAACAACAATTTAGTATATTATCAAACCTTAAAAGGCTTATGTTAGCTCTTACATCACATTATATTTCTTCCACTGCATGATTTTATTATTCTGTATACACAACACACAGATTCATAAAATTCTATGTAGTTCTCAAGAAATAAAAAATTCTTGTGTGTAGTTTACGAATTTCCATGAAATCATCATCACCATATACCTACTCTATATATGAAACTCCTTCAATCTTATCAAAGTCACCAACCTTTTCATTGTTACTCTCACAAGTGAACATCAATTGTTGTGATCTTCATGGAGAAGCCAACCCATGTTGTAATAGTTCCTAGTCCTTGGTTCAGCATTCAAGCTTCAATTGTCGAATTTTCCAAAGGGCTCATTCAACACTCTAAAGAGTTACATGTTACATGCCTCATTCCAACATTTGGGTCTCCCTCTAATGCCACCAAAGCACTCCTTCAAACTCTCCCTTCAAGAATTCATTACATTTTTCTTCCCTCTATCCACCACCATGACCTTCCACAAGACACTAAAAAACCACTCCAAGTGCCACCTATTTTGTTCGGGTAAAGGGTCAATATTATTGAGCTATTGTCATAATTTTTATGTATTAAAAATTTTATACGTACTAATACACTGGGTTATCGATCTAATTTCATTGTTTTCTATTAGAAAGAGAAATGTTAGTCCCATCTCTCACTCTCTGAGATATTCTTTATTGTATACAATTCATTTCAGCAAATTACCTATTTAAAAAAATGTTTAGTAATGTTTGGTTGAGTTAGACTTAGCCTTGAGGATGGAATCTATCTTTATTTGACTAAGTCACTATATATTTCTTTAGCTTGTTTAAATATTAAGAATTTAAGATTAAATATTAAGCATGAATATATATAGTTGTAAGATTAAATTTATCTTCATATGAAAATATAGTTTACTCTTTTAGAAAATTAATATAGTTGTCCTGCAAGAAAAAAGTAAGTTTTAAAATAATCATTAATCCTTTAACTTTTCAATACATATCATTGTTTTTTCCCCCTAGTATCACATTAACAAAGGACAACAAAATTTATAGATTAATCATGTGAATTATTTTTCATATTTTTATTTGAATAGAAAAAAATAGAACGAAAAATATTATGAGAAGAATAAAATAGTATATATATGTTTCTTTTTATGGGGACTGATAGAGAAACTCTCTAAAATCTTCTATTTTTATGTTTAGACAAAATAGAAAAACAGTAATGAGGATTTGTTTACAATTTAAAAATCATTTCCTTTTCAAACATTTTTAAAATCAACTAAGTAATTATAATAAAAACTATATATAAGTGTATTTTAAATTATATAAAAAAATTATAATATTTTTACTAAAATTAATTATATTTAACAATTTTATTTTTTAAAAATAGAAAATATCAAATAAAAATAACTATGTTTTTTAATATTAAAATTTTAAAATGAAAATTATTATAAAAAATATTTTCACAAACCAAATAATATTCCTCCAAATAAGTAAAGCATACCGATGCAATCATCATTTTGAAGTGTTCGTTCATCACAGGCTCACAGTGACTGGTTCTCTGCCTTATATCCGCGAAGCTTTGCAGTCATTGAGTTCAAGCTCAAGGGTGGTTGCAATGGTTGTTGATCAATTTTCAAGTGAGGCACTTATTTGTGCAAAGGAGCTTAACATGTTGTCCTTCATTTACTTCCCAATGTCAGCTACCTCAATTTGACAAACTTTGATCAAACACTTTCCAATGACTTCAAAGACCCAACACAACCAATTGAAATCCCTGATTGTAGTGTGCCAATTCGTGGTAGAGACCTACCAAAACCTTTTCAGGATCGAACTAGCCCAGTGTACAAATTCTTTGTTGAAACAAGCAGAAAGCTCCATGTAGCTGATGGAATATTGGTTAACAGCTTTGAAGTCATTGAAGCATGGTCTATAAGAGCATTGAGATAGGAAGCAAGTGGGTACCCTAGTGTTTATGCAGTTGGACCTGTTATGCAAAGTGGATTAGATAGTGAGAGTGAAACAACAAAAGGTTTTGAGTGTTTAAGGTGGTTGGACACTCGCGTACCTAATTCTGTTCTTTATGTTAGCTTTGGAAGTGGAGGGAAACTCTCACAAGACCAAATGAATGAGCTAGCTTTGGGGTTGGAGCTAAGTGGTAAAAAATTCATGTGGTTGTGAGAGCACCAAGTGAATCATCAAATTCTAGTGCTCATCTTAGTTTTGAAAATGAAGACCCTTTGGAGTTTTTACCACATGGGTTCATTGAGAGGACCAAGGAACAAGGTTTGGTGGTTCCTTCATGGGCACCTCAAGTTGAAGTTCTTGGTCATGAGGTCTCATTGTGGATGGAACTCTACCCTTGAGAGTATTGTAAATGGGGTGCCTCTTATTGCTTGGCGTCTTTTGGTGAGCAGGGAATGAATGCAGCTATGTTAACTAATGGCCTGAAATTGGCACTAGGCCAAAGGAAAACGAAAAGGGTTTGGTGGAAAGAGAAGTTGCTAAGATTATAAAAAGACTAATGGAGGATCCTGAAGGAAGGGAAATTGGTGAAAGAATGCAAAATTTGAAACAAGTTTCTGCTGAAACCATGCAAGAAGGGTTATCTACAAAAACTCTAATTGAGTTATCAGTTTATTTGGTGGCCAAGTAATTAATTAGCAACATGAATGAGCTCAAATTGTAGATGTTTTGTCCATTACCAGCTTTTTCTTAGCTTATCTATAGATTTTTTGTTGCAACAGATAGAAGTTGAAAATATTGTTAGGGGTTTATAACCATAAATACTCACCTACTTAGTTCAACCAACTTTAGCTTTGAGCTAGACACCTTTGTTAGCTTATCTGTATATGTTTAATGATAAATGAGTACTAGGTTGTTTTTTTATTATTATTATTATTATTATGATTTACTTTCTTTGTAGATAAATAAGTGCTAGGTTTATGTTGTTTTAGGTAGGTAGTACTTGGAAAACTATTAGTTCATATAGCTATTGGACATAGAGTGGGAAGGAGACGTTGGTGATATCTACAGTATATAATGTTTTTCTCAAATATAAAAATAAAGAAAATAAATAAATATTAAGGAAATGTTTCGATATTAAAAATTGGGTTTAAAAACAACTGAAAAATGTAGACGATGAAACAAGTAATATTTGAGGCCAGAATAGCAAAATGTCGATTGAACCAAATCCAATTTAATTTTAATATAATTTTATACTTCTAATAAGCAAATTAATTTTTTATGCTAATATTTCTTTTAGTATCATATCAATTCAGGAAAAAAAAAAATAAAAATCACTGGCATCTAATTAATGTTCACTAAAACTGCCTATAAAAAAAATGTTCACTAAAACTTAAATTTGTTTAATTCATTCATGCTTTAAAAACTTTTTAAATAATGTATGAACAAAATATTGATTTGATATGTATACAAATAAATCAAAGTTAAAACAATTTTTCACAAGAACAAAAATAATTAATATGTTTTACTATATTTGTAATCACATTGTAATCTTTTATCAAAATATTTTTTATGGATGATAATATTTATGAAATTTAGTTTTTATATTATTTTAATTCTATCTTTTTATTTAATTCAAACCAAATGTACATTAATTTTTCGTAAAACTCTTTAAATGAGTAATGATTTTTTCAAATAATTTATAAATTTTGTGAAAAAATAGAAATTCAACCGAGACCTAGGGTGAAAGCCTTAATTATCCTTACCTCATACACGGTCTTGATCAGCAGAATAATGATATATAAAACATTATTTGTCACAAATCACAAGCATCTTTTAACATGGATCCTTGTTTTCATCACACCTTATCACCAAGGTCTCTTTCTCAGTCTCTGGTGTAATATTAGGAGTAAGTCTTAACCAAACAGCATAAATCCTAGCACTAGTTTATCAGTAGGAATACACAAGCTCAGGAAATAAAAACGAAAACAAATTGTACATAAAGTCTACAATTTGAGCTCATTCATACTCCTAATTGACTACTTGCTCAACAAATAAACTGATAACTGAATCAGAGTTTTTGTAGATGACCCTTCTTCTTGCATGGTTTCAGCAGCAACATTTTTCAAATTTTGCATTCTTTCACCAATCTCCCTTCCTTCTTGATCCTCCATTAGTCTTTTTATAACCTTAGCAACTTCCTTTCTCTCCACCAAACCCTTTTCATTTTCCTTTGGCCTTAGTGCCACTTTTAGGCCATCAGTTAACATAGCTGCATTCATTCCTTGCTCAGCAAACAGTGGCCAAGCAATAAGAGGCACCCCATTCACAATACTCTCAAGGGTAGAGTTCCATCCACAATGAGATAAAAACCCACCAATTGCCTCATGACCAAGAACTTCAACTTGTGGTGCCCATGATGGAACCACCAAACCCTGTTCCTTGGTCCTCTCAATGAACCCATCTGGTAAAAACTCCAAAGGGTCTTTATCCTCAAAACTAAGGTAAACAGAATCTGATGATTCAGTTGGTGCTCTCACAACCCACAAGAATTTTTTACCACTTAGTTCCAACCCCAAAGCTAGCTCATTCATTTGGTCTTGTGAGAGTTTCCCCCCACTTCCAAAGCTAACATAAAGAACAGAATTAGGTACTTGAGTGTTCAACCACCTTAAACACTCAAACCCTTTTGTTGTTTTACTTTCACTATCTAATCTACTTTGTATAACAGGTCCAACTGCATAAACACTGGGGTACGCACTTCCCTCCTCTCTCAATGCTCTTATAGCTCCTGATTCAATGCCTTCAAAGCTGTTAACCAATATTCCATCTGCCACATGGAGCTTTCTGCTTCGTTCAAGAAAGAATGCATACATTTGGCTGGTTCGATCCTGAAAAGGTTTTGGTATGTCTCTGACCCGGATTGGCACACAACCTGGGATCTCAATGTGTTGTGTTAAGTCTCTGGACTCATTGAAAAGTGTTTGATTTTGATCAAACTTTGGCAAATTGAGGGAGAGAGATAGTGTCATAGCTGAAGTTGGGAAGTAAATGAAGGACAACATGTTGAGCTCCTTTGCACAAATAAGTGCCTCACTTGAAAATTGATCAACAACCATAGCAACCAATCTCGAGCTTGAACTCAATGATTGCAAAGCTTTGCAGATATATGGCATAGAGCAAGCCACTGTGAGCCTGTGACAAATAAAATCCTTCAAAATGGTGTTGTATCGGTATTCCTAGAGAATTTTTATCTTTCTGATAAAAGACAAGTCATTAAAAAACAGACATATGCCATGAGCAAGTCGTTTAGTTAGAGAATCAAATTCAATCATACATCTACATTATTGTTCACAAACATTGTTTTTCATTATCACCCCGGTAGGTCTATGTTTACCCTACAATCAATTAACAACTACTAGACTATTGAATATTGAGTAATTACATGCATTCATTCTTGGCCTTCAACAGCTAAATAAAGGGCAATTACAGCTGCCACCTGTGAACAGGTGGCAGATTAGTACAATAACAAACTCACAACAGTTAATAAAAGGCTGGAAATAACATTTAATTTTTAAAGTTTATAGCATGATGCCTTCACTACCAGTCCTAACACACCCACTTTTATTTTTTTTTATTGGCAAAAAATATATTAATAATAAACACAAAATATATTTTCCATAAGCACAATGGAAATAGAATAAACAAAGAAAACCCAATAGGGACAATAGGATCCAATAGCTTAGTTCTTCAAACACAGGATGATTCAAAATTATTCCACATACAAGTGCAGTGTAAACTTACCTGTCTTACACAACTTCCATAACTTAATTGCGTAGCTTAGACAATTTAGATCAAATATTATGGTTGTCGAATACATTGTGACTTCCAGATGTATCGCAGTCTGGTAAATTATATAAAAGATCACGAATACTTTCCAGCAGCATCGATAAACCCCACCACTAGCAAAGTTGTACCAATAATCTGACACACACTACACAAGTTTTCACCTCTTGTTGGAGAGCCCATATTTTTAGTAAGATTTTTCCTTTTAACCATGTTATCTTTGTACAATTTTTTTTCTACACACGTGACTCGTACTCGAGATCTTGGTTACAGAAACCGAGTCAATGCAGGGATTTCAACACCCTTTCCCTTTTTAATTAGTAGATCACCTTACAACTTTCTTTAACTCGGTTGATTATTATTAAATTTACAAGAAAATTATAGCAAAACCTGATGAAGTTTCACGTAATTATTCTATTTTTTTCAACCATTATTTTAACTTTTGATAAGGTGTTAGTAATGTAATATAATTATGTATAATTTGATAAAAGTTTGTTATGGTGTTAAAAAAAATGATGGCAATATCTCAAATGGATACTTACCCGAACAAGACAGGTGCCACTTGAACTGGTTTTGGAGTTCCTTGAGGAAGGTCATCATAGTGGACAGGGGGAAGAAAAGTGGAGTGAACTCTTGAAGGGAGAGTTTGAAGGAGTGCTTTGGTGGCATCAGAGGGAGACTCAAATGTTGGAATTAGACATGTGACGTGTAAGTCTTCAGAGTGTTGAATGAGGCGTTTGGAAAATTCTATAAACGAAGTTTGAATGCTGAACCAAGGACTAGGAACTATTACAACTTGGGTTGGTTTCTCCATGGAGATCACAACAATTGATGTTCACTTGTGAGACTCAGCAATGAAAAGTTTGGTGACTCTGATAAGATTGAAGGAGTTTTATATGGCAATAGTGGGGCACTATGTTTAGCTTGGGATTGGAAAGTGATAAATATATAATATGAGAAGAGTCATGGGAAAAATAGTGATAAACTTTCTACTTTTGTTTTCGGAAATTCTTTTTCAAAAGCTTATTAGAATTGATGGAAAATCATTCATTCAAGATATATGATTATTTAGGGCTAAGTAAATGAGTGACTTTTTAATAAATTTTAGGGTAAATTATGTTTTTCATATATGAACTTTTTGGTATATACACTTTTTGTTTATCGGTATATGAACATTTTTCTGTTTAATATTTTACTTTTCCATTTATTTTAGTTATTAAGTGATGACCTCATAAAAAAATAATTAATAAAATAAGGCTAAACTTTGTTTTTGTTACATGAACTTTTTCAAATTTATAACTTTGGTATAAAAAACTTTTTGTTGACAATCAAGATATGCAAACATTTTTTTTCCATCCAACATTTTATTTTTTCTGCTTGATGTGTTACTCTATTTATTATTATTTTTTAATTGAAAATTTTAATAATTTTTATTACATTTTGTAGCAACTTTTAGTAGTTATAAATTAAAAAAAAAATTACTATTCATTTTCTTTTCTCCACTCTCTGTTCTCCTTCCCCTACCTCCAATCTCACCTCATATAAAACCCCCTCTCGCCTCCCTTGTCTATGGTACACCTTCCCCCTTTCGGTCTGGTGCCCCTCTCCCTCCGTCTCCTCACTTCTGTTTTATAATATTTTTTAGATAATAAATGAGATTGCATTTCTCAATTTAAATTTTTATTTCATAATATTTTTTAAACACAACGTTACTTTTTAAGTTAATTTTAACACATAGGTTTTGAATATTACTATGGGAATATCTTTTTTTCCAAATGTTTTAAACCAAAAAAATATTTATATACCTTCACTTCACTGGTTAACAAAAATTTTGTATAACAAAACTATAAATTTGAGAAAATTCTTTATAAAAGACATAGTTTATCCATAAAATAATAATAAATAAAGTAACATGACATTAGGTAACAGCTAAAATAAACGGAAAGATTAAAATATTGAACAAAAAAAATATTTATATAACTTGACTAGTAAACAAAAAATTTATACACCAAAATTATAAATTTTAAAAAAATTCATATACAAAAAACATAATTTACTCTAAATTTTAATTTAGAAAAAAAAAATTAGAAAGAATTTTCTTAATACTCATGTATATGCATTAAGTGCGTGTACATAAAACAAAATTAATTTTTATTATAAAAACAAGTTCTGCTATAAAGTTTTAATCTAATATAAGAATTCCTTTAAATTATTTTAATCTAAAATAAATTCTCAATCTAATATTAATTCTACGTAAAATAAAATATGCTAAAATTTATTTAAAATTAATTGTCGAATGTGAAATCAGGTACGTGCTAAAAAAATTGTGATGATGTCTTGAAAATACATAAACTACGTACAGAATCAGTGTGTGGTGTACACAGAATAATAAAGTCATGCTGTGGGTAAAATATGATGTGACGTAAGAGCTGACATAAGCATTTTAAGTTTTGATTAAAAAATAAGTAAAAATAATTATGTAAAGTATTATATATTATATATAATATTAATCTTCATTATTAAACAATAAAAGTATAATGTAGACAATCATGTGTTTTTCTTTTTTTATTTTATGCACTTTGGGACTAAAATTAATTGGGCCAGCGTTGGGTCATGGAGGGTCGAACAAAATTGGGTTTGGAACATTCCAAATCTAGAATTTTTACTAATCTCACCTGATATACTACTTTTTCTATCTCCTATTTTTAAAAAAAAAAATATTATTTTTTTCTATCTCCTATTTTACTAATATCACCTGATATATTAATTTTTATATCTCCTGTTTATGTAGGTAGGATTTGAATCAACCATTTCTCCTGTTTTTTCATTTTTTCTTGACTTTTAACTATTAGGTCGTTTTATACCTCCAAAGGTGAAAAATTAGAGTTTAATTAGTTTAATTTTATTTCTTAGTTTTTGAAAAAAAATTTAAAAAATAGTTTCTAAGAATTTTTAAAAACTTGTTTAATAAATATCGTTTAAAAATTGTTTTGCATATATGAAAACGGGGAAAATTGTTCATCTTTATAGAAATATTATTAATGAAAAGTAAAAACAATTTTTTATTGTTATATTTAAGTTTTCAAAATAAAAATAAAAAATTGAAAAATAAATTCTTTTATAGTTGTTTCTATTTTTTTAGTTTTAATAAATAAAAACCAAAATTATTTTTTCAAACAAGTTTTTGTAATTTTTAAATACTAAAATACTAAAAACAGTTTTGTAAAACTCTAATTAAATAATTACTTAATTTTAATCACTATATTCACTCTTTCCTTTCAAGTTCTCCCTTCCCTTCTTTTCACCCTCAAATCTCTCTTCTTCAATTCCATTCTGGTAATATTCTCAATCAATCTCGTGGTGACAAACAACTCTCTTTTTTACTACTTGTTGTCTTCACTATAAATTACTTGTCAAAATGTTCAATAAAAGTGTACTTCCATTTAGTATCTAAAACAAGATATATTTAGTTATTATGTTCCATATATATCCAGTTTTAGAAACTTCAGATAGATGCATTTCCATTATGTGTACATACACAATGAAAATGTTTTTTTTTTTTGTTATATACCTATTTTTAAATTTTATTTATTTAAATTATGTCAAATGGATGGTGGCAGTTTGTATTCTTAATTAAGTTGTATAATATCAATTCCTAATTATGTCAGTTTGGAGTATAGAATAATATTCAGCTTGTACTGTCTAAGATTCACAAAGGGATTTAGTCATTTTTTCCTGATAATTTATACCAACACCATGGTAACAAAAAAGAATTATGCTTAAATTTTAATTTATTTAAATAATGCTTAAATAAGGGGGAAGAACAAAAATAAAAGAATGGAGTTGGGTGAGAGAGAAGGGGGAACATTGAATGAGTGGTGGAAAGAAGAAGATAAGTGAAATAAAATATCAACCGACTCACTGTTATTTTTTCATGAAAATTTAGAGTTTGATTAATTTGGTTTTGTTTTAATTTTTGAATTTTTTTAAAAATTACTTTTGGAAAGAAAAAAAAATTTAGTAAGTATTATTTAAAAATTGTTTTGAAGATATGAAAATGAAAAAAAAAACTTATTTATATTTACTGAAATTTCATTAATAAAAAATAAAAAACAACTTATTCTTATTAATTTTAAATTTTCAAAACGAAAAATAAAAAATTGAAAACAAAATATTTATAATTATTCTTGTACTGTAGTTTTTAAAAACTAAATGATCATATATGTTTTCAGAAACTGTTTTAAGAAAACAGTAACCTAAAAAGTTTTTAAATACTAAAAATAGTTTTATAAAATTGTTGTCAAATAAACACTTAACGTTTAAAATTGACTTTTTAATTGAATAATTTTACATTATCTTCTCACTTAAATAAATTATTTATTTTTATAGTTTACACATATTATAAAGTTTAATTAGTATACACTATCAGTATAAAGATTTTTTACACTAACATTCAATCACAACCCTTCATTATTGTAAATTTTTGGACTTTACTTGTTACTATTTTAAAAGTTACATAAATAAAAAGTCATGATTGAATGACTTTTACACTGATAGTATATATCAATTAAACTATATATTATATCTTTTACCAATATATAATATAATGTGTTGGGATGAATTTTTTATTTATCTATAAAAATTAGTATAAAAAAATTCACTTAATTCACGAAAATAAACATTTTACCTAATGTCACATTAACATATATATTATTATGATTTTTTTTAAAGTAGCGCATAAATTATTATGGTAAAAATATATATTTTATGAAAATATGAAGATAAAAAAAATAACACATTATATTATATATAATACGTTAAAATCCAAATAAAAAACTTAAATTGTTAATTCCGTGTAAGTTGTAACGTATAGTTCAAAATCTAGTAAGAAAATAACATTAAAGAAAGAAGAATTGATACAAAACATTAATAAAAACTTTTAACTTATTAATTTAAAAGTTACTTTCAGCTAAGCTGAAAATAAATCTTTAAAAAAATATATAAATTTTTTGTTATATTTCTTTTCTAGCTTCAAAGTTCGTTTTAAATTAAAAGTTGTTGATAATTGTTTTGTTTTTTAATAAAAAAATATATTTAAAAATAAATATTTATTTTGTAAAAAAAAATCTTAAAGTGTACATTATAAATATTATTTTACCTAACTTCTATTTAAAAGTAACTTTAAACAAAAACACATAAATAGATAAATAAATAGATTGATTGGTACTTGAATATAAGTAAAATGAAAAGAAACTTTTAGGAAGCAAGACTGTTTAATTTTTTTATATCTATTTAAAATCTAAAATTTAATGAATACTTTTAAATGTAGAAATATAAATTAAATTATTGATATAAATTCACTAATAATTACACATTAATATTAGAGTTGAGTCATATTATTTATTTATTTATTTTAAAATATTTTATATTCTTCTTGGTCAACTTTAACAAATTAGATATGGGATTCAAAAAACAAAAGAGAAAGTGGGAAGGGTAGATATCAGAGACAAACTCTACATGTGGATGTATTCCATATCCTTTCCGACTTTGATAAGTAATATATACTTTTTATGAGAATGGATAATATCAGATGGACAAGAATGGATATATAACTATATTTGTACCTGCAAACTTTTATAATTTTTTTATCATAATATTAAAATTTTATTGTTATAATTTTTAAAAATATAAATCAATTAGTTTAATAGTTTGATGTATGAGAAAGGTAGTTTAATAGCTAAATAATTGTAATTACAATAGAACAACAATCTTAAACTTTTACATTTTATAAAAATATAATTTAATCTTAATTTTTTTATCAATTTATTTGTGTTTCATAACTTTTATAGCTATCTAAATTAAAATATAATTATTAATTTAATATATAATTTAGCTTAAAATATATAAATAAATTAAAATTATAAAAAATATAACAAATTAACTGCAAGTAACCACCACTTACCCAACTCACGCTCTCATCACTTTCATTATATTCAACTCCATGATCTATCTATGTGATCTCACTCATTCCCATTATTCTTCTCTTACCCTTTACATTTTCATTTCCAATCTAATCCATTATTCGCTTAACGAAAGTTCAAATGTCAGGTTTTCATTTTGATTTTTAGTTTTTAAAAATAATTTGCAAAAACTATTTTCTACAAGAAGAAAAAACTTGTTTGGTAAGTATTTTTTAAAAATTATTTTGAAAATATAAAATAAAAATATTTGTACATTTTATGAAAATATCATTAATAAAAAAAGGTATATTATTCTCATATTTTAATTTTTTTTTAAAAAAAAAAAACTACTTTTAATTGTTACGTTTGTCGAAAGATATTGAGCGTTTAACCAAAACCATATTGGAAGTTTTAGCCAAAACAACATTTATTTTGATGGATCCTTCTTTTGTGATTAGAATAAAAATTTCGAATTCAATTACATTTCTTTCTTCTTCTTCCTATTGGACGTTGCTTCCTTCTATTGACCAATACCTCTACAAATTTCTGTTAGTCTTCCCTTTCCCTTTCCTATTAATTCCATATTTGTTAGATTAAATTGGAGTGGGTAAATGGACCGTCTTGCCGTTTAACTTCCATATACAAAATCTATATTTTAAACATATCATGTAAATTTAATCTATAAAAATAAATGAAATTTTTAAAACTTTATATCCGACTTCAGATTTAATAGATCAGTCCCCACTTCACAACAAAAAATTATAACATTAATTCAAATGATAAAATTTTCCATTTAAATAGATTATGCATAAAATTTATGAATTCACATACTTAGTCCATAAAATCCACAAATTTTATAAACTAGACTTAAATTTTTCTTACAATTATATTTCTTAAAAAAAAAATTTAAAATCTTGAATTCGTATACTACCCTCTTGTAAGAGTAGGTCATATCCATTATAAAGTATTTAAAAAATAATAATAATGTGATATTTAAACACTTTCTAATATTAGACACTAAAATTAAAAATTTAAATCTTAAGTATTCTACTCCTCTCGTTTATTCAATGCATGCCACGACAAACAACGGAAAACTGCCAAAAGGAATTCGTGCCAACTAAATTAAACGAGTTAAACTCATAAAGTAATTTTTTTTTTAGTGTAAATTATAAATGCAATTTATGATGATTAGGTAATTACATATGTATTTTTTCTTTTGTAAATTACGATTTCAATTATATTTATTTTTCAGATGTTATTAGTTAATAAATTTAATAAAAATATTTTAATTATAAATTTATAAAAATTACAACATGCCATTCTTTTAAGTTATTCTTATTTGGGGGAGGGTTACATTTATGATAAAAAGTGACAATAGAGTCTCCTTTGAAAAGAAACCCACTTAGTACATGAACATCCTTATGTTTTCAAAAATAGCATACAAACACCTGTATGTTTTTAAAATATGACAATTTTACCCCTTTATTTTTTAAAAATGTTACTTGCACTCCTTATGTTTTAAAAAGGTTTACACTTAAAACTCTTTACTTGATATCCAACTCAATCAAATGTTCATTAAGATTATTGTATAGAAATCACTTAAAATGCTTAATAAGTTAGGAAAATTAAAACAATTAGATGATACTTAATTATTGATGTAAAAAGTTCCACAAAAATACATGTTATGAAGCTAAAACTCAACATGGAAGAAAAATATGTGAACTCGAAACCTATGCACGAAAATCCTGAACAGGATTTCATTCAATATCACGTGACGGAGTTTATTAGCAAAGGTAACACCTAATAAGCCAGGAGGGGTGTCACTAATATGTTATTATAAATTATAGGAATTTTTTGTTCACTCAAAATAAGGAGGACGTTTACCTCTAATGGTTACAAACCCTACGAAGTGTTGAAGTAATTTCTCTATTTTTTATTTACTAATTTGACTACAGTTAGAATATATTTTGATTTTATATAATATGTTAAATATTAAAACTAAGAAAAACTATATCTTAATTTATAATAATGTTAATTTTAATTATAATTAAAAAACTATTTTAAATGTGTAAAGATACTCTAACCATTCAATTGCAAATAGAGATGCAACGAGGTGAAATGAATATAAAGAAAGTAAGTATAAAATTTTAATCATTATCTATCATTTTGTTGAATATTTTCGAGTTCTAATTGTATCTCCATGGATATCTTGTTTATTATTTTTTATAATTTATATTCAAATTTACTTATAATGTATTAATAAATTATATGTTAATTTATTAATTATTAAATAAATTATATGTTAAGTTATTAATTATATTTTAGTTTTAATTATTTCTAGAGATGTAAATTTATATACAAACATGTAAAATTTTATTTAATATATAATTATATATAAAACACATAACAAAAATAAAAACAAATAAGAAAACAGGACGAAAATTAACAAACTCACATATATCTCCCTCCTTAATTATTTTATGAGGAGGCTGGAACAGAAATGAAACATGAACCAACAACACCAGTTTTCTCTAGGGAGAAGCTGACGGTACGGATGGAAATGAATGTTTTGCATCCATATTCAAAGCTTTGAATTTTTTCATTTATTTAAATTAGGTAACTAATTAAGATGGTAAAGCCATTGAACACTCCGAATGTGGGGCTGGAATAATCAAAGCTAAATTTCTACATGAAAGCGACGTCCAAAACCATTAAATGAGAAACAAATTTGGGTAAACCACATCAACCCCAACAAAGTAGATAAACTTCTTTAAATTTTTATTTTAATATATAAAGTTTTTGTTGACCTCTAACACATATGCAGTTTAATTAGTGCATGTGCACTTACGTCATCGCATCCTACACTTAGAAAGCGATACCTAGCATTCAAGTAAAGAAAACCAAACCAAGTTTTGCTTCTGAAAATTCTTACTCAGTTACTTGGACTATAGAAATTGCATAAAGTAAAGTCCATAATTTTCTATGCTTATAAGAGAACTCTACTTATCATAAACCAAAGCATCAAATTATATCTATTTTGCTATCATTTCCATGGCAAAAACAATTCACATAGCTGTTGTTTCAAGTCCTGGTTTCAGCCACTTGGTTCCTATAATTGAGTTCACTAAGAGACTTGTGGAGCTTCACCCAAATTTTCACGTCACATGCATCCTTCCCTCACTTGATTCAACCCCACAATCCTCCAAAGCCTACCTTAAAACCCTTCCTTCAAACATAGACTCCATTTTTCTCCCTCCAATTAGCAAAGAACAATTACCGCAAGGAGCATACATTGGACTCCTTATTCAACTCACTATTACTCTTTCTTTGCCATCAATACACAAGGTCCTCAAATCCTTGTCCTCTAAGGATCCTTTAACTGCATTGGTGGCAGATGTTTTGCATTTCAAGCATTGGAATTTGCAAAAGAGTTTAACTTATTGTCCTATTTTTACTTTCCTAGTTCAGCTACGGTATTGTCACTTCATTTACACCTTCCAAAGCTTGATGAGGAAATTGCATGTGAGTACAAGGAGTTAACAGAACCTATAAAGTTACCAGGTTGTGTGCCACTATTGGGAATTGATCTTCCAGCTCCTTTACAAAACCGATCAAGTGAAGCTTTCAAGTGTTTTCTTGAACGTGCCAAAGCGATGGTTGTGGCAGATGGGATAATTATCAACACATTCTTGGAATTGGAATCAAGTGCTATAAGAGCATTGGAGGAGTTTGAAAATGGGAAGATCAAATTCTACCCTGTGGGACCCATTACACAAAAAGGGTCAAGCAATGGGAATGAAAAAAATGTAGAGTGTTTAAGATGGTTGGACAAGCAACCACCTTGTTCAGTGTTGTATGTTTCATTTGGAAGTGGTGGAACACTGTCTCAACACCAAATCAATGAGTTGGCTTTGGGTTTGGAGTTGAGTGGTGAAAGGTTCTTGTGGGTTTTGAGAGCACCAAGTAGTTCAGTTAGTGGTTCTTACCTTGAGGCTGAAAAGGAGGACCCTTTGCAATTTTTGCCAAGTGGGTTTTTGGAAAGGACAAGGGAGAAAGGTTTGGTTTTGGCTTCATGGGCACCTCAGGTTCAGGTCCTTAAGCACAAATCAGTTGGGGGTTTTCTAAGCCATTGTGGTTGGAACTCAACTTTGGAGAGTCTGCAAGAGGGGGTGCCTCTAATAACATGGCCACTCTTTGCAGAACAGAGGATGAATGCAGTGATGTTAGTTGATGCACTTAAGGTGGCATTGAGACCAAAATTTAATGAAGATGGCATAGTGGAGAAAGAGGAAATTGCAAAAGTGGTAAAGTGTTTGATGGAAGGGGAAGAAGGTAAAGGAATGCATGAAAGAATGAAGAATTTCAAAGATTCTCCTGCTTATGCATTGAAAGATGGTTCTTCAACACAAACTCTTTCTCAATTGGCTAGTCAATTGGAAAATTTGAGTGGGGTTTAGAAAAATAGCTTCTTTTTTTTCTTAGCTTGTATTATGTAGTTGTGTCTTGTGTATCATTTTTGTTTTAGTTTATTAGTTTTTGTTTGACGGGTTAAATTAGCTAAATCTATTTTCCATCTATATTTTTATTCTTATAGTTCACCTAATTTTTTTCCAGTCAACTTTTGACTTAGCATGCCGTGTGCATAAATAGATGACATTACATTAAGACATCAACAATTAATTTCAGATGTGATTGATTTAAAGGCTGATTGACCAACTGGGTTTATTTTTTAAAAAATTACCAATATGAGTCTTTTTTATAAAATATTATCAGTATGGGTTTATTTTTGTAGTTGACTCAATCAAATCGCAACTCCGAATTGCAATTTTGTTGCCATATCAGCAATGTAATTACGTGGAAGCCAGTGTGGCAAAAATGAGTATGAAACCATAAGTGGGAATTACAGTTTGTAAAATCGCAAGTCAGAGTTACAGGAGTTTAACCGGCCTCCCTTTACCCGACAGTTGCAAAAAAAAATTTCTACTAACATAAAACTGCAAGTCACATCTGCACTTTGAATTAAATATTATTTTTACCATAAACCACAAATACGAACTGCGGTTTATATTAAAATTAAATATTATTTTTATTGAGGGTCCACTTGCATATGCACGAAGTGTATGGAAATTCATAAATTTTTTTTTTCTTACTAGAATTTTTCATTAAGTGAGAGAAGTTTTTTCCACTTGCAGATGCAACAGAAGCCAAACACCAATCTCAGACCCTGTCACATCCTCCCATCAAGTCAACTCAGAACGTACAGAAACTGCAAATTAGAAGATAAAATTAATAATTAGCCTTTTAATAAATAAAAGTGTAGAAACTACCAAAATATTTAGTATCTATTTAAATATTTTATATATTTACGTATTGATAAAAAATATTCTTTAAAGACTTGAAAGATAAAATAAATCACTTTAATAGTTATTATGATAAATTTGTTTATTTTATTTAATTACAAAAAAGACTGTTTTTTACTCTGATTACAAATGTAATTGTCAAAGATAGTTTTCCATTTTATTTACTACAAACTGCAGTTTGCATTTGCGATTTATGGTAAAAATAATATTTAATTTAAATTGCAGATGCTATTTGCGGTTTTATGTGAGTAGAAATAAACCCCAGTCAAACGTAACTCTGACTTGTGGTTTTACAAGCATCGTTTTCTGTGTTTTTTTACCCATTGGACAACAAGGCGGTGCTGGTAAAAAACCAGTCAAACCGCAATTCTCACTTGCGGTTTCATACTCATTTTTGTCACGCTGGCTTCCACGTAATCACGTTACTGACGTGGCAACGAAACCGCAATTCGGAGTTGCGGTTTGACCAAGTCAACTACAAAAACAGACCGATACTGGTAATATTTTATAAAAGAAACTCATATTGGTAATTTTTTTAAAAAATAAACTCACTTGGATCAATCAGCCTTGATTTAAAAGAAAAGGGAGAGGAGAGAGAGAAGAAGAAAGATAAAAAGAAAAAATGGGTGTGCTTAGTGTGATAAAAAAGAAAAGAAATGTTTAAAAATGGTGGAATCCAGCTAAAATACTTTCATCAGTTTGAAGCACAATTTGGGAGAAAGTTGGCACTCATCAATGCATAATGGATTATGCACTACATCCACGGACCCCATTTTCTAATGACAGTACAATTTTTATGAGTTAAATATGTTTTTAGACTTCTACAACAGTGATTTGATTTTAATTTTTTTTTTTAAATTCTTGTTTTCAGTCGTTCATGTTTTGAAAATAAGTGAAGTTTATTTCAATCCTTGTTAATATTTTTATTAATGTTGGTGTTGATGGTTGGTTTTAACAAAATTGAACCAATTAATTTTATTTGGTTAAGTTTGGTTAGAATATTAATTTTTTTTATCCAAACTAAATCAATGATCATTAAATTGGTTTGGTTTGATTTCCTGAAATTTGATAAAAAATTAAAAAAAAATTAACCCAAAATTAATAGATAATATGGTAATTAAATAAATTAAAGAACACAATAGTTTAACATATACTAAATTAAGCTAAAAAAACTAATTAACAATTTTATCCTAAAATACCAAAGTGTTTAACATACACTAAATTAAAAAAATTCACAAGCATAATTACTTAAATGTTTAACTAAATAAAGCCATATATCATTTGATAGTTCATTAAGTAAGTAACAATTAAAAATAATTAAAAAAATATATAAATACATTTGATCAGTTCGGTTTGGGTTTTGTAACATCCTAAACAACTACTACTAATAATAATAATAATAATAATAATAATCACATAACCATTGTATTCATTTTCTTAATTAATGATACTCAAAATATAAAATTTCGCAAACAATATCACATATTACCTATTGAAGAGTTCGTCAAACAACATATGTGGCCTAACGAGAGGTCTAGTTTTGAAGTTCTAGTTAAGTGACCTCGTTCAGCAAGAGGAGCCATTAGACAAAAAATCCCACGAAAAACCTGGCAAAGTGTGTTTTGCACTAGGAAGACATGTTGT
Source organism: Psophocarpus tetragonolobus (assembly GCA_037954015.1). Classification (NCBI taxonomy): domain Eukaryota; kingdom Viridiplantae; phylum Streptophyta; class Magnoliopsida; order Fabales; family Fabaceae; genus Psophocarpus; species Psophocarpus tetragonolobus. The sequence continues at coordinate 21,596,723 of CM075691.1, forward strand.
TAGGCGAGCTAATGAATTGCTTTACAATAGCAAGTTTACGCTGGGAGAGACCTGTCACCCATCGAGACTTGCAGAACCTCTGTTGCATAATACTCTACCATCTCAACTACTTGTAACTCAAATACAGCTAAATTACTATAGATTATCATTCAAAATGCATTGTAGAATGTCTAGTCTCATAATGTATTACATATTCAAGTCTACTATAGTTTTATTATTATACACATATGATTATACATACTCAAAATCTCAAGTTTTATAATTTACTTCACATTATACATATATTCCCAAGTTCATATATCCTATTCTAAACTAGAAGATTATATCAACATAACCGAGCCATGCCCACTTCAATGCTAACGACTCTAGCATCCTTATTGGTAACTACTCCTATGCGAAGAACGATCATCATAGTCATATATAAAACATATAGAAGCAAAGGTAAGCTTAATAACAATCAAGATAATCAGAGATATGTCAACACTACAACTAGACATCCTTTCACCAAAATTCTCAATCAATCAAACATACATCACCGAACATATTATTATGACTCACGTTTTCTGAAAAACAGTAACCGAGTTTAGATACAAAGGTGACCCATTTTGACTACATTTTTCAACTAGTGTTTGATGTCTACTTGATCCAATATAGACAACTAACTAGGTCAATACAATACTCATCTGATACTTCCAACTGATGTTTGACATCCATGGGACCCATTTTGGATATTCGACTAACTCTCAACTGCAGTCTGGCATAAAACTAAGTCAATAAAGACACCTAGTTTCTATCTAAGTACATCCTCTTTGTGTATTCTTGCCTTCATAGGCCTGAACACCAGGATCACAACGATCCAATAGACATCTCTAACTCAATCCACTACACATTGGGCTATCTTAGCTCATCATAACAGCTCACAATACAATTCATCATAATCATCATCCATAAATCACTAATTTTAAAACATGCATCAGTTCAACTATATCATTAACACATTATAAAGATGATATGATTTCAAATCATTAATTTCACAAAGCATACAATTTTACATAACACTCAAATCACAATAAAAAACTCAATCTCTCAAAATCAATTAACTTCAAAACTATCAAATCAAAGTTTTGTAAACTAAAATTAAGGATAAAGCCTCCCTTACCTATTTCTCATTTTAAAAGCTGAATTTAATGAAAAGGAGAATTCTACCATAAGAATCACTCAAAACCTATAAAAAATTCCAAAACCAAAAAGGATTCTAAGAAATTAGGATTTCAAAGAGGATTTCCCTTCAATAGAAACAATTGAACCGAAAACAAACAGAAAAAGACCTAAAGAAATAGGACCAAACTTATCTAATGATCAACACTCAAACTTAGGAGTAATGGAAGAGATCACATCGAGTTCCTTTACCCCAAAAGGCCACATGCAAAGGAAGAAAGATTTGGGCATAGAGAGACATGAGAGAAAGAAAGTAAGGAAGAAAGAGAAAGAGAGAAAGGAAAAGGAGAAAGGAAAAAGGAGTTAAGGTTGTGTTTGGAAATTCTAACTTGCTAACCGTAACCCCTTCTCAAAATTAGTTTTCTAAATATTTCTAATCAAAATATTACACACACACACACATATATATCCCTTCGCACTAAACTAATTCCACTAAATCTGCACAATATATTTAATTTCCAAAAACAAGAAACAATATCAATGCAAATAATACAATTAATTATTCCTTAATTAATTTATCAATCATATCCAAACTTAAATTTAATTTCTCTTACTATTTTTTTCGCACACTTATAATATAATTTTAAAACAATGCCTTACAGGTTTTGAAATCCCAAATCCAAGAATCAGATCGATTAAAATTGAGGTTCCATTGGTTAAGTTCTATTCTAAACCGAACAAGAATAAATTTGAAGTAATTTAATTGATTTGGTTTGGATCATCAGGTTCGTGAGAGTTCAAAACCGATGAACACTCCTATATGAAAGTATGATAGAATAGTTTCATGTATTTGTTTATGCTAAACTCTAGTTTTAATTTCTTCTCTATTCATAACATTTAATAATCTTAGACAAGTTGATAAGCGATTAATGAGTAATTAGGGTGACTTAGTGGTAACAAGCCTTAGTGGTAACAAGCCTTAGTGGTAACAAGCTAAGGAGAAGGTGATGTGAACTCCTTTTGAATAAAAAATTTAGCATCAAACTATAAAATGGAAAAATGAGAAATTGAATGGACACCACAATCAAAGGTTAATTAATAAGTTAAGGAGGATTCACCTCAAAGAATAAGAATTTAAAAGGTTCAACTCAAAAACCTAGAAAGAATACTATCCTTACAGGAGCACAACTACACTCGTCACTTTTGTACACTTCGTTTAGTATTTGAGATCTTGTTAAGCATGATCATGCTAAGTTGGTATGCATGACAGTGGTTGGAAAGCATGGTCATGCTTGTTTTTTACATCTTCCATTTTCAGAATTTGTGTGTTAAGCATGATCGTGTAGAAAAGATTAGTTAATTTGTCTTCCTTTTCAAAATTTGTGTGTCTTGCCCACAAAATTTTTGGGCAAGACAAAATTGTAGGTAATAAAGCTTAGACTTCCCTCTTTTCATTATTTGGTTGGGAATATTTTGATTAAGTGTGACATTGGGGTAGAGAGGATTAGTTAATTCGCCTTCATCATGGATATGAATTATTCGAGTTTTCATTATGGGTTAAATTCATTAAGACTTTTGTAAAGGCCATTTCAATGGCTAACCTCATATCTAGGGGTGTGTATACGGACCGGAGTTCGTGGACCCAGTGAGCCCGTGTAGATTTTGGACTTTTTTTTAAAAAAAATGTAATTATAAGAAAATTTTGAGTTCGGCATGTGAAACTCGTAGATTTTTCTGGCTAAGTTCCCGAGCCTAGCCCGTAACCTGTTTAAGTTTGTTAAAGAATTAAACAATAAGAAGTAACGTTCAACCAAGAAAGAAGTAACATTACTCTGAGAAGTGAGAGTTTCATTTTTGGGCCATTAGTTTTGGACCATTGTAAACTATAACCATAAAACAATAACACACATCCATTTATCCATGAATTGCAAACTAAACTAAGTAAAGTAACCACATGTCCACACCACAACCATATCTATGTTTGAGTGTCATACATTGGGTATAGATGACTTTACAACATCTTAGAGAAATATATGATGAAACAAAGTCTGTATTCTCAAGAAATACAAATAATAGGAAACTTTTATACATAAACAAAGAAAGAGATTCAATAATTCTAAATTAAAAATTTTAGGATTTTTTTATTTAAAATAATTGAAAATATTAAATCCAAAAAATAATTGTGTTTCAATTCTAAAAATTACTGGCTTCTTAAAAGATTTAAAATAAGGAATTTAAATTATATTTTATGTATTTAATTTTAGAGCCAATTATATTTGTTGTTAATTAAATCTTAATCACAGAAATAAATTTTAAAATATTTGTAGTTGTTACGAAAACAACAGCTGTGAAAATAGCCATTAAAATATATGTGTTACAAAATTAGCCATTAAAAAACCTATAATAATTAATTTTATACGTATTTATTATAAGCATTAATGATTATATAAAACAATAATAATTATTGAACTTTTTTAATTAATATAATAATTGATAATTTTATTTTTTTTCAAATTGGATTATAAAATTTGTGATCAAAAGATCTGTGGATGTTTTTTATATGTGATAATGCGTGTCAGAAAGTAATTAGAAAATTTGTTTTGTGACAAAGTATTTGTGATAATGCATGTCAAAACTTTCATTAAATATTTTATTTTTTTTGTGACATTCTTTATGACGAACTCAAATCTTTCTCCAAACCTGTCACTAAATGATTTTGTGCAATTTGTAACATACTTTGTTATGGAACAATTAGAGATGAAAATTATCACAAAATGTTACCACTAAAGTAAAATTATGAATCAGTGATGTCATAGATGACACATTATTTAGTTGGAAAATAATCAGTAACTAAATCCCTGCATTGACTTAAATAAGTGTCAATCACCATCTTATGAATTCATCGCAAAAATTCTCACAGATTGTAAGTGATTAAACTCATTCATAAAACTTCATAACTAATTTTAATTTTTCAAGTAGTAGTGTAACTTTTTATTCTATTTACATTTTATTTTAGTTCTTTTCTTTCCTTTCAAAATGTTCATTTAACTCTTTCATTTTCTTTCCTCACGGTGAAACACTACATTGGGGTTTACTTTCTTTCTTAGTCCTGAAACGTTTTAAAAAATTGGCTTTTAGATCCAAAGTCCTTAAAACTTATTTATGTTAATACTTGGTAATCTTTGTCTATTCTAACAGTTTAAAGCTAAGGTTATTACTTTGTAATCTTTGGATTGAACTTTGCACACTAGTTACAAAATATAGCCAAGTGTACCTAATCATATTGTAGCATAGAAAAAAAAATTTAACTTATTTATTAATTTCTTATTTTCGTATTTTACATTATTCGTTAGCATGTATTTGAAATTGACTTTAATAAAAAACAAATATTGTATAATTATACCGAGATGACCCTTATGTAGGGTCGGACCCCTTAACAAGACCATAAACAACTTGGTAGTAAGTTGGGCACACCTAACATACCAAGAATGACTCGACGGTGAGATGTGGCTTATCCAACGACTACAGTAACAGGAAGGCGTTAACTTCAAGCATAACACCTAAAGTACCCTCTAAGCAGATCTAACCTTCATTGATAGGCCAAAGACCAAACTAAACAATATAAACGACAACCACCTGTGCCACCAAGGACTACCAACTTGGATTCTTAGAGATCACAAAGTCATTAGAAGACATCAACGAAAACCTGAGTACCCAGACATATTTGTGCAAGTACATTTTAGCGCTCACTGTGGAGTCGAGTAATTTTTTACCCACTGGTCCAAGAAGGAAGACTAAGCGAGCAGGATATGATTTTGACGAGAAGCAACACCGAAACCTCTCGCGACCCCTTCTGCCACGAGAGAACCCAACATCATGAACGAGAAAAGGCTTAATGATAGTCGCTTTCTAGCAGATGCAACATGCGTTAGACTGCCTTCAGCATGAGAACTAGGAGTTATGCAACAATGTAAATTAGTCCAAAAGGGATGGTGATCATGGGGCAACATCCTGGGACTGAGGGTCCATTATGCCCTCAGAACCTTAACTGGCACTGAGCCTCTGAAATTGTGTCCTCCACTACCTCAGGAGAGGCTCCCAAGCAAAGGCACTTGTTCACACCCGACATTATAGAGACTCCCATGTCGAACAATTGGAAGCTTCGAACACTAGAATACAATGGAACTACTAACCCTGAGGAGCATTTGGACACCTTTGCTACTTGGGCAGGGCTCTACACATCTGAGGATGTCGTTTGGGCAAAGTATTCCCTAGTTCACTCAAGGGTCAAGCCCTAAGCTAGTTTACACACCTTTCCCCAGGGTTGATATCATATTCGAAAAACTGTCCATCATCATGAAATTCAACAATAATCTTAAGAATGCCTATCAAGAGATTATCCCACGCAATACACAAACAAAAATTGGGTATAAAACAATATCATGTTGCGTGAAGGATAACTAAAACAATGATAGCAACGTTCTTTGATTCCTTTCACCTTCAATTAATGAATCTTAATACACATTCAATGCAAATATGAGTTTTCTTTTATTTTTCAAAGGTTTTTTCTTTCTTGGATTTCAATTTCCTTTCATGAAAACCTAATAACCTTTTTTCGTTTGTTAAAGAGAACTGATTGTAAAAGGGTTTAAAAGTGAGTTAAAACCTAGGGTAATTGATTACCATTCGCAGACACTTAATTACTTGGTAGTTCAATCAAAATAGCCCAAAATAACACCTTCTCTGTGATAATCGATTATCTGAAATTGGTAATTGATTATTTCATAGAGCTTGTAATGAATGATTCAAGTTTTCTCGTAGGGTAATCGCTTACTTAAATAGGGTAATAGATTACTATCTGATAAAACTCAAATTTATGAGTTTTCTGCTTATTCTAACTAAGGTATTTTATTACCAACTTACGTAATTTATTACCCTTGAGGTAAATCAACACTTAACTTAGTAATATTGACACTTTTGCTTTCCAAACAAGCAAACATCATAATGATCTCAATTCAATTATGAAAATGATAACAAACAAGAACTCAAAAACATACTCACACCTATCTAAAACACTCAATACAAGTACCATATCTTTTGAAACATGTTTGGTACCATAAAATGAATTCAAAGAAATAAAAACCAAAACCTACTAACATATCGAGACTTGAAAGAGATCTCCATCAAAGGTTGCATGAAATCTTCTTCAATAATCTCAACAACAAAGCCTAAGCAAAATCAACTAACTTCAGCAAGAAAGACCTAGACTGGATTGCCTTGGAGGGTGAGAAAGAAGCTCCAAGGAGAAGATTTTTCATACCAAATATTCACATTACACACCCTTCAACATTAGCAAGGCAAAGATTCTAGAGTAGGCCCTCATCATAGAGCTAATGCCAATTCCTAAGAGAGTGAAAACTCCCATTGGAACAGAAAAACCAAAGGAATGTTGATACTCCAAAACAAAGGACATTCAATAGAAGAATGTGCAGCCCTGCTAGATAAAATCAAAGACTTATTTAAGGTCAACCACCTTAAAAGTTACATTAGGGGGGCCTCGAAACCCACCTGCAAGTGGAGTGATAGAAGAAGCCCAGACAAATTTAATAGAAGAAGTTTTTATAAAAGCGGAGAAGGCAAGATAATGTAGGAAGAAGTTATAGGAGAGAGGAGAGAAGAAGTCCATAACCATTCCTGGGAACAACCAGTTGAAACTTCCCATTGGACTGCAAACCTAAAGGTCTTAAAAAGGTGATCAACACCATAGTAAGAGGATTTTTTGGGGGAGGTGATACCTCATTTTCCTGTAAGAGGCACTTGCGACAAGTCAGAACAGTTAGTGCAGTGGCTTCTTTCAGTGGTCTTTGAATGTCGGATATCACCTTTACCAATAAACACTTCAAGGCTACTGACCATTTTAAGACGATGGTGATAAGTGTGGATATTATCAATTGTATTGTTAGTACAACATTGGTCGATCAAGGGAGCTCAACCAACATACTTTATTGGAAGACTTTCAAGCAGTTGAAGATTTCGAATAAGGAACTAATGCCTGATGATGAACCCCTAGTCAAATTTTCAAGGGAGAGGGTTATCACCAATAGGTCTAATATATTGTTGTGCATGTAAATACCTCCTACAACATTTTTTTTGGGGTAACCCTTGTTGAATGCACTAAGAGCCTTTGTGTCTACACTTTAGTTGGCCATGAAGTTTCCTTATAGTGACAGGAAGATAGTAACAATCTACACAAATCAACCTATAATCCAGAAAATGCTACATGGTTAATCTCAAGGTCACTCCTTTGGTGGAAGAAGCTAAAACCCAAGTCAACATGATAAACACCAATATGGTGCAACTCGAGGATATTGTAGATTTGGACCCAAGAATGAGCACAGACTCCCACGCCAAGCCAATTGCACCAACAGAGCCCCTCAAGCTCATTCCACCAGTCGAGACAGACAATGAACATTGGTTCCAACCTCTTAGTTACACAAAGTCATGGTCTAAAATGTACAGGAAAACATCAAACTCTTTTCCTAGTTGGCAGTGGATATGTTGAGCATTGACCTTCATTTCCATTACCATAAGCTAGCGGTTAGCTCTTATTCCAAGCCAATAGCCTAGAGGAAAAAGAAGCTGGAAGGAGATAGAAGCAAAACAGTTCAGGAAGAAACTTCAAAGCTATTAAAGGCAGCTTCGTACAAGAGTTTCATTACTTTACGTAGTTACGATGTGAAATTCGAATGGGAAGTGGAGAATGTGTACTAACTATGCAGACATTAACAAAGCATGTCCAAAGGATATGTACCTTTTTCCTATCATGGACATGTTGGTGGATGGTGTAGTAGAAAATCAATTGCTAAGTTTCTTGGATGCATATTCCGAGTATAATCAAATACACATGCAACCTAATGATTAAGGGAAAACCATTTTCATTACTGATGAAGCCAATTTTTGCTATCTGGTGATGCCTTCAACCTTAAGAATGTAGGGGCCACTTACAAGTACCTTATGGACAAAATATTTTGTCCCTTGATTGGTCAATGTTTAGAGGTATATTTAGATGAAATGGTGGTGAATTCCGAGACCCTAGAGGCACATGCAAAGAATTTGAGAGAGGTTTTCTCCATAATCAGGTGGCACAGCATGAGATTGAACCTAAAAAAGTACATCTTCTAGGAGCAAGACGAAAAATTCCTAAGATTCATGTTGACCAACTGGGACATCTAAGCCAACCCGAGCAAGTGCAAATCCATCCTAGAAATGAATTCACCAGGTAGCCCTAAGGAAGTGTAGCATCTAGCCAGAAGGCTCATATTTTAACTAGATTCCTTCCTTGTATGATGGACATAGCTTATCCCATCTTGTAGCTTTTTAAGAAGCAGATCACTTCGCCTAAACACTAGAGTGCGAACAGGAATTCAACAACCTCAAAGAGGCCATGGCCACCTCTCTAGTAGTCACTAGACCAAAACCAAGGGCTTCTTATACTTGTACATAGTAGTAACCCAGTTTGCTATAAGCGCAACTCTCATCCAAGAAGATAAAAATGGACAATTCGTGGTCTACTTTATTAGCCAAACCCTCCAAGGTCCAAAAATAAGATACTAGATGCTAGAGAAGGCTTCCTTGGTCGTGGTAACAACAGAAAAAAGGGCATTGCATAGTGATATACATTGGTTGCTCCATAGCAAAGATACTCCAAAAGCCAGAATTAGTGAGTTGGATGACTATGTGGTCAATCGAGCTTTTAGAATTTGATATTCAGTTCAAACCCAAGGGACCCATCAAAGCACAATCGTTGGTGGACTTCATTGCTGAAATGCAATAGCCAGATCGTTCATTGGAAAATGGTGGACTCTGCATGTAGATGGGTCTTCCAACCAGTAGGGTAATGAGGTCGGGGTCATCCTAAAATGACCAAGAGAAGTAGAACTAGAATAGGTTTTTCATTTTAGCTTCAAGGTCTCAAATAACCAAGATGAGTACAAGACCCTGATTGTCGGACTTTAGCTGACCCAGGATATAGGTGTTGGAAAGGTGAAATGTCTCATAGACTCTTAAGTGGCAGTTGAATAGATAAATAGGACTTTCTGAGTAAAGGGCCCTACTCTCCTCCAATATTGCATCAATTCAAACGTATGTATAGATGTTTCTTAGAAGTTAAGGTTCAATACATCCCAAGGCATGAGAACTCATGAGCTTATCAACTAGCAAGGTTGGCCAGTACTAGGACGAAGAGCCAACTTAAGATATCTCTATTTCTAGAATTGGAAGAGCCTAGCATAACTAAGACACTCATTCATCAAGTCTCGGGGGAAGCTCAGGAGAATTGGCGTGCTAATATCCACAAGTACTTAGCTAAAGGTCAGTTACCAACAGATCCATTAGAGGACAGGACACTAAGAACTAAGGCAGCAGAATACACCATAGTGAAAGATGAATTGTTCATAAAGAGTTTTTTCAAACCACTACTAAAATGTTTGAGAGTTGATCAAGCGAATTATGTAATCCACGAAGTACATGTGAGTGTTGATGAGAAAATTTTCTATTATACTCCTGGCAAGTGTACAATTGTATGTAGTAACCAATAAATATCGGATCGATCTCATAGAGACTAAGATGATACTCTAGGAATCTCAATACTAATTAGTAGTAAATAATAAAGGAATGGTTTTAAATAACAACTAATGAACTAGAAGTAAATAACTACAGATTAGTGATGAAAGAAGCTCGGTAGGGTTTCGATTTCACTTAGTGATGAAAGAAAACTTGCTTTAAGAAAAAGACCTTAAGATGACCAATGAGTTTTACTCTCTCTCTTTCAAACAATAAACCCCATTGTGAGCTCTTCTTATTTTACAAGTCAAAATCCTGTCTCGAGCCCATTCAACAAGTAAAATCTACAAAATATATGAAAATAAAGCATAGGTAAATATTACTTCTTGAATGAACTTGAGAGAAGATTTTGTCTTAGATCCTAGCCAACCATGGTAAGCATAAGGTAAATATTGCTTGTTGAATATAGGGTAAATATCCCCTTCCATTGAACATAAGGTAAATATTGTTTGTTATATGAAGCCATTCTAACAATGAGCAATAAACATTTGATTAATAACTCAAAAATACAAGAGAGTTCAGGAGTAGTTACATCAAAACCCTAACCAAAGAAGAATTTAGCCAACCATGGTGAGCATGATCAATTGAAGGGGATATAAAAATGTGATGTGAATGGGGTAAATGAAGGACAAAAAATGAGCTTGGAAGTGCCTTAGATTTGGTGTTATCTCCCATACTCCAACAAAAGACACAACTTTGTTTTTAAAAGAAACCTTCTATTCATAGACTGAGCGTTGGACGTCCATGTGACGGGCGTTGGGTACCAAGACAACGAAAAATACCTCTCTTGGGTTGCTAGCATTGGGCGTCAGAACATGATCGATGAGTGTCGGTGAATAAACAAAATAGGCTTCCTGGTTGAGTAGTTGCACATTGCTACAACACCAATTCGGTTCAAAATCCTTTGACACTTCTTCTATCTTTCTCAAAAACCAGTCTTAGAGGACAAAAAAATGGAAAATAATAGTAAACTATACACAAATGTAAGCCTAAGACTACCATTCCTAAGTGAACTTATTTCTAAGTAAAAATGGAGGGGAACAAGGATTTAAATAAGAAAGAATTAGGATAACTGTTATATTTTACCTTTATAAAAATAAGTAGTCTAGGCAGTTATCAGGTGTCTATGGCACTCACTTGGGAAGCAAGACCATGGCATTTAAAGTATTGTGAGAAGGTTATTATTGGCCAACCCTACGAACCGAATATTCTAAATTTGTCAAAAAACGCATCGCATGCCAGCAGCATGAACACCTTATCCACCAACCAATACACGAGCTACTACCCATCTTGACCCCTTGGCTATTCACAGTAAGTGGAACAAAAATTTTGGGTCCATTTCCCATCGCCACCGGACAATGCAAGTTCTTGTTGGTAGCCATTGACCATGCCACCAAGTGTAACGAGGCCGAGCCACTCACTAACATCTTGGCCGCCAATGTACAGAAGTTCCTCTAGCACTATGTTATCAAGCACTTCAGTATACTTGTGATGCTCATCTCCAACAATGGTCTTCAATTACCAGATAGAAAGTTAAATGAGTTCCTCATGGAGCTCAAATTTAGCATCGGTTCACCGAAATACCCTTAGACAAATGGACAAGTTAAGGCTACAAATACTGTAATTTTGAGGGAACTCAAAAGTAACTCAATGAGGCAAAGGTTCTTGGGTAGATGAAGTCCTCGAGATCTTGTGGGTATACCATTGCATGCCACAATAAAAAACATAGGAAACATTGTATCGGCAAACCTTTGGAACCGATGCTATGTTGTAAGGAAAGTAAGTGAACCTACCTTGAGACGGACCCAATTTAATGAACAAACAAAGGAAGAAGTGTTGACAGCCAAGCTGTAAACAATTGAAGAGCGTCACCAAAAGGTTGTTATCGTTACGAACCATACAAGCGGAAAATGAGGAGAAGGAACGAGACTGAAGTACAGTCGAGACAATACATTAACGGGAATTTAGTGTGGCGCGCTATAGGATAGGCACGATGAGATAGTAAGCACGAAAAGCTAGCATCTAATTGGGAAGGTTCCTTTTGAGTCATCCAAAGCTTGGAGAATGGTGTATACAAGTTTATTACTCAGACATGGAATACATCACACTTAAAACACTACTTTAATTGATTACTTGATGTGTACCGTCGAGCAATGGTTTACTCTTTTCCTGACCTGCTTTTTTCCCCCTATAATAATGTGAAAGGGTGTTTTCCTTGCAGGTTTTTAATGAGGCACTGTCACTTATCAGATCATTAAAATTATCCATGCATTTCATCCCTCACCAATACTTCGTTTGCTTATTTGTTTTATTCCATAATATTTCATCATTTGTTTAAAGCCTTTTCAACACCACACACAAGAATAATTCAAGGTCTCCTTCTTAGGCAAGTAGCCTAGGTAAGGACACACCTTAAACGACATAAAGGTTTCCTTCATAGAGGGACTTGGATGATACCTTAGAAATCTTAAGACTTTTTACTTGTACTAACGAGAAAGAAGGAAATTTATACTAAAAACTTCTAAAACATAAAGTAAATAAAAGAGTAAGAAACTAAAATAAGCGGTTACACTTATGAGATTCAGTTGGATTTTGATTTCACCAAACCATCCCTCAAGTGCATAAATGAACTCAAAATCATCATTCACTACCTATGTTTACCATCACCTATAAAAATATCTTTAACCTCAATCTTTTACAAGCAATAGACTAAGCTATTTGAGTATTAGACTATTTATCCCTTGAATAATCTAAAGTTAAATAACTTGCATTAAGAAAAGGAACTTAAGATGACCAATAGGTTTTACTCTCTCTTGAGCAATAAACCCCATTGGGAGCTATTCTAATTTTACAAGTCAAAATCCTCTCTAGAACTCATTCATCAAGTAAAATCCTCAAATTATAAAGAAAATAACGTAAAGGGTAAAGAAGAACGCCAACATTGAATAATAAACTTGATTAAAAGAGCAAAAATACACAAGAGTTCAGATTTAGTTATATCAATACCCAACAAAATAACAAAACCTAACTAACCATCAGGATGGATGAGCAAGGAGAATGGGCGAAGATGGGTCTAGAGTATGCCCTTAATTAACAAGGTGTGCAACCACTAACTCATAACAAAAGACGACCTTTTTATAAACTTAAAAAAAAAACACCAAAGTTGGGTGGTGGAGACGAAGGCGCTGGGCACTGCTTTAGGAAACATGTCTCCTACTTTAATGCAAGTGTTGGATGACGGTGATATGGGTGTTGCACCCCCATGTTTGACCATTTAGTCCTCTCTGTCAGGTAGTGCTAGACGCTCAGATCCTGGCCGCTAAGTGCCTGAGTGTTGCTACAACACCGATGAATCAAATTCTTTGCCATTTCTTTAGTCCTTCTAACTACTTGTCTCAAAACAGCTAAAAATAAGAAAAATAAAGGTAAAATATGCATAAATTAAATCCTAAACCTAATTTCCTAGATAAATCTAATTTTAAGTGAAAATAGAGAAAAGCAAGGCCTCAAATGAGAAAAAATTAGGACAACTTCTCTATTTAGGCAATTATCAATTACAAAATTCATTAAAAGATTAACAAAGAACAAACAATCAATACAACAAAGCTTAAGACTCACCACTTACTCAGGTGACATCAACCTCCTCCTCTTTGTCCCCCCTCCTCATCCTAGACAATCTCCTCCTCCTTCTTGGCAAACTCCTCAGGATCTTCATGATTAAACCCACCTCCAACAACATCCAACTTAGTAGCGTTGGAAGTCGTCGCACCAGCAGCAGACACCCCTTGCCTCTTATAATAACAAGTCACATGTTCATTTGACTTCTTGGTCTTCAATATTTGAGGGAAACTTAAAAACTTCCCAGCAAAGAAGTCCTAAGAACCATCGAAAGAAAATTCTATCAGAACCTCACAATATTGTTTAGATTGGCAGATGACTTGGAGGAATTTTGCATGGTGCTTGGCAATTATAGCTTTCTTGCCTCTAGGGATGGCGAATAAACCCGTCGTGGGTAATCCCCGAACCTACTCCGAAGTTAACGGGGAATCCTTGGTTTGACTTGGCACGACTACGGGTATGGGAAATACCCGATTTGTTAAGTCGAGGATGGGGATATACATACCCACCCATACTCGTACCTGTCCCCATACCCGCCTCACCTCACTCTTATTTTAATGACTAAAATATTCATTTGTCTTAAAAAAAAAAGAAAATTTTGACATTTAATTAACAAATTACAAACTTTTCATTTATTAGATAACTTTTAAACTAATATCATTTTATTCAAATAAATTATTTTCTACTAAAATATTATTATAATTTTATTTGCAAGAATAGAACGAGTATGGGTATATCCGATACCCGATGGGGATGGGGATATAAGTCTCATACCCGCCGAGTATGGGGACAGGGATGAGGATAAGTTTCAGAAGTAGGGATGGGGATGGGAATGTCATACTCGTCCTTTCTCCGCTCCGTTTTCATGCCTGCTTGCCTCTCTTTATGAACTCGAAAACTCGATCCTTTGTTACATCCTTGTCCTTAATGGCCTTCTCCCTGGCTTGATTAGCCTGATCAATGTCTGTTTGCAGCTTAGTAACCGCCTCGCCCAAGTATTTGTTCTTTAGAGCAAGAAGGGCCTCATTGTCCTTGACCCTTTGGAGCTTGGTGGTCTCTTGGTCTCTTTGCTTCCTCAAATCCCCTACTCGCTGCTAGAGTCGGGCATTACTGGAAGAGAGCCATTGAGACTTCTCTAAAGTACCAACCAATGTGCTTTGTGACTCAGCTAGTTGTCGCCTCAAATCTTCTGCTTTAGCTTGGGGGTGTATAGCTATATTTTGAGTCACGACCTGGGTCTGGGACATTAATTCACAATAATAACACCAAGTACTCGCACATCGCTCTACAATAGAAAATCCCATCCTGGGGTAGAACTACATAACAAAAAAAGGTGCCTAGTAAGATTGAAAAAGTCCACAAAAAAGTTTTTCGAGCATAGGGGAACAATGAATCTCAATGAAGAAGTAGCCAAAATGTCAGTAGAAGTTTGTTTGCTTTTCTTGGAGCCACCTCCCTTGACAGATTGTTACTTCCTCTTCTTTGACTTCTTGCTTCCCTAAATCTTGGACTTATGAGATTTAGGAAGAGGAGGAGAAGGAGGTATTGCATGAATCGGGTGTTTTTATCCACCAGATTTGGATCAGGGTTGATAGGAGGAGGAGCTTGGAAATTCCTCCTTTTCAGAGATCTCTCTTGATTGAGCTACGGAAGTCTAAGAATACGGTTTCATCTTTTTAAGCCATGGTCTTCACGATGCCTACAAAAACAAGTAGAGATAAAAATGTCATGCATGGCACAAGTAGGCATGGTAACAGGGTAGGGATGAGTATGACATTCCCATCCTCATCCTCGCTTCTAAAATTCATCCCTATACCCTTCCCCATACCCAATGGGTATGAGATTTATGTCTTCATCCTTGTCCCTGTCAGGTATCAGATATACCCGTACCCATCCTATACCCGCAAAAAAATTATAATAATATTTTAATAAAAACTAAATTTATTTGAATATATGATATTAATTCAAAAGTTATCTAATAAACGTAAAGTCTGTAATTTGTCAATTAAATGTAAAACCTTTCTTTTCTTTAAGACAAATGAATATTTTAGTCATTAAAACAAGTGTGGATAGGGCAAGCACGAGGATGGGATGAGTATATGCCCACCCTATCCATATCCCCGACTTAAAAATTGGGTATTCCTTATACGCATACCCATGCTTGAGGGCATGTTAGGGGATTACCCACGAGTACAAGTTTATTTGTAATCTCTAGGCACAAGCAATAAAAACAGACACTAGCAAACAAAATCCTCCCACAACCTTCAAAATCCCAAATAGGTTGGGAAAACCTAAGGAGGTGTATCAACTTAGACACCGGGATGCATTAATGGAGCATGTTTAGAAAGGCAACATCTTTATGTTCCTAGACTATCAGCATTTCCAGCGGCATGGCAACTAGACACCTCAACTTCCATTGCCAACTGGAAGGGAAAATGGCTTCTTGGTTTTGTCATAGAAAACCTTTTTGGCGCTCCTCGACTTCAAAACTATCTTAAAATAATTTTGTTTGAAATCTTTATATGAGGAGGTGTAGACTTGGAACAAAGGATTTTTAGGAACTCGGATGATGGAGGACCAATGAATCGGGAAGGTCAACGAAGAACGCAAGCAGTGGAAGAATAGGCTTTAGGTCATCATTGTGTATGTGAAACGACATAGGACTCGAAAAGCCTGAATCAATGCCAGCGGGTTGTCATATTTTCACCCCACACACAAGTTGCCTACCAGTCTAGAACAAAGTCCAAGAGCAAGTCAATTAAGGAATTGAAGCACAAGCTTACCAGACTAAGCAGTCGCTACTCCCTACTATGAGCTCGCTGCTAAAGAGATGTAGCTATCAAGGCCACAATTCCAAAGATTCTAGGGACTTAACCTTTGACAATACTGGAATCTTCGACTCCCTTTTGGGACTATTCCACAATGTCTGAGAAGGTCGAGTCATTCTAATTGTGAAGTTTGTTCTTAATTAGTCATGTGCAAAGGGAGAGAATGGTGCAATTGCCCCAGACTAAGTCTTATCCCCCTACCCCTACTCCAAAGGGCTTCACACTCTGGGAGTTTCTTCTACTAGAAGAGGTGGACGCCCAGATGTTGAGGTGAAGTTGTGTGGGAGCGCAATTTATCAACCAAAGCACACCCATGGTAAAGTCATAAAAAAGAATCTCTATATCTAAGTCCTTCATCACACACGTGTGTGAGTGTGTGTGTGTGTATAAGTAGTCCTGACCGTTGGGAAGCGGTGTGTTCTAGAACACGAAGTCAGAATCCAACTCAGCAGGCCCTCATCATAAAATGCACAACATATGGGTTGTAAAAAGGGCAGGAGTGATAGGCGTCGTTGAAAAAAGAGCAACTTTCTTGGGTTGTGTATGTGGAGGTGTAAATAGCAACTTCTCCATCCATCCATTCGTACCCGAAAGTAGATATTAGAAGGTACTTAGGGATAACCATTAGAGAGGTTGAATCTTCTTCCGACTCGACTTCTGACTCATTCCCCTTTGGTTGGGGAGCAACGACGACACCAACTAACACAAAAGAAGATGAACCTACTTATACTTCCATAGACATCCTAGCCTGCGTTGTAGCATTAAACTAAGAAGGTTGTGGTGTGGAAAATTCTTGAACACATGAGCTAGACTCCGTCTCTGGGTTTGGTTTGTTTCTGGGAAAAATTAGGTTCTTGGTAAAAATGGGAGGGATGTCCGAAGAATTATCGGAAGTCAAAGTTAAGGTTTTAGACGTACCTAGAAGTGCTAAGAAAATGGGAAAGCTTGACGACAAAAGGGAGAGTGGAAATGAAAGTATCCTCCTTCCCACAACGGTCTGCCTTTTATAGGCTCAAGGTCCACGAAGGCCCAAAGCTAAAGACAAACTTGCACTGTGAGCTCAACAAAGATTAATGACCTTTACTAGCTGTCGTTTCACATCCCACTGAATCACTAGTGAGCACATCTAATAATACAGTAACTACCTAAAAGGGCGGGAAACTAACCCTAAGCACCAAGTACACCTGAAGCACCTTCCCCAACATCCGAGGCATTGTAGCAAATTCAATAAAGCATCTTCGTCTTTTCAAACATGACGTTGGTAGGCCTGTATACTTAGATGACCCATAGGTAGGGTCGAACTTCCAACAAGAGCACATATAGCTCGACAATAAGTTGGGCATGCCTGACATACTAAGACATCCATGGGGCCAAACTGGACCCTTCCCAAAAAGCTCCAAAATGACTTGACAGTAAGTTGGGGCTTACACAAACTGTAGTAACTAGAAGGCGTTAACTTCAAGTATAACACCCTAATTACCCTCTAAGCAGATCCAAACTCTAATTGATAGGCCCAAACCCAAATTAAACAGTATAAAAAGTACCCACATATGCCAACAAGGACTACTAGCTTGGATTCTCAAAGATCACAAAGACATTGGAAGAGTGAAAACCAAAATATTTGGACATATTTGTTGTACAATAATCAATTTTACAAAATATAAACATATACTTACTTCATTTATTTTTAAGTGATTAAAAAAAATTGTCCTTGATTAGGATGCTTATGAAAAACCACATTATTTATTCAGCAGAGAAAAAAAAATGTCCACTACCATTTGTCCAAAAAAATACATTTGAGACTTTTCTTTTAAGTATTTTATTGGACAGAGTTATCAGGTTGATCTAGTGACAAAATGCACATGTGGAGAGAATGAGAAAGGGAGAGGTATGTCGTGTGTTCAAATCCCTACACTAACAAAACATAACATATTAATTACTAACATTTGACCTATAAAAAAATTTTCATTGGGTAATGTATATACTTGATACATAAAAGTAACGTACAATAAAAAAATTAAAATTTAATAAGAAAATTCTTAAAATTTTAATATTATAGATATTTTTCTTAACTAAATGATATTAAAAAACCTTTCATATTTTTGTTTTATATGTTACGTATTTAACTTCATTTGTCATTTGTACCAAGGTTTTTAAAATCAGATCGGTGATTGAATTAGTGAAGCCATGAGTTCAGGGTCAAAGGTTCAACTGGGATTGAATCAGAGTTGAACAAC
This sequence comes from Psophocarpus tetragonolobus, assembly GCA_037954015.1. NCBI lineage: Eukaryota > Viridiplantae > Streptophyta > Magnoliopsida > Fabales > Fabaceae > Psophocarpus > Psophocarpus tetragonolobus. The sequence continues at coordinate 21,615,186 of CM075691.1, forward strand.
ATTAATAAAATATTGTTTTTTATATTTATTTTTACTAATATAGTAATATATTAAGCAAAAAATAAGGTATATATAATTTATAAGACACAAATATAATATTTTATTAAGTTTAAGTATGTCTTTATAATATTACAAGAGGTAAAGTTTCACATTGCCTAAAATGACTTTTTGATAAATATTTATATTTTAAATAGTAATTAACATTTCGTAATTTACAAATATTATTTTTAAATATTTTTTATTTCGCAATACCTTGTCAGAATAACTCTCATTTGTGTACCTTAAATTTTAAAAATCACAATTTTTTTTTCAATTTTTATGATTTTTTATATATTTTTTTCTTTTAAAAATGACAAAACAAGATAACTCTTGAATCGACCAATTCTAGCCAATTCACCCAGTTTAACTGATTTTTACCATGTCTAGTTTTTTAGAAACAATAAACCAAACAGATTCAGTTTCCAATTTAACCGAGCCGTACGATATAATTTTCAAAACCTAAATTTATGCATAAGGTGCATGTTGTGAAAGCTAGGGAATAGTTGCCGTTGCGCATTGGCAAAATGTAGAAAGAATGATAGTAACTAACGTATGATTCCTTCTTTCTCAATTTCAAACCATCCAATTTCGTGAGGTGGGATCACAAATGTTTGGTCTATCACTCATTATCTTAATTAATGATGAAAGAGATTATTTTATACAATTCTTCCCTTATTTTCATTTCATCTTCTCAATTTTAGTTTGAAAAACAAATTTAAAAAGTTTAGCATTTAATATTCAGAAACTATTAAATTTTATTTTTAAATTTTCATTTTATCTTGATCTTAATTTTATGAGTGGCTATTTTATTTTCATTTTTATTTTTTTCACAATAATTTTTATTTTTAAATTTTCAATATTTAGAAAATATATTTGGTTTCATTTGATATTTCCTATTTTCAAAAAATAATATTGTTAAATTTAATCAATTTTAGTAAAAATATTATAAAGTATTTATATGTATAATTTAACAATACATATATATATATATATTGTTATAATTGTAATATTGTTATTAAATTATTACATAATTTTAATTTTTGAAAACACTAAAAATAATTTTTTTCTGTTTTATATTTTTAATTATTTTTAAAATATTTTTAGAAAAAATATTTTTTAAATTATAACCAACCTATTTTGGGTATTGTGTTTTTTTGTAAAAATAAAAACTAAAAATACCCAAAATTAACGCACCTTATTTTCTTTATTATATACTAGTGGGTTTATATTATTAAATAAAATATAAAAAAAATAAAACATAAAAACTGAAAAAAAAACAGAAGTTACATAAAATATACCATTGGTAGTTACTTTTTAGTAGTTACTTAAGGATAAAAAAGTCCAATAAATATGAACAAAAAAATAGGATATTCTCATTATAATAGTTATTATAAATTATAAATATGAATTGTTGTTTGGTTTATAGATAGAAGACAAAAAAAAATTATTATATAGAATAAATTAATTTTTGCCTCTTATAATTCCCAATCTATCATTTTATATCCTAATTTTTAATTTAGTATGTTGTATAGTAATTTTTGACATTTTTTAAAGCCCAAAAAATAAATTTTCTTTCATATGTTAGATTCTATCTTATAATTTTTTATGTTGATTTATTTACATTCTTTATTTGAATATTTATTATTTTTTTTAATATTTAATATGCATGGTAAGATTTCATTATAATTTTATATTTATAATCTACTTATGGTCGTCACCATCGCTACCTCAAATCTCCACTTCTAGCACCCATTATCACCTTTGATAAAGGTTTCTCGGGATTATATATGTTCTAGTATAGTTAAAATTCGAAAGTGTTTTAAATTTAAAAACAAAAGTAATGTTATCTTTAAAAATTTGAAAACTTAAGGTGGCATTTGTTTTGGATGTTTTCTATTTTCAGTTTCAGAGAAAAAGAAGATAACAGAGAAAATATGTTTGATTTCAGTTTAGAAAACATTTTTGCCAAAAACAGTTTCAAAAAATAATAGACAATAAAAAAAATTATTTCTAGTATTTTCAAAATTTAACAATATGTGAAAACTTAATAATAATATTATAATTATATATAAAAAATAATACATAAATTTATTTTAAACTATATATATAAATAATTTATAATATTTTTGCTAAAATTGATTAAACTTAACAATATTATTTTTTGAAAATAGAAAATATCAAATGAAAACTAATATATTTTCTAATGTTAAAAACTTGAAAATAAAAACAGTTTAAAAAAATAAAAATTAAAATAAAAATAGAAAATATTTTCTCAAACCCCTTACTATAAAACTAATTTTAATTTTTATAAGTCTGAAAACTGAACCAAAAATCAATCGAAATGGTGCCATCATTTTCAAAAAACATAAAAATATATTATATATTTTATGTAGGTTAAAATTATTATTATATAAAAATATTAAATATTAAATATTAAACACTTGCGGACCGTCAGTATTGAGAAATCTTCATCTTCTCTCTCACCCATCTCCTGGACAACACTTCCCTAAGGTTGGTGAGAGTGGTTGATTCGTCTTTTGTTTCTTTAAATACTTTGTTTGTTATGTTATGATTCTACTTACTATCGATCTCTTCGATTTTTACTTACTATTGCTGTTGTGTTTTAATTTTTTCTTGATGAATTAGCAGGGTCATGTACTGTTTGGAGGGTTTTACTTTAAGGTTATCTCTTGTCAATTTTTTTTTCTCTAAAAAATGGTCCATAACTTACAATTAATTGTTAAAGATGAAAAATGATCATTTATGAATTTCATGGTTTGATGAGAGGAGGCAAGAGGAGGTAGAGCAGTGGTTTTTTTTCTTGTAAATTCCCTTTTTTTAATTATCGTTCAATCACTATTTTCTTTAAAAAAACAAAGTTTTGTTTTGTTGTATATTAAACAAGAAGAGTAATCAAACCTCCTTTTCCTTTTTTTTTTTTTTTATCTTTCTGGTCTGATTTCACCTCTAACTTTTATTATATCAAGTTTCCTCATGCTGTCAAAGAGAGAGAATTGATATGATATATGGCTCTGATGAATTAGTTCAAAACAAAAAGGAGGAAAGAATTAATTTGTCATTTTCTAAATTTAGATAAAAGAACCCTAAACGTTAACAAGCCTGAGATCAAAGGATAACTTTTTTAACCCGGTTTTTAATGATGTATGGCAGAAGTGTTTTCAAACCACAGGTCAGATTTTATTTATTATCTCTTTTTCACCTTTGTTACCTTCAACAAGTACTATATTCAAAAGAAATTTAAATATATATTGTAACTAATGTACATGTCACGTGATGACTAAGTAGGTCTTTTAGTAATTTTTTCACCAATTTTTTACATTTCAATCGATCATGAGAGGATGAAATACTTGTAAATGACACTTTGATGCTCAAGTTATATGAGATTTCGGTTGAGAGCAATATATTAATATATAATGAGTAATTTGAAACTTGTTACCTATTTATACTGGTGTATTGGGCATGTACCTATTGGACTTTCCTTAATAATCTTGTTTATGGTAAACTAATTAGTAGTATCATTATCCTTCTATGTTTTCCTGTTATTTGTGACCAAATAGTATTTGGTGTTTGAACTTGTCGAAGACCAAATACTTATCCTTTTCATGCACCCTGCTAAGTGCTTCATTTGCATTTCTATTGTCCTTGGGGGCTTCGACCTTCGGTCTATCTGAGAACTGAAAGCCTCTTTCTTAGGACATATTCCATACACTTGCTCCCAAACCTTACATGACATAGTGATGATTTGGTCTAAAAATATAACCCTGAATAAGGGGTTCAAATTTAGGGTTTTCGTTCTTGCTTAAATGTATACAACAATGCTTGTTCAAGGTTTTAGGCTCCCACTCAAAAGCATATAAACAATCGTTTGATTACAACTGTTGATTAAGTTGATCTGGACGATTGTGAAGTTTTGGGTTGTCATGTGTTTTTTCCTATAAAAGGGGTGAGTGGGATTCACTTCCCCTCACTTGTGTTTATGAGCTATCAGTTGAAAACCCCTAACGTTCAAAAAAGTCTCATTTCTTTCTTCCAAGTACACTACTCCCTTCCCTTTTATTTCGGTCGTCCATGTCTTCTTCTACTTCCAAGATCCCTTTTGGATTTGTTGTTGTGAGGAGTGATGCTTCAAATTCTTTTGAAGCTACTCCTTTTGAGGAGGGCAGTAACACCCTTTCTTCCACCTTGTCCCAAGATGGCCCTCGTTCGATCGCAACCGAAGATGGGCCTGGTCTTTTAGCAGGGAAAGGCCAAAACAACTTCTTGCATGGAAAGCCACTGTGTTGGCTACGTCAGTAGTTAAATATATGCAAATTAGGAATCGCACCAAAAAGGACTTATCTCTGGTTATGGACCCTAGATACCAATGATGGATGGGGAAGCGGCTATAAACTTTTATCGTTACAACACCAAAGTTGTCTTATTGAGTTTTGCAAATAGTGTTGAGTTGTGTTCATTCAAGGATGTTGCAGATTCTCTTTTCTTCATAAGAATTTGTACAACTTGAGGTGGTTTACTTAGGTAAGGAGGAGAAATATTCCTGTGACTTCTTTTATGTCCATAATTGTATATTTTGAGACCTCCACATCTGCCTTCCTTTCAATGACTTCACCATGGGGGTATTTCAAATTCTAAATGTTGCCCCCACACAAATTCATCCAAGCATGTAAGCTTATATCCAATTTTTTTTAGCATTGTGTTTGTTTACTCAAACCAAGGTCACACCTGCTTATTCCTTCACCACTTCACTATTGGGTGTCTTTGTACTATAACCACTATAATCCTTTACTTTTTTCCTATACCACTTCTTATAGTTGCTTCATAAATGGATTTTTCAAAATAACTATAGACCTTATCTTAGGTCGAAATCACTTTTACGATCATGAGGGTGCTCGTTTATTCCCATATGATAGCTATCATTCATATCTGCTCACCCCAAAAGAACAAGCTGATGTTGCTTTCTTAGACTTGTTGTTGTGATATCTTCTCGTTTAGGGATTGTTGCATCTATTTTGGTCTTCAATGCATTTTGAGGATCTAGAGAGTGAGTATTTGCTGTTGTGCATGCGTTGCAACTTTGATTGTGTACTATTTTGCTCATGTTGCTTATGGTTGCAAGTATCATTATGTTGGTCAGGGAACGCATTATAAACTTCTAATATGTCAAGAAAGCTTAAGCTAGTGGTGAAGAGATTGTCCCTCTACAAATACCTGAAAGACTCCCCTCAAGGCAAGGTCCTTCCTCCTACGGATTTTAAGCAAAACAAGCTCAAGCAGAAGGAAAAAGGGAAAGAAAAGGACAAAGGGAAATGTAAGAGTCGAGATAGCAATAAGTCTACCTCAGGAAAGGCTATAAAGTAAAAGAAGGTCGAGACATCTCCCTAGGATCTTCAAGGTACACCTTCCTTCCTACCTTCCTCCTTCTTTATTGGGGATTTTGATCCATTGGTGATGATAAGCAAGGTTGTTGATAGCCTTTTTGAATCAAGATAAGCTACCTTGTCCAAGATGGACCTACCCTGCAATGAGTTAATTATTGCATGCTTTTGACTCATCTTGCTATAAAACTAACTCTACTTTGACCTCGGAGAATGCGTAATTGAAAAAGCATATTACAACCATGATTTCAGCAGAGGATTACACGAAGAAGTAGCAAAAATAGACTGATTTGTCAATCAAGGCTCAAGAGTAGGCAAAAGGTGTCGAGGTGGCTCTTCAGCAAAGCCAGAGGTGTTGAATGCCAATAAAGTGAGACTTGGACATTTCTAAGAAGAATTTTCAAATCTTTCAAACTCAAGTCGAAAAATACATCATGGATGAGCATCAAAATGGATTTGACTGATTGTTAGCCAAGCCTATTATATTTGCTATATCCTTGCAAGTTTCAAGTTTAAGTCGAACTGGGACTTCTTTGGGGAGAGATCATAAGCTATGACAAGGTGTCAAATGACATGTTTCTTGATGAATAGGTCTTGTGTTGTGCTACTACTTCTGTTGAGGAAACTCAACAGGAGATACAACTAATGTCAAAGAGCTTTATGGGGAAAATGATAGGCACCATGTTGTGGGCCTTAGATTAGCATTATTGGGGTTAATATTTTGTCATCTTTATTGTAGCTTGTGGCCATTAAATGTCACTGCTGTTCAAAAATGTCTTTTGTAGTTTATGGCCAAAAACTGCCACTTTTGATCATGTATTTTTGCATCTAGAAATGAAATACTTATTTTACCAATTGGTTTTATTACGTTCCTTTTTTTATCTTTTTTTTATGTGAATGTTCGGGTTATTATTAAGGTACTGCCTTAGCCGAAGTGTGTAACTTTAGAAAGTACACTTGTTAAGCAAATGAAGGTGCTACCTTGATCAAACTATATAAGTTTGGGAGGCTACTTCTAATAAGAAAAATTGAAATAATGCCAAATTTTTTTCGAAAATCTATTTCTCATTAATATGGAATACAAGAATCATTAAAAACCTTTTTGACAAAAACCCTTTTGAGGGATTAAAAAATCAAATAAGAAAAAGTACTTGTAGAGATTTCATTTAATATTTAACTGTAACTATAATTCTGCTTAAGGTATGTCAAATTCCATGTTCTTAGGATCAACTTTCCAAAGAGTTCTTCCAATTTATAGGCCCTATTGCTGAGGTCTTGGTGCAACCAAAATAGACTTCCCAGTTTGCTGCCAATTTTCCTTCAGTTCAGAATCTTCACACTTCCTTCGTAGCTCTTCAAACTAAATCTTCTTTTTTGGAATTTATGTGGCTTCACATGTGCCTGGAATCGTCTTGCCAGTTTTTGCTTATAGGTTTCAGCCATAATCATAGCCTTGTCTCTTTCTTTGTTGAGGCAGTCCAACGTTGCTAACCTGGCAATCTGGTTAGGTTCTTCACTGAAGTGTGTTCTATTAAAGGCCAATTCCCTTATTTCAACAAGAATCATGACATTTGTTCCATATTTCATTCGAAATGTGATTTCCTTCATAGTTGATTGGGGTGTAGCGATACGCCCATGGGACTTTTGCTCCTACCATCCGCTTCTTCAATTCACACAATATGACCTTATTCTCAACCTCGGTTTGCCCATTTTCTTGGGGGTACTCGACCAACGTTACCCAATGCTTGATATGAAGGCCCTCAAAAAAGGCATTGGGCTTTCTATTTGTGAATTGTAAGGCATTATCAATAATAACCGCATGAGGGATGTCGAGTCTTGTGACAATGTATTTCTAAACATTATGGGCCAAGATTGTTGATAGGGATTTGGTATCCACCCACTTAGTGAAATAATCAATTTCCAGAAGAAGGAATTTACATTGCCCCTTGGCCAAAGGGAAATGTCCTAGGATGTCCATTCTCCATATGGAAAAAGGCCAAGGTTCCATTAAAAGTATCAACTCATCAGAAAACTGGTGTATTAAGTTTCCACGTTTCTATCACTAGGGGCATTTCTTAATATACTCTATGCAATCATTTTTTAGGTTGACCAATAATATTCCGCTCTCAAAACTTTGTTGGCCAGGGACTTTCCCCCAGAGTGCATATCGCAAACTAGGGATGACAATCTTGCCCGCCCTCACGGGTACCGCCCCATTCCCTCCTCGATTTTGATGGGGAAAACCTATATTGTTGGTCACTGCTCCATCTTCGCCTCGTGCCCAGCTAAGATAATCAAGGAAGGGGACAAGTGTGGATCCCGTCCCACCTTCTCCCTGATTCTATGTTTTACATATAATTATATGTTAAACAAAATCTCACATGTCTCTGTATAAATTCACACTCCTATAGACCATTAAAACTAAAATATAATTAATAAGTTAGCATATAATTTATTTAATAATTAATAAATTAAATTATAATTTATTTTAATAAATTAACTTATAATTTATTTTAATAAATTATAAGTAAATTTAAATTTAAATTTATAAAAAATAATATATTGGGGCATTCGTGGGTGTTCTTGAACCCGAAAATACCTGACACGAATGAGAACCTGATTAAAATTTCATACTTTGACTGCTATCTAGTTTGGCCAACTGATCGATTCTCACATTTTGTTTGCAAGGTATATGCATCACCCCCAAGTCTTCAAAAACCGTCTTTGAACGGTATCATTTACTTGCTCAATTATGATTTTGGAGTTCATCAAGCATCTGACTTTGGTTGCTTCTATATCTTATGCTAGTTGTAGTCCAACAGCAAAGCTTTGTACTCAACGTGATTATTGGAAGCCTTGAAGATGAAATGTAGTGATCGTTCCAAAGTAATTCCATTAGGTCCTTTTAAGGTGTTGCTTTCCTGAACTCCGTTATGATTGGATGAACTATCAACATGTTAGGCTAACCACTCTTCTTGTAGCTATTTTGAGGATTTAGTTCATTAAGGAAATCTACTAATCATTGTAACTTAATAGCACCTCGAGGTTCATACTGGACATTGAATTCTGAAAGCTCAATGGCTAATGCAACCATTCTTCCTGCCAATTCAGGCTTATAGAGAACCTTGGAGATAGGGCAGTCTGTTCATACTATGATATGATGACTCTAGAAATATTGGGATAATCTTTTAGCTACCTTTACTAGTGCAAAAACAACTTTTTCTACTTGATGATACCGGGTTTTGGCACCATGAAGCATCCCACTAGTAAAGTAGATAGGTTGGTGACCTTCTAGGGTGTCTTAGACCATAATTGTAATTACTTCATCTTTTGAAGCTGAGAGGTATATGACCGTGTATTTTGAACTGTCAGGCTTAACCAACACAGGAGAAACAACTATTGATTCCTTTAAGGATTTGAATGAATCTTTGCAAGGCTAGGTCCAAGCAATATTTTTGGCTTTTTTCAATAGGAAGATTATGGGTTCCACCCTTTTGGCTGTTCGCGGAAGGAACCTTGCTAGGGATGTCATCCTTCCCATCAATTGTTTGATCTACTTGTCATTCATAGGGCTTCTCATATGCAATATGGCCTAACACTTATCTGGATTGGCTTTAATACCTCTGTTGGTGAGCATAAAGCCTAGAAATTTTCCCCTTTGTACACCAAACATGCATTTTTTTTAATTTAACCTCAAGGAACGTTTTCAAAGCTCAGAAAAAACTTCTCTGAGATAATTGACATGGCCTATTGACCCCTTTGTCTTTACTACCGTATTGTCAACATATACTTCTATGTTACGTCTAATCTAGTGTTGAAAAACTTGATCCATGAGTTTTTTATAGGTGGCCCCTTGCATTTTTCAACCCGAACGACGTGACTAAATAATAGAAAAGTTAGGTCCATCCCTAGCATGTCAACCGTGAACCATGCAAACAAGTATGAATTATCCTTTAAGAAACTTTTGATCTCCTCTTTCTGGTTGGTGGTTAATACGAATCGTACGTATGAGACTTGCTAGGGAACCTCCTCCAACTAAACTAGTTGCACCTTTTCAATGGGTTCGACCTGTTCAACGTCCTCACATCGAGGATCCAATTCAAGATCGACAACCGAAGAGGGTGCAATCATGTTCACTGTTGTTGGCTCAATATGGGGTTTTACCTTCAAGCTTGTAAGGTAGCATTCTCTCACTACTCGCGGATCAGCATGTATGGTCACTATTTTGCCATCATCATTTGCGAACTTCATGGCTAAGTGTAGGGTAGAGACTATAGTCCCCGAACTTGTTTAATGATGGCCTTCCCGATAGTACATTATATGAAGTGTTAGTGAGAATCACAATGATGGGCACTCACGGGTATACTCGAACCTGAAAATATTCAGCAGAGATGGGGATGAGGATTAAAATTTCATACCTGCTCTTTTTATATCCGAACCCAAACCCACTTCGCATTTTACAGGGACAGGGAGTGGGAAGGTCAAATCCGCACTCTCCCTGCCACATTGCCATCCCTACTTAAGTGCTTCCTTTGCATTTCTGTTGTCCTTGGATTTCTGATGATGTTAGTAATTAAAGTTTGATAAACTCAGTAATTAAACTCACATAAATTTGGAGTTAAAAGGAGAATTTATACTTTGGGGATTAAATATTATTTTTTCCTAATTAACCCTTAAAAAATATTTTATCATGAGTATATGAAGAAATTAACTTCTTTTTAAAATATTTTACTTTAATAACTTATGTTTATTAAGAATTTATGCATATCTTAATCATTTATGCAGTTTGATCTTATTTAATAATAATGTAATATTATATATTCTGATTTTTATTTTGATTTATCATGAAGTTGAAATTATTTATATTAGAAGGATTTTGATAAGCCTAGATATCATTGATAGGTTTTTCGATATTAAGTTTTTATTCTACAAGTATACATAGGTTATACCATTTAAGTAAAATTTCAAATTTATAACCTTACCTATAAACTAAGAAATTTTATCATTGGAACTGTCAACAACTTCCTGAGTTGTTTTCAAATCTGTTGTTCTACAAGTTTTGACTTCTTAATTTCTCAGTAGCTATGGCCAAACATCCGAAGATTATAGTTTATTAGGATTTGATAGTCTTTTATGCTACTAGAGCTAGCATCTTCTATTACTTAAATATACTAAACTAAAAAATAATATGCATGTATTTGCTTTGTTAGTTTGTGTTCGTAGAGAATAAAGAAATGATAATGACTTAGTTTTTTAAATAGAATATTTGCTCCTTAATTGGTGTCGGGTTTGGCAAGGGTAATGAAAAATATTTATTATTAAGTTTTAACAGATTAATATATGTCTAATCCATCCTTTTTAAGTTAATTAATTGTGTCAAACTGATATGGAAACTAAAATTTTAATCCCTAATCAAACGGTAGCTTGCAACCTCCATCGGTGGTTTATGAACTAGTAAAATTTTAGTAACAAAATTGTTAGAGATTTTGTATCCACTCATAATATAATCAAATAATAATATATAAGTGAGATGCATATATTATTTTATAAATAATCCTAAACCTTATTTAGGCTAAATTTTATAATTTTTAATAAAAATTATTATAACAAGAAAATTTTTATTAAGGAAAATTTGTATTAATTCTATTGGTTAGAGAAATAAAACAACTATTTTTTAAATACTCATTAATGAATATCGAGGGATTTGCAAAGGAAATATTTTATTTAAGTATACAATTGGAATATGTTTTACTGTTGCAATTTTTCTAACATTCATATTAGAAAAATGATTTCTCTCAATATTTGTTTTAATTTAATTTATGAGAAATATTTGAGTATACTTTATGATTTTAGTTTTATGACTATCTTATTTTTCACATTAAAAAATATTTTTTAATATTAAATATTTATTTTCTGTAGATAGATATTTTATTAAATGGGTATGTTTTAGAAAAGTTCACTTCTTTTTAATAATTTAAGTTAAAACTTAGAAAAGGATAATGATAAATGAAATATATTAATTCCTATTTTATGGAACATTACAAGAATTTGTAAATATTAATTATTTAATATAATTATCTCTTATTTCTAAGTCTGATCAAATGTTAAGAAGTTACAGACTAATTATTTTAGTAGCCAATCATTTAATTAATATCTTATTATACTAATTCAAAAATTAGATAATTTATTTTATGATGTGTTGTATTTCTCTATATATTGAATACTTTATATTTATTGTTTGAAGTTTTATATAATTATATACAAGTAATTGTATTGATAAAAGAATACATGTTATTAATGATTTTAATTAATTTTTTTATGATTATAAGAATGTCATGTATTAGATTTTTCTTTTTTGTGAATAATTGTCATGTTCAAGGTGATGAAGACCAATGATATGAGAGAACTTTGTGGACATGTTCTAAGTGTGTACCATAGGAATTTCCTTACTTGAAAATAACTTAGATAGAATGTTCCAAGTGTGTACTGCTTCTGAGGTATTGTACTTCGGTTATTGATCTTTGGAGGCGTCTTTACAAGATAAAATTGTGTCGAATTCATGACCTTAAAAGTAAATAATATTTCGAGTGAAGTGACTTTAACAATGTCCTGAACTGAGGATAGGAATATTGGCACCTACTGTGGGGCTCAAACCCACGCTCTCATGCCCCTTAGGCACGACTAGAAAGCTTATTTCAGGACACACCTGAAGTTCCACATTGTTTAAGAATCAAGTCCAAAGGTAGTTTATAAATACCCTTATCTTTTAACTCACTCAGACACCTTTTCAAAATAAAATTGTAAAAAAGTCATAACCTCCAAAACAAACATAACGTCGAGCAGACAACCCTACTAATGTCACATTCCTAGCTACAATAACAATTATCATGAAATCCTTATTTTTATTATTATTTGCTTGATGATATTTTATATATGTGTATATTTATAATCAATATCTTATATACTCTTTTTTTTTTTTCTTTTATGTCTGTACCTACTACCTACTGATTAAATATGTGAAGGCAATGATCATACTCAACGATCAAGTTTTATTTATTCACGTATTTGGATTATGGTAGAAATTGTGTATTGTTCTGAGTAAGTTATTTGATATATTTATATTGTTCTGAGATTGGTTAATAAATATTTTTCCTTTATTTATGTTTATAATATGAACTCATGTTTATTTCAAGAAAAATATGGTTCTTTTTATAATAATTTGGTATTCTAAATAAATGTTTATTTAATCATTTTAATAATAATTATCCACATTTTTAATAATAATTAAAACTAACATATTGGTGTGAATTGTGTCTCATGTAACAGGACGTTACAAAGAACTGTAGTGTGTAATGGCACCTGAGAAGGATTATTTTTACCACAGTGGACCCTACTTTATAACCTCTATTGATTGGTGAGATCTATCAAAATAATCTTCTGCTTTCATTTTGTTCTTTTTTAAATTTGTAAAAGATTAGAATTTAGATTATAATCTATTTTTTAGATTGGAAGTTATTTTGAGAAATAAACTAGATGTTTGGAGTTTGGAATAGCTTAATTTTTTTTTTAAAAAAAAATCTTTGAAAAAATAAATGTATTTAGGAAGCTGAAAATTTATAACTTATATTTTTCAATAGTTTATTTTTTCTTTCAATTATTTTCATACTCTTTTACTTTATAAAAAGCTAATTTATTGTTGCAACTAAATAAGATTAATTGTTTTTAAACTACTGCTAAACAAACTTACTCAAACAAAAATTAATTTTGGTTATAATTGATTATAAAATAATCAATTATAAATATAGTTGATATATTATGTAATAATATCATTTTTTTCATTTTTCTTAACATACTCTATGGTGATTAAATAAGTGAAAAGTTTTTTTTAAAGAAATGTTAAATCAAATACTTTTCATGGAACAAAAATTGAAAAAAAAAAAACTTTTGATGAAGTTAATAGGGGGGTTTGTTTTGCAACTTACATGGAAATTTTTTCAAACGCCTTCCTCTTCGAATCTCTAGCTTCTCAACTATTTTTTGTACAAAAAGTATGCAATATGATTCTTAAAACATGTTTACATAGGATATATAAGAATTAACCAAGTTTATTAAAGAAAAAAAGATGTCAGAAAATGTTGCAGAAACAAAAACTAACAATACTAATGAGATTAATATTTGACTATAAAAAATATGTTTGCGTCATTATATAAAAAAATATAATATCTTTTGTAATTTATTTATCCTTTTTGTTAAGTTTAATCAGTATGCATTTTTAGTAGAAAATTGTACACTGTCAATAAATTACAATCCTTCATTTATGATAAGTTTGTTAAATTTACTAATTAATACTTTAAAAGTCATATAAATAAAAAGTTGAGATTCAGCGTTATTGTAAAAATTTTTTACACTATTAATACATATTAATTAAACTTTTTTATTAGAAGCTAACATTCTTGTTTTATCATATATGTATAATGATTTGTGTTTTTCTTGTAAATAGTTTGTTCTAGAGCTAGCTTATTAGTTTATTCCAACTTCTTTCTATCAGTAAAAGCTTCAATAATGTAATATTAATTAACTCCAGAAGATTTTGAATACTAAAAATTGCACCCTTGATTTGTTGTTGGGATTATATTCATTAAACATAAGGTTCCATTTTATTCAGGAATAATGAAAGTCATCAAAGATCAATTGTTGCTAGTTTGGTCAAGGGTGTTTCTGTTCTACAGAAGGATAGGAAAAGTGGACGTCAAGGTCCCAATGCTCTTGCACCACCTTGGTGGACACACTTTCACTTTCATTTATATGAACCAATTTTTGATAATGATTACATCTTTGGTGCAATTTATGAGTTCAAACCTCCATTATCTATGTGTAGTTTCACATTAAGTGGAAGTCCACATTATATAATTGCCTTTCGAGGGACTATACCTACGTCATTTCATGACATTAAGTTAGATTATAAGATATTTCAACATAGGCTTCATCCAACTGCACCTGCTAAGAAAGCTATAGAAGTTGTTCAAAACACGGTGGATATTGCTGGTGGTTCCAACATTTGGTTAGCTGGACACTCCTTGGGATCATCAATTGCAATGTTTGTTGGGAAAACCATGGCCATGAGTGGCATATTTATTAAGTCTTTTCTTTTTAACCCTCCATTTGTATCTGCTCCAATTGAGATAATTAATTGTGAGAATTTGAAATTTTGGATTCGACTAACTGGCAGTGTAGTAAAAGCTGGAATTGCCTCTATGAAGGGTAATGTGGAGACAAGTTTGTCCTATGATTCCCTGTCTAACTGGGTCCCATCCTTGTTTGTGAATCCCTCTGACCTTATTTGCTTAGAGTATATTGGATACTTTAAACATAAAAGAATCATGGGGATGATTGGTGCAGGAGACACTGAAAAGTTAGCAGCACCAATTTCGATTCGTTGTCAAATGAAGGCTGTATTTGGTAAGAAATGTGAACCCATACACCTTATTCCTTCAGCTTCTTTGACAGTTAATTATACCCCTTTAGAGAGGAGATTCGAAGGAGCTCATGGGATTTGCCAGTGGTGGAATCCCGACCTATACTCTGTAACCAACGTTTACAAATATTGAATTCTTGTTATTTGTGTGATGTTAATTTTATTTAAACACTATCAAGTGTGGATAAAGTGATGTCAGATTATTTTAGTCTGTGTTCAATTCTAGTATTAAATATGTAATTACTTTGAATATTTAAAGCTAGAACTCCATCATCATGTGTTTTATTTACTTTAACTAGCATTGTTTGTTTAAATTAAAAGATAATAGCGATATGTAAAAAAATAGTGATGCAATCTTGGATTGTCATTCTCATGATCACTTCAAGAGATTCTTCCAAAGTAGAAAATGAAGGTGATGAGGTGAGGAATGGAGGATAATGGCGCCACTTCTAGGAAAATAAGCCAAGGTTAGGAAGCTTGTCACAGGGGAATGAACCCTTAATAAAAGCCATTGAATATTCTCTCACAATTTGGAGAAGAATGGCACTTAAAGAAGGAACTCTCTTAGAGGAAACTTGTATCATTCAAGTGTAAAAATGATACAATGTGTGGAGGTGACTACTTATAAGAAAATTTCTAAGTTATGGACCTTGAAGTTGGATGTCCAACTCGAGGGGAATCAGGATGGGATTAATTAAATTAACTAAGTGTTAATTGAGCTAGAAGCTAATTAACACTTTACTAATTTAACTAGATTTAAACAAGGTACTAAATTCATGGATCTATGTTTCCTCTAGATGCAAATTTTGAATTTGAGAGTGCCATGTAGATTCCCTCCAAATTCAAATTTGAATTCTAATGTGTTAACTAGGAGAGAAAGTGTGGTTGGCGCTAATTTGGGAGAACAAGGGGCCCCACTTGTTTCTCATGCTTTATGTGTGTCTTAGAAGGGGTGTAGGACAAACTAGGGGGTGTGGTTAACAAAAATCACACGTCTAAGGCTTCCTAAAAAGGCCCAAACTAATACACACATTCCACCTAAAAGACTATCTAAAAATAAGAAAATATGCTAAAATACAAGGCCTAAAAAGAAACCAATTGCACCACCAACTACACTACAATTAAGGGCGCAAATTACACTAAAATATTTACAATCATAGACTATGGCCTAAAATCATCTTCTTATGCTCCACTCAAGCCATGTCTACTAATCAACCCTCCTAGCTAAGAAACCTTGCTAGAGGGATTGCATCAAATGGGTTGTTGCTATTTTTTATTATAAAGATTTCATATTTGTTGGAATATATTAGTAAATTTTGTTGGAGGTACCACATATGAAGTAACAGGTTAACTCTAGAAGGGGATAGAATAGAGCTATAATAAACTTTTCCATACACTCTTTCAAAATACTTCTTAAAAAGCTAAATAAAATGGTGTTAAGAATATATTTCAAAATACGAACTTTCTTATAGTTCTAATAAGAGTAAAATAGATAGTATAAAAACTTGAAGTGATAAAAGGTAGTAAGAACATTTGTTTTTATACTAATTCGCTCTAAATTCAACTACGTCTAGTTCTCTTCCAAGTAACTCTTGGAAGGTTTCACTATTTCAACAGAGATACACAAGTATTCTTACTGTCATTTCTAGTTTACAACGAATATTATACATTATTCGTTAAATAACTAGTCAGTCTTAACTAAGTATAAGAAGAATGAATGAGTGGTTTACAACACTATTCTTTGAACAACTATATAACTCCATGAAGTGAAGGATATATAATTTTGGCTAGTAGATGGTTGCTTTGTCTAAAGTTTCTTATCACTCAAGATGAGTGAATCTTATCAAAGATTGTAGTGAAGAAGGGAGAATATTAAAACACTTGAATTCTTTTTCAACTATTAGCTTCATTTTTCTTTTTCTTCCTTGATCCTCTTTTTATACCCTTCATATGTGACAATTTCTCGTCTTTCTACAGTTAAGGATGTTACGTGTGAACTTGGTCAATGATCTTGGAAATTAATGCACCCTAGAGACCTATAATTGTGTTTGTCTCCTTTTCTTGATATTGTGTTTCATCTATCAACTTTATACAACACTTTTGTTCTGATCGGTGGCTTTGTAGACAAGTAGCATGTTAATGTTGCCTTCTCAAGGAGGATATTCAGTTTTTACCTTTGTTTTGATTGTGTTTGCTTCAACCACGTCGTATATTTCAAATTTTTCCTTTTTTCACCATTATTTGATGATGATCCACTTAGTAGAAGTTAACTTTGTAATTGCCAAGATATTGCAGGTTTTGATGATGCCAAAAAGTAACAAGAAATGTTGATACAAAAGCAAGGAAGCAAAAGAACAAATAGCATTGACAGAGATTCAAGTATTAATGTTGAGTTAGATAAATAAATTAACTTAGTTATTGTATAAAAGCATCTTTACGAGTTTGCATAACGTTGATTTGGCCAAATATGCTTTTATCAGTTCAAATTATGAACTGGTAATCGATTATCAGGTTGTGTAATCCATTACCAGAGGTCTTGCTTATTGAATTTTTGAATTCAAAAGTGACAACAACACAATATTTTAAATCATGTAATCAATTACCATTTTGATGTAATGGATTACCAGTAAGCCGTTATCACAAGTTTGAAAAGTCACAACCTTTCATAAAAAGGCACATCACTTTGTTTTTGACACTATAAATAAGTGACTTTTCTTCTATTTTAGAAACATGAATTCTTCCATCATTTTCTAAACAAAAATCTTAGCTAAACACTTGCAAATTTTAGGAGAGTTCTTATAGGATCTTCAAGTTGTATCATCTGCTCTTTAAGAGAGACTTTTTTTTTTCTTCTTCTGATTATTGGTTGTATTCAAGAGAGACTTCTTGAGTAATAAAGGAATCTCAAACACAAGGAGAGGGCTCCCAAGGTGATGGATGATTCATCCATTTGTAAAGTGATTTACAAAGGTAATAAAAATCTCAAGTGGGGATACTTGAGGACTGAACGTAGGCAAGTGAATTGGTCGAACCAGTATAAAAAGAGTTTGCATTTTTCTCTTCCCTATACTCTTATTTATTTATTCTATTTGTATAGTTAAAAACTTCACATTCATTTTTAAATATTCTATTATAAAATCAAATAAAAGGAAAACTAAAATCAAATATTCAACCTCCCCTATATTTTGTGCTGAAAAAGAAAAGAAAAATTGAGCCAAATGAAAGTAACATTATGTAGAATTCATTATTTTCTTCTCTAATTGAATTTAAAACTTTCATTTCTTTTTATTTTTATCTTTTTCTTTTCTTTTTCAGTCTACCAAATTATACCTTCATTTTCATTTTGATACTTAGAGCTTAGAAGGCAAAGAAATTGGGGAACTGTACTGTGTAATGATGGCACCTCCAAAGGATATTTTTTACCTCAATGAACCCTTCCATCTGGCTAAAGATGTTCAATGGTATGGAAGATCTATCAACTAATCTTCTACTTTCAGTTTAACTTTTTATTATTTTATACATACATATATAATAGCATTTTTGCACTTTATGTTATATATTGATTAACTGAGTGTTTACATGCCTCATCATGGTTTCACTTGTATTTTAAGTTTAAATATGTTTCGAGTATCTTATGGATTAATAGATTTTATTAGGCTACATTTGGTTGTGAGAAAAGAAAAGAATAAAAAGTGAGAAAATAAAAAGAAAGAAAAGAAAAAAAAAAGAAAGAAGAAATATAGTAAAAGTTAAGATTGTCTGGCTGTGGGAAAGTGGTAGAAAAGAAAGCAAAGTTATAATGTAAAATTATTACATTGACAAAATTATTTATCATTTATTATTTGATCTTTGTGAACAAAATAGTAGTACTTTTTTTAATTTTGGAAGGTTAATTTTTTTTACACTTTCCTTTATTTTCATGTTTATTTTGAATGAAAAGTAAAACATGTGAAACTTACCACTTTCTACTCTACCGAATTAGAAAAAGTGTAATTTTTCTCTCATTGTATCACTTTTCACTAAACAACGGTAGAGATCTTCATAGATGAAATTTGATTGGATTTGTGAAAAATAAAACTTAATCTAATCAATTTTAATTAAATTATATCAAGTTAGATTTGTAAAAAAAAAAAAAGGCAATCCAATTTGATTGGATTTGTGAAAAATAAAATTTAATCTAATCAATTTTAATTAAATTATATCAAGTTAGATTTGTAAAAAAAAAAAAAGGCAATCCAATAAGAGTCGATCCAATAAAAAAAAATCTGATCCAATTGAATCAATGAATTACCAAGAAAAAAAAATCATATATATTTCTTTATAATACGTTCACTATAAAAGTGTATAAATAAAATACTCAACAGATTTTCAAAATAACAAATAAAAAAGTATATTAAGTAGTATAAAAGATACAAAGTAAATTATAAAAAGGTGACTAATAATAATCTTTGTAATTTCATGTATTCTTGTTTACTTATTACTTAATTAATGTCAACAAACAAATAATATATTAAATAAAATTAAAGGTTTTTGTTTTATTGCTATTTATTCTCTACTAAATAAATATATAAAATAAAAATAACAAAAAATTAAATAGTTAAATCAATTCACATATTATTAGATTTTTAAAGTGAAAATCCATGAATCAATCATATTAAAGTCATATTTGGTTAGATTACATCCAAATTGATTCACATATTTAATTGGATGGATTAATCCTAATTCATAATCACTCCTAAATTTAGCGTTGAATTCCTATAAAAAAATTTACTTTCTTTTGGGTTCTCATTAAATTTTTTATTTTATTTTGGGTCCCTAAAACTTGTTTAAATATACTTTAAAAAAATTGTTTAGACAACATTTTAAGACCTAAAACAAATAACAAATTTATTAGAAACTTAACCCAAAATAAAGATTTTATAGAAACTAAATAAAAATTTATAAATATATTCGAAACTCAAAAATATTTAAGAAAAAATATGTTGAATCACATACTTTTCACGAAAACATTTAAAGATAACCCCTTTCGACAGAACAAGAATAAAAGTTTAAATTTAGTTATTGACACGAATGTTTATCTTATATACATAAACCACATGATGAAATATCTACAAAACTTTACGAATGATTAATTTCTGTCGAGAAATTTGGTTGTCGCATTTAGTGGGATCTTCCCAACCAATCAAACATGCCTTTTTATTACACGTAAAATTCAAATTGAAACCTTATTTAAAGAAACCGAGTCTAATACCACTTAAACTAACGACTTGTTGGACATGAATATTTTCACACGTAAATGAAACATTTTTACATGCCTTCCTCTTGAAATCTCAATTCTTAACTTTGTTTTTTGTTTCTTTTTACAGAAATTCTCAACTGAACTCAAAAACACTAAGTTTAATTAAGCAAACGTTAATGGTTTTTTATTAAATAATAACTAGAGTGACACATCTTTACTTATACACTTTTATAGTGAACGTATTATAAAAAAACTTGGAAAGTATAAATCAACAATGTGGAGCAAAACACTCACCTAGGTATACTAAGCTACCCAACCAAGCTACGATGGATGATGAAGGATAAGTAGAGATGATCGATAAATTTAGATCACAAAACTCGAGAAGATATACCATTTAGTTTATACTTTATTTAAATAAAATTATAATTTTTTTTTTTTTTTTTTTGAAAAGCTAAACATGTATTCAATGAAGAAACAAATTGTTTCTTAAGATACAGATAGATTGTTTACTCCCCCATATCCTGTGAGAGCAAATGACAAACTATTCAGCTATTTCAAATTTAACAAGCATAATCTGGGATTGGCATACCAATCCGAAAACCCGCACCCCCTATTAAAACCAAAGGAAAATGATAGCCATTGCCACGATATTACCTTTATGGACATAACTATATCAACTGAGTTCGCTGGTAATTTATCAAAAATTATCTGGTTCCTAGTAACCCAGATACTCCAAACCCCAGCCAGCCAGAATACATACCTGCATTGCTTCTTCCTTTTACCAACCACCCAAGCTGCCGATGAGAGAAAAAGATGCGACACATCCCCCGGAAGAGGTCCTTGAATACCCAGCCAGCTTATAACATTGTTCCATATGTATTGAGCCTTGGCACACCCTAGGAACATATGATTCCTATCTTCAACAACATTATGACAGAAGACACATAGAGTCTCCTCCCCTGGTATCTGAATGCCTCTTTTCAATAGATTAGCCATGGTTGGTACCCTATCTGACAGTAATCTCCACGAGAAAGCAATTACCTTAGATGGTAGTCTATCTTTCCACATCCGTCGCAAGTCACTGGGCTCCACCTCGATTAATCTATGTGTCTGCTGGTGCGGGCAAAGAACCAAATAAGCCTCAGCAACTGAGAATACTCCATCCGTACCAGTCTTCCATCTCCATCTATCCGAGATGGAATCGACAAATGTCACTTGCTGCAGCCTACTCTGCAAAAGACGAAGCTGCTCTGTTTCCCATACAAATAACTGCCTCCTCCAATCCCAAACCCACCCCCCTGATACCTCCCTTTTGTCGAAAACAGTAGTACCCTTATCTGCTGCTAACCCATATAACCTGGGGAACTGCAAACTAAGGGATGTATCTCCTATCCACTTCTGTTCCCAGAATAGAGTCTCCTTTCCGTCCCCTACCTTTTTGAAGACATTGTCCGAAAACCAGTTTGGTCTGGTCGCTTCTGGTCCATCCATGGCCCATAGGTCCCTCCACCACTGAGATGCCTTTGGTAAGTTCGGCTGTCTTTGATTAAACTTGTATGTAGGCCCATATTTACACTCCAATAAGGTCGCCCATACTGCATTTTGCTCATTTAGTATCCTCCACCTCCACTTTGCAAGCAAACTCAGATTAAAGGTCCGTAGGCACTTTACCCCCAGGCCCCCTTCTTCCTTCGATCTACACACATTTTCCCAACTTACCCAGGCTATTTTGTTCTCTTGTCCATTCCCTCCCCACAAAAACGATCTTTGTAGCCCAGTCATGATTTGCAAGACTTTCCTGGGAGCCTTGTAAAATGAGAATATGTACAATGGGAGGCTAGACAATACTGAATTTAACATAACTAACCTTCCAGCGAATGACATATGCTGGGCCCTCCACGCTGCCAACTTCCGTTAAAATTGTTCTAAGATTGGCTTCCACGTTTCTACCTTTCTCGGATTGACAGCCACCGGAATCCCCAAGAATTTAAAGGGCGGTGTTGAAACGATACAGTTCAAAAGGTTGCTGACCGCACGTGTGAACGAGTTTTGTACATTAAGACCAAAGAACTGGCTTTTGCTGTAATTCACTTTCAAACCGGATGTCAGCTCAAAACCACGCAGAATCACTTTCAAGTACCATATCGATTTCAAATCTGCTTCCCCCAACATGATAACATCATCTGCATATTGCAATACTGAAAAGTTTGCCCCGGCACCCATATTGAGTTCTTTAAACACCCCTTTTCCTACAGCTGACCTGAACAAACTCGCTAAGGCTTCAGCTACCACTAGAAACAGAAAAGGAGAGAGTGGGTCTCCCTGCTTCAAACCTCTTCCCGGCCTAAACTCAACCGTCGGACTCCCATTGACTAGAACTGACATATAGCTGCTCCTTACAATACCACTTATCCACTTTCGCCATAAGTTCCCAAAACCCATTCTAGCTAACATATAATCTAGAAAATCCCAGTTGACCGAATCATATGCTTTCTGGAAATCCACCTTAAACAAGAAACAAGGTCTCCTTTTCCTCTTCGCCCAATCAACTATTTCATTTGCTACCAGTGCCCCATCCAAAATTGATCTCCCTGTCAAGAATGCTGACTGGCACTTGGAGATTAAATGGCCCATTACTTTCTTCATTCTCAGTGACAGCAATTTAGATACAATCTTTTGTATGCTAGAGATTAAAGAGATTGGTCTAAATTGAGCTAACCTGTCAGGTCTTGGCACCTTGGGGATCAGGGTAAGAAAAGCTGATGTCACTCCTCTTGGCAATACCCCTGATTGATGGAATTCTTGAACTGCATTTACCACGTCACCCCCTATTATTTCCCAGCATGATTTGTAAAACTGGAAACCAAATCCATCAGGGCCCGGGCTCTTTCCTCCATCGCATGCCCACACCGCCTCCTTTATTTCTTCTGCCGAAAAGGGTTCCTCTAAGGTGGCTCTCTGCTGGTCAGTCAACTGATTAAAGGTCACCCCATCCAACTTTGGTCTCATAGGGTCTTCGTCTTTAGAGCACGTTTTGAAATGCTGGAAGACATGGTCCCGGATACTCTGAACCCCCTCCACCCATCCTGACTCTGATTTAACTGCCAATAAGGAGTTTGTATAACATCGCTCTTTAAAGCATTTATGAAAGAACTTTGTGTTCCTATCACCATACAGAGCCCATCTTACCCGAGACTTCTGTAACAAGGACCGTTCCATTCTCCTTGCCTTTTCCCAATATTCGGACAAAATCTCTTGTCTTTGATGACCACTGTCGATGACCCCCTGACCTAACTGATTATCCAGTGTTTCCAGCTGCAGAACCTTTTCATCCATGACATTCTCATCCCGCCTCCAGTATTCTTGTTTCCATTCTTTAATCTTCAGCTTCAGGCCTTTCAACTTACGTGCCAACTGATACATCTTCCATCCTTGGCCTTGTTCTGCTGTCCAGAATTCTTTCACTAGGTCCATGAAACCTGGATCCTCCAACCAATGGTCAAAAAACCTAAACGGTTTCGGGCCCCAATTCTGTTTATTGACTTCTGTTATGATCCATGTCTGGTCTGAAAATTCTCTGGTGCCAACTCTCTGGGCTGTAACGCCCCAATCCTCCATCAGTTCTGGTGAGAACAAAAATCGATCCAGCCTACTAGATGACTCTCCATTCGGAGCTATCCACGTTGGCCCTTTCCTGATGATTGGAATGTCCAACAGTCCCATTGTCTGGATAAAGAATCTAAAGTCAGACATCTCAGTTGTAGAGTGATAGCCTGATCTCCCTTTGAACTCCGTCGTATCTAGCACAGCATTAAAATCTCCTCCAAGTACCCACCTGGCCTTCGGAAAACCTCGTTTAGTCATCATCAAATCGTCCCATACCTTCCTCTTACCCTGTACCGAACACGGGGCGTATACATTAACGACACAATTAACTTCAGATGAGCTATTCCTCTTGAAGCCAATTCCAAGGAAGCCCTGCCCTTGAATAACCCAGACAACCTCCATTAGATGTTTCTTCCAGATTGTAAGGCATCCACCACTGAGCCCGACAGACGGTAGTACCCTCCATTCACACCCTGCCGACCCCCAAATCTCGTAAACCTCCCAATCGTTTACCATTCTGCACTTTGTCTCCTGTAGCAAACAAATATCAATGTCATTCTTTTTCAATATTCTCCGTATTCTACGACGTTTGGTCCGATCCCGGAACCCCCTCACATTTAAAGAGAAGATCTTCATCTAATTATTTTGGTCACTCCCAGTCTCCCTCTGTTCCTTCTCCCCAATATCTCTGTCCTCCATCTTCCGTAGTTCCTGTATGTATTTAATATCTGCTTGTTTGGCAGTTATTCCGAGTTCCTTCAGTGCCTTCCATATTTTTTCCGCTTCCTCCTCCTGGTATCCCTTTCGCTGTTCATCTTCCTTCATACCATACAATTGCCCTCTCATCATTAATTCACTCCCGTCGAAACTGTTTCTCCTCAGTTGCTTCCATATGGACACCACTCTCTTTTGCCCATTCCCTCCTTCAGACACCCCTTCTTCATCAACTAATACCCATTTCTTGTAATCATAAGGCAGAGTGGATATAGAGTCATTTTTTCCGAAATCACTATTTTCCGGAATGACCCTATTCAATCCATGCGTTGTAGCATTTTCTAGAATTTTTCGTCGGTGCCCAATAGCAATTTCTGCATCTGTAGCCGTTTCGAAACTAAGTGCATTTCCCCGCACGGTTCCATTAGCAAAGACGGCGGTGTGCGCAGCAGCCCATTCCGCTTCATGACCCGCGATTTGGGCCTTATCACGCTGGCCCATCTGGAGAGAAGCGGACCGCCCAACGGTCGCCTGCCCGCGCACTGTACACGTCTGCACCGCGTGCCGCTCGATGCAACCTCATTCCGCGTTCCTGCCAGACTGCCACCTGACGCGCTGTCCCGTCTGATGCGACCCGGTGTTAGTCCTCGATCCGCGTGCACCTTTATCCGAGTCTTGCGAATTGCCATTTTCTCCTTCCTTTCCCAAGCCCTACGTTCCACTTCTTCCTCTTCCGGTTTCTGCTATCTCTGTTACTTCTGCTTTCGCCTGTGCCCCTACCCTTCTCTCGCTACCTCTGTTCCTGCTCCTATCACCTGAGTTCTGATTATACCCAAAAATAGGCGTTGACCCTGTCCACACTGGCTGGGCTCTGGCATCCATTTCAGTCCTCAGCAGCGGCTGCCTCCCTTCTCCGTTGAAGCCAAAACCGACGAAGTTAGGGCCTTCTTCCGCCGCTAGCGCCGTCGTCCCCGCGTCCGAGTTCGTGGTCGCCGGTTTGTGCCGCCTCATCCCCGCCTCGGAGTTCATGGTTTCCGATCTGGGCCGGTGTGTGTCTTCCACCTCCGTGTCCCGTCGCGATCGGAAAGGGGCCTCATCCCATTCGGCGCTTCCACCTTCCTCCAACTCCCCTACCTTCCAGTCTCCATCCCGAGTCATCTTCCTTTTCAACTCAGCCAGCCGCCGTTCCGCTTCCGCCGATTCATCAAAGTCGTCGTCCCCCTGACAATAGCCGTTTTCCGATCCGTAGCTCGTTGTGACTCTGCTGTTGTGTCCCTCATTTACCTCTTCCACCTCCGTCACCCTGATATCAAACTCCCACCCATCAATAGTCGTCCTTACTACCTCATCAAGCTTCCTCATATCCTTCCTGGACACCACCATCTGTGCTACGTCGTATCTTTCATTTTTTAGGGTACTTTCTTCCACATACATAAGCTCTCTGAATGGCGCGAACAGTGTGGAGAAGAAGTTTTCGCCCCATACGTGTAACGGGACCCCATAGCATCTAACCTTGATCCTTCTATCCGTATCGACCAAACCGGGCTCCCACTTCTGTATCCCCACAAACCATTGATCAAACCATTGTTGTTTCTGCGTCAGTGTCTCTTCGAACGTCTCACGGCCTTCCATTTCCAACAGGACCTTGTTTACCCCCATAGGGGTCGCGCTCACATTGTAGATGCCATGGTTCATCAGGAAAATCTGCGTCCTGAAAGCCAACCCTTTGTTACGCACTTCTCCGACATAAGCCTTCTGGAGTCTTGCCACCTTTTCCACCGAGGCATTGTACACTAATTTCGTATCGGCATATTCTGTTCGTCCTGGTCGTCCTCTTCCTTTGTTATGACTAGGAACCCCATCATTCCGTACTACTGATGCAAAGGATTGCCCCAGTTTCCCGTTAAATTCCTTCTGTTGCCCCTTCTGCCCGGCGCCTCGGTGATAAGCTTTTTGAACTTGTTGACTGCCGGCTACTTCCATCTTTGTCTGGCTGTGCTCTGTTTTCCGAGCATACCGTGGCATGTTAACCCACAGTTTTTCCCGTCCGATGAATATACTATCCAGCTTAATCACGAGCATTTTCTCATCCTCCACTTCCCTGAATCTGGCGAAACCGAATCTGTGTCCCCTCCTATTCCTCTTTGTCGGAATTACAACGTCCTGAATTTTAGCATATCTCCCGAAAATTTCCCACATGTCTTTTGCCCTATACTCTTCCGGGAAATTCGTGAAAAAAACCGAGGTTATGCACCCGTCTCCTATCCTTTCCTCCATTACTGGTTTCCCACCACTCTTAACATCCATTCTTCTCCTGACCTAATTAAAGTGTCACTCTAGTTATGGAGGAAATAAACCCTAAATAAAATTATAATATCTAGTAAGACACAATTAAAGTGACAGTTGGCTTGTATGCTAATTAATAAGTCACTAACCTAAAATAATTATTATCATTAGTAGTTAATTAAGAGTAGGATCAATCTCTTGGTATGTGTTAAAAGACAACTATATATACCTCAAATCTTATGAATAAAATCAAATTGGATTTTGCTTAAAGGTGAGAGAATTAGTTTTTTTAATTGAACCCTTTTAAATTATTATCAAAGAATTACTATTATTTGTAGTGAGTTACCTCAACTTATCAATCTTTAAGAATTATGACCGGTTTTTCTTTCCATTTCGTTCCTAACCCTGTTTTTCTATTTTCTTCTACAATTTTTTCTTAATGATTTTTGGTCTAATTTAGATGCTGAATTTTTTTATCCGTAAAGGGTTCATATTGATATGAGAGCTTTTGTTTAGCATCAGAGTGGAAAATTGTTAATCAAAAGTTGCAGGAAATTGTTATTTGTTGAAAAGTTTATCCATGATTAATGCATTATTGAGGTTGCCTAAATTGATTTCATCACCATCATTTTATCTGAATTTTGAGGCACTTGTAGAAGTTTAGCTCGATCCAGATTTGTGTTTTTCGTTGTTAATCGATGTGGGATTTGTGTCAATTTTGTAGAGTAATTGTCTATCAAATTGGCTATGTAACTTGCTAGTGTCTCAAATGACTTGCGGTGTCAATTCAATACGAAATTCAAAAATAATTTTTAAAAATATTTTTTAAAAAAAAAACTTGTTTAGCAAGTGTTATTTGAAAACTATTTTAAAGATATAAAAATAAAAAAAAATTATTTATATTTTGAAAAATAAAAAACAACATATTCTAATTGTATTTTAATTTTTAAAATAAAAATAGAAAATTGAAAAGCAAAACTAGTTTCAGTTATTTCTGTATTTTAGTTTTTAGAAATTAAAAAAATTAAAACTATTATTAAAAAATATTATTTAAACAAATTTTTAGTTTTAAAAACTAAAATACTAAAAACAATTTTATAAAACTGTTGTCAAATAATAGTTAATGACGATTTGAAAATATGGTTTAACGTTAGTCAGTAAGTCTTTTTGTTACTATACATTATTAACTATTAATTGCACAATAAATGTTAGCATGTACTGTTAAATGTAAAAGTGACATGCTTACATAGATATGAAGTTGATCGGAATACTTTCAAAAACAAAAATAAAAGTTTTCCAGATTAAAATTATAATTTCAAAAACTAAAGCGGTGGATTAGGTATGAAGTTTTAGGTCTCTTTAAAACAATATTTAATATTCATATTTTTATTGTTTTTTTAGGTTTGATAAATTTTTTTATTATTTTCTCTTACTTAAAATATAAGTATTCATTAGATTTAATTAATAAAAATATCTTTTAATGGACTATATCAAAAGTTATTTTAATTATATTTTTATCCAAATTAATTTAACAAAATGTTATTAAATTTAAAAGATCTTATTTTATTTTAAAAAAAAGTTAAGACTATGTTTGGCCTGTATGGTCAAAGCAGCAGACAATTTGTTCAGAATTATCATTTTCACAAATTGATCACGTTAATCTTTATTACAATCAGATTCCATAAATTCCAATGATCAAGGTATAATCCTATTCATTGTGTCAAATGTGTCATTATATTGTGATGAGTTTAAGTCATAATTTTATTTATATGATTTTTAAAATAATGTTAAATAAAATTAACTGATTTCTTATAAATAAAGAATTGTAATTAAATGTTAGTATAAATTTTTTTATGAATAATACTAATTAAACACATTATCATTTTTCCATTAATCCTTAATTTATGTGTGTCTTACTTTATTTGATCCAATTGAAACAATTGAAATCAACTGCTCGAGTGTCCTTTCTGAGTTGAGTCAATTTTTTTACTTGAGCTCTATTAGTTCATGTGACTTCGGGTAAATGATTTATAGTCAATTTATAAATGGTAATAATAGTGTTCTTGATATTTGTGGTGTAGAATTTTTATCTTTAAAATCTGTGTTGATGTATTTGGGCCTTTGAGGAAAAAAAATGAGTGGTCAATTTTGTGATTATCAAAAGTTTTAGGGGTTAAAGATTAAAAACAATTGATAAAAAGAATGAGAAAATTTTGTACAATAAAAATTTCTTCCACATCGTTGTGAGGTTCGACTCAATTTTTATGTCTTGGTTATACTAATTCAAATTTTTTAGTTTCTTGATTTGAATTGTTATTTGTCTTATCTTTCATAGTCTTGTATTTTTTAAGAATTCTAATTTGAGTGTCTTTTTCTTTGTTTTTAGCTATTTGGAATTTTTCTCTTCCTTATCTCTTAAGTTGAGCTTGATATTTGTAACATATTTTAAGAAGAATGGGATAATAGGAGTGATAAACTCTATTAACATGAAACACATCATACATTTTGTATGTCTATAGTGTGCTTGCATGATTCTTTACATGGAAAATCTAATAAGAAGAATTTGTTAGATACTTTGAATTTCAAGAAGAGTTTGTGTACATGCATTTTATGAGAATTTTTTAAAATCTCACATGAAACTATATGTATATAAGATGTGGGTGGATGCATTAGGAATCAAATGACTTACTTAAGATTGTGACTTCATACGTTGTATGTGATAATAAAATGTGGTGACTTATTTAGGTTTGTTGAATCCTTCCAAAGCACTTAAGTCTCAATAAAAATAGTATTTTATTTTATTATACTTTATTTTTATTCTATATTTTCTATATAAAAAATGATAATAAAGCATGTCTCTTATGAGATTTCGTAATGTATGTACTTTTGCTCCAAATTTAGAATTGAAGATTCTTTCAAAAAGGACAAAATGATAAAGGATTAGTAGAGATTATGTACAAATTTAGATCACAAGGCTTAAAATATATATCATTTAGTTTTATTTACTTTTTAAATAAAATTGTAATATCTAGTAAGAGATAACTAAAGTGAATGTTGGGTAGCATGCAAATTAATAAGTCACTAACTTGAAAAGTAGTCCACTATGTTTTATGACAATTATGCATACCTCAAAAGTATGAATGAAATCAGATTGGATTTCTTAGAAAAAAGATTGGCTTTAGTTAATTGAAAGAGAATTAGTTTCTCTTGAGTTATTAAGTTGAACACCTTTTTAGATTCTTATCAAAGAGTTCTTACTTTTTATAGAATCTTTCTCAACTTATCAATCTTTAAAATTACGGCATTATTCTTTTACATTTCTTGCCCCAATTTATTTTTTCTTTTTTTCAACAAATTTTTCTTAGAGTGTGTTTGGATAAGGAAATTAAACTAGGGAAAGTAATTTTAGAAGGTATTAAAATTCTTCAATTTGTAATTTACTATTAGATATATTATCAAATAGAATTTAAATTTTTGGAATTTTAAAAAAAAATTTAACCAAGTAAAATTTGAGAATTCTAATTTCCTCGAAAAATAAGAGTATTTGAAATTCTTTCTTATTGAAACAAGTGGATAACTTTTTACCTCCTTCATGTGTGTCACTTCTCTTTCTCTTTCTTTTTCTCTTTCTCGCTAGCTCTCTCAAGTCTACTTTCTCTCTGGAGTTCACTCCGGCTCTCACATAGCTCTTTCTCATGTTCACGTTTTGTTTCACCATTATTTGGTTCTCTCATGACACTCACCCCCTTTAGTTTTTTACTTAAATTTCTTTCTTTTCAAATTTGTTTTTATACTTTATCTTACTCTAATAGTAGAATTAATTTAAATTCTTAACTTATTTTTAGTGTTCTCAAATTAACAATCACCTTAACAACTACCAAGGGAGATCCTCTAATGTTTTTAAAATAAATCACTTAATGTCAAATAATCAATTATACATATATCTCACAACCGATTTTATAGTTTTCAAATATAATTTTAAGCGGTCTTGGATGATCACTGAACTTGTAAAATTTTATTTACTGTTTCAATGATAGTTAAATTGTTCTGAATCTGTAAAAGCGAGAACATATTTTATATATTATGATATATACATATGTTAATATATATATATATATATATATATATATATATATATATATAAACTAACAAGAAATTAAATTAGATAACAAATTTTAATTAAGGCGCATTAAACTTTTTGCACTAATATAAATTATAAATAACTATATATATTTAAAATGTAAAAAGGTATTCCAATCATTAAACTTTCCAACATATATGATTAATTAAGTACCCAACTTTGTCTCAAAAAAAAATTAAGCTTCCAATATTTGTAGATTTATTTAAATTATTGAGAGTGGAAAAGAAAACAAGAACAATACCAAAAAATTATTGAGAGTAGAAAAGAAAACAAGAACAATACCGAAAAAAAAAGAAGAAAAATTTAAGAATATAGATTAAATAAATTATTCATGGCTTAAAATATATCGATTTTCACTTTTAATTTCTGTAAATTTTTATAACCGTGTAATGAACAAACCTTTCATTTTTTTATCTTTTATTTATTTAAAAGATACATAGTCGGTGATTCTGTCGGATATTGCAACATGCATATGTTACATTATAAAAATTCTTCTACGGAAACCACTAATTTGCAACAAGATTAATGGAAGTGACAAAATAATAATGGGAAGCTAGATTGATATAAACAAAGAAATAAATGTAATGGATATCGGTCGATAAGCGGTGATACCAGACTGGTTCCAGAACAATGTTATGAGAAAAGTAGGGAATGGAAATGACACTTTATTTTGGGAGCATAATTAGATAGGAGATGGACCGTTAAGTTTAATATTCCCCAGATTGTATGGAATATCGGTCGATAAGCGCATTACCATTAATGATAAAAGGGAATTCTTATTACAATCAGGGGGGTGGAAGTGGATATGGAGAAGGGAGTTATTTGTATGGGAAAAAGAACAGCTACGTCATTTAGAAAGTCTGCTGCATCAAGTGGTCATTCTGGACCAGATGTCCGACGTATGGAGATGGAGGCCAAGTAGGGACGGAGGTTTTTCAGTGGCAGAGGCATATACGATTCTAGGTTCGCAACAGACTTCATCGAATTTAATTGAGGTAGAACTGAAAGAACTGAGACGAAAGGATAACTACCATCTAAGGTAATTGCTTTGTCGTGGAGGATATTGCTAGACAGACTTCCAACAATTGATAATTTACTGAAGAGAGGAGTAGATATTCCAATAGCGGATGCTCAGTGTGTGTTTTGTAGAAGCGTTACAGAAAGTACAAATCATATTTTCTTATTGTGTAGCAAGGCTCAATAGGTATGGAACAAAATGATAAGCTGGCTGGGAATTCAAGGACCAATTCCGGGGAATCTGACGCAACTTTTTCTCTCATCGTCTGCATGGGTGGTTGGAAAGCGAAAGAAGAGGTGTAGGTATGTTTTCTGGTTAGCTGGGTGTTGGGGTATCTGGATAGCTAGAAACCAGATTGTTTTTTATAACATACAGGCGGATTCAGTTGATATTATGATGTTTATAAAAGCCATCATGTGGAAATGGTTAGCATATTCCTTTGGATTTAATAGGGGATGTGTGTTTTCGGATTGGTATGCTAATCTGAGATTGTGTTTATTGAACATGAGTTAATGATGCCAGTGATAGGTTATGCACCATTAGCATAACGAGGGGTGTGTAATTAGTATGTAGTCTGAGAAAGGGTGCGTAATTATTATGTAGCCTGGGAAACATTTTGTTTCTTTCTTGCTGAATAAAATTCTTGGCGTTTCAAAAAAAAAAATAAACAAAGAAATAAAGTTACTCAAAACAAAAGTTAATATATTAGGGGAAAAAAACTTTAGAATTTAGAATTTGGGGTTTAATATGGGTCTTACAAGTTGATTAATATGAGTTATTTAATTTAGAAATTATTATTTTAAAATGGAGTTGAGTTGCTTAAAAATTATAAAAATTTCTTATACAAATAATTTTTATCCATTTTTAACCACTCAACTTAAAGAGATTCATAATAAAACAATAGTTTTTATGAAAAAATTTATCTAAACAACTCTTATTAAAAATAATCTTAAAATAATGGAATTTAAAGCAAAAG
This sequence comes from Psophocarpus tetragonolobus, assembly GCA_037954015.1. Taxonomy (NCBI): domain Eukaryota; kingdom Viridiplantae; phylum Streptophyta; class Magnoliopsida; order Fabales; family Fabaceae; genus Psophocarpus; species Psophocarpus tetragonolobus. Next base: position 21,648,076 of record CM075691.1, read on the forward strand.
GTTTTAGAAAAGTTGAAATTGTCCTTTGGAATGCATGAGGGAGAATCAAAGGTTGTCGATGAAAGCTTAAGCCACGTCCTCGGCCAATATAAAACACAAATTTGTGGGGTGAATCACATGAAGCTAAAGAAAAAGCGAACTCCCTAAAGACAATGTGGCTAAAATTTATGGGAATATAATAGATAAAAAAGTATGCGGTTTAGGTGCATATGTAACTATGCAGAATCATCGTGTCTGACACATTGAAAGCTAAAGCTATGCATAAATAACATAACACTATTAAACAAACAAGGGTTAATTAAGCTTTTACTATTTAAACTTTTAAAATTCAGTTTCTATTCTCTTCTTTTCATATCTATTGGATACAATTCTAATAGATTTTTGGTCTGTGGAAGAGAGAGAATAAGTGTGTTTTGTCATGGTGTCGAACCCACGAACTCTTATAAGAAATATAAATATATACACAGCATACCATTACACCAAGTAGATACAATTCTAACAGATAGAACAACTTTACACAAGTTCATCTACAATTTAAGAGATTAAAAAGGTAATTTTTTGGTTTTTGTTCCCTAAACATAGATTTCAATCCTATTATTTTATTTATTTAATATAATTTCAGAGATTAAAATCTGAATTTTGAAAAGGTCTTGTTAAAATATTTTAAATAATTAACATTTGAAAGAATTGACGAGTTAAAAATCTGTTTATAGAGTTAAACTGAATTTTATTTGTTAAACATGACCCATTTCAAAATTATAGAAAATTTAATTTTATGCATTTTAATAAAATATTTTTTACAACTTATTTACCTTTCCTATTTATGGGTCATTTTATTTTTTATTTAAATAAGGTTTAAAATTAGAAGGAAATCCTATTTTTTTATTAGATAATATGCAGTGAGAGATAAAGTCAAAATAAGTATTTTCAAGATTGACTTCACAAAGTATGTATTGTAAAAAATAGGAAGAAGTTGTGTATTAAAATCTTTTCACTAATGACACATTAATAACTAATATTTAGTTATAAAAAAAAATAGATGTTTTGGAAATGGTATCTACATTAAACTTGAACTTTATTCTCCATGAGTAGGTAGTAAGGTGTGATTGTGGACTAATCAGCGGGTGGGAAGGATGGCACCAGAACAGATTGTCAGAGGTGAGGAGAGGTGGATGGAGGTGACGAGAAGAAAAAACGTAAACAGAAGAAAGGAATTTTTAACGAATGAAGGGAAAGTAAACGGACGCACAACTTCAGTTTTTTTCACACATTTCCCAGAGGACTACATGGCAAAAGATATATGGGAGATATTCGGTAGGTTCGCCAACGTCCAGGAGGTGGTCATTCCGAACAAGCGGAACAGGACGGGACAAAGGTTCGGGTTTGCTCGGTTTAGGGATGTCGACGATGAGAAAATGCTGGTGATTAAGTTGGACAATATCTTTATTGGATCGGAAAAGCTATGGGTAAATCTACCACGTTTCGATTCACGAATGGAGCAGAATTATAGACAGAGGAACACGGGGAGGGACAACCTAGACCATTATACACATCATATAGGGGTCCGGCAAACGGGGCAATACGGGAGACATAACGACAACAAAAAATCATACGCAGCTGCCGTATGTGATCAAGAGGGCGTGGGGACTACAGAAGTCAGAAGAGCAGTAGAAAGGAAGGAGGAAGCGCCACCGAAACTGGTCTATGCGGCACACGTGGAAAATGTGAGTCGGCTCCGGAAGGCGTACGTGGGAGAAGTCCGAAAGAGAGGGACGACTTTTAAGATGAAGCTTTTCCTACTGACTCATTGTATCTACAATGTGAGCAGCATCCCCATGGGGGCAAACAAGGTTCTGTTGGAAGTAGAAGGGGATGAGACACTACAGGAGATTATGGTAAGGAAGAAGCTGTGGTTCGACCAATGGTTTACAGGGATTCAGGAGTGGGAACCCGGTTTGGTAGACACAGATAGGAGGGTCAAGGTGAACTGTTATGGGGTACCGTTACATGTATGGGAAGAAAATTTTTTCGCTACTCTAATCGCCCCTTTCGGAGAGTTGTTGAGTGTCGAAGAAAATACTCTAAAAGAACAACGCTATGATGTAGCGCAGTTGGTGGTGTCTAGGAAGGACATGAGGAGGCTTGACGCGACTGTAAGGGTGAGTATAGACGGGAGGGAGTTCGATATCCGGGTGACGGAGGTGGAGCAGGGGAACGAAATGAAACACAGCAGTGACAACTCTACCTATGGGTCTGAAATGAGTTCCTGTCCGGGGACGGAGTTAGATGAGTCAGAAGAGGTGGAGAAAAGGTTGACCGAGCTGAGGTTCGAGATGTTCGAAAACGGAACATGGAAAGACGGGGAGGAGGCACAGCTCCGGGACGGAGCATATGGAGGCAGGGATACCGGGGCCGGACGAGTTCAGGAGGACAACGAAACCAATCGGCCCATCTCACGAGGACAGACCTCGCCGGAAATGGGGAGGCGTGCATGTCCGGTGGTCGCTGTTACAACGGACGAATCTGACAGGGACGTTCAGGAGAGCCGGACCGGGGAGCTAACAGTGTAAGGGACAATATCCCATCTCTCCCGCCCATGGGAATCGACCGAAGGGGGAAAGGCGCAGGCAACCAGGAAGGATGGCAGGGTCAGAAATTGTGCAAAAATGGTGAAAGAGAAAAGTGGCTCAGAGAAAGTGGATGCTGAAATTGCATCGTGGGAGGAAAATGGGGAAGATGAAGAGGTCAAGCGGCTGAGGCGTGGGAAACAGGCACTGATGGCGTGGAGCACGAGGCCTGACAGCACGTCACATCCAACAGTGCAGCGGGACGCGTGGCAACATCAGGAGCGTTCAGGTGGGTACGGGCCCGGAAACCGAGACACGCGTCTCGAGATTCACGCGCAGCTGGCACGCGGCGCCTCGGGAGATGCGATGACCGTTGACCGAGACACGCGTCTCGTCACTCAGACGCGGCAGTTGCAGCTGGAACGCGGGGCCTCAGGACACGCGCCGACCGTTGACCGAGACACGCGTCTCGTCACTCAGGCGCAGCAGGTGCAGCTGGCACGCGGAGCCTCGGGAGACGCGCCGACCGTTGATGACGGGCCTGACCACGCGGAGGCCCAACGCACGCTCTCCTCTGGGCCGAGTTTCAAACGCGGGAGCCCCGATTGGGCCGTGGCCAGGAATAGCGCGCCCGGAATTTCGGATGCAATCATCGTTTTTACTACTGGACACCGCAGGAAAGTTTCCGGAATAGAATTTCGTAACGAACAGAAGGAGGCAACCACGGTGAATAATGCTTATCAGAAAAATGACTCTATTTCTACACTACCATATGATTACAAGAAATGGGTTTTAGTAGGTGGAGAAGAGGTGTCCGGAGGAGGGGAAGGGCAAAGGAGAATGGTATCAATATGGAAACAACTAAAGAGGAATAGTACAGAGGAGGGGGAAGTAAGGAGCCCAACACAACCAAATGAGCCTGAGCCAGGTGAAGGAATTATGGAGGATGCAGAGGAGAAAATGTGGAGGCGATGACGGGAATCGGAATATCAGGCCAACAATCAGACATAGTATATATTCAGGAACTACGAAACATGGAGAGGAGGACAAACAGGAGCAAGAGAGAATGGAGACGAGGAGTAATCAGTATAATTAAATGAAGATTCTGTCTTTAAATGTGAGGGGATTCCGGGATCGGATTAAGCGAAGAAGAATAAGGAGACTGCTAAAAAACAATGACATTGATATTTGTCTACTTCAGGAGACAAAATGCAGGGAGTTAAAGGAGTGGGAGGTGCAGGAGGTTTGGGGGTCGACGGGGTGCGAGTGGAAAAGTTTACCGTCTACAGGACTTAGCGGAGGTTGCCTGACAATCTGGAAGAAACAATTGTTCCAAGTCGTCTGGGATATACAAGGGCAAGGTTTTCTAGGAATTGGCTTCAGAGGAAAGAATTCTCCCGCAATAATTTGTGTGGTTAATGTATATGCACCATGCACGCTTCAAGGCAAGAGAAAGGTATGGGATGATCTAATGATGACAAAGCGAGGCTTTCCGGATGTCAAGTGGGCGTTGGGTGGAGATTTTAACTCCGTGTTGGACAGGAGCGAGTTTACAGGGAGATCAGACTATCATTCAGTCATTGAGATGTGTGATTTCAAATTCTTTGTTCATTCTATGGGGCTCCTCGACATCCTAGTCATCAGAAAAAGACCAACGTGGATAAGTCCGAATGGAGAGTCATCTAGTAGGTTGGACCGGTTTCTATTTTCCACGGATCTGATGGAGGAGTGGGGAATCATAACATAAAGAGTGGGCTCTAGAGAGTTCTCAGATCACAGCTGGATAATCACAGAAGTGAAGTCTCAGAATTGGGGTCCTAAACCGTTTAAGTTCTTTGATCACTGGTTACAGGAGCCAGGATTTAGGGACCTAGTGAAAAACTTCTGGGCAGAACATCATGGGCAAGGTTGGCGGTTGTACCAGCTAGCGTGCAAGCTGCAAGGTTTGAAGAAGACGATTAAGACGTGGAAACAAGGCGATGGGAGTAAAGACGAGAAGTTCTTGGCTGAGAAAGTTCTGGAATTGGAGACTACGGATATCCATCTAGGCCTAGGAGTCACTGGGAGTGACAGCCAGAGACAAGAAATCTTATCGGAGTATTGGGGAAAGGCAAGGCGTATGGAACAGTCCATTTTTCAGAAATCTCGGGTAAAATGGGCTCGTGAGGGGGACAGGAATACAAGCTACTTTCACAGATGTTTTAAGGAGAGATGTTATGCTAACTCCTTGTTGTCACTTACATCTGATGAGGGGTGGATGGAGGGAGTTCAGGATATTCGGCAACACGTGTTCAACCATTTTTCAAGGCTCTTCAACGAGGATAGACAGCCGAGAACAAACTTGGATGGGGTGTCTTTTAATCAGTTGAATGATCATCAGAGGCAGAGCCTAGAGGAGCCTTTTTCAGCGGAGGAGATAAAGGAGGCAGTTTGGGCTTGTGAGGGAGGTAAAAGTCCGGGTCCCGATGGTTTTGGCTTTCATTTCTATCAATCATGTTGGGATATAATAGGGGAAGACGTGGTAAAGGCAGTTCAAGAATTTCATCAGTCAGGCGCTCTCCCAAGAGCAGCGTCATCGTCATTTCTTACGCTTATTCCCAAGGTGGCAAAGCCGGTCAGGTTAGAACAGTATAGACCAATCTCCTTAATTTCAAGTATTCAAAAGATTATATCTAAATTGCTGGCATTGAGAATGAAGAAAGTCATGGGGCACTTAATCTCAAAGTGTCAGTCAGCTTTTTTGCAAGGCAGATCAATCCTGGATGGAGTACTGGTAGCAAATGAAATTGTGGATTGGGCGAAACAGAAAAAGAAACCATATTTTCTGTTTAAGGTGGATTTCCAGAAGGCGTTCGACTCGGTAAATTGGGATTTTTTGGATTATATGTTGGCAAGGATGGGGTTTGGGTGCACATGGAGAAAGTGGATGTTCAGTATCGTGAGGAATAACCAGGTTTCAATTCTAGTTAATGGAAGCCCGACAGAGGAGTTTAAGCCGGGGAGAGGATTGAAGCAGGGAGATCCACTATCCCCTTTTTTGTTCCTTTTGGTTGCTGAAGGTCTAGCTGGTTTGTTCAGGTCAGCGGTAGGGAAGGGGGTGTTTAAAGAGCTCAATATTGGGGCCGAGGCAAAGTTCTCTATCATGCAATACGCAGATGATGTCTTGATGATGGGGGAAGCTGATCTGAAATCAGTGTGGTATTTGAAGGCCATACTCCGGGGGTTTGAGCTGTCATCGGGGCTAAAGGTGAACTTCAGCAAGAGCCAATTTTTTGGCTTAAATGTTGGAGCCTCATTTACATCAGCAGCAAAAAATCTTTTGAATTGTTCAACCTCATCACCGCCATTTAAGTTTTTGGGGGTTCCGGTGGAACGAATCCAAGGAGGGTACAAATGTGGGAACCAATCATTCAACAATTTCATAGGAAATTGGCATCGTGGAGGGCGAAACAAATGTCATTCGCAGGAAGGTTAGTGATGATAAATTCAGTACTGTCAAGTCTTCCGTTATACCTATTCTCCTTTTACAAGGTGCCTAAGAAAGTCCTAAAAGTCATCACCGGTCTACAACGGTCCTTTCTGTGGGGAGGGACTAGCCAGGAGAACAAAATTGCATGGGTTAGCTGGAATCAGGTGTGTCGTCCCAAGGAAGAAGGGGGTCTGGGAGTGAAGTGCCTGTGGAACTTTAATCTGAGTCTGTTAGCAAAGTGGAGGTGGAGGTTATTAACAGAGCCAAATGCAATATGGGTGAGCTTGCTGGAGACTAAATATGGATCCACATACAACTCTAATCAAAGGCAACACAATTTAGCCTCAGCTTCGCAGTGGTGGCGGGACTTATGGGACATTGATGGGCCTAAAGCAGAGAAGCCAGACTGGTTTGTGGAAAACGTCAGGAGAAAAGTGGGGAACGGAAACGATACGTTGTTTTGGGAACAGAATTGGATTGGTGAGGGCCCTCTCAGTTTAAAGTTCCCCAGGCTTTATGGGTTAGCGGCTGATAAAGGCACCAGTATTAACCAGAAAAAGCTATTAGCCGACGGGTGGAGTTGGGTATGGAGGAGGGTGTTATTTGTCTGGGAGGAAGATCAGCTCAGTCAATTACTAACTACGCTACAGCCAGCAGTAATTACGGTCGACAGGTTGGATAGATGGATCTGGAGGTCTAGTAGGGATGGAGGGTTCTCAGTAGCTGAGGCTTATGCAGTACTAAGCTCGCATCAGAACTCAACAATTTTCTCCGAGGTGGAACCGAATCAATGGAGACGCATGTGGGAAGATAGACTCCCATCAAAGGTAATTGCATTCTCTTGGAGATTATTGATAGATAGGCTACCCACCATTGATAACTTGCTGAAGAGAGGCGTTGAGATTCCAGAAGAAGGGGTTCTATGTGTTCTCTGCAGAAGCAATATGGAAAGCAGGACTCATCTGTTCTTAACGTGTGCCAAAGCTCAATCAGTGTGGAGTAATATAATGAGCTGGCTGGAAATCCATGGACCTATCCCGGGGGATCTGCATCAACTGTTTTTATCATCATCAGCATGGGTGGTTGGAAAGAGGAAAAAGAAGTGTAGGTATGTTTTCTGGCTGGCTGCTTGTTGGGGAATCTGGATGACTAGGAACCAGATTGTCTTTGATAGAATTCTTGATAGAATTCAGGTGGAGTCAGTAGACATTATGATGACTATTAAGATCATCTCGTGGAAATGACTATCATACTCTTTTGGGTTTAATAGGGGGTGCGCACTCTCGGACTGGTATGCTAATCCGAGAAAGTGATTATTAAATATGTCTTAGGCGGTGAAAGGTTAATTACCACGTTCTAATTGGACATCAAGTAGTATGGTGTCTGCATCCTTGTATTTTCAAGAAACTCTTGGTTTCTCTTTCAAATAAAAAAAAAAAAAAAGTAAGGTGTGATTGTTATATTTCTTCTTTCTTTTTAATTTTAATATTATTATTATTACTTTCTGTTTAATCATATGTTATGCTTGATCACCATTAATCAGTAAATTTAATTGGATCATATTACCACTCTTAAATTGTTTGACAAAAATTTCTACTTTTAGCTCTCAATTATAATTTATCACGCACACAAATTGTTTGACAAAATTGCCTATTAAAGTTTTGAACTTTAAATTTTTACTTAATCTGTAACTTTTATTTTTGTTGCAATTTTTAATCCAAGATCTTATACAAACTAACCCTCATTGTTTTTGTACTGTACCAATGTTTTGATTATGAATTAAATGAGTTACTTTTATTGCAGTAAAAAATGTTTAGCAATCTTAACCTGTCAAACTTCTATTACTACTAAAATTCAAATCTTAAAAAAAAAAAAAGAGACTAAAAACTTTGCCATTTACGTGATGAACTTATATAAACATATGTAAGTGGATTAGTTTACCATAGATGCATCTCTTTTATCATAAAGATATACAGCTTTCACGAAATTGTGAGTAGTTAAACATCTATATTCTATAGTCTGTTTTTCATGGCGAAAGCAACTCACATAGTCATTGTTTCATGTCCTGGTTTCGGCCACTTGGTCCCTATAATTGAGTTCAGCAAGCAACTTGTGAAGCATCACCCAAATTTTCATGTCACATGCATCATTCCTTCCCTTGATTCACCCCCAGAATCCTCCGAAGCCTACCTTAGAAGCCTTCCTTCATTCATAGACTTCGTCTTTCTCCCTCCAGTTAGCAAAGAACAATTACCCCAAGGAACATTCCTTGGACACCAAATTGAACTCACTATTAGTCATTCTCTGCCAGCAATTCATGAGATTCTGAAAACCTTGTCCGCTAAGGTCACTTTAAGTGCCTTGGTGGTAGACATTCTTGCATTTCGAGCCTTGGAATTTGCAAAGGAGTTCAATGCTTTGTCCTATTTTTACTTTCCCAGTTCAGCTATGGTGCTGTCACTGCTTCTACACCTGCCAAAACTTGATGAGGAGGTTTCGGTTTCAGTTTCAGGTGAGTTCAAGGAGCTAAAAGAACCTATTAAGTTACCAGGTTGTGTGCCAATTTTGGAGGTTGATCTTCCAGAAACAATCAGAAATCGATCAGGTGAGTATTACCAGGATCTTCTTAAACGTTCCGAACAAATGGTTTTGACTGATGGGATTATTATCAACACCTTCTTAGAAATGGAATCAGGTGCTATAAGAGCATTGGAAGAGAGTGAAAATTGGAAGATTAGATTGTACCCTGTGGGACCTATTACACAAAAAGGGTCAATTGATGAGTCTGATGAGTGTTTAAGATGGTTGGACAAGCAGCCACCTTGTTCAGTGTTGTATGTTTCTTTTGGAAGTGGTGGAACACTGTCTCAACACCAAATCAATGAGTTGGCTTTGGGTTTGGAATTGAGTGGTCAAAGGTTTATGTGGGTTTTGAAAGCACCAAGTAATTCAGCTAGTGCTGCTTACCTTGAGGCTGCAAAGGAGGACCCTTTGCAATTTTTACCAAGTGGGTTTTTGGAAAGGACAAAGGAGAAAGGTTTGGTTGTGGATTCATGGGCTCCTCAGGTTCAGGTTCTTAGTCACAATTCAGTTGGGGGGTTCCTAAGCCATTGTGGTTGGAACTCAATTTTGGAGAGTGTCAAAGAGGGGGTGCCTCTAATAACATGGCCACTCTTTGCTGAGCAGAAGATGAATGCAGTGATTTTAGCTGATGAACTCAAAGTAGCATTGAGGCCAAAAGTTAATGACAATGGCATAGTGGAAAAAGGGGAAATTGCAAATGTCATAAAGTGTTTGATGGAAGGAGAACAAGGTAAAGGAATGCGTGAAAGGATGAAGAATTTAAAAAATTCTGCAGCTAATGCATTGAAAGATGGTTCTTCAACAAAGACCCTATCTCAGTTGGCTAGTCAATTGGAAAATTGGAGTGGAAATTAGGAACATAGTTTTACTAAAATCGTTTAATATCTTCATCTTGATTTGGATATGTTACTTAGCTGTATTTCATGTGTTTTTGTTCTTTCATTCTTTGTGAGTAAAGTGGCTATTGTGTGACTCGTTAGATTTATTGCATTTTAAATCTTTGACCCCTAGACAGCCACATTTTAATTGGGTTTCACTAACATATTGACTCAACTCGCAAAAACCGATAGGTTTAGTAGGTGCTAAACGTTTGGTCAAGTGACATAAAGAGTTTCAAATTTCATAACTAGGCAGAAGTACCTCAATTTGAGTGAGCTCTTTTTCAAGTCAAATACAATGACTAAATTAAAATAATTTTCCATTTTCCAGTTGGCATGGCTATGGCTAATCCCTATGACTGTCACTTAGTCGATGTTTATGTTTGGTTTCAAAGTATTCAACACATGAAAGGGGAAGAGAAGAGATTTTAGTGAAGGAAAGGGAGGGCATTTTTTCAAAAACACCCTGCTTAGTTTAACAGATGAAAAATTAGAAAAAAATAAGCTCATAAAAGGAGGTTAATTACTTTTTTTTATTATATTTTAAAATATATACAACAATAACGTAACAAAACTAAACCAATATCTAATGTGTTTTTTCTAGTAACATATCCACTTTTGACACATGAATTTTAAATTTTATGGTTAATTAGGCATGACAAAATTATAGTTGCAAAAGTTATTTAACAGACCTAATGTAGAAAAAACCAAAATGGGATGAGAAATATTTTATGCTCTTCAACTCTCTTCGTGCTCTTAAAAACAATTTTTTAATCCATAATCGAAACAGGTTTTAAACAATATCTAGATAATTTGTATTTTTTTTTTCAAGTTGATTTGACCTGACTCAATTGTTTCATCAAATGTAAGTAAATTTGGTACTGAAAACTCGAAGGTTATGTCATTCAGACTAAAAAATGCTCCTACTGTTTTCCAGAGGAAAATGGATAATACTTTTAAAGATGTAAAATCTTTCACATGTGTCTACATCGATGACATATTAGTATTTTAAAAAACAAAAAATGATCATTTTCTTCATTTAAAACAAGTTTTATATAAATTGGAACATTATGGATTAATAGTTTCAAAATCAAAAATAAAAATTTGTAAACATTTCATTGAATTTCTTGGAACAAAAATCGGTAATAGAACTATAAAACTCCAGCCTCATATTTCCAAGAAAATACAGGATTTTCCAAATAAAATGGAAGATATTAAAACACTTAGATCTTTTTTAGGACTTTTAAATTATGCAAGAAGTTTTATTCCTAATTTAGGAAAATACACATCTCCTTTATCTAACAAAACTACCTTAAAAGGAGAAAGAAAATTCAATTCTGAAGATATAAAATTAGTTCAGAAAATAAAACAAATGGTAACAAATTTACCAATTTTACAATTACCATTGGATTCAAATTATTTAATAATTGAATGCGATGGATGTGAACTTGGATGGGGAACCATCCTCAAACGAAAGAAAAATAAACACCTACCAAAAGCAGAAGAACAGATATGTAGATATGCTTCTAGAAAATACACAACAAAACCTAAAATTTATAAAACCAGCACTGACTACGAAGTTAATGTTATTATACACGCATTAGACGCATTCAAATTATTTTTGATAAATAAACAAGAAATAACAATCAGAACAGATTGTGAAGTCATAGTTTCATATGAAAAAACCAAATTAATAATGACAAAAAACCCCATAAAAGGTGGTTGTTTTTTAAAGATTATATAAACTTTTCTGGAAAGAACATACATTTTGAACATATAAAAGGATCTGAAAATACTTATACTGACATTCTTTCCAGGTACATCAGGTGAATATTTACCAACACACAGATCTTTTTAGGTCAGCATAATGGAAAATACAAAGAAAGGAGTCATTGGCCCCAAACAAGTAAAATCCCCCTTTATGGCGGATCAATCACAAAATTTGGCAAACAAAAATTGCCAATACTTACAAATATCTTCCAATATCCTGGAAGAGATCATACAAATATCAAATTAAATGTTTTAATTGACAATATTTGGAATATTCCCAAATACACCACACAAAATGAGCACCAAGTCACAAGGGTGAAACAAAACATTATAAGTGCACTATACAACTTTTGTAGCCAAGACAATAAAGAAGTAGCTTTGGCATCTCCTACCTCTCCTTTTGGGAAAGGTTTTACACATTTTGCCCTGATAACAGACAAAAACAAAGGTGTTTATACATCATTCAAGGACCTTTCTGAGTCCAAACAAGACCAGTTCTGATCTACATACAAAGGTTTCTATTTAAAGGAAGAAGCTGAAATGATAGTCAGATTAGAAACAATCGATGAAGAGAAAATCAAGACTGTCTTATAATTTGAGCCTCCTGCTCAGAACCAAACGTATGCTACTGCTGCTTGCAGTATCTCCCAACAAATGAATCCAAATATTCTTTTGGGAAAATTTGGATTAATACAGGACTTTCTATTTGAGGTCCACTCTGAGAATACAAATTATAATGGGTTATTTGTTAAAACCCAAAACTACTTCAATACCAAAAACCCTTGTTTAGAGTCCTCTGAGTATTGCAAGACCGTAGACAAAGACTGTACCTGTCAAATAAAATTTATAATTAGAAGAGCTCAAATTGATTTGAGTTCTTTTAAATCTCAATTATACAGGGATGTTTTGATAACTCCCATGATGCTATTAGAAGTTGGATGCCTCCATTCTATGACAATACCTCCTACAGACAGATTTTCATCTCTGTTCCCTGTTTTAAATTCAGTCATCAATGACATCCAGACTGAGCATATGACAAAAGTGGCTCTTCAAATTACCACTTCTCCAAGAAGTGCCACCAACCCTGATAGCATAGCCACCCATGTTATAAAACTTTTCACAGAGATAAATCCAGAGTTCCATACTTCATTTGACCATGATCCACTAAAAGGATTGGCTCTCAATAAAAACAAATTACATCAATACAATCTCTGGAAAGCATTCATAGAAGGGTCAAACTGAAATTTCTCAAAAAGAGATTCTCAAGATTTTACTCTTCTAAAAGAGACACAAAACACAAAGCTATATTGGAAGAAAATAATGGGTAACAAATTTCACCTATTTCCAATATAATTAAACCTTTCCCTTATGAAGCATTTTGAAAAGGAAAGGTTATATAAAGAAATATATGAAGGAACTGGTTTCTATGGTCAGAACACTCCCGGACAAACATCTTTTCACTCCGATTGTGATGACACTGAAGACCCAAGTCTTCCAGAACAAATGGAAGAAGAGATTGCCGATTTGGCCACATTAGCTTGAGTTAGAAGAGCAAATTAAATTTTACTTGTGACACAGTAATTTTACTTCTTTACTGAGGTAATAGACTGAAGGGTAAAATGACTAACAAAACAGGTTGCCAGTTACAAAGTAACATTCTCAACAGATTATCAGTCACAAGGCTACCTTCTGAACCAGTTTTCGGTCACACATTTTATCTATAAAAGGACCATAAGTCTCTTATGCTGAAAAGGCTCCAGATACACTCTCCTCTCTCTAATACCCTCCTTTCTCTAAACCTCTCTCTTACTTGTAAAAATTTCTCTACATCAATAAAATCAGAAGTTGTTCTGCACCCCCCTTTCCTTTATTTTCTCCCCTTTTGTAAGTTTTCTCTCTTATAATTGTGCATATTTAGTTCAAAGCATGGAGTAGTTTTCCTATAAGGTATCTTCGGATGCCTTAAGTAATACTTATTAAAGATGTGATGATCATTTAAAGGCTTATCATATGTATGTTGTACAGTTTTTATTTTTCCTTCAAGATTATACGAAGATGTCTAACTGGCTCTGCCAGATTCAGTATCATATAATTTTGATTTGTTAATTTTTGTAGTTATTTTTCATTTTTAGTTTTCAATTTCTCTGTTTCCCTTTCCTCTCTGTTTTTAATATTTTTTAAAGGAAAATTATTTTTTTTATTTTTATTTTTATCTTTTTATTTTTTTATATTTTAAAAAAGTTAATTGAATATAAATTATATAACTTTTATAAAATATAATATTTATTTATTGAAAAACTTAGTAATCGAAGGAAATGGAAAGCATCTTGACTCTTTGAAAAGTATTTTTATTAGTTAAAATTGTGGAATTTCAAATTCTTTTGAAAGAGTAAGGATTTAAAATTCTTTGAACCTATTTTTCTTTTACTTATATTGCTCAAGGTCATTTTTTGCTTTACATTAGCTAAACATTTTTTGAATTGACATCTATCAAGATTATTTTTTAGTTGACATCTGTTAGAGTTATTGTTAGACCAAGTTTTGTCAACATTTTTTAGGATATGGTTGTCAAATTTTTTATTAATGTTGGTTGAATTTATTTATGAGTTTAATTGGTATACACTGTCAGTGTAAATATTTTTATACACTGACATTCAATCACAATCCTTTGTTCATGGTAAATTTATTGACTTTACTCATTACTACTTTAAAAGTCACATAAATGAAAAGTCATGATTGACTGTTAATGTAAAAAAATTTTACATTAACCGTGTATACCAATTAAACTCTTTATTTATTAGCATGCATAAATCCAGAGCATTAGCTACAATAATTTGCTTTACTTCATGATAATACGGTAGGTGTGTTAATAACTAAATTTAGATGAATGCTTTTGTGATCGAGTCCACTATACTATGAAAGTTGTGTGAGGTATATTGAGCTTCATTTCGCCAGCCACAACACTATGGCCTATACCATGGTAATATTGTGAGACGTGCATTAGTGACCACATTTGAGCCACGCTATTGTATAGAAATCATCTAACATGTTACAACCTTTGGAAATTCCAATTTGGAAATAGGATAGTGTTTCCATGGATTTTGTAGTAGGTCTATCTAGGACTTGTATGAATTATGATTCTATTTGGATAATAGTGGATAGATTAACTAAGAGTGAACATTTTCTTCCAATAAATATTAGGTATTCTTAGAAAAATTAGCACAAATATACATAAAAGATATGGTTATACTACATTGGTTTGATTTTGTTTTTTAATTTTTAAAAAGAGTGTTGAAAAATAGTTTCTAAGAATTGTTTTCTAGAAAAAGAGAAAAAAACTCATCTTGTAAGTGTTGTTTGAAAATGTTTTTGATATGTGAAAATTAAAAAAAAATGTATATATTTATGAAAATGTCATTAACGAAAAACAAAAAACAATATATTCTCTTTGTGTTTTGAGTTTTCAAAATAAAAATACTTAAAGACAAAACTACTTAACAATTTCTCTTTTTTAGTTTTTAAAAACTAAAAAACCAAAATTAATTTTGAAATCTATTTTAATAAAACATTAACCAAACAAGTTTTTTAGTTTTTAAATAGTAGAATTCTAAAAATAGTTTTATAAAACTCTAGGTAAACAAGCACTTATTGAGAGGTTGTATATTAGAAGAAAAATCTAGTTAGGAAGAAATTTGCCGTTAGTAGAATTTACATATAATAATAGTTACCATTCTAGTATAGGTATGACTCTTTACGAAGCATTATATGTGCATAAATGTGGGATGCCATTAGTATGGTGCCAAGATAGAGAAATTAAATAATAGGGTCATACATTATTCACCAAATCACAAATAAGATGAAATTAATTCAAGAGAGAATGAGAATTGCACAAAGCCAACAAATCAATTATACTTATAAAAGAAGAAAATCATTGGAATTTAAAGAAGGGAATCGTGTATTTTTTAAAGTCACACCTATTACTGGAATTCACAGAGCTATAAAATCTATGAAACTTACTCTTAAATCTATTGGTCCTTATCAAATGTTCATCGTGTGAAAATGTCATTTACCAAATAGTCTTGTTACCTTTCCTATTTAACCTTCATAATATGTTTCATGTGTCACAATTAAGATAATATATTTTAGACCCTACACACATTTTGGAACTTAATCAAGTACAGCTAAAGAAAAACTTGACATTTATTTTTTGTAGGCAAGATAATGTTATATAAAGGAATCAAAGGTGCAAAAGCTATAACCATACAAATAGAATGAAATACAAGGAAATGACATAAAACAACACAAGGAAATGACAGAAACACTAGCCAAAACAGAAAACTAGAACCACATGAAA
The DNA here is from genome assembly GCA_037954015.1 of Psophocarpus tetragonolobus. Lineage (NCBI taxonomy): Eukaryota > Viridiplantae > Streptophyta > Magnoliopsida > Fabales > Fabaceae > Psophocarpus > Psophocarpus tetragonolobus. The sequence continues at coordinate 21,663,697 of CM075691.1, forward strand.
TAGGGAAAATTCAATCAAATAACATAAAATTGAACATAAAAAGAAAGGGACGCTAATGTTAGGGCCATACCAATTAGAATGTAATTCTTTGTATAAATTGACTATATCTTAGACAATTGTATACATACTATTAAATATAAAATTTCAGTGTAGAGAAGTTTGATAGACATGTAATTCGTACGCTAATATAATTAGAATATATTAAGAATATAACTGAGATTGAAAACACCAAGATAAAGATTATAGAAATTAAATTCTATAAAAATTTAACTTTAGAAATTTATTTCCGTTAAACATTAGAAAATTATGAAAAAGTATTCAATAAGTACATTGAACTTTCTCTTAATAATAACATACGAGTAATTAATAATTAATAGATGATTTAATGAACAAAGGATTGATGACTGTGCACTAAAAGATAAAAATCTATAAAGATCTAGCAAATTCTACACTTTGCCAATTGCCACCTAATGAGTATGTAAACAAAAAGGTTGGAAGCTACTCGACTTTCACAAAAATATAAAAAAAAGCTAGTAGACAACGTTGGGATAGAATTAATTTTATACACATGATCATTATCGTGAATTGGGTCGGCAAACTAGTTAAATTAAAAAAAAATGTTTAAATAATATTTTTGAAAAAAAGTTTTTGAAAATAAACTTTTTAATTTTTAAAAATTAAAAAATAAGAACAATTGAAAATAGTTTTATTTTTTAATTTTTTATTCTTATTTAGTTTTTTAGTGTTTTCAAAAATTAAAATTATGTAAAAATTTAATAACAATAATGCAAGATCTCGGCATGTCACTTCTACACATGTGTCAGGGCTCTCTTGCCGTGCGGTCCCCTCGCACGTAAAAATTTAAAGGGACGCAAACTATGGTGGTTGGGGAGTGGGTCCACCTTAAAGAACCTTTCTGGGGTGAAAGTTGGAAAAGCCAAGAAAGATTAGTCAGATTCGCACTTGAACAATAATTAACCCTGCCTAATGAAAGTTAGACCCCTTTTGCTCTGCCAAATTCAGTATCATATGATGTTGATTTGTTAATATGAATATTTTCTTTAAGTCTTCCTCATCTTCCTCTTCCTCTTCACCTTCTTTCTCATCTTCTTTCACTTTTTCTCTCTCTCACTTTGGTATCAGAGCCCTGTTCTTTCCATGAACTGTTCTTTTATCATGTAAATCTTAATTTTCGATTGAAATAGGTATCTGTCAAAGATGTATAGTATTTTCTAGGATACCCATGGTAGTTGAAGGGCAGTGATGGCCAGTGGAGAGCATTTGTAAGTCCCTAGTTTCCTACATTGATGAGTTGAGAAACACGTGCAGATTGCGACACCAAGCTCAGATGTATATTTTCAAGCAAAAAAAAAAAAGTTTTTTTTACCTTCTGATAAGCCTTATGATCTCCTATATTCTTTAATATTCATTGCTTTACAGTGTATTCCGTGGATACCTTATCTATTATTTCTATTTTTCTGCTTCTGTTACTGTTTATTTTCTGCATTTTTTATTTTTTGTACTCCTGTTCTCACACTCTCATACGCACTATAAAATTTTACAAAGATAAACAAATTTTTTTTTAAATGGAAAACAAACAACCTTTTAAAGGAAAAGACTACAACTAAGCTCTTGCAGCTGTAGAATCTTTAACAAAGTCCCCTTCAGTGGGATATACAAAACCTACTAATGATACAGATTTTGTTCACACAATATTAATAGGACAAAATAACATAATAATAGTTTTACTAGAAGAAGTTTCTAGAAAACTATCTAATCTTATAGATTCAAACAAAAACGAAAAATATATCTGATGATATAAATGATCTAGTTAATAAAGTTTCTAGACTATCTTTAGGAACAAATACACAAACTAGAACAGTATGTAAAAAAACTCATAAATTTGTCAAAGTAATAGCAAAAACAGATATAGCTGAATCCAGTAATAGAAATCAGACTAAACAGGAGAATAATACCTCCAACAAAGACAAAACTGTTAGTTAAAATATGAATTTAAGACCAAATAACAGTTCACAAACACAATTACAAGATATTTCTATGGATAGTACACCCAATAGAAATCAAACATCAGAGAGGTTTCCAGGAACTTCTCATCAAATAAGAGAACACCAAACTAGACAAGATCTCATACAATACCCATGAATCTTAGATAGATTTCTAAATACAAGAAGAACTACTAATGTTAGAAGATTAGAAGACTTAGTAGACATACATCAAAATACAGAAATAGGATCCAACTCAAGAATAGATTCTTTGAATCCTAGACAACTATACAATATAGGCTGGTTAAGTTCTGAAAGAACTAGTCTCTACAGATATAGGAGGATAGAAGATTTTCACCTTCTTGATAACACATACGAGATAATTCCTTTAATATCTCAACAAATAGCTACACAACTCCTAAATCAACATGGGAGATATGTCCAATTGAAGTTAACCTTTCTCTTGTCAAGCATTTCGAAAAGGAAAGGTTATACAAAGAAATATATGAAGAAACTGACTGTTATAGTCAGAACACTATACACATTTAACAGATACCTATTTTCAATCACTGCCTTTCAACTACCATAGGTATCCTAGCAAACACTATACACCTTTGACAGATACCTATTTTCAATCAGAAAATTAAGATTTACATGATAAAAGAACCGTTCATGGAAAGAATAGGGCTCTTATACCAAGAAAGAAAAAAGAGAAAGAAAAAAAGTGAGAGAGAGAAAAAGTGAAAGAAGAGGAGAAAGAAGGTGAAGAGGAAGAGGAAGATGAGGAAGACTTAAAAAAAATATTCATATTAACAAATCAAACTACGATACTGAATCCGGTAGAGTCAGTTAGACATCTTCGTATAATATTGACAAATCAAGTTTATAAGCTAGTGAATCTGGCAGAGCCGGTTAAACATCTGCTTATAAACTCGATGAAAAGTAAATTTAATTAACATATGATAAGTCTTTAAATGATCATCGCATCTTTAAATATTTATTGTTTTAGGCATCCGAAGATACCTTAAGAGTAAACTACTACATGCTTAAAATATTAAATGCATAAAATTAAAAGGAAATACTTACAAAAAAGGGGGGAAAGAGAGGGGAGGGGTTGCTAAAACTTCTGATTTTATTGTATTTAATAATGTAATTAAAATTATGTAAAAATTTAATAATAATAATGTAATTATAAAAAAAATTATATATAAATATATTTTAAATTATACATATGAATATTTTATAATATTTTTATCAAAATTGATTAATTTTAACAATATTATTTTTTTTAAAAAAAATTAAATAAAAACAGATATATTTTTTGGATGAAAAAATTTAAAAATAAAATTTCAACAAATAAAAATACAAAATAAAAAAAGAAGATTTTATCAACTCAAACATCACTTAGACTATTTTGATGTAGTTAAAAAGTCTACATGTATTTAATTTCACTTTCAAAAGTTTATTTTAAGTTTAAAATTAATTTTATATATATTTTGATATGTTTGATTTTATGTGATAAATAATTCAGAATAATTTTAGGTTTAACTAGATTTAACTCTAAGTTTGTTTCTGTAATAAAAATATCTAAAATAAATCACACCATTTCAAAATTAATTTTATCATAATCAATTATACAATCTTAGTTCTAAAATTAATTTTGTTAACTCTCTTCCAAATACAATGTTCTATCAAACTTTACAAATTAGACACTTAGTTAACATGTCGTGGAAGGTGTATTTTGATGCCTTTGGCTTTGGTTTTACAAGAAATTTTTGTCAGCAAGAATCTAAGATGAGGTGATGAATATTGTAAAAAAAAGAAAAAAGTTTGACGGTGGAGTGTTTCAATACACAATAAAAAACCAGAAGTTTATGAAGTGGCGGTGGAGATGTATATATAAAAGAGCCAAAAGTTCTTACTGTCTCACGGCCAAGAGACAAAACTAAGGAAAGGGACTTCATACTTTCAAGTGGAGAAGAAGGGGAAAGAAGGAAAGAAGTGAGAACTAGGGATCAAGGGATATTCTGGAAACTAATGGGTTTGGAGAAATAGGTATGAATTTTATTATTTAATTTTATTCATAAAATTTAAATTAAATTCTGAAAAGTTATGATTGATCGAAAATTTGATGAATTTTGATGTTTAAGCTTGAGATGATGTGGTGGTTGTTTGTGATGACAAATTTATTGTATTGTGGATGAAATGTTTGAATTTGATTATGGCTATGGTGGAAGAGGAATTGGCCATTAAAAAGAATATTAGGATATCCATTAAATTTTGTGAAAGACTAAGGGAGAAATGATAATTTTACATCGCAAAGGACATTATTGGAACTTTAAAACAATTTTGAGGGTATAATAGGGATAAAAAACTTATAACTTTATAGTTCATAAGACTCTGGGATCATTCATAGATGTGTGGGTGTTTTTTTAGGAATTTGTTACTTTGAGTTGTGTCTTTAATAGACATATACATGTGGATTCAACCACAAAAGTGTGGTTTTATTTCTGGAACATACTTACATTTTTCATAGGTTTGTGGCTTCAACCACATTGGGTGTAGTTTAGGTTACAAATTTTATTTTGAGCTACAAAGTTCTTATATATATAAGAAAGGAATGCTCTACCTAATAAATTTTTAGGTAATTAGTGTTAATTTAGAATTAAGCTGAAATTAGAAATACTCTTTATTCTAAGATATATAGTTTTTTGAGATGAATGATTTGGATATTAAATTTGTTTATTATGTTTTAAAGTTATTAAATATGTGACATCAATTATACATAGAGTATATTTCATTATGCATATTGCATCATGATTTTGAGTCAAAAGATTTTAGGAAGATAAAGAAAATATTTATGAAATGATCTGTGAGCTAAATTTTTATTATCTAATTTTATTAAGGACCATTAACAGTAAAACATGAAAAAAAATTTAAAAAGATATTTGTGAAATATTTTCTTTATTCACTATCATGGATGAAGAATAATATGAGATTGAAAATTTTGTGACGTAAATATACTAATATTATGGTTCTTGTTAGGGAATGTGGTTTGGGTTGGTTTATGGGACTATATGATCTAGAGAGTATGAAATATAGTCAATTTCGCATATGATAAGTTTTTATTGACTCTATATAGTGGTGACCTTTTAATTATAGTAACACCTTCTCACTTTTTATATATTGGTGATCTTTTAATTATAGTAATACCTTCTCACTTTTATATACAAATTTAGTCTAATGAGATTGTCGAATCACAGGACGGGGTGATGATAACTCTAATTTCACTAGACACCTAAAATAAAAAATCTCCACAAAATACTAAGTCAAAATCATTTTCAATATGTTTTTAGTTAAAATTTGCATTGCATAAACATATTGTATTGTCTATAGATTATTTATTTTGTATCGATGTCTATACTATATGTAAATGGGCACTTTTTATAAATGAAATTAAAAATTCGATTCACACTCAAACATCATGTTTTATCCATACTTTTCCCTAAATAGCAGAGGTTTAATTATGCAATAAAATCATATAGTAGAATTTTACAACCTCAACTTAAAAGGATATGGAGATGCAAGATCTACTAGAGGTGAAACCAAGTAACCTAGAAACGTTGGAAAAGTAGGAAATGACACTTAACTAAATATTGCTCCCTACCTAGTGTTTTACTTATGAAAAAGTCTTGTCATCTATCAATATTTAAATTACGCAATTACAATTTAAAACGATTTCCAAGCACAATTTTCAAAGGTAAATATCGTATAATTAATTTAAAAATTCATTTTTTATCGCTACAGTTGTATAACTTGTAAAAAAAGGAAAATTATAAAATGAGAAAATCTTGTAAACAAAACTTTGTCTAATTGTATAGCTTGATGTGAAAAAATTGCACAAAAAGTAATTAAAAATAAAAACTAAAATTAATTGTGGACGAGTTGGATCTTACCATTTACATGTAAAAGTGAAGTTATTAATTGCATATAAATAAACAATAGGATTTCTCGAGAATTAGTTTGGCCAAAGGATATCTTAGAAATAAAAAAACACGTTACAAAATTATAATAATTTTAATTATTGAGTATTAATTTTTATTTACTTGATTTTATTTAATTTGACATTTTTACATTTTTATAGATTTTATGATTTTTAATTTTCTATTATTGGTAATTTATTTACTATTTTATTTATTCCTAAATAATTAAATTTACAACTAACTTTTAATTATATTATTATCCTTCAATTATAAGATCACGTTAAAGAAAAATATCTTTGCTCACATATATAATTGTGGGTTTAACTTTTTAAAATAAATTACCATAGAGAGGAAAGAAAAGTCAATAATATTATTACCAAATTTTAAGAGAACAAATTTAATTATATTAAAAAGTTTTTTTTGTTAATATTGTGTATCAGTGACATATATGAATTTATGATACAAAACTCTAATTTACAAATTAAATTTAATTGATATTGACTATTAAATTCCATTTTAACTATACATTTACTATTAGAAGGGACATTGATAAAATTTAAGTTTTTTTTTTTTTGGAAAAGTTTGTGTTTATTGTTAATGTCTTAATTTTTTTTAAGATTTTTCTTATCTTCTTTCTACTATGTGAACTTTGTTAGTAGAATAAAATTTAAGTTGAATACAAGACAAAAATAATTTATTTAAATAAAATAACATTTATTGTAGTTTAATAGATGTTTGGTTAATATTTTTTATAAAAAGCAAAAGTAAAAAAAAGTTGAAAACAACTTATTTATATATAACTTCTCAAAATAAGTTGATGCATGTAGTTTGCAGAAACAATGTTTATGAAAAATTTGAAGCTAATACGTTTAAATTTTTTTTTATAATAATATCCAAATATAAAAAGGTTTTATTTTTATAAAAATCACTTCTAAATAAATAATTTAATTTTAAGTCAATACAAATTGTGTCATTAAAAATGTTATATTTGTTAAAATAAAATGCCTACCCAAGCAAAGACAGGAACCGGTCACATGTCTAACCTTTTGTTTTCTAAAAACTTTTAAACTGATTTCGAACTAGAAAAACTGAAAAATTGACCCGTTTAATGGGTTTCCTAATTACTACTGAAAAGTAAGCTTTTTTATACTAAAACGAAAATCTGACTTTGTTTTAATTTTTTCCACTATGAAAAAACAAAATGAAACTTGAATGGCCTTAATATACTTATTTGTTTTGGTTAAATACTTGGACTAATATAATATGTTAAATTCGTGAGATATTACTTTTTTTTTTAATATAATACTATATTAACAAAGATAATAAAAATAATATTTATTAAATCCGGTTGAATCTTAAATCTTTTACTTCGTGTTCAATTGCAAAGAGAGTAGAGAGTGGAAAGTTGCATCTAGAAAAAAAGTTGTCCTTTCTTTTATTTGTTAGCGAAGAAAGTAGAAAAAAATGTTATTACTTAAAAAAGACATGATATATAAGTGATTTTGAAATTTTAATAACATTAATTTATAATTTTTCATCCTTTTTATGTTACTTTTCACACAATGGAACAATTCGGGTGATTTTTGGTTTTCAGTTTTAAAATTTATAAAACAAAAATTAGTTTTGATTTTAAATTTTTAAATTTTTAAAAATAACATTATTTAGGTTTTCAAATTTTAAACATTGTTTTTTAAATCTTAACCACACTATAATTTTTCCTCCTTAAAGATGAAAAAAAATTTAGAATAAACTAAATGACTAGTGATCGATGTTGGAAGTGGAGGTGGTGATCAGTGACCAAGATTGGTTCATCACTGGTAGAGGGTAGGGGCCAGTGGTCACCAATCGTAGGTGTCAATCAATGACTATCGGTTGGAAGTGATAGTCGAGAGTGGTAGTGACTGATAATAGGAGGTTGTGGTTAGTGATAGCTAGTTTAAGATGACGATCAATGATTGTCAACTATCGATAATAGTCTATCATCATCGATCAGAGGTGACAACTAATGATCGTCGCTAAAGGATAAGTGATTAACTCAAATAAAAATAGAACTAATAAATAAAATTTTATTGTTTTTGAAATTCGAAGATATTATTTAAAAAATAACTAAAAATTAAACCGGAACCATTTTTTTAAAACACATTTCTTTTTTTCAAAAGAAAAAACTAGAAACTCATTCTTATACTTTCTTTCCTTTGTTTTTTTCCCCCAACGAATAGAGCCTTAAATTCTAAACAAACTTCTTCACCGATTCAAGTAACCATTGAAAACCTGATATTTACACATGGAAGAAATACATCTTAATATCTTATTGATTTTTTACTAAAAAAAAAAAGGTGGATCTTTATTTATTATTATTATTATTATTCCAAATCCAAGTCAATTCCCTAAAAACACCACCAACTTTTGTTGTTTGTTTCGGGTGTTTTAAAAGCTATACCACATCACATTTATTTATTTTGGGCACAAAAGGTGGACTTAGGAGACAAGCAAGCAACACAAGGGTATGTAGAGACAGAAAAAGAGGGTAGAAGAGACCAAGTTTCACAGGCCTAGGTAGTTGAATTCAAGGAACGTGTTTCACTACTCTTCCAATTCGCAACAACAAATCATAGAATGAACGGTCTCCTCCATGACAATTCTCATTGCTGATCATCACCATGTCACAAGCTGACGTCTCTTACTCGTAATTCTCGGTTTTCTTCTTCATTTTCTGCCACCGATTCATACCCACATCATAATTTATTCACCTCTGTCAATGTTGTTTATAAGGGTCTCCGAAATTTGTAATCTTTTCTTCTGGGGTTTGATTCTTTTGGCTGTTTTGTTGTTCTGTGTTGCCTGGCTGTGTAATTTTGTTTGTGTGAATGTTATGGTTGTGTGCATGCTCACGTGTGTTGGTTGGCGTTTAAGTTTGTTAGATTTTTTCTTCGATCAGTGTAATTCCTGTCACCTTGCGATAGATTTTTTGATCTGTTGTCAACAAATGTGGATGTTTTATCTGAATTTCGTGCTGTTGGTTTGTTAAATGGTGCTTGTGGTTGTGGTCCCGTGTTTTATAATGGTGTGTTTGTGGATTTGGTACACAGTAAACTGATAATGAGTGAGTTGATTTGTGTTGCCTTTTGGTTTTCTACGATATAGTTATGGTTTGTATTGACGTGCATTTACTGGTGCTATTAAAGTGCTTATTAATATTATGTTCTGTTTGGTGACTGCTTTAGTCTTATTTGTCAGGCGAAATTGGGAAATGAAGCTTATTTTCTGTGTGTATGTTTTTTTAGTCCCTATTTCATGTTATGGATCTGAATTTTTGACTATCAAAGTCTAACTTATGGGTTGAAGAATTCATTCTCGGTATGAAAAGGTTGAGAAGAAGGGAAAGGATGGAAAATTTGGTAGAAGTAGAGACTAGAGACACTGTCACTTTTATGGATGTAAATGGAGAAATATTTTTAAGGGTTAAGGTCTTAATTTTGGATGTGCTTGCAGGATAACAAATGAAAAATAATGAGTGGTGAGAATGACCTGATATTTTTGATGGGAAACTGAGGGCAGCTCATAATGAATTAGAAAATGTGCAGTAGAGATTTTGGATTGATTCCTTCTTACTTGTGTTTTCAGTTATACGGATTAATGCACCTCAACGAACTGACGCCCCATCATAACGTATGACGTCAATAACTGAATGTTTTTCCTGGAAATGCTGATGGCATGATCTTTAAACTTCTTAAGGTGTGTCTTAATTGGAGTTGCAAAAAAATAACTTTTGTATGGAAGTAATAGAACGGAAAACTTTAAAGAATAATCATAGCACCTCACATAGTTCAATTTCGTGGATGAGATCATTTTCATTATTTATGAGGCAGTATGATTGTATGAAGGTAGATTTTCTTAATTGTATGATGTTCATGGAAAATTTTTAGAATTAGTTTGAAGCTAGAAATAGACAACCTCACCACCAAATGGCTTATTGGGAGACAAGATGACCTACCTACTTAGCATGCATTATGTTCTGCAAGTTTATAGAATGAAATGAAGGAAAACTATTGACAATGTATTCTGTTACAGTGTTACTCTGTATTGAGAAATACTCAATGTACTGAATTATTCTCGCTTTAAATGGGATAGTCTTCTTATCTTTCTTATCTTTCATGATTATTTTCGTAAATTGCCATCAATTTTGGATTTTTATGCTATAATTTGTTTTACTTTGTGTTTTGAAACTTTGATGTTGATTACAGTTGCGGCTCTTGTGGATACCCTCTGAACTTGATATCATCAAATAGAATCACATCTAACATTGCATCTGAATATCAAAAATCAGTTAAGAAAGGATCAATCTCTTTTTCTTCAGTTGATCTCAGCCGATTTACACAGATTGATGAAATAAATTGTCTTCCTGTCTCATGGTTTAATCGTTCAAAAACTAAATTGCTTTGCCGTAAATGTGGGGTACATATTGGTTATGGTTATGGTGGAGAATCGCATGCTCTTTGTGGATTTGAGTCTCCCACCTCATCTACTTCTCAGAGGAAATTCACCATAAAGATTCGCTCATTACAGCCTTCTTCTGAAGAGTCTTGAAAAGATTGTCATGGCTGAACTTTCTAGAAATAATGCTACCTCCATCATGAACTTCTCAGATGATTGCCTTTCTATTATTTTCTATGGTTTAGATAATTGTATTGATCACGATTCATTTGGCCTGACCTGCCACCGATGGCTCCATCTTCAAGATTTCAATCGTCGGTCATTGCAATTTGAGTGTTCAACCACAATATTACGCCCTTCATCTTCACCAACAAATGGTGACATTCACACATTCCAGCTCCATAGGTTGCTGAGGAGATTTCAACACTTGAAATCTTTATCCCTATCCAATTGCTCAGAGCTAAGTGATTCAGGACTGACCCGTTTGCTAAGCTATGGTTCAAATTTGCAAAAACTTAATCTGAGCTGTTGTTTGAAAGTCACTGATTATGGATTATCACTGGTTGCTTCTGGTTGTCCCTCATTGATTTCAATAAGTCTCTATAGGTGTCCCAGTATTACCGATAAAGGACTGGAAACTTTAGCCAGCGGTTGCTTATCTATGAAAGATGTAAACATCTCATACTGCTCACAAATATCTGACAAAGGGTTAAAAGCTGTTACACATTGGTGTCATCAGCTTCATGCAATTAACATATCACACTGTGAGGGTATAAGTGGTGTTGGCTTTGAAGGGTGTTCAAACACACTGGCTTATGTAGAGGCTGAATCATGTAAGCTTAATCCAGAAGGGGTCATAGCAATTGTGAGTGGTGGAGGACTAGAGTATCTAGATGTTTCTTCTTTAAGTTGGTCTATTTTGGGAGATTCTTTGCCTGGAATAAGCTTTGCCTCACACCTCAAAATCCTTAACTTCAGGCTGTGTAGAACTGTTTCTGATACTTCTGTTGTGGCAATTGCCAAGGGATGTCCACTGCTTGAAGAATGGAACTTAGCCTTATGTCATGAGGTGAGGCTACCTGGATGGCAGGCAGTGGGGTTAAACTGCAAGAATTTGAAGAGATTGCACGTTAATCGATGCCACAATCTCTGTGATAATGGCTTGCAAGCTTTGAGAGAAGGGTGCAAAAATCTCTCCATTCTGTACTTGAATGGCTGTGTTCGCTTGACCTCTGTTGCATTAGAGTTATTCAAGTTTCACAGAGCTGATGTTTGCATAAAGGAAATAGAGATGATGTGTATAAAGCCTTTCTGGGAATTCAAATGACTACACCTGATAGAGATTTATTTATCTAGGCATTACATATATTCTCTTTCAAGAGAAAAATCTGCATACAGCTGAATTTTAATTGGTTGTTTGCATAGATATTTATTTGTATACATATATTTCAGAACCTCTGGTTGCTTCCTGATATACATTATTTAGATGCTAAGGATGTAATTATGTTATAAATATTCATTATGCGTTTACTTGTATTGAATTGGATCAAGGTCACTTGTGTTGCCATTTACCCTTAAAGGGGTTGTCGTCTCTTTAAATTTATTTGAGCATATTACATGTGTACCTTTTAGGTTTAATCGAAGTACATTACTTCATCTTTCAAATCTTATACTAATATCCTCTTGAAAAATGCAAAAGAAATGATTAAAAAAACTAGAGATGCATGCGAAAGTAAGTACATGTTCAATTTATAACTATTTGCATTGGCATGATTCCATCCACAGTGGCAGTAGCGTGATTCATGATTCATCATCACCTTTTGAAAGGTGCACTTTTCATTCCCTTTTGTGTTTATTAGTTAAGGTAAAAAAAAAGAAGTATATAATAAAGAAAAGATTATGTATATAAAATAGATTGTTTATGTATACAGTGTTTTTTATGTATCCAACCTTAAAAAAACAACTTTTATAAAGTAAAAATTATTTTTATATTTTAAATCAGAATACACAATTAAATATTTCTCCTTTATATGGCATTTGACATATTATTTTAGAACTAGCAAAAAGAATTAATTTTTGAACCATTGCAAATTAACTTTCTTTTATATTTATTTATATACTTAAATTTGTTTAACAATCTATTATGTTTGGTTTATATTATTTTACTTGTTTTTCTATATTATTTTTAATTATTATTTAAAAATTGTTAAAAATTAACAATAATCTTATGTTGTAATTTAAATTATTAATTGTGAAACCAAAATAAAACTTATATATTGAAATATATTTACCCTTTGTGTGAATAAATTAGTAGAGATTATTTCAGTTTAATAAGAGCTATTAAGTTGTCTGTTAGTATTAAATACTTGGGGAGAGAGTTTTCGTCCATAGTAGTCTTATATGATTCAAACAATATTTTTAATTAAACCAATATATATATATATATATATATTATAATTTTAATTGTAATAAAATTTTTGTATTAAAATGGATTTATTTATTAGAAACTTTAATTATATAAAAGGCACTTATGTATGGTAATTTTATTTTTATAATTTTGATAATAATTATCTTGAAAATTAATTTATAAAAAATTAAAGTTACATTCAAACAAAATCAATACAACTAACCATTGAAAACCAATTTCTCTATAAAAAAATAACTATTGAAGTTAAGATTAGGAGTACTTGTTCGGTCACAAAATATCTATACTTGTTACTCATTTAAAATCTGTCGGGTATTCATTATAAAAATACTAGCACATTTTTTAATACTTGTGAATATCCATGGATACACAAATATTTTAAAAAAAATTAATTTTTATATGAAGTTTTATTAACAAATAATTTGTTTGTTGAAAAATCTATAAATAAAATTATACTAACTTTTACAAGATTAATTGGATATAAAAACATATTAATATAATATATATACAAAATATTTAATATAAATAGAATCTTCATTTAAATTATAGGCATTTTATAAAAAAATAATTATATGAATTATGCATTTTTTCATAAAAAAGTAACTTTGATAGTAATAAAATTTAATAATTAATATTTTAAGTTCATTTATTTCATAAAAATATTATCTTTTTCAAATTAAATATGTATAATATTTTTACTTAGTGAGTAACGGATACCTGTTGATACGGAGACTATGATACGTGTACCCGTACTCACTATAGAATGAGTAAGAAAAAACTCGAACTCACTAATAACGAGTATCTATTTAAAATTATTCATACACCTATTTTTACAAGTTTTATCCACATGTTTTGCCATTTTAAAATGAGACTAAGGCCTTTTTAGTCCAATAATTTCCTTGTTAGTTGAAAAAGAAAATTATTTTTGATGAAAGATGAACATGAGAAATACAGTCATTCCTCTGAATAATTGGGTCACGTGGTTCATGTCAACATTTTTCATAATTACTCCCGATTGTCCTAGCCTTTTTTAGACCAAACCATCTAGAAACAGTAAAAAGATAAAAAAAAAAAAAAAACTCGGATCTATAACAAAAACAATAACCCTAAAAAGACATTGAATAACTCAGTAAAAAAGATTGTGTTGAAAATTAAAAAAATCGTTTTAACATAAGAAATATAACAACAATTTTTTTTTTTAAAAAATAATAGAAAAATTTACCTTCATACTAGCAAGAAGCGGGAGAAAAATATCAGGTGACTGCATTTGTTAAAGGTTTAAGAGTAAAGGGGCATTTTGGAAAATCACATTAACGATAGGTGTTAAAAGAAATCGGGTAAATATCAAAAGAAAACGTCTAAAACAAGTACCGGAAGCCCAATAAAAGGCCCATTAAATAAGATCCATGGGTCCTGGTTTCAGAATCTCCCTTATAAGTTGCTCGCAGTATGACACTCTGTTTTCCCTAAACCCTAACTGTAAGACTCAGCAGCTGCTGTGTTCTTCGATCCAAGAGCTTCAACAATGGTGAGAGCGTGCTTCTTCATTTTTCTCTGTAATCTTTTTCACTTGTTTGTTTCTAATAACGGATGAGTTTTAACCTAAATTCTCTGCGCATTGAAGGTGTACGTGAAGGCTCAGAAATCGAAAGCCTACTTCAAGCGGTACCAAGTCAAGTTCAAGAGAAGAAGAGGTACTCGTATTCGTTCAATTCGTTTCGTTTCGTGGCTTTTAATGTTGCGTCATGTGTGCTTTGTTTACGATTGAGGTTTTGTTATCTGCAGAGGGAAAAACCGATTACCGTGCTAGGATTCGGTTGATTAATCAGGACAAGAACAAATACAACACTCCGAAGTACCGATTTGTCGTTCGATTTGTATCCTTTTGCTGTTGTTTATGTTAGTTAGGTTAGTTCGTGAATTAAGTTGTATAGATTTGACAGTTGGAGTAATTAGAATTGATTTTTTTTGTTGTTTGTTTGCTAGTTTTTGTTTAGTTGAGGGATTCGAATTGATTATGACTGTAGCTACCTGATTTAATAGAAATTTAGTTGTTTGGTTACTGTTGGGTAAAATTGATTTTGTCTCAAAGCTTGGTGTGATAAAAAGTAGCTTTTTTGTGTTGTCTTAAAAAAATTTAGAGTTAATTTTTTTACCTGGAAGTTAATTTTTTAAGTTGTTTTGATTAAAAATAAATTTTTCAAATACGCATTCAACGCACTTATGTATATGAATGAATGAATGAAATTGTTTGTCATTTTTTTATTTTGGCTTGAACAATGTATATGAATGAATGAAATTGTGTGTAATAATTTATTTATGTTTTTTATTTTTGGCTTCAATAATGTATATAAATGGATGAAATGGCTTCAGTGTAATGGCGTTCAATTCATGACTTTCACTTTACCTGGAAATTAATTTTTTAAGTTGTTTTCATTAAAAATAAATTTTGCAAATACGCATTCATTGCACTTATGTATCTAATAAACTAATAATTTGTTTGGCATTTTTATTTTGGGTTGAACAATGTATATGAATGAATGAAATTGTGTGTAATAATTTCTTTATGTTTTTTATTTTTGGCATCAATAATGTGTATGAATGGATGAGATTGTTTTATCAGTTTTTTGGAATGTAAACCTTGATCGCCATATTAGACCAACAAGGATATCATTGCACAAATAATATCTGCTACCATTGCTGGTGATATTGTTCTTGCTGCGGCATATGCACATGAGCTGCCACAATATGGTCTTGAAGTAGGGCTAACAAACTATGCAGCAGGTATTTGGTTTATGAGAAACTGCTTTTTCCTCACCCTTGTCTCACTCAAATGGTTTTGTATTTTAGCTTTTGCCCTTGACTCATACATTTTTTTAATATCTTGAAATCGTCCAGCTTATTGCACTGGGCTACTGTTGGCCCGAAGAGTCCTCAAAACTCTTGAAATGGATGAGGAGTATGAAGGAAATGTTGAGGTATTCATACATTTTTTTATTTGTGCGTGTGAGCCTGTGCTTTTCTGTCTGCATTGTAACTGAATTTTTTGTATTTTTTTATCAGGCTACTGGAGAGGATTATTCAGTAGAACCTTCTGAGAGCCGCAGGCCGTTCCGTGCCCTCCTTGATGTTGGTCTCATCAGGACTACAACTGGAAATCGTGTCTTCGGTGCGCTTAAGGTAAATCTCTTATTCTATAATAATACTTATTGGTGTGGTTATGTTTAATGGTGGTCAAATTGAATGATGGTTATTGTTGTTTATATAGGGAGCTCTTGATGGAGGTTTAGATATTCCTCACAGTGACAAGAGGTTTGCTGGGTTTGATAAAGAGAAAAAGGATCTTGATGCTGATGTTCATCGCAAATATGTTTTTGGTGGACATGTTGCTGCGTATATGAAGGCATGAAAAATTTTGTTTTGTACCACTCTTTTTTATACTTTGATGCAATATTTGAATTTTCTAGTTATTTGTTAGACTCCCTATTTATTACGTAGTTATTTTCTGCAGATCCTGGCAGAAGATGAACCTGAGAAATATCAGACACACTTCAGTGAATATATCAAGCGTGGAATAGAAGCTGATGGTATTGAGGCGCTGTACAAAAAGGTTCATGCTGCCATCCGAGCCGATCCTTCTCTTAAGAAATCTGCTAAGCAACCACCTAAGGAACACAAGAGGTAAAATAAATGTTCTGATATAGGCTAGTATCTATTTTCCATGTTATTTCCAACAATTTTGACCACTTGCTGCTAGCTTTATTTTCTGCTATATATGAATTAATTATTAATATTGGAACACGAGGTAAAATAAATGTTCTGATCTAGGCTAGTATCTATTTTCCATGTTATTTCCAACAATTTTGACCACTTGCTAGCTTTATTTTCTGCTATATATGAATTATGTATTATTAATATTGGATTTGACTTGATTGACTATTAGAATTTTTTGTATGGTAACTAATGCGTAGTATTTCACTGGTTGAACTATATATGTTCCTGAGAGTATCTGCTTCTTTCTCCAGGTACAACTTGAAGAAACTTACTTATGAGGAGAGGAAGGCCAAATTGGTTGCACGCCTGAATGCTCTAAACTCTGCTGCTGATGAGGATGATGATGAGTGAAAGTTGATTCAAGATTCTGTGTCATTGCTGCACAGATAGAAACTATCTTATTTAGCGTCAAGAGAATCACTTTCTTAAAATTTATTTGCCTGTTTTTATTTTCTAGGTGGAAAATTTTGGATACTTTTTTGGATTTGAGCAAGGCTTATTTTTGGTCTCAACTTCGTGTTAGCCTGAATTGATGTTTTACTTTATTTTTATGATTCACTTAAGCAATGTTCGAATACTTTTTAAGTGTGATCCTAACGTGTGATTCTCTGGTAAATGGGAATATATGGCATTGGTTGCCCCTGTTAACATTAATTTATGCATTTCTAGAGTATAGATAAGGCAACGCCCTATCAAAAGAAATGTTAAATTGGAATTTACTAAAACGAAGGGGAGAATGAGTTAAGAAATGTGTATTAAAATGTTAGTTGTGTTTTCTTTAAAGTTGGCATCAAATGAGTTAAGAAATGTGTTTTATCCGGACCTATGGGATTTGAGTATATTAACTTTATCCCTGTAATATATTTTAAAATTTGATTGCAGATTGTTGTAGAATTAAAACCTTACAAGTTATTTATTAAT
Organism: Psophocarpus tetragonolobus; assembly: GCA_037954015.1. Classification (NCBI taxonomy): domain Eukaryota; kingdom Viridiplantae; phylum Streptophyta; class Magnoliopsida; order Fabales; family Fabaceae; genus Psophocarpus; species Psophocarpus tetragonolobus. The sequence continues at coordinate 21,681,237 of CM075691.1, forward strand.
CTTTATCATGAAATAAGCTTAAGAATACTAAATAAAAATTAACAGATTTTAACAAGACATTAATAAATATTATCTTTTCATATTCTTTCTTCATTTATTTTCTCAGTGTGTTTTTTAGAATTGAAGCATAGACATTGAAGCTTTAATTGTTATCAGCAAATAACTTTGTTGAGTTTCGTCGTAGCGGCTCGCTAAGCTGTGGATTTGAAAGCCCGATTTTGGCACAAGGGTAACTTGGTAAATCCAAAAGCCCCTGCCATGCTTTCAACCCCGATGTGATGTAAGCTATATGGTGATATTCCAAACATTTCTATAGCTTTTAAAATTGGCTTAGTACATGTTCTCACTTACTGGTAAAATACTTATATGTGCTACTTTTATAAAGAATTTGTTTGGGATATCACCATTGAAATTCCCTCAAAAATGAAAGAATTAAGAATCGGAGGTGTTAAGACATGTTTTGAGGAAATTTGAATTACACATTTCTTGTAAAAGAATTAATACATATTTGAGAAAATTTGATAATCAGTTCAAGCAACTTATAAGTTATTACTAGCTAAATTTTACTTTTAACTCACATTTTAAAGTAAAAATATTCAAAAATAAATTACATAATCTCTATTAATTTTATAAAATCAATTATATTCAGAATTAACAAATTAATTATATTCAAAATCAATTTTGCAATAACTAAATAGCATAGTAACATGACAAATTTCTTTAAAATGGACTCCACAAAATTGATTTTTTAGATATGTTATTGGAAAAATTTCAACAACAACACAACCGAGAATCTTTTAGATGTGTATTGGAAAATTTTCAATGACAACACAACCTTAAATAAATGCACACATCTTCCAACAAAATACCAAACTTCACTCAGGAAGACAATGGCGGTAGCTGTCTTTTACTGTATGAGATGTCACGATTTTATCGAACTAACGGAGTTGGAGAACCTCCACTTTAAGGTATTTGTTTTGTTGGTGTCACCATGAGTGTGAACACATGCACCAACAATGGCTAAATTTAAAATATTAAATTAAATGAATAATGTACAATAAAATTTATGACAAATGTTTTTTTAATTTTTTTTATAGGTAAAATATTAGTTGTTAATATATTAATTCTTTTTGTTAGTAAAGAGATTCAAACCCATTACCTCTCCTTCTTCTATTTCCCCCTTTACTATTAAATATTAGTTATTAATATATTAATTTTTTTTATAGATCAAATATTAGTTGTTAATATATTAATTTTTTTCATTAATTCTTGCATATTACCTTTGGGGAATATTTTCTTTTTATTGGTAGATGTAATGGTAACTTGTTTCTCTTGTGTATAGAAGACAGCAAAAACAAGTTTTTTTGCTATCTAATCTATATATACAACGTAAACTAATTTTCTTTGTTTGATACAACCTCTTTATCTTTAACTCTTCCTTCTTTATCTTTTATTATTTTTGGCTAGAAAGACAATGTTGCAGTAGATGATCTATTTTGATCGATGAATCTTTTTCATTTTGCTTTTGTTTTCTCTTAGTGGGTTGAACCGTTGAAGTGATTATTGTGTGGTTTATGAAATGTGTTGCATCTTAGACACATGTGACACAAACGTTCTGGTTTGTTTCCAAGTTGAATTCCACTTTCAGGTAAAATTATTTATCTAACTTATATCTTGTCCATTAGATTCATCCTTTACCTTATAAAAAAATTAATTTGGATCTTTATCTTTTAAATTTGGTTCTCTATCAACCTGAAAGTAGTAATGTTAGTATATTTTGTTTTTTTCCCCGATGATTATAAAATATAATTTGTGCTGTTTTAATCGACAGTAAGCAAATGAATTAAAATGGCTAAATTTAAAAATTAAAGGACCAAAATGACTCAAATTTAGAAGTTAAAAACTAAAACAAAACTTTTGAGTAAGTTTTTTTCTCATGATATTAAAATATTGAATTATTTAATAAATTAAAATTAAACTATGAATATATAATGTAAGATTATTATACTAATTATATAATTAGTATAAGGTGTTGCCGTCTATGAAGATTAAATCGATAAGGTGATTTTAGTAGTCTAAATCTCGCATTTTTTCTTTTTATAGGTCAAAAAGGCGTTTGGATTTTAAAAGAGCATTTTTTGTATGCTAATTATTATTCTAATCATATACTAACAATATAAAAATTTATTATCGTAAAAGTTTTTATATTATCATGTAGTGATTTATTACTATATAATCTAACTTGTTTCAATATTAGATCCAAGTATTGATTTATTAATAGTGTATTTGGGATGACATTTATTTTTTCAATTTGAATACATTCTCAAACACTTAATGTGAGAAACTCAAATTTGTAGTTTTTACTTTGACATGAGGACTTCTCAACTGAAAAACACACATACACTAATTTATCAAGATTAATAATTATAATTAAAAATATTATCAATATAAATTTTACTCCAAAAATATCTATTTAGTAATGGTAGTATTTAATGATACTATACATAAGTAATTCAAAATCATAATTTAACCAAAAAAATTACATTGTCCTGTCAAACTCTACTCTCTTCGTAAATCATTAGAATACGCTAGCCTTTCTATTACATATCATTTTTTTAAAACAACAAATAAAACAAAACAAAAATTTCTTTTAAAAGACAGAAAAACTAAGTACTATTATTAGGGAACAAAAACTTATTTAATCATGCTCACATAAAATTCTCCATCTGAGTGACAAATTGGTGAAGTGCCACTATGGAGGACCCATCTTCTTTAAACGCATCAGCAGCAGCATCTTTGAGCTTTTCAATTCTTGCACGAATCTCATTTCCTTCTTCACCAAACATTACACCCTTTATCACTTTAGCAATTTCCTCTCTCTCCACTATGCCATTCTCATTAAATTTAGGCCTTAATGCCACTTTGAGACCCTCACTTAACAAAATAGCATTCATTTTCTGTTCAGCAAACAGTGGCCAAGCTATCATTGGCACTCCCAACACAATGCTCTCAAGTGCTGAGTTCCAACCACAATGAGTTAAAAAGCCACCAGTTGAAATGTGACTAAGAATTTGGGCTTGTGGTGCCCAAGAAGTAACAACAAAACTGTTCCCTTTGGTTCTCTCTAAGAATCCATGTGGTAAAAACTGTAAAGGGTCATCATTATAAGCACCAACATAAGCACCATCTGATGAAGCACTAGGTGCTTTCAAAACCCACAAGAATTTTTCACCACTTAACTCCAACCCAAAAGCTAACTCATTGAGTTGTTGTTGAGAAAGTGTGCCTCCACTTCCAAATGACACATACAAAACCGATTTAGGCCTTTGATTTTCCAACCACCTCACACACTCTAACCCCTTTGATTCTTCACTTGGCCCGGTTTGTATAACTGGTCCAATCAGATAAACTTTGTTGTTATGTTTTTCCAAGGCTCTTTGAGAATCTTCTTCAATTTTTGTGAAGCTATTAACTAAAAAACCGTTGGCAAGAGAGAGTCTCTTACAACGGTCAAGAATTAACTTGTAAGCAAGACTAGATCGGTCTTGTAGATGTTGAGGGAGGTCTTGGCCTTGAATTGGTACACAGCCTGGAATTTGGATGGCTTGTTTATGATCTTTGTATTCACATGAAACTTGCTGGTGTAAAACTGGCAAGTGGAGGAAGAGTGAGAGTGTCATGGCAGAAGGAGGGAAGTATATGTAGGACAAGAGGTTGAACTCCTTTGCTATCTCCAGCGCCTCGTTTGCAAAAGGATCCACGATCAAGGCGTGGAGTAACGTGGTTGAGAGGAGAGACTCCAGCGCAATGCGCAAGGATGGCATGGATTGAGACACTGCTAGTTGGATTTGCACTGCTGAGGGAGCTTCTTGGGGGAGGTCTTGTTTGTTGATGGGAGGGAGGAAGGTGTGGTGGATGTTGGAAGGAAGAGATTTGAGGAGAGTGAGTGTGGTAGGGAGAGGTGTGTCTATGGTGGGGACGATGCAGGTCACATGGATGTGGTGATGGAGATCAATGAGTCTTTTGCAGAACTCAATAATAGAGGCTTGATGGCTGAATGCAGGGATTGAAATGACTGCTATGTGAGTTGTTTTGGCCATTGAATATCTATTGCTTGCTTCAAAGGCCTATACTTTGGATATATATATTTAAGAGTTTAAAATTCGGATAGTTTTATAGTCTTATAATTCACTATTTGTATGAATTTTAAGACTTACATTAACAAAATCAACAAACCAATAATAGGATCGAAGTTGTGACTAAATAAACATTAATAATGACACTTTTCAGTCGTATAATGGACTATTTTTTTATAATAATTATTAAAGTTTAATATTTATACTTTATAGTGTAAAAAAATTTTATATTAATGATTAGAAATAACTCTTAATTTACATAATTTTTAAAATATTAATCAATAAAATTAATAAACTTACTATATATAATCGGTTGTAATTAATTGGTAGTATAAAACTCTTACACAGATAATATATAATCATTTTTCTCTGATTTAATTATTATTTCTTTAAAATTCATAAGAATTATTTATTGATTGATTTTATAAAAATATTTACACTTAAAAAGAACATGAAAATTCAATACATACTATACTTGTATGTATTCTGTTTAAAGAGGTCAAATCTGACATGAGATTTTAGAATCTTGAATTGTCGTCCAAGTTGACAGCTAGGTATTATTTTATATATTTGCTAGCTTCAGGCTTCAAGCTTCAGGCCTAGGGTTTGAGATATATATACGATGATGTTTAATTATAAATTCTGAAGTTTGTTGATTATTTCTATAATTATTTTAAAATTTTTGTATAAAATGGTTTTTTTAGTTCACAGTGTAACAGAGCTTGAAAATTTAAATTTCTCTCTATATTTGTATGTATCTTTTTTTATGTAAGGAGGCCAAATTTTGACTTGAGATTTGGGAATTTTGAATTGTAGTCTTAGGTGAAAGCTATATATGTGTATTTTATTATATAAAATATTGATGAGTCACAGGTTCATGTATGTGTCTTAGAAGGGCAAACAATTATTGTTGGAAAGGTGGACTCCAACCACATACAATATAGAATATTTTGAAGTTACAAAACATGGTTTTAGTTTGAGTTTTGACAGGTCAAAAGAAAAAAATTGATGACCTCAGCAGATGCACAGAACATGAGATGTCAAAAGATGAATTGCTGATAATTTGGTTATTACTCAAAGCTCATGTAGCAAATAAATTATCTTCTTGTATGTCACTGTAATCTGTTATCACGTTAGTTCTGTGCCTTTGTTCAAGAAAAAGTTTTCCTTTCTTTTTTTCATTTTTTTTAACCCGAGACCCTCTAGAAGATTTTGTACTTATCCAAACTGAGTGAGTCAAGACAATGATTTAAAGAAATCAAGTTTCTTGCCAATTTGGCAATGGAAGTTGGTATATTTAAGTAACAATTATCTAAATTTATGAAATTCATAGCGGCTGTTGAAACAATAAATGAGTTTTTTCCGTGGCATTGGCATATCTTCAAACTTTTATGTAATAAAAGCAACTATAAGGTTTTATGGAAAATAAAAGCAACAATAAGGTGTAAGAAGTTTTTCATCTTTTGGGCTTTGGTTGGCCAGGGCAATTATGCAGTTGGTATAACACTAGGTATGTTGAGTTGTATTTCTCTATTTAATTCTACTGTTGTTAACAACTATTTTGTTGAATCAAGTTGTACGTTTGAATTTTAGGCCTGTATGAAGTCTAACTCAAAATTTAATTATGTATAGTAATTGGTTGGGCTAAAAGCTAATAAGACCAAGAAGGAAAAGAATGAAGTAGGAAAATTAGGGCGGATTGACCTAAGTAGGTTTATTTTTTAAAAAAATTACCAGTATGGGTCTCTTTTGAAAAATATTATCAGCATGGTTCTGTTTTAGTAGTAGACTCGGTCAAACCGCAACTCTGAATTGCGGTTTCGTTGCCACGTCAGCAATGTGATTACGTGGAAGCCAGCGTGAAAAAATGAGTATGAAACCGCAAGTGGAAATTGCGGTTTGACTGGTCTTTGACCAGCACCGCCTTGTTGTTCAATGGGTAAAAAAACACAGAGAACGATGCCTGTAAAACCGCAAGTTAGAGTTGCGATTTTACTGGGGTTTAACCGACCCCCTTTACCCGACAGTTGCAAAAAAAATACAAATTTCTACTCACATAAAACCGCAAATCGTATCTACGGTTTGAATTAAATAATATTTTTACTCTAAACCGGTGCGAACTCTTGTTTATCTTAAATATATTTATATCTACAGCAGTATACTGCATTCAAACAAATTAACCGCAGGGTCATTTCCGTCTTTTCATCAAATCTCCTCCACAAAACACTCAACACTTTAGTCACTATCGTTAAATTTATTTGTAATTATATAACATTTTTTTTTTCTATCTTTACCCTTAAAATTACAGAGAAAGAGAGAATGGCAAAAGAATAGCGTCTGAAAAAGAAGCGAGAAATTCAAACCTCGTCGTGTCGGGCGAGGTTAATCTTCTCCTTCTTGAAAACGGAGGTTTCGAAGTCGAGAGTGGCGGGAGGAGCAACGGCGGGTGCGGCGACCATGCGAGCGCCGAGCGTGGCCATGGCAACGAGGGGCTTAAAACGGAGCTTCTGAAACGCGCGTTTGGGAACGGCGACGAAGCAGCTTGTGGTTGCAACGGGCTTGGCTGAGAAGGTTCTGGAAGTGGCGCAGAGTGAAGCAGTGGAAGTGGAAGTGAAAGTCGTGGCCCACATCAAATATTATATTTAACATAAACTGCAGTATATTATTGCTGTTTACGGTAAAAATAATATTTAATTTAAACCGGAGATGTGACTTGCGGTTTTATGTGAGTAGAAATTTGTATTTTTTTTGTAATTGTCAGGTAAAAGGGGGTCGGTTGAATTCCAGTAAAACCGCAACTCTGACTTGCGGTTTTACAGACATCGTTTTCTGTGTTTTTTTATCTATTGGACAACAAGGCGGTGCTGGTCAAAGACCAGTCAAACCGCAATTTCCACTTGCGGTTTTATACTCATTTTTTCACGCTGGCTTTCATGTAATCACGTTGCTAACGTGGCAACGAAACCGCAATTCGAATTGCGGTTTGACTGAGTCAACTACCAAAACAGACCCATACTGATAATATTTTTAAAAAAAGACCCATTTGGATCAATCATCCGAAAATTAGTTAGTGGTTGACTGCTTGGCTTTATATTGGAAAATGTACCGTAGCTTACAGCCTTAGTTTTTGAAATCCTTATTGATAGTTGGTTTTATGGTATTGTAGTATATGTTTAATTATGGTACAGGAAGGTCCACAATAAAGAAAATAACATAGTAGCAATCATAGTCTATTTTCTTGATGGGGGTTGTCAATCAAGGATCAAAAGGTGTATCTATAGAGCAAATTGTAAATTACAGTAATACTCTTCAATTTTTTTCAATTATACATAAGTCAACTTTTTTTTTTATTTTTCTGCACTAATTTTTTTTTTAAGTTTAAAAATATTATACTGATACCAATATATTTGAAAACATTATGTAACTATATTTAACTTCAAAAGGTATTGGTGTAATTTGTTCTTAGTGGATTACATCATAGAAATGCTAACCTTTACTAGTGCTGTTTTTGTGAGCGACTGTCTAAGGTAAATACCGCTAGTTGCATGCTTTAGCAATATGATAGATTGATATGATTTGCTCAATACTTTTAGCTGGATTTCATGATTTTACTATTGATCATTTGTCCAAGGCAAAACTTTCTCTTTTAAGTTCGCTCTATATATTAATACTAACTTGAACTAGGTTCAGTGGCATAAAATACAATGATACTCTTAATTTCTTTCAAGTCAACTATCAAATTTGGTGTTGATTTGCTGTGTTTCCCTGTTGAGGAGTTTATTAAATGAAGAGTTTATTAAATGGCATAAAATACAATCATACTCTTCATTTCTTTCAAGTCAATTATCAAATTTGGTGTTGATTTGCAGTGTTTCCCTGTTGAGGAGTTTATTAGATGGGAAAGAATTGATGTTATGGATTCCTACTGTTGCAACAATGTCAAATGGAAATTTATTTTTATGAATGACATCATCTGAGTTAGGCCTGAAAACTGTACAGAGTTTTCAGTATCCAAGTTTCTTACATTTGATGAACCATATGTTTCAAGTCAACTTATAAGAAACAAATTACAAAGTATAAAGATATTCATGAAGTGAGGAGAGTCACAGTCACAGGGACACCTCTTGCACATATTTGTATTATTATTTAAATTTTTTTGGTTGATAAGGAGGGACTAAAAGTATTTCTACTGAAAGATTCTTAAACAAAATATTTAAGATTAAAACTATTATTTTAATATAAATTTACAAGTTTAAGTGTTTAAAAATTAATTCAATTTTAAACACTTCAATTTGTCCAAGTTGCATTAAGATAATAGTTTTAATATTAATTCTAAGAAGAACCGATAGATTGATTTAATTAGAGAGTCACCAGATACATCATTGAGTAGGACATAGCCTCATACTGTCAGACGTCTCTTCGTATCAGTATACTTAAATTATTGTTGCCGTGTGGAAAAAGGGAAATCTGTTTTAGTCCTTGTAATAGACTTGAAAAAGTGCTCACTCAATGAGGAACCTCATCAATAGACTTTATTCAAAGTTGCTGAGGTGACTCTGTTATTGCGTTAGGCGGATTGATGCAAGTGGGGTTGTTTTTTAAAAAAAATATCGGTATGAGTCTGTTTTGAAACATATTATCAGTGTGGGTCTGTTTTGTTGGTTGACTCGGTCAAACTGCAACTACGAATTGCGGTTTCATTGCCACGTCAGCAACGTCATTACGTGGAAGCCAGCGTGGAAAAACGTTCCAGTAAAACCGCAAGTTGGAATTGCGGTTTGACTGGTCTTTGACCAGCACCATCTTGTTATCCAATGAGTAAAAAAAACAGAAAATGATGCATGTAAAACCGCAAGTCAGACTTGCGGTTTTACTGGGGTTTAACCAGCCCCCACTTTACCCAACGGTTGCAAAAAGGATCTGTGTTTCTACTGACATAAAACCGCAGATGCGACTTGCGATTTGAATTAAATAATAATTTTCCATGTAAAACCGCAAGTCAGACTTACAGTTTTACGGGGGTTTAACCGACCCCCCCTTTACCCAGCGGTTGCTACTCACATAAAACCGCAGATGCGACTTGCGGTTTGAATTAAATAATATTTTTTCAATAAACCGCAAGTGCGAACTGCGGTTTGTATTAAATCCCTAAACCGCAGATCAGACTTGCGGTTTACGTGCAGTTGCTATTTAATCCCCCGTCGCCCCACAGAACCGCACAGTCGTTCGACCCAGAGAACCGCCGACGTAGTTGCACCCGACATAAAACAAAGCTTTACGTTACAGTCCAATTGTTCAGGTAAAAAACGTAATGTGTAAATTTTGTGTGTTTTTAAATATTTTTAAAAACAAATTGCTTTTATAACTCTATTTTTTATGTTTAAATTTACTTTATTATTTATTTGTAGGTACATTTATGAATATTATGTCTGCTCCAATTGTCACCTTCATTTATAGTGATGGAAGAATGTACGAAGGAGACGAAGGTGTTATTTTTGAAGGGAGTAGAAATGCAATTAGAATTACGCGTCATATCAGTTTTACTTCATTGAAGAACAAAATTCAGGAAAAGTTAAAAATGCCATCAAATGAATTTATATCATCTCTAACTTGTAGATTTTTATTTTCTGGAAAATATGTGCCACTACAAATTGTTGATGATGAAGATATTGAAATTATGTTTAATGCATTTGAACAACAAAATAATGTTGATATAATAGAATTGTATGTTCATAAATCATCAGCTGGTAGTAGTTTAGGCACTGCAGTAGACACTGGTATAATGAGTTCTGACATAGTTGAAGTAGATGATGATGATGTTGTTGGTGAATCATGTGGTGAGGAAACATCTGATGAAGAAAATGACGTTTCAATTTATGGTAATTCATCTGATACTGATGACAATGAAACTCGTAATATGGAGTTATTGTCGGTAACAAATGTGGAACAAGGTATGTTTAACAAAAATAATTATTTTCTTTACGGTTTACTAGTTTAATTTGTTGAATAACAGACACATGAATAACAATACTGTTACAGTTGCAGGGCAACGTCCACCTTGGACTGATGCAGCTCATTATACACACATTAATTGGTTGCATCCTGATGAAGAAGATATTTTAGGCGAAGACTTGCATGACTCATGGAATGTTGGAGATGCATTGTACAAAGGTCTACAGTTTGACACAAAAGAAGATCTAAAAAATGCGCTGATACAATATTCAACGCGAACACAGCAAACGTATCATGTTGTGGAGTCAAAAAGTTCAAAATACGTTATCAAATGTCCCAACCATAAAGATGGGTGTCCATTTTATATGAGGGCAATTTTGTCTCGGAAAACAGTCAATTGGACGGTTACTCAATGGGGTGGAGATCATCAATGTCTCAATCCGGTAGTCACACAAGACCACAAAAAATTAAACTCAACTTTCATTAGTAACTTGATATCAGGTTTGGTTACTTGTCCATATGTAACGTAATATTTAAATTAAATTATTATCATTTGTTGTTAACTTTTTAATTTTTTTAGGAATGGTTGGTTCAGATCCATCTTTAAGAATTAATTTGATTCAGGAGAGAATTTGTAGTCAATATGGATACAAGATATCATACAGGAAAGCATGGAAAGCAAAACAAAAAGCAATTGTGCGTGTTTATGGGGACTGGGATGAATCATTCGCGACTCTTCCAACATTTTTGAAATTCATTGAAAGTAAATCGCCAGGTTTTTTCTATCAAATATGTCATGATGATCTTGTTGTTGGCAATCGAGGTTACCGTCAATACCAACAGTTTGAAAGAGTGTTTTGGACATTTAAGCAGTGTGCTGATGCCTTTAACTACTGTAAGCCGTTGATACAGGTTGATGGAACACATTTATATGGAAAGTATCGTGGAACGTTGTTAATCGCAACCACACAAGATGGAAATAGCAATGTATTACCTTTAGCTTTTGCTGTGGTTGAAAGTGAAAACTCGTCCTTGTGGTCTTGGTTCCTATCCCACATATGACTGCATGTGACACAAAAACAAGGAATCTGTCTAATTTCTGATTGGCATGCTGGGATTAACTCTGCTGTGCAAAATGAGGCATTAGGATGGCAACCACCATATGCTTATCATAAGTATTGCATACGCCATATTGCAAGTAATTTCAACACCCGATTAAAAAATATGGCACAGAAAAAAATGTTGATCAAATTAGGTATGACTTTTTTTTATCCACATGACATTTTTTTTCAACTGTAATTTTTATTATTATAAACGAGCCATTGTATTGTGCTGTTTTGCAGCTTACACTCCATGCAAGCATATATTTGACAGAAACTTTGAAAAATTTTGTCAGCAAAGCACTGAAGTAGGTAGTTGGAGAAATGACATATCGAAGCAAAAATGAAGTATGGCATACGATACAAAAGGTTACAGGTATGGACACATGACAACTAATTTGTCTGAGTGCATTAACAAAGTGTTCAAGGATTGTAGGAATATTCCCATCAGTGCTTTGGTAAGGTCAACATATAGTAAATGTGTTGCATATTTTGTCGAAAGAGGATCCCATGGTAGGTCCCAATTGGAAGCTGGAAAGGTCTATTGCGATAAATTGATGCAAGCATTGCGTAAAAACCAACAAGACGCTTGTTCCCATATAGTCTGTCAGTACAATATCGAAACGGCTAGATTCGAAGTCGAAGACGCCTTTAATCCACTGACTCAACGTGGAGGACAAAAATGGGTAGTTAACTTGAACGACAAATACTGCCAATGTGGGCAATTCCAAGCTTTCTATTACCCTTGTTCACATGTAATTGCTGTGTGTGGTGCAATTAGTTTAGACTATTATCAATTTGTTGATGAAGTATACACGAATGACTTCATCATGCGTGCATACTCTGGTCAATGGTTTTCTCTTGGGAATGACGACTTGATCCCTCATAATGAAGAAAGTTGGACTCTTATCCCAAACCATTCTGCTGTTCGAGGAAAAGGACGTCCAAAGTCAACGAGGATAAGAAATGAAATGGATTTTACTGAGTCACAAACACAGAAAAAAAGCAAATGTCGCCGATGTGGACAAGAGGGTCATAATCGAAGAAGTTGCCCTTTGCATGCTGATGTAGGATGCTTTCAACCAACCGATGGTGATATGTAATTACCTTAAATGTTATTCTGTTTTTCAACGTTGTTATATGTTATAATTTATTATTATCTATTTCGAACTTTTGCAACGTTGTCATATTTTATAATTTCTTACCATTTTTTTTCGTAAACATTACAATAATAACTTTAAAAAATAATATAAAAAACTGAAGTGAAAATAAAAAAATATTTCATTGAGCATCATCATCATCGTCGACATTTTGGCATGAGTTTGGATCAAATTTTCCACCTAATCCTAGACTTGCGGCAGCATAGGGAGAATCCCAAGGTATATCGAATTGCGGTTCGGCGATAGCTGCTGTCGTTGCGGGTTGTTGCTGTGCTGGCATCTCCGGTGTGCGAAGTGATCCAAATATTTGTTGAAAAATATGGCCTTGGGGCATGCCACCACCGTACGGTATACAACCTTGGTAAGATGATCCTACGTCTGTCTGAGACGGATAATAATAAGTAGTAGACATATTTCCAGTTAGTTGTGTTGGTGTATAATATATGCCTTCTTGACGTTCAGGCAAATTAGGAACAGGGTAAACTTCTGCCTGAACGACGTCCCTCTGTCTAGTTAGACCATGACTTTCACGATATGACTCTTTAACGTGAAAATCTGGAACATCCACCTCAGGCATACTTTCGGGTGCTGGCACTGCCGCTCGTGTGATTCGATCTTCATCTTCCAACAAGACCATTATTTTATCAACATATGAGACTAAATCGTCCACTGACCACTTGTTTCTTCCCTCTGGCGACACCATATACGATAATGTCTCTCCAACTTCACCCTACAATAAAAACAGAATGGAAAACATTAAAACCATAAAAATTTTATTGCAAAAATTAAAAAACAAATTCGATAACTATGACAAATTTTACCAACAACGATGCTCTTGCATTTCTTAGGTCGATAAACATTTTGGTTTTGGCACGATACCAAACCATGTACTCAGAGTTGAATGTCAGCTCTCCAACCTGAGTTCCAGTTTCTTCGACCCTAAATTGGTCTATGTTGTTCCATATTGCAATGGCTGGTTGCAACAACATAAGCCAATTTTCAGAACCTTTTCCTCGCATAGTCAACCCATGTAATTTTTTTGGCTGCAAAGGAGGATGGGGTATGGGTTGGCGCATGCCAAACTGCCGCATTACTCTATCTGGTTGATGCCATTCACAAATATTAAAACAAAGCAATGGCACAACACATTTCCACGCGTTAACCCCTTCTAAGCATATCGGGGGTAACTGTGCCAGAACTTCGTTTGGATATGGCATCCAAATGACCTATATAAAATAACAAGTAGTTAGTACGTACACAAAATTAACAAACAATAACATACATTTTCTTACATCATTTTGCTTCATTGTATCCAGCAAACGACGATGATGTTTTAAATCATCGGTGGCTCCAATGTGTCGGTTTCCCCGTCGTAGCCACCTACGAAAATTATATGAATAATATTAAATTTTATATAACTAACTACCAAATAATATTTTCAAATATAACTAACATTATACTCAATAAAAAAATTACCTTGATCCAACGGGTTTGTTTGGTTTGTATGGGGGTAATACAGTGGGTGCAACTTTTGGGAATCTTTCCCATGCCCATATTTGTATTAATAGACATAAACCACCCATGGATTTTATTTTGTAGTTTGTTGCGACACATAGTTCTCTATACAAAAAACCAAGTACAGCAGCACCCCATGCATATGCACTGCACTCACCAAAATCTCGCAACAATAACAAATACCTTAAAGATACTTTACTACTAGATTTATCTACAAACAGGGCACCACCAATGAGGCGTAAAATATATGCCCTAGTAAACCTCTGTAAATTTTCTTCATTATTTTCAAAATTTGCGATATCACCAAAATTATGAGTTAGCCAACTAACTCGAATAGAACTACCATCAATTTCATCGTTATTTGGTGAAACGCCAAGCAGTTGTTGACATAGTTCAACCCAATTAACATTGGTTGAAACTATGACAGGAATGCCAGTTACTCGTAAACCCAACAAAATTGCAACATCTTGAAGGGTGATAGTGCATTCTCCACATCTCATGTGGAAAGTATGAGTTTCTGGCCTCCACCGCTCAACAAATGCATTAATTAAACCTGCATTAATACGAAGAAAACTCATCTGTGCGACCGTGTAAAATCTCGTTTGTCGCAAATATCGTACAATTTGAGGAGGAATTGACTCTTCTCCATTATACGTAGGAACTGCACGTCTGATTAACAGTTTTCTGTCGTCCTCTCCATTCCATATATGTTGAGAAACGTGTTGATTTTGCATGTACAACACGTCATTCTCCACAGGTCCAGAATGAACACAATCAACAGAAGGGCGAGAAGAAGATGATGCCATGACAATTGCTACAATTTAATACAAAACATTATGTTAATATAATACCCAAAATAATATATATCAAAATACAAAATTAATAGATAACAAACAAATATTATATACTAAAACTAACCTCAATATTTCTAAATAATTTCCACAAAACAAAAGCTTTCTTTGATTATCACTATGTAGTTTCCAAGTACGTCTGCGATTATCTACGGCGGAAAGGTGTGTGGTTCTGTGGGGTTAGGGGGCGACAATTTATAGGAGTCGGACTCCACATAAACCGCAACTCGCATCTGCGGTTTATGTGGAAAATATTTTTTAATTAAAACCGCAGTTCGCACTTGCGGTTTGTGTGCGTAAAAAAACGCGCCTCTTCCTCAATATCCGCACCCGTTTGTTTGCAACCGTTGGATAAAGGGGGGGCGGTTAAACCCCTGCAAAACCGCAACTCTGACTTGCGGTTTTACATGCATCGTTTTCTGTGTATAAACCGCAACTCGCATCTGCGGTTTACGTGGAAAATATTTTTTAATTAAAACCGCAGTTTGTACTTGCGGTTTGAATGCGTAAAAAACCGTGCCTCTTCCTCAATATCCGCACCCGTTCGTTTGCAACCGTTGGGTAAAGGGGGGGGCCGGTTAAACCCCAGTAAAACCACAAGTCTGACTTGCGGTTTTACATGCATCGTTTTCTGTTTTTTTTTACCCATTGGATAACAAGACGGTGCTGGTCAAAGACCAGTCAAACCGCAATTCCGACTTGCGGTTTTACTGGGACGTTTTTCCACGCTGGCTTCCACGTAATGACGTTGCTGACGTGGCAATGAAACCGCAATTCGTAGTTGCGGTTTGACCGAGTCAACCAACAAATCAGACCCACGCTGGTAATATGTTTCAAAACAGACCCATACCGGTAATTTTTTTAAAAAACAACCTCACGCTATTAATATAACTCCTTTTGTGTGTGAGTTTAATATTTAAATATTTTTGTTTCATTTTTAAGTATTATACCTTATGAGATTGACTTTAAAATGATAATTTTATTTAAATATTTAAACTCTTTTGTCTAGTTTTAAAACATCACACCTTCTAGTGTTACATTACTAATATCTTAAGAAACTATTAATATAAGTTTTTGTGTGTGAGTTCAGTATTTAAATATTTATGTTTAATTTTTAAATATTATAAGATTCATGTTAAAATAATATTTTTATAGTTAAATATTTTACTTAAAATCTTATCATTGTTGATACTCTAAGGTTAAGATAACCTACTCCTATTTTATAGACATGACAAGACCACTTAGAGGTTTTGTTTTTCTATAATAGATCAACTTAAAGTATTGGACTTTAGATATTAAAGTCCAAATAGAAGACTAAAGTTAAACTTAACAAAAACATGTATGTCTTTTTTAAAATTATACCCAAAGTATTTTTTCTTATTTTATTTAAAACTCTTAATTATAAAATCCATTTAAACACTTTTATCTTTCCTTTGGAAAAATATTTATTTATTAAAACATCATATGAAACCAATTTTTATTACTTATAAAATATAAATTAAGAATTCGGGTCTTGAATAGAGCATTGTGTTCAGAGTACCTAGGGTGGCTTGGCCATTCTTTGATGAACATAGAATGAATGTGTTTTTGTTAAGTTGGCCATTCTTTGATGAACATGGAATGAATGTGTTTTTGTTAAGTGAGGAACTCAAAGGGGTGCTAAGGACAAAATGTAATGAGAATAACATAAATGAAAAGGAGGAAATAGCTAAGGCAGTAAATGGTGTAATGATTAGTGAAGAAGAAAAGAAGATATGTGGAAGACATGAAAAGCTTGAGGTTGTTTAGTTTAAGTGTTTTTTATGAAAACATAAAAAATATTCCTAGAATAGAAGAAAAATTGGAAAATATGTTTAGAGACCGAATTTTCAAATAAAATTGTTGGGAAATGGAAAACTAGTTTTGTAGAAAATTATTCAAAGTAGTTTTTCATATTAGAAAAACAAAAAAAACGTCTCATTTTCAAACACATCGAGTTCCTATTTCCCTTCCGTTACCTCCACTGTCACCTCTAACACTCCTTCTGCACATTTCACCCCGACCTTTGCCACATCTTCATCATCACTACTCTTACCTCTCACTCTCTTTCTATAACTCTTATTTCAACTTTTGTCACCTCCCTGTGGTCTCTGATGCTATTTCTCATTCTTCTTTCAAACTTCCCACCCTGACCTCTACCACCTCCCTACTATTATTGCTACCACTTCTCACACTTCTTTTATGCCTTTTACCCTAACTTTCATATGTATTTATTGCCATTGCCACCATCTTTTATGCTCCTTTCACGTCTCCCATCCATTTATCATCACCTTTTCGAGCCTTCAAACTGTCCAGATAGCATTCTCTAGCGGCACGCTGATCGACATAGACTGTGATGATTCTCCCCTCTTCTGATGGGAATTTCATTACCAAATGTGAGGTAAACAATATTGCCCTTAACTTGTTGAGAGAGAGCCTTCCAAGCAAGATGTTATAGGATGTGCTCGCCTGAACTACGATGTACCTTACCTTTACAGCGTGACTTGGGCCTTCACCGCCCTCGAACTTGGTATACAAATCAATGCAGTCGTGGGTGGCCGCCCTTTCTCTTACAAATCCAGCTAGTAACTCGTCATAAGGCATTAGCTCCCCCCTTGGAGAGGCCAAGTTTTTGGAAGGTTTTCCAATACAATACATTTACCGAACTCTCCTGATCCACCAGAGTCTTTCTAATAATGCAATTTGATATCTCTACACTAATGACCATCAGATTATCTTGTTCCGGATCCACAACTTGAAAATCCTTGTCTGTGAAGGTAATGGTTTGCATTTTAAGCTTGAGGTGCGACATCACATAGTTCACTGATCGCACTGTTCGGAGGTGTCTTTTATGGGAAGAAGAGGTTGATCTTCTTCCTGTAAATACTTATGCAATTGTATTTATCACTTTTTGGGATGGTCTCCCTAATGAGCCTTTATTCTTTCTCTGGATCTACTTCTGCTTCTACTTCTACTCTGTCTTCTGTTGTTCCAGGATCAGTCATATTCTCTTTGGCAATTATGGCTATCTCGACTATAATCTTCCCTGTGACCACTCTTTTGCTGGTACACATAATCTTTAAGGTGGTCTTACTTGATTAAATCTTCTATTTTGTCTCTGAGAGTCATACACTCTTCGGTGGAGTGTCCTTTGTGTCTGTGATACTTGCAGTGTTTGCTGGTATCTGTACTTGGTGGTGTGTTCGCCTTTTCGGCATAACCAAGAGTTTGATTGCCAATGTTTGTTCCAACACCTTGGAACAAGTAGTGTTTAAGGGTATGTAATGGCTATATTTTGTCCCTCGAGGCAACCATTCTCCATAGTAGTCCTTCTTCTTTCCTTGACCTCCCTTCTCTTTATCCTTTTGATACTGCCCCAGGACTTCTTGTGTCTTTCTTTGAAAAGCTGCAACTCTTCAATTTCTATAAATGACATAACCCTACTTCTCATTTCCTCCATGTCCTTGGGGGGGTGTGGATCCTGCTCTTGGTGAAATCTTCAAGCAAGAGATTGGTTAGGAAGGTGTGAAGAGTCATGTCTAGACGTAAGTCTTCAATGCTCAAGGTCGCCTTGCCGAAATGGTCTATGAACAATCTGAGGGGATCTCCCTTGTCTTTCTTAACGGTCATCAATGCTTGTAAAGTGAACCTGTGTGGCCAAGATGTTGCAAATTGGTTCTTGAACTTGGTTGCCAACGTGTGGAAGTTATCCACTAAATGTGGTAGTAGCTGTATGAACCAGTTCAGCGCTAGCCCTAGGAGGCACATGGGAAAGATCTTGCATAGGGCTTGCTCTAGTACACACCTAAAGTCTCACATCGCTTAGGAATCGAGGCCAAGGGTTGTTTATAAACACCCTCTTCCCTTAACCCCTCCTGAAGCGCCTTTTCAGAGAAAAATCGTGACAAAACCACAACATCCAAAATGGACAATAAGTGACCCTAACGATGTTTGGGACTAATGGTAGAAACATTGGCACCATCTGTAGAGAGCGTGTCACACTCTCATGACCCTTAACCACGACTGAGGGGCTTATTCCGGTACACACCAAAAGTCTCACATCATTTAGGAATCAAGGACAATAATCGTTTATAAACACCTTTCTCCCTTAACCTCCCGATGCACATTTTCAGGAAAAAACCCTGATAGAGCCATAACTTTCAAAGCGAACAATACCTCTAGAAGTAGAAAAGAAAATACATTTATATAATTAAGTAGAAAAGAAAATCCTTAATTGCTCATCAACAATAAGCTAAGAAGAAAAAAAAAGTGATTCCTAAAATAAATTAATGAAGATACCTTATGCAAATAAGTTCCACGTGATGATATACATCATAATGCCTAAAGAAATTCAGTTATATCATCTAACTCGTGCCACAAAGTTGTGTATGATCGGGAGAAAGGATAAGGTGCTATAGCAACCAAGCCATACCCTTGTACCATGAACCATATATTTGTGACTAACCCAAAAGGGACTGGAACACCAACCCCTCCCATACTGATGTGACCTTCTACACAATGTTGTGACTAATGTGGTTTAATGGGAATCACAATATTAGTGCCTCCCAAACTTTTATGGCCTTATCCAGCACATTGTAACTGACACAACTTAAGAGGACTCATAATAGCAGTGTGTACCACACCTTTGTGGCATTATCCATAACGATGTGACTAACACAGATTAAAGAGAAGCAAAACACCAACACCTCCCGTACTTTTTTGCCCTTCGCCACATCTCTGTGACTGACGCGACTTAAAAGGAACCTTAACACTAGCGTTTCCCACACCATTGTGGAATTCTACACAATCCTGAGAATAATGCTGCTTAAGAGGAGGAACAACTCCAACAGCCACTCTATATATGTATGTTCATTACGAGAGTCCATAGAAATGTAGGTAACAAGGAAACCAAGACAAACTCATCCAAAGACACAACTATTTGAAGGTTGGGAGAAATTTATTCAAATGACTAATTATACAATAAGAATGCGCATAAGTGTCCTTAAAAACATATCTCAAATAATTAAAACTAATTAATTTTTTTATAGTAAAATGCTATGATTCCATCTCATTAAATTTCAATGCAGCTAACAAATATTTGATAAAAAATTCATTCCTTAACTACTGCTTATATTCTTCAATATCGTAATCATAAGGACATTAAATACAAGTCAGAAGGATTGTAACATGAAATAAGTGCGAAAAGGAAAAGTAGAAGAGGAGGCAAAAGCAAAACCACTAAAATTGGAATTTTGTTTATTAATGACTTTATGACATGCTATAAGATTAAAGTGTTTTTCTATTGAAAATCATATATAAACGTGGAATTCAAAATTATAGGTCATTTTACTCATTTGAATAAAATGATTTTTCCTTATATCTTCTTACCAGTTTATTCAGTGCCTTAAGGACACTGGGTAACATTGCCAAAATTAAAAGCACCTTAAACTTGTAGCCACTTCAGACAGAGTCTTGGTAGATGATCCATCTTCTTTTATGGCATTAGCAGCAGCAATCTTCAAAAGCTCCATTCTTTTTCGAATTTCGATGCCTTCTTTGTCATCCATCAACCCTCTCACAACCTTAGCAATTTCTTCTCTTTCAGCTAATCCACTTTGGCTAAAGGTAGGCCTCAGTGCCACTTTTAGATCATCAGTTAGAAAAGCTGCATTGAGGCTTTGTTCAGCAAAGAGGGGCCATGCTATCACAGGCACACCCTGCACAACACACTCAAGCACTGAGTTCCAACCACAGTGAGATAGGAACCCGCCAGTTGCACTATGACCAAGCACTTGAATCTGCGGCGCCCAAGAAGGAACCACCAACCCTTGCTTCTTTGTTCTCTCCAAGAAACCTTGTGGCAAAAACTCTAGAGGGTCCTTACTTTCAGCACCAAAGTAAGCAGCACTTGCCAAATTGCTAGGGGCCCTCACAACCCAAAGAAACTTTTGGCCACTCAGTTCCAACCCAAAGGCCAATTCATTGAGCTGGTCTTGAGAAATTGTGCCACCACTTCCAAAGGACACATACAAAACAGATTTTGGTTCTTGCTTATCCAACCATGTTAAACACTCCACCCCATTTTCATGACCAATTGACCCCCTTTGAATAATTGGTCCAACAGGGTAAACCCTTGGCTTCCCTTTGACCATTTCTTGCACAGCTCTTATAGCCCCTGGCTCCAATTCAAGGAAGGTGTTCATAAACACACCATCGGGAACATGAAATCTTTTGGACCGTTTAAGAAACCCCTTGTAGCCTAAGCTAGATAGATTTTGAAAAGGGAGAGGGAGATCTTTGCTTAGAATAGGTACACAGCCAGGAATCACTATAGCTTCTTGTGGGTCCCTAGACTCAGAAGAAAGTATCTCATCAAGCTTTGTTGAAAAGAAGTACAAAGAAAGCAACATAGCAGATTGAGGGAGGTATATGTAAGACAAAAGGTTGAGTTCCTTAGCAAAATCCAATGCCCCATTTGCAAAAACATCCACAATCAAAGCCACCACCTTAGCTCTTGAACATAGGGACTTCAATTCTTGCTTTATGGAAGGTAAAGAGAGACTCACTGAGAGTTCAATTTGGAGTGCAAGGATAGCAGGATCTGCTACATGGTCCTCAATTGTGATGGGGGTAAGGAAAATTGAAGTTATGGTTGGTGGAAGGGTTTGAAGGTAGGCTTTGGAGGAAGCTGGGGGTGCCCCAACTGAGGGAATGAAACATGTAATGTGAAATTCTGGGTGGAGATGAAAAAGGCGTCTGGAGAATTCAAGAATTGGGACTAGATGGGTGAAGCCAGCACTTGGAATCACTGCTATGTGAGGTTTCTCCATTGAATTGAGAAGCATAGTGTGATGACAAATTGACAAAGTGGAATCTACTGTATTTGCAAGGAATTTGGAAACTAAGATAGTGATATCAAATTAAGAATGGTTGTTGTGGTTTGGTTATCTCAAAGTCTAGTTCATATTTGGAGGTGGGAATCTCCACCATATATGGTCAAAGCCCTCAATACTTTAGTAATTTATTTCAAACTCTTGGCTGCTTTCAGTTTCTTGGAAAACCTCCAAGACATTAATTTAAGCCCAGGTATATTCTAGAGTAGCATATGAAAATTTCACCTACCCGATTTATAAATAAATAAATACTACCAAAATGGAATCGGACTGTTCATGATTCAGGGAAGGTTTAATGAATTTGGTTAATATAAAATCTGAGTTAATATATAATAAGATTTATTTAAATCCAAAATTATTAAAAAGTTTTATTCTTATTCAATTTATATAAATTTGTATAAATTTATATAAATTATTTGTTTGATTTACATAAATTTGACTTGGATCGACCAGCCATCCATCCGGATTGGACTGGAAAAATCCAGCTCATATATGATCCAACGGGTCAATTTTATAAATGGTTCAAGATGATATTTTATCAGCTCTATAGATAAGGATTGTGATGTTGAATTATCGAGTGTTTGTTTAATTTTACGTTCTGGAATTGATTATATATTTAAAATGCAGTTCATATATGATCCAACAGGTCAATTTTATACTTGGTTCTAGATGATACTTTTTCAGCTCTATAAATTAGCATTGTGATGTTGAATCATTGAGTGTGCGTTTAGTTTTACATTTTAGAATTTAATTATATACTTAAAATTGATTTTAGATAAATTTGATATGTCTAGTTTTATATTAAAGAAAATTTTAGAATTGATTATGAATCTATAATTAATTTAAAATTGATTATAGGTCTTTCAAAATTAATTTTGTCAGAGTTAATTATGAATTTATAATTGAGTCAAAATTGATTATGATACATTCAAAATCAATTTTGTTAACTCATAAACAAATATTAATTATCTCACAGTTTTGTCAAAAGAAATTTAGCTTAATTGATTAAACATAGTGTATAAATTATTATAAACTATTTGAAATTATCTTCAAACTGTTATAAGAGGATAAAAAAAGCTGCCTCACAGTCTCAGCTACCTCTCCTAAATCTCTAACACCGTTTCGCACTATCAAGTAATTTCCCAGATTGATACTCTGTCTTTTCTGTTTTGGAGTAAGCACAAAAGAAGCAATAATTCAATTTAAAATGTCACACTTCAAATATTTGACTATTAAATATGGTGTCTCCACGTGGACGACTTTTCTTAACAATACGAGTTTTATCACATTTTGTCCAAGCTAACGCACAGGCTAACTTTGACTAATATTCCATATATTTGGTGCTCGTGATAGCCTAAAATAGTTATAGGGATTATATCTTTATATGCCCCAATCAGATGACTAGCCATCCAAAACAAATTATATCTTATAAAACTTTATTTATATATATATATATATATATAATCCTTCCAAAAAAATATATATATAAATATAAATGGATCTCATGGATGGTGAGTTATCATAAAAGTTTATTGAAAAAAATATTAGGAAAATCTTTTCATAACCTACAAAATAAATTTTGAGTTCGAGAGTTGATGATTGGATATGATTGTTTATAATTAAATATATAAAATTAAATAATTTTAAAAATATTTATTTTACTTTTAAAGTATAAATACTATTTTATTTTACCAAAAAATATTATTGGAATTTTTTTTATTAAAAGATTATTAATATTTATTTTATATTTTTTAATTAACTTATTTATTTTTATTTTTTAGGCTCGAAAGGAGTTGACTCTTACTCCTGCATATCTTCATGTGTAATGAAGAAGCAAAATATACGTAATTCTTGAAATGATTTGAGTATTAGAGACTTTTGATTTGATTTTTTTAATTTTAATACCTTTGTGTTTATTTTGAAATATTATTACCACGATAAAATTAAAAATGTATACAAAGTAGTCACGATGATTTTTCACTATTTAATGTAACTATTAAATCAGAGTGCATCCGAAATAACAATTATTAACTTTTATAATGACTAAATCAAAAGTGCATTCAAATTGATCATAAATAAAATTGTGTTTTATGATTTTATATTTTAAAAATTAACTTTAAAAGAGTTTACGATTATCCAATCGGAAATGCATTCAAAGTGATTGTTATAAACTTTTTTTTTAATTTACAATAGTCAAATTAAAAGTGCATCAATAGTGACTATTATTAAACTTTTTCTTTTAAATTAAATAATTTAAATGACATAGTAATAATTATAACAATCAATATTTTGTAAACGAAACCAAATTAGAAGTGCATCTAAAGTAGTTATTTTAATTTTTAATTTTTGTAATAGTCAAATTAGAAGTGTATTCAAAATGACCATTATTAAACTTTTTAATTTGAATTTAAATAATTTGAATTACATAATAATAATTATAATATCTAAAAAATTGTATATATCTAAATTAGAAAAACATATAAAGTGGTTTTCTTAAATTCATATTTTTAAATTAATATTATTATTGTTGTTGTTGCTAGATTTAATTGTTATTTTACTACTTCCTATTTCACATATTTATAACAATATCTTAACTAGATTAAAATAAAGTATCTAATAAAAAGAAAAAGGACAAAATAGATAAAAAAAAAAAGCATTTACTATTTACACTCATAGTACACCCCGTGAAAGGAGTGCATAGCAAGATTGAAAGTGTAATCAGAAAAAATATGGAAATAAAACACTTTGGGCCTTAAAGCAAAAGGGAGTGTGCTTAGCGATGGGGTTTCAAACAGCAAATGAACAACCTTGACTATTTAGGTTAGGGGTGTATTTAGCGAAAATGAAGGTGTAAAAAGTAACACATAGTCAATAAGGATTTAGGTCAACGAGATGTGTTTAGAAAAAATGTGGGTACAAATAGTAAATGCAAACCCATAAGGATTTGGGTCAGGAAGGTGTATTTGTTGTAAATGGAGGGGTGCAAATAGAAATACATAAATCGAAAAGAAAAGCTAAAAAGATAAAACTAAAAGTGATAGAAGAAAGAAGAAGGGATTTGGAATCCCTAAAAAGAGAAGGAGAATGGCAAGAAAAGAGGTCCTCCTTGCATCGATTCCGCTTCCGCCTTCGGCAATCTCTGGTGCCATCTTACCATCGTAAATTGCTTTCATTGGTGGCTATCTGTGTAACTTATTTTTCTACCTTTCTTCTTCCTAAAATTTTTTGTTAAGTTTTGAAAAAAATTGAGAGGAGAGTGTGAATTAATACATGTTGTGACCTTTAAAATCCTTTTCCTTTATTCCCAACCTTTGAATTGTTTGCAGTCAGCTTCCTCTCTTTTTCTTGGAAATTTTTCTAACCCCTTTTTTTATTTAGATACATCCTTTTATTGACTTAATTTTTGAATTTTTACTCATGAAAATTTTAATTTTTCTTGAGACAAATACAAGATTTTGTAGAATTATGTTGGTGGTGGAAACTGAGCTAGGGTTCTGAAAAAGCATCTTCATTTCTTACAAAGGACACAAACATGACAGATATAAAGGGATTAGAGGGGTTGACTATTTTTCTATTCATTCTCTTCTTCTTCTTCTCTTTTTCTTATTTTTATCTATCCTCATGTATTGGAATTTCTTATTGAGCTTTTGATAATTGAATGATGTTTTGTATGTTGGATAGTGTATAAAAATAGGAAAAGCATTTTTTTTTCAAATTTATAATTTGTACCTCCCAATATGCTAAATTCATCCCTTTTGCCTAAGGGCAAAAAAAAAAAAATAATCTGTTGTCCATATCTACAAATTTTGCTAGATACACCCCTTTGATTGTTTTTTGTCTTTTTTTTGTTTTTTTATTTTAGATGTAAAAATGAAATTCAAATATTAATAAAATATAAAAAAAAAACTTGACAAAATTGGGTTTATATATATATATATATATGGAACATATCTAGTGAGAAAATCAAAGTTATATAAGAATGAGAGCAATAAATGTAAACCATTGAAATAAAAATTAATGGTTGAAATCAACCATTCATTTTCTCTCTTCCAACATTTATTATATGTCACTTTTTTTTCTCTCTCCTCTTTTAATGACTAAAATTTTTTGGATATTCTTCTCTATCATCTTTTAATGACTGAGATTTGCTTTTCTTACTCTCATCTAACTTTGGTTTTCTCCTTATATATGTGTATGTGGATCTGCTTACTCTAAAAATAAATTTAACAATGCTACTTTTCAACTTCACATTTATTTTGGTTAGGGATGATAAAACAGAGCAAGGTGAGCTAGCCTATGATACCAAAGGTGAGATAAACTATCGGCCCATCCTAGCCTGTAGGCAGGCTAGCCTGCTAGTTTTGCTCAAAATTTTTAATTTCACATTAAATTTTTTTATATTTATCCCAAACTAAAATTATTTTGTTTGATCCAAATATCAAAATAAAAATATCTTAACTAAACTAGTCTAAAAATCTAACTAGTAAACTAGATAATATAATAAAACTAAACATATAATACCAAAGTTCTAAATATCAAAATATTTAATCAAACTAGTCCAAAATATAATAAGTCAAAAAAAATCTAAATATAGTAACATAATATGTCTAAAGTCTAAACATATAATAAAATAATCCTAAATAGTAAATATCAAAATGTATGAATCCACAATTTAATCATATAAGCAAACAAACTGGTCCTTATAAACTAAAAAATGGACTAATTCTTTAAAATTCAGAAATTCTAAATTCTATTTCTCAGTCTGAATTCAATTAATTTGGGAACTTTTAAGTTTTATTTCACTGAAATAAATTCTCAATTCTGAACTCTCACTTTCTTTTTCCTAATTTTTATTTATAATCCAAATTAGATTTAATATAACTTGATTAATTTATAAAGGAAAGTAATAATACTAAAGTTTGATTTTTTAATATATTAATTCTCATTCTTTTAATTTTAATTGATTAATTATATTTTATATTTATAATATAATTAATATAAAAAATAGTTTTAATATAGTATATTTAGGGTGGCAGGTCAGCCTACATTGTTCTGTCTTTGGTTCACCGGACTGGTGGGGTGGATCAAAACAGGCTAATAGGCCAAAACTCATACTCACGTCACGAAAATTGTAGCATACCAGTTGACCTAGCCCACTTTCTCATCCTTATATTTAAAGAAAATGAATAATTTAAATAGAAAGTAAATTTTTTCTTGAAATAACTTAATCTCTCCTTTTATATATATATAGTAACTTATTTATTAAACAAATACAGATGGTTCTTGCATTTCAATTATTGGTTCGCTAGTTTGGCCATTTACTCAATAATTCAAAACTTCAATGAGAATGATGATCGTGTAGTTTTTAAAACATTGTCAAGAAACAAAATAAAATATAAGTTTAAGAGATCAAAAGTAAAAAAAATTAGGAACTAAAACTATATCTAAACTGTAACAGCATGTTATTACTCATCCACGCTGCCTTAACTTTATATCTCTATCTATTCCTATTAATGACTAGTTTTATTTCACTTAACTATAAATTGATAGGAGTTAAATTTCTTTTAAATTGGATAGAAAATTTTACAAATTTATAAAAATTTAAATATATTAAATTTAAAATACTTTTTATTTAAATGATTTTATTTTTCAAATGCTTTGTTTGGATAAGGTCATTTGAATTTATTAAATTTTAATTTTTTTTTGTTTATAGAGTATTTCAATTTCTAATAATTGTAATTTTTTAATATTAACAATATTTAATAATTAAAAAATTAAGCCAATCATACTTTTTGGTCAAGGTTTTTTCAACTAACATTAGTCAACATTTTTTCAGCTAATGTTAGTTAGATTTGTTTTCTATTGATATCAATTTTAGAGTTATTTTGGCTAACATTAAGTCAGCGTAAGTTTTCAGCTGACAATGGCCGATGAAGATGAAAAAAAAATCTCAAAATTATATATTAAGAGATTTGCATGCCAAACTAACTAGGTTTTAAAGTATCTCTCACACTAAAAAACACTATATACTTCACACACATCCCTACAGGATGATGGACTTACCACAAGTTTGTGGATCCAAACAGGGTCATCATAACACACCTCCAACATACACTACTATGGACTAGGCCGAAAAATAAACCTAATTGATGCTACTAAAAAAATAATCCTAATCAATATTATGCAAGAAAATTTTAAATTGAAATTTAAAATTCTACGATATTAACTAATTAAAATGCTTTCAACAAATTACTAAAAGTTCAATTTATTTTAAAATTTTCTTGCAAACAATATGTTCCGTCATAAAATATTTAAGATTTCCAAATACAATAGATTCTCCTCTTGAAATGTAAAGCAGTAATTAAGTAGTAGTTTCTGCAATAGCACAAATTCAAAAGTTTTTATTCAGAAATTTAAATTTATTTGGCACATATAAATGATTCCTTGCATCGCAACAACTTGTTTACTGCAACCAGATAGGCCTCAACACTGGAAACAACCACGTCCATTTCTGCTCCAATTCCACTATAATAAATGTAACACATTAATTAGTGTTGTATATATGTATAAGATTTAGAAGAACATGATAGACTAAACAAATAAACTTATGGAATTACCATACCTAAATGTTGAATAAATAGCATCTCCATTGAAAGCAGAAGTCAAAGTATGATTGTCCATACTACAAATTACAACACGTGCAGTGGCACTTATACCCATGCCTTCTGTGACTGAATTCAATGAGTATTCTTGAAGTTTTATTGGTTCCTGCATAGAATAATATAAGATATGATGAATAAAAAGAAACTTAAATATAAAGCTGAGGATGATGATGAAGCAAGACTTTGCTTTCTTTGTCTTTAGGTTTTTCTTTTTTTATAATGGCTTTGTGTTAGGCTTATTCGTCGTGCGCCAAGTGTCTGAGAACCTTGAGGGCAAGGTTCATTCTGAAGGGAGGGTGTTGTTATGCCCACATGTGCTATTCACGCCCCCATTTGCCTCAATTACTATATTAGGTCCAATTAGGTTTATTTCTGTTGTTGTTGGTTAATTTTTGTATGTTTCGCGACTTATTAGGTTTTGTCCAGTGATGTAAGTCGTATATAGGACCCTTGTTTTTTCCTAAGGACAATATGAAATATATGTATTTTAGTTTTCTTTTTCTTTGTGTAAACCAAGGTCTAGATAGTTATCTTATGTGTGCCCCTTGAAATTAACCTAAATTAGTGTTATCATTTTGGTTATTTTGTCTTTAGTTTTAAAAATAGGTTGTTAAATTCAGTTTTCTTATTTAGCTATATCATACTTTTATTAGATCCTATTTATGAGAAATGAATATGATTATTTTATTGGTCTAGAATATAAAAATAAATATCCATATTAGTTATTAAGTTTGTTTTATAACAAGGCCCACCCGAAAAAGAGGCTTGGCTTTTTCGGAGGGCCGATCGAGCAGAACGAAGGGAAGCATAACAACCTGAAGTGGAGAGAGCTATTAATCCCTAGAAAAACACAAGGAACAAGTGTTTTACAATCGAACAATCAAGGGTTTGTATCAAATGTCAATTTTTTATGATGGTGATGGTCGAATCAATGACATTTATTTACCTTTTTCATCTTCTTTAAGCAACTGACTCATCTTATATCTCTCCATATAGTTTTTTTTAAAGATCTTCATATACTAATTAAGCTATTTTTATATCTTTAATTTATTACAAATTAATTCTATTTACAAGACACACCAATTTTCATGTAAGTGGTTGCATACACAAATATTTTCATTAAATGTAACCATTTACTATACGTGTAACTGAATATTAAACAATCAATTATTTTTAGGAGTATTTTTAGAATAATGTATAAAATTAATTAACATAATTTTTTTTATTGATTTTAATTCTTTGGTTTTTTTCTTAGGGAGAGAATATTCTAAAGGAATGCACTTAATAGGTTAAATGTTAATTTTGTTCCATTATGTTTTGATATTTTTTTTTGTTTTGGTAAGTTAAATTTTAAAAATTTCATTATCTTTTGAAATTTTTATTTCAATCTATTTTTTTAGTTTTTGATAATTTTAAAATTTTGAAACAATTAAATTAAAAGAGTAACAACTAACAATAATTTTTATTTCAATTCTATTAATCTTCTCAAACTACACCCACAGTAATCACAACACTTTCCAGCTCAAAAAAATTATATGAGATTGACTAAAAGCTAAAGAAAAAATAAATTTTTAAGATATTTTTAATTCTAAGTTTACTTATAGTTAGCTAATGTATAATATTTATGGATGTTTGATAATTTTAAAGTTATTTTAATATCCATTCAATTAGAATCCCTTCAACCATTAAACTTTCCTAGTATAATGGTTTGATTAGGATCCAAACATGCTATCCAATTCAATTCTCTCTAAATTATTCTTCCCGATTGGTATACCACAAGGCATAGAACCAATTATTTTTATCTTTTATCGGTGAAATCAACATCATAAAATCAACAAGCTCATGACATGGTATAGGAATATTATTGTTCTAGCATATTTATAATTACATTTCTTAATATACATCGATACAAATGTATCACTGTATATAACACAAGTAAACACACTAGTTTCCTTAGATTAAAGAGTTCAATCTCAAAAAAATTATATAAGACTGACTAAAAGCTAAAGAAAAAATATAAAAAGGGAGAAAATAAAAACTTATTTTACATTAGGATCATCTAATAGAGACCAAATTCTACTTATTAAACTTTCTCTCTTAAGATAGAGAAAGATCAAGACGTTGGAATTTCAAGTTTTTTGTTCTAAATATCAAAAGAATTTCATTGTTTGCATAAAGGTTGTATGCTCTTGAGAGTTGAAGCTTAAAAGGGATTTTGCATAAGTGTTTTACAACAAGGAGATATGATCTTTTTAAAAGGAGTTTCAAGTCAAAGTCTGCAATGAAGTTAAGAGGTATCTTGATTGTTGGTTATTTCTAACGAATTTTAGATTGTGAAATTATGACAAATTATTTAGGGATTAAATTATTATAGCATTTGCCAAACTTATCTAAGAGTTGTTAAGTTTTTTTATTATTATTCACATTTCCATGCAACTTTTAAGAACTCTACATCCATTTTATATTCCAATTATAAATTTATTATGCATTCAAATTAGTCTCACATGTTATTCCACATATTTTACTTAAAAAAAACAGAAGTTTTTTTTTTTTTTTTTTTTGAAAAATCTATCTTTCACTAAACTCTATAGTGATGATCTTTATGAAAAGAATAAATTTCAAGCTTAAAAACTGTCTTTCTATAATTACACTTACGTCATAAAAGATAGTAACTTAAATAGTATAAATTTATGTTTTTTCGACACATAACTCTGTTGTATATTTTTCCATATATGCTTAATATTTCTTGAATCTTAGTACTTGTTTGATGACATTTTATAAAATTATTTTTAGTATTTTAGTATTTAAAAACTAAAAAACTTGTTTGAGTAGTGTTTTTTGAAAACAGTTCTAGCTTTTTAGTTTTTAAAAACTAAAAAACAGGAACAACTAAAAGTAATTTCACTTTTTAATTTTCTATTTTTTTTTAAAAAACTCAAAATACAATCAGAATATATTGTTTTTTGCTTTTCATTAATAAAATTTTAATAAATATGAATAAGTTTTTTCTATTTTTACATCTTCAAAATGGTTTTCAAATAACACTTTCCAAATAAGTTTTTTTTTTCCTTTTCTTCCCGAAAACAGTTTTTGAAAACTATTCTTAAAAATTCTTTTCAAAAACTAAAAAACAAAACCAAACCAATCAAACCCTTAATATTTATCTACATATGAAGAATCTAAGTCAATTACAATAACCTTTTTAAGAAACGATCCTTTTACATATTTAGAAAACTTTTGGGGATAATTTTTTAAAATAAATTCACCCTTCTTGAACTCCTTGCAATTTGTTTAAAATAAAATTCTTCTATCATACCAAAAGGGATAACAAATGCATATCCCATTAAGTGAGTAGAAACTAGAAATGTAGAAACATTTATGATTTCCAATCTATAAAGCTAACTTTGAATAATTTGTAGTGCTAATAATATTTTATGTCAATGATATCAAATTTTAAAAGTTATGCATTAAGAAGGAAAAAGACAAACAATATTTCAATACATAATGATCACCATTTCAAATAGAAAACAATTTAACCTTTTACATATTTAGTCATCAAATTTTATTTCTAATCTTACTAAATAATAAGAAAATACCACAAAACCTTTATCTTTTTAAAAGCTTAATATTTAAATATCATTAAATTACGAGAAAATACCACATATAAAATTGTCAAATAATTATGAAATTATCATGTATACTAGATTTATTGAGTTTTATAATGATTATAATCATGTGTTTGGATTGTAAATTCTAAGAAGTATTTCATTTAGAAATATTAAAATATTAAAATATTTTATGGAAATATATTGTTTGAATACAAAATTTAAAAAGAAATTGAAATTCTAGAAATTTATAAAAATATTTTTATTACTTAAAATTGTAGAATTTTAAATTTTACAAAAATGTAAGAATATAAATTTTTTTAATGTTCTCTTTCTCTGGTCTGTCTCTACTACTTTGTTCTTTTTCTCTCCCTTCCCTTTCTTCTCTCCCTCTATCTATTTTTACAGATATATCTTTATTCTCTTATCAATATCAACATAAAAATGTCAATATTTATAAATATTGATAATTTATAAATATAATATTTGTAATATTAAACTATATAATTGATTTTTTAAGTATTATATACTTAAAAATAGCCAATATTTATTTCCATAAATTTAATATTTTAAATTTTAATTATTTAAATGTATATTTAAAAAGTTCATATAGTAAAAATTAAATTTTATTATCCAAACGAATAATTTGAATTTTAAAATGCAAACTAATATATTTACCCAAAAAAAATTAAAAATAAAGAAAATTTAAGTTAGAACAATTTAAATTATTTACTTTTAGAATTTTTTCACTCAAACACAATATTAGATTACTATAGAATATATAATATACCATGTAACAATTACAGGGACTAAATATTTAGACATGTTGAAAGATGTCTAATGAAGATTTTGGAAACAAAAGCACTTATCAGTGAGAAATTACTTATAATTATAAAGTACAAACCTGAACTATGAGATTAATGGCCTTGTAAGCTGAATCTACTGCACCTTTACCAGTGGAACAAGCAACATGTGTGATACCATCAATAGTAACAAGTTTTACTGTGGCTGTTGAAAGACCCAAAGTTCCACAAGTCACCTGCATTGGTAAATTTTAACTAATTTCAAATTCACACATTACATACAAATCTAGTTTCAAATTAAACATATTTAAATTTAAATATACTTGTAAATCACCAAGCTTCCAGATAGGTTCTACATTGAAACCTGTATGTGATACCAATGCTTTGAGGTCAATATCACTTATGACCTAAGGACACCAAAATTGAAATAGAATAATTAGAGTACATTTATAAACAATTTAGTATCACTAGTAGAAAAAGTAATATTTGTAACGGATTTTTGTGAAAGGAATATAATTCCTTATAATTTATGACAATTTTTATAAGAGATTAGTAAGAGTTGTGAAGACTATTTAATTACGTCATTTTGTGACAGAAATGATGAATTTTTTATTTCTAAATAATCTGTCACAGACAGCATCATTAAATTCATACATTTATATGAAATTGTGTGACAGAACTGGCCCTCGCTAATTATTCCGTCACACGATCGGTCACAAATATGTGTAACATTGTTTGTGACAGGATTTTGAGAATGTTTATATATCATCATAAATCTTTCATATGAAAGACGTCACAAAATTTAAAAATAAATTTAGTATAACATTTTGTGACAGAAATTTGTTCCTCACAAAATAAATTTTTCTAATTACTTTTTGAGATGCATTACAATATAAAAGTATCTCTATAAATCTTTTTCTCACACATTGTGATTTATTTAATTTAAATATTTTAAAAATAATTAAATAAAATTAGTTAATTATTTATATAATAATTATTTATCATAATAATTATGTATATGATTAATTATTTTTGAAGGATTAAAAAATAATAATTATAATAACTTTAAAACATATTTTACTTATTTTGTGACTTTTTAAAAATATAATTATTAGAGTAATTCCGATACTTGTTGGTTAGAAGAATTTAGCACGTTCTTGACTTATTTTAAATGACTCATATATCATGTTAGATTATTTATAAATAATTACTTACTATTAAATATTGATTTAACTTGATTTATTAATCTTATTTATAATATAATGTTTTATAATACATTTATTTTTTGTGAATTTAAAATTGATTTAACTCATTTCATGATTTTCATGTATATAGTATTATACATTTTTATTTATTGTTATTCCGTAACAATTATTACATAATAATTTATTGTGAATCTAAAATTAACATAACTTTTTTTATATTTATTGTATTAAAATAACTATCAAAATCAACATTAAGACTAATAAAAATACAATGATATCATTAATTTTCTTTCACTAAAAAAATGATGATTAAATAAGTTAAAATAGTTTTTAAGTGACATATTAATTATATAATAATTATAATTAATTTTCTTAGAATAACTATTACTTGCATTTTATTATTTCTCACTACAGACGTTATTTTCTGAACCAACCATTCAAAATAAAAATTAATAATTTACTAAACCTACTTTTAAAAAATAAATCAAATCCAACGGTTAACAAATTATGTAAAGGATCCAAACGAAGTCTGTCACCAGATCCTAAAAATATAGTTATTACTCTGACTATATTATCTCTTATTTTAGACTTTTTTTTATCCAACCATTGAAAATAAATATTAATGTGTTATGTATTTATTGTTAAAAAGTAAACCAAATCTAAAGGCTTCACTCGAAGTTTGCAACTAATATAAAATTCTAAAATTATAGTTCTTATTATAACGTTATTATCTCTTACTTCAAATATTATTTTCACAATTCAATTGTTTAAAATAAATATTAATGTCTTGTGAACCAATAAAATAAACAAATGTAACAGTTAATAAAATCTATAAAGGCTATAAACAAAGTCTCTCAATAGTGGAGGATCTAAATATATAATTCTTAATATGAATTTGTTATTTCTAACTCTAGAAATTATTTCCACGATCCAACCATTGAAACCTAATGCAAAAAAAAATAAAATCTAATGGTTAACAAATTTTGTAAAGACTCCAGACGTAATTTACCACTAAAGTAAGATTCTAAAAATATAATTTTTATTCTTACTTTATTATCTCTCACCGTAAATACTATTTCCACAATCTAACAATTGAAAAAAAAAATATTAATATATTTTAAACCAACTATCCAATTTTTTTTTCATTTCATTTAAAACTAATGTTAACATAGAGGAGGCAAAAGTTATGTATTTCAATATAATGTAAATGTAAGTCTTAGACACAAGAAAAAGTAATGTATTTAATAGAAAGGGTGAATACTTTTAAGTACAAGAATAAAATAAAAATACACATAACTTTTTTAAGTGAATATTTAACTATTTATTTTTTAAAGTTATAGCTAGTCGTGGTAAATTATTATTCTCCCTCCACTCGTATATAAGTAAAAAAAAAAAAGTAGTTTTATATGGTAGATTCATATATAAACAAATTAGACCAATTTTGTTCTATATATTTAATATTATTATTTCTAAAATATCATTCCTTTAATTATAATTATGATTTTTTTCATTTATGATATCAAGTTTAATAAAGAATATTTGAAAAATAATCTTATTTTTATATTTGAGATTATGACAATAAATATTCTTAAAAGTTTAATTAGTATATACTGAAATAGTAAAAGAATATTATGTTGAAATTTAATCATATTTTTTTATTTATATGACTTTTAAAATATGAATTAGTAAAGTCAATAAACTTATCATAAATTAAGGGTTGTGATTGAATGTGAGTGTAAAAATATTTATACTGACTATGGATACTAATTAAACTTTATTTTTAATTAATATAAAATTAGTAATTTTTTCATATATATATATATATATATAAGTCTAAATGAGTATTAGTGTTGAACCCAATCATCTAACAATGTTGGTACTTGAACTACCAATCATTTAATTATTTATTAATTTTTATTTTGACTTATGGTTGTTATATGACCAGGATTTATATTTTTCACAATTAGAAAAATTCACACTTGATATGTTCACACAAACAACATTACTACACTAGATTATATAAAGGAAAGATCGAAATCACCGGTTCTTAACCTTTTTTTTCTCAGCCATTGCTTTAAAGTGCCAAAACAAACTTTCAAGTTCATCTTCCTTAACTTCATAGCCAAGCTGAAACAATAAAGAATAATCCACGTAAAACAAAGAGTTACACTAATTATACTTTTAACATCAACTGTGTTTTAGTAAAGTATTTAAAATAATGAAAACAAAGTCTAATCTCACTAGGGGAGCTTCAAGTTATATCAATGGAATTTTTTTATTCTAGTATTTTTTTCTTTTGATAATGAATAGAATAATTAAAATACAATGTTAAAATAGAGTTATATTTTAAAATACTCATTTTAATATAATCACAAAATGCTTTTCAAAAATATAAAATTGTCATTATAACATTACATTTCACTACCTTAAAAAGTTTACTTATATCACATCACAAACTCCAAACTTATTTAAATATTACACTCTACTACCTTTAGTTTTTATTTATATTACATGTACCATAAATTTAATAGAATAATACAACTCACTACATTATTGAAGGTTACTTATATAACACTAAACTCAACTTATTTAAATTTTTCATTCCACCCCTCTAGTGTCAACTTAGTAACATAATTTTTAACATATGCTAACATAATATTTTATTTATCAAATTTAATAAATTAGATAGTTTTAAAAAGTGAAAAATACTTTACAACTCATTCTATTTTTTTATCTGTTTTTATATATTTTTCTCGCAAAAATTGGATGCTTCTCCGTTTAACAATTTAAAATATCAAATTATACACTAACCTAATTCGTAATTCTTTTTTTTTTTTTTGGAATATGCTAAAACAAGTCATGCATTAAATTTCCAACACATTTTGAAAAAACAACTGAATAACATAACATGTATTATGTATATATAAAGTATGTAATAAAATTATTTCTAGTTATTATTTATCAACTTGAGTATTATTTAAGGTATAGTGGAGCTTAATAAAAAGTTTGAAGTAGAATGTAATTTACTCCATAAATTTAATAAAATTAACAAGTTAATTTACGAACTTGAAAATGCCTTGATAGTAATTAATTATCATTTACTTAATCTTGAAACTGTTTTTATCCTTCTAATATTATCAAAGGTTACTTAATCTTGAAACTAAATTAATATTTAAAATAATATAAAATAAATTATTATTACATAGAAAAATATTACTACCATTAATATATATTGTTATGGCCTATGGTCTAAATATGAACAAAATTTTTATCTGAAAAACATCAAGGATTAGAAATATTCTTTTTTCATTTTCTTAATTTCATATTATTTTTTTAATGTATACGTAATATATAATTTCATTAAAAATATTAATTTCATTTATTTTTTTAAAGTAATTAATTGTAATAAAAGTGTTAAAAAATTATTATAAATTTATTCAACTATCTATCTAAAATGTTAGAAAATGAAAATATTATCAACAATAATTAATATTTTATTAAATTTATAAAAAATAAAAAATATACAAATAAATTACTATTATCCAAAATAATTTATGACTGAGTATTACTATGGAATATATATATATATATATATATATATATATATATATATATAACACTATTTAAATAGAAATAAATAATAGAGTAGAAAGATTAAGTAACGATAACAATAGATAAAGAAAAATATACCATCATAATCTAAAACAAATCAAATACATTATTAATTACTCATGAATTATACTTTTATGTTTCAAGTCCACTATCCCCTTTCTTGTTCCTTTTGGTTGCTGAAGGTCTAGCCGGTTTGTTCAGGTCAGCGGTAGGGAAGAGGGTGTTTAAAGAGCTCAATATTGGGGCAGTGGCAAAGTTCTCTATCATGCAATACGCAGATGATGTCTTGATGATGGGGGAAGCTGATCTGAAATCAGTGTGGTATTTGAAGGCCATACTCCGGGGGTTTGAGCTGTCATCGGGGCTAAAGGTGAACTTTAGCAAGAGTCAATTTTTTGGCTTAAATGTTGGAGCCTCATTTATATCAGCAGCAAAAAATCTTTTGAATTGTTCAACCTCTGCACCGCCATTTAAGTTTTTGGGGGTTCCGGTGGGAGCCAATCCAAGGAGGGTACAAATGTGGGAACCCATTATTCAACAATTTCAGAGGAAATTGGCATCGTGGAGGGCGAAACAAATGTCGTTCGCAGGAAGGTTGGTGATGATAAATTCAGTACTGTCAAGTCTTCCATTATACCTATTCTCCTTTTACAAGGTGCCTAAGAAAGTCCTAAAAGTCATCACTGGTCTACAACGATCCTTTCTGTGGGGTGGGACTAGCCAGGAGAACAAAATTGCGTGGGTTAGCTGGAATCAGGTATGTCGTCCCAAGGAAGAAGGGGGTCTGGGAGTGAAGTGCCTGTGGAACTTTAATCTGAGTCTGTTAGCAAAGTGGAGGTGGAGGCTATTAACAGAGCCAAATGCAATATGGGTCAGTTTGCTGGAGACTAAATATGGATCCACATATAACTCTAATCAAAGGCAACACAATTTAGCCTCAGCTTCGCAGTGGTGGCGGGACTTATGGGACATTGATGGGCCTAAAGCAGAGAAGCCAGACTGGTTTGTGGATAATGTCAGCAGAAAAGTGGGGAACGGAAACGATACGTTGTTTTGGGAACAGAATTGGATTGGTGACGGTCCTCTCAGTTTAAAGTTCCCCAGGCTTTATGGGTTAGCGGCTGATAAAGGCACCAGCATTAACCAGAAAAAGCTACTAACCGACGGGTGGTGCTGGGTATGGAGGCGGGTGTTATTTGTCTGGGAGGAAGACCAGCTTAGTCAATTACTTACTACGCTACAGCCAGTAGTAATTGCGTTCGATAAGTTGGATAGGTGGACCTGGAGGACTAGCAGTGATGGAGGGTTCTCAGTAGCCGAGGCTTATGCAGTACTGAGCTCGCATCAGATCTCAATGATTTTCTCCGAGGTGGAACCCAATCAATGGAGACGCATGTGGAAAGACAGACTCCCATCAAAGGTAACTGCATTCTCTTGGAGATTATTGATAGATAGGCTTCCCACCATTGATAACTTGCTAAAGAGAGGCGTCGAAATTCCAGAAGAAGGGGTTCTATGTGTACTTTGCAGAAGCAACATGGAAAGCAGGACTCATCTGTTCTTAACGTGTGCCAAAGCTCAATCAGTGTGGAGTAATATAATGAGCTGGCTGGGAATCCACGGACCTATCCCGGGGGATCTGCATCAATTGTTTTCATCATCATCAACATGGGTGGTTGGAAAGAGGAAAAACAAGTGCAGGTATGTTTTCTGGCTGGCTGCTTGTTGGGGAATCTGGATGACTAGGAACCAGATTGTCTTTGACAGAATTCAGGTGGACTCAGTGGACATTATGATGACTATTAAGATCATCTCCTGGAAATGGCTGTCATACTCTTTTGGGTTTAATAGGGGGTGCGCTTTCTCGGACTGGTATGCTAATCCGAGAGAGTGCTTATTAAATATGTCTTAGGCGGTGAAGGTTAATTACCGCGTTCTAACTGGACATCAAGTAGTATGGTGTCTGCATTCTGTATTTTCAAGAAACTCTTGGTTTCTCTTCCCATTATATAAATAAATATTTGCTTTTCAAAAAAAAAAAAAAAAAAAAGTAGGAAATAACTCTTAAGTAGGAAATAACGATTATTCATATAATTTTTTCATTAATATGAAAATATTAATATAAGTATTACACATGATAAATGCTTATTGTTATATTTATAGTATTAGTTTGATAATATAGCATTTGTAGATTTATTTATATATTATAATAATAAAATATTTTGGTAGTTAAATGGTTTAAATACAGAGAAAAAGTGTAAAAATAAAAAAAACGAAACAATAAAAAACATAAACAACTAAAATTAAAAGAAGAAAATATTAAAAAAAATAAAAAAAAGTGTTTTTTATTAAAAGGTAGCATATGTCCTAAAAGCAGTTCTGTTATTAAGTTTATATAATTAAGTGGATGAAGTTTTTAAGTAACTGGAGTTTAGTATCTTAAAACTAAAGGTAATAAAATGTAATGTTTTAAATAAGTTTGGAGTGTGATGTGGGATAAGTAAACTTTAAGGTATAAGTAAAGTTTAAGGTGGTGGAAGGTAAATGGAATGAAAGTTGATCAAATTAATTTTGTATATAATTAATTTTATAAAATTTATATTTTGATTAAAGTTGATTTTGATATAATATGATTTGTGTTGAATTTTTAACTATAAACCTTAGTAGGTCATGGAAAAGTTAGTTTAGGTTATTTACTAGTTAGAAATATGTTTAATTAAAGTTATAAACCCTGTCATAAACCTTAAATCCAAAATTTATTTTGAACCTAAACTCAATTATAAAGTATTTCCAACACAAAATTAAACATATCAAAATTTAATCAATTATAAAAATGTAAAATCAAACACGCAAGGAATCTATTCAATTATATATGAAGGTGTATACCTCTTCGAGTCGCTTTCTCAAAGCTTGGCGTCCACTACATCAATAGGAGTAAAAGAATATATAATAAAAAATAAAGATATTACGAATCAGAAATCAATTGTAAACGGTATTAAATACAAAAAATAATCGAAACTTAGCTATAGAAATGCATTTCCATTCAATATACTTACACAAACTGAATATACATTTAACTATAGTGAAACTCCATTAAGGCGTAAATAATAATTTCCCAGAAAAAAAATTCTATTTTGATTATTTGAATATTTTTATTTTGGTTCTTTAAAGATTTTTTTTATAAATTTAATTAGTATATACTGACAGTGTAAATAATTTTACATTATTATTAAATTATAATTCTTTATTTTTTGTCAATTTATTAACTTTACTAATTAATATTTTAAAAGTCATATAAATAAAAAACTTGATGAGATGTAAGTATCAAACTCTTTAGAATATGCATATTAATTAATTTTTTTTATTTGTCTTTTTTCAAGAAGCAACATTAATTAATAGGTTAACGGTGACATTAAGAAACTCAATGACTTATCAACTATTTTAGTGAGATAATTCCATATAGTTTTTTATATAAATTATATTTTTAGTTATTTATTAACTTATTACCTTACTTTATCAACTATTTTGAATATAGAAAGAAAATTTAAAACACAGTTTATCCTGAAAAAAACTTACACGTGATTCGTATCAAATTTCATGATGGTGTAGTAAGTGAGTTGCTTGACAGTTTCTAGTATTTTAAAAAAACTGTTTTTAGTATTTGATTAGTGTTTTTTTATAATAATTTCAAAAACAGATTTATCTTTTTATAATTTTTAAAAATTAAAAAAATTATTTGATTAGTTTTGTATTTTAATTTTAAAAACTCAAAACTTAGTAAAATATGTTATTTTTTACTTTTTATTAATGACATTTACATAATATGGACAAGTTTTTTTAATTTTTATATCTTCAAAACAGTTTTTTATCGATACTCACTAAAGAAGTTTTTTTCTTTTCTTCTTCAAAAGAATAGTTCTTAGAAACTATTTTTTACAATTCTTTTTAAAAACTTTAAAATAAAATAAAATCAATCAAGTTTTTAGTTTTTGACATAAAGGATGTATATTGGAGATCTGGAACTAGTGATGAGGCAAAAATATACAAAAGACAATTTTTATCTTACAAATTGATTTTTTAAGGTTAAATTAAGTGAAATTTATATTTCTAAAACTTAATAGCCAAAATATAGGTTACAATATAAATTAGTTTTTTTTATCTAATTGCATATATTTTTACCGAAGTTTTCAAATCTTGTAT
The DNA here is from genome assembly GCA_037954015.1 of Psophocarpus tetragonolobus. Lineage (NCBI taxonomy): Eukaryota > Viridiplantae > Streptophyta > Magnoliopsida > Fabales > Fabaceae > Psophocarpus > Psophocarpus tetragonolobus. The sequence continues at coordinate 21,722,949 of CM075691.1, forward strand.
GGACCACTATGGATAACAATTTTTCTCCCAATATTTCATGGAATAGCATATATATGCAAAACTCAAAAGACCAACAATTAAACTAATATAATCTCGCGTCACAATTAATTCAGAAGCTTAATAATTAAAATATAAATCATTTGATCACCTTTGTACAATTTTCATAAAATTCGAGATGAAGTGAAACTCAAACTACTCCTTTGTTCAAGTTTCATAAAATTTTCAAACGCTGAACTTAATTAAAATATAAATTATTTTATTAACTTTTATTCAATTTTCATAAAATTTTAGATAAAGTGAAATACGTACCTAAGCTTGCCTAGCACAATACCAATTCCGGTTGCTCTTTTATGGCCAATATCCTCAGGAGATATTATTTCATATGTACCCTTATGCTTTAGCATTCCATCCTATATCGTAGAAAATAAAAACATGAATAAAATTAAAGAAGTAGTTTCATGCAAAGAACATCAATTATGTAAAAGGAATCGAAATAAAATTTTAATATAAGTTTGATTTTAAGTTTTACAAAGGATTGTTTATATCAAGTTTGTAAAGTTTTAATCCTATGTTGGATTGTTAGTATAAATTATAAAACTCTAGTCTATGACTAACTAATAGGATATATAGCAAATTAACAAATATATTGATTTAGGGTTTATGGTTTTATATTTTAAAGTAATTTATATACGAATCCAAAAATTATTATTAATAGGAATTGAATATAAAAATTCAATATATTTTTAATTAATTATGATTGTAATAAAATATATTAGATAAAAATAAAAGATATACCACATATAGACAAAATATTACTTTGTGTTAAAAAAGGTACTTAATCTAATAGTAGTAAAGAACCAAAAATACATTAAGGTAAGATTAAAAACAATAATAAGTTTTCCAATTCATGTGAAACTATTTATGAATATTTTACTTACCAATAAAAATTTTAAAATATATAAAATACACAAATTTTTCATTTGTTAGTTTTAGTAAAGAACTCGTGTATACACATCAGTTATTTAATTAATTGGATATTTTGTTAAAAATTATTTATAGATTAAAATTAAAATAAAAAAATTGAAAATCTAATTTATATTTTGTAAATTTAACAAAAACTAAAAATATATTTTATCATAAATAAATTTGTAAAGTATATTTAAGGTTTAGGTCCTCAATATTTTGTTAAGGTGACTTGAAATTTTCCAAATTTCGGTACTCAATTAGGTTTCACAGTTAAGTGGAGAAAAGCTCTTATCCATGGGGCGACGATAAGGGTAAGTGGAGCGAGGTGAGGAGAAGAAGGTCGAGGTTGTAGGTTGGCTCAGGCTCTCGGAACCATGGTTGTCCTTTTGATAGTTACAGAAGTTTGCAGAATAGGAACAAGGAAGAAGGTGTATCTTATTTCTTCACTCATTTTCCTGAGGAGTTTAAGGCCAGAGACATGTGGGAGGTTTTTAAGAGGTATGGAAACATTGTGGAGGTTGTAATTCCCAACAAAAGGGATAGAAATGACCATCGTTTTGGCTTTGTAAGATTCATGGATGTTAGCTATGTGAGAGTATTGGTGCTGAGACTTGAAAAGATATTCATTGAAGATTCCAAGTTGTGGGTTAATTACCCTAGATTTGAGAGATCTAATGGTCAGCAAGGCAGAGAAGGAGGCTATCAGAGGCAATAGGGGTCGTGTTCTAAGGAGTCGAAAAACCAAGATACAGAGGCTCATAAAGAAGACTGTGGTAAGAAGAACGGAGGGTCATATGCCAATGCTGTGAAGGGTGCATAGGAGGCTAACCAAAGCAAGACAAGAGTTGGTGGGAGGTCCTAAAAAATTTCCAACTTTAATTTTTCATATAAGTCAAATGTAAAAGAGGTGGAAAAGCTAGAAAAGGCATATGTCGTAATCGTGAAAACGAAAGGTATGACTTATCAAACTTAAATCAAGATGCACAAAGAAGGTGTTTTTGGCATAAGAGCTACTCCAATGGGGCAACTATGGTATTGTTGGAAACAGATCTTACAAAGGATGTTAAAGATTACATTAATGGGAGTATTGGTTGGGTGAAGTCATGGTTTTTAGAGTTAATTCCATGGGAGTATGCTGTCATGGATGTTGAAAGGGGAGTGTGGTTAAAATGCTTTAGAATACCATCACACGTGTGTAATGTTGAGTTTTTTCAGACTTTAGCTTCTTTCTATGGTGAGTTTTTGAACTTGGACGAAGCCACAGAGAGGAGGGGAAGGTTGGGCACTATAAGGATGGCACTAAGCATCAATATACAGGATACCATAAATTATAGCTTGAGGGTCAATATTGATGGGAAAGTGTTTTACTATTAAAATTGTTGAAGAAATTTGTATTTAATATTGGGATCAAAATGAAAAAAAAAGAGGAAAAAGAGTTTTTTGCTAGTAACGCTTCTAGTATAGGGGAGGAAATGGCCAATCTGGTGTTGTTGGAGCAACGATTGAGCGCATTAAGAAGAGAGGCATCACGTGAGTAGGGCCTACAGGTCAAAAGAGAGTAACCCAATGAGGTCAAATTCAAATTTTGGGTTACAGGAAACAACCGCATTGGAATCTCTTAGGAAACAAAGGAATTGGAGAAGGGAGTCAAATTTGTTTAGTGTAGGGTGTATACAATAATCCTTAGCAAACCCGGGATTGTATATGGAAGAGGTGCATCAAGCAAGTAACAAGGTTAGAATAGAAACACAAGAGGTGTATATGAAAGGGGAAAATAAAGTATGCAGTGAGGAGGCCCAAGAAGACTCTTAGGTTTCATGTTTTGATGTTGAACAATTGAAGGGGCTGGAGGTTACTCCCACGGCTGAATCGCTTTCTCCCAGTCTTGCTATCTTCATCTTCCCCTACATCTAATTCAACCAAACCGTTTTATCAGAATCAATGGGTGTTCATTGTGTATCATTATGGTTAAGATGGAGACACTAATTATCTTCAATTTGCAAGGGCATTGGATGTAAAAGAGCAACCATTAGGAAGTTGAAGCCAACAAGTTTATATGCTCAAGCCGCAAGCATCTATTGTATGAGGCCTTTGGTGAAATCAGTGTCCAACTAATAAAATTATGATAATTAACTCCAACTCTAGTGTCAAGGAAGCTCAGGTCGAGGTTGGGATCAAATCACTTGCTGTGTGGAACGTGTAGAATGAGGCAAAGGATTTGAGAGTGGTGGACAAGGACGTGGGTAAAGTCTATGTAGACCAATTATACCAAATGGAATTTAGAGATATGAGTGAGGTCAGGAGGAGGAACATATTAAGCTTATAATGAATATATTCTTAGTGAATATTAGGGGGTTTTGAGATAGGGTTAAAAGACAGGATCAAGAAAGTTCTTCAGGAAAACAAGGTGGATGTATGTTTGCTGCAAGAGATTAAATGCAGTGTAATAAATCAGTGGGAAGTTTTTAAACTATGGGATTCTAGGGAGTGTGAATGGAAGGCAAAGTCCTCTAGTGGTCTTAGCGGTGACATGCTAATGATTTGGAAGGTTGAGATACTGGATTGCTTGTTTTAGCTTGAAGGTGATGGTTTTATCAGAGTCAGTTTCGTTGAAAGAGGTATGAACTCATTGTGTGTCTACTATTAAATATCTATGCACCTTGCTCTTTAGTAGGTAAGAGAAAATTGTGGGAGGATATTGTAATGATTAAGAGAGGTTACCTATATGTTCATTAGTGCTTAGGGGGTGACTTTAACATTGTGGCAAATACTTTAGAGGTTAGGGACTCATCTCAATACCATTCACAAAAGGAAATGTAGAGTTTGTAAATTTCATGGGTCTTATAGAAGTCATTGATATTCCCTTTTATGGTAAGAATTTCACTTGGATTTCTCCCAACAGGTCATCTTACATCAGGTCAGACATATTCCTTATTTCTCAAGCTCTAATTGATGCATGGAAAATTTCTTCTCAATGGATTGGGTCTAGCAAATTCTCATATCATTGTTGGATTTTAATAAAGGACAATAGGAACAATTAGGGTCCTAATCCTTTTAAATTTTGTTTATCACTAGATGCAAAATTCATCTTTCTTTGAGTTAGTGAAAGAATTTTGGAATAGGCTTGTGGGAGTGAGTAGTCATATGATTTGCTTTAAAGAGAAATTGAAGGGGCTGAAAATGGAAATTAAAAAATGGAATTTAGAGATGTTTCGAAAGGACGAAAGACTCTTGGAAGACAAGGTGAAATTGTTGGAGGAAACATATTAGAATTTGTTGAATGGTGTGTTTAACCTAGAGTTAAGAAGGGAAGGGATTTTAACAAAATACTGTGGTAAGGCTAAAATCATAAAGTGTACAATGTTACAAAAGTCTAGTATCTGATGGGCGGTGGAAGGTAATTGTAATACTAAATTTTTCCATAAATGCTTCAAAATTAGATGTGCGCAGAATCAACTTCTTTCAGTGAATTTAGAAAATGAGTGGATTGATGATGTCGTCCAGGTGAAGGCCATGGTGAAGAATCATTTTGAGGCATTATTTAAAGAAAGTAGAGTGAAATATCTCTTTGATCTCGAGTGTCCATAATCTATCTCAATATCGACCTATCTCTTTGATCTCGAGTGTCCCTAAAATAATTTCAAAGATTTTGGCATGTAGAGTGAAGTCAGTGCTTAAGGGGGTTATTTTTGAATTTCAGACAGTTTTTTTTTTCTAGAGACATCAATCCTAGATGGAGTTCTGGTTACTAATGAGGTCATTAACTAGGCCTATAGGAGTAAAAGATCTTGGTTTCTTTTCATAATAGATTTTGAGAAAGTCAATTGGATGTTTTTGGATTATATGTTGTGTAGGATGGGTTTTGGGTAGAAGTTGACGAAATGGATTTCGACTATAATCAGGAAAAGCTTTACATCTATTTTGGTCAACGAAAGTCCATTGAAGAATTTCAACCTAGAGGGTATCAAACAATGAGATCTACTTTCACCATTTTTGTTCTTGGTGGTGGCACAAAGATTGACTGGATTACTGAGATCGACTATTCATATAGTGAGGTATAGGGAGATTGTGGTAGGGGAGGACGCAAAATATTCGATATTGAAGTATGCACAGATGATGCAATTTTTATTGGGGAATCGGACTTTCAAACAATTTGGAACCTTAAGGTAATATTAAGAGGTTTTGAACTGGTATCTAGCTTGAAAGTAAACTTTCATAAGAGTTAATTTTTTGGGCTGAATGTTGATCCTCTCTTTTTGCATGTGGTTCTTTTTCTGCTGAATTGTGAGGTAAGCATTCCTCCTTTTAAATTTCTGGGAATTCCTATTAGGGTAAACCCAAGATGTTGTACTACTTGGGATCCCATGGTCTCTCAATTTAAGAATAAATTGGCAAGGTGAAAAGGAAAGAATATGTCTTTTGGTGGGTGATTGGTAATGATTAATTCAATTCTTACTAGTCTACCATTGTATTTTTTTCTCATTTTACAAAGCCCCAAAAAAATTGATTGACGTCTTAACTAGATTGCAACCCAATTTTTTTTTGTAGAGGGGGAGTGCACCGTGGTGGCATTATGTGGGTGAATTGGGAGAACGTTTGTAAGCTTAAAAAAGATGGTGGATTGGGAGTTAAGTGTCTAACAAAAATCAACCTTAATCTACTTACCAAGTGGAGGTGGAGGTTTTTCACAGACAAAAAGACTAATGGTGTCCAATATTGCGGAGTAGATATGGTTAGTTTCAACAATTCCCAAATAGCAATAGTGGAGGGATATTTGGGGCATTGATAGAAATAGTGGTATACATCCTTTATGGTTCTCTCGTAATGTTAGAAGGAAAATTGGGGACAAGATCAACACACTCTTTTGGATACATAATTGGTTAGGAGGAAGGACTTTGTCTGACATGTTCCCTAGATTGTTTTCTTTGGTGCAACAAAAGGATATTACTGTTCATGATATGAGAGGAATGCCCCATGAAGAGCTGCCTTGGATGTAGAAGTGGCGTCGTCAAATGTTTGTATAGGATGAAGAACTTCTACAAACTCTGGAGGGATTACTTTTGAATTTCCAATTTAGGCGGAACTTATATCATGAATAGGCTTGGATCTCTGCAGCTAGTTCTAAGTTCTTAGTTGCTAAGGTATACAAAGTTTTATATGCAGGTGTAATATGGTATCAGATGTCTCACCAATGGTATGTGTATGATTTGGGTTGTGGAAAGATCAATTACCATCCAAAGTGATTGCATTTTCTTGAAAACTTTTATTGGGCAGAATTCTGATAAAGGAGAATTTGGCAAAGAAAGGAATGGTTTTCCAGAAGGATCAATGGCTCTATGTCTTTTGTTCTGAGATGAGGGAGGATTGCAAACACTTATTTTTTTCATACAAGGTAACACAAAATTTATGATCTAAAGTTCTGAGATGGATTAAGATTCAATCACTTTTACCGGATGATTTGATCCAACTGTATTTGTCGGCTGGTTCCTAGATTAGGGGTAAATATAAATCTAAATGTTGGTTCATTTTTTGGCATCCTGTGTGTTGGGGAATATAGATGTTTAGAAACGCCATGATTTTCGATAATAAAATCTTGGATGATCTAGATATTTTTGTTTTTATTCAAGTGGTTTCATGGAAATGGGTGGTTTATAGATTTGGGATGTACATGTTTTGTGCCTTTTTTGATTGGTGTACCAACCCTTTTGTTGTGACCATGCCTAGCCAAGGACCTATTACTAGGGCCATGGCTAGAAAGATTGAAGAAGACCTAGCTATTGCAGACAAATGAAAACTTCACCTCATGTGGAGAGTGAAGATATTACGCTAGGGACTTTAGTTAATAAAATGTAATTTTCCTTTATTTTAATTTTGAGGAGCATTAAGAATTTAATTTGAGACATATATTTAGTCCATTTTATTTTAGGAGGTGTCTTAGGAATTTAGAGGGTGAATTTAGCTTTTTGGGTTTTTATAAAGGAAATAAAGGGTAGCCTTGATATCTACACCCCTCTTTTCCTTCATAAACCCCTGAGCTAATAAGAAGGAATCTTGACCCTTGGTTTGAGAAACTTGGGCACCAAGTTTGATGATCTAAGGAGGGGATTGTTTCTCAATCCTCCTCCCTTAGATCTCTCCTTTTAATCCTAGCCCTTCTTTTTTAGGTTATCTTGTTCAAGAGGTTAACTACCTCTATAAATAGGAGCTTCTCCCCTCCCTTGTATTTTTTACACTTGAATTTAATCCTAGAAACCATATTGGTTTTGAGGTTCTTACCTTTGAGTGTCTCCACTTCTCCTTTGTGAGAGCTTCTAAGAGTTATCAAGGGGTCCCTCCCTTGTGGCCTCTCCCCTTTGACTTATCAAACCTAGTATTTGTGGCGCCTCATCCTATTCCTTTCCTCTCCATAAATTCATTTCTCTTCCAAGTAACCTTAAAAAGGATCTTTTGGACAAATGATCATCAAAGATCACATCACCTTTATTGTGTTTTAAAAATGGATAGTATAGTAAATGGTAGCTCAATCTTTTTGGTGCATTCTATACATAGTTGACTGATTTGTATAGGTGGTGGTTTTTGGACTTAGGTAGCCGAACTATACCTCTTTACATGTTGTAATGTTCTAAAATATTTTGTTTCAGTATTTTAATACAGGTTCTTGTCGATTTTCAAAAATAAAAAAATATATTTAAGGTAGTTAAAAAGTTAAACCATAAATTCTAAATTTCATCAATGCAACCATTCGTACACACAAATTAATTTTATTATTATACGTGTTTTTGTTAATACATGAATAGCTTAATGCTGTATAAGAAGATTAGTTTATGAATAAACATCAAAATAACAATACAAAGGTATGTTAATGAGAAGTCAGTGCACATTCATGAGTTAAAAAATATGAAAAAAAAATTCATAGAATTCATTAAGTATAGATATAAAATATATAATTGGATTTTTTTAATATCTAAACATTAATGGTAGATGATAATATTGTTTTACTCAAAATTATTCAAATAACTTTGATGATTATTGGTGTAAAGAAATTAAGATGTCATATCTAATAATTAAAATTAATTGTGAGTTAATGAAAAAATGCATACAAACTTTTATATATTAAATAATATATATATATATATATATATATATATATATATATATATATATAAAAGAAAAGATAACTGGAATAATCTTTTCAATTTTGAAATAATGATATTATTTTAAACTCTTTTACACAGGTTAAAAAAAATCTAACCCAATTGTTTAAATGTTTAATTATTATAAACTCTCTTACATCTATACCATTTTTACGAATCAAGAAATAAAATAGCACCACAAGTTGAGCACAACTAACCTGATGGATGCCACTTGCATGGACAAATGCATTAGCTCCAACAAGAGCCTTGTGAGGTTGTAAATTCATACCAGAGTATTCTTCAACCTATTAAGATATGTTATGAATATTTGAAAAGAATAATGGTAACTCAAAGTTGAAGAAAATATAAAATACAAAGAAGAATTCAAATAAAATAACCATCTTGCTGGTCTCTAATATGTGCTTTGTATTGATTTTTGTATATACACCATTGAAGGCCTCATCTCCCTTGCATGCTAAGGCCATCACAACCTAGATCCAAAAAAAAAATAAATAAAAAAAATAAAGGAAATGTGTGATAGAATACTAAGGAAGAAAATTAATTAAATAACAACATTTAACCATATAAATAAAAGAAAAACACTTATAAATTGTCAGTGTAAAAATTTTTACACTGTCACTTAATCACAATCCTTTATATATAATAAGTTTGTTGATTTTATCAATTAATACTTTAAAAGAAGTTCAAAACACGTAGAAATTTCAAGTACCATTCCAGGGATGTGCATGCATATATCAATCCTTAAATGTGGTATAATTTTAGAACAGAGTATTGATTAATATCAATTAATACTCACCTCTTCTAATGAGGCATTACCAGCCCTTTCACCAATTCCATTAATTGTTACTTCTAATTGCCTCGCACCTGAACGAGCACCCTGAAAGTAGATAAGATTGCAATTTAATTAATTAGATTAATTGTCGACATTAATTAACTAATAGAGTTATGATTATACCTCAATTGTGTTAGCAGTAGCAACTCCAAGATCATTATGACAGTGTGTCGAAATAATGACATTTTCAATTCCTCGGGTATTGGCTTTTATATCAGCAATCAATTTCCCTAACTCAAAGGGCATTAATATGCCTACAGTATCTGCTATGTTCACAGTTGTTGCCCCAGCCTCAATAACTGCTCCCAGAATTTCATAGAGAAATTGTCTGTCCGATCTGATTTCAATTTCATATAGATTGAATGATACAAATATAATAGATCAAAATTCATGAACCTATATTTACAGCAAGTATAATTAATATGAAATTTCATTATCTTGTTATCTAAACTTTTGAAGTGATGTGCTAGGAGTGTAAATGCTCCTTTCGCCACAAAATAATTGTCACGCATTAAAAACATGTTCAATTATGACAGCCTGTCGAAATAATGACATTTTCAATTCCTGGGGTACCTAACTCAAAGGGCATTAATATGCCTACAGTATCTGCTACAGTTGTTGCTATGTTTACAGTTGTCACCCATTAAAACATTTTCAGTTATGACAGTGTCTCGAAATAATGACATTTTCAATTCGTGGGGTCTTGGCTTTTATATCAGCAATCAATTTCCCTAAGTCAAAGGGCATTAATATGCCTACAGTATACGTTCACAGTTGTTGTCCCAGCCTCAATAACTGCTCCCACAACTTCGTAGAGAAATTGTCTGTCCGATCTGATTTCAATTTCATATAGATTGAATATAATAGATCAAAATTCATGAACCTACATTTACAGCAAGTATAATTAATATGAAATTTCATTATCTTGTTATCTGAACTTTTGAAGGGATGTGCTAGGAGTGTAAATGCTCCTTTCCTCACAAAATACTTTGTCACCCATTAAAACATGTTAGATATTTATTATAAAAATATTTGTAGTTTTTTAATATCGGGAATATTTACAGGTATTTATAAATATTTTTTATTGATATCAATTTTAGTTTTTTATAAAAATTTCATAGTCAATAAAATTATTTATCATAAAAATACCAATAATCTAAAATAAAGATTTTATTTGTATTAAATATTTTCTTATAATTTATTATATTAATCTACTTTTAGATCTAATTAATCTTGTAAAAACTAGTATAATTTTATTTCTAGATTTTTCAAAAAATAAATTATTTATTTGATAAAACTTTTTATAAAAAAATATTTAATTTTAAACAAATTATTTTTTTAAAAATATCTATGGATACCTGTAGTATTAAAAAAACCTGTGAATATTTCTATAGCGAATACCCAGTAGATTTTTAACGAATAACGGATGACGGATTTTTATAGCGAGTCGGGTGATAGGTAACCACTACCCACACCCACATCGACCCGTTGTCATTCCTAATCTTCATACTAACCATGATATGACTATTTTTACTTTGATTCTAGAATTTATTATTTTTTTTTCATAATGATTTAATTGTACTCTAAATTCATATGGTTTTAATAAAATATGAGGTTGGACCTTGCTATACCCTTCATAAAAAATGACTAATATGTACCCATAAAAAAACTAAAAAATAAAATAGTCATTATAATCTTGAAGGTGTTAAATAAATAAACAATTTGTAGTGCACACAACAAATCAAACAAGAATTGATTGTCTGAGGACAAACTCATTGAATGCAGTCGTACAGGTTGTCGTGGTGAGTATTTATTTTGTTACGATTACAACTATTTTAAAAAAAGGAAAAAGCAAAATTTTATTCAGTTGGAATAAGATATCTCATTAATTACAAGATCCAATCAATAAATGTTTGAAAGCATAACTTAAACGTGTTTCCCTCAAGAAATAGGAGTAATTTTACCGACTGCCAATTCTGATTTCTACTCACTATTTGCAACCTTCAATATGTGATCATTGATCACTATCTTCAACACCAGTCACTCTTAATTTTTTTACATTAATTACATAAACTTCATGTCATTTTACTTTTATTATTTCAACCCCTTTTAAACTCAAAGTAATTTTACACGACCTTTAGAAAAACTAAAAATAATTAAAAAAAAAACAGAGTAAATAGTAAGTTAATAAAGACAAACCTAAAAAAAATTGATTTAATTATTTAGTGTTTCTTTAATCACGATATACTCTTTAGTTACCGCAAAAATCAATGACTAAACTTTGAAAATATTAAGCGTTGTATTATTCCTTTTCAAAATGACATCATCTCTACTTCAATTCTGAAATACTTAATTAATAAAGGGACGTTGTTAGAAAAAGAGAAAGAACATAGTAAACGAAAAACAACAACAAAGTTATTAAGATCTTGTATTATTCCTTTCCAATGAAAAAATATCAAGCTGTTGTAATAATAAATTTTATAATAAAATATTAAAAATTTTAATGGATAGATTATAAGTGTATATACTTATAATCATAAAGTGTGGTGAGAAATCCAGATCATTAAATTCATGGTGTATTATATTTCTTAAGAAAAAAACATTATAAATGAAACAAAAAGCAACAACAACGTACCTGGTAGCATCTTCAGCACCGAACTGGATATCATCACAGCCCAAACTTCTCGCGAACCTAACCATATCCCTAGCAATTTGAATGACCTGATCCCCACTCTTCCTTAGCTTATGCTCCATGTGAATGGCACTCGTCGCAATGGAAGTGCAAATCCTGGGCCTCTTTGCATACTTCACAGCCTCCCACGCCACAGCAATGTCCTTCTCAATGCACCTACAAAACCCCGCAATGACGGGTACATATCCCTCGTCGTCGACACGACTTCCGACTTCCAATGCGATAGTTTTAACCGCTAGGAAGTCGGCATTCGACGCCGAGGGAAATCCCGGCTGGATTATATCCACGCCGAGTTTCACCAGTTTCTTCGCAATGGAGAGTTTCTCGGACATCATCATGGTGGCGCCCGGAGACTGCTCTCCATCGCGAAGCGTAGTGTCTAGGATGCGGACGTAGGAGGGGTCGGGGATGTGGTTGGGAGTGTAGGGAGGGCGGAGTCCGGAAGGTTTTGTTGCTGCCATTGGGGAATATTGAAGGAATGGTGTGTCAATGTATTTTGTGTTTTGATTTAGTGAAGGGTTGTTTTATAGATGCAAGTGATTAGGACAAGCTTACATGCACTCATATATGGAATGTTATTAGTTTTCAATTACATTTGAAATTTTATAAAGAATAAATTTTAATAATATATTAAAGGGTATGATAGGGAGGTTTACTCTAATGATCAATAAAAAATAAAATTATGTATAATTTGATAAAAATTTAGATAATGTTATTGTAATTTGTTTTAAAAAAATTTATTAATGGGAGAATTTACTGTGCCTTTTATAATTTAAGAGGTATTAATACTCTCTTTTTTCAAACTAATCAAATTAAAAATTTTATTTTTATCTTTTTTATAAATTAAAATAAGTTTTATTTTTTTATTTATACATAAATCCTTAAAAAATTTATTTTACTATAAACTCTTTTAAAAACAGTTACTTTAATTTATATTTTTTCAAAAGAAAATATCTAATTTTTGAATCTATACCAATCTATCACTTTTTTCTTATTTAATTCTTTTTTCTTGTTAAGGATATAAATAAATAAAACTTATTTTAATTTTGAAAAAAGAATAAAAATAAAATTTGTAATTTAATTGATTAAAAAAGTGTCAGCACCTCTCAAATTATAGAAGACACAATAGAAATTGTCTTTATTAATCTCATCACTATTAATAGAAGAGTTTAATGTCCATGTAGATTTACTCGGTCATTCAATTACATCCTATCATTTATATTTATATAACTTTTAAAGTATTTTTAACATACTTACTATATATAAAAAATCGCAATAAATGATCATACATAGTCTTTTTCTCTTTGTAAAAATTTAAAATATCTAATTTCGGTATTTTATACTATTAATTTTTTTTATTTTACAATATCATGTCAATATAAACTATAAAGAAACTCATGCACAATTTTATTTTAATGATCTAAAAAGTTATAAAACTTATATTTTCATTTCTTTTATCTTCGATTAATTAAATTTAAAATAAAATCATTCATACATATAAAATCACCTGATGATTGGCGAAAAATAAATTTTTAATTTTAAAAAATACTTATATTATAAAAGATATTGATGTTATTTTTAAGAATTTCACCTTATTACGTATATCGTCTCTGTTAAAAAAAATTTTAAAAATAAGACATCTTAATCTTAAACAACTCCAAACTCTTCCTCCAAATTTGTATGTGTAATGTATTTAAGTTTTTTTCAAATGATTTTTAATGTTACTCTAGCATTTGTATCACACCTACCTTACAACTTGCATGAAAGACCTGGAGCGATTTCCGTACGTGATTTCTCTTAAGATCAAATTAAATTGATACACATGTGATTATTGTCGTTACTCTAGCATTTGTATAACACCTAGTTGTAAAATTAAATTGATACACATGTGATTATTGTCGTTACTCTAGCATTTGTATAATACCTAGTTGTAAAATTAAATTGATACACATGTGATTACTATTGTTACTCTAGCATTTGTATAACACCTAGTTGCAAAATTAAATTGATACACACGTGATTATTGTCACCTACTTGTAAAATTAAATTGATACACATGTGATTATTATTGTTACTTTAGCATTTGTTTCACACCTACCTTACAACTTGCATAAAAACCGGAGGCCTCCGTACGTGATTTCTCTTAAGATCAAATTAAATTGATACACATGTGATTTAGGATATGTTTGGTAGCATACCCAAACGGTACTTCAAAATTCAGAGATGAACACTGAACAGTGCTAAATATGAATAAAAAACACAAATAAACTTTAAAGTGTACATTTTAAATAAAGAAAATCATACCTGAACAAAATTGTGTTTTCCTTTCAAATAGTGCTTAAATAAATATATAATACCCTAAAGATTTATAAAAATTATTAAAAATATACAATAAGACACAATGTGACAATTGATGTTTAATACACAAGAGTAGCCATATAAAGCACAACAAGACAAGATAATAAAAAAATAAATTTAAAATCAAATAAGGATAAAGATATATTAAGAATTTGGAAAAAAAATATAAACTTTGGGATGCAAATAGAAAATGGGGATGTTAAAAAAAAATTCCTTTTTTTCGTCTCGTCGAGACTCACATATCAACAAGAACCTTACGAACCCAAAGTTGGCCCTATCTCTTCTTTTATGTCTACCAATGAAGATGTCACCCACCTCTTCCCACCTTCTAAAAATATACACAAACCCTTTTCATGAAAATATTCATGGAAGTGAGAGAAGTAAAACGACATTAAATCCTTTGTCAAACTCTTCCAAGCATGCATTGTCATTCCCCTTCCTAAGTTTGCTACTCAATCTCTCTCTACTTGCTCCCTCCTCTCTCTCATCCGCTCTGATCCTATACGTGATTCATGACTCTATCATTTTTAGCTTAAAACATTTGAATTATTAAACTCATATTATCCCAACAACTTACTCATTTTAAAAAAAAATAAATTCTTAGTTGTTCTAATTTAAAACTTCTAGATAAATACTAGTAATCATTAATGAACATGATTAGTCAATTATAGAAAATATTAAGATATTTTATCTTAAAAAATTATTTATTTTAATTTAAAACATCAGTTAATAAATAGAGTTAAGAACATTAGAATCATTAAACTAAGATTATCTCAACAACTCACTCGAAGTGGTTTTTTTTTTTAAAATAGTATATTATGAGTTGTTCTCATTTAAAACTTCTAGATAAATAATAATTATGATAGACGAACATAATTAGTCAATTATAAAAAATATACAATAGTTTTATCTTTAAAAATTATATGTTTTAATTTAAGAACATCAGTTAATAAATATAGTTCAAAATGTTAGAGTCATTAAACTAATATTATCTCAACAACTTAGTCTAAGTGATTATTTTTTAAAAATAGTATATTATTAATGGTTCTCATTTAACTTTCACCTACAGAAAAGTTCTTCAAGTATAGATAAACAATAGATTTTAATAGTATAGATATACAATAGATTTTAAATTAAAATAAAATTAACTTTTTAACTTTAAAACATGAGAGCATAACTAAGTATAAAACTAGAATGGTTAAATTCAGAACCACAACAATTTACTCGTAATTGTTTTTTTAAACAGTATATTCTTAGTTGTTCTAATTTAAAAATTTTAAATAAATAGTAGTTATCATATAGTTAGCTAGAAAATATACAATAAATTTCATCTTAAAAAAATGTTTTTTAATTTAAAAGCATGAGTTAACAAATAGAGTTTAAAACTAGAATCCTTAAAGTCAAATTATCCTAACAACTTATTCTAAGTCATTTTTTTTTAAATAGTATATTCTTAGTTATTGTAATTTAAAACTTCTAGATAAATAGTAGTTGTCATAAATTAACATGGTTTTACTTTTTGTGAAGAGATGCACATGGTTAATAAATTTCAATAAAGTGTACAATATATTATATCTTAAAAAATTATCTCTTTTAATTTAAAAAATAAATTAATAAATAGAGTTCAAAACTAGAATCGTTAAACTCAAATTATCCAGACAACTTACTCCTAATTGGTTTTTTTAAAAATAGTATATTCTTAGTGGTTAGGGATTAAAACTTGTAAATAAATAGTAGTTATCATATATAAATATAGTTAATCAATTATAGAAAAGATATGATAGATTTTATCTTAAATTCTTTTAATCCAGAAACATGAGTTATTGAATAAAGTTGAAGACTAAAATCGTTATACTCACATTATGCCAATAATACTTATACTTTGATTATCCCACTCAGATTATCTCAACTACACCTAGTCGTAACTGTGACTCGTAGTGAGAAAAACAATAAGTATAGTATAGCAATTGGTTGTGGCACACTCGTGAGAGGGGACACACCTTTGAGAGCAAGTACACCTTTAAGAAGAGACAAAAAGAAGACAAAGCATAAGAATAAACTCATATGCATTCCCGCTACTGTTAAAGAAGTCATTCACATTTCGTAATCATCCAAATATATTCATTCTCATATCTCAATAATATTTTATTTTGTTTTCATAGTTTTTTCTTAAATTAATATGTTTTTATTATTTAGTTTGTGTACCACTTGAATATATACATACATATATGTATATATGTAAAGGAAATACTTTCTCTTGATGTCTCACTTCTTTTTCATTTACGTATTTATTAGGTTTTGATTTTACTTTTTGAGTTTTTTTCCAATTTGTGTCTTTTTAGTAACGAGATCTTATAGTTTTTTTTACCGTTTTTGTTGTAGATAATTATGCATTTTTTCTATTTCTTCAGCGTTTTTTTTAGATTCACTTTTGTAGTTTGGTAACAAACAAATTCCTGCAACTTTCAAACACATTAAAATCACTCATGATATTTATTTAATAGTTAGAACTATTTTTGCAACTCCTTCACAAAATAAAACTTATTTTTTCAATTTTCAAATATATTTAATTTTGAATTTTTTAGTTTCTAATTTAGTTATTATATATACAAATAACAATGTACTTATGTAAATTAAAAAATTAAAATTTTCTTAAGTTTCAAACTACTTATGGTAAATTGACATAAAATTCAATTATCAGTCAATTCAAATTGTTCATAGTTTTTAAATTTTTCATCACTTTCAAATTATGTAGTTTTTGAGAATATCAAGAAGAATTATTTTTAAACTTCATATATATCTTTTTTAAATTTTGATTTTAATTTTTATTCAAACAAATTCTCCATCAAATCACAAAACTATGAATTTATAAATCAAGAAACTCACAATTTTTTAAGTTTGAATTTTTAATTTTAAGCAATAAATGTTTAAAGATGCGATGATCATTTAAAAGCTTATCATATGTTAATTAAATTTACTTTCCATCAAGTTTATAAGCAGATGTCTAACCGGTTCTGCCAGATTCAGTAGCTTATAAACTTGTCCTGTTATATTGTTATTTGTATAGATTTAATTTTCTATCATGATTATAGGAAGATGTCTAACTAGCTCTGCCAGATTTAGTATCGTATAATTTTGATTTGTTATCTAATATATTTTTATTCCCTGTATATTTGGTTTTCTCCTCCTTCTTTCTCATCTTCTTCATTTTTTTTTTCTCTCTCTCTTGCTTGGTATCAGAGCCATTTTCTTTCCAAGGCAGGTTCTTTTATCATGTACATCTTAATTTTCTGATTGAAGAATATATCTGGTAAAAGTGTATAGTGTTTGCTGGGATACCCTTGATAGTTAAAGGGCAGTGATGGGCCAGTGGAGAGCCTTTGTAAGACCCTAGTTTCCTACCTTGATAGATTGAGAAACACGTGCAGATTGCGACACTAAGTTCAGATATATATTTCATGAAGATTTAAAAAAAAAGTTTTTTTTTTTTAAAAAAATTTTGGTAAGCCTTATGATCTTCTATATTCTTTAATATTTATTGCTTTATAGTGTATTCTGTGGATACCTTATCTTTTTGCTTTTGCTTCTGCTTATCTCCTCTGTTTTTCCTGCACTTTTCACTTTCTTTGCTCTTACTTTTCATTCTCATACTACTTTATTAATAAATTTTTATAAAATAAATAGATAATATACAACCTTTTCAAGGTAAAGACTATAAATCAGCTCTTCAAGCTGTTGAATTTTTAACAAAATCCCCTCCAGTGGGATATAAAAAACCTCCTACTGACGTAGATCTCGTTCACACAATTTTAATAGGACAAAATAATACAATAATAGCTTTACTGGAAGAAGTTTCTAGAAAGTTATCTAAATTAATAAATACAAACAAAATGAAAATATTTCAGAAGAAATAAATGATTTAGCAACCAAAGTTTCTAAACTTTCGTTAGGGACAAATACTCATACTAAAACAGTGTGCAAAAATACCCACAAATTTGTTAAAGTAACTACAAAGACAAACAACTGAAATTAGAAATAAAATTCAGTATAAACAAGAGGATAATATCTCAAACACATAGTTAAATATGAATTTAAGACAATAATATTTCACAAACACAATTAGAAGATATTTCTATGGATAATACAACCAATAGAAATCAAACAACAGAGAGGTTTCCAGGAACTTCTCGAAGACTAAGAGAACATCAAACTAGGAGACAAGATCTCATACAACACCCAAGAATCTTAGATAGATTTCTAAACAGAAGAAGAACTACTAATGTCAGAAGACTAGAAGACTTAGTAGACATACACCAAAACACATAAATAGGATCAAATTCAAGGATTGATTCTTTGAATCCTAGACAACTATACAATATAGGATGGTTAAGCTCTGAAAGAACAAGTCTTTATAGATATAGGAGGATAGAAGATTTTCACCTCCCAGACAACACATATGAGATAATTCCTTTAATATCTCAACAAACAGCTACACAACTCCTAAATCAACATGGGAGATATGTTCACATGGGATTGATTACTATAGGAGTCAGATCCCTAGCAAGACATATGATCGTACTAGAGCTTTGATAGTTCTCCATGACACAAGATTTCAAAACAATGATTCTCAAAGTATCATTGGAATTTTAGAGGTTGACTTAAATCAGCCCATCTCACTAATATATCTTGCTCCAAATTTTACACTAACCCTTCCAGACTTTGTTAATTATATTAGTCTAGAAGTACAAACTATAGGTTTTGGAACAAATTAGTTAGGAGATAACCTACATCTAGATATTACTTTTATAGGAAGAATAAGTAATTATATTTCTTCCATGTATAGAATTAACACTAGACCATTAGAGGAAGCAATAAGCTCTATTGGTACACAATTTTTGCCAGCTCAGGCATTCACAAGAAGAAATGAGGGCCACCTATGGCAACTCATCTACAAAGGGAAGAACGAAATCGCATCACAAATCCAAACTCTGCTATTATACACAATAGATCTAGAGGCCTTAGTTTAAGCTTCACAGACTATAGAAATACCTCCCTTGTGGATTTAGAACAAAACAGAAGGGATAGTACATCTAATACTCCCAATTATGATCATATTGGTATGATGAACATCATAGAAAGTGATGATGAAGAAGATGATGACATAACTGATGAATAATGGAATCATCATCAAGCAAATATAGCCATGCTTAGGCAAGGAACTTTAGACAACATTCTAAACAACCCTTATTGGGAACCTTGGGATACTTTTCCCCCTGAGACAAATGAGAGAATAAAACCTCAAGAAAATAAAGAGAATGATAAAATTGATGATATAGTCAACACATTTTTAAACAAATTACAAATTGAAGAACAAATTGAAGAAAGAGAATTTTCTTATCAATTTACAAATAATTTAGAAGATGAAGATGTTTTTCCCAACATCAGAAAATACAAAGGTAGGTCTTATAAATGAATATGAAGGATCTATATCTACAAATTATCGGCTAGATCCTACCGGTACACAAAATTATTCTCAAGGATTTCTTTCTTGGGAAACTGTACAAAATATTGTACTTAGTGACAACAAATATGTGTCTCATGGTAAAAGATTACCAGTGGAACCAAACTTTCAAATTCCAAATTTACTTTTAAACATAGGAGGAATAAATCCTCAACTCCTCCCAACATATATTGAACAATGGACTACTGCTGTAATCCGTGATTATGGTATACATCATGAGAAAAATGTACAGTCTTCTCAAGAAATGATCGCAAAAGGAGAAACATATCTCGGCGATATTGCTAGATCTGGCTGGGAATCTTTTAAGAAAAATTTTCCTAATGATCTAAACACACTAGTCATTGAACCAGGTCCAAATATTTACAATTTCTGTTCTCTTATACAGAGATTGTTTACCTCACAATCAGCCAACGATGGCAATACAATTAGACAACAAATTTATTTAGGTCATCTCGAAAGATTATCTATTGAATATTTCGGGAAAATAAAAGAATACTGTCAAGATTATCTCTTGTATGCATCAATAGCTGGTTGCTTTCATGATGTAAATATAAGAGACAAAATGTTTCTTAAACTTCTAGGAAAACTGGGACAAAAACTCAGAGAAACTTGGAAAAATGATGAGGTTACACCCATGTTGAATAACCTCTCAATAAGAATACAACACATTATGAAAATAATGGAAGACATTTGCTCCCATATTGCTATACAAAAACAGCTTAAGCATTGTGATGCTGGGATATGTAAACAAATATACACACCCAAACAATATGCACAAGATAGGTTTAAAAACAGAAAAAATATATCTAGAAACAAACCTAGATACAATAATACACAAAAATTCTTAGGACCAAGAAATCCGAGAAAAACATATACAATAAGGGCCTCTAATGCCAGAAAACCTACTTTAAATCCTAATAGACATGTTAGGAAATTTAGAGACAATAAAACCTACAAACAAACATTAAAATGTTTTGCTTGTAGCCAACCTAGACATTTCTCAAGAGATTGTCCAAACATAGCTAATCTCTACACAAAAGAGGCGCAATTAATAAAATCATGTCATATGAATCTTCTTCCCATCGATGAAGAAGTTTTTACTGACTCAGAAATCCTATCTGTTATTAGTATAACATAATACACAGATGAAATAAACCAAGAAAAGGTTTACAAAAATTATGATTTAATAAATGAATTTACAAATAATGAATACAGACATTTATATCCCAATAATGACAATGACTTCCCAATGGGGGATGAATACAATGAAATGGGACAAATTTTAGATGATTTAGGATATTGCTTTATGAAGGCAATAGAAACAAACCCCTGTTCTCACAAAATACGATTTTATTCTGGTACTGAATAAATTCCGTACCAATATTGTGAAAGGTATTTTCACATATCTCAAAGGGCTCATTGTCCACTTTGTTACAAAATTTTTTGTATTAAATGTGTCAAAGAACACCTGAATATACAAGAAATACCTTCTTACGAAAAGAAAGAAGACACAAATAAAATCTATAACAAGGATTTAACAGATACTAGAATTTCAGTATTGGAAACTCGCATAAATTATCTAGAAGAAAAGGTTATTCTTTTAGAAAAAACAATAAAATGGAAAACTAAAATAGATTTTCCAGAGTCTAGTTACTCATCTGAACAAAATAATATGATGGGAACAATGGAATGTATCCCATTAGTTTGTAATAAACAACAACTAATAACTTTAAAAGTATTAGTTAAATTAACTTTTCCAAAAATAAATAACAACCCATCAACAGAAAAAACCATACAAGCATTATTAGATACAGGATGCTCAGAAACAGTTATATGTAAAACTATAACTCCACACCATAACATAATAAAGAGTAAACACATACAAAAAACTAGAACTATGTCTGGAGAAATTTTGATAAATGACGAAGAGGTTAATAATGTTACTCTTCCATTCAGTACAAATTATGACCTTTTTTGTCATAAAATTTTTATAAAAACAATGAGGGTAGAAAACTTAGTTCCCTCAAAACAAAAAATGATAATTGGTTAAGATTTTATTTTAGGCCAACATAGGTCTGTCACTATAAACAAAGATTATGTCATGATTAGTGATAAAACACAAATGACACCAATAGTTAGTGGTGACTCTTTAAAACAAGGTACTAGCCCTAATGAGTGTCGTTGTAAAAATTTAACATCTCCTGGTACATGTGATTGTACTATAGATATATCAAATATTTTAAATAAAACAATAGAGGATTATTCCTCTTTATCACTATAAAAATTTCAAAATCTATAAAATTTGAAAACATACAACAAATCCTCGATAGGTTAAACAAAATAAATATAATAGGAGAAGATCCTACAAAATTTTGGGACAGAGACCCGTAATCTGTAAGTTGGAAATAATTAATCCAGACTTAATAATTAAAACCAAAGGCATTCAATTCAACAATTGGGAACAAGAAGAATGTCAAAACCATATACAAAAATTATTAAAACTAAAAGTGATAGCACCGAGTGTCAGTCCATATAGAAGTTCGCCTTTCATAGTCAATAAATCTTCTGAAAAAAAAAGGTATATCTAGGATGGTTTACAACTATAAAAGACTAAACGATAACACAATAGAAGATGGATATTCAATTTCATCTAAAGATTTTTTAATAAATTGAATTCAAAATGCCAAATGGTTTTCTAAATTCGACATAAAAAATGGATTTCATCAGATTAAAATGGATCCTGAATCAATCAAATGGACAACCTTCTCTTGTTCTGAAGGTTTATTTGAATGGAATGTTATGCCATTCGGACTAAAAAATGTTCCTGCCGTTTTTCAATGAAAAATGGACAATATTTTTAAAGACGTTAAGACTTTTACATGTGTATAAATTGATGACATACTAAGTTTCTCAAAAACAAAAGATGACCATTTTCATCATTTAAAACAAGTTTTATACAAATTGAAACATTATGGTTTAATAGTTTCAAAATCTAAAATGGAGATTTGTAAAAATTTCATAGAATTTCTCGGTACAGAAATTGGCAATGGAACCATAAAACTCCAGCCACATATATCAAAGAAAATACAAGATTTTCCTGATAAAATGGAAGATATTAAAACACTTAAATCCTTTTTAGGACTTCTGAATTATGCTCGAAGTTTTATTCCTGATTTAGGAAAATATATATCTCCATTATACAACAAAACTGCTTTAAAAGGTGAAAGAAAATTTAATTCTAAAGATGTAAAACTAGTTCAGAAAATAAAACATATGGTAACAAAATTACCTGTTTTACAATTACCATTAGATTCTGATTACCTAATAATTGAATATGGTTGTGAATTAGGATGGGGAGCCATCCTTAAACGAAAGAAAAATAAACACATACCAAAGGTAGAAGAACAGATATGCAGATACGCCTCTGGTAAATACACAACGAAGCCTAAAATTTACAAAACTAGTACTGACTATGAGGTTAATGCTATTATACATGCATTAGACGCATTAAAATTATTTTTGATAAATAAACAAGAAATAACAATCAAGACAGATTGTGAAGCAATAGTTTCTTATGGCAAAAATCAAATTAATAACGACAAAAAGCCTCATAAAAGATGGTTACTTTTTAAAGATTATATAATTTTTTCTGGAAAAATCATACACTTTGAACACATCAAAGGTTCTAAAAATACTTATGCTGACATTTTGTCCAGGTACATCAGGTGAGGATCTCACCCTTATAAAGGCCTTTAGGTCACTATGCTTAAGAATACAAAGGAGGGTGTCGTTGGCCCCAAACAAGTAAAGTCTCCATTTATGGCGAACCAATACACAAAGTTTGGCAAACAAGAATTGTCAATCCTTACAAATATCTTCCAATACCCAGGAAGAGATCAAACAAATGTCAAATTGAATGTTTTAATTGACAACATTTGGAATATTACAAAATACACAACACAAAATGAGCACCAAGTGACAAGGGTAAAACAAAGCATCATAAGCGCATTATACAACTTTTGTTGCCAAGACAATAAAAGAGTAGCTTTAGCATCTCTTGTCTCTCCTTCTGGGAAAGGTTTTACACATTTTGCCTTGATAACAGGCAAGAACAAAGGTGTTTATACATCGTTTAAAGACCTCAGTGAGGCTAAACAAGACCATTTTTGGTCCATATACAAAGGCTTCTATTCAAAAGAAGAAGCTGAAATGGCAGTTTGGTTGGAAACAATCGATGAGGAAAAGATATGTATCTCTCAACAAATAAATCTGAATATCCCTTTGCGAAAATTCGAATTAATACAGGATTTTCTGCTTGAGGTCCACTCTGAAAATACAAATTATAATGAGTTATTTGTTAAAACCCAAACTTACTTCAATACCAGAAACCCTTGTTTAGGGTCATCTGAGTATTGTAAGAAAGTAGACAAAGAATGTACATGCCAGATAAAATTTATTATCAGAAAGGCTCAAATTGATTTGAGTTCCTTTAAATCACAATTATACAGGGATGTATTAATAACTCCCATGATTCTTTTAGAAGTTGGATGTCTTCATTCAATTACTATACCTTCCACAGACAAATTTTCTGCTCTGTCCCCCATTATAAATTCAGTAATTAATGACATCCAAGCCAAACAATTTCAAATGTGGCACTACAAATTACCACTTCTCCCAGAAGCCCCACAAATCCTGATAGTGTAGCCACACATGTCATAAAGCTTTATACCGAAGCCAATCCAGAGTATCACACTTCATTCGAGCATGATCCCTTAAAAGGACTGTCTCTTAACAAAAACAAACTGTACCAATACAACCTCTGGAAAGCATCCATAGAAGGGTCAAACTGGAATTTTTCAAAAAGAGATTCTAAAAATTTTACTCTTTTAAAAGAAACACCAAATACTAAATTGTATTGGAAAAAAACAATGGGTACAAAATTTCACCCATTCCCAATAGAGTCAAACCTTTCTCTTGTAAAGCATTTTGAAAAAGAAAGGTTGTACAAAGAAATTTATGAAGAGACTGGCTTCTATGGCCCAAATACTCTCGGATAAACCTTTTTCCCTTCCGACTATGACGACAATGAAGACCAAAGTCTTCCAGAACTGATGGAAGAAGAAATACAAGATTTGTCTGCAATAATTCGGGTAAAAAGAACAAATTAAAATTTTACCTGTGACAAAGTAATTTTACTCCCTCAACGAAGTAATAGACTGAAGGGTAAAATTACCAACAAAACAGGTCGTCAGTCACAAAGTAACCTTTTCAGCAGGTTACCAGTCACAAGGTTACCTTTTGAACTGATTTCCGGTTACACAATTTTTCTATAAATAAGACCATAAGTCTCTTATGCTGACTAGGTCATTTACACTCTTCTCTTTCTCTAGGTCCTGAATACACTTTCCTCCTTCTCTCTACACTCCTCTCTCTCTCTCTAAAACCCCTTTCTAATACTTGTAAAAATTTTCTCCATCAATAAATAAGAAGTTTTCTGCAACCCCTCCCCTCTCTTTCCCCGTTGTAAGTATTTTCCTTTAAATCTTGTGCTTATTTTATTTTACACATGAAGTAGTTTTCTCGTAAGGTATCTTCGGATGCCTTAAGCAATAAATATTTAAAGATGCAATGATCATTTAAAGGCTTATCATATGTTAATTAAATTTACTTTCCATCAAGTTTATAAGCAGATGTCTAATTTACTCATTCATTAACTTCAAACTAGGTAAAATTTTTTACAATGTGGGAAAAAAATATTTTTTTAACTTTATATGTACACCTATTTTAAATTTTAATCTTAATTTTTATCCAAAACAAATTCTCTAAAAAATTATAAAATTTTCCTTTTAAATTTAAAAATTGTCAATTTTTAAAGTTTAAAATTGCTTATATTTTAAATTTTAAAATTATCCATGATACACTATTCTACAAATTTAGTTACCCTATCATGATTTTAATAATTATTCTTTAATTTTCAATTTGATGAAAATATACACACATGATAGAAAGAGATTAATATTTCAATTTTCACGAATTATATTCTAATAAAATTCAAATTTATTATTATTTACGATTAATATTGTTCTAATTTTAGCTTATAAAAATATTCTTCTAATTTTACTTTTTTTAATAAGTTGTCCTGAAATTAGTGCCCCACGGGAAAGTAAGGAAGAACATATGGAGGTTGAGGATGAGATGATAAATAAGACTAAGCACGAGATGATAAACAAGACTGAGCATGAGATGTTAAACAAGGTTGAGCACGAGATGATAAACAAGACAAGTTATTTTGATGATAAAATTTTGTTTTAACCAATTAACTGAGTTAATTGCAAGAGAATACCCATATGCAAAGGTTGCTATGTCTTGATTTGGTATACCAAGGTTGTTATCGCAACTTACTATTGCTTATGGTGTCAAACAAATGTAAACTTCACATTAAGGTATTACTTCATAACTCAATCTCAACAGTAGAAGGAAATTGCTTTTTGAGTTTGAAGAAGCAAGTCTTAAAAAGTACTATATTTCTCACCAGTCATTGAAGCGTTATGACTGGGACAGCAGAACTAAGGGGGTAGAATTAAAAAAAAAGTCAAATAGAAAAATTATATAAATAAATATATAAATGTATAAATATATATATAAATAAATATATATATATATATATATAAATATATATATATATACATATATATATATAAATATATATATATATATACATACATATATATATATATATGTATATAAGTTTTTCTATTTGACTTACTTCTTGTAATTTTACCCCCTTAGTTCTACTGTCCCAACCATAGCGCTTCAATGGTCAGTAAGAAATATAGTACCCTTTAGGACTTGCTTATTCATACTGAAAAAGCAATTTCCTTCTAGTGTTGAAATTGGTTTTTGGAGTGGTACCTTCATATGAAGGTTCCATTCGTTTGACACCATAAGCAAGAGTGAGTTACAATAACAACCTTGGTTTATTGGATAGAGACGTAGCAAACTTCGCATGTGGGTATTCTCTTCCAATTAACTCAGTTAATTGGTTAAACAAAATTTTATATGATCAAAACAAATCATCTTGTTTATTATCTCTACTCAATCTTGTTTAACATCCCGTGCTTAGTCTTGTTTATGATCTCGTCCTCAACCTTCATATGTTCTCCTTACTCTCCTATGGGTGCTAACTTCAAGACAACTTATTAAAAAAAGTAAAATTAGAACAATGTTTTTCTTTATAAGCTAAAATTAGAACAATATTATTAATAATAAATTTGAATTCTATTAGTATATAATTCATGAAAAATTGAAACATTAATTTCTTAATACCATGCATGTATATTTTCATCAAATTGAAAATTAAATGATAATTATTAAAATCATGATAAGTACCCAGATTTGTACGATAGTTTATTATGAACAATTTTAAAATTTAAAAAAGTAATTTTAAACTTTAAAAAGTGACAATTTTTAAATTTAAAAAAAAAAAGATAATTTTATAACTTGTTAGATAATTTTTTGGATAATTAAAATTTAAATTTAAATTGGATGTATATATGAAGCTAAAAAAATAATTTTTTTCTCACATTCTCAAAAATTGTACACAATTTGAAGTTAATGAAAGGGTAGATAAGTAACTTATAATGTACAATTTTAAAATTAAACTTCAAACTTAAAACATTGTCAGTTTCTTGATTTACAAATCCATAGTTTTGTAATTTGTTAGAGGATTTGTTTGAAGAACAATTTTAGTTAATTCTTTCTCACATTCTTAAAAATTATATAATTTGAAATTAATGAGCAGTTTTAAAATTAACAATTTCAATTAATAGATAATTGAAGAATTTTATGACAATTAACGATAAATAGTTTCAAACTTAAAAAAATGTTAGTTTTTTAATTTAAAAAAGATAGTTTTAAATTTAAAGAAGTACATTTTTATTTGTATATATAATAACTAAATTCAAAAACTAAAAATTGAAAAATTAAAAGTATATTTGAAATGATACAAAAAAAACTCATCATTATCTTGAAATTAAAACAATAAAAAACTAGATTTTGTTATAGAAACAAATGCAAATTGGGAAAAAAACTCAAAAAGTAAAATAAAAGCCTAACAAAAAAATAAATGAAGAAGATCTGAGACATCAAAAGAGGTATTTTATATATATATATATATTCAAGCCATAGAAAAATAGAATAATAACAACATACTAATTTAAGAAAAAAATTGTGAAAACAAAATAAAATATGATTGAGATATGAAAATGACTGTACCTAGATGATGATGAGATGTGAATGACTTATTCAACAGTAGCAGGAATGCATACGATTTTATTCTCTTGCTTTGTCTTCTTTTCACCCCTCTTCAAGGTGTACTCGACTTCAAAGGTATGTTTCTGTCACGAGTGTGTCATGACTAATTGTTTAACTATACTTATTGTTTTTCTTACTATGAGTCATAGTTGTGACCAAGTGTAGTTGAGATAATTTGAGTGTAAATTTCGTTGGGATAATCAAAGTATAAATGTGATTCAGATAAGTTGAGTATAACGATTCCAGACTTCAACACTATTTAATAACTCATGTTTCTAGATTAAAAAACATAATTTCAAGATAAAATGTATCATATCTTTTCTATAATTGATTAACTATACTCATATATGATAACTACTATTTATCTACAATTTTTAATCCCTAACCTATAAGAAAATACTATTAAAAAAAAACAATTAGGAGTAAGTTGTTAGGATAGTTTGAGTTTAACGATTCTAGTTTTGAACTCTATGTATTAATTGATTTTTTAAAATTAAAAAAATATTTTTTAAGATAAAATATATTGTACATTTTCTTGAAATTGATTAATCATGTTGATCTGTTAAAAAAAACACATAACCATGTTCATCTATGATGACTACTATTTATCTAGAACTTTTAAATTAGAACAACTAAGAATATGCTATTTTTTTTTAAAAAAAATACTTAGAATAAGTTGTTGGGATAATCTGAGTTTAAGGATTCTAGTTTTGAAATTTATTTATTAATTGATTTTTTAAATTCAAAAATACAATTTTTTAAGATAGAATATATTGTATATTTTCTTGAAATTGATTAACCATGCTCACAAAAAAACAAAACCATGTTCATATATGATAACTACTACTTATCTAGAAGTTTTAAATTAGAACAACTAAGAATATACTATTTAAAAAAATACATAGAACAAGTTGTTGGGATAATATGAGTTTAACAATTCTAGTTTTGAACTCTATTTATTAATTATTTTTTCTAAATATAATTTTTTAAGATAAAATACATTGTATATTTACTTGAAATTGATTAACCATTTTCATATGTTCACAAAAAACAAAACCATGTTCATCTATGATAACTTCTAATTATCTAGAAGTTTTAAATTAAAACAACTAAGAATATACTATTTTTTTTTAAAAAAAGACTTAGAATAAGTTGTTGGGATAATTTGACTTTAGGATTCTAGTTTTGAACTCTATTTGTTAACTCATATTTTTCAATAAGAAAAAGGATAAATTTTAAAATCAAATCGATTGTATATTTTCTAACTAACCATGTTCATCTATGATAACTACTATTTATTTAAAAGTTTTAATTAGAATAACTAAAAATATACTATTTAAAAAAAAAACAATTACGAGTAAGTTATTGTGATAGTTATGCTCTCATGTTTTAAAGTTAAAAAAGATAATTTTTTTCAATTTAAAATCTATTGTATGTCTATATGCTGAAAAGGAAAGTCAAATGAGAAGAACTAATAATATACTATTTAAAAAAGAGACACACTTAGACTAAGTTGTTGAGATAATCTTAGTTTAATGATTCTAATGCTTTTAACTCTATTTATTAACTAATGTTTTTAAATTAAAAAAGATAAATTTTTAAGATAAAATATCTTGTATATTTTTTATAATTGACTAATCATGTTAATTTATAATAACTACTTTTTATTTAGCAGATTTAAACGAGAACAAGAATATACTGTTTAAAAAAAACAATTATAAGTAAGTGGTTGGGATAATCTAAGTTTAATGATTCAAATGTTTTAAACTATATATTATCAACTCATGTTTTTAAATTAAAAAAAAAATTTTTCAACTTATAAAAAAAATAAACTTTTTAAAAATAAAATCTATTTATATTTTCTATAATTTGCTAACCATATTCATTCGTACAATTATTATTTATCTAGAAGTACGGTCCCTTACATTCCATTATGTTACCTAGCCAAACCTGCCACCTCATGTGCCAAAGTCAAATGATTGTTCTTCCTTCCCCTCTTTTTCTACATATAACCAATTATGAGTAAGATGTTGGGATAATTTGAGTTTAATGATTCTAATGTAATAGATATTTTTAAATTAAAAAGAGTATGTTTTAAGATAAAATGTATTTTATATTTTCAATAATTTACTAACCATTGTTTGTCTATGATAACTATGAAAAAATCTAGAAGTTTTAAATTAGAATGACTTAGAATATACTATTTTCCTAAAAAAAATTAACTATGATTAGATTTAGATTTTATGGGTTGAGATATTTTTGTTCCTAGCAAAATAATTTTTTTTATTTAAATTTGAATATTTGAATATATAATACTAATTATTAGTATAAATATTTGTATTTAAATTTATAATTTTAACTGCATAACTACTTTCATTATAATATCTTTTATAGTAAAAATATTTGCATTTAAATCTGAATATTTGAATTTGTAGTATAGTTGATGAATTTAAATATTTTGATTAACTAATTTAAATTCTAAAAATAACTATCTTATAGTATTTATATATAAAGTTATTTTATTAACTATTTTTAAGTAATAAATCATTTAAAATTATGTCACGTCAATTACTGCTGCACAAATCACGGTGTTTGACAGTTAGAAAGCTCAAATCAATGATTAGCCTAGAGTAATTCAGAGAGGTTGGGATATTGTGTGATAGTTTTATATTTCTGACTTTGGAGATTTGAGAAAAAGTTGCAAAGGCAACATTGTTAAGGAAGCTTGAGGAGCAACATTTGGAGACTTAAGACCACACCCTTTGCATTAAAGATCATCATTTAAGTTCTAGATATTTTGAGTACGAGAGATCTATCGTGCAACATGATTGGATTTCCCAAAACATATTTATTCTCATGCACTTTTTAAGTATCACCTTGTTGACTAAATTATTTAAACTTTCAAATTACCCAACTCCAAATGATCATATTCTATTTACAAATATAATTTGTTTTAACATTCAAGAAAATTACTTATTCAAAATTATAGGATTTGATCAGTATTTAAAAAATTATATTGAGACTTTAAAATATATTATTAATTAAAAA
Organism: Psophocarpus tetragonolobus; assembly: GCA_037954015.1. Taxonomy (NCBI): domain Eukaryota; kingdom Viridiplantae; phylum Streptophyta; class Magnoliopsida; order Fabales; family Fabaceae; genus Psophocarpus; species Psophocarpus tetragonolobus. Next base: position 21,753,833 of record CM075691.1, read on the forward strand.
ATATTACTAAATTTAATATATATATATATATATATATATATATATATATATATATTCTCTGAGGTGGACGATTTTTTGGAAGTCCACCAAGAGTGTTCATTAGAATATTATATTTGTATTTAAATTTGAATGGTTGAATTTATAATAACCTTTATGTATGTAAATTTAAAACTTTTTAAATAAACATCTTAATTATAATATTCTTTTATTTTATTTAAGATTCAAACCGGTCATTTTGCTTGAAAAGACAATTTTTATACACTTTTTAAGAATAGTATATTATTTTAAAATAGCTAAATTATGTAAACTTTAAAATTATTAAATCCTAAATTATAAAATTCTAATTGCGAATTCAATTTGTCTTCCCTTCCAAGATAAAAATATATATGACCTAATCAGTATTTTAAAAAAAATACATCAAGACTTTAAGACATTATTAATTAAAACATATTACTAAGTTTAATATATATATATATATATATATATATATATATCACATTATTATTTTTTTTATTATCTTTGAAATAATTAGTATTGACTTTTAAAATATTTTTAAAATTAAATTAACAATTCTATAAGTTCAATTATGTAATCATTAATTTAATAAATATACTGTATATGATAAACCAATAGAATCTTATATATTTATTAAGTATATATAAAATATTTAAATAAAATCAATTAAAAACATTACATTCATTTTGCATTTGTTTTATAAAAATAGAAATCACACAAGGATCTGTCATGTTTTTTAGTTTCTCTTTGAAATCAAAGCATTTCAATTTTCTGGTTTTATTCTTATTAGTCCCTTTCGAATTTCCTCATTCCTCCTCTTCTCAATTTCTTCATTTCTTTCTTCTAGCTCATTCGTTTTCAGTTTTTCAGTTCCCTCATTCCTTTTCTTTCTTAGAAAGGAGCGTTGATACTCTTGATTGTAGAGAATTTCTTCCTGCACTTCCTTAAATTCTCCCTACACCTTTATAAATTTTTAAAATGACAAAAAGACTCTTAATAAAAATAATAAAAATTTAATTACCACCACACTTTTTCTTTTCCTCTTTCCTCTGCACCTCTCTCGTTTGTTTCTCTCGCAGCTTCATTTTTCTTCTCCACTAAATTTTTCTTCGTGTGCGTTTGGGGTTTTTCTCTTCTTCTTCATAAATTCTTCTTCGCGTGCATTTGGGGTTTTTCTCTTCTTCTTTGTGTGCATTTGGGTTGTTGCTTCTTTCGTCCCTTTCAGGTTTGGTTTATCTTGTCTCCGTACACTATACAATTAGGTGACACACCCTTTACAAGTCCAAACACTCTTATCCAAATTTACAAGAACAGTTGTAACTTCTTTATAAGTCCAGACATTCATGTTCGGATTTGCAAAAAAATATGCAAATTTTTTTACTAGTCCAGACATCCTTGTCCGAACTTGCAAAAAAAAATCCAAATTTGTTTACAAGGTTGGATAGAGGTGTCCGAACCTGTAAAAAAAATTTCAAATTTTTTGCAAATCCAAACTCTCCTGTTGTGGTATGTTAAAAGGATTATTGAATTTGTTCGCATAATCAATAAAATTGAATTGGTCAAAGGATTTTGAATCATGGCCATGTAAGAAATCAAGACTATCTAATAAAATAATTAACTATTATTCCTAGATGTGAGTTGGTGACTATGTTTCTAATCAGTAAAAAAGAAAAAACCTTTGAGTACACTCATGAGTGCATCCGTGAAGCTGGATACAGCAACCCATGGCAACATGGAACCTACATATTTTACCACTTGTACTTCATCACTATAAGCATAGCCCCAAATATTGCGTATCAGTATTATCACAATTCCAACTAATGAGATCTCTATGATGGCCATTAATGAGACAACAAGAACTGCTAAATGTGCACTCGAAGGACGACCAGCTCCTAGTTCATAATAGTATATAGATACAATGATATTTTATAATGGTAAGTGGACATTTTACTTGATAATGGAATATCACTGAGTTCATACTGATATTATGAAGTTGGGTTTTCGTTAATAGTGTACTATAAGCATCTTTTTACCTTAGCTTTGGTTTTTGGTTAAAAGAAACGTGGTAAGAACGTAGTGTCTATGGCTGTGGCTTTATTCTAAAATTTGTGTGGAAATAAGACAGATGAAATAAAGCCATGTATGTAGGTTTGGTTTCATTTTTCCAGTCCTATGTCCTAGATGAAGACAAGCATGTGCATTTAGCTCTTTTGCTTAGTACGTGTTTAAATTAATTGATAGAGCAAGCAAGAAACTTGAAAAAAGTAAATGCATGAACGAGAGAAGACCAAGAAGAGGAGGTGCAGGAGAGGCTCAAATAATGTTGTCTCGAAGAGAGAAAACAATTAAACTTATTTTTTCCCAGAGGTATTTGAGAGTTTTCCTTTTCCTACATTTATGGAGGTACATGGAGAAGTTATAGGAGTACAGGGAGAAGTTTTCCTAATTCCATCCAATTCGCATACCCGTGAGTACTTGTTTCAATTTTGGTTAATTATATTTAGTTTAAATAAGTCTTTTTGTCCCTAAAGTTTCACCAAAGATCACTTTTAGTACTTAAAATTCAAAAATATTTTTTCAGTCCCTGATTTACTTATAGTCCTTCTCTCGTCATTAACGTCGTTAAAAAATTAGTGACATATTTTCTTTCTCAACCCTGACCTTTCCATCTTCAATTTCACATCCAATACAGTCAAATATACCAGAACTTATAAAGGGAACACATTAATACAAAAAAAAATTCAGGGACTAAAAAAATATTTTTGAATTTCGATAAACTTATGTAAGTCATTATGTTTCCTTCATTTGATTTCTTCAACTTTTTCCAAAGTTTGATTCTACTTTAATCCTATTGTGTTTCAACTTTTTCATGATTCTATATTGATCTCTGTGGACATTTTTTAAATTTTTATTAATATCTTTGTTCTTATCTAATGACTTTGATATGATTAAACATAGAGGCACTCCATTTTTCCAAAACAGTGTGTAAGTGATCCAACACCCATTGCTTATTTCTCTTCAAAAAATTATAGTTAATAAAAAGTAAGAGTGAGTGGTCATGATGGTTGAGTTAATGTATATGATATTTAGAGGGCTAATTATTTTGTGCATTCATGTTTCATAGGCTAACAACCTCTCTTTGTTGTGTTTGCTTCTTTTTTTTTTCATTATTATTAAGACAACAACATCCTTATTCTTGTTGTAGTATAATTTGTTTTTTAGTGTATATAATGTTGAGAGGGCTTAGTATAATTTGTGACCCTTTTTTCTTGAAATTGATGTAACACAACGTTTCATGTTTTGTCAATTCCTAATTGCATGTTTCTTTTTACTCGTTTTGACCCATCAATAATTGTAGAAAGATTGTTGTAAGAAGTATTAGGTAAACATGACCACGAGTATTGAAATGAGTTATTGATTTTTTTTTGTATGATAAAGCTATGTCAGTTATTTTTCCAATGAATAATTGTGATGATATGTCACTGAAAGAAGATGTTAATTCATTTACATCTTGTAATGAAAATGATAGTTTACATCATAGTATACAATGTGATCGGGTTGAGAATCTGACTATGGATATAGGATATGGGAAATATAAAAGGATTACAAACTTAATGAATGATGAGGTAAAAAACTTAGATTTTGGTATGTCACTGAAAGAAGATGTTAATTCATTTACATCCTGTAATGAAAATGATAGTTTACATCATAGTATACAATGTGATCGGGTTGAGAATCTGACTATGGATATAGGATATGGGAAATATAAAAGGATTACAAACTTAATGAATGATGAGGTAAAAAACTTAGATTTTGGTATGTCACTGAAAGAAGATGTTAATTCATTTACATCCTGTAATGAAAATGATAGTTTACATCATAGTATACAATGTGATCGGGTTGAGAATCCGACTATGGATATAGGATATGGGAAATATAAAAGGATTACAAACTTAATGAATGATGAGGTAAAAAACTTAGATTTTGGTAGTGTAGAAGAAGCTCGAGGGGTATAATTTTTTAATGATTTAATATTCAATATATCATTTTAATATAAATATATATTTTTTAAAATCTAAATAAATGTGGGATGTAATATTATATATTTATAAATTGTAAATTTTTCATTATTAACATATATATAATATATCAACTAGTATTGATTTATTTCTACTTCTATGATGATCACACTTATTCTATTCATATATTTCACTAAAAAACTTTCTTAAATAATACAGATAATAAATAAACTAAACATAACTAAGAATATAACTAAACCTTTGAAAACATAAATGTTCTAAATCTATATTGTACTACACAACTCCCTACAGTTGGTCCTAATTATACATGTATATAACTAAAAAGTATGGAAACTAGATTTGATGACTCTGCCATCGTAGTCTTCACTCTCGGTCATTTGTGTGTCTTATAGATGCACTATTATTGCTCCTGTGTATAATACTACACATTATTTATTGTGTGATAATCATCATCATCAAAACACAAGACATAACACTTCACTAATATATTTTAATGTACATAAATTTTTTCCATACACATAACAAAGGTTAAATTTGAATACATATACTTAATCACGAAACATACATAAGAAACTTATAATTTATCTAAAATTTGAACCTCTAAAAAGTAGAAAGTTATCCGAACATTAGTAAATGATCTCCATGTATTGAAACCAATGTATCTAGAATTATATTCATCCAAAAACAAGTTTTGTCTCTCTAATTTCAAAGCTAATAAAAATGGGTTTGAATTCCTCAGTTTGCAAATTTCTCTATTTGATTAAAGTGGGTTGAGGCAAACAACTTCCACTCCAAAATCATCAATCATCACCAAATCTTGTCAAACAAGCCAATAAGAAAAAAAAGAAAGACAAAGAAACATAAAAAAATAAGGAAGGAAGAGAGGAGAATAAGGCATGAGAACAAAGATGTTGTAAGTGTTAAAGAGCTTCAATTTTTTGTGTTTTTTTCTTGTGTTATGACATTAGAGATGAGTTCTTCAACTTTTGTTTTAAGCTATTTTTCTTTCTCCTAACAACTTCTTGTTGGTAATAATGTTCCAAATTGTATTGTATTTTAACATAGCCTAATAATTAAATAATTAATTTAAAATTAAGCTACTCATCTCATCCCCAATGTACATAGTAGAGAAAAAGTGGCAGAAGTTTCCAATATATACACCACACACATGACATAAGAACAAGTTGCATTTAAATATGTAGTTAATGGGAAGCCAATTAGCTATAATTTAAACTATTTTTCCACTTACAATCTAGTGTGGGTTGTGACAAGTATATTTTTTCAACCTGCACCCAATATGATTTATCTAGATTAAACCATTCTTTTTAAACCTATGGCCTAAAACAATATCTAAAAGAGTCTTTTTAAAATTGATATGGAATGATTGTGGTTAGTTGCCTATTCTTGCTCACCCTTATCTAACATTATGAACAATGTGAGATTGTTACTAATTTGACCTTTGGTTACTAAAATGGGCATATCTTGGACTATAAACCTTATTTTTAAATGAAACTAGCAAGATTAGTTAACTAATATTTATGATTATTACTTTCATAAAGACCAAAACATCAAATTAGGTTCTTTCTGAAATTCTCTTAAGCCAAAATAATTGTTTTAAGCGAAAATATCAATTAACAAACACCTTGTATTTCACAAAACTCATAAAATTTTTGCTTGCAAAAAGAATTTAACTTAACCAAAACTCATTCTTATATTTATAACTTCTGTCATACTAGCTTTGAACATCAAACATTAAGAATAACCAAATTTTAAATAAACACTCCAATACAACAAGATTTCACTCCAAATTCTTCAAATAATAATATTCCACATTTACTTTTCAATAACATCCAAAATCAAACTTAACATTCACCAACGTCAAATTCAAGTAGTGCAAAACTACCAATATCAAACATTACGAGCACCATAAATTGAATTGAAACCCAAATCAATCCAACAACATCCTTTTTAGATTTTTCAAAAATCAACATTTTATTACAAAGTCTAACATTTCAAACCTAATTCTACAACTGTCACCAACCAAAACTCCAAATTATTTTCAATTAAAAAGCTTCACAATTTAGGAAAAAATATAGAAAGTTAATCTTCTCTTTTCTACCTCTTACTTAGGAAATTTCTTGTGATGGAAGAAAAGATGGAGTTGAAGACCTAAGTTTCTTTTCATTTTCCACAAAACCAACAATTTGGATTAGTATCCAATTTAGATCATCCTTTTACATGCATTGCATGTTGATTTTTTTTTTTTGTAAGCAAATGTTAGTTTTATTAGTAGAAGAATTCAAACTTGTGATATCTCCATTTCTCTTCTTCCTATATGTATACTTTGTTACTATACCCACCTTATAAATTCATGCATTGTATGTCGATACGCACCTACACAGAAGGAGATGACTCAAAGAGAAGGAATTACATATTATCTTACTAATATGAAGGAGAGTGAGGAATTACCACCCATAAGCTCCATTGCATGGAAGAGGAGAGAATGATGGGGGAGAAGAGAGTTTGTAGAAAATGAAAAAAAAAAAGAAAAACTATGAGGAAAAGGCTCGTGGAAGTCACAAGAGAGATTTTCTATCATTGCTAGAGGCACACCTATTTTTCTAACACCTCTACAGTTTTGTGTAGTTTTTTATTTTACTAAAACTAGGCCTAAGCAAAATACAATCCCACATTAACAGACTATTTTAAATAACTAAATACACCCCAAAAATAATATTCCCAACTCCCATTATAAACTCACATATATAATATAATTAATTTTAAAACCACACATCATTGTTTATTTAAATGACATGATATTCTAATTAGATTTAACTTCTCTTTTAATTAAATATATACACTTGTTTAAAACAATTAATTCAATTTAATTTCTCTTTTATATAAATGGATTGTTGTCATTCATAATTATAATGATGGTTGGGTTCAACATTATTCAAATTTTTGTGGTAAGGTAACAAGTTTTAATGTGAAGCTTCATGCAAATTTTTATGGCTTGAATAGTGATTGGTTTTTTGTTGATTAACAATATCATAACTACTTGATTCAGGATTTAGTCACACTTACGGCTCCTCACCCTTTCCCAAGGATATATTTTTTGGGATTCGAACTCAGGTCCTCCCCCACAAACTCAGCGTATGTTCCAACTAAGGTACACCCATTAAGTAATTATGCTTGGGTTAATGACATAAGAAATATTATTTGTTAAATTGATTTAAGTTGCCTTTGCAATTTGTGAATAAAGGTGTGTGGATAAAATTTTTTCTTTCTTATGGTGGGAAACTCATTTGCCCACATTTTTAGAGAAGGTAATTTTGTGACGGATTGGCTCATTAAGAGAGGAGCTTCCAAATTCTACTTATTAGTTATCTATGACTCACCTTCTCATGTTGTTTTTAACTCCCTATTAGTTAATGAACAAGGACCTTTTTTTAGCTTCTATTTAGTTTGTTGTTTTTCATTTCCTAATTTTAAAAAATAATTAAAATTAGGACCTTACACTACTTAACTAATAATATCAAGTTTAAGGGTTAAGTATATAAAATAATGGGTAAAACATAATTTAGATTATTGTAAAAGTTTTTGTATGATTTTAATTCATCTAATTTTGAAATATACTACTTTAATCCTCAAAACACTATCTAATTAATTTTTTTTATTCTCTAAAAGTCTTTATCTAAATCATTTTGGAGACTAAAAGTGGTGTATTTCAAAATTATATGAAAAAATATATAAAAACCTTTTCAAGAATATATCTAATATTTGAAGAATTTTTAGGACTTAAATTATTTTACACAAAAGAAATTGTCAATTTAATTAGTTCTTGTAAAATACTGTAAAATTTGATTCAAGAGTTGCGAACTTTATACAAGTTCATATGATATACATACAAGTAATAATGTTTTTTGTGCCACCCTTCTACCCTAACATATTAATAGTAAAAATTAGAGGAATTAAAATTGAACACGGGTAAAAGATTCACATGAACACATACTTTACTTTAATAATTCTCAAGAAGACCCAATGTTATAAAATCATACTTCTACTACCAAAATAAACAACAAATAAAACTCTTATAAATCGTAATTACCAAAATGACAATTAAATTCTTATAATAAATAGGTTCCACACTAATTAAAAATAATTAAACATCCTAATAGCTCAGTGCCCCAATGTTGCATACATATTAGAGCAACCCAATGATTCAGGTCTCTCTCGATACCACTCCTACCTCTTTTGTTGCCTTTTGGCCTATGGGCATTCAGTTCCAAAAGAAAACAAGCAACATAGTAAGCAAAAGGGTGAGAATTTGACTCACATATATTAAAGTGAGTTACAAACAGAAAAAACCCTCATTTATGTCAATCACATGTAGGTTCCAATAGGCATAAGCCTCTTCTACACTAGCTACGTGTAGGTTTCAATAGGAATAAGTCTATTATACACTAGCCACAAGTAGGTTTCAATATGCAAAAGTCTCTTCTATGCCAGTCACACGTAGGTTCCAATAGACATAAACTTCTTTTACATCAGCTACATATAGGTTTCACACAACTTAAGAAAAATTGGTCCAGAATTCCACACAATAGGCAAAACTTACAGAACCCCTAAGTTGTCACTATGCAATATGCTCATCCATGCTCATGTCACAGTCATAAAAACTCACAATGGTACTAGATTTCATTTGCAATTGTAGCTGGAATGGCTCCCTGTCAGGCACCCCTGACACATACCATCAACCACACTATCTCAAATCACAATGGTACTAAATTTCATTCCCAATCGCAGCTAGAATGACTTCTTGTCAGGCACTCTTGACTCACACCTTCAATAACACTATCTCAAATCATACTCATGTTCATCAATACATCACTCAAATTTTAAATCATATATATTTATAAATCACACACAACATCTTAACATCATGCCCACATCCCAACACATCACATGGATTTATAAATGAATTAAAAAAACTTTACTTATACTTATTCGCATAACATAAATTCATCACATTACAAGACACTCTCAATACATTCATCCATAAAAGCATTTTCCACAAATATTATTCACAATAGATATAATTTTATTTAATATCATTATAAATAAACCACTATGACAAAACATATTTTTGCAGTTATTTAACACCATTATATTACAAAGACTCAATAATTACTAAAATTGAGAGTTTATATAGGCTGGTAAGAGATTCATAAATTCAACTTGAAGACTAGAATCTAAACTCGTAAGATTCTACTTCATACAAAAAATAATGCTTAATTATGTCTTTAATCCTTTTAAGTTGATACATTTGTAATTTTATTCTCATAAATCCTTTTTTTTATTCATGTAATTCTAAGATTTTCATTTTTTTTGCTAAAAAGCTATATAAGGTAATTTAAAGATGAAAAATGAAAAACATTGAATTATAAAAACTAAAAATGATAGAAAAACAACTTATTGAATATACGCCAATTTACATGAACCAAACAAATAATTAAACTAACAAATAATAATAATTAACCTATAAATAAAATATAAAATTACCAAACTTTTGTTTAGGAGCTAAATACATAATTTTAAAACGTTTAGGATCTTAATTGAACAAACTTTCTTTTTCAGACTAAAAATCAAATTAAACTGTTAAAGGAATAAAAACTTAATTTGTTCATAAAAAAAAAAAACAATAAGAACAAAAAATAGAGCTTAAAAAAAAAGAGACTTCTTTTTATCTCTTGTTTTTTTTTTCTATTTGAGTTCTATCATTATTATATATTATATATAATTCTATTTTTTTTAGTTTACTTTTTGTCTTTTTATACCGTCAAAGAGCCTCGCTAGTACCTAGTCGGGCTCTTTTTATTCCCATGAATTTTGAATAACAATGATTTGTTTAAATTACAAGTATTTTTTTATTTGAAAAAATACTTGTAATTTAAACAGAAACATGATCAAACATAAATAAGAGATACGGATTGATTCCGCTGATATAAAATCAATTCAGCAAAAATAAAATCCTAAAATGTAATTCATTCCTTCTTTAAAATTTCATTATAAGACCCTCTAATGAAACATGTCAATACTGTACTTATTGGAATATTATGCCTCTGTATTTTTTAATTAATTTTATTGCTTTGTTTGACAAAACAATAATTGTATTGTAGCGGGTATAGTTTAGTGATAAAAGTGCGATTCGTTCCACGGAAGGGATCCCTTGTTTGATTCATATGCCGATCAAAAACTTTATTTCTTAGTTAAAGGGAATCCTTTATAGCCCTCAACAAATGATTTGGGGTATAATGTACATTATCGTAATTTGGATTCAAGACGAATCAATTCTAAATTGACTATTTGAGTTCTAAAATTATGAAACATTTGTTTTTGGAATTGCATCAATAATCTGAATTTTTAGAGTATGAGTAGAAGATCTATGGAAAAAGATATAGATATTTCTAATCGTAACTAAACCTTCCATTCTTTGTTAGAGATTGAAGCAAAATAGCTATTAAATGATTATTTTAGTTTACTAGAAACATCGACATATTTTTTTAGCTCGAAGTAAATTGGAATATTTTCCTAAAGATTTTATTAAATAGAAATAGAGAACAAAGTTACTAGAAAAAAACAAAAACATAGATAGTTATAATACTGCTCTTCTTAGAAGGATCATCTAAAAAGCAAGATGTTTTAAGCCTATTCATACAAAACAAAAAGGCTAACATAGATCTTATGGGTGAATAATTTTTTGAATTCTCCATCTCTTAATTTTTTCCATAAAGGAGCCGAATGAAACAAAAGTTTCACGTGGTTTTGAATTAGAGACATTAAATCAAAATGATGAATCAACATCGACTATAACCCCTAGCCTTCCAAGCTAACGATACAGGTTCGATTCCCGCTACCCGCTTATATTCTCTAATTTTTTCTATTTGAATCTATCTTTTCGATTATCGAATGAATCTTTATTAAGAAATTTGTCAATTATTCATTTTAATTTCTTAATTTAGTTTTAGTTGTTTAGATTCAATTGAATTTTATTTTTTATTCGATTTTTATAATTTTATTCTAACTATTTGATTTATTCTATATATATCGAATAGAACTATATATATCGAATAAAAGTCTTTTATTCTTTAACCTTATAAAAAAGGTTAAAGAATAAAAAAAAAACGTCCATTGTCTAATGGATAGGACAGAGGTCTTCTAAACCTTAAGTATAGGTTCAAATCCTATTGGACGCAAATTGTTTGCATATGTTTGCGCATATATTTGCATATATCTATCTATAGATATATCTATAGATAGATATATAGATATACATAGATATATATTTCATTTGTCTCTATTTTTTATTATATTTTTATTCGAATTCATTTTATTAATTCTATTCAAATCAAATAAAAATATATTAAGATATAATAATTCTAAAAATTAGAAAATTAATTTATAAAGTTATTAAAAGATTAATCAATTTTTTTCTACTTGTTCCTGAAGTAAAAAGAGTTTCATTTGTTCCTCAATAGCTTCCTTTAAAAGTGATTCTGCTTCCCCAGTGAATCTCTTCATAGAAGATATGATTTCTTTGAATTGAGGTTTATTCGTCTTTAAGTAAGCACGTAACTCAACAAGAAATTTCCTTACCTGTCCAATTGCTAATGAATCAAGATAACCATTCGTTTCAGTATAAATAGTTATTATCTGTTCTTCCACGGTAAGAGGAGTTGATTGGGATTGTTTAAGTAACTCGCGCAATCGTTGACCTCTTGCTAATTGATTTCGAGTAGCTTTATCGAGATCAGAAGCGAATTGTGCAAAAGCTTCTAATTCTGCGAATTTTGCTAATTCCAATTTTAATTTACCAACTACTTGTTTCATGGCTTTAATTTGAGCCGCCGATCCAACTCTAGAAATCGAAATACCTACATTAATAGCAGGTCTGATTCCAGCATTGAATAGATTGGCGGATAAGAATATTTGACCATCTGTAATGGAAATTACATTAGTAGGAATATAAGCTGAAACATCTCCCGATTGAGTTTCAACTATTGGTAAAGCAATCATACTTCCTTCGCCTAACTGAGAACTTAATTTAGCAGCTCTTTCCAAAAGACGCGAATAAAATAAAAAACATCCCCTGGGTAAGCTTCTCAACCAGGCGATCTTCGTAATAGAAGAGACATTTGGCGATAAGCCTGTGCTTGTTTGGAGAGATCGTCATAAATGATTAAAGTGTGACGTTCACGATACATAAAATATTCAGCGAGAACTGCTCCTATATAAGGGGCCAGGTATTGTAATGTAGCTGGAGAATCCGCTATTTCAGCTACTACAATAGTGTATTCCATTGCTCCTCTTTCTTGTAATGTCGTCACCACTTGAGCCACAGAAGATGCTTTTTGACCAACAGCTACATAAACACATATTGCATTTTGTCCTTGTTGATTGAGAATTGTATCTGTGGCTACTGCTGTTTTACCCGTTTGTCTGTCTCCAATAATTAATTCTCACTGGCCACGTCCTATGGGGATCATCGAATCAATAGCAATAAGTCCTGTTTGGAGAGGCTCATACACGAAACGTCTAGAAATAATACCGGGAGCGGGAGATTCGATTAACCGAGATTCCGAAGCTGAAATTTCTCCTCGACCATCAATGGGTTTAGCCAGTGCATTTATAACACGACCCAAATAAGCCTCACTTACTGCTATCTGAGCAATTCTTCCTGTTGCTTTTACCGAACTTCCCTCTTGTATCATCAAACCATCACCCATTAATACAACACCAATATTTTTGGATTCCAAATTCAAAGCAATGCCTATAGTACCCTCTTCAAATTCCACTAATTCACCTGCCACTACTTCATCAAGACCATAAATACGAGCAATACCATTGCCTACTTGAAGTACGGTACCCGTATTTACAATTTTTACTTCGATATTATATTGCTCAATGCGTTCACGAATAATTTTACTAATTTCATCTGCACGAATGGTTACCATGAAAATTTCTTAATTTTATTTTTTTAGAAGAAAAAAACAATGCCTATACTCTATATTATAATAGAAAGACTAATGAGTTATTTTTTTCTTTCATCGTCCCAAACATGCCAATATTAACACTGATAGTACGTAAATGTAACTCGTTGTTCAAGCAGCCATTTAGAGTTCCTAGAGCTCCCTGTAAGGCTTGTTGTAAAACCCGTTGTCGGACTTGATTACTCACTTTTTGTTGTTCAAACTGAATGACTTTATTTTTGTAATTTTCTAATTGTTCCAAAGTCGTATAAATGGAATTAATTAAATTCAATTTTTCTCGTTCGATCTCAGAATATCCGTTCACCCGAAACCGATCTGCTTCAGTTTCTACTTTCATTAAGCGAGCCTGGGATTTTTCCAGCTGTTCAATGGCCCCTCCCCGTAGTTCTTCTGAATTTCAAATAGTTCTCAAGATTCTCTATTTTCGATTATCTAATAAATCACTTAATGAAAGTAGACTCTTTTTCCATTCATTTCAAAATGTCTATGATATCTTCTCGAACTAAACATGAATCTTTCGATTCATTTGGCTCTCACACTCAATTACTTACTTATGGGAAATTTCCCAATTTTTGATGTAATGAGCCTATTCTCTCTTCTCTATTTATATATATATATATATATATATATATATATATATATATTTTTTAATATTGAAAACAATTACCAATATAAGACCAGAATATTCGGAGGACTCTTCTTACCAAACAAATATATGTCAACAAAGTTGTTTTTTTTATTCAAATCAAAAAATTCTTATTAATTTATACATAGGTCATCGATTACACATTGTATTAAAGGGAGGGTTAAATTCACCCGTTTTTTCAATTTCTTGCTGTATTGAGGACTGAAGACATTTTTTAGACATGAGTGTTCTATATCGAAAAAACTATAATCATTTTTTTGAAATCATTTATTTCTGTATTAACATAGTAGTAGAAAGAGTACTACAATGCATCTAGACTTCAAACTATTCACTTTAACCATGGTAATAGTAAAAAATTATTGGTTAATAGAGAATCAAAGTGCATTTACCAATAAATCACGAAATGCTATGGTTCTTAAATATTTTTTTTAAATTATTGAAAAAATTTAATTAATTAAGAAGTAATTTGCGGGATTATGCATATTTTCTTAGTTATGACTAAAAAGTGCAGTTTGGTTGGATCCAATCTATTCTTTGAAATAAACAACTCGCACACACTCCCTTTCCAAAAAAAAACAATACACCTAACACTACACTTAGATTTATTGGATTTATTGCTAAAATATTGGTATTAAACCTGAAACTTCCGGCGGATGGCCAGTAGCCCAAACAAAGGAAAGAATCGTTTATATTTTTCATATTATCCCATCTCCTTTTATGAATAGACTAATGATCTTTCTAAGATTCCTATTCTAAATATTTTTTGGATTGGTCAATCAATTGGAAGATTTCGTACAAGAATGAGACTTATTAGAATTAGATACCCTCCTCCCTTGGATGACTCATTTTAATCCTAGCTCTTCCTTTCCTTCTTGACTTGTCCAAGAGGTTAGCTCCCTCTATAAAAAGGTGCTCCTTCACACTCTTATTTTTTTTACACTTTATTGAATGGAAAAACCTTGAGTTGGAAAAATTCTCTTAGTGTCCACCCTTCTCTCTTTGAGAATTCCTTAGGTTTTTATCAAGGGTTCCATCCCTTGTGGCAAACTTTCCCTCTTAGGCTTATCTTACCTTAAGTGCGCCTAAAACCACCTCACTTCTTACCTCTCCACAAACTATTTCACCAAAGAAGAAAACCTCTAGAAAAAGATCAAGGGAGTTAGGCATCACTGGTTGTCGTGCAATCCCTTCTACAGCTTGCCCTGCAGCAGTGCCTTGACCAACCCAACAGCAATAATAGAAGCAGCAGAAATAATTGGATTCATGATAATTTCCTCGTAACCTAAATATAAAATAAAGAAATAGTTAATGATCTCATCAACCAATAAATTATGACTTAATTATTCAATTACCAAGATTTATTCGGTTAAAGTAATTAAGAAGAATTGTGTATTGAAAATAGTAATAGTTATTGAACTATACGAATTACTTCAAGATTTCTCTTTTCGTCTCTACCTACGTAGTTTTTTTGTATGAATATATATAACCTTTGTTCTTATCTTACCTAAAATTTTAAATTATTATTTGAATTCTATTCAATTTATTTTCTTTAGTCATTGAATATTCAATTCACAATTTGAGATGAACTAAAAAGGCTTTGTTTTTTTAATCCCTATAGAAATTTAGGGTAGTAGCGGGACAATTTTAAAGAAATTTTAGATATAAAATATTAGTTATTTAAAAAATATGGTTAGTTCATATATAATATCACATATACATGGCTTTATTCTATGTTGTAAACCAATTGTTTGTGTTTTAGATTCAATCGAATTGAATATCATTCTTTGAAACCCCAAAAACAAAGAAAGAGTTTTCTTATAGTGATCAGATTATATACACCCAGTTAGACCTCCTCACTTCTACTCTATTCTTTTTTCTTTTGGTTTGGTCAATCAGTGAATTTAATATGAATGAAATAGGAATCTCTTCTAGTTCTATATAGTATCTTTTTATCACACGTCATAAACGTAAATATCATACATAATTATAGCTCTTAATTTTTTATTTCGAATATCCAATATCTATCTATATATAGATATATATATATATATATATGTTTACTAAGTATATTGATTGTCTTGGGCCGCAGGATCTGTGCGGCAAGCTAAACGAAAAAGACTATATTTTTTAGAAAACTAGTCAGTGATGACCTTCCATAGATTCACCTATATAAGCTGCAGCTAAAGTAGCAAAAATTAGAGCTTGAATACCACTTGTAAATAATCCAAGGAACATGACAGGTATAGGAACTACTAAAGGTACTAAAGAAACAAGAACAACAACTATTAATTCGTCAGCTAATATATTTCCGAAAAGTCAAAAACTAAGCGATAAGGGTTTTGTGAAATCTTCTAAGATGTTAATCGGTAAAAGGATTGGAGTTAGTTGGATGTATTTACTAAAATAAGCTAATCCTTTTTTTGAAAAACCCGCATAGAAATATGCAACTGATGTAAGTAAAGCTAATGCAACTGTAGTATTTATATCATTTGTGGGTGCAACTAACTCCCATGAGATAATTGTATGATTTTCCAAGGCAAAAGAGCCCCAGACCAATTAGAAACAAAAATAAATAGAAACAAAGTTTCGATAAAAGGAACCCACGGAGCATATTCTTCTCCAATCTGAGTTTTGCTCATGTCTCGAATGAATTCAAGAACATATTCAAAGAAATTCTGACCAAAATTGGGAATGGTTTGCAAATTTCGAATAACTAGAATGGCTGAAACTAATAAGATAGCAATTACAACCCAAGAAGTAATAAGTACTTGGGCATGCACTTGGAAACTCCCTATTTGCCAATAGAAATGTTGACGGACTTCCACAGCGGATATATCATATAATCTTTTAATGTGTTGATAGCACATAATAAAACATTCATATTGTCCCGTCCTCTAAAAAAAATAAGAAATTGAAAGGGAATTATTTTTATTCAAACATCTACTTTCCTTTTTTATTTGTCTCTTTTCATTTTTTATTTTGAATGTCGCGACTAATCACATAAAATTTTTGTTTGTTCTTTTTATATTTTGTGCAATTTATTACTAGTATAGTAACCAATTCCATAAATCTATGAATCCTTTCAACCAAATCCAATATTTTTTTTATCTTATTTATTATTAATCAAGAATTTTGTATATAGCTAGAACGACCCTGACAAATTGCATATACTAATTTGTTAAGAATTAATCGAATTGAGGCTATAGCATCATCATTAGCGGGAATTGAAATATCGGCAAACACAATTTGTATCAATTAAACAAATTCTTGGAATTTCCAAAGTTATACATTCTCGAAGAGCCGTATATTCTTCTTGTTGATCGATGATTATTACAATATCAGGTAACCCCTTCATATATTTAATGCCGCCAAGATATATTTTCAAATGAGCTAAATGTCTCTTCAATATAGCGGCATCTCTTTTTGGAAAACTATGGAGTCTCCCCGTCTTTTGTTGCTTTCTCAAGTCCCTGAACTTTTGAAGTCTTGTTTCTGTAGTATACCAATTCGTTAACATACCGCCGGACCATTTTTTATTAACATAATGACACCGAGCTTTTATTGCAGCCCGCGCTACTGAATCAGCTGCTTTTTTTTTGTACCAACAATTAAGAATTGTTTTCCCCGACTTGCTGCATCAAAAACTAAATCACAAGCTTCTGATAAAAACCGAGTAGTTTTAATAAGATTTGTAATATGAATACCCTTACGCTTTGTAGATATATAAGGTGACATTTTAGGATTCCATTTTCTACTACCATGGCCAAAATGAACTCCTGCTTCCATCATCTCTTCCAAAATTATGTTCCAATATCTTTTTGTCATTTATATTTATCCTCACACTTTTCTTTCATTTCAAAATAATATTTTGAAATGAAAGAAAGAGACCCGGTATACTGAAATAGAAATAAATAAGTGTTCCGAAGGAACCTTCTCTTCTACCGAAGATTGGCCATTGATATATGATGTGGGAATTTTTTCTACTTAATTAATATGATTATTCTCTTTATTACCTTTCTTTTATTACAAAATAAAATAATCGGGATGAATCTGCCCTTAAGAATTCTTATTTTAGGAATTATTAATTCCTAAATTGCTATGATGTATCGCATAAATTCTTTTTTTTTTGTTTTTGAAGTAATCTTGTTATATTGCCTTTTCTTTGAATGGTACATTATTCTTTGCAATCCGGTACCTACTAGTATCATTCCCCCTAAAACAATGTTCTCTTTCAAACCTTTCAACTAATCTATGCAACCCCGGAGAGCGGCTTTTGCTAAAACTTTAGCAGTTTCTTGAAAACTTGCTTCAGATATGAAACTTTGAGTATTCAGAGATGTTTTTGTTATCCCCAATAATTTAACTCGATAGCAAATAGCCTCGTCTAAGGAATGCCCAGCTGGTTCGCAATAATCCAATTAGTTCACCGGGCAAAAAACATTAGACATTCCATCTTCGGAAACCAATACTTTTGATGTTATTTGACGCACAATCATTTTTATATGTCTATTATGAATGTGAACTCCCTGGGATTGATGAACTTTTTGAATTTTATTAACCAAAGAAATACGACTTTGCGCTATAATTAGCTCAGCACCAATCAAGAATCCCCATGGAATGCCAAGAATTCTTGTTATATGCTCGTTCCAAGTATCAACTCTCTTTTCTAGGTTCATCGATATTGAATCAATCGAACGAACTCCTAATACCTGTTCTACTTTTGGAAGACCTTGTGTTATATCACCTGATCTCGATTTTTCATATATAAATGTAACTAATAATATCTCCTTCAGAAAGTATTTTGACATAATGACCATGAACAGTTGCTCCTGGTGTTGCCAAATAAGGGTTAGCTGATCTTTTTCCTACAGAATCCATTTGAAGAGTTAGAACTTGACCCGATTTTAGGTGTTGTGCATTTATCGTTTGAACTATACATACATTTTTGCAAATAAATTGCCCCAGACTATTATTGTAAACGTTTTTTTACAAAAATTAGGATGGATAAAATGCCAATTCAAATAGAATGGATTTAAAAAAATATTACTACATAGATCAGGTTTATAAATTCTTTCGTTTTTGTCCATTAAATAATATTTTAATACTTGAAAAGTTTCCTTTAATTTATCAAGATGCAAATTTTTATTTATCGAGATCTCATTATAAGTTATTAAATAGTAAGAATAAAAATTTTCAACTTGAAGGGCTATTCCTAAAGTACCGAACGAATTATTAATTGGAATTATAGTATCTCTTTGAATTTTATTAATTCCTTCTTTTCTCCCATTGTAATATTTTCCATCGTTGCATGATCGTATTTGAAAACAATTAGATGATGGCAAAATTATCAAAGATCGACATTTATTATTTCTATTCAACAACATACGAATAGTTTCGTGATTTTGGCTGAATGATTTTTGCATTTTTCCCCTTGAATCTATAGAAAAAAATGGATTGATGTAGGTCTGATCTGACTCATTATCCAAGATAAATCCTGAAACGGGCGTATCATTCCTTTTTCTTTTATATGAAATTTGGGATTTCATTAAGTCAATTCTTAAGAAATATCTAACCAAACCATTTGTACTTACTTCAACAAAAGAAACATGCGCATTTTCAATAGAAGAAATTTTTTTGTCTTGATCCCAATTTAAAAGTAAACACGTCCGAACTAATTGAAAACTTCTATAAAAAATTCCCTGAATTAATTTTCCATTTCCAGAAAGAATATAATTAATAACTTTAAGTTCCAGATTATCTCTTTCTTGAAACATATCTTGAGGAAAAAGTTTTACTAAATTGATACCATCCACTATTTCATATAAAATTATGGGTCGAACCAAAACAAAATACTTTTTTTTCGTAATTGTGATCCATTGGGCATAGATCCAATTTTTCATTTTTTTTATTCTTTTGAATTTCCAGGTGGTATCAACATGGCACTATGTCGGGATATCTTATCCATTTCTCCGGGAAAATAGATATCCCCAGAAAATATTTTTAATTCAATCTTTTTCTTTTCTTTTCCACTCGAACCAATCCCCTTACTCGACTTTTTGCTATTGGTGTATCTACTTCAACGATACTATTGTTCCGTACCATTATGGAAGAAGATTCGGGTAAAATATGCACTTCCTTAGGAATGAAAAAAAAATTGATCTACTTTTATTTGGTATTTTGATTTAAATTCTTTAACTGCTTGATACTCAATTAAAAAATCCTCTTTTTTTAAAATGGAATTGATATCTATAGTCCTATATTTAGTAATTCCCGAGTTCTGTGTTTGGTATTGAGGATCATCGAAATAAGCAAGAATATTATTTCTACGAAAGGTACCATTGATTGATATTTCAATCGAGATACTGGAAGCTAACGTCAGTTGTTTGTCTCGTTCTTGAATCGATTGGGGAATGTAAATGGAATGATAACTGTATTTCTTTGCCTCTTTGCTAATAAATCCGTAATATCATGGAAAATAGCAGGATGTGTAAAATGACAATGATAATTACATATGCTTTGATTAAATATTGAATAATCCGAAATCTTTCTTTCTTTTTTATTAGAAGAATTGAAATGAAATAATTTATGTCTTACTTGATGATTACTTACTAAAAGGTTATAAATATCTCTTTCTTAAGTAGAAAGATAATGAATGTTCATTTGATCTTGATCTTTTCGGATTGAAAAGAGCCTGAACCGAACATGTATGGTTTTCCTGATAAAATCCATAAATGACTGGTTTTTGGTAAGATATAGACATTACTATATCTAAATTTTGATGCATGGTACACATTGGTACTCCAATGCATTTCTCTTTCTAAATTGGAATAGACATGTTTTCTAACCTTTTCTTTTAAATTCAAAGTGTATGTTCCTATGCGAATCTCAGCAATCACTTGTTCTGATTTTACATATTGATTATTTTGAACTAATAGAAAAGTTTTTTGTGGAATAGTCCCATTATGTATAATATCACCACTTTCAATAGTTACACACAAGTCTATATAACATAAAAATAAACATAAAAAGAACAATTTAAAGATAGGTGTCACAAAATTAAGACATGTTGGGAGATATCAGTCTTTTATTCAAGATTTTAAAAATATTCAAATAAATGTGTTAAATAACAACCTCTCTCTCTTAAAATTTTATGTAATTATTAAAGCACCTTGTATAAAAAGTGTTGGGTCTTTTAATATTTTATTATTTATTTTCTTTTATCATTTGGTTTCTATCTTTATTTTTTCTTTTCTCTAATTTTTTCTCTTATTTATTCTCCTTTTATAAATTTGAAATGTGAAATGATAAAATAATTCAAATGTTTTATAATTATATTTATAAATAAAAATGATTGATTTTATGACATTATAATTTATAAATAATATTTTAATATTTAAAAAAATAATTAAATTAGATATAATCTGTTAATGTGATTAAACCTAATAAAAAAGCTAATTTCTTTTTTGTTTTGGAAATTAATTACTTTTATATAATAGTAACTTTTAAAGAGTTATTAAAAAATAGCTTTTTCTTGTTTTACAAAATAGTGACCTTAACTTACATTCTACTAAGTTGTAATAGATAGAAATAGAAAGAGATGCTCAACTTTATCATTAAAATGACTATTATGGTGGAATTTAGATTTAATATTTGTTATATATATAGAAGATTATGTATAGATTAACTTTTAAAAAAAATACTCGCAAGTTGATGATTATAAAGTAATTATAAAAAATAAATTGTAAAATACAACTTAAAAAGAATCTAATAGTATTATTTTCAGTCTCACAATTTAAAATATGTCTTTATTTCAACAAATTATAGTGTCTTTATTTCTTTTCAAAGATTAATAAAGATAGCGGATTCTTTGCATTTTCCTCTAACTCGATTGGCAGTTCTAAATAAAATTAAGTAGCATCAAAGACTCGTTAGTGTTACTTGTTCAAGATCATCCAACCTTCTTCAAGGAAATCTTGTAAGTATATATAATTCCTTTTTGAAGCTAATACTCTATTTTAGCGTTTGTTTTTTGCGTTTTTTTTTATTTTTAGAAAAAATAAAAAATAGTAGTAAACATATGTTTAGCTGCAATTTAAAAAATATTTTTACTAAAAAAATTTCAAAAAACAACTCAAATAGAAAATAAAACAAAATGTTGTTTTCAATCAAAAGTTAACATTTTGTGAAAATGTAATAACAATTTCGTAATTATATAAAAAAATATATATAAATGTACTTCAAACTATATATAAATAATTTATAATATTTTTACTAAAATTGATTAAATTTAAAAATATTATTTTTTGAAAATAAAAAATAACAAACAAAAAGAAACATATTTTCTATTAAAAACGTGAATTTGAAAACAATTTTCAAAAAATAAAAATAAAAAATAAAAACAGAAAAAAAATTTTCAATCCTATCACCACCTTACATGCTACTATTAGTCTCAATCTCAATGATAATAATGCAGCATTCTTCAAATCCAAGCAATTATCTAACTAAATTGTGAAGTGGGTATGGTGTATTTTATTGATGCGTATATCCAAAACTAGAATATGTTACATTCTTTATTTATATTATAGACATGTTTACAGTTTTTTAGTTTTAATTCCTATAAGTTATTTTTTTTAAGTCCTGTAAGTTGGCGTGTTTTTTTTTTCATTTTTAATCGTACAACTTTAGATAGCGCTTTCAAATTTAAAAGCACTATCCGAAAAATCACATAAGATAAAGCTTTTAAGTTAAAAAAACGCTAATTACAGGGATAAAAATTAAAAAAAGAAAAAAAAACTTGCAAGTACTAAAATTGAAAATGTGTAATTTACAGGTATCAAATACACAATTAAAATCCTATAAACATACTAACATTTATCTGCATAACAGAGTTCCAGCAAAGTTCGTAAGAAAATAGGGAAAGAACTTATTCGACAAAATGTTTCTCAAAGCTTATAAATGGTGTAGAATTGAAATTAAATTTGGAAACAATGTTTCTCAAGCTTACAAGTTGTGCAAAATTGAAATTAATTTTGGAGAAACTTGATAGTAGTGTTTGGTTTAAAAAAGGTTGGAAAAAGTTTGTAGAGTATCCCTCTTGCACATAGACACCTATTGGTTTTCAAATACCATGAAATATGCCTTTTTTCTTGGAGAGTGTTACTGAAATGTGATGATAAACTACCCTGTCAACAACATTGTTGTTAAATAACCCCATTGCAGTGCAATAGTATCATGTGGCTTTTTTGCCTAGCACTATATATTTGTGAAGGAATGTCAGGCACAATAACGTGTTTTTACAGTAGAATTTTGTTCTTCCACTATTTTCTGTCAGTGATAACAATGGTCAACAAAGAAAATCAAAAGGCCAGATTTAGTAGTGAAGAAATTAAACCATGAAAGACACAGAAAACTTGAAATAAGAAAAAGCAATCCCAACTTGCAGAACAGTGGACATTGCCTTTCATCAATAAGTCAGAAACAAAAAGGCATGATTCTAGATTACTAATGCATTCATCAAAGTGTGTGCAATAAAGAATTTAGTTTTTTCACATGGAGGCGTTTGGTACATGTAATTTTTTTTCTTTTTTTGAGAAAGTTGGATTGTGAAACATAGTTTGCCACGATCAGTATCTGTTTTAAAAAATATTTCTTTTGGGAAAGAAGGTAAATCTCAGAATGTTTTTTAATAATCAATTCACCCCTCATGATTGATTGCTCTAAACCATTAAACCCTCTCACTATAATCATGTGAGCAAGGTCTGTTCTTGACTGCTCCGGATCAAATATAACTAGTTGACCCATCTACCTTGTTTTTTTCTTACAACAAGAGTAATTGCTTGATATCTTTATATGACACAAATCCTCAAGTGTTTATGCAAATGAGTTCTCGCATCAGTTCTTTTGGCTGTCAATACCCTGTTGCAATAATTACATACTGTCTTGTCTTCATTTTTCATCTTTCTTTTTACAAAATGGTTCCAAAAAACAAATACCTTATTTCTTTTGCCATCCTCAGTTATTTTAGTATTATAACTCTCATCTACTTTAATAGGAGGAGTTCTAGTTTCACCACAAAAGGAGTAATATATCAAAACTGTTGACAGCAACTACATTAACATCTACATGATTATTGCTTGCAGATTCCTTAGAAGGATTAACTGAATTTTCCATTTGCAGTAGAATACAACTAAACAATCATTAGCAATTTATACTCACACTTTTTATTTTCTACAAATAATCATTAACTGTAGTTTAATGGCATTACAACAAGATGTGAAAATAATGTCAAATAATAAAGAAATACTGAGTATAATTTTTAATTGTTTAAGAAGTATTTCATAATTTACTAAAAAAAGCGTATGAAATTAAATGATTTCCCTTAAAGAGACCAGCATATGTATAACTCAATATTTCTCTAATAATAAAAAGATTTTTAACTCCTTTAATATTATTATCGTTGTAAACAAAATCAGAGTATAGACAAAATAAATTCCAACATTAACTTAGCAAATAACAACTAGGATTCTTACAAGTAGAGAGAAAATTCGAGATTATAACTACAAAAACATGAGTAAGAGACAAGGGGTAAGGAACGTAGAATAGAAAATGGCAATACATGCTCAATAGGACTTTGTAAAGGACTGTACAACCATCTCTCATTTTTCTAATAATTTTGAGGAGAAGGAAATGTGCAGAATCTTTAGGAAGTGGGGGGGAGGTAGTAGATATCTTCATTGGAAGGCATAGGAAGATCGTTTTGGATTCATTTAGTTCATCGATGTGAAGAACTCCAAGAGGATGGAGAAGGAATTAGACTAAATTCATATTGGAAACCTCAAGTTGCACGTTAATATTCCTTTTTATCAATTTGGTATAATTGGTAAGTTGAATGGCAAGGGAATTGGGTTCGCGCAGGTGATCTAGTACTCAAGAAAATATTACAACCCAAAAAGATTATAGAGGAAAGTGGATCCCGAATTATAAAAGATCTTATGTGGTAAAGAAGACCTTTTCAGAAGAGCTCTAATCTTAAAAAATATGGATGGTGAAGATTTACCTCTCAAATAAAAAAATATTATACCTAAAAAAAAGAAAGAGAATAAAGTTTGCTAAGTCGAAAACTTGAAAAGGCAGCCTAGGCAAAAATTAGAATGACTTGGTAGCTTGAACTCTCTTAAAAGAGCAGTCTAGGCAAAATATAGGGTCATAAAAAACATAGATTCGCTAGGCTGAAAACCTTAAAACGTGGCCTAGGAAAAAGTTAAGAACAGCTCACTAGATTGAAAACCTGAAAAGGAAATCTAGGCAAAAGTTAAGATAAAAGAAGAAGAGAGAGTCCGCTAGATAAAAACCTGAAAAAGGTAGTCTAGCAAAAGTTAGGGTAAAATTTTTACCACAAATTCTGAAAGACAAGGCATCTAGATTAGAAAGTTACAACTAAATGAGGACAAGAAGATTGGGATCAAGGGAATCTTTTGATTGATTTGTCATCTTTGAAGTTTAATTTATGGGATTCCAAAATTGTGGATCATGAGATAGTGGTATTGTTATAGACCATTTTCACTTTGTAATAGTCCTTTTAAGCTTACCATTCAAAACTCATTCCGACTTTGTTCATGTAGTTGCAATTTCCTTCCAAGTAATAAAATCTCATATCTTTGTTCATGTGTTGGTTTGCTATGCTTTTGTTAACACAATTTTTTTAATAATGAAGCATTCAATCAGTTTGAGGCTATTACAATTATCGTGAAAAAATCTTAAGGGAATTTAATGAAATCCTTATGGTTAACATTTGACAATTCAAGACGCTCGATAAGACAAATATTTTTCTCAAGTAAGACTGAAATCTACAACATATCTTGGTCCATATCTTGGTCTTGGTGCGGCCTAAGCTGAAAAAAGAAAGAATCTAATAAAAGACAAGGAAAAGTAATGAAAAAATAAATAAAGGGGAAACATGTCCTTCTCATATTTATTTAGTGTCACATCATGCATACATATGCATCACTATTTCACTTCCATTTTTCTTTCTGGACCTAGATGTCCACTGTTTTATTTGCTTCGAACCCTGATATCCACTTTCTTTATATTCTGGACCTTGATGTCCATTGATTTATTTGTTTCGGACCCCGATCTCCATTGTTTATTTGTTTCTGAACCTAATGTCCATTTTATTTTATAGTTTGGACCCTCATGTTCGTTGCTTTGTTTTTTTTTACCCTGATATTCCGAACCTCGATATCCATTGATTCTATTTATTTCAAACACTAATGTCCATTTTCTTTTATAGTCCGGACCCCGATGTCCATTGATTTTGTTTGTTTCGGACCCTGATGTCCATTTTCTTTTATTTTTCAGACCCTGATGTCCATTGATTTTATTCGAACCCCAATGTCCATCTTATTTTATATTTTGAACCTTTATGTCTATTGGTTTTGTTTGTTTCGGACCCTAATGTTCATTTCCTTTTATACTTTGAACCCTGATATCCATTGTTTTATTTGTTTCAAACCTTGATGTCAATTTTCTTTTATAGTCTGAACCCTGATTCCATTGATTTTGTTTGTTTTGGACCTTGATGTTCATTTTCTTTTATATTTCGAACACCAATGTCCATTGATTTTATTTGTTTTAGACCTTGATGTCCATCTTATTTTATATTTCAAACCTCGATACTTGTTGCTTTTATTTGTTTCTAACTCTAATGTCCATTTCTTATTTGTTTGAGACTCTAATGTCTATTTTATTTTATATTTCGGACCACGATGTCTATTGTCTTTCACACCACAATATCCATATTCACATGTTCATCATTTGGCCTTAGTACAAGCAAATTTCAAATTCTTGTGTTCGGCCAAAATTGGGTTCTATATCTTTATTTATATTTTCCTAAAATAATATAAAAACTTATGTTATCCATATTATTTGGTAAAATCTAAATAAAGAGGGGTAACTATAGACACCCAATTTTATCCATCTTTTTACAAGGTCTTTTAACTCTTTAATGAAAAACACTACTAGTTTTAAGCTTTTAATCTCAATCAGTTTCAGTATAACAAAAAACTAAGTCTGAAAATAAAAACCAACAAAGATGCTGGAAATAAAACACTATTGAAAAATACAAAAGGGAATACCAATGAGGAAAATACAAGGTATACTTACAGTTGAAAATGAGACTACAATTTAAAATATTCATACAAAAGGGAATACCGAAAGGGCAAGTTATAGGGTTACCTTATCTCCTCTAACCCTAAAATTGACCAAATGGCATTAAACTTCGCTTGACCATCACTGTCTTGTGCCCCTTGCCTATGTTTTTGTACATCTTGCACCAAAAGAGAAGATTCTTCATTAAATACAGTTGAATCATTTAAAAAATAGTCCTAAAAATACAAACACGAAATCAACTATAAAAAAGAGGATTGGATAGTAAAATGAGGGTTAGAAAAATTTTTTAAGAAAGAGGAGAAAGAGAGTTGTAAGAAAATAAGGGATTGGGAACAAAGGAGAAAAGATTTGGAAGCCATAACAAGTATGAACTCACACTCTCCTCTCTAGTTTTTTTTAACTCAGTAAAAATAGGAAGAGGAAAGGACGAAAATAGCTTACCTTTGCTGATGGAGACAACACTAGAAAGGACACCGGAGTCATCGCCAGAATCAACCGCCAGAGACAGAAGTGAGTTGGTGCAGGGGAGGTCCCCTCATCTCCTCTACTTCTCCATTTTCTCTCTCACCCCTGCACTTTATAGGATTAGGAGTCCCTTTTTTTAAAAAAAAATAATTTTTTTAAGGACAATTTCATTTTACTAAGCTCAACCCCAATATACTATTTGCACCCCTAAGGACCCAAATAACAAGTTTCGTTATCCGCACCATTATTCCCTACCATTCACACCTCCATGACCCAAATGACAAATCTCACTACCTGCACCTCTGTTTCCTACTAAGCGCACCAGCTATCTGCACCTTTGTTATTTTTAGTGTAAATAGTAAGTTTTTTGTTTGTTATTTATTCTACCCTTGTCTTTTATTTACTTTATTTCTTTATCTATTTAAAATATTGTTACTAATATGTGAAATAGTAAATGATAAAAAATTATGATTAAATCTAGAAATAGTAATAATTTAAAAATAATAATTTCACAATAATAACTTTATATGCGTTTCTAATTTAAAAATCATAAATTTTTAGTTGTTATAATTATTATTATTAAATAAAAATTTAATAATAGTTGTTTTACATGCACTTCTAATTTGACTATTGCGAAAACTAAAATAACCACTTTAGATGCACTTCTAATTTGGTTTCTTTTATAAACTTTTAGTTGTGATAATTATTATTGTGTTGTTTAAATTATTTAAAAGAAATAATAGTCATTTTGGATGCACTTCTAATTTGACTACCGTAAAATCCTTTAAAATTAATTTTTAAAAATATAAAACATCAAACATAAAAATTTAATTGTGACTACTTTGAATGCATTTTTTATTTAGTCATTATAAAAACTATCATAATTTAATAATTGTCACTTTTTATGCACTTCTGATTTGACGATTACATTAAATAATAATCGTGATCACGTTGGATGCATTTCTAACTTGGTTGTGGTAAAATATTTCAGAATAAAACCAAGAATATTAAAATATTTTAATTACCAAAAATAAAAAACTCAACACAAAAATCATTTCAAGAACTACGTAAACTCTGATTCTCTATTACACATGGAGATACATAGGAGCAGGAATTCATTTCTATCAAGCCCCGAAATATAAAATTAAAATAAATAAAATACTAAAATCCTTTTATGAAAAATAAATTTTCATATAATATTTCTTCTCATTAAAATGTTAAAACTGAAAAATAGAATAAAAGTAGTCTTTATATTTTAAGGGTAAAATAAATATTTTTAAAATTATCTAATTTTGCATGTTTAATTAAATGTAACTGTCTTAGGATGGACATTGTAGAGTGCTAACACATTCCCTACACGTAATTGACTTCCGACTCAAAATTTGGTTTCGTAAACCATTTTATTTGAAGGTCATTTCAATGTTTTTCTAAATAAATATTGGTGGCGACTACTCTGATTTTCAAAGAATGTTTTTTTGTCATCTTATTGAGACCCAGATGTTGACAACCCATAAATTTTGTAAACAAACAAATTTGTTATTTAGACTTATAGTTTGTGTTAATGTTGTAACTTATTTGTTGTGAATTGTGATAATTTAGAATTTTAGTATTGAAAATATTTAGTATTTTACATTATTATAAATGATGACATAATTTTTAATTGTTAGTTTAAAAGAAGAAAAAAGTTTAAATTGTTTATTTAAGAAATATGTGTGAGCTTCTGGACTAATCCATTAAGTTCATGACCTTCGTGAGCAAGATACGAACTTCAAAAAGTCCATTTATTTGGCACACCAAATTTACCCAGCCCATTTAAAATGTGGATTTCATGGAATCAAACTGCCAAATTGGTCTGTTTACCCACTCCTAATATTTGTTTGTGATAGCTCATCTTAAAATTCATTCCAAACAACATTATGCATCCATACATCACTAATGTAGTTGATGTGAAATCTAATGGTCATTACTTATATCAGGCAATTGTCCCATTGTATTATATGGGTGAGGAATCTTGCCTCTAGTGCATATGAGTTTGCTTAAATAGTTTGGTGAGTTTTATGATGAATACACATGCCTTTTTGGAATTCTTAAGATATACGAAGAACTAAAAAAATCTATACTTATTGATTGATTATCAATGGTATGAATACACATTCCCTTTTGGAAATCTTACTTGTGTAAAACCTATTTTTATTAATACATGTAACTATTATCATTTACATGATAATTTGGACAACGAACAAAATTAACATTTAACCAAAATAATAATACTTAATTTTTATGATCATTATAAATGTGGTGATATATTTAATTAGTTTTTAAAATGTTAAAAATAGTCTTCATATATATATATATATATATATATATATATATATATATTTATTTGTATTTTTAAACTAAGTGGTCTATAATTAAATATTTAAATCAAATAAAAAATTAATTCTATAAGATAGTGTTGAAGTTGTTACTATCAATATCATCATCACTACCATAATTATTATCACTACCATAATTGTCACTACCATAATTCTTCATATCTTCAAATATTTCAATTATTGTCACTACCATGACCACATCATTATCAATTTTGTCACCACCATCATTACTTCCATGATTGACTTCATGGTTATCACTACTATTGATCTTACCACCACGTTGTTGAAGTTGCTACCGTGAATACCATTATCACCATGATCGCCGCTACCATAATTATCTTCTAATACTAAAATGTCATGTATCATTAAATTTAATCCTACAATTATTATTGAATTCAACCTTATTACTTTTAATAGGAAGTAACTTTATTTCTTTTAACAAATAATGTAATAAATACGTTAAATTTAAATTTATGGTTATTATTAAATTCTTTCATTTCTCTTAATAAACTTTTTTTTACCCGACATGTCATATATATATTATAAATTAATTTTGTAGATAAATTTAATTATTTAATATTGGTAGAATAATAAAATGTAGTGTAAGATTAAAATATCACTACCACAACAACGTGCAATATTCTGTAGTATATGTGCAATATTCTGTGGTATATGAGAAAACCTTAATCTTGTGGAACTATGTTTCATTTGCAGGTATAAATTTAGCTACAAGAAAAATTACATATATTTACACATACTTTTTCTCTACATATTTAATTAAGTGTAGGTAAACATTTATAATGAGATTAGTGTAGGTAAATTTTTTATAAACTTCTTGCTATAAACACTTGGTGTCACTTATTTTGAGAATATTTTTTTTAAAATTTTTTTTATTGAATATGTTAAATTCATAATAAATATATAATAAAATTAATCTTATTCTATAAAATAAAAGGTGTTTTTTTAGTGGAGATTTTCTAAATGAAGTGAAACTTCTGGCCATACTTACATAGTTTGCACTATTACAAAAAGCACTTTTTAAAACATTAATTTTCAACAATTATTTTTATAAATATTTCAATAAAATGCAGAGATTGACACAATTTTTAGAATTTTTTGAAAATGGTTAAGTTCAAAAGATTTGTACGATAAAATGATCTTATATGTACTTAAAAGATTTTGATGATAGAATTAAGTTTGATTATCTAATTATTATCTTGAACTATGTATACATAGGATAAACAAGTGTTATACAGGAGTTAAAAGGTGTTAACTCAATTGTATATCAAAAGTAAGATGCACACCTAAAATAAACAAAAAGTCCATATAAAGTGTAAAAAATTTTAAACATTAATCAAAAGACACACCCAAGAGCATTTAGTAATAGTTTAGACCATCTAGTCATAAGTGCTACAAAGTGTCTACTAAAGTAATGTTAAGCAATGTTTTATCATGAGCTAAGATTGTCTGAATTGAACAAGCATAATAAGTATATCTATACCTTGTGCGCTTGAGAAGCTACCATATGGTAAAATTTTTATGATGGTGGTGATAAAGAATATTTTTGTCCTTATATTAATTAATACATAGAATTACACTAACTTCTCTACCGTATGTTGCAATCATTACATACAAACAAAGACGAGGTCGTATCATGTCAAAGTAGTTCATCTTTCTAAGATGATTCAACCTTTTGGAATATGTTGTAAAAAGCTTATCAAATTCATTCACAAGTACCAGATTGACAGCGGATCAATTTAAAAGGATGTCAAACGCATAAAGAAAGCTAAAGAAGAGAACCTTATCTATGCACAATGACACACTTTAAGAAGACATTCCTAAAAGAAAAATGGATATATTAAATACGTACAAATAGTGAAAAGTACAAATGGTGAAAAGTACAAATGCAAATATCACCTCAAGTGTTTTTTAACACGTGATGATTTCTTCATCTATGTGTTGCTTCTATGTCTAAGTCAAGACTTGACATGCCTTTATAATAACTTCATTTCTTGCTTCATCTTGTCTACATTTATTTTGTGTTTGTACACCTAAAATATATTATAATAAAATACAAGTAATTTTTATTTTCCAATCATCAAAATTTAAGTGTCCGAATTCCTCTAATGACTTAATGTTCTCCCTTATCGATCATGAGCAAATCTTCTTGCCTTGCCACGATTTCTCCCTTCAAACTGAGTTGATGAGATATGTTGGATGTATTATCCTAGATGTGCCACTTGGATTAATTCTTTAAATTTTTCTTTGAGAGTCCAACATTCTTTGATGGTGTAGCCGATGTTGCAATAATATCATATTATTAGCAACATTTACTTTTGTCTATGTTGGCAAAGTTGAAGTTGAGATGGGTACGAGGTTTGCATCATGAGCATCCTCAAAGATGTTGATGCAAGACAACTTTAAAGGGATCTAGTGGTTATATCTTGGCGATTTGAGTTATCTTTTTTTTTAAGGATTGATCATGGTTAAGTAGTAGTTTTTCTTTGGGTCTGGATTCTTCTTTGGTTGCAAGGTTGACTTAGATGCAATATCTAAATGTGGGGTGTTCTTCCATTTGGATAAAGCATGTAGCTCAATCTCTTAACTTGTCCATATTGGTAGTGGATTTTTGCACAAATTGTCCACAAAGGGCTAGGCTTCAATGCCATGAGCATGGAGTGTAGGCTAACTTTAGGTTTGAGGCCTCATATTCTAATCAAGGTTGCATCAAATCACTCCATAAACTTTTGGAAAGATCATTGTCTCCTTGCATGAGGTTGCCTAAAATTGACGAGGTGATGTGATGGGAATGACTTGTACTCAGCTAGGTCGAACTAATTATTTTTTACCGAACTTGAGGTTTGGAGTACATATGACAGTCCATACATAGCCCTTCGAGCTTTGAGTCATGTTAGATGAGTAAGTGGAGTTGTCGAGAGGTAGATTAAAGGTATAGTCTAGTGACAACTCGTGGTCAAACTAAGATAATACAAAATATTGATTGAAAAATTTTATAATTTTATAAGGAAAAATATGATTGATTTCCTTAATTTATAATTATTTTATCCGGTATATATTTTCGTTATATGATAAAGTGACAATTAATTTTTAATTATTTCAAATATTTTGTTCTAGATTTTCTTTCACGTTTAAAAACTCTAAAAAAATGGTTGTGAAATAGTTTAAAATGTATTGAACCATTTTCTTGACATAGATTACTTCCCTAAGGTTTTTAACAAGAAAAAATATTTTGACAAAATGTTTAAAATACATTAAAAAAACACTGTCGGTTAAAACCATCAGAATTGTTTTTTCCTTCTTCAGTTTCTTCCCTTTCGTAACCTCATCCAGATCAATAAGAAGTTTATCTTTGTTTGGTCTTTTTTCTCAAAATAAATTAATGGAACTGTAATTGGATTCCATATCAAAATTAAACTACTAGCAACAGAAAACAAAATATGTTGTTTTTAAAAATTAAAATTATGTAAAAACTTAATAATAGTATTGAAATTATAACAAAAAATTATATAAATGTATTTAAAATTTATATTTAAATATTTTATAATATTTTTACTAAAATTAATTAAATTTAAAAATTTTAATTTTTGAAAATAAAAAGTATCAAATGAAAACAAATATAATTTCTAAATGTTAAAAATTTAAAAAACAAAATCAATTTTCAAAAAATTTAAAAAAAATCTCAAATAAAACGTACCTTAATTTTCATTTGAAAAGGGAAAAAACTGACCATCGAGTGATTTTTTATATTTTTAATTGATAGAAAATAAACTGCCTCGAAATGAATTAAAATAATTACAAGTTAACAACCTCACTATCATCATTTGACATAGATACTTGACGACTAAAATTAAAATATAAAATAAAAATAGATTAAATAACAAGACCCATCAAACTTTAATTTAAAGACTAAAAAAGCATAGACTTAAATAGTTGATAGATTATATTTTGTATATTTATGTACTATTTCTATTTATCTTTTTGCATTCATTAACATCCACATGTGATCTTGTTGTCTAAAAATAAAGAGATAGGTAATCCAGTAGTTACTTGAAAATAAAGAGATAGGTAGATCAGTCTCTGTAAATATTGAATTACGCTTGGTGAAGATCATGAATATAACTGTTCCTAAGGTGTGTTTTAGTGTTGGACATTGTCCTATTATTTAAGGTATATTGCAACTCCTCTTAAAATACAACAAGAATCTCCTAGAAAGTATCAAAACTATAGAACTAATAACAACAAAACACAAAACTCACACTGATGCAAAAATACTTTTGCACTTCCCTTGATCTTTCTCCTTGAGGTTCCAAGTACCATAAAATGGATTATGGAGGAGGAAAGAGATGGAGGTGGGGTGCCACTCTCAGAGAGATAAGCCAAAATGTTTTAGGTTTTTCACAATGGAAGGAACCTTTGATAAAAACTAACTAGAAAGAGGTTCCTCTAGAGTGAGGATCTTGAAGACCTTTTATTAATGAATGTGCTCTTAAAGAGACTTTTCTCCATTCAATTCAAAGATAAGTAATACAAGAGAGGAGATGAGTATAATTAATCTAAGTATTTTTTGCATTTTGTATGCACTATCATAAGTATTTTTAGGCAATGTGATACTTGGACTTAATTAGAATTAAGACTAATTAATCCACGTTTTTAAGCCCTAAAAGTGGCGCCTAATACTAATCTCAAGGGGTGCAAATAGTTCATCCAAACATTTATACCTTCTAAACTAAGTGAAGTTAGCCAAAAATACATGGTCTTAAGGGAATTAAAAAACACGACCCTATTTAGCTAAGTAATTAAAAATATTTACAAACTAAATACAATGAAGATAATGACTTAAATTCTTCAATGAACTCTCATCCATGTCATGTCTTCCTTGAATCCTCCTAGTCATTATGCACGTAAGGTAGAATTGCATCACACACCCACACCCAACTAGAAGACATTGAGAGCGAAAAAGCTCGATGTGTATGTCTAGCAGAATCAGAAACATTATATATAGTAGTGTGTTGTAACACTTAACCTCCATAAACACTGTAGTTGTTGAATATTTAAATGACATTTAAAACAACAATTAAATAAAATTAATAGTTTATGTTATATATTAATTACATTTAATTAAACTAGCAAATAGTTATAATGGTTTTAAACAAAATAAAAAAAATTAAAATTTTACCTTCTTCTAGAGGCACTCAGTGCTCCAAATGGTAGTTGGATTTGCATTCTAGGTTGGAGTGGCGTAGGGAATTATTTGTCTGGGAGTCATAATTATTGAATACCTTGTAATGTCGAGTGAGTTTGGTAGCTTTGTCGGTGGGGGAGTAGGATGGTTAGGTGTGGATGGCGAATGGGTCATGACTATATTTTGTGTCATTAGTGTATGAGGTTTTGGCATCTGAGATGGGTCAGTTTTGTGATGAATTCTTCAATTTACTTTAGAAAAAAAAGGCCCCTTCAATGGTTCAAATGTTGGTATGGCTATTAGATGCAAACAACGAAGCCACAAAGGACAACCTAGCAAAGCGAGAAATTATCCATTGGGAAGAAGCCATGTGTGGGATGTGTGGAGCAACGATGGAATCAGTGTCACACTTATTCATCTCATAGGTGGTAGACAAAGTTTAGGTGTTATGTGTGCTTGGTGCGGGGTAAGCACAGTGTTCCCAATAACATTTCGCATTCCCTAGAGCAACTTGGGGGTCGGTCGAGGGGGTGTGGCAAAAAAGAAAACATGGTCTCTTATGTGGTATGTTACAGTTTGACATTTATGGAAGGCTAGAAATACTTCAGTGTTAAGAGACTGAATTCTAGAGGTACAACAAATCGTTCTTGCTACTCAAGTGAGTTCATAAGAATGATGTAGAGCAGCAAACTCTACATCACATTCACTGGCAGAACAGATTATGAATTCATATAGTTGTATTGAATGTCTGAATTGCCTAGTTTTATAGGTAGGACCCTCTAAAATATTTTACCTTTTTAACTTTGCATTATTTTGTTTCAGAATGTCAATACCTGTATTGTAACTTTTATTTATGAAAATTCTTGAATTATAAAAGAGAATTATCTTTTTTAATATTATAAAACCATTTTTCTTGAACAACGTACATCGCTCTTTGTTAGAGACACATGCATCTTTACCATGAACGTACTATGTGCTTTATTATGATCTCCATTACCAAAGTTACCACCTCGCTAATGACGTGTTGCAAGTTTAAAACGTTTAAAATGTTTCCATTCATGTCATATATGTTACCTTTGTCGGTCTCTTGCTTACATTAACATCAAACCGTATAGATATTATCTTTGTCGGTCTCTTTCTACAATTGTAAGCCTTTGTAAAGGCTTAATGATTTTTTTTCTCATACAAAAATATAGGAACTTTGGTTTTAGTTCCAACTTTTAGAAAACAATATTAATTAATTAATTAATTAATTGATATATAATAGCGGTGGATATTTCAAGTTTAATCGATATACATAATTAGTGTAAAAGAGTTTTATACCAACTTTCAATCATAATTTTTAATTTATATAATTTTTTAAGTACTAATTAGTATTAAAAAAAATTATGATTGGATGCTAGTGTAAACAATGTATATCAATTAAATTCATAAATTATTATATTTTAGAGAATAGAGTTTGACACTATAGTACATATAATTATTTTAGATAAATTGTATTTTAAATTACGTAATAACTTGTTGATGTTATAAATTATTTTAAATATTTGTCCTGAATTATCAACTGGGCGGCGAAAATTACTTAATTAATATAGCTGTTTAAACTAAAGATTACAAGCAAAACTATTGTTTGATAATACCAACTAAAATCAAACAAAAAACATTTAATTAATAATCAAATTCAAATAAAAATCTTTAAAAGAGAAAAACAAAAAAAAATAGTATTCTTTAAGCCTAATTCTAATTAATAACGTAGATTGCATGTGTTCAATTGGATGGTTCTAATCACAATTTGAGAATTTAATTGGGTTCTTATATTTCCATGCTAAAAAGCTAGGGAGACAGTCAAAATAAATAGATCTTGTGGCACTCTCTAGTTAAAATAAAAACAGAAGTAAAAAGAAGAGAGAGTGAAGAAGTAAAGACAAGAAAGAGAGATAGAGGTTTGAAAGATAGAGGGTTTATTGATTTCCAAAAAAAAATAAAAAGATAGAGGTTTGAAAGAGACTGAAAGAATCTGTAATTATTTACTTCTTCTCATGTCCTTTTCTTTTCTTTCAAGATTCATATACTGAAACATAGTTTCACTAAAAAAATATTTAATTTTTATAAATTATTAATATAGAAAGTTTTACATTATTAATAGGATTATAAATTATGTTCAATACATTATTATTATTGTGTTTAAGGAAATAGTAATTTATGTTCTATTAAAGATATGCACTAGGGTAACTGTACTTTGCAAAGAAAGTGGTGTGTGCTATGGTCAAGGAACAAGTGGTGGTCGCTGTAGCATTACGTAAAAAAGAAATGTATTTTTTTAAAATAAGTTGTTTTAGTCACCATTTATTTAAATTTAGATGACTATAAAATATTTTTATCAATCTCCTATAAAAATATTATTCTCATGTAACATATTTCTTATACATGTACATACACAATGTGTTATATCGAACTCTCTTCACAATATAAGAATTAGGTTAGACTAATTGTTTGTTTGTAAAGAGTTTTATAAATTTTTTTCAATATTTTAGTAACATAGAAAATCATTTAACTAGTATTTTCTTAAAAAAATTTAAAACCAGATTTAGTTTTTTAATATTTAAAAACTAAAAAAAAAGAGAACAATTGTAAGTAATTTTGTATGTTTATTTTAAAAACTCTCAAAATACATAATAAAATATATTGATTTTTACTTTTCAT
The DNA here is from genome assembly GCA_037954015.1 of Psophocarpus tetragonolobus. Taxonomy (NCBI): domain Eukaryota; kingdom Viridiplantae; phylum Streptophyta; class Magnoliopsida; order Fabales; family Fabaceae; genus Psophocarpus; species Psophocarpus tetragonolobus. Next base: position 21,791,497 of record CM075691.1, read on the forward strand.
TAAAGATATTTCTATAAATATAAACAAACTTTTTTCATTTTCATATATCTAAAACAGTTTTTAATACAACACTTGTTAAACAAGTTTTTTTCTTCTTCCAGAAAACAATTTTTAAAAATTGTTTCTCAAAATTAAAACATCAAATTAAATCAATAAAAAAAAGAAAAGTAAGATAAGAGACATTTGAGAATGTTATTATATATCCTCCTACTATAATGCAGCAAACAATATTCTAACAATTGATAGGATAAAATCATTTTCTCTACTAGCAACCAAATGCATCTTAAATTAACGTCAGCAATTATTCATTTCAACATTTATTAATTAGCTAGTTAGTTCCTTTTCATTGTTTTCATTGTACTTAATAGAATAGCTGTTGGTGCTAATTTCAGTACAATGTACACAAATTGTGGTTTGCTCCTAAGAATAAGTACAGACGAGTGCACCTAATTTTTGTGTTCTTTTTTGACTTAATTACTTCATTACTCTATCTATTAATAGTTAATTTAACTGTGGGTGGCTACAAGACCAAAATAAGTTCAGAGTTCCATATATATTTAAGAGAAAAAGATTTATTTTCTATAAAAAAATATTAAAAATACATATAACAACAGTGTCTACCAAATGTTAAAAATATGATATTATTATTTTATTTTTATAAAATTTTACTAATAAATTATTTAAATATTTTTATTATAACCCTTAATTATAATCTTTTATATATTATAAATTTATTAATTTTTTATTAATTAATATTTTTAAAACTATATAAATAAATCATTATAATTAATTGTTAATGTAAAATTTTTAGCGTAGATAAACTCTGTATTTCAGCATTTATTTCTTTTGTAAGAGAAGTTGCAATTTGCAAACCACCGACAATTATGTACAACCGGCAATGTCCTCGTTTCAATAGTCACTATAATTATTAGAACATATTCATGAAAACTAGAAATTGTAGAAAAGATGCTCCAAGTACAGATATTACTCTGGTGTTTTCTGTTTTAGAAAGTAACATAGAAGGGCATCATGCTTATGAATAATCTCACTATACAACATAATTTATTTTTGTAGTAGCTATTACTTTTAGAATCGACAGTTAAGTTATCTCTAACAGCAATTATTTCAGTGTTTTTTAGCAGGAAAAAATGACAGTTTCTTAACAAGAAAGTCTAAAAATTTGTGTTAAAGAAAGTTTGCCTAAATTAGTATGATTCTTTTTTTGGCACAAAATGATAGTTTCTTACGTAAGAAACGGCTTTTCAACATAAAATTATATTAATTTTTCTTATCAATCACTGTCAACCATAACTATTAAGTTTAATAAAAAATATAAGAAACAGTTTTTAAACATAAAAATATATTATTTTTCTTACCAACCACTATCAACCAGTAATGGATTTTCTCCCGTTTTTTAAAACTGATATGGTCGTAACCTTCTATTTATTTTTTTATTTAATAATTTTAACATGTAAAGAAAGTAAATACTTGTAATAATTTATAATGGAGGGTAGACATTTATTTAACTACTCACTCTTCGGTCTTTACAAGTGGAGAAGATTCATTCTCGTGTCAACTATGACTATTAAGTCATAATTAAAAAAAGTAACAGAAGTTTTTCAACAAGCTTGAGATAAGGCTTTAACGTTTTCATAAAAGTAGAAGTCGATGACTCATGGATTTGGCATCGAAGATTTGGCCACTTTAATACCTATTCCTTGAGACAAGACTCTAATGTTTCCATAAAAGAATATGATGAGAAATTTCTCGTGCTTAACAAAGAATAGTGAAGTTTGTGAAGGATGTCTCCTAGCCAAGCAGCACTAACTATTGTTTTCAATAAGAAAGGTATGGAGAGCAAAAGACTTATTGGAGCTAATCCATACAGATATTATGGACCAATATGTATGTCGTCACTCCATAACAATAGGTATTTCATTATCTTCATATATGATTTTTCTATAATGACTTGGGTCTATTTCATAAAAGCAAAATCAGAAATCTTTGGAATTTTTAAGAAGTTTAAGGTCCTTGTAAAAAAACAAAGTGAGAAACAGATAAAAGTACTTAGGAGTGATCGCATGGGAAGAAATACCTAAGGGTATTTGGATCTATTTCCTACATACACATTCCAAAAGAGAAGAGGCATAAGCCAAAACACAAAATTGAGCGAGGAATCTTCCTGGGATATAGCGCACAATCAAAAGGCTGCCGAGTCTACAACTTGCAAATCAAAAAACTCACTATTATTCGAGATGTTGAAGTTGATGAAAATGCTGCTTGGAATTGGAATGACGAGGAAATAGAGAAAAACATTTCTATAACAATACAACAACCTCAAGGAGTTGAAGAAACTAGAAAAGTCCCAAATGAGACCCATTCTCCTCCAGAATAACAAACTTCATCACCAGAGTCTACTCCAAGATGAGTTAGATCTTTGGTGGATGTATATCAAACTTGTAACTTGGCCATACTTGAACTAGAAAACTTTGAAAAAGCATCAATGAAACAAATATAGGTTAAGGCTATGGAAGAAGATATAAAAATTATTGAGAAAAATAACACTGGGAGCTAGCAGAGAGTAAAAAAGACAAGGATGTCATCAGGGTAAAATGGGTTTATAAGACAAAGCTAGGTTGTAGCTAAGGTTATTCACAACAACCAAGAATAGACTACAGAGAGAAATTTCCCCAGTAACTCGCTTAGATACAATTATAGCTCTTGCTACACAAAAAGGCTAGAACATCCACCAACTAGATGTCAAGTTCACTTTTCTCAATGGAGCACTACAAGAAGAGATCTATGTGGAGCAATCACAAGGTTTGTGAGCAAAGATAAGGAAGACAAAGTGCTACGACTAAGAAAAGCTTTATATGGTTTGAGGCAAACTCCTCGGGCATGGTACAGTAAAATAGATCAGTACTTCACCAATCAAAGATTCAAGAGGAGTAAGCGTGAGCCAACACTATACATCCAGACCCAAGGTCAGTAAGACACTCTCATTGTCTTCTTGTACGTAGATGATCTTATCTACACTGGGAACAATATAAAGATGATGACAAAATTGAAAGCCATCATGATGAAGACATTCAAAATTACCGACCTTGGCTTGATGAACTATTTTCTTGGTATTGAAGTAAGTCAAAAAAAATAAGGGATATTCATTTGTCAAAATAAATATATAGAAGCTCTACTCAAGAAGTTCAACATGAATCATTAAAAGGTTGTCATAACTCCGCTCGTGACAAATGAGAAGCTACAAAAAGATTATGGAGAACCAGAAGCTAATGCATCTTGCTATAGAAGTCTAATAGGTAGCTTACTATATTTAACAGCCACACAACCAGACATCATGTATATTGTAAGTCTTCTATCAAGATTTATTCAAAGCCCAAGCCAAACGCTGGAGCAACTAAAAGAATTCTCAGATATTTAAAGGTACAATAGAGTTTGGTATATGGTATAAAACCATGAGCAACTCAATTTTACTTGGGTACACTAGTAATGATTGGGCAAGATTGGTAGATGACATGAAGAACACCTCTGACTATGCCTTCTCACTCAGATCGGGAATATTTTCTTGGACATCAAAGAAGCAAGACACGGTTGCACAATCAACCATAGAGGCAGAATACGTGGCAGCAGTTGAAGCTACAAGTCAAACAATTTGGCTACGAAGAATACCTACATAAATGGAAGAACAACAAGATGGGCCTATTATAATCTACTGTGACAATAAATCAACAATAGCAATGGCAAAAAATCCAATGCATCATAGCAACACAAAACACATAGTAATCAAATATCACTTTATTAGAGAAGCAGTTGCTACTAAAGAAATCAAGTTAGAATATTACAAGAGTGAAGATCAAGTTGTTGACATATTCACAAAGGCACTACCGAGACCAAGATTCGAACAGCTTCAAACTATGCTTAGAGTTACCCAAATTTGCATCAAGGAAGAGTGATGAAAATTTATGCAAATTCTAGAATAATGTAGACAATTACATATAGTAGAATATTCTAGAATAATGCATGATAGCTCTAGAATACATATAGATAGAATATTCTAGAATAATGTAGACAATTACATACAATAGAATATTCTAGAATAATACATGATAGCTCTAGAATTATATATAGATAGAATATTCTAGGATAATGCATGATAGCTCTAGAATTACATGTAGATAGAAAACTCTAGAATAATGTATGACATCTCTAGAATGGTTGTATTGAAGCCTATAAATAAGTCATGTACTCAAAATTTGTAATCAACCCAAGAAACTAACAACTCATTTCCATTCAAAGTTATTCCAAATATTTCTCTAAGCTGGATTTCCTTTCAACTAAGCCTATATGACATATTGGCTTCCATATCCTTTCAACCAATCAAAGAAGTCTTAATTATTTTACAATTCTAAAACTATATTAGAGAGGGTACAATTTGGTGAGAACCACAAATGAGAACTCCCGCTCCATGAGATTAGATGAGGGAACAAGGTTGTTATTCCTTCTCTAGGAGAAGGAATGAACTAAAGTCTTTACCCTTTTACGATTGAAATATTTAAAATTTTTCTTAGTTTCCTACTATTGGATAAAATCTATAAATAAGTTTCTTTATGGAATCACAAAAAATAATTTAAAAAATCTTATCATTTAAAAAATCCCTATTAGAGTTTTTTTTTAAAGAATTAGATATGTTTTTAGTATCTTATTTTAGAATCAAAATGTTATGACTCATGAATATTAGCCAATATCGCTAGATTCCATAAAAATTAATAAAATATACCAGCTAATACTTATTAGTTATAAAGTGAATTTTGTTTCCTTCAATTTTTTTGTTCTTACCTTACTAGGGATGGAAATAAATAATAAATCAGGAAGACACTTTTGGTAAAATTTATTTAATTAAAAAAGTGTAAATTCTAAATCTTAGGTTTAACTAATCTTCCTTTGAGTCATTGCATATTTTAGGTGAAATGGTAACTCGAGTTGTGACTCTATATATACAAGGGAAGGAGAATTAAACCTCAAGTCTTATATTGAAATAATCAAAGAGTTAATCACTTAGATATATATAAAGGTAAAGGCTCTAATTCAGTTAGTTTAACAGAATGTGTAAGTTATTATAAACCCTCAGACATTATCTTTAACTCTTAACAAAGGATAATATATATATATATATAGTGCTTCAAGTCTAAACTTATATATGTTTACGGAAAGAAAGATATATATCTTGTTTAGATTATACTTTTTGAAAAATATATTTTTAAATAAATTATCATAAATATTATATTAGACCTTATAAATATGTTTATAGCATATAAGAAATTAGATTCAATTCTTATAAAATCCAATATACTTATTTTTAATCTTTATTTTTTGTGTTAAATTATTATTACAAAGTAGACTCTTAAATAGGTTTTTTTTTTAAAAAAAAATGGTTATTACAAGTAAACAGTTCTAACCAAAGATTATGTATTTAATATCTCAAATTTAGAAAGAAATAATATCTTATTATTGTTGAAATTTGTAAATGTGTCTCTTATTGTTGACAAAGATTTTGTATACTCACAAAATTAACACATCCTATATATACATGAGTCTGCTGCCTATTTTAGGAAACAAGGATAGCATATTCTAGGGAACAAATCCTTGTAATTGTGGGATTGTCATTGTAGTAATAATAGCAAGATACAGCAAATATACATAACTAAAATACAGTAGGAATAATATCTAAAACTTCCTAAAATATATTTTGACACTCCCCATCAAGCTAGTGAATAAGTGTTCTCCATTCCCAGCTTGGATATAATTCTTTCAAAGTTACTGTTTTTCAGCCCCTTGGTGAGTATGTATGCAACTTGACCTTAATTGGGCACATATGGGGTGCAAATCAAGCCACTATCAAGCTTTTCTTTGATAAAATGTTTGTCCACCTCAATATGCTTAGTTCTATCATGTTGTACTAGATTGTGGGCTATACTAATTGCAAATTTATTTTCACAATATAACCTTACAGGTTCATCCCACTTTATCCTTAAGTCTTCCAATATAATCTTCAGCCATAAAATTTCGTATATTCCTTGGGCCATTGCTCAAAATTGTGCTTCAACACTAAATCTAGCTACCACACTTTGTTTTTTGCTTTTCCAAGTTACTAAGTTTCCACCAAGGAAGGTGCAATATTAAGTAGTTGACCTCCTATCCACAACTAAACTTGCATATTCAGCATCTGTATATGCCTCAAGACAAACATTCTTGTTTCATTTGAACAAAATTCCTCTTCCTGGAGTCCCTTTTAAATACTAGAGAATTCGAAGAGCAGCTTGCAAATGTGTTTCTTTTGGTTGGTGCATAAATTAGCTGACTAGGCTCACAACAAAGGCAATATCTGGCCTAGTGTGAGATAGGTAAATGAGTCTTCTCACAAGTCTTTGGTACATTTCTTTATCCACGGCAACATCCTCCTTCGCATTCCTCAACTTTATATTTGGGTCAACTGGTGTACTTGCTGGTTTGCAGGTTGTCTTACATGTTTCCTTTAGCAAGTCGATAATATATTTTTGTTGATATATAAAGATCCCTTTCTTGGAATGGGCTACTTCAATCCCCAAAAAATATTTTAGCTTCCCTAAGGTCTTGATTTCGAATTTCTTGGCTAGGCATTGACTCAACCTTTGTTGGTCCTTTATATCATTCTTAGTAACAATGATATCATCCACATAGACCAATAGTACTGTTAGTCCCCCTAAATCAGAATGCTTGATAAATAAAGTATGGTCCCCTTGGCTCTGTTTGTATTTAAGTCTTGTCATGACTTTGGTGAATCTCCCAAACCATGCTCCAAGTGATTGTTTCAACCCGTATAATGCCTTTTTTAGCTTGCAAACTGTGTTGGCCTCAATCTGCCTTGTATACCCGGATGGTACCTCCATGTATATTTCTTCTTCAAGATCTCCATGTAGGAATGCATTTTTTACACAAATTGTTGCAATTCCCAATCATGGTTTGCTTCCAATGACAAAATTACTCTGACATGTTCATTTTGGCAACTGGTGCAAAAGTATCCAAGTAATTCACTCCATATGTTTGAGTGAACCCTTTGGCTACCAACCTCGCCTTATACCTTTCAATCGTCCCATCAGCTTGGTATTTCACTGTATAAACCCACTTGAACCCAACAAGATTTTATCCAAGTGGTAGGGTGACTAGCTTCCAAGTATTGTTTTTCTCCAATGTCTCCATCTCCAATTCCATGGCTTGTTTCCATTTTTTTTTATTAATGCCTCAGATATATAAGAAGGTTTAGTTGTGGTGTTTAGACTTGTGAGAAAGGTTTTATGATTAGGTAATAATTTTTCAAAGGATAGATAATTTGTCAAGGGGTAAGGTTGTTGTTTGGTGCAGGTTCTAGTTCCTTTTCTAAGGGCAATTTGGAGGTCCAAATTATGGTCCATCTGTGCAACTGGTTTTTCATAAGGAAATTCATCACAATTAGTAGAATTAGAATTTATAAGATAAAAAATATTTACCTCATGTAATGATATAGGGTTGGATTCTCGGACATTAGCAAATCTTGGAATGGCCTTTTCTCTTAGTGTGTACACCAAATTTTTCCCAAATTTTGTATCATTATGTGGTCTAGTTGTTATTCCTGCATTAGCTACTGACCCTGCAGGTGTAGGAATTTGATTCACCTCTACTTGTTCCTCTTCAGCTTCAGTTTCACATATAGTGGTAGTATGCTTTTGAATTTTTGGTCCAACAGTATTTTTTCCAATTTCTGATCCAAAAGATAGATTTAGTAGTATGAGAGGCTCATCTTCCTCTCTTAAATTCTCCCCCTGAAGATGAGGCTAGCTAAAGTAGCTTATTTGCTCATTGAAGGTAACATCCCTTGATACAAAGAATTTTTAGGATGAAGGATGAAAATACTTGTATCCTTTTTGTGTGGCTGAGTACCCCAAGAAAACACATTTTATTGCTCTTGGGTCACGTTTTTCCCTTCCATTACTGTGAACATGCACAAAGGAGACACACCCAAATATTCTAGGTTGACGGTTATTTGTATAGGCTATATGTGGGTAGAAAGAGTTTAGGACTTCCATAGGGCTTTTTGAGGATAAAACTATAGAGGGTAATTTATTAATTAAGTAAGTGGCAGTGAGTATGGCTTCCCCCCAAAAAATTTTTAGAACATTATTTTGAAACATGAGTGCTTTAGTTTGGTCTAGTAAGTGCCCATTTTTCCTTTCTGCAATCCCATTTTGTTGGGGTGTGCATACGCATGAGGATTCATGAGTTATCCCTTCCTTTTGGAAAAAAGAATTTAGGGTATGATTGAAGTAATCTTTGGCATTATCAGACCGAAGTTTCTTGATATTAACCTCAAATTGATTTTTAATCATTGAAACAAACTGTAGGAAAATAGAGCTAACCTCATATTTATGTTTAAGAAGGAAAAGTCATGTTACCCTTGTACAATCATATATAAAGGTTATAAACCATTTAGTCCCTGAGATATTAAGGATATTAAAGGGGCCCCATGCATCTGTATGAACAAGATAAAATGGATAAGTGCTTATTTTATTGCTAATAGGAAAAGGTACACGCTTGTGTTTGGCAAGCTCATACACCTCACAATAAAGACTCTCCAGATTTAAATTTTTAAACAAGGAAGAGAACATTAACTTTATGACCTGAAATGAAGGATGTTCCAAATGACAATGAATCAATTAAACTTTTTCCTTACTGGTTATGATAGACTCGAATATCAGAGAGTGACTCTCAATGGGCAGATTCATATCTTCCATGTAGTAAAAGTCACTCCATTCTGTAGCTATGAAATATCATATTACATAAGACGTCCTTTGTAAGTTTTTAAGATAAATATTAGATTTATGGACAGTTTAAGGACATGAAGAATATTTTTTAGTATTATGGTTCGGGTTATTTGGACATCTCCTTGTCCAGCTGCAATTATAAGAGCTCCATCAACTACGGAAATTTTCTTGTTATTGGGACATGGAGAAAATATATAATTATATATAATATTAAAAAATATCTATTATCTATCATTATTATTATTATTATTATTATTATTATTATTATTATTATTATTATTATTATTATTATTAAGTTATGAGATTAAACAAAAATAGAGTAAAAACTATCTATCATCAATTATTATTATTATTATTATTATTATTATTATTATTATTATTATTATTATTATTATTATTATTATTATTATTATTATTATTATTATTATTATTATTTATAGAATCTATTATTTAGGGTTGAGCTATTGCTCCAGAATATATTTTTTCTTTTTAAAAAAATAGAATCTATTATTTATTATCTATGTTAAAATATTATGTGTCAATACTATATTAAAGAAATGATGTATTATATTATAAGTGAACACATGATTTTTTCAAAATAAATATATAAATAAACATAACACATAATATAACCAAACCTTCTTTAATAATTATGATAAATATATATGAGTACATGTGTCTTCCATTGTTTTCATAATATATTGTATATGTATTGAGAGATTATTCAGCATGGGAGTAATCTCATCATTTTTTCAATTTTCTCTAATTTTTTGTCCTAACTTTCCTGGTAATTTTAGGAACATTTTATCTCCTATATTTGCGTCATGAAAGCAACCAGCTATAGACGCATATAATAGATAGTCTTGACAGTATTCTTTTATTTTACCAAAGTATTCTATAGACAATCTTTCTAGATGTCCTAGATAAATTTGTTGTCTAATTGTATTGCCATCATTGGCAGATTGTGAAGTGAACAATCTTTGAACAAAAGAACAAAAATTGTAGATGTTTGGACCAGGTTCAATGACCAAACTATTTAGATCATTAGGGGAAATTTTCTTAAAAGATTCCCATCCTGATCTAGCAATATCGCCTAAGTAGGTTTCACCTTTAGCGATCATTTCTTGAGAAGACTGCACATCTTTCTCATGATGTATGCCATAATCACGGATTACAGTAGCAGTCCATTGTTCTATATATGTTGGGAGGAGTTGAGGATCTATTCCTCCTATGTTTAAAAGTAAATTAGGAATTTGAAAATTTGGTTCTACGGGTAATCTTTTACCATGAGATGTGTATTTGTTATCACTTAAGACTATATTTTGTACCGTTTCTCTGGGAAGAAATCCTTGAGAGTAATTTTGTGTTCCGGCTGGATCTAACCTATAATTTGTGGCAGAGGATTCTTCATGTTCATTTATTAATCCTACTTTTGTGTTTTCAGAAATTGTAGACAATTCATCATCTTCTTTGTCTTGTAATTTTTCTGTAAGTTTATAAAAAAAATTCTTTTTCTTCAATTTTTAATTTTTGTAAAAAGGTATTGACTATATCATCAATTTCATCATTTTCATTATTTTCTTGAAGTCTTATGACTTCATTATGTTCTGGGGGAAAATTATCCCAGGGTTCCCAATTTGAATCACTAAGGAGGCTATGTTCTAGGGGATCTTGTCTAGACATAGTTTCTAAAGTTCCTTGCCTAAGCATGGCTATGTTTGCTTGATGATGGTTGCATTCTTCCTCAGTCATGTCATCATCTTCTTCATCATCAATGTCTATGATATTCATCATATCAATATGATCATTGTCGGGAATAGCGGATGTACTATCCCTTCTGTCTTGTTCTAAATCTATTAGTGTAGTGTTTCGGTAGTCAATGAAACTTAGACTAAGGCCTCTAGACCTATTGTGTAAAATGGCAGAGTTTGGGTTTGTGATGGGATTGCGCTCATCCCTTTGTAAATGAGTTTGCCATAAATGACCCTCATTTCTTCGTGTAAATGCTTGGGCTGGCAAGAATTGGGTACCAATAGAGCTTATAGCTTCTTCTAATGGTCTAGTGTTTATTCTATACATAGAAGAAATATAATTACTTATACTTCCTATGAAAGTTATGTCTAAGTGTAGGTTATCTCCTATCCAATTTGTTCCAAAACCTATGGTTTGTACTTCTAAACTAATATGATTTACAAAGTCTGGAAGGGTAAGTGTAAAATTCGGGGCAAGGTATATTAGAGATATGGGTTGATTTAAGTCAACTTCTAATATGCCTATAATGCTTTGGGAATCATTATTTTGGAATCTGGTGTCATGAAGGACTATCAAAGCTCTAGCACCAATCATGTGTCTAGCTACGGATCTTACTCCTATGGTGATTAATCTCATATGAACATATCGTCCATGTTGGTTTAAAATTTGTGTAGCTGTTTGTTGAGATATTAGTGGTATTATCTCATAAGTGTTGTCAGGAAGGTGAAAATCTTTTATCCTCCTATATCTGTAAAGGCTAGTTCTTTCAGAGCTTAACCAACCTATATTGTATAATTGTCTTGGGTTCAAAGAATCTATTCTAGAATTTGAACCTATTTCTATATTTTGTTGTACATCTACTAAGTCTTCTAATCTTCTTACATTAGTAGATCTTCTTCTGTGTAAAAATCTATCTAAGATTTCAGGATGTTGGATGAGATCTTGTCTCCTAGTATTGTGTTCTCTTAATCTTCGAGAAGTTCCGGGAAACCTCTCTGTTGTTTGATTCCTATTGGGTGTGCTATCCATAGAAATATCTTGAAGTTGTGTTTGTGAATTATTATTAGGTCTTAAATTGATAAATTAACTAATAGTTTTATCTTTGTTGGAGGTATTTTTTACCTGTGTAGTCTGATTCCTATTATTAGATTCAGCTTTGTTTGTTGTTGCAATTACTTTAACAAATTTGTGAGTATTTTTACAAACTATTTTAGTTTGTGTGGTTGTTCCTAATGATAATCTAGAAACTTTATTAACTAAATCATTTATATCATCTGATATATTGTTGTTTTTGTCTTTGTTTAAATCTGTAAGATTTGATCATTTTCTAGAAACCTCTTCTAACAAGGCTATTATTGTATTGTTTTGTCCTATTATGATATGAACAAAATCTATATCTTTGGTTGGTTTTGTATATCCTACTGGAGGAGATTTTGTTAAATATTCAACAGCTGCAAGAGCTGATTTATAGTCTTTTCCATTAATGGGTTGAAAATTTGTCATTTGTAAAACTTTTTGTTTATAAAATATTATGTGTAAGAAAAGAAAGAATGATGAGAAACAAGAGAGCAAAAATAAAAAAAAAACAGTAGAAAGAACGTAATAGTAGGCAGAAGCAGAAAATCAAGCAGAAAATCAGATAATAAAAGTAAGGTATCCACGGAATGTTCCTAAAATTACCAGGAAAGTGAGGACAAAAAATTAGAGAAAATTGGAAAAATGATGAGGTTACTCCCATGCTGAATAATCTCTCAATACGTATACAACATATTATGAAAATAATGGAAGACACATGTACTCATATAGCTATACAAAAACAGCTTAAGCATTCAGATGCTGGAATCTATAAACAAATATACACTCCTCAATAATATTCTCAAAATAGGTATAAAACTAGAAGAAATATATCTAGAAATAAACCTAGAAATATTAATACACAAAAATACTTAGGACCAAAGAATCCTAGGAAAACCTATACAATACGAGCATCTAATGCTAGAAAGCCTACATTAAATCCCAATAGACATGTCAGAAAATTTAGGGATAATAAAACTTACAAACAAATTTTTAAATGTTTTTCTTGTAATCAACCAGGACATTTTTCCAGAGATTGTCCAAATATCTCAAATCTTTATACAAAAGAAGCAAACTTAATAAAATCTTGTCATATGAACCTTCTTCCGATAGATGAAGATGTATCAACTGATTCAGAAATTTTATCTGTCATTAGCATAACAGAATACACAGATGAACTAAATCCATAAAAAATTCATAAAAATTACGATTTAATAAATGAATTCACAAATAATGAATACAGTCATTTATATTCTAACAATGAAAATGATTTCCCAATGGAAGAAGAATATAATGAAATGGGTCAAATATTAGATGAATTAGGATATTGTCTAATGAATATCCTAGAAATAAAAAAATGTTCACACAAAATACAATTTTATACAGGAACCGAATCAATTCCATGTACATACTGTGATAGATATTTTCATATATCAAAAAGGGCTCATTGTCCTCTCTGTTATAAAAATTTTTGTATTGATTGTGTAGAAAAATATTTGAACACAAAAACACAAGATATACCCCCTTTTGAAAAGAAAGAAAATACAAATAAATCAAGTAATAAAGATTTAACTGACACTAGAGTTTCAGTATTAGAAACCCGCATAAATCATTTAGAAGAAAAAGTAATTTGTTTAGAAAAATTAATAAAAGGAAAAACTAAAATAGATACTCCAGAATCTAGTAACACACACGAACAAAATAACATGATGGGAACAATGGAATGTATCCCATTAGTTTGTAATAAACGACAGCTAATAACTTTAAAAGTATTAGTCAAATTAACTTTTCCAAAAATAAATAATAAACCATCTACAGAAAAAACAATACAAGCTTTAATAAATACAGGATGTTCAGAAACAGTTGTATGTAAAACTGTAACTCCAAACCAAAATATAGTTAAAAGTAAACACATTCAAAAAACTAGGACAATGTCCGGAGAAATTATGATAAATGATAAAGAAGTTAACAATATTATTCTTCAATTCAGTACAAATTGTGAAATTTTTGGATATAAAACTTTTATAAAAACAATGAGGGTAGAAAACTTAGTTCCCTCTAAACAAAGTATGATAATTGGGCTAGATTTTATCTTAGGACAAAACAGATCAATTACAATAAATAAAGATTATGTCTTGATAAGTGATAAAACACAAATGACACCTATAGTTAGTGGTGATTCAGTAAAACACGAAATTACAACTAAAGACTGTAGTTGTAAAAATTCAACAAATTCTGACATGCAAATGTACAACAGAACTTTTAAACACAGAAGAAGAAATAAATGAAAATTAAATTTTAGACAATATTTTAGATAATACTATTAAAGTATTCTCTTCAATAAAAATTTCGAAATCAATAAAATTTGAAAATATCCAACAAATCTTAGATCGACTAAATAAAGCAAATATAATAGGTGAAGACCCAACAAAATTTCGGGAAAGAGATCCTATAATATGTAAATTAGATATAATTAATCCAGATTTAATTATAAAAACAAAAGACATTCAATTTAACAACTGGGAACAGGAAGAATGTCAAAACCATATACAAAATTTATTAAAATTAAAAGTAATAACACCTAGTGTTAGCCCACACAGAAGTCCTCCTTTTATAGTTAACAAATCTTCAGAACAAAAAAGAGGTAAATCTAGGATGGTTTACAATTACAAAAGATTAAATGACAACACTGTAGAAGATGGATATACAATCCCATCTAAAGATGTACTTATTAATCGAATACAAGACTCTAAATGGTTTTCAAAATTTGATCTAAAAAGTGGATTTCATCAAGTAAAAATGGATCCAGATTCTATAAAATGGACAGCCTTTTCTTGTTCAGAAGGATTATTCGAATGGAATGTTATGCCATTTGGTTTAAAAAATGCTCCAGCTGTATTTCAGCGTAAAATGGACAACATTTTCAAAGATGTAAAATCATTTATGTGTGTTTATATTGATGATATACTCATCTTTTCAAAAACAAAAGATGAACATTTTCTTCATTTAAAACAAATTTTATACAAATTGGAACACTATGGTTTAATAGTTTCTAAATCAAAAATGGAAATTTGTAAAAGTTTTATCGAATTTCTAGGAACAGAAATTGGTAACGGAACCATAAAACTCCAACCACACATTTCTAACAAAATACAAGAATTTCCAGATAAAATGGAACATGTTAAAACACTTAGAGTCTTTTTAGGATGATTAAATTACGCTAGAAGTTTTATTCCTAATTTGGGAAAATACACATCTCTTTTATATAACAAAACTTCATTGAAAGGAGAAAGAAAATTTAACTCCGAAGATACAAAATTGGTACAAAAATTAAAACAAATGGTAACAAATTTACCAACACAACAACTACTGTTAGATTCAGACTATTTAGTAATTGAATGCGATGGTTGTGAACTTGGATGGGGAACAATCCTCAAACGAAAGAAAAACAAACATTCATTAAAAACAGAAGAACAAATATGTAGGTATACTTCTGGAAAATACATAACTAAACCAAAGATTTATAAAACAAGTACTGACTATGAAGTCAATGCCATAATACATTCCATGGATGCATTTCAACTATTTCTAATAAATAAAAAAGAAATAACTATTAGGACAGACTGCGAAGCCATAGTCTCCTATGGAAAAAATCAACTTAATAATGATAAAAAACCTCATAAAAGATGGTTATTACTAAAGGATTATATAAATTTTGCCGGAAAAAATATTCATTTTGAACACATAAAAGGATCTGACAATACTTTTGTCGATATATTATCCAGGTATATCAAGTAAGCTCCGGATACTCTACAAAGATCAGTTTTGATCACATATACAAATCCTTATGGAAAAGACAAAGAAGGGCCTTACTGGCCCCAAACAAGTAAGATCTCCCTTTCGGGTGGATCAATACACAAAATATGGCAAACAAGAATTGCCTATACTTACAAATGTCTACTAGTACCCTGGAAGAGACACCACAAACATCAAGCTTAATGTCTTGATAGACAATATTTGGAACATTCCAAAATACACATCAGAGAATGAATCTTAAGTCACAAAAGTAAAACAAAGCATCATTTGTGCCTTGTACAACTTTTGTGGACAAAACAATCAAGAAGTTGTTTTAACATCTCCAGCCTCTCCTTCATGAAAAGGTTTTACACATTTTGCCCTAATAGATGGGCCTAACAAAGGGGTTTACACCTCATTCAGAGATTTCTCTGAAGCCAAACAAGACCAATTTTGGTCTACCTACAAAGGTTTTTACTCTAAGGAAGAAGCTCAAATGGCAGTAAGACTTCAAACAATTGACGAAGAAAAAATCAAAACTGCCCTACAAATGGAACCCAGAATCCAAACTCAAACATATGCTAGTGCCACTGGTATCCTGCCCAGCCTTAACCCAAATATTCTTTTATCCAAATTTAACCTCCTACAAGAATTCCTTTTTGAAGTACACTCAGAAGCCATAAAATTCAATGGCTTATTTGTTAAAATACAAACTTATTTTAATCACAAAACCGTTTGTGTCATCTCTTCTGACTACTATAAATCAGTAACCAAAGACTGTACATGTCAAATAAAATATTTAGTCAGAAAAGCCCACATAGACTTAGAAAATTTCGAACAACACTTACACAGAGATTTTCTTATTACTCCTATGTCATTCCTTGAAGTAGGATGTTTACACTCTATAATCATCCCTCCCACATATAGATTTCATTCCTTATCTTCTCCAATTAATTCAGTCATCAACGAATTTCAGGCTGAACACATGCAAAAAGTAGCTTTGCAGACCACCACTTCCCCTAGAAGTATTACCCTTCAAGACAGTGTCCCTACCCATGTTGTTAAATTATATACAGAAATAAATCCCGAATTTCATTCCTTTCAAACAACGGAGCATGATGACTTAAAAGGACTCTCTTAATAAAAATAAGACCTACCAATATAATCTTTGGAAGGCACACACAGAAGGATCAAACTGGAATTTTTCCAAACATGATTCAGACACTTTGATCCTACTAAAAGAAACACTTGACACCAAGCTCTATTGGAAAAAGAGCATGGGATCAAAATTTCATCCTTTCCCTGCTGAAGTCAATCTTACTCTGGTTCGGCATTTTAAAAGAGAAAGAATCTTCAAAGAGATATACGAAGAAGCTGGCTGCTATGGCCAACAAACACCAGGAGCATCCTCTATCCCGTCTGAAGGAGGAGACGATCAATCTCTTCCTGAACAAATGGATGAAGAGTTCCAAGATTTTACCACATCCATCACTCGGTTGAAATAAAGTTTTTACCTCTGACACAGTAAATTTACCTTATGGTAATTGGCTGAAGGGTAAAAACAAACACAGCAGTTTTCCGGTCATCAGGTGACCTATACAGCCGGTTCCCGGTCATACACTTTGTATATAAATAGACCATAAGTCTCTTATGCGGAGCAGGTCTCCAGATACACTCTCCTTCTCTCTCTAAACTCTCTCCCTTCTCTCTAAAACCCTCTTGTAGACACCGCTTCTCTGCAATAAAAATTGAAGTTCATCTTCACCCCTCTCCTATTCCCCCGCTCTGTGAGTATATAATTGTTTATGTTTATGTAATTTAAATATGGGGTAGACGCTTCTTTAAGGTATCTCCGGATGCCTAAAACAATAAGTATTTAAAGATGCGATAATCATTTAAAGGCTTATCATATGTTTGTATATTCTTTCTCATCTTCTTCTGAAAACCTGGGTTTTACTGCCGTATAAATCCAGCTCTTCTCTCTCTCTCTCTCTCTTATGGTATCAGAGTCGTGTTCTTTCCAAGGACGGTTCTTTTATTTTGTAAAACTTAATTTTATGATTGAAAATAAATATCTGTCAAGAGTGGATAGTGTTTGCTAGGATACTCATGGTAGTTGAAGGGCAGTGATGGCCAGTGGAGAGCCGATGTAAGTTCCTAGTTCCCTACCTAGATGAGTTGAAAAACACGTGCAGATTGCGCCAACAAGTTCAAATGTATATTTTTTATCAATTTCAGATGTAATTATTTTTTAAAAATTTTTAAAAAAAAAGTTATTTTTCTGATAAACTTTATGATTTTCTATAAAAATTAAGGAAACGAGAAAGCGTTATTTGACTCTTTTGCCGGAAAAATTAACATAAGACTTCAACAGTGGCTGGCAGAGAAACACGTGTTCCGCTGAGAACGTTAATCACGTTTAGTTAGATGCATGTTTGGATGAGTTAAATGCAATTAATTTTAAAGTCATCAATTACGATTAAAATGGATTTTGAATTATATGATTTATGTTCGGATGATTTGTTAGGAAAATAAGATTAAATTATAATTTGTATTCTTTAATTTATTTAAATATATTTTTTTTTACTGTTTTTAATTGTTCAAATTTTATTTTTTTTTATAACTATCACTTAGATTATAACAATTATTGTTAAATTATTAACGTTAATTTTTCATGTAATTTGATTAAATGATTTTTCACGTTAACATTGGTAAGAAACTTATATTCTACATAAAAATAGAAAAAAAAAATTATTCATGTATCAATCTAGGAAATCATTTAATTAAAACATATGAAAAATCATAATTAAATAGTTAAGGATTATTTTTTAATATATGGTTCAAATATCTCATCAAACTATAAAATAAAGAAAACAATTAAAATAAAGTTACAAAATACTCGCAATTGAATAAATTGAAGGATACAAATTATTATAATTTAACCTAAAAATAAGCAAACTAAAATCTATTGCAAATGTTTCTATGCAAAGCATTAACTAAGTTGTTTCAATTTAAAATCTATCAATTCTAAAATCGGAATCAATTTTAAATTTTTTTCCAAAAACAAAAATCAAACATATGTTCGCAATTAAGTTTGATATCTTGTTATCACAAACTTAATATCCAAAGTTTCAACATCTTTATACACACATTATATTTTTGTCAAAGTGTGTTTGGGTTCTACTTTTAAATCTCCTTTCTAAGTTTTGAATGAGAAAAACAAAAGATACTTACTATAAAATACATAGTGTCAAACCAAACTATAAAGAAAAATACATGATATCAAACCAAACATACATTGAGTTTAATAGGAAAAGAAAATTGAATGGTGTTGTTGTTTCAGCTGACAACAACCCACGTGGGAAGCCTCCATGATTAAATTGAGGGGAAAGATAGTATTCAACATCCTTTAAAAGAAGTTCTGTGCCAAACGATTATGACAATAATCCAGATTTTTCCAGCTATTCTATTAGGTATCTGGTTAATTAGAAATGCAGTCGTATATAAAAAATATCTTTTTTATGGTAGAGGAAGTTTGATAGTTATCTTTACAAAAGGTTTGAATATGAGTAAAAGAGTATTTTAATGTCTTGTGAGTAATATTTATTGAGTGGTCTTCTAAGTGGGAGTTGTGTTTCTCTAGGATTAGAAATAGGAATTTATGATTGTTAACAGAATTAATCTGTTCTGTATTTGTACTAGTACTTCTTAATTTTGCTATGCTTTTTTAGTTTACAGTCTCTCACTCTCCTGTCATGTCTTATGATTTGCGGGAGTCTTACTTATATAAATTAAATTTTGCTTTTTTAAAAAAAAAATCCCACATAAAAAGAAAGAAATCATTTTTTTTCTAAGAAACTATGAATACTTTCTCATCCTGAGTAAGAGACTAATCTCATCTTAAATATAAATATTTTCTCTCTCAAGAAGAAACTAGATATAATTAAGATGACGGTGCATATGTATCTCTGAATTAAAAAAAGTTATATATAAATATTTAATATGTTAATATTTTGTTTCTATAATTTTATATATTTGAATCTCTATTTTTAGTTTTTAAATTTTCAAAATTTTAATTCTTTATTTTTAATTAGTTTATATTTTTCCTAAATTTTACATACTTGAACTAATTATCTTTAATTTATTAATTATTTAATATATTTATAAGTTCTTATTTAAATATTTAGCTTAATTGTTATTTTTTTTTACTTTTAACTTTTATTAGTCATTTATCCGGCTGACTGAGAGTCCTGTATGTCAACTCTAAGTATTAAGTGGATAAAAATAATTTACACATTGATACCAAATGTTGAAGTTGGAAAAATCTAAGGCCAGATCAGTTTAGATGTATGATTGAGTCAAGTTGAAGAAGACATACCAACAAGATGATTTTCAGGAGGCATTGACACCTTATATATGTTAAAATAACTTATTGTAAAGTTCATAATCATGATTCTCTCCCATAGTCTCATATCTCTTTCTTTTATATTTAATTTATAATAACTTTTTTCTAATCTCTATCTTTCATATTAAACCATTCATTGCATTTTTTTTATTTCTTTTTTTCTGTTGTATCACACCCAACTTTATATACATGACCAAGAAAAAAAAAGATCCGTAGATGTAAATTATTTTAAAATAGAGAAACTTAAGAATATTCGACATATAATATGTGTGGACCCAACTGATACCCCAAAAATCAGTGGAGATAATAATGGTAAATCAAGAAATTTCTGTGGAGAATTCATGTGAATAATGCTAAAGAAAGCAAGGCATATCCCAATGAACCCAAGTAGAAGCTGCTCTCTAAGGAGGACAAATTATGCAGACACACGTGAAACAGGAAGCAGGAAAATGATATTTTCCCACCTAATTCAATTGAACACCCCCTAACATATGAAAATGTCATCAAGAGTAAATTACACTTTGGTTTTATACTTCAAATGTTAATATTAGTAATATTAACTAGTAAGATTGAAATCCAGATCTTCCTTTACTTTTATTCTTTTTTAACCAACTAAATTATTTTATATTATCAAATTACACGTATTTGTCTTTATTACATCTCTATCTTTAACATTATTTTTCGCTCCTAAACATTAAGTGTAGTGGTAGTTTTTGTATGATAGAAAATTAGTGTAATAAAAATAAAGCTTCAATTTATCGGTGTAATAAAAGTTTTAAAAAAAGAAAATAGAGAGAAGTTTTTCTAGAATTCAACAACAGATTGATGAAAAAGTTGGCAATAATAAAAACAAGCCTAAGGGCTTGTGTAATTTACTATCTTAATAATATTATGAAGTTGTTGATTATCAAATATAATTAATGTATGGCAAGTGATTAATAATAATATGTATCTTATAATTTAAATAAATTGGAAAATATATAAGTTCAAAATTTAAATATAAGTAAGTGTATTTAAATAAATTTATAGTTATGATTTGCCAAGATCACTGAACGTGTGGATCAAAGAGAATTATTCTAGTTTAACTAGAAATTATGAATAATTATACAAAATAAAAAAAAAACATATGTATACTTTATTAACTTGCTCTTTTAAGATTATAACTTATTAACTTACTTTTTAATTATAATTTATTAACTTACTTCTTAATTATAACTTGTTAACATAATTTTTTAAAGAAAAGTAATATAAATTAACAATCCCTATATATAAATATGATTGAGATTCTATTACATTAAGAGTAGTTAAGAATAATTTAACATGGTTGTTTCAATTATTAATATACTATACTCGATTTCCAACATTGGGCATAGAATCATGACTGGAGATACCATTTTACTCCAAAAAATGGATCTGGAAGAGACTATATCTCCTAATTATACCAATACAAATAAATGGCATTAAGAAATCATTGTTATTATTAATTAATCACATGTAAAATAAAATTAATATATTTGTAATGTAATTGACAAAAGTCATTACTAGAATATTGTGAAGGGTAAAACCATTATATCTAAAGGTTTACGTGTATTGTAACATAAAATAATAAATAGAATCAGGTTAAGAACACCTCACTAAATAATTATAATTAAAAATAATAAATAGAACAAGGTTAGGAACACTTTACTAAATAATTATAGTTAAAAATAATATAAAATAAACAAGTATAATATTTAAAAGTGATAAATGTCTCTCCCCTTACCTTGATAATTGAAATAATACAAGAGTTTTGAATTTTTCTTCAAATAAACTCTTACTACTAGCTTCCCTAACTGTTAAACCAAATTGATGCTTCTCTCGTTTTTTTCTTACCCCGCTACAGCATTCAGAGACCTTATTTATAAGAATTTTTTGCAATGATGACAGGTCTTTCTATTTCAATTTCTTGTTACTTAATTTCATTTGTTGTAGATAAAGACAATTGAGATTTGATTCACAGTTAGTAGTATTGATTTTTTTTTTTTTCTTGTTTATACTGACGTTGCAGTTATATATATATATATATATATATATATATATATATATATATATATATATATATATATATATATATATATATATTCTATAGTTAATTAGCTTCGTAACATTTTTTAACGTTACGTAATTTGTAAAATTATTTATTTATTTATTTATTTTTTAGGATATCATAAAAGCTAAATCAAATTAAAATTGAAATTTTGCAAACATATCATCGATAACTTAAAAATTATTCATGAAAATTTCTACGTAAGTATAACTAAAATTAATTAAAAATATATCATATACTATATATTTAATAGATAGTTTTAAAGTATTTACTTATATAATTTTAAAGATTATAGATGTATTTCTATTATTTGACTTATACAATATATTCTAAAATTTAAATATATATATATATATATATATATATTTAATAATAATGTAATATGGTATTAAAAATTTAAAATATGATATATTGTAATTGAAGAGTTTAAGATATCATAATAATTAAATATTATTTAGATTTATTCAATTTACTAAACATAAAATTTATATATATTATTGAGAATTTGGGAATATTAAAATTTTCCCCTACTAAAAGAAATTTCGTCCTCGAAATTTTTATTGACTAAACAGATGAGGATATTGTTTTCTAATTTTCTCCTCTAATTCCCACGTAGCATTTCCTATAACATTATGCCAAATGACTTTTACCAATGGAAGTTGTTTGTTTCTCACATGCTTGATCCTCTTGTCTGTGATTTGTATAGGCATTGTTTCAAATGTAAGATTTTAATTGTACTGTATCAGGCGTTATTATATGAGAAGGATCATATATATATTTTCTTAATTGAGACACATGAAAGACATTGTGAAGAGTGGAAAGAAAAGGTGGTAAAGAAATTTGATACGCAACAGCACCTATCTTTCTGAGAATTTGATAAGGACCTATAAATCGAGGAGTGAGTTTCTTTGATTTTATTACCCTACCAATTCTAGTTTTTCGAGTAACTTTCAAGAATACATGATCACCTTCTTGGAACTCAAGTGGTATTCTTTTCTTATCAGCATAACTTTTCTGTCTGCTTTGAGTCATTCTCAATTTTTCCTGAATCATTTTGATTTTCTCTGTGGTTTGCTGCACCATTTCAAGACCCAAGATCAAATTTTCCCCAGTCTCAAACCAACATAGAGGTGTTCTATATTTTCTTCCATATAAAGTCTCATAGGGTGCCATACCTATGCTAGAATGGAAACCGTTGTTGTAAGTGAATTCAATTAAAGGTAAGTATCGATCCCAACTACCTGAATCTTCTAGCACACAAGCTCTCAACAAATCCTCTAATGATTGTATGGTTCTTTCTAACTGTCCATCTGTTTGAGGATGATAGGCTGAGCTAAGACGAAGCTTGGTTCCTAAGGCTTTATGTAAACTTCCCCAAATCTGGAAGTAAACCTAGGATCTCTATCAGATATTATGTTAGATGGAACACCATGTAATCTTACAATTTCTTTTATATACAAGTTTGTCAGCTTTTCTAATGAATACCTAATGTTAATGGGTAAGAAATGAGCATATTTTGTTAGTCCATCCACGATAATCCATATGGAATCAAATTTATGCATTATTTGTGGTAATCCAACTACAAAATCCATTGTTATACTATCCCATTTCCATTCAGGTATGTCTAAAGATTGTAACATTCTGGCTGGTTTTTTATGTTCTATCTTAGCCTTTTGACAAGTCAAACACATGGCCACATATTGAGCTACTTCATTCTTCATCTTGGGCCACCAAAACATTTTCTTAAGATCTTGATACATTTTTGTTGTTCCTGAATAATGTATGCTCAACTTACTTGATGTGCCTCATCTAAGATTATTTTCTTAATTTCTATATCATTAGGCACACATACTCTATTGTTGAATCTCAATACTCCTTCTTTATCTAAACTAAACTTTTCACCATTCTTTTCTCCAAACAATTTTGTTTTCTTTTGAATAAATTTATCATTCTTCTAAGCTTCATAGATTTGCCTTTGTAAGTCACTGATAATTTAAATTGAATTCAATTGTATCCTATCATGACTTACTTTAACTGATAAACTCATGTCTCTAAATTCTTCAATTAACTTCATCTCATGCACCATTAATGAAGAAACATGTAATAATTTTCTACTTAATGAGCCACGACATTTGCCTTTCTTGGATGATAATGTAATTCAAAATCATAATCTTTCAAGAATTTCATCCACCTTCTTTGTCTCATATTTAATTCCTTCTGATCAAATAAATATTTTAAACTTTTATGATTACTAAAAACCTCAAACTTACTACCATACACATAATGTCTCCATATTTTTAGTGCAAAAACAATAGCAGCTAATTCTAAATCATGGGTTGGATAATTTTTCTCATGTGCTCTCAATTGCCTGGAAGCATAGGCCACTACCCTTCTTTCTTGCATAAGAACACACCCTAATCCCATTTTGGAAGCATCACAAAATATTACAAATTGTTCATTGGGATTGGGTAAAGCTAAAACAGGTGAAGTCGTTAGCCTATTCTTCAGTTCTTGAAAACTATTTTCACATTTTTCTGTCCACTCAAAAGCTTGTCTTTTCTTGGTGAGTTGGGTTAAAGGCATGGCTATCTTAGAAAATCCTTCAATGAATCATTTATAATATCCAGCCAAACCCAGAAAACTATGAATTTCTGTCACTATTTTTGGTGTATTCCACCTTAAAACTGCTTCCACCTTGGTTGGATCCACAGATATTCCATCTTTGGAAATCACGTGCCCTAAAAACTTAACTGTGCTTAACCAAAATTCACATTTAGAAAGTTTAGCATACAGTTGTTTGTCTTTCAAAATCTGAAGAACAATCTGAAGATGTTGTTCATTCTCTTTATGAGTCCTAGAATAAATAAGAATATCATCTATAAATACCACTACAAAATGATCCAAAAATGGACGAAAAATCCTATTCATACAATCCATGAACAATGCAGGAGCATTAGTCACACCAAAAGGCATTACTTGATATTCATAATGACCATACCTTGTTCTAAAAGTAGTTTTCTGAATGTCTTCTGCCTTTTACTTTAATTTGATGATATCCTGATCTTAAATCTATCTTTGAAAATACAGCTGCTCCTCTCAATTGATCCACCAAATCATCTATCCTAGGAAAGGGGTATTTATTTTTTATAGTGAATTTATTTAACTGACGATAATCTATGCATAACCTAAAATTTCCATCCTTCTTTTTAACTAAAAAAACAGGAGCTCCCCAAGGTGATACACTAGGACGAATGAATTTTTTTTCAAGCAAATCTTCCAATTGTTTCTTTAGTTCGACAAGTTCAGAAGGTGACATCCTATAAGGTGTCATTGAAATTGGTCTTGTGTCTAGCAGTAAATCAATTGAAAATTTAATTTCTCTGTCAGGTGGCAAACCAAGAATATCATTGGGGAAAACTTCAGGAAAATTTTGAACAATTGCTATGTTTTCCAAATTTATTTGTTCTTTTTCTTTTTCTTCCTCAGAAGGTAATAACAAATATACCTGAACTTCATTCCCTAAATACTTATTTATTGATTTGATAGATGAAATCAACAGATCCTTATAGTTAGAAAATTTTCAAAACCCTCTAGAAAACGACACTTCTGATTTTGGTTATTTTTTATTATTTTCAAAACCCTCTAGCAAACGACACTTGTGAATAAGTGTAGGAAAATCAGAAATTTCTAGTATCCCTACTGCCTTCCTTAGTTCAGACCTAAGTCCACCTTCAAACTTAATATACTTCATTCTCTCATCTGGGTGATAAAAAAAAGTAGAGAATTTACCTAATTCTTCAAATTTAGAAGCATATTCTCCTACTGTCATGTTCCCTTGTTTTAATTTAGAAGCATAAAATCTATCTCTTTTGCTCTTCTCACATCATTAGGAAAATACTTTTCTAAAAATTTAGCGGTAAATACTCCCCATGTAATATTTATTCCTCCTCCTTCTAATAACCTTTGAGTACTATCCTATCAATATTCAGTCTCTCCTACTAGCATAAACACAGCATAATTTACTTTTTGATTATCAGGACAATTCATTGCTTGAAATATTTTTTCTATTTCCTTAATCCATATTTCAGCTTTTTCCGGATTATAACCTCCATGAAATTGTGAAGGTTTGTTCCTTCTAAATTCAATTAATCCTTGTGATTCAATAGTTTCTTCTTGCCATTGACTTCTTATTAAAGTTGATGCCATGTCTCTAATAGCTTGTACTACAGTCGTTAATTCAGTATTTCTTCTTCTTCCTACCATCTGAAATGGTTCAAGTTAAAACTTAGTAACATGGTTAGCTCATTTACCAAGTCTCACATGGAACGTTGCTCTGATACCATCTAAATATAACATAAAATAATAAATAGAACGAGGTTAGGAACACCTCACTAAATAATTATAGTTAAAAATAACATAAAATAATAAATAGAACGAGGTTATGGACACCTCACTAAATAATTATAGTTAAAAGTAATATAAAATAAATAAGTATAATTTTTAAAAGTGATAAATGTTTCATCCTCTTACCTTGATAATTGAAATAATACAAGAGTTTTGAATTTTTCTTCGAATAAACTCTTACTACTAGCTTCCCTAACTGTTAAACCAAGTTGATGCTTCTCTCACTTTTTTTCTTACCCTGCTACAACATTCAGATACCTTATTTATAAGAAATTTTTGCAAATGATGACAGGTCTTTCTATTTCAATTTCTTGTTACTTAATTTCATTTGTTGTAGATAAAGACAATTGAGATTTGATCCAGAGTTAGTACTATTGATCTCTTTTCTTTTTTTTTTCTTGTTTATACTAACGTTGCAGTTATACATATATATATATATATATATATATATATATATATATATATATATATATATTCATTCTACTATAGTTAATTAGCTTCGTAACATTTTTTTAAAGTTACGTAATTCGTAAAATTATTTATTTATTTTTTAGGATATCATAAAAGCTAAATCAAATTAAAATTGAAATTTTGCAAATATATCATCTATAACTTAAAAATTATTCATGAAAATTTCTACTTAGGTATAACTAAAATTAATTAAAAATATATCATATACTATATATTTAATAGGTAGTTTTAAATTATTTACTTATATAATTTTAAAGATTATAGATGTATTTCTATTATTTGACTTATACAATATATTCTAAAATTTAAATATATATATATATATAATAATAATAATAATGTAATATGGTATTAAAAATTTAAAATATGATACATTGTAACCGAAGAGTTTAAGATATCATAATAATTAAATATTATTTAGATTTATTCAATTTACTAAACATAAAATTTATATATTATTGAGAATTTGGGAATATTACATGTATTGATAAAAAGTTATTTACTACTAGTTTTTATAAAGCAAAAATATCTCATGTTAAGAAAATTGTGACTTATATTGATAAAAAAAACTTAATATATAATTTTTATTTAATTTTCTTCTTAAAAATTTGCTCTAGGTCTGTCTCACTGTTCAATTGGTTTAGTTAGTGAAAAAATTTAGTTACACTTTCTAAAAAAACTCTCTTTTTAACACTGTGATTAACTATAAAATGTACTAAAAATCAACAATTTTGGTGTATGTCATTTTCATTTAATTTAGAAATGAAATCCACCATAATTTTAGTCTCATAGTCATGAAAACAGAGTTGAGGGTTTACATTTTTGTTGTTAATAAATAGAGTCTGAGTGGACATTTTGAACTATTCTAATGCGAGTAGGAGCAGATAATATACACAATAAAACAAAACACAAATAGTAAGTAACGTACTTAAGTGTCTATAAAATTACACTACCTAAAGAACATGTTATTCAATTTCGACATGGAGAACCAAGTAGCTAAACTATGCCCTTCTTCTGGACCCGATTCTGGTTTATGTTCCTTTTTCTTTTTTACCCTTTGTTTCTTTTTCTTTTCTTTAAGTTTTTTTCTTCTTTTCCTTTTTCCTCTTTATATAAATCCAATTCCTTTTGGGGGAATCATGAAAGACAAACAGCTCTATTTTTATGTGCTCTTCACTCATTCTCTGTGCCTCTCTAAATCAAACCGCACTCACCTTCTCTCCCTTGGGAAACATATCAACATGGAAAGTGATGCATCTTCTACCTCAACCTCAAACTCAACCTCAAACTCATTCACTAAAACAAGTCCTCAAGAAGAATCAGCAGCAACACAAAACCGAAACACCCCAGATAGCAAGAAAAGAGAAAGAAGTGACAATGAGAATAGCAACAAGCACCTAAGCTATAGAGGTGTAAGAATGAGAGCATGGGGCAAATGGGTGTCTGAGATCCGTGAACCAAAAAAGAAGTCACGAATATGGCTTGGAACATACCCTACTGCAGAAATGGCTGCAAGAGCACATGATGTGGCAGCTTTAGCCATCAAGGGTCATTCAGCAGTCCTCAATTTCCCCAATCTGGCTCAAGATCTTCCAAGGCCCATCACCACATCTCCCAAGGACATTCAAGCTGCAGCAGCAAAAGCAGCCACCACTTTCTTCCATCATCATAACCATTCTCAAAGTGAAAAGCCTGAACTAAACCATCATGCAGAACAAGCATCTTCATCTTCAACTCTATGTATGGATAATACTGAAGCAGATCAAATTCAAGCAGAACAAGGTTCAGATTCAACTCTATTGTTATCCATTGACACCACTCTAGAGTCTTCAAGTTCTCCCTCTACTGCAGATGATGACACACTCTTTGACCTTCCAGATCTTTTCCCTGATGGAAACACTGCACTTTTCTCTTATTCTTCTTCTTGGAATTTATGTGCTGTTGATAGTGGATTCAGGCTTGAAGAGCAATTTTTGTGGGAGAATTATTAGCACTAGACTACTAGAGATTGTTTCATTTTTAAAACAAAATTACAATAAATGGAAAAAAAAACACTACAAAATTAAGGTTTTAGCTTTCTGTTTACTGCAATAGTGCATGCAATCTGATGCAGAATGCCACTTCAGGAAAAGTTTACCCTGGAATCTGTAAATTGATCTTGTCTATTGCTGTTTTTGTTTAGTTCTGCAGTGAATGGATTAAAATATAAAGAGAAAAAAATGTTAGGCCAAATATGACAAATGTCTGGCACAGTGGCACTGTATAACACAATAAAACAATAAAAGAAGCTTCTTAATTTGTTTGTATATTTCATGAGTCTTTGTGTAACCCTTTTACTATGAATGATATTTACTGGATTTGGGAGATTTTGGAGTCCATTTTTTGTTCACAACAATTTATCTTATATGGTAATTTTTTAAGAATAGATCTTGCATGAAAAGAACATTATTCTTTCTTGATTTTGATCTCAACATTTTGATGAAGGTTTCATGATGCTGTTGACTGTAAAGCAAGCAATTCCTTAACTCTTTCTTGCTTTTCTTTATCTTTCAGTTGGAAAGATATTCACAGGACTAAATGCATCATATAGTAATCATTTCTTTATCAACTGGTTTATAAAATAAACTATCATGTGACAAGTTGTGCTCATATAAAATTCAGAAAGAACTCAATGGAATAACTTTTTACCCCAGCGTCACTTTTTTTTTTTTAGAAATTCAACAACAGAAGTTTATAACAACTTATACTACCTACTCAATCAATTGAGCTACATCAACTTCTCACTAGTGTCAGATTTTTGTTTCACGATTTAGTAAGCATATATTACCAAAAAATTTCTGATTTCCTGTATGCATATACACATTCAGAGTCAAGAGTTCAAAGAAGTTGACAACATGCATCTGGTAATAAATGCTTTAATTATTTTTTTGTTGATTTTAGCATTTATTCTAACGAGTTTTAAGTGTAGATAGCACACAATTAAACTAGAGTTTGGTGGTATTTAAAGGAAAATAGTTTTACTGTTATTGAATAATAAATCACTTTGTTTAGTTTCTGAGCAGAACAAATAATTATATAATTACTAACTTTAATAGGGGTAATAATTATACCTCTCAAATTCATAACTTTCCAATCTTAAATAACAACTATTTTAATAAATATTTCCTCTTTTTTATCCATTGGATTTTTATAATATTTTTATTCCTATTTAATTTTCGCTTTCATATTTTAAAGTCATGTTAATTTCTTTTAAAAATACATTTATTACTCATATTGATCTATGTTTTTTTTTCAATAAAAATTGTATTATAACATTGATTTTAACAAAAAAATCTTTTAAAACAATTGCTTTTTTTTAACTTCAATTACTTTTTTAGTTAGTCCCATTTAACTTTAAGGACACTTCATTAAAAACATATAATATATGCATGAATCAATATAATTAATAGTTTCAAATCTAAGTATATTTTATGTGAAACCAGAGGGGTTTGGATTCGTTTTGGGTATCTATCTAAGTTGTAAAATAATAAGTTAAAAAAAATTGAGAAATAGATAAGCAAGAAAATGGAAAGAATGAAAATGGTATAATGAAAGGATACATGATGTCACTTTCAAGGATGAAAAATAAGTCATGTAACACATCATTTATCCTTGATAAGTCCAAAATGTCACAAGGTAGAATTTCTTGATAATTTTTTAAAAGAAATTCATCTATCACAAAAGGAAAAAATCCAATTAAAATTTTTACTAATTCAATTATTTCTTTTTTTTAGTACAATTCAGTCCATATTTATATAACTAGGTGGCTATTACAAATCATGACTCTTAAAAGAAGAATTAAATACTCCATTATCATGCAATTATAATATATAATTAATTGCATGTTATATTAATTACTAAATTAAAAGAACATTACAAAAAATAAGCAAGTCAGTATCTTCTGGATTCGTATAATTCTCTCATTCTTTAAAAAAATTCGTCTTTGAATCTATAACTTTATTTTTCTACAAATTTTATTCACTTGTAATTTAAAATGAACAAAACTAACCTCCAAAATTAAGTACAACCTGTAAAAATTAATGCATTAAAAAAGTTTTCATTTTTAGTGTCCAAACCCAAACATTGGAATCAAGATCAATTTTTTCAAAATAGACTTGCAAATTTTCTTCACGAGTTTGAAATATTGTAAAAAAATTGTTTCTCATAATTGTATCATGTGCATTGTATAAAAAGAAAAAATTGCAAATGCTTTATATATATTTTACCAATTATTATATATAATTATTAATGTAATTAATTAGTAAAGTTAGAGGTATAGCTTAATTGATTAAGAAAATGGAGTGATTTATAGAAAATTTATTAACATTATTTTGGATTTGTAATGATAAAAAAATTATATAAATTAGTAAACAACTGGCCTATATCTTCTGGTCTCAATTATTAAAAGTTACTAAACAAAATTGATAAAACATTACCCAGAAAAGTAAGATTGCTAAACGACATCATCCCCCGGTGCAGAAAAAGAGGAAGAGAAAAAAAGTACTTGTATAAAGATAAAAAAATCACTATCAGGTGCTACTATATCATATTTGACATTAATAAATATTAAATAATTGTCCACAGTGTTTATTTTACAATTGGCCAATTATCTTTTCTACTTCACAAGAGTCTCTGTATTAGACTTACAATGATTATTGCCAGCTTTTCCCCACATAAGATTTCGTGAATACAAACATGTTAGCTAATTAACAACCTTATTATATGGCCTACGGTTTCATACTTTCATCACCAGAGAGCCCATGGAAGTTAAGAATAATTCTAAATTCTTTTGTAATATTTTATCAATAAATTTTCTTATGTGTTAAGTAAACAACATTAATAAATTTATATTAGAAAGATTTTATTTTTAAGATGTCAGATATCTTTTATATTTACTATTTATTTTATAAATATGAAAGATTATTAAAAAATTATGTTGCACATAAAAAATAAAATATGAAATTAATTCATTAGTAACAATATTACTATTAGAAATAACATAAAAAATGTTATTTCTTATTAAGTGTTATTTAAAGTTATATTAGATTAACTAATAAATTTATTAAAATCTCCTATTTGAAGGGAGGTTAAAATTAGTGTTAATATATTTTTCAAATCATCAATCACCTTTGTCAATAGATAGTAAATATATATTTAAATAGAGAAGTACATTTAAAAATCAAATGAAAAACTTATTTTGAGACAATTTTTTTTAAATACAAATTTCATTTTGGGAGAGATGGTGTGTTTAATTAGCATGTAAATGGGACGGGACACGGATGAGTAGGAATTCTCATCTCGATTCTCACTTTGAAACTTATCCTGATTCTTGTTCGCATATCTGAAGGGGTATGAGATTTATGTTTCATCTTTATCATGTACTCGTCTCATACTCGTAAAAAAATTATAATTTTTAATAAAAAATAAATTGTTTAAATATAATGGTGTTAATTCAAAAGATATCTAATAAATACAAAGTTTGTAATTTGTGAATTAAATGTTAAACTCTTTTTAAGGCAAATGTCAAACTTTTTTTTACATCCCAAAATTATAAATTCTGAACAAAACAAAAATCTAAGAGGGTGGCTTGGTTAAAATTAGGTTTAATAAATCAAGAGTAAAAATTTTGCATATTTTAATTATTAAAATAAGGATAGGACAAGGGCAAGGCAAGGACAGAGTGGATATGTCTATCTTTATCCTCGTCTCATCTCCAACTTAAAAATCAATTATATTCTTCTCACATATATCTACGTCTGATCAAATTAAAAAATTTTTATCAACTTCGAAGTGAATTCATGATTACTCACATATACGAATTTATTTGTAATCTCTAATGTTAATAAAGTATTTAATAATTTTCTATTAATATTAATTATTTTTATCAATATAATTTATATAAAGAGAACTTTTAATTTTAATAATTTTAAAATTAATCTTACGCTTATTAAAATAATCAATAAAAAGTCATTAAATATTTTAAAAGTGATGTGACTTCATATAGTATATGTTACTTTCTCCTTTCATTAATCATCTAAAAAAACGTGATAAAAATGTAATTTTTAAAAAATCATTACTCAAAATTTAGTGACACCAATTTTAACGACAAAGCTGTATGTATGTAGTTATTATGTCCCCCACACGCTTTGTATATCTTTTAATTACATATTACTAGTTTTACTTAGCTAAGTGAGAAGAATGTTTACTATGAGATATTATTAAAGAATAGATAATAAGTGGAAGATTAAAAATAACGATTTAAATTAAAATAATTCACTTAAATATATCATGTACTTTCTTTATCATAATTTACTCACACCTCATCCTGACCCTCAACATCACTCTTATCTGTCACTATCATTATTGTCACTACCGCCACTACAACCACTGTCACAGTTACCACCAAAGATCACCACCATCGCCATTGGCAATCACCACCCCATCGCCACCTCATTATTATTAGGAATCGCAACAGGTTGGGGCAGGTACGGCCAGTAGTTGCCTGCTATCCAATCTGCCACAGAAAACTCAGACTCACTACTTGCTAAAAACTCGATGGTACCGTTATAGAAATATTTGTAGATTTTTTTAATACCTATGGATACATGAGTACCCTCAGATATTTTAATAAAGTAATGTTTTAGAAAAAGATATTTTCTTATTAGAAGTTTTATCAAATGAATCATTTATTTGTTGGAAAATCTAGAAATAAAATTCTACTATTTTTACAAGAACAAGATTAATTAGATCTAAAAGTATATTAATATAATATATTATAAAAATAGATTTAATACAAATAAAATATTTATTATCAATATTTTTATAATAAATAATTTTATTAATTATGAAGTTTTAATAAAAAATAAGATTGATATAAATTGACAATTAATATTTTTATTTGATTTATTTTACAAAAATATTATCTTTTTTAACTTAAATATATATATATATATAGTATTTTAGTTTAGCAAGTATGGGTACTATGATACCTGTACTTGTACCCATTAAGGAGTAAGTATGAAAAAACACATAATAACAACGGTTATCCATTTATACTAACCGTACAAATATTTTCATGAGTTTTATTCACGAGTGTGGGCGTGGGTTTTTTCCATCCCTAACCATTGTTATCATCACCACCACCATTGTCACATTCATCACCATCATCGTCGCTACCACCACCACCTTACCGCTAGTGGCAATGGTGATCGTCGACGATGGTGGTGGTGGCAGTGGCAATTGGATGGTAGCAGTGGTGGTGACTGCATCAACAATGGTGAGGGTAGGGTTGAGGAGTGCGGGTAAGTTACGATGAAAGAGGTTTGTGATATCTTTAAGTAAGTTATTTTAATTTGAATCTTCATTTTTAATCTTATGCTTATTATCAATTTGTTTCATCTCTCATAATAAACTTTTTTCTCACCTAAGCTAAATTTATATGAGAGCCAGAGGAGCAAATATCAACTATTGAAATAAAAATTAATGGTTGAGATTAAGCACTCATTCTCTCTCTTCCAACATTTATTGTCTATTTTTTTTCTTCTTTCTCCTCTTTTAATGACTAAAATTTGCTCTCTCACTCGTAAATTTAACCTTCTTACTAAATATGTCTTTTATATATATATATATAGTCACGGTTAATCTAGCTACTAACATGGATCCTAGACAAATTATTGGGTTATTACCTGGTACATATCAACTTGTAATGGTTGGTGACCTTACCCAGAAGTTTCGAATTTAAATCATGAATATGTAGATAAACTTTAAATATTTGGTGGGAAATTTGTTATGCATGATAACTTATACGGCGACACAAACAGAATTGTCTCTAGTAAAAAAATATATAATTAAACAAAAACATTAAGATAATTATTGGATTTACTTTTATTATGTTTGAATTGTTTTTTTCATACATCAAGCTTTCTTTTAATCTTTTATATTTCCTAAATTTTATTTTGACCATTTTCTTATATTTTTCATTAATAACAAATTTAAAGGCTAAATGTAGTTATGATGTGTCATATATTTCATTGTTGTTTTATTTTAGTATATTAAATTTAAAAGTTTTATATTTTTATTTATTGTTTTCCTCCTTTATATTACTCAAAATAAATTAAATTGAGTTTTAAAGAATTCTAATTTTATTAAAATTTATGGGAAAAAAACATTTTATTGAATATACAATAATAAAAAAATTTATATGTATAGCAGTTATGTGTTAAAAAGAAATTACATGCTGTGTGTGCATTACAACGAGATATTTTTATATCAATAGGAATCAAAGGAAGTAACAGAAAGTTTACAGTAATTATACCAACTAAACTACATTTCTTAGACCATTAGCCCCACTAATCTCTAAAATCTAAATAAGTTAATCCGTTAATATTTTTTTATCCACTTTGAATTAATTATTGTACTTAAATCTCTTATTATTTGGAAACTCCCTTTGACTTTATGAATTATTTATAACTCTGAATCCATATGGAGTAAGTGTAAAAGAAAGAGCAACTGTATATAATTAAAATGTTCA
Organism: Psophocarpus tetragonolobus; assembly: GCA_037954015.1. NCBI lineage: Eukaryota > Viridiplantae > Streptophyta > Magnoliopsida > Fabales > Fabaceae > Psophocarpus > Psophocarpus tetragonolobus. Next base: position 21,826,902 of record CM075691.1, read on the forward strand.
TATAAGCCAAAGTATATGAAGACCATGTGAAAATGTTTTACATAAGATAATTGAAAACCAGATTTGAAACAATATGAAGAAAAAAAAAGCATTGGTTAATAGTTAATACTATTATCGACTAATATTGCAGACTAACGTTAACAGTGATCGAGAGACAGTGCCACGTGAATTTGAAAACAAGAAAGCATTTAATAGTCAACAAAGAAAAAAAATTATGGAGATTACCACCTTTAATTCTTTTATAATTTCTTATTATTCAATTAATTAAGAATTATTTTAAGTGAGACTTTACATTAATTAATTCTTAGATGTCTGTTTTGAACAACTGTCGAGTGGAAAAGGGAAAAACAATTAATTCTCCATTAATCTTAGAAAGGAAATGGACCCTCTAAGTTTTTTTCTCAAATCTTGAGACTTGTATGCTTTTGATGCATGTTTCCACTTTTGATAGTGTTGATAGAGAACAAAATTCAGTCCATGATTGATAATATGTTCAATGCTTTACCGAAATGTAAAAGCACTTTTTTGGAGAGAAAAAGCCTTTAATATGTTTTATTTGATTTAGTTATGGAAACTCACTTGAAAAGCAAAGTTACACATGCACTTAAATTAACAAATTTAACAAGAATTTGGATAAAAAAAAAAAAAAGTTTAGCTGGGTTACTGATTTTCCAGGAAATTCAAGCTGGCAATTGCTGCAAATTAATCCCACTTGATCCTTGATAGGAAAATTTAAAAGAATTTCACCAAACTGAACCTTAAAAGTGCTGGCAAAATCTGGAAGAAATAGTAACTAGGTAGTTTCTTCAACAACGTGGAACAAATTAAACTAATAGTCAACTAAAGAAAAGTGGCATGTGATGATTTGTTTGTGATTTTATATAACCCCTTTTTTAAAGCAAATATAACTCTTTTTTTTAATTTCATTTTGGAAAAATAAAATATATTGAAAGGATACCAAAAGTATCATAGAAAAGTACTAGTCTAATTACTTATTATATTACATATTCATCAAAGTAGCTAAGTAATTCTCACCACCTATAAAACATAAATATACCCTAGTTTATCACAAGTCACCCTCTAAGACAATGTATAAGAAATATAAAAATAGCATGTCTCACCTATGTGCCAAAATCTACATGATTGTGGTGGTGGATACAATAAGAGGTGGATAAATTTAAAGTTACGTTTATCACACCTCTATGTCATTTGTCTCATACGTTGAATGATGTGACAGAAAATAAACTCCTCTTAGAAAAATATGAACCTATATGTGGTAAAATTTATTTTAATAAAATAAATGCATTAAAATTAATAAATTTGCATACAAATTCTAAAACCAAACAAATTTATATTTATTAGAGAAACTTTAGAATTGGTGAGTTCTTTTTGTTCAAGCAATAATTAATACTTTCAATTGAAAAACATGAATGAAGACTTAATTATTTGAATTTTTATGAAAACATGATTAGTCTTCATTGTTAACTTCATATTAAAAGATAAAAGGAATCTCAAGGAATAGACTTGAAGTTGTTCGCAAAAAGTTGACCTTATAAGTAAATAAATGAAAACTAAATAACCTCAAAGAGTAAGTGCAAATAAAGAAAGTAAAATGTAAATGACCTTAAAGATTAAATGTGAATAAAGGAGTAAATGTAAACACAAAGGCAATAAATAAAATTGCACTAAAAATCATGGAAAGAACATATATCTTCATCTATGCACTCCCTAGGCATCTTGAGTTTAGTAAGATCTTAGTGTTTCACCCTAATTTTGACAATGATGAATAATATTTATAAAGTTTTCATAACGGTTTCTTTTTGTCACATGTGTGAAAAGAAACTATTATTTTATTTCTAACAGAAATAGACTACCTAAACCTCCAATAACTATCCAATAGAAAGTAACTTCCTCCTCTTTGACTTTTGAACCTTATCCATTTCATTTTAACTTTCCTTTGATTCTTTCTTTCAAGATCAAGTCTAGATTAGATTTTTATATTTTCTCCAAGTGTCAAGTTCATATCAATCCTTTGTTCTTCTCTATTTCCCTATATGTTCCAACATACTATTTCATTATCTTTTCTCGAGACTAACTCACCGTAAGTGTCATCTTTGGTTATTGTCTCAAGGAGCATGTCCTTTCCTCTAATTCCTTGCAATCACTTTCCTCTCGATGAAATGAGTTTTTAAGTATATTCTTTCAAGTTGTTATCTCGAACAAATCATATTTTTTCATGACCCTTTTTCATAACTCTCTTGATCTCAAACTTTGTATGAGCAAGAATCATAAAAGCATCTCCCTCCCTCAATTTTTTCATCATCACTTATCATAACATTGTCCTTCTATCCCTATAACTTACCCAATGTTGTGTATTTCTCAAGATTTTTAATTTGTATAACAATAACCCAAATTACAAATGTTATTTTCCACACCCCAACAGAATCAAACTATTGTGGCTTTTTTAAAAAATTGTAAATGTTGTAGCATGAAAGGACACACTTAAAGTAACACCAAACACTTTTTTAAAATTATAAGTATCTATTTAATCTTTCCACGTGTGAATTAACTAGCTTGTAATTAATTTAATAAAAAGTGTCGAGTTTAAATTTATAATATATAATTGCTTTAAATACTTAGTAGTAAAATTTTATCGTCCATAATAGTAATATATGTGTTCTAGATTAGGAAATATGATTAATAGCTTAAAATATGATATTTAATAGTCAAATATAGTATAATGAAAATGTATTGATTAGAAGCAAAGCCGCAAAGGTCTTCTGGTTGATTGATTCATCCTTTAAATAATCACATAATTAATTAATTAATTAATTTTTGCTGAATCCCTGCAACAATATTGTGTCAGTCCGAGATTTCCGTTAAGAATATTACAGCTAATACATATAAATTTACTTAAAAATAAATTTGTAATGACATTTTTTATAATATTTTGACGTTTATAAGTAAAAAAAAAAAATAGACAACTAGTCTTTTTAATTTCCTTTTCGTTACGTTGACAACTAGTCTTTTAACCAGCACGATATGCAGCACTATTTCAATAACAATGAAATTTACAATATTTTTAACGATAGGTTAATTTATAAATTGATATACATGTGCGTTTCTGTACTAATGTTTATAATTAATTCAGTTTTATAATGATAAAATTAGTTTGTAAAGTAAGTACACAATATATAAAATTTCACTACAGTAGGAATAAAATTACCTCTTTAAATCATTTTCGTATTTTTCATAAAATTAAAGCTTTTGGAATTTGAGTAACAAAAAAAGCTTTGGAAAATTAATTTTATTTACTGTTAATAACAAATATTTATGAAAAAAACTTCACTAATTATTTTAGTAGATCTCCTCTTCTAATCTTAACCATGTTTAGGAATGAAAACGGGTTAGGTTAGGCACCGGTAGTAGTCCGCCACTCGACCTATTAGAAAAACTCGTCACCCGTTACCTGCTAACAATCTATTGGGTACCTGCTATAGAAATACCCACGGGTTTTTTAATACCCATGGGTTTTTAATACTCACGGGTTTTTTAATATCCATAGGTATCCATGGGTACCCATGAATATTTTTAAAAGAATAATTCTTTTAAAATTAAATATTTTTTTATAAGAAGTTTTATCAAATCTATCATTTATTTTTTAGAAAATCTAGAAATAAAATTATATTAGTTTCTACAAGATTAATTAGATCTAAAAGTAGATTAATATAATATATTATAAGAAAATAGTTAATACAAATAAAACTTTTATTTTATATTATCGGCATTTTTATAATAAATAGTTTTATTAACTATGAAGCTTTTATAAAAAAATAAGATTGATATCAATGAATTTGATAATTAATATTTTAATTTGATTTATTTTCCAAAAATGTTATATTTTTTAACTTATATATATATAATTTTAGTTTAGTGGGTAGCGGGTACCCGTAGGTACAGGTACTATGATACCTGTACCTGTGCCCATTAAGGAGCGGGTAGAAAAAAACATGTACCCACAGGTACACATTTATACTATTCATGCGGATATTTTTGCGAGTTTTATCCATGGATATACGCAATCGCAGATATTTTTGTCATCCTTAACCACATTTTTTTATCATTAAACTCAAACTTATATCAATTTAAATAAGATATCATGTTTAAATTACACATATTATAATGAATTTAATACTTATAAACTATTAGTAAAAAATAGTTTTACACTCATATTCAATCACAATCTTTTATGTATCATAAGTTTGTTGATTTTACCAATCTATACTTTAAAAGTCATATATATATATATATATATATATATATGAAAGGTGTGATTAAATATCATAAATCTTCTTTTTTATAAGTGCAAAAAGATTTTTTTCCCTATGATAATTACTATCTTTTATATCGTAATATTGAAAGTATTGAGATTCTTCTAGTGGTTATATTTAGAATTGTCATAGAAAGAGAAAAAAAAAGTCACCAATAAATTATGTATTTAAAATAATTATTAAAACCCTTTTTTCTTGTGTTATTGTTTAAAATTTAAAACCCTTTTTACTGGTCCCTTCTTTAGAACTTCTTCTTACAAAGGTATATCAGCTTCAATAATAACCATTAGTAACACATTCTATTTATTTATTTTTTTTTTGAATGGTCTTATTAGTTAAAAGACTAAACACACAAATTGTGAATGTAAACAATTAATAATTTCAAATTGACTATTATGATAACAGAACCTTCTTTCACTCAAATCAGATTCCTTTTCACTCTATTAATTGACACTTCAGCTATCTCTTCTCCACTCATATTCCAATAGATTACTTTCTTAGAGTTTTTAACCTTTCATCTTTCACTATCTTTCTTTTATTAATTTTCACTTTTTTTTCCACAATGCTAACTCGACTTTTTATTTTTTTCAAATAATGGAGACTACTTTTCATAGATGGATCTTTCCAAATGTCAAATCTAAAATGACATAAACACACAGTTAAACAGATCTTTCATAGATGGATCCTATGTAGGGTTCGTCTTCTTACTCGCCTTTTTAAAAAATGGATCCTATCCGGTCTTATATAGCTGCATATAATAATTTTGATTGTTATATACTTATACCTGCATTTATGACTTGTTTTTTTAATATATATGTCAATATTTGTCTTTTTCATTTCATAGGGATGAAAATTCTTTGTTTTAAATTGATGTGTAATTTTTTGTCTCGAATAATCAATAAAGGTTATATCATTTAATAAATTTATATAATTTATTAAATGACATGATATTTATTAATTAGTTGAAACAAAAAATAAGACACTAATTTAGAACAAATAATTTCATTCCATTTGATTACCATTTGATGAAAATCCTTCCGAATTATTTAAATTATACCTTCTTTTTTATAGATGTGAGTATTATATTATTCCTTTTATATTCAAATTTATACATTTCTCTCGTAAAAAATTTTTGTCTAGGTATGTCCCTCTAATTAGGGATGGCAAAAAAATCTCCGCTCGCAAATACCTATAGGTAAAACTCGCAAAAATATTAGCACGGATAATATAAATGGGCACCCATCATCCGTGGTATAGGTTTTTTTCTACCCGCTCCTTAATGGGCTCGGGTATGGGTATCATAGTACCCGTACCCGCGGTTACCCACTAAACTAAAATAACATATATAAAAGTTAACAAAGATAATATTTTTGGAAAATCAATCAAATTAAAATATTAATTATCAAAATTCATTGATATCAATCTTATTTTTTATGAAAACTTCATAGTTAATAAAATTATTTATAATAAAAATCCCAATAATATAAAATAAATATTTTATTTATATTAAATATTTTATTATAATATATTATATTAATCTACTTTTAAATCTAATTAATCTTGTAGAAACTAGTATAATTTTATTTATAGATTTTTCAAAAAATAAATTATTTATTTGATAAAACTTCTTGTAAAAAATATTTAACTTTAAATTATTTTTTTTAAAATATTTATGGATACACGTGGATACCTGCAGATAATAAAAAACCACGTAAGTATTTCTATAGCAGATACTCGACAAGTTTTAGCGGATAACGGGTGGTGGGTTTTTGTAGCGGATAACCACTACATGTACGCGTCCCGACCCGTTGTCATTCCTACCTTCAACTCACTCTAATTGATTTTTTCTTTGGAAAACAAAATATATTTATATATAATAGAAGAGATGGGTAAAACAAAAAGTTTCTAAAACCTAAAATAACAACAAAGAAGAAAGAAAAACAGGAGAACCATCAATCAGAACATCCCCAACCAAACCACAGTTAAACTTACAATTATAATAAACTCAAATAAGAATTGCTACATAATGAGAGAAAACACATCTCCTCCAACTCACTCCGTTAAAAGACTAATCCTGCTTTTGGTGTTTAGCTGTTACTAGATCAAAAAAAATTTGTATGTAAAAGTATTTGGCTTGTAAGAAAATTTTGTACGTAAAGGAATCAAAATCTCCATCTTAAAGGAATTGATTCCCACATGTAAATACAATGGTTTTACATGATTCCATTAACCTTTGGATCCTCTCCTAATAGATTAAAATTATTACTGGAAAGAGTAAACAAATTTACTTGTGATCAATAACCAGGCTAAAACTTTTTACATTTTTCTTTAAATGCAATATATAAAAATACAAAATAATTTTACACGGTTAATTAATCACAGTTATAATTTGTATAACTTTTCAAATAACTATTATTAAAGCCAAAAACTTTTTACATTATCCACCATCACTCATTTTCTCAAATATCTTTTGCATTTGTTATACCCTAAGAAAAAAAAATGTTATACCGCCCTTGCTTTTAGTATTCAAATGCATACTTATCAAAGATGTAATTTAATTATAAAAAATATGATTTATACATTTAATTATAATTTCATCAATTGTGTTAAAATTAATTATAAATTAAAATTTATTTTAATTATATTTTCATAAAAATATTTAAAATAATAAAATTAAAAGATGTAATAGTACATCTTTCATTTAAATTTTTTGTATTATTATAAAAAAAAATATGATTTATACATTTAATTATAATTTCATCAATTCTGTTAAAATTAATGATATATTAAAATTCATTTTAATTATATTTTCACAAAAATATTTAAAATAATAAAATTAAAAGTATGTAATCCTACATCTTTCATTTGAATTTTTTTATTATTATAAAAAATATTATGTATTCATTTAATTATGATATCAAATATAATTTCGTCATTTGTGTTAAAATTAATCATATATTAAATTCACTTTAATTATATTTTCATATAAATATTTAAGATAATAAAATTAAAAAATTCACACACACAATAATAATTGTTTTATTTATTAAACATAATTACAACATATGTATATTAAATGTATAATTTTTAAATGAATTTATATATTAAAATTTTATTATAAAATAATTCATTAATTGTAAAATTTAAATTGTATATATTTTTAGTATTTAATTAAAAATATATTCTAAATTGAAAATTGTGTAATTTAATTTATATTTGAACATATATAAGAGGACATCAATATAATACACACATATTTCTCGGGATAAAAGTGTAATTTACTTTACCATTTGAAATTAAAGAAACTAAATTGTATACTTTAATAGAGATTATCATGGTATATATAACACTACATATTTTTTTACACTATAATTTTTTTAAAAAAAAATATTGAAAATCTTGAAGAAGGAGCGTATAATATACTTTTAATAATTTTGTAAGAATCTTACTTAATTATGGGTTATTGCTAAAAAAATTGTTTCTAAATAGTTTTATTGTTTTTCTCGTTATTTAGTTACACTTCTATATTTTAACGATATTTACAAAAGTCTAAAGAGACTTTTTATTAACGAATATTTGGATGTAGTTTGAAAAGATTAATGTAAAAATTGATTGATGATAAATAAGAAGTGGCTAGAAACATTACTTGTATCTTTAAAAAAGATAATGAAACTTTTAGTTGTTAAAAACTTGAATATAATCTTTAGGTTAAGGAAAACTAATATGAAAATCTATGTTTTTATCTCTTATGTTTGAATTGTTTATTTATTTCTAACAATGAGAAATTTTTATATAATTGCGTCTTGTCAAATAAAATTTTATAAACATTATTTGCCAGCAAAAAATTGCGCGCGAAATTTAAAAAAACATAATTTGATGCCCTTCTTGTGTGTGGAGTATATTTACATTAAATTAAACCAGTTTTACTTTTTATAGTAAAAAAAAATATCATTAGTGAGAGACAATGTTGCTATAAATAATAAATTTGATTTTTTCCATATAATAAATTTCCTTATAAACCACAATATTATTTATCGGGAACAATCTTAAAATCATTATAGACAATAGAATTATTTACACAAAAATTAGTTTAAATCAATTAGTTGATAGAAAAACCTTATTAAATTAATATTAATAAAAAATTGTTAACGAAAAAAGTCATTTTCAATTCTGTATCCGTAAAGATATCCTTGTCTCTCTTAAAAAAATATCCTTATATGATTTCTTATTTATGACCAAAAGAGAATTTGTAATAAATATATTAAAATAATCTACATTATATTTTTTTCAGAAAAAATTTTTTAATTAAACGGCTTACTTTATAATATCATAATTCATAAATTAAATTATTTTAATTTTTTTATGAAAGAAATTAAAATATTATTCATACATTATTTTAATAACAATTAATTAATAATCTTTCTAAACTTATCCTCTTTTATTATTTCACTACTTTATTTGTTGCTCATTCATTTCATATATGTATACTATTTAGCTATTAAATTGATTTGTTTTTATCCTTCTAAAATAAAAATTTTACAAATTCATATGTAACTAGTAATTTTGTTTTATAAGACTAATAGTTTAGTTGTTTTATGATATGTGTTAACTACTATAAACAATTTATAACTAATAATTTTGATCATGAATTTTACAATTCATGATTCAAAAAATAGGTTTTTAGATACACAATTTGTATCCCAATTTAACTACCATGACATAAGCGATAAAAAATCATTTAATCATAGAACTTAATGCTTTTTGGAAAACTCATTGAATTCGAAAACACGACTTATCTAACTCTCCACACACTAGTATCTAGCATTTACTTGACCCATGTGATAAAAATTGAAGTTTAGGCATAATCATCTAATACGACCCAACTATTGTGTGACATCCTCTTGGCCTAATCTAACAATTAGTTGTTATCTAAGTACATCCTTGAGATACATGTTCTTCTGCATCAACCTTGGTAGTAGTAGTATTTCATCCTCATCAACCATAATATCAGGACTACAATGTATCATTAATTCAATATACCACAACCAAGGCTCTTGGACCAACTCATAACAGCCAACAACAATTTCCATTAATCATTATTTCAATCGTCCACCAATTTCAAAGCATTCATCAACTCAACATATCATTAATATTTCAAAATGCCCGAAATCAAAAATCAAACATCATCCCTTCACAATCAAAATATGGCAAATTAATCACAAAAGTCCAAAACACTAATAAAAGGCTCAATTTCTTAAAATCAATTAACTTCACAACTATCAAATTAGAGTGTCTACTAAATTAAAACAAAGATCAAGCTCATCTTGCTTATTTCTCCCTTTAAAACTAAGCTGAAGAGAAAAGCGAATACAGTCATAGAAATCACTCAAAAACCTATCAAAAATCCCAAAAACCAAAAAGAATCTAAGAGATTGAGATTTCAAGGAGGATTTCACTTCAATGGGGAAGATTGAACCGAAAAGAGAAAGAAAAAGACCCAAAGAAATAGGATCAAAATTACCTATGATGATGGACAAATGAAATCAAGAGAAATGGAAGAGATTTCGTCGAATTTCGTCGGCTAAAATGGTCACATGCAAGAGGAGAGATATTTGCGTGTAGAGAAAGGTGAGAGAGATGTGGGGAAAAGAAGAAGGAAAAGAAAGTAAGGGAGAAACGAGAAAAGAAAAAAAGATAAGAAAAAAGGAATCAGGGTTATATTTGGAAATTCTAACTTACTAACTGTAACTCTTCCTCAATATGTGACATTTTATTTGGTCGTTTTCTGGTTTTATTTCTAGAGAAAACAGAAAATAGTAGTGAAAATATGTTTGTTTACAATTTAAAAAACATTTTCGCTGAAAACATTTTCAAAAAATAATTGAAAACAAAAAAAAAGTTTTTTTAGTGTTTTCAAAAGCTAACATTGTGTGCAAACTTAATAACAACATTGTAATTATATAAAAAATAATATATAAATATATTTCAAACTATATATATAAATAATTTATAATATTTTTTCTAAAATTGATTAAATTTAACAATATTATTTTTTAAAATAGAAAATATCAAATGAAAACAAACATATTTTCTAAATGTTGAAACTTAAAAATGAAACCAGTTTTCATAAAATAAAAATAGAAAATTAAAACAAAAAAATATTCTCAAACCAAATGTCACCTAATTTATGAATATTTCTTATCAAACTATTATATAATATCAATCAACCAAATTCACTCCCTTTCAACAATGCATTTAATTCTAAAATAGCACATAATATCAATATAAATAATACAACCAAATCTTTTTTAATTTATTAATCATACACAAACTTAAATTTAATTTTTGTTTCTATTTATTTTACACATTTATAACGTATAATTTAAAACAAGACCTTATAAAAAATGTATATAATATATATTGTTAATATATGATTAGAATTTTATATTAAAATTTTATTTAAATCTAATTGAATAATATATCTATTACTTATACTTTTATGTTTAGTATTATTCCATCTGAATTTTTATTATGAGATCATTTGATTTTTATTCAAATTATTCAAGCTTCCAATGGTTATTTTCCACTCAATTGATTATAAATAATTAAATATACTCTATTACTTAGAAAGAATGATCAACGAAGAGAAAAAAATATAAATAATTTATTTTAAGATTTAAAAAATTATTAAAGTATTAATAATCTTAAATATTAAACTCTGACTAGTGATATAATTAATTTCAATTGTGTTTATAGAAATCACAAGTCTTAGGCATAGAAGACAATATTTATTCGACACTTATTATAGGTGAAAGATTACTAGTAACGAAGATTTATTTTTTATTTGTAAAGGTTATTAACAACAAAGTTCTTTGTTCAGGTATTTAACAATATTTAATGTTATTAATTTTTACTTCAAAATAAAAAAAAATAGTTTCACTAAGAGATCCTACAAAATAATTTAAATTTTTTTATCTTTTATTATATAGCAAAAAAAAATCTACTTAAAATTTATTTAAATCTAACTAATTAGTATAATTGTATAAAATAATGTTTTACCTCTATTCATATATAATTTTAATACATTTATGTATAGAAATTTTGTTTTAAATTTTTCATATGTTTTTAAATATTTAAAATAAAATTAAAAATATACGTCACACTCTGAAAATATCAGTCTATACTTGTAAAGTTAGTAATATTCTAATTAAATTAGATTGGTGAAAGTTGAGCCAACACTTTATCTTATGCGGCATCAACACAAATCATGACATAGAAATGTTACGCATTTTCTTTTACGATTCTATAATTATTATTTGCACTTCATGGTTAATATATTTTAAAATTTTCAAAATATTTTTCGTAACATTTTACCTAAAACTCTATAATTTATATTCATAGCTTAGTAACATCTCTTTTCTATTTTTATTATTCTCTCTCATCTTTTCAATCTACTCACTATGATCATATTGCCTCCATAAAATCTCCTTCCATGACAATACAACTACCCAATAATATCTCAACTACTATTTATAATCTACCTTTTGTGGGAATACAACAAATATACCTTAAATCGATATTTTTCTTCAGTTCATTTATTAGTTTGAATTAATACATATAAATTTTATTCTCTACATGACTTTTGAATCAATTGAGTTAGAGTTATTTTTGATATATGATCTGGATCAATTGATCTAATACTGAATATTAATTTTTTTTCAAATAATTTGATTTGGAACTCTTAAAAACTTAAATTCTTATCAAGACATTAAATTTCTTCATGCATCTCCATAATCTCTTCCTACACTTTCATACAGTACCTCCAAAAAGCCCATTTCAAAGAAAAAAATACACTTCCAAAATGGGATGTAGGAGAAATTTCAGAGGTGCAGAAAAAAATTGCCTAGACAATCTAACAATTGGCCCAAACTGGTTGAGTGACATATCCATTGACTAATTTGAGTCAAGTTTTAGAGAATTTTTTCCTGCACTCCAATAAGTTCTCCCTACACTTCAATAATTTCTTAAGATACAAAAAAAAAATTTAACGAAAATAGTAAAAATTTAATTACCACACATCTTTTTCTTTTCTTTTTCATCTACACCTCTCTCTCATTTTGCACATCTCTCATTTTGCATCTCTCTTTAGCTTCTCTTGCACGACTTCGTTTTTTTTCTCACTGAATCAATTGTTTTCTCTTCTTCTTCGTGCGTTGTTATTCATCCCTTTTGCATTTGCTTTGTTTTTCGTGGTTCAGCTTTGCATTTTTTTTGTTCTTCATGGTTCAACTTTGCGTTTATCTTTTCTCGATACATTAGCTTTTTTTACAAGTCCGAACACCCTTATCCAAACTTGTAAAAAATTTACAAATCTTTTTTACAAGTTTAAACACTCCTTTCCGGATTTGTAAAAAATATTTACAAATTTTATTTTACAAGTCTAAACACCCTTTCCGGACTTGTAAACATTTTGCAAATTTTTTTTCACAAGTACGGATACCCCTGTCAAAACATTTAAAAAAATTTGTACATTTTTTTTTTACAAATCTGGACACCCCTATCCGGACTTGTAAAAAAAATTTTAAATGTTTTTTTTACAAATCCAGACACCCCTATCCAGACTTCTAAAGAAATTTGCAAATTTTGTTGTACAAATCCGGACACACTTATCCGGACTTGTAAAAAATTTGCAAATTTTTTACTAGAATTAAATTTTTTTTTACTTAGGGTATTTGAGACTTTTCCTACTTTTATAGGAGTATAGGGAAAAATTATAGAGGTCTAGATAGAAATTCTCCAAGTTTCATAATATTGTTTTTTAAAATGACGTAGACATTCAAATCTCACTTTGAAAACTTTTCACTCTTGTTGAGTTGGACGGCATTCTCCTTCAAACATTTATTATTGTCAACACCCCTTTTCCACTGAACATGAATGCTAATTGTGGATTTCAAAATTTAATAGTTTATAACTGCAATTCCATGTGTGATATAAAATTTAATGAACCTTCGTTTCCTTTTGTTCACTATCATAGGTTCATGTGTTGCCATTGGCTGTCCTTCTACTACTTTTTCTAAATTTGTTCTCCTGTATATTTTTGTTTCCTTTCAAGTTTGACCCCTTTTTTTACCTTGATATTGTTACGAATTAGTTATCACAGGATGTAACGATTCAATTTTGTCAAGGCCTTTAGCACAAACAAAAGCATATTTTTCTTCCAATATTATTTGTTTTATATCCAAGTGACATGACCAAGATTCTAACATTAGATTAACATGGTTTGAAAAGCATAATCCACTACCACTTGTATCAATTGATAAAATTAATTGCATCAATATACTTAATTAAACGTTTATTAATTGCATATAAGTTTTATCCAAAGAAGTTTTATTTTCATAAAAGTACTTTTACAGTAAATATATCCAAACATAAATTAAATTGAATCGAATTTACTTTATATTAAATATAAGTTCAATATGTTAAACTAAGTGTAATTCAATTGGGAACATAAGTTTGTAGAAAATGACATACGTTCAATCTCCACAAAATACACTTTTAAAGACAAATGGAAAACTTTAAATGTAACAAAATCTCTCAGACGTTATAAAAGTCTTGAACAAATACATCATTGTCATGTCATAAAAGTAGTCCGTGTGTTCACATCATTTCTATAACTGTTTAAAATATTTCCATGCTAGGCCTAATATGCATCCATAAAAAAATAATGAAAGATTAAAAGTGTTCAAAATAATACATAAACATGTCCACGGCTAAGGACAATATAGCAATGAGTTTTATGCTTATACGGTAACCTAAAAAATAATCAGTTTCGACAAAAAGAGTATTGAAATTTGAAAATTGGTAGCAAAAAATAAATGTAATATTAAAGTGTTCCCTAGAAAAAAGTTTAAATATTTTGTAAGCTACATTTGAAAATTGGAACTTCTGCCTTTGTGGACGCTACAAAAGGAAAGAGTAGGGCTGACTACTGTTCAATTTGATAAAGTACATCAATATAAAGAATTCTAACTCAATTTAAAATGCAATACACTGCACTACATAAACAATCTTAAGAACCAGATCATGAAAATAAAACTAGTGAAAATAAAACTTAGTTCAAAGTACTTAATGTGCTAAGCTACAAGTACACCACCATATAGGTGTATGAAAACTGATATGCGTACATCTATGAAATTTGAAATAACCGGCTTTCAATAAAAGCATGTTGATATCAATTTCAAATACAACTACATCAATAGTGAGAGGATTTGCACTGATAATGTTTTTTTTCCAGCATAATTGATGTCAACTGTTCAAAAACATTTTTAGGTTACATAAAAAAATAAATAGAATAAATGATAAAATCGAGCCTGCATAACTTTTCACAACATCAATTACAATGAGCTAGGATTACACAAATTACATGCTTTTACAAACAAAAATTGATCAACCACTTAAAAAATCTAAGATATACAAATCCCCTGAAAAGAAAATTTGAACTTCTGTCATTTGGGCAGGAAACAGAACTAAAGATGTAAGAGATCGTTGTTGCCACCTTTGGAGTCAACTTGCAAGGAAAAATTTGCAATGATGGCCAAGTGAGGCTTTAGAATTTGAATTATTAATTGCAGGGTAAAAGACCAACCTTCATGACCTCTCCAAATCGCATTGGAAGATGTATTATGATAAATCTGCAAAGAACAAATATCACGTTTCCTATGGCTCCAAACTTCTTTCTATTAAAAATGATAAACTAAACATCATCCCAGATTCAAAAATGCGCACAGGTGGTACTAAGATTAAGTACCAGCAAAAATAATCATTTTTGGTCCAAATGGAGACAGGCACTCATTGATTGCTGCCAATGTTCCTTATCTCGACAGTTGGCACTAAGCATATAATTGAACCTCCTAGGTATACACCAGATCTTTTTCAAAAGAACACATGCCTTTTCTCAAGAACCGGGAAAGAACCAAGTTTCTAGTTACATATAAACAGACTTAATATCATTAGGCCCAAAGCTTGTAGCACACTGAGGACACTTGCGACGCCTACTCCCAGCAACTTTCTGGATACATGAGTAGCAGAACAAGTGGAAGCATTTTGTAATTACCACCTGGGAAAAAAAAAAAAAAGTGAGCTTTCCACCGTACAAGAATCAGATTTGGTTTTATATTTTAAGTTTTTTTTATAAAAAGACTACCAAGTGGCATTAAAATGTTCACACTGCACACCCGCATAGAGCACATCCTCATAGTATGGCTTTGGTTCCATACTCATCCATAAAAATATGGAGAAAATCAGAACATAATAGATAGTTTATATGGGGACCTATATGAAGCTTCTGAAATAAATCACTAGTTTAATCATTCAGTCAGTCTCTAAATTATGTGACAATTTTTAAGTAAGTTCGTGTACTTCAACATGGATTAAAAATTAATCAAACTTGATCAGGAGCTTAATTAAAATTTACTAACAAATTAAGGAAAACTACAAACTTAAAAAAATAAACATATTTATGTACTCTTTTACAGGAAGGAAGCTTCTGCAGCTTCAATATAATGGTCCATGCAAAAAGAGTTTAAAATTTTGGGAGTTATGTACTTTCCAACTCAAACCTAGTCTTTCTGCTTTACATGCCAAAGTTATACTCCCCTGCTTAAAATTTCTCCTTTTCTTTCCAATCAATTTTCCTTTTTCTGTCAAACAAAAATAAAATATTTTTATTTCTTCAATAAAAATTACAACTCCACCTATGGCTTCATAGTCAGTCACAAGTACAAATAAAGGAAAGAGGGTTGTCTTATGTATTTGGCAGCTGACTTAAAAGTTAAAACTAGCTGATATTATTAACACATGGATCACTTGCTGATATAACACGGAAATATTCTCTACAATAGTGACTTCAGGCTTTAAAGGGATGAGAAACAGTCAAATGGTTGAAATGAGAACATTAAGATGGAAAAGGGAGAGGAAGGCCAAGGACATTGGATAAAATGATCAAAGAGGGATAATAAGATCTCACCTACTGAGATAATGGACTGTTGTTGTTTGTCTTCAATCAAAATCGAGACTACAAATATATTGTGTTTTCTAGGTCAGACCAGAAACCACAGTTAAAAAACCAGCACGGACCTAGAGGGAACAAATATAGCTCATGTTCAGCAACATCACCTCACCTTTCAATATTATTATGTTAGTAAAGGATACCATTAAGCATTCTTGTCTTTAGCATGACCGGAGGAGGCTCTTTAGTAATTTTTATCGAAAACCTTTTATATCGGAAAAAAAATCATTTCTAAAATTTGTAGGATGTTTGTTGTTTAACTTCTAAAAAAGGTTAGAATCTTAAAAAAAGTAAGAATTCTGATTATTTTGAGCAGCTTATTAAAAAATCAGTTACAACTAACATTTAAAATAAGGAAAACTTACTCATTTGCTACCTAAAACTCTGCTAATTTTACTTTTTACTCCTTATAGGTAAAAATAACTCATTTTACTCCCTAATCCTTATATGTACAATTTAAGTCCCCTTTACTCGCTGTCATAAGGAGTAAAAGGAAAAGTTAATACAAATATAAGGAGTAAAAGGCAATTTTAATATAAGTAGTAAATAGTAATTTTTCCTTAAAGTATTTTTTATAATTGTAACCAAACAAATAAAATTTATTTTCATAAAATCTCTAAGAATTAAATCACTTATATGCAATCTTCAAATCACTGTTTCTCAAAGCGTATACGGGCCCTTAGACCCATTAGATGTGGATCTAACCCCCACTCTAGAATTAGTTTGACGATAACCAAGAGGTGGTGCTTCCAATGGGTTTCAGAGTTCAGATCTGTGCACCACAGGTAAAGTTTACCCACATGAAGTCAACTTTGCCAACTGATCAAACCTCAGGGACAATCAGCATTGAATTGCATCTTTGTTAACATTTTTTGGGAAACCAATATCTAATGGCTTACAGTGCATTTAAAAAATACCTGTTTAGCCCTGTCTTGGCAGATACTGCACTTGATAATTTCCCTGTACTCTTCAAGTTCCTGCTGAAGCCTTTCAGTTAATGAAGAGCTCTCATTCTGTTCTTTAAGGCGTGAAAACTTTCTCCTAGCAATCTCCAGATCCTCCTCTACTCTTTTCTTGGCAAACCTGGTAATGGAAAGACAAGAAGTCCACAAATGCTGTGTACCAAAAACATTTAAAAAATATACATTACACAGGCTAAATACCTTTCTTTCTCAAGTTCCACTTGTAACTCCATTCGCGTCACTCGATTACTACCAATTTTAGATTGCATTTCTACCACCGTATCCCTAACCTGTTGTGATTGTCTTCTAATATCAGACAGCCTTTTTTGTGTATTTTCCAAAGTGACAGAACTTTGAAGCTTATCCTCTGCAAGCTTTTGAAGCTGATCTGAACAAAATTTCAACTGCATACCAAGTGAAGAGGATAAGAAAATT
This sequence comes from Psophocarpus tetragonolobus, assembly GCA_037954015.1. NCBI lineage: Eukaryota > Viridiplantae > Streptophyta > Magnoliopsida > Fabales > Fabaceae > Psophocarpus > Psophocarpus tetragonolobus. The sequence continues at coordinate 21,844,697 of CM075691.1, forward strand.
GAGAAGTCATGTCTCTATTGCAATTTAAATCAAGACCCAGATACCTGGTCTTCAATTCTTGCAGCTTTCATATCATATAAATTCAGGGATATGTTTGCTTGCTGGACCTCTTGTTCAATTACCCGCTTCTCTATGAGCAAAGAATCCTGCTTCTGTCTTGCCCTTACACCCTCCAAAACAAGCTGCAACAATGAGACATATATACATGAAAATCCAAGAAAAATGACAAAATATCATTATAAGAACATCAGATCATGCTCATGAACCAATTTTGGCAAACAAGGTACTGAAGTTCTTAAGACTGATTCCTAAGAACAGGTGCAGAGCCAAAGTATTTTCTTCTCTTTCCTTTTTGGCTATCTGATTTCCAAATTTCAAATTGCAAGAATATCGCTTTATTAGCCCAAAAAAACAAACTAATCCATTACACAAATGACCCAATTAATCATTCCACCTTTTTAAATTAATCCCACATACATAACCAAATTCTGGAGTATGTAATTAATAGTACCGAAGGTAGCAATTGCAAGCATCTTAGAATTAGAAAATTTCTAAAGACTGCAGTCCCTAATCCGCTTTCATTTTATGTGAGGTAAGTCTTAATGAGTCTTCTTTATTTTCTAAGGCCTTACACATGGGCCGTGACTTCAGCCTTCAGCAATATAAAAGAAGACTCCACTCAGTACCCAAATCATAAAGGATGGGTAAGAGTTTATCCTACAATGCTTTTTCAAGACACTCAAAATTATGCTATGATATAATGAAGATACAATTGGATGTTCATTAAATATTCTAACACTTGCCCTCAAGTTTACCAAGCTTCTAAGCTGTTACAAATAAACCATATAAATATAATACATGCTTCACCAAGAAATAATAATTCGATTAACTGGTTGGAAGGTTGAATGACAACAGTAGGAATTTATCACCTTATGAATCATTAATGAGATAAGAGAAATCACCATTGAAAAGATTCACTGTAGTTGGACAGAATGAATCAATTTGATGAAAGAAGTCAGTACAGTGATGGTAGAGGAAAGAGAACATGGAAAGCAATAAATGGATTGGGATAGACATGAGGGTAGAGTAGTTGGGACTAGATTGAACTGGAGAGCGTTTTGGTCCAACTGTGTCTGGGACAAAATGAGGCTAGGTTGAGTATACAACAAAACTTGGCAGGGTTGATCACATCTTTGACAGAAACTGGGAACACATCACATCTAGGACAAAGGACCAGGGCTAAATAGCATTTAGGGCAGAAACAGGAGAGCCAAAGCGCAGACAAAATCCAAGACTGTAGAAATTATTATCAATTTCAAAGTAATTTATAAAGGTGCAACAAATTTCTACCTTAATATTGTAATCATCTCGTTCAGTAATCTGCTGCAAAAGATGTTGGTTTTGAGTTTGCATGTCATCATATGCTTGTCCAATACTCTACAGGAAAATAACCCCAACGCAAGAGATCAAAATTAACATTGTAAAAGTAAGAACAATTACAAACAGACAGGAAACAATTCCACATCATTAAGAAAAGAAACCGAACCTCTATTTCAGATAAGTAGTTTTCATTTTGTTTGTTCTTAGATTTCAAGACATCAGACAGATCACACATTTTCCTGAAATAGGGAACAATATGGACATACAAAGTTAACCATCATTAAAATAATACAGCATGGAGTTACAGCTTGCAGTCTCACACATATATGAAAGACTAAAACAAGGCTTCATAATTCAGCTGCCTTCACATAAAAAATGGATCATCTTCGACTCTACTGACATAAAGGTGTATATTCATCGAATAAGAGGGGGAAAAAGTATCAACTTCCAAGGACACATAGGTCAGCAGGTACACTTCACACCATACAACTATATTTTTCTCAATAAAATAAAAGGAGTTAATGAAAATGACATTTGATAAAAGTATTTATAGAAAATAATGACAGTAATTTCACTTCAATAATGGGAAGACCAGAGAAATTCCTATAGAAAGGATTAAGAAAAAGCAAGTTCGTATTTTATCAAACAAAAACCCAAGCAAAAAATAATTAATATTGAAAAATGAAAAGCAACTGAGAGAACCTTCTAGGAGAGGGAGGGAAAAATAAAGACCAATTATAACTTTGGTCAACCACCTTCATTCTTGATAAGCAAAACGTCAAAATCAAGCAACTAAAAAGAAAGATGACCAAAAGAACACCTCGCCATCCATGAAACCTTATGAATGCAATCAGAGTCAAATTAGCAAAAATAGAGCAGAAATATATCTTTATGCTAAGCATGTGTAAGAAGCATATTAGATTAGACCACTCTCTCAATTAGTAGAACTAAATTGGCGTTTAACCTTTTAGAATCTTCTAATTTCTGTCTCATGTCCACTATTTCAGCTTCAGCAGCAGCCAACTTTTGTTGAGATCTGGCCTCTGCTTCATTGGCCATCTTAACTCGAAGTTCTAAGCTGTGCTCATCAAGAGATGATTTCAAACTTTGAACATGTGCCCATGCTCTGTATTCTGCTTCTCGTGCATCCATAACAGTCCTGCAGACACTGATCTCAGTTAGTACTCCACATTCTGTTTGATGCATTGGGCAACTTAGCATGCCAAACAAGGAAAAGTAGTCCAACCAATATGTCAAGCATAGTCAAAGTTTATATTTCACACGTCTTCTATTTTTCAAGAATTTGGCATCTTAAAATGTTAGAAAAACTTCATTTGAAAGAGGTCATAGTATTGAAAATTATCAATCAATTGGGTGCAAGACTATACACCTTCAAAACAATGTAGTACAAGTAGTAGACACATTATAAATACAATATAAAGACTAAAATATCCTTAACTATTAACAATCTGGTGAAAGTTTTGGAGCTTGAATCATGATTGTTCCAACTTATTGCAGACATGGTTAACTCCCTTTATGCATCTTATAAAAAGTATCAGCTGGTAGTTCTCAGGTTAAGAAATGACTTGCTGCACTATGAGCTTATTCAATATTTACCCTAATAAAAAATACGAATTAGCTTATAACAAAACTAGCCCTTTGACTAGTAATGCTGGTAACACCACCTGAACAGCTAAAAGGCATAGAGAGGAGTAGCACTAATCGGGGATGTTTTGCCTTAGTGTTGATTGATAGATGTGCAAGCCATAACTTCATTCCATAAGACTTGTTTAGAAATTAAGGTGGAAGGTGACATTCACCACTTCCTTCACAGTTCAGATGGGTGATAGATTTCGCATGAAATCACATGGATACTGCAAGGATTTGACATTAAATTAAATGTCTAACTTCGAGTTCTCAGCAAATTCATGATTTTGGAAAGGGATTGACAGCATCGGGGGTTGCATGGGTGAAGACATTGAAGAAGGTAAAAATGAATTAGCAGGGGAAAACCTTGAGCTAGTCCTTTTCACTTAAAAAAAAAAAAAAATACACATCAGAAGAGAAGTATTAGAAAAATGCAAATCAAATATTCAGCACATATTACTTCACAGGACAGTGCATCTATGGATGGGATTTGAAGGTAAAAGTCACTTGACAGTAGCCTATACCTCCAACTTCAAGCCTTAAGTGGATTAAGTAGGATTACAGGGTACTACAGGCACTTCACAAAAGAATATGGTAAGAAATACAGACAGCTACAACACAACAGTGTCTTAACTCTTAATACAACTCCCGTTCTAGCCATGCTAGACATTTCACATCCATTCTCCATAGAATGTGATGCATCATCAAGCACAGGTATCTCTCTCAACATACGCATCATATTATAGCCTTCTTTAGAAAATGTCTATCAGCCTCATCCTTGAACACTATGAGAAGGCATTGGTGTCGCTACTATTGGCCATCCAGCATTAGTTCCCATATCTTTTAGGATGCCCCAGTGTTCATACAAATCAGAGGAGTCTGATGTGTTATAACAATGCATTACCACCAATAACCAGTAGAATTAGTTCCTAAATTGTTGAGATGAATTTGATATCATTAATAAACCAGGGACAGCAAATAGTGGCTAATACATTTTCAAGGTTAGGGAAGGACAGGGAGCTACAGACTATTTCTAAATCTTTTTGGTAACATGTGCACTTGATCTACATATAGATGCATTTCATTTTTTCTTCTCTGTTCTAAATTCTAATTCCCTGCTGCTCAGCTTCCCAAAGTTCTAACCAAGTTCAGTGTCTGATCATTTGTCTCTCTCATGCTCCCTGAGTTTAAAGGGGGGTATGTTAGTATATATGTACTGTCAGTACTGCTTAGAATGTAATAGGGTGACACATCCATAGCTGTTGAATGCGTTTACAATTATATTCCACTAATTTGGTGCAACTGTAACATAGATCAGTTATTCCAATCTCCACTATAACATTCACACTGTTGGAGATCCCACATAAACTAGTAATATGGTCAAACAAGAATAGTATATAATGAGGTGCAAACCTCACCATACAAGCTAGTTTTGTGAGGTTCAGTTAAATCCAATTTATCCACTTCTAATATGGAATCAAAGTATATCCTAGTAATTTGTTGTTGTCGATGTCGTTGGACCTATTGTGTCACCCGCTATCAAACCACTATCAAACCACCCACAAATGTTACTTCATGCTCAAGCTGTTCAATCCTTGGTGTGAGGGTGGTGTACTAGAGATCCCACATCTACTAGTGATATGGTCAAACAAGAGTATATAAGGAGGTGCAAACCTCACCTTACAAGTCAGTTTTGTTAGGTTGAATTAGGCCAAATTTCTCCATTTCTAATTCATACCATATCAGCCCAGATCAACAATACACAGAACAATCATACTTTTTCTATATTTTGATTCACAAAATTCTGTCATGAGTTTTAACATTTAGAATTTCACAATCAATGATCATCCCACAATTCAGCTATAGCAGTTTCAAGGTCATCACACTCTATTCAGGACTGATGAAAACTATTCTGCTAACATTTCTTCTCATGTAAAATAAATAAAAAAGAAATTTTAAATTATTTCCACAACTCATTTGTTTCTATACATTTGTTCAGAAGGTTCCTTGCAATGTTTAAACCTAGTTAGAAAAATATGTAAACACACCAATTTAGAACATCAAATGAATTCAAGATGATGATTCAAACTCGAACCTTGAATCCATGGACTCACGTCTAAACATTTCCAATATCAACTTCAAATCTCTCTCACTCTCTCTCAAATCTTGTACCTGCATCAAAAGCAAAGGAACGATTTTAAAATGAAAAAATAAAGGATTAGAAACTCAACTCTATCTGCCTTAATAGCATTTTGCATTGTATACATCAATAATTTCATAAAGTGTACTCTCTCAAGTAAGAAGTGATAATTTAAGATACATCTTGCATAATAATTCAAACAAATAATCCCTATAGATTATCTACGTAAACTGAAATGTTAATGAAGTGGACAACTCAGGTTTTTACGATATACAAACACATATTAAATAAGACCAGCCAAAATAACCACAAAATGCAGCATAGCTGAATTTTTTTAGTCAAATACAACATACCACACCATGCAGTCTCTTGATCTCAGCAAGTTGATCCGCAGACCTAAGAGAAAATACATCACATTCTTTTACCTGTTATTTAAAAACACAGTTTTCAGGACATTAGAATTTATGCTACAAAAATGTGTTCATGTAAACAAATAGACCAACCTTCCTGTCAAGAATACTAGAAAGAGACTGCACATTTGCACGCAGGGAATGGATATCTGAAGCTGATTCTTTATATTTTCGTAATTGGCTTTGCATAGACCCCATTTCCTCAGGAAATGAAGAAACTAGAGATCTAAATTCAGCAATAATTTGTTTCCTTCCTAAAGCCAAAGCAAAGGCATCACAATAATAAAACCACACAACAATAAGATAGCATACTATAAACAAAAACATGGAGGAATCCAAACCTGGCTCTCTTGCTTCCTCTCTTAGCTTATTTTCAATCACCACTCTTTCCTCTATCTTTTTTTGTATCTCAGCGCGTATTTCTGCGGCTCTAAAATCTGAAACTTCCAGAGATCTTTGATAAACATCTGCTAAATCATTTTTAATGTACCACTCCCTCTCCCTCCAAGCAAGATTATCCTTCTCAACCTATAAAAATTTTGGTTTGGAAGGGGGTGTTCAACATCAGAAATATATCCTATAAAAAGGACAACAATCAAATAGCATAAATGAAACTACCGACCAGTTACAACCTGTAGTTTCTCATATAAGGCTTGATACTCCCGAACTTCTGATTTCGATTTTTGTATTTCATCTTTAACCAATTGAAAAGCTTGGGAGGAAGTAATACACTTCAAATTCTTCAAAGTGTTCTGGTGCAATCATTCAACATAAAAAATTATAACAGCAAAAAAGAAAATACACATACATGCACTGTAAAATATAAATACTAGTTAAAATACTGAAGTACAGAGTAATAAGAAAAAACAAACCTGTAGATCACACAACTGTTGTAATATTCGTATTCTTTCCTCATGAAGACTTTTCAGTTCTGTTAATCGTGTTGACCCTTGCTCCTGAGAAACTCCACAATTAAGGTACAATATCCTATCATATGAATTCTAAAACTAAATCAAAGAATCCAAGAACAATACCAATAGATGCTTCAAAGTGGATTCCATATCTTGCAATTCCTTTTGATTGTCTCTTATCATATCACTAGAAATGTGTGCACTGCCAACATTTAAGACTGGGAGAACTGCTCCTTTTGCTGCATCTTTCTCTGCCTTAAGAGTTGCAAGTTTGTGATTGCTTTCTTCTAACTCTGCAATCGTGCTTGCCAGTTCCCCTAAGTACATCAATGGTAGAAAGATAAATAAATGGCATATCAAACCAAACCTTCAAAGCATAAAATAGATGACTGGAAGGAACAGATCTATTTTCTCTTTTGCTGGGCCCTTTTGAGACAGAACAATGGCATTTAAATTTTGAAAGTGCAAGTCCTTCCAAAACAACAAATTATATACATCTCCATTAATCAATTGCAACAAAATAAGGTAAACACATGCACAAAGGATTCTTGAAAGATTAAGAGAACAAACAAAAAAGTATATCAACCTAACTATATAAGAATTGAATCAATTGATTATATTAGTAGTATAAAACAAACATGGAAACATCAATTATAATGGACGCCATGATGTTCTATATATATATATATAGGAATCCACTTACTCCAAGAGTAAGTCCAACAGAGTTACTCTTTATCCTCACCATCCATTTTCTTAAAATCTAATGGTTGTAATGAATAATTAATCCTAACCATTAGATTTTAAGAAAATGAATTGTTAGTGAATCCCTCCTCTCTCTCTCTCTCTCTCTCTCTCTCTCTCTCTCTCTCTCTATATATATATATATATATATATATATATATATATAATGCAGAATTATAATTCTAATTTTAAAATAATTAAAGACAACCCTTCTAATTTAGAGGTTCAATTGTTTAGAGAAATAGAATAGAGGGATGAGACATTAAGAAGGTGGGGAGAATGAAAGACAAATTAATAATAATAGAATCAGAGGAGAAAGGAGACAGCAACAGGAAGACAATGTCTGCCGGTGGCAACTTGGTGAGGAACCAGGCAGAGACTCGAGGGAGATAGGGCTGAGTCATGCAAGCAAGGGAAAAATGTGATATTAGATTTGGGTCTCTCTCTCCCTCCTCACTCTCTCTCTCTCTCTCTCTCTCTATATATATATATATATATATATAATGCAGAATTCTAATTCTAATTTTAAAGTAATTAAAGACAACCATTCTAATTTAGAAGTTCAATTTTTTAGAGAAATAGAATAGATGGATGAGACAATAAGGAAGGAAGAATGAAAGAAATTAATAATAATAGAAACAGAGGAGGAAGGAGACAGCAACAGGAAGACAATGTCTGCCAGCGGCAACTTGGTGAGGAACCAGGTGGAGACTCGAGGGAGATAGGACCGAGTCATGCAAGCAAGGGAAAAATGTGATATTAGATTTGGGTGTCTAAACCCTAATTTTTTAGTTTTTTTCTGTTTGGGTTGGGCTTGAATTACGTTGTAATGTCATATCACACAACCCAGTCTTTTATTTTTTAAAAAAGCCTGGGCCTGGTTTGTTTTAGCCTTAAAACCTAAAAAACCAAACAAACTGAAGCAGGTTTGGTCTGTGACATGGTAACCCACATCTTCTTTGCAAGCAAACCTCCAATAGGGGGTGGCGCACAGTTTGCACCATCGCCTGTCACAGCTGCCATGCCGCAATGCCCATAGAAACTGCCATGGACCACGACAAAGAACCTGAGATGCAACCGCCATGCTATGGTAGCCGACAAGAATCCCGCTACTGATTTCTACCATGGTGTCGCTATTACTGTTATTTGATAACACTGATACCAATATTTTTGTTGTAAAGTTGTAATCAAATAGTAAATTGAATAGTGTGAAATATACTCCCTTCCTAGGTTTTCCAACCTATTAGCTATAGGCGGTGACATCTAACTCAGCCAAACACACCCTGATGCATGGTCCATGGGCTTGGCCATTAACCACAACATATACACCACCTACTAACAACCTTTAATCCAACAAGATAATCCTAGGAAGTTCAAAAAGAGCTTATGGTGGAAAATTGAAAACCTAGGATACCCACACATGGGGTACAGGGTTCTTATTCAAAGGTCAAGCTTTGAGGAACTTGAGTAAGACACAAATCCACCATTTCTTTGGGAAGCAATTCAATCTATTAACACTGTCATATTTAATTCTATAACTTTTTTAACATATATTTTAATTTACTTCCAAAATTTTTGAAAAGAAAAAATCCACACATTTCATTAATTAAGCTAAGCAGCTAATCTCAAGTAGCAACACAAAGTAGCCATCCCAAAAACACTAGTAGGATAAGAAAAAATCCACACATTTCATTTATTAGGCTAAGCAGCTAATCTCAAGTAGCAACGCAAAGTAGCCATCCCAAAAGGCAAAAACACTAGTAGGATAGCATATAGTAGGATGACCAACATTGCAAAGTCCAGAAAAGAACAAATATAATCTATATATAAGTTCTAGAGGTCCAGGAGACTATGAACAAAACCTATTCTCCCAGAGCTCTCAACAGCGCTTCTGGTCAACTCATGGCACTTTAGACAAGTTTCACATCCTTTGGGGTCTGTTCTGTTTATGTCAAAGAGGGGTCTATGTCCAACAAAACCACAGAGCACAAAAGCCAAAATAAAGAACAGAGAAATCGAGGCCATTGACCACATTCAGAACACAAGTAGATGGATCAGAGACCAGAACACAAAGCAGAGGAACATAGAGTACAGGGAGACCAAACCAGTCAGCAACTTCCCAAGAACCAAAGTCCAGAACAAAGTGTAGTGAGTAGTGACCAACTCAATGCAGAAACAATAGGGACAGAACAGGGAACTAGGTGTATGGAGTGTGTAAAGATGCAGAGAATGCACACAAGCATGGAAATAAAGAGGGCAGAAGAGATTGGACTAGAGTAAATTAGGTAAAGATAAGTGGGTTTGCTTTTGAGAAGTGGGTCAAAAAAACAAACATAACAGGACTGGACAAACACACAGATCCCTTGATCCTCCAAATTTACTCACTGTCCCACTTCAATCCTGATCCCAGTTCTGATGCAGCAAAGCAGGCTTTCCAAAAAACATCAGATACTGCCATTTTCGGATCTTACTCATGATCCAAACAACACTCTTCTATTGTAAGACACGCAAGCAGACAGACACATTATTGAGAGTTTAAAGCTTTTTTTCCTCATGTTATTTTTTTTTTCTGTTTCAAATGATATCTCATCATCCACATTGTATTTTTCTTCCTTTCTGGCAAGTAAATAACAGGGAGAAAAAATTCAAGCCACATATAAAACAAGTTTCTCCATGGTTTACAGGCATTGAATTTCAATATGATTTCAACATAATTTTTGTAGTTCGAAACAAGTAACTTCAAGATTCCATATATCACAATAGGGATAAAATGCATAAAAACACAACGGAAACAATTTACTATTTACCTTTTAATCTTTTGAGCTCAGCTTTATGTTTGGCATCCAAATCTCTCTGAATTTGGTACTCACTTGCTAAAGACATGTGCTTTAAATGAAGTTCACTGAATTCTAATCTCAAGTTTTTAACTTTCACCTCAAGATCAGAGGACAATTCCTGCCTACACAAAACTATAAACACGCAGTGTAACCAACATAGCAAAGAGACTGCTCTGAAAAAATAAGCCTAATAATCAACAAGCAATCATATCTTACCATCTCCAGGAAGTTTTTTCAGCAATTCAGTATGCAATCCATCCATAAGAACCCAAAGGTTATTAACAGCAGTCGATATATTTTTTAATATACTTTTAGCTTTTTCAGTATTAATTTCTGCATGCTCCTCCATCTGGTTTCCAAAATTATATGTAGATGCACATTCAGTTGCACCAGTTTGCATTAGTCGGCTAAGAAACACATCCTGAGCTGTAGATGGACTACCATCTGGCAAACAGATCAAAGAATCCTCATTAGCTAATACATTTTTTGGCTCACCAAAAAAGAAAAGGCTAATACATTTTCCCAAAGTTCAGACTAATAAAGCTTCTTACCCAATATAAAAAAAAAAAAAATCAAGTGATTTAAAGATAAATTTTGAATCCCTAAATATATAGGTAGCACCACCAACACCGTATATTGAAAATTATTCAAACTTTGAGGGAATCTTAAAGAAAAATAGACACATTATCGTGGATTTAAGAGACACATACATAGAAACCAGAAGAAGGAAATGCCACACATATTATTAAAATTTAAAATAAGAAATAAATATCCAACACTTTAAAATTATTATGAGCTTCTCAAACTTTAGAACACTAATAGTCCAACCAATGTTGTAAAAAACCCAAGTACACTCATATACTTGTGCGTTTTACGTTTTTTGCTGCAACTGTCATGCAAAACCGTGGATGAAAACAGAGCTGCTGCGAAATGGAGTGAAAAACACGTTTTTTCTTGTAACTCACTGTAACGAGTGTCGTCCAATGTTATCTATGGCGGATGGCAGTCTATGGCGGTTTGCCAAAAAAATGTCATATGGCGATAGCGGATGGCGTTGCGGGAAATGGCAGACGCTATGGCGGATTAAAAAATAGTAATATTTTTATATATAAAGTTATAAACATTAAAAAAATACTAAATATAAATTAAAAAATTACAAAAAGAGAATATAAAACATGAAATATAATTAAAAAAACAATGAAAACAACACTCATAGTCTCATATAACTCAATCAGTACAACGTTAAAAGTACCTAATATTCTTCAACTGAAAACATGATCTAAAATTCAAATTAAAACATGATCTAAAATTCAAATTAACCAAAGTCATGAAACTTAAAACAAACAAAAAACAATTTCTACTTTCCAAAACCTAAAACCTATTCATCTTCATTAACTCCAACATAATCCTCATCTAAATTCTTCTCATCATCATCAAGAGAAGCATATCCTTCTTCCTCATCGTCATCTGACTTGTCATTGTCAAAATGAGCTTTGATTGCTTCTTCTTCAGACTCCCCTTCCTCAAACTCCTCATCCTCATCTTCTTGTTGAACTTGAACTTGGTTATTTTTTTCTAGTGCTTGCCTTTTAGATGTCTGCGCACCATCATTTGTTGGGTCCTTTCTTTTCTTGGTACGCCTAGTATAGATCCTAGGCTCTCCAACCCCTGAAGCTTCATACACAGTTGCCCAATTTAAACCTTCATCATTATCAAACACCAACTCATTTCCATCATTTGTAGCATCATCCATCTCTCCAAGTAACCATTCGTTGCAAGCATCAATGTCATTGAGAGAAATTGGATCAATTTCATCTCTAGCATTATATCTGTGCTTAAGTTGTTGGTTGTATTTAACATACACCAAGTCATGCAACTTCTGGTGCTCAAGCCTATTCCTTTTTTTGGAGTGAATCTGAAACATTACATAAGTAAGATAAATAAAGGTCAAATGAAACTTGACCATGAAATTTAAATAAAATAAAATTAGCTTGGGGAATTACTTGCTCAAATACACTCCAGTTCCTTTCACAACCTGAGGAACTGCAAGTCAAGCTCAAAATCTTTATAGCTAGTTTTTGCAAATTCGGAGCATTAGAGCCATACATTCGCCACCAATAAGCTACATAGAAGAGCATGGCTTGTAAGTTTAGGATTTGTAAAATTAAAACTTCCATAAAATAAATTAGTAGAAGTTTCTTACTAGGAGAATGAGATTTCCTTTGATGCATAGCGTATTCATGTCCAAAAGGACCAGCTTTAGTTTTGTAAAGGTGCAGCTCGGTCAGAATTGCATGTTGGACATCTAATTCCGGAACCAACTTCTTAATGCATTCATATAACCCATTCGTGACTTCAAAATCAAACTCCATTTCCATGTGGTCATAGAAGAACTCTGAATTAAGAAAGTGGGCAGCTGCATGTAATGGCCTATGAAGTTGACAATTCCATCTTTTATCAATAATAGCAAACACATCGGTATTTGCTTTCATTGTTGTTGAATGACCTCATGATGGTTTCTTTTGCCTTGTCCATTGCTTCATAAATATAACTCATTGATGGTTTCCTTTCCCCATCAAGAAGACGAAGCACTTTTACAAGTGGTGCCATGATTTTAAGGGTATATACCACATTCTTCCAAAAAGAAGGCATGAGTACCACTTTCATAGCTTCCTTTCCCTTAGCTTCTTTTTTATAGCTTGCTTAATGTCCATGCACTGGAAACAAACATAGTTCTAATATTGATTTTCTAAACATGAAGTCTTTCCAATGTGAGATAAGAAGTAGCAAATCTAGTCACTGCAGGTCTCACCAACTCCTTCTTGTTTGTAAAACTTCTCAACATGCTCAAAGTACTAGAATGGGCATAGATAAACCCAACCAGTGCGATTTCCCTTCTAATTGTCTCCCTAACCAATGGAAGTTTCCCAATATCTTCAAGCATTAGATCAATGCAATGGGCTGCACAGGGGGTCCAAAACAAGTGTGGCCTTTTCTCCTCCAGCTTCTTACCAGCCAACACATAATTACTCTCATTATCAGTGATCACTTGCACAACATTTTGCTCTCCAACCTCCTCCACAACTGAATCAATTAACTCAAAAATCTTTTCTCTAGTTTTGACATAATCAGAAGCATCAACAGACTTCAAAAACATTGTCCCAGCTTGAGAGTTCACCAAGAAATTAATGATGCATCTTTGTTTCCTATCAGTTCATGCATCAGACATGATAGAACATCCATGCTTCACCCATAGCTCCCTATGGCCTTTTATCAACTCTTCAGTATATTCCATCTCTTTCTTCAACGGTGGAACTCTAATATCATGGTAATTAGGAATGGGCAAATGTGGTCCATATTGACCAATAGCAATTACCATATCTTCAAAACTCTTCAACTTAATAAGGTTGAATGCAATCCCAGCTTGATACCAAAAGCGAGCAATATACTGATGAACCTTCTCCACTATTTTTTTGTCACATGCCTCCTTTATGTTCATTTGTCACACTTTCTCCCTTTGTTTTTTATTAACTCCTTGTAGTGGATTTATGCAAAACATGTCCATTGGCCCTTTTCTAGCCATACTCTTTTTGGCAGCAACTACATTGTTGTTAGAGTCTTCAAATTCACCTGGTTCATCTTCATCACATCCAATGGGAGCAAAGTCCATTTCTCTAATGTTGATAGGCAAATCAACTGAAGTTGCTATAGACTTTTTATTTGTTAAAAGTCCCCAAAGTTCATTCTTTACATGTTGTGGGCTTTTTTTACAAGCTACCATGTTCCCTTTCTTCCACATGATATGTTCCTTCGCTCTTGTTATTCCCCCCTTCATAACTTTTCCACAAAAATTACAAACAACTGTGTTTGTGTCAGCTTCATTAAGTTGGTGACAATATTTCCAACCAGGGTCTGTTCTAGAGCTAACCCTTGAATCTGTTGGAGTTGGAGTTGTTGTTGGTGTTTCAGCCATTGCAAAACTTGCTCAAAGGCTGTAGTGTACTAATACTAAAAAAAATTAACAAAGATAGAGTTACTCATCAATAAAACCAATGTTATCAATGGCGGATGGCAGAACATAGCGGAAGGCTAAAATTCTGCCATAAAAACACGCCATTGCGTCTTATGGCACCGTCATGGCGGACATTTCTTCAGAAATTTTATATACCGGTTGGCAAAAAATCTGCTATGCCATGGCGCTATTGCGCCGCCATGGCGGTTATTTAACAACATTGAATAAAACAGAGCGACTTCTCCACAAATAACACAATTAATAACTTTTACATAGTGTAAAAATTATTTAAAACAAATAAAAAAGTTTAAAAAAAAAAAAAAAAACAATGTTGTCAGAAAAAAAGAGAGAATCAGAGAATTACAGAACTGAAAAAACCCTGACCTCAGTCGCTCGCCCGATCGCAGTCGATCGCCGTCGCCAACCGTTGGTGCCTGTCGCCGTCGCCGTCACTCGTCACGTCGCTCGCCCTCACTCGTCGCGTCGCTCGTCTCTCTTGCCGTCGTTCATTGCGTCGCTCGCCGTCGCGTGTTCTCTCTCGGTCATCGTGTCTTCTCTCTCCCTCGTCGCGTCACTATTGAATCGCTCTCGTCTCACGCTCGTCGCTCGTCGGGTCACGTCACGCCGACCGTTGATGTTCGTCGGTCGCCGCGTCTTCGTCGGTAGCTACCGGTCTGTCTCTCTCAGGCTCTCTCAGGTGTGAATTAGGGTTTAAAAAGGGAAAATGTCTTCCGGGTCGGATCGGGTCCGAGACCCGAAAGGCTTTTTTTTTAAAAAAAAACGCAGATTCTGCCATGGCCCGCGTTGCCGCCATGCACGCGATGGCCATCGCGGCCGCCATGACCCGCAATCCGGACGCCGCAACGCAACCGCTATACTGTGGCGTTTTGTCAAAAATCCGCCACGCTATTCCGCCATGGCACCACCATGGCCGCAATTTGATAACATTGGTGCCGTCACAAGTTCACGTAGGGTTTTTTCAGCCCAACTTTGCCCAACTTTAACCACACAATCAATTGGGCTTTTTGGGTCAGGTCAATATGACCCATCTCGAAAATAATAATAATATGCAGCTAAGGTTTTAAATGCATATTCCATTTTGTTTAGGCCCTTCTCAGCAAGTGAGAAAACAAACACACCTTCGTCTGAATCCTCGTCATCTCCCGTTGCCGCTATGACTTCCGGTGTCGGTCGTCCTTATTGATTCTAGCATCAACCATCCCTTTCATTTATGGCGCCAACCATCCATCTCGCTTCCAACGCCAATCATCCCTCTCGCTTCCAGCACAAACCATCCCACCGCTTCTGGCACTGTTCTTGTTTTTTCATTTCCATCCTTGTCTCTGCTTGCTAAAACAGTGTTTTATGGTGGGATTTTTCCTTCTATTCCTTGTTTGCAAGGCTTCTAAATCTGAGTTTAGTTTTTTTTTTTTTAAGTTGAAGATGTTTTATTATGAGTTATCTCATTTTTTTACTTGTATATATGATTTTTCTGTGTGTATGTATCTAAACATAATTTTCATATGATATAACTCCTATAAGTCTTGTTACGATCTTCAAGTTACAATTTTTTACATCCCTTCCGTTCCTCTACCGAGTCACGAGTTTGACAACACTAAGTCCAACAACCCTAAAAACAATTGTATGTATATCTTCTATTTATAATTTAAGTCAACTTAGTGCAATTTTCTTCACTTCATTCCAAGGTAAGGAATGGACTACAAATAAATAATTTTTATATTTTCATTGACTAAAAACAAAACAAAAAATGAAGATGAATTCTTTCCCAAAAAAGTCACCGTATTAGAGAACAAACATATATTTATACCATTTTTTATTTATAAAATTTTACATCATGGTTGATGAAATCAAATAGAATAAAACTTTAAGATTTTATATTTTATTTTATCCATATCACAAAATCTAAAATACAATTACATTTTCAATTTTCACCTAATCTGAAGATAAGCATTTTTTTCCAGACTTTCCTTAATATTCATTGTATTTGAAAACAAATATTAACATTAGAATATTAAACATTGGAATTAATAATGCTAGAAAAGTATATAAACTGAAGAAAGCTTTCCTTTTTACATATTCTAATATTTTGCTCCTAATTTTATTGTAAATTTGAAAAGAAATATTTTCCCATGTTCTATCTTTATTGCATATCACGTTAGTTTTATCTTACAAGATTTGTAATCCAAGCAAGATTAAAATATTATTTATTATTGTCATATTTATATATATTTTGATAATGTTTAAAAATATAACAAAAATAAATTCAAAAAGAAATACAATTAAAACATAGAAGGAAAAAGAAGGTGCACCAATTGTGGCAGCACAGTAAATAATAAAGGAGCTCAGATATTCAAAATTGTAAGTAATCTTATGTGGGGTGTGCACATACATACACTTAGCGCTTCTATTCTAAAATGAAAAAAATATTTCCTCCAAAAAATATTGAATTGAGGTTTTTTTCCTAATATTCCCTTCTAAATTTGTAGGATGATACTAAGTATGATTCTATAAACCAGAATATTGTTAAAAAATGCACATTCATATTATATATTATCTATATACATGGAAGAAAAATAAATAAGCTTTTATTTTATTTACCTAATTAAGAGTATTTTTTCATAATTTTCATTTAGATCAATTAGATCCTATACTAAATTACACCCAAAAAAATATCATATACTAAACTGTATCCATTGATTCCATTCTCAAACAACAAACTGCAAATTGCTTCGCATGAAATTTTTTTTCTAATTTCTTATACCAATCTAAAATCAGAATAGAATTTCACATTGCAGTTTATTAATTCCATATCTCAATCCATGGAATTACATTTTTTCTCCAAATGTGATCATGAGACTTAGATAACCAATTTTTACACTAACACTAACTTGTTTGGGATGGAGAATACCAGTAAATCAAGAAACATAGGTCAGCAGTTGACCCAATGCACGAGTAGATTACAAAGCAAAGCAACGACAATGAAAGAGTGAATTGATAGCATGTGGCGTGAGGTAAACAATGGTTTGAAAACTGATTTTCTTGGCATGTTACAAGGTACATCCATTAAAGTCTAAACAAGAAATCTAGTAAAGGAGAAAGGAAACAGATCAAGCCTTGTTCCAAGTTGCAGAAAACAAACTAATTGAAGAAATTTAAGCTAGGCATAGGTCTGGGTAGTAGCATGCAATGAAGAGCAGTCTCCGTATAAATTCAATAATATGATCATTACCTTTGAAAGAAACATTATATTATATCTTGTTGGGGTATAAGCTGTAAACGCAATAGTATCTTGCATCTGTAACAGTTGTTAGGTGTCAGACTCTATTATGCTGAGTTGGCATGTCAGTTAGTGATCTGTTATGTTAGTTAGGTTTCCAACTGCCTAGATATATGAAATATGAGTAATTATATATAGAAATTCCCTGTAACTTGTAGTCAATTCATTTCATTTTAAGAAAATTTCAGTTTCATCATAAGAACTTCTCTCACTTGTTATTCTTAAAAACCTCTACACATCCATGTAACTCACCCAAATTTTATCCAAGACAGACGTGCTACAGCTCTAATACTACAAGGTATTAGGTTCCCACTAACAGTAATACCAAACCAAGGATGAAGCAGTAAAATCAAGGATTCAACATAGCAACATATATAAACATAAACACAACCTACCTAGTAAGACCTATATATAGTTGAAAATTTATGTTCCCTCTAGTCAAAAACAAAAATAAGGAGGGTAAAAAATTACATGTTGAAAATGGAGCTTCCAGGCCCCTAAAACATTGAAGAAAAATAAGCTATTGGCCTCATGAAGGTTCCAATGGGATCTCTATAAAAAGAGAGACAAATCAATGAGAGCTAGAATTAATGTTAGACTGCTTCTACACGGCTAGATTAGCTGTGCTATCAGGTTAGATTGCTTTGATGAGTTTGCTCCTAGAAAAGATAAGTATACAATTAATGCTTGTATCTACACCCGACATAGAAAGTAATGCTTTCTGTAAAAGTGTAAAATGATTTAGTCCTTCATTAATCAGTTCATTTAAAATTTATAGAATATAGAACAAACTTGCTAGCAATAAATTCCCTCAAATTATACAAACTGAAACCTTCAAACTAAGATTTTTCAATCCTTTCAACCAAAGAAAATTTATGGATCAGATGTTATTTGAACAAAAACAATTATATTAGTATTAATACATGCAATTAAACAAAGAATGAAATCAGTCTTACAACAAGACAAAAATAAAGTCAATGGCCATAAGCAAATGATCTCACCTCCCATGATTGATTCAAATATAGAATTGGATTTGCTGCTTGACTCTCTCATACGTGCAGAACCCAACTCCAAATCATCAACCAGCTAAGCACAAGATGGACAATACCCAGTATGAAATGGTGATACAAATCATTGGAAATTAATTAAGTAATCATGCAATATAACAATGATAGCATATGCAAAAATGGAAAGGGAAACAAATACCTGCTCCCAAGACTTCTTGACCGCTGCTAAAGTGGAATGATAGGACTTTTGCCTCTCCTTCAGCTGAGAAAACCTATTCTCAAGAGCTGTATACTCTAACTTCTGAGTTTCTAATTTTTGTGTAAGCTTTTGATTTTGATACTGAAGTACAACAATGTCAAGCTGCAACATAAGAGGAGAATGCATAAGTGTAAATATAATCACTGACACCGTTTATTAGTGCTGTTTATCCTGTGTGGTGAATCAGTAAATCAGTAAATGAGATACATATGATGTACTAGAAATATAACTTATATTGAAATTAAATTAAAGTTCCGTGAGGTAAATTCAGTAATAACTTATATTCAGGATTTGGAATCCAGGAACACTGTATAAGCATTAATTTTGAAGAAATAAAATTAACCACCATTTTCCTGCATAGACATAAATTCATCTTTCTTAATTACTCGGCAGTGCACATTGCTAATCGAGGAACCAAACCAATTTAGTAAAAGTGTTTGCAGTCTTTTCACCAGTATAAACAATACCTCCCAAATTAAGAGCATCAGATCAATCAAACTTCACTTCCCACACCAATATTTTTCATCCTCAACACAAAGAAAAAGGGATTGCTAGGAGGAAAGGGAAATGCAGCCCTAAATATATAAATTATATCCAAAGCAACTTGAAGCGAAAAGCATATATTTAAAGTGATTAGAGAAATACATTAGCATATGTTCAAAGCACGATATGTTATTATATTAATAATTACTATTTAATAAAAAAATCAACCATATAAAAAATTATTGCAGAGTTATAACTCTTACAGCACTCACAGTGGCAAACTAAAACATCATCATCCATTATAGAAATTACACAAAATAGTAACAGAACTTGATATAGGTATAATACACAAATTAAATAGGGAATTAGCTTAAAACGAGATTCAGATCAACAGCAGCATCAACCAAGACTTACCTCATTAATAAAAAAAATCAAGCATATAAAAAAATTATTGCAGAGTTATAACTCTTACAACACTAACAGTGACAAACTAAAACATTATCCATTATAGAAATTACACAAAATAGTAACAAAACTTGTTGATATAGGTACAATACACAAATTAAATAGGGAATTTGCTTAAAACCAGATTCAGATCAACAGCAGTATCAACCAAACCTTACCTTATTAAGTGGTGTAAGCTATATATATCAATGAAAAGTGCTAGGAAAACTCTCTTTTAGAGAGACTCTTCCTATGATTAGTTAAAATTTCTTGAAAATCATCAACTTTAGAGGGTCCTACAATTAAATCATAAAGAGAAACGCAAAAAACGTTAAGACCCAATAAAGTTGATGATTTCTAAAAAAATTTAACCAATTACATGAGTCTCTAGAGAGAGTTTCCCTAGCACTCCTCATACATCACTAGAAAAACATTCCTCTCTGTTAAATCAGAAGTTCAGACCAATTCAATTAAGTCTTTACTTTCAGTACAAATATATGCATGTCATAGAATTTCACTCAAAGCATGAAACTAAATCGAACCAGTTTTCTCAATAAAGTTAAACCAGATAAAGTAAGCTAAAAACCATTTGAGTTCATCAAAAGGGAATACAAAACTAACCTCAAATAAACCAAAAACCAGTTACAAGCTTTCTATTGGAAAGTAGATATTTGAAACACAAGCTTAGGATAATAAGGGGGCCAAAAAAGAAGGGGAAAAAAATGGCACCTTTTTGTCTTCGGAAACGGGCAAGAAGGGTAGCTTCTTGGCAGTAGCGGCAGGAGGTGTAGGGGAGAGGGAGCTAAAGTGACGTCGTTTTCTGTCTGAATCACTCATACTCCCCATTGAAACCACACACACAAACACAAACCCTAGAAAATACCCACTTCACTCACATCACAAAGTTTCAAAACCATTACTCGAAAACTCACCATCCACAAGGTGCCCCAGTCACCCCCAAACACAATCACAAACCCCAATTCCCAAACAAGCAAGATTAACCAATCCCTCAAAACCCTAATTCAAACCCCACCAGTGAACCCAAAACATGAAAAAACAAAAGAATTCTCTTTTTCTATGCCTCTATCTATCCTCTTCGAGACCTTATCGAGGGCAATTAAAAACCTAGGGTTTCAATCTCAGTGAGTGATTGCGTCTCTCTCTCTCTCTCTCAGTTCTGTGCAGTGTTTTCTTTTCTCTCTTGCTCTGAATGAAGGGAGAGAGAAATGATTTGTATTTTTCTTCAACGAGAGAAGGTTACAACGTAATATTCGGAAGGTTCTGAGGGTATTGTTGTAATTTAGGACTCACGCCGTTTGTGACGCATGTATCATCCGTTCACGAGTGGGGGATATTCGAGACGAATTAACATCATAATTTAAAATTATGAATATAAGTTCTTTTTTTGCTGTTCATTAAAAATATAAGTTGCCATAAATTATAAATATTTATGGTAATTACTAATTATAGTAATAGTAATACATAAGCATATTAAATTAAATTATGAATCTTGAAGAAAACGACACAATATGTTGATAGACATAGAAAGAAATAAATATTTGTTTTTTAATAATACAAAAATCATAATTATAAATAGAAGAGCACATGGAAAAATGAACTGGTGCAACTACTTTAAATCATGGTTTGAGAAAAACATTTATACACACGATTATATAATATTGAGTTATGATTAAATGTTAGTATAAAATTTTTTTAAACTACTTAAATTTTATTTTATTATACTAAAAATTATATAATTATTTATAGAGTTTGATTGGTATATACTGTCAGTATAAAGATTTTTAGATTACCATTCAATTACAACTCTTCATTTCAAATAAGTTTATTTAATACTTTAAAAAGTCACATATCAATTAAACTATTATAATAATATAAAATATTAAATATTTATAATATTAAAAATCTAAAATATCACAATTCATAACAAATATATTATAATATAAACATAAATTAATAATTCAAATAACAAATTTGTCTCATTTAAATGAGACTTAGGTCATGCCTACAAAATATGTAGATTTTAAGAATCAGACTCAATTAACAAAATAAAAGTTGTCTTGTAATTTCAACATTTGCTATGTTTTGTTTCCATTTTTCTATAATTTAATATGTATCAAATAGAACTTACTTATATCATAAGTGTTTTTAGCTTTTAATGTTATAAAAAAAACATACATTGTTATTTATTAGAGGTTAAAAATGAATTTGTGTTTTTACATTGAGAATAATATATGGTGTTATTAATTCAATTACGTTTTATCTATTTTAAGTTTTTAAAATAAACAAAATATGTACTGTTAAGTACTCGATTATAAAAATATATTACTTTTGTTATGTATGAAAATTAAATACAAAAAATACTGAAACGATATATTTTTTAGACTAAGGATATGTTTGGTCTAATTTTTTAATCTTGAAATAAAAAATTAAGAGACTTAAAATAGCGTATTTGCAATATTTGAGAGATTCAGTTGACAAAATCAAACACAAAAAATTAAAATCACACAATTTGATATAAATCCAGAGTGGTTGGATTGGTTTTGCGGATCTATAGGTAATAAGTTAACAAAACAATAAGAATGAGGTAAATAAGAAAATGGAAATAATGAAAACGGTTTAGCGAAGGGATAAATGACACCACTTCCAAGGATGGAAGATAAGTCATATAACGCCACAAGGGTGGTGATTTACCCTTGATAGGTCTAGCAAAACGCCACAAGAAAAAATTTCTTGATAAGTTTTAAAGAGGAATTCACCTCACAAAAGGGTAAAACTCAATTATAATTTCACTAATTCAATGGTTCCCCTTTGAGTACAATTCAATCCCTATTTATAGAACTAGGTGGCTGTTCAAAATCATAACTCTCAAAACAAAAATTAAATACTCCATTATCACGCAATTATTACATATGATTAATGGTATGTTACATTAATTCCTAAATTAATAAAACATTACAAAAAATGAAAAGTCATTGTCTTCGGCATTCACATCTAAAAGTGCTTTTTTCGGATAAGCTAATTAAAAAATACTAAAAGTACCGTTGAACATAATATAATATTGTGACTAATCAATCATTACAACAAAAATTAAAACAATATAATAGTTTAGATTATTTTCATACTAATTATGAAGATTTATAACGCAACTTTGTAGTTTTGATTTACACCGTTCTAATATTAATTGTAAGAGTAAATTACACTGTTCTTGCCTAAAGATACAAATAAATTATAAAAAATTTAAAATTATATTGTTCTATTTATGATCTATTTATTTAAAATTAAAAAATTATTATTGTATGATTTAAGACATATTTATTGAATTTTTTTTAATTTTTTTCTTTTATTAGGTTTTTTTCATGTCTTCCTCGATAAAAGAGTTTGAAATAAACAAAATCACAATGAAAGAAGATAGAATAGTGTACTAGATAAATTAAATATTTTTTACAAACAAAAATATATTTTAAATATGATTGGACACATTTGAAAATACTTTTTTCTAAAACACAATAATTTGTCCAGTTGTTTGAAAGTTTTGTAAAAACTTAGAGTAGTGCAAATGAAAGCAATAGATAAAAATAGGATGAAAGTAAACAACTCGTTTATTGTAATAATGCACTCTAACTTTTGATTTACACTTAGTTTTTCTTTATAATGGTAAACATTCTACTAATCATAACTTATTACAAACACGAATATATTTTTTGTCATCCGACTATAAGTCTATAAATATTCTCTATATCACTTCTAGGACTATTATTTAGACTCTTCCGGAATTTAAGATTCTCAAATATTCTTTTTTACCAAGTTACTTTTGGCTTTCACAAATAAAAAGTTTGATAAAAGAAATTACATTAAAAGAGAGAATATTACAAATGAGCACTTTTAACAATGACTTTGTTTTTGCAAAAATTACAAAGTTTTTTAAGTTAAAGAAAGTGAAGTTAGACAAAAATGTTCTTTTTACAAATGTACAAAAAGTTATTTTTAAATTTTTAGTTTGTCTCTTACATATAGAGAAAGACTTAGTTACAGGTATCTTGAGTTAGTTGAGAAGGTTCTTACTCAAAGTTGTGGGTCTTCTTTTAAACATTAACATGTAAGAGATAAGTAGTAGAGACTCTAATCTATTTTGAATGAAAAGTGCAAATGTTGAGTATATTTAGATTACAGTTTGCTTAGCTTGCTTTTTTGTTGTGCCTATAAAGTGTTCTTTTTTCGTGTAATTGCTTTTCTGAGAGAAATTGGAGTTAAAAATAATCATACAAAATAAGAATATTGGACAGATAAGATTGTTAGACAATTTTCAATTTTGGTCTATCAAGAGCAAATCTTGACAAAAATGATCATTTAAAAGAGTGTCATTCAATAGACGATGTTGTAGAGGTGTATGGGAGAACATCATTTTATGAGCATAGGACATCTATTAGTTTAAGAGAGTACTATACAAAAATCTTGTAATAATGCACATCTCATAAGTAGATAGAAATCTTCTGTCTCATATTAGTGTCTCAAATTTTGTCTTAACCAATCAATAATCATTATGTCATTTAATGAATTTCCTAAATTTTTTTAATATCCTATATAGTTCATTAAATAACATGGTGTTTATTGATTGATTGAGACAAAAGTTGATACATGAATTTGGGATAGATAATTGTCATCCCTCATAATTAATAGTTAGAGTATGATAATTTGTAGGTGGTTATTATCATTAAAACCTTAGTTGTATTATGTCGTCTAGTTATGAGGCCATCTAAATCTAATAGAGTTCAATATTCATCAATTGTAATTATTTTAGTAATATTTTTCAATATTTGTTATTCTTTTATAAAACACAAAAAATAAAGCTAAAATAAATAGAATATTGTTATATTTAGAATAATGTCATGCATTCTTATGTTATCATAAATTTCATGTGTTATATGTTAATTACAATAATTCACAACAAAATGTTATTTGTTGTCAGAATATAATAAATATATTGGTTCAACCAGTGACAAAATGACTCAATGTCTTAACCAAGTTGATGATTGGTCTAATTATTTAAACATTATTTACAATATATATCTCTTCCTACAATGTGAACAGTTTTAGTTTTAAATGAATATCCTTTTTTTTATTTTTTTATGGAATCTAAATAAATGGTAATCCTAATATAAGATATCTATAATGTGATCTTATTGGGGAATAAATTAATATTCTTGTCTCAAGAAATCTTTGATATTGCAACATATTTCTATTCATTTGTTTTTTTACCACTATTTTTACTAGAGTTCTTAAATTATGCATCTATACTTTAATTTCATTATTAAAAAGATTTAAATTATATTTTAATTTAACTTTTTCAATAAATTTATGTAACACTCAATTTGTTTAATTATAACTTTAAAATATGGAATTATTCAAAATGAATTTTTTATATAAAATCATTAAATAGCAAACTATAGTTAAAATATGGTTCTAGTATTGAAATAAAATCTCTTTTGAAATTAGAGTTTTATTGTGAACAAATTGTCATGAAGCAAATTCTAAACTTGTGTTTTGTATTTTTGTCCGATGGAGGAAAAACTTTGTGATATAAGATTTTCACTAAAATACATGGGATCGAAAAGTGAGATCTTCTCAAACAAATATGTCTTTTAGTCTTAAGTTATTAATGATTTGCTAAAAAAATGTGGGGAACATTATGTTTACCCTTTAGACATAAGATTTGCCCATAAAAAAAGAAACTACTAAAAAGGAAACTAACCAAAAACTTGAAAGATACATAATGTTTTTTAGAGACCAAAATGCAATAGAAATAAAAATTCTATATTATTAGATGTTTCCAATGAAGGGTAGTATGACCAGAAATTATGTTAATGATAATAAGACATCAAAATATACAAGACTAAACATAAAAAATGAAACACAAATGTGGATTGTTTAGAACCACTCACAATAGAAACATTTTCAACTAGTAAGAATATTATCCTAAAACAGAATATTACTTAAGGTAAACCTGAAAATATGAGAATACTAGGAGAAAACTAGAAAAACATGAGAATACTCATGTAAATTTGTAGAGGTGATAATACTGAGGTAAAAAATAACCCCAAAAAGCTAAAAAATCCTATTATGAAAGCTTAAGATTAACGAGGTTTGAAAAAAAAAATATGTAATTGGTGTTTGTTTTAAAATCCTATAGGTGATAAACTATATGTAGCTCAGTATTAGGCTGAACCTGTATAAACTATCGTATCTTATTTAATGTGCTATTTGCTTTTATTGGTGAAAAATATTATATTAGATAAGTATAACTCAACTTCATGTATTTGAAAACATTTTTCAAATATCAAAGCAACAATTTATAGAAAAACTTATAAATCAAAATCTAACAATAAAAAAATCTAGAAAATTTTGGAATTACTTTATTATTGATATATTATTGATTTTAGTTCCAAGTATATAAAGAGATTTTTCTTGTTTCTAACAAAATTTCTAATATCCAAGCCAAAGTTTAAAGGAAAATTATCAAAAGTTATTTTTAGATGTAAAAGAAAAAAAGTCATTGTTGGCCAAGTTTTAGTATTGAACCCCTTTAGTAATCTTCTGAACTACATTTAGCATATTAATATAATTTAGATGATAAATTTTGAAATTCATTTAAATAACTTAACCTTTTAGAAATCTTGCAACTGGTCAAATGTCAAATTTATTAAAAAATAATTAAACTTTTTTCTAAACATATTAAAATATTTTGTTTTATTAGAAATATGATATAATATAATTTCAGTAAGTGTTGAAAATAACTTTAAAGATCATTCAACTAATAAAAAGTTGAGTTTTTTTTGTATTTAAAACTTTTTTTTTATTAGTATCAGCTCTTAAATAAAATGGTATTACCTTAACTTTGTTATCTTACACATACATATATATATATATATATATATATATATATATATATATATTATTATATTATGTGGATGTGTATAATATTTTATCATATTATTGGGAGTCTGACAAGCTATTCTTGGATACTTTGTCTTTTTTCTAAGTATGCTTTTAATATTTTATATGCTTAAATTCATGAAACTATCCTATCATAATCATTTATGATGATATGACAAATCAGGGTGAAGATTTAGAAACTAATCTCATCTAATTTCAAACATTAGTGTGAATGAATATCCAATTTTATCTAATTTCAAATTCTCAATCATTAAAACAATGTTTTTTGAAAGATTAAATCCAAATCAAATAAGCTTTCAAACAAATAAAAACACTTTTAAAATAATACTACAATACAATTGAAAGAAAAATATAAATTTAAATACCAAATACTTTTTTCAAAATCTTGTCATAAATAGTGGAAATATTTATGAATTTATTTTCATAATTAAAACATCACCTCTCAAGTAAAAATTTACAAAATTATGATAAATGGAAGAGGACAAATTGTTCAATAGGTTCTTAAATGAACTAACGTAATTGATTTATGATACTTGTTTCTCAAGGTATTTCTCAACAAGTTTTTTACCATATTAAAAGTTAAGTAAATATGAATTTAAAATTATTCACAAAGACTTAGATATAATATATATAATGATTATAGAATTCTTTTAGAGTTTAAAAATGATACACTAATACTATAAAATAATTTTAAATTATTAGTCAATCACAATTCATCATTAAATATACTACATGTTAAATATGGCACTAAATCTTAAACCTTGTGTTGCACAAGTTTGTTTAATTTTATATTTATATTTAAATTTTTTTAATATATATTATTTATATTTTAAAATATTAAAATATAAATTAATCAATTTTGAGTAGATTTTTTTCTAAAAATCACCAAATTTATTTAAATTAATTATGATTTGTTTTATCCAATGAGTAGAATACAATGTATAAATTGAAAATAATTAAAAATATGATAAATATAAATATGTAATCATTTAAAATTGTGTTTTTATTTTTTACTAAACATAATAAATTTAATTTATAATAAATCCAATTAGATATTTATACAGAGAGATGGAGAAAACGAGAGGAATCTACTTGATTTAAGAGTAAGTATAAGAAATATATATTTTTTATTTTTATTATTTATTTTCTTTAAAAATTGTTAAAATTATTCATTCATTACAACTCCTAAATCTAAAAAAGATGAATGATGATGGAAAGAGTAACTATTTTATATTTACACTTTAAATAAATGTGTTTGAGGTATAAACAAAGTTTGAACTATTTATAACAACGGATAAATATATCAATTTTGTAACAGGGGTTGGATTTAGTCAAATTTAACGAATTTATTATTAATTATTAAAACATCAGTGTAAATTACTAACACAATATTTTTATAAATACTTACATGAATTTATTTATTTACATAATATTAAATATTATGTTTAATAATATAATATAATTTATTAAAATAAATATATACATATATAAAAAAATAGGTAAAGATAAAAAATAGTATAAAAAGTCTATTGAAATAATAGGAAAACTAACGAAAGAGAGAAACAAATCGTAAATAACATTCGGATTCGAATTCTATTGAGAATAAAGATGATATTATCTATGATGATGAAAAAAATAAAAAACTTTCAAATGATTTTACTGAAAAGTAATTATTATAAAATTTTTCATACGTATATTAATAATATATTTTAAAATCTATATTTATATTTATGTTGAAATTATTTATTTAATTTATCCCATTTTTAATATATTTCACAAATAATTTATAAAGTCCTTATTTTTTTAATATAGTTTTTTTAATTTTTGTACCAAAATATAAAATTTTAATTATTTTATTGATATCTTAAATATTATGACTATAGACAAAAAAAATACTATTGTTATAGATGTTATCATATAAATTGATAATTTCAAGTCGTGATGAGCTTAAATTTAAAACTTTAACAACATCTCGTTATTAAAAATTTAAAACTAATGTCTTTCACTTTTAGGAAAAAATAATATCTTTTAAATGATTAAAATATTTTTTTAAAATAAATTATTTTTTACAATCAATATTTCTAAAAACTATTTATTATAAACATGTAAAATGTGAATACATGTAAACAAAGTATTCAAAATAAAAATGAATATTAAAATTTAAATAATTATAAATTTGAATTTATTTTTTATTTTTCATTATATTTTTTATCCATAAGCATTGCATAAAGAGGAAAAAAAACTTATATATTACCAATATAAAAAGTTTTATACTGATATTCAATTACAACTCTTCATATATGATAAATTTGTTGACTTTTCCGATTAATGTTTTAAAAGTTATATAAATAAATAGATATAATTAAATGTCATTATAAAAAACCACACTTGTCATGCATAAGTATTAAACTCTTACATACAAACAGTAACAAATTTCAATAAACTTAATAATTTTTTACAATATTTGTTCAATAAAAAATATAATTAATTAACTTCCATAATTTTAACATAATTATTTTAATATACTAAATAGTCAAACTTAAGAATTTAATCTATCTATATATCTTTAAAAGAGTGAAATAACAAGCAGATTCTTCAAAGATTTATGTGTTGACACGTGAGTCTTTGAAATAATTTTATAGGCATCTAGATTCCTAATTCTTTCGACCACACATCAGTCCTTACATTATTGAAGTCATCTAGTAAGTGTGTAATTAGTGTTTAAGTGTCACGCTAGTAGAATCCTTCTCTCATAGGTGACATTTTAAGTCAATGTATTTAAACACGTGGGAAAATGAAATTTTTAAAATTTTAGGAAATGTTTTATTATTTGATTAGACGTTGTAGTAGTTGTTAAAGTTAAAATACTCTTTGTCTTTGTGACACCCTTCTACCCCCAAATTATTTATTATTTAATTACAAAATAATACAAAAATTTGTTCATTTAAATACTAAATTTTGCACATAGGTAAAATGATTCACATCAAACAATGTACACTTATTTTCTAAAACTATAATATAACAAAAAGTAGAATATAAGTAAATACATTAGGCTCTAAAAATTAGCTTCACAAGATTCTCAATTAATAAAATTCATAATAAAATATTAAATAATTCATCAACATAAAAAATAAATATTAACTAATCCTCTCTAGTCCGATATCACATCTAATTAAAGTATCTCAACAGAAAAAGATGAAGAAAAGTTGAAGCTTTATCACCCACGATATAATTAAGATCTTACTCACCTAAAAGTGACATTTGGCCCAAACAAAATGCAATAACAAGTAACAAGGGGGTTAAAATACCTTTCACACATGTTAAGGTACATATAGAAAGAATGAACAATCAACTAAAGCACAACAAATGAACACATCACAAACATGTACACATAACGACTGAAGACTTTTGAGTCATGACAACTTATGTTTTTAACTTTATGTATATGTTACCATAACTCTTAGCACATATTGTCTATAGGGTGAAACACAAACAACCAAGAACATTCATTGCTGGATCAATGCAAACCACAAGGGGTACACCAAACACTTAGTCTCACAATCACCTTAGACACTCATTACAAGTCAACACAAGTCATAGAGGAACCCAAAACATACATTGGATCATGCAACCAACTTAAGCACCCATTATAGGTCAACACAATCTATAGGGGAACCCAAAACACACCTTGGGCCACACAACCACCTTAGGCACCCATTATAGGTCAGCACAAGCCATAGAAGACCCAAAACACATGAATGCATGCATGGACTCTCGTAGAACGCATCAAACATATAAACACATCACTATGCAAAAACAAAACTTAAGAACTACTAGACCAAGTCTAGACTTCACAAATGATTAAGCAAATCGAAGTTCACACACTCCTAAGTAACAACTTAAACTTAATTTCTAGCACAAATAAGTTCATCAACACCAATTACTCATCTCATGTCACAAAATATCATTTATAATATTTAATACATTCACTTTCTCATACATACACACGCATAAGATTATTACATTCATGGTTCACCAAAACATTTCTAAGTTTTGACAATTTTCTCACTCATTTTCTAGTAAGCCTTTATGACCTTTGTAGAGTATAAATATAACATCTAAAGTTTTATTAATCCCATTACCTACTTTGAAATTTAGGACATTTATCTACAACTTTTATGTTGATCTCAAGAGTTAAAACAAATGTTTACTATGTCAAAACTTAGAGAAAATATGAATTCGTGGCTTAATTTTAGTAGTTTGACCTTTAGTTATTAATTTGACCATAATACAAGTTCTAGGAATCTTTTTGAGTTGAAACCAAGGATATGAGTTAGATATTATCTAGGGCTAAAACTTTCATGAATATCACTTTCTCAAATTCATCATTTTCCTTTCAGTTTCCTGATTGGAAGATCATGAACATTGATAGTAAAATACGCACTACAATTTCTCATTCTCTCTCTCTCTTAAGATTTCCTTAATCCTCCAAAATACACTATAAATCATGAAAATAAAAATAAATTATTCTTAATCCATGCTTAACAATAAAATAGATACAAAAAGTTATAAAGAAAAATAGTCTCATCTCCAAGTAATTCAATTGTTATAACTGATCAAAAGAAACTACAAAAGGGCACTACTCCGTCACTCCAATAAATTAATACAGACAAAAATTAGAATGTTTAGGTACACTAATCTCTAGGGTATAAAAAATGGAAAACCTCAATGCCAACAAAATGGTTACATTTAGTCTATTTTACCCGATGATTCACGATCCTTAAAAATCCAACAAAATTAATGCAGACCTTCATTAGTTATATTTATAGATACTAAATACACAAGTTACAAGGAGTAAAATATTCTATTATTTAAATACAAAATATAACAATAATTGAACCAAACAATATATTCACATAGTTACACATAAAAAATATTATTATCACTAATGACAAGTGTTCATAACCCTTCAATAACATGCATAAAACATATTGAAGCTTTGCTTCACTACCCATTTTTCCTATACAAGCCACATGAGAGATAATTTTTCACCTCTTACCTCAAATGATCATATTGGATGCAAAAGGCATAACCAATCTCAAAATATTTCTCCTCAAGCTTCCCTGACAATGTTCCCTTTATACCTTTCTATCAAAGCTTCAAAGTCAGAAACATGAAACTAAAGCACAAAATCCTAACCCTTCTGAACTACTCTAGGGTTACCATTGGATTGAGCTTTCTAGCAGAAGACAACTTAACATTTCTTACTATTTACATTCACATTTATTTTATTTATTTTATAAAATCAATTATCAATTTATTCTAATAAATACAGACAATAAATTAATTTAAGTCTAGCAATATAAATTACACATTTCTATTGATATATTATTTTTCTAAAAGAATGGGATGTTATAGTCTCTCCCCATTTTCATTTAGCTCAAAAAAGTGGAGAGTAAAGGGCACCAGCGAAGCTTACTGAAAGTGTTTTCCAGTAAAGATCGAAGGTATGAAGACAAATTGGAAGGTTTAAAGTCTTTATAATGAAGGTGCATTGTGGATGATCATTTGGTCTTCGTATTTGTTGCTATGTTTCTTTTATCTTTAAGATAAAGTCCCTATTTTATTGTGTGACTTATTTTCACAGGTTGATGTTGGTTTTTTGTTCAAGTTAGTGTTTAGTCTATAAGGGTTTTCAAATTGTATATTGCTTTCAAGTGGTAAGGTTTATGAATCTGTGTAGGATGGTGTTCGAACTAAAATTTATTCTCCACCATAGAGAACGTTTCATAAAAAATGAAGTGGGTTTGTTGGAATATGAAGGAGGTGTAATATGTGTTTAGGAAGGTGTTGATGAAGATTATGTTAATATGTGGTTGCTGAGGAACTTGGATAATAAATGCAAGCCCTATCACAAAGTGGGGACATGTTTTTTGTGCAAACAAGGATGAGAATAGAAGATTGATTGCACCCCATTATAAATAATGATGACATTATTTTGTTGGTAATAATTGCTTTGCTAACCTAAGAAGAGAGATTTATCTTTATTTTCATCATTCACCTCTTGGGAACACAATTTGCTAAAGACAAAACAATTCCATAAGGTCTTATTAAAGAAGAAGAAATTAATCCAAAATGACCTGCCACAAAAGGAACTAAAGGTTGTAATGTGTAGGAAGAAAAATATGTTATAAGGGCAAGGCAGTTGTCAATGGTGCTGATGTTGCACATGTTACCAATGAGAATCATCCACAAATCGTTGATTATGATGTTGAGTCAGACACACCTGTGGATTATGAGTTTGAACAACTTACATCACCGAAAAGTTAAGTTGCTTGGAAAAGTAAGAAAAGGAGACCTGCTTTTCCACAATATAATGCAAGAGCAAGTTTTGGGGGATTGAATTGGAAATTGGAATGAAATATACTAGTTTGTCAAATTTTAAAAAGATGTTTTTTTATTACACAATCTAACTTGGCAAATAGTTGAAAGGGTGAAAAATGATTTAAAAATAGTCAAAGTCCAACGTAAAGCACCGAGTTATCCTTGACTAATTTATCGCCTTAAAAATGAGAAATGATCTGTTTTATAGGTAAAGACTTTTGTAAAAGACCATACATGTGCAAAAACACATAAATTTATGTAAGCATCAAGGAAGTGGGTGATTCAAAAGATTGAGAACTAACTAAAGGTCTATCCAAATATGACATGTGTAGAAGTCTTTGATAAACTAAAAATATATATAAATTTTCAAAGAGTTTAATTAATATGCACTGATAGCGTAAAAGAGTTTTAAGTAACGTTCAATTACAACTATTCATTTATATGACTTTTAAAGTATGAATTGATAAAGTTAACAAACTTATCATAAATGAAAGGTTGTCATTGAATGCTAGCATAAAATTTTGCACCTTAACGATACACTATTATTTTTCTCTTTTAAAAATTTCATATATAAAACTATGTAATAAATAACATTAGTATGAATATTTAATATTAATGTTGAATTTACTTGGATCTAATTAACAACTATTATTAAAGGTAAGTTTTCATCAATGGTTGTGATCGTTTCTAGTTTCATATGTACGTGAGTGAATAGATAAATTAATAAATTGAAAATATACAAAAATAAGAAACTTATATAGTATGAAAGCTTGGAGGATCAAACCCATAAAAATAAAAAATATTATAATAATCACAGTTATATATTCATCATTTTGAATGATAAGGAAAATGTTTAGATAAAAGTACTTAAATAATTATGATTAATTATATAAATGTATTAAAATTTTTAAGATACTTATTTTTAAAATATGAATATTATTTGAAAAGGAATATTGACGACACTCTTCTATATCTCTTTCTAATATTCTATATGATTAATTAGAACCATCAATTTGCAAGTTAATTTCAAATAAAGAGAGATAATCATTATAAGGGATGTTTAATGCCCTTAAGAGATGAAAACCCACGACACATCAATTAGTGCTAAATTAAAAAAGTATTTTGTTGTTTTAATGCTTAATCTTAGAGTTTTTTGTACTCAGCCTTAATCTTAATGAATTAATGATTGTTTCTCACTTTGTGGCACTAAGCTTGAGAATTTTGACGCATTGGCTAGACTTATTCTAACTTGTTGACACTAACTAAACCTTTAGATTTTACTGCTAAGTATGAAGTTTTGAACATAATTTTACAATTTTGAACTTCTTTTTGTTTAAGAGTGTTTTCATATTTTTAAGTACCTAATTACATTTGTTATCACTTAGCTCTTATAAACTTTATTTGGACATTATGAGTATAAATTTTCTACACGACTATTAATAAGTGCATCAGTCGTATGTAATATCCGATAAATATCGAGTCAATCCCACAATGACTTGAGTGTTACTGTGGAAATTTCAATACTTTTTACTTGTAATAAATAAAAGAAAGACTTTTATACTACCAACTACTAAAACATATGAAGATAAAAGCATGAACAGTAAATTAAATGGTTACACTGATAATAAAATTTCGTTGGATATTGATTTCACTATAAATAAACTATAAATCCCTCAAACGCATAAATAAACTATAAATCATCATTTACTACTCACGTTCTCATTACCCATAAAAGTACCTTTAATCTCAATTCCTTGCAAGCAAGGACTAAGCTATTTGAGATTTAGACTATCAATCTCTCGCATAATCTAAAGTCAAATAGCTTGTATTAAGAAAAGAAGCTCAAGTTGACCAATGAGTTTTACTCTCTCCCTAGCAATAAACCCCATTGGGAGTTCGTCTCCATTTACAAGTGAAAATTCTTTCCCGAGCTCATCCAACAAGTATAATTGAAAAAATATCAAGAAATAAAGCATAGGATAAAGAAGAACATTAACTATGAGTAATAAACTTTCGTTAATAGAACAAATGTACAAAAGAGTTCACGTATAATTACATCAAACCCCAACCAATTACGCGCCTAATCAACTGTGAGCATGGAAGACAAGATCTATGGATGGAAGGTAAAAAAATAAAAGGAAAAGCAGAAGAATCAGATCAGGATGTACTTGTGGTTGCCAGGGTGTGTAACCTCTTTTCAATATAAAAAGTGCCTTTTTATACATATCAAGATAACGCAACATCGACACCCAACGGTGACAAAGTGGTCGTTGGGTGCCAAGACAACTTGGGCAAAAATTTAACTTAGGCATTGAGTGCTCAAATAGTGGGCACTAGGTGTCGAAAATGGGATTTTATGTTGCTATCGGGTTTCAGGCGTTGGGCACCTATTTGGTGGTCGTTGGGTGCTCAAGCTTCGCCAAAATGTGGTGCTCTCTATTTTCTAGCGCTAGGTGCCCATACTGTGAGCTCTGTGTGCTCATATGGTGAGTGCTAGACGCTTGGAGCTTGGTTACAACACCAGAAATCCTAAGTCTTCTGATATTTCTTCTCTCCTTCTCAAAACCTGACTCAAAACAAAGAAAAAATAAAATAATGGTAAAATATGCATAACTATAAACCTAAGACTAATTTACTAATTATATGTAATTTTAAGTAAAATATAAGAAAACAAGACCTTAAATAAGAAAGAATTAGGATAATTGCTACATTTTATCTATATAAAAATAGGTAATTTAGTCAGTTATTAGGACATCACTTAGACTTAATAGTATAAATCAACTTCATTAAGGTAATTGTAAATGGGGGGTATTGTTCCAATTTATGTAATTTCAATCTTGAGAATAACATTTCTAGGAATAATGTATGTAACAGCCTTACTTATTACTCAAATATTACATATAAAATATTTCATAGAAATTTTTTCATAAATATATATAAATAAACTAAACTTGACCAAACATATGAAAACACAATCCTTGTATAATCTAGACTATGCCAAAAATAGATCCTACAATTTATTCCTAATAACACACACACACACACACACACACACACATATATATATATATAAACCCATGGAAATTGAACATGATTTGGCAACCATAGTCTTCACTTTTGCTTATCAATGGAACCTATAGTTGCGTCGTTATTTGCTTCCATACAAAGTACGATAATCATAATTGTACACAAACAAGTAAGGTTGAACTCATGTAAACAAGGAATCAAGTAAAGTCATTAACATAATCCATAAGGGTTGTAAAACAAGTCAAACATACTTATGTTCACATTAAATATACGTGATCATTACATCATGTTACTATGACACGATGCCTTCAAGAAAATAGCATTAAGCTTGGATACAAAGGTCACCTATCAAACGTCCAATTATTGTCAAAGCGCCTATATGATCCATCAGACACCCAATTAAAGTCAATATCACACCTATTTGATACCCAACTAGGGTTGGACATCTACCTGATCCATCAGACACCCAATTTTTATCTGACCAATTCATTGGGTATCCTAACTAATATTGGATCATACAAACATATGAGTATCCTAACTTAATGCACATTATATATTTCAAACAAGGCTAAGTTACACCAATTATTATTCATTATACATTATCAAAATAAGTCATACACATTTATGTTCACCTTGAACATAAGCAATCATTACATCGTATCAATATGACGCAATACTTTACGAAAGATAACATTAAGTTTCGCTACAAAGGTCTTTAGTATGACTTCCAACTGTTTTCATGACTCTATATGATCCAACAAGCACCTAATTGAAGTCAAGGTTTCATCCATCTAATACCCAATTAGTGTCAAGCACATGCTTAATCCATCAGGCACCCCATTATTATATGATCAAATCCTTTAAGTACCCAACTGATACTAGGATCACACACATAGTAGTATCCTAAACTTAATGTATAATATAAATTTCAAATAAGGATATGTCACACCCACGGTAAAATTTTGCATCCAACATGCCATTATTAATTATACATCACCATCATCATAAGACAAACCATTGCACATCACTAATAAATTGCAATATATATTAATCAATTCCACACTTATCACAATTATTAAGTTTTAGTACACATAAATCCATTCCACACTTATACCAACTATTAAACATTTAGGCATACAATTAATCATGGAACATGCATCACAAACTCATAACATTTGCAATTGGAACCTCTAAAATTTAGAAAGTTTTTCTGACAATAGTCAATGACCATTATGTATTTTAAATAGTGTATTTGGAGTTTGATATGAATCCACTGTCAGTTTAGGATTCTGAAAGGATCCTAGGAATTTAGCTTGCTGCGTTAACAAAATTAATTAACGTGAAATGCAAACAATTGCAAAAAAATAAACTAAATAGAATTACTATCAAACTTTTAGACACAGAATGAACATTAAAAGTTATTGAAATTCAACGATTAAACGAGTTTTCGATAGTGTAGAACTTTCCTATCATAGAGTTTAATGGGCAGAATTGAGTATGAATGGAAAAGACAGAAAATGGAATTGGAATAGATAGACTCCACACTTCCAAGGATGGAAGATATGTCTACGAGATTACACACACAAAGGGGTGAATTACCTTTGATAAATCTCAAAAAGATTTTGGATTGCCAAGAACCCAAAGGAGAGAAAACTCAACTAGTTTTTTATTTCCAAAATATTCTGCCTTACATCTCAGTCTTGCCCAAATTTATATGCCTAATAAACTCAGCTTGTGTAGGTTTAGTGGCTTTCTAAATTCAGCTAAAGTTACAAAATAATAAAAACTAATAATAGGCAGCTTAATAACAAAGTGTAACTGCCAAAGTAAATTAAACACGTATACTAATTATAATTGATAACCTAGGTGGCTGCAACTTTAATTAGACAATTATGGTTGCCCACTATTAACTAAGTAAACTCCTGGAAAATGAGTTTAATTTATTTCAAACTTCTCTTCCATTAAGGTTAAGTATTGCTCTCTTCAGTCCTGAGACAATTAACAATTTTAAACTTTATTTCTTCAATGTTTGGCTCTTTTTGCAAAAGGGCTGCCAATACTTGTTGAATAGCTTCCTTAGCTCTTTTTGTCCTTGCCCTTGTCATAGGTCCTCCAAGTCCTTCAAGCTTGATGTCCTCATCAGAGTTATACTAATCTTAATTAAAGTTCTATTCATCTCACTTAAAAACTAATAAACTTATCTAAAACTTTTATGTTTTTCCCAAGGCTTTTTATGGAAGTATTTATGTCTAAATTATGAACAATGTGAGATTTTTACCAATTTATGATAGCTTGTACCTTTTGATATAACCCTTTTCAAAACAAAAAAGTCAACATAAAATCACAAGAACAAGAAACAAAAAAGGTGATTAAAAATATAAAATGAAAAGACTGGAAATGAAATAGAAGTCACAATTTCTTAGGATAGATAAGTCAAGGTATATTCACCATAAAGAAATGTTTCTTTGATAAGAATCTAAAAGGTTTAACACCAAGAACCTAGAGAAACACTAACATTTTAGCAAAAGTTTAAATTTGATTTCTTCCAAATTTGTCTTACAAAAGCCTCCTTAGGGCCTATTTATAGCCTAGGATTTCTAAACCTATTAGGAATTAATTCCTACTAAGCATAAAATTTCCACTAACATAAAAATCCACTAACTCCTATAATGGCTTATGAAGCCTAAAAGAAACACAAAAATGACCCAAAACATGCAAGAGTCATATTAATTTATTACATAAAATTATTATGAAAATTCAAAGGAAAAAATTAATTTATCTTCAGTCCTACATTCATAATCTTGAAGAAAAGCTCGAAGTCTCCTCTTTTAGTGAAACCATTGATGTTGGTTAGCTAACCTCTAGTGCTACTTTTTTTTAATAAAGATCACTCTTTTAAACTCACACTTTAAAACTAACTTTTGACTATTGTGATAAAGGAAATCTTAGTTTAATATATTTCATTTGAATGTAATCAATTAAAATCATTGTTATTATACTCGGAGTAGATCGACTGAAAATCGGATACATGACTGGTTTGAGCATTTTATTGGATCGAAAATATACACGAACTACTACAAATAAGTTAACTCGGTCACAAGCAACCTGCAGTGCATGTTTCCCACATGTGTGCTTCTCCACAAGCGGCATGTAATATACGTATAGTGCAACTTAATAAATTTATTATTTTATTTCAATTTAGTAGTTAAATTTAAAATTAAAATTTTTCCCTCTACCAGGTTCATCCTTGATCTATTAGATATTTGGAAGAAGAAACACCACTCAACCAACCTTTTGTTTTGAGGTTATAATGAAAAATAATATATATATATATATATATATACATAATATTTATAAATATTATATGAATTATTTAATTAATCTACAATGTATTTTTAGTTTAATTATCTCTATAAATTTTTAAAGTATAAAATTATACAACTTGTAAATTATTTAAATTCTATTATTATAAAACTGAGTCATGCAAGTTAACTATTAACCCCCTTGAATCGACTCTTGACTCCTTACCTCAATAGAGTTAATGGTTGAACTAAGTCTGATAAAATTGATTAAAACAGAGAAAAATAATTAACCATATAGCTCCTATAATCAATACAATCGATTCCCAAACTCTATAATTAATTAAAAGAGAGAAAAATGAACTAGACGACTTCTAAAGTACATTGTAATTGATTATAGAGTCTTATTGCCGATTAAATTGGTTAGACTTCAAAATTTTGAACTTTCTTAATATTTCTTCTATTGTTTTTAACCAAATTCACTCATTAAACTCAAACCAAAAACATTAATCGTGAATTGAACCACCTACAAAGCATTTCCATACATCAAATTTCATTTCTAATGATTCATATCATCAAATAAATACATCCATGGTAATATTCTAAGATTCTTACTTTCGAAACCCAACCTCAAATCATGACAACAAAACCATGATTAAGCCTTTTATTATACACACTTTATATTCTTTTTAGTCCTTCTAACTTTGTAATTGTTTCTTAATTTTCTAATTTAGTTCATTTTCATATTTTGGTCATGTTTAGACCTTTCTCATGTTTTTTCCTCTTATTTTGCAGGTTAATGAACTTTCTTGGATTAGACTTTGTAATGACTAGTTATTTTTGTATTTTTGTGTTTCATATTTTGTATTTTTTTTTGTAATTTTTTTTATTGTAATTTTTAATTTTATTTTCTAGTAGTCTTTGTTGGATTTTTCAAGACATTTCATTTTGCCCAATTTAAAGACAAATTTAGTCTAGTTTAGAGATAAAATATAAATAATCTCTAATAACTATCTATAACAACTTTTCTCATAATTCATTTTTCAGTTTTTAGACTCAAAACTCTCTTACTCTCTTTTCTCTGCATGCTCGTTTTCTTTCTTCTTCCTTCGTCTACAAGCTTCCATGTAGATCTCCATGTAAGGCTAAACTTTGAATCAATTTGAGGTCTTTGATGTGATTGTGCAATAGAGTATGAATTCTGATTATGTTTCTATGCTTTTTTGTATGTGATTTTGCAATTTATGCTCTCTTCTCCTCTCTAATTCGTCCAAAGTTTTGGTATGAATTATTTTGGGATAAATTCAGATTGCTTAATTTGAATTGCATAAGGCTAGGTTATCAATTGAAAGCCTATTTTAACTTATTAGAATTCTAAAAATTCATGAGAATGAGGGATTGTGATAGTGATCGAATTTGAATGAGTTACTTGTTAGTGTTGATATGAATTTTTATGATTTTAGAATTATGATTACTCAAGTGCATCGCTAGAAACCTCGAATCAATGCTTTCATTCTCTGTTTTCATTCTTGAATTTGATTCTTATTCTTTGAATTCCTAGTTTTGATTTTGCAAAATGAAAACCCTTTTTTTCTAAACGTTTGGTAGAATCTAACCCAAATTCAACTTGTATCTTTGAGAGTACCTCTCAATGCCTTGTATAGAGTTTCAAAGAAAAGAATCCATTGAATATTTCACATTGACTCATTAGTAATATTAATAGGGATTGAGAATTAAGAATGTCCAATTTTGAGATTATTAAAAGGAAAGTTAAAAGGTGGAATAAAGAGATATTTGGTGATATAAAGAAGCAAATTGCATAACAAAGGGATAATCTACATGTGTTAGATATGAGAAAGGAAGTTGGGGGGTTAAATGAGGAGGGAAATATTGATATAAATCTAAAGGGGTTGGATTCGTTTTGCGGATCTATCTAGGTTGGAAGGTAATAAGTTAACAAAACAATGAGAATTGGGTAAACAAGAAAATGGAAAGGATGAAAATGGTTTAACGAAAAGATAGATGACGCCACTTCCAAGGATGGAACATAAGTCATATGACGCCACAAGGGTGGTGATTTACCCTTGACAAGTCTAGGAGAACGCCACAAGGAAAAATTC
Organism: Psophocarpus tetragonolobus; assembly: GCA_037954015.1. NCBI lineage: Eukaryota > Viridiplantae > Streptophyta > Magnoliopsida > Fabales > Fabaceae > Psophocarpus > Psophocarpus tetragonolobus. Next base: position 21,886,068 of record CM075691.1, read on the forward strand.
CTTGATAAGTTCTAAAGAGAAATTCATCTCTCACAAAAGGGTAAAACCCAAATATAATTTCACTAATTCAATTGATGTCCTTTGAGTACAATTCAACCCTTATTTATAGAACTAGGTGGCGGTTCAAAATCATAACTCCTAAAAGAAAAATTAAATACTTCATTATCACGCCATTATCACATATGATTAATTGCATGTTACATTAATTCCTAAATTAATGAAACTTTACAAAAAATGAAAAGTCATTGTCTTGGCATTCACATCATATAGAGTTTCAAAGAAAAGAATCCATTGAATATTTCACATTGACTCATTAGTAATATTAATAGGGATTGAGAATTAAGAATGTCCAATTTTGAGATTGTTAAAAGGAAAGTTAAAAGGTGGAATAAAGAGATATTTGGTGATATAAAAAGCAAATTGCATAACAAAGGGATAATCTACATGTGTTAGATATGAGAAAGGAAGTTGGGGGGTTAAATGAGGAGGGAAATATTGCCAAATATCAACATATGGTGAGCCTACATCAGTGGATAGGAGGAAGTCTCACTATTGAGTTAGAAGTAAGGAAGAAAATGCAAATTCAAAATTCTTTTACCAGTAAGTGGTGCGACATAAGCAGAATGAAATCCTGAATTTGAATTTTGAAGTGGAGGAGGTTTTAGAGGTGGAATGACTAAAATATAGGGTAGTTGAGCATTTAAAACAACATTTTCAAAACAAGGATTTGTGTAGGTTTCACAAGCTTAGGGCAACGGACAAGGATAACCTTGAACAATCATTTGTCGAAATACGGGGTAGTGTGAGAGTATGATAGCAATACGGGCTTGAGGACAAATGGTTTGATCTTTTCATTCTTAAAAGAATTATGCATTTAGTAAAGGATGACTTCATGGCCTTTTTTTGTAGAATTTTATACAACAAGCTTGTAAAAGGTCCTATCATCTCTTTTCTGACCTTGATACCCAAAAAGGCTAGCCCTCATATGATTGAGGATTATCATCCTATCTCCTTGAGTGGTTAATGTATAAGGTTTTGGCTAAGGTGTTGGCAAGACAACTAAAAACTGTCATGCGACCAATCATATCTAACACCAAAACAACTTTTGTAGAAGGAAGAAAAATTTTAGATAAAGTCTTAATAGTAAATGAGTTGGTGGACAATACAAGGAAAAGAAATAAGTAGTTGGTTTGTTTTTAGGTGGGTTTTGAAAAGGCATACAATTTAGTAAATTGACAATATTTGTGGTTTGTGATGGAAACTATGGGGTTCAATAAGAAATGGATAAAGTAGATGAGTGAATGTGTGAGTGTTGCTGAATGAAGGCCATACGAATAAGTTCAGTGTTAGGAGGGGACTTCATTAGGGCAAGCCACTTTCATCTTTTCTATTTCTCATCGTCACAGAGGGTTTAAGTCAATTGATTATGTCTGCTATGGAGGGTTATGGAAAGGTTATGACACAAGATAGGAGGGAATTTGTGTGTCACACTTGCAGTTCATCGACCATACCTTGTTAAAGTGGTTTTACAAAATTTTAAGTTTATCTCGAGACTCAAGTTGAACTTTCACAAAATCCACCATCTAGTTGGTGTAAATGTAGATGTCGAACTAATGGCATGAACATCCATTCTACTAAATTGTAAGGTTGTGACCCTCCCTTTCAAGTATTTAGATTTGTCTATTGGTGCTTCCCCATCAACATTTAAGATGTGACACTGGTTGTGTAAGTTGTTAAGTGCCGATTAAATTCTTGGGAACACAAATACATTTCCACCACTGACAAGGTTATGTTGTTAAAGGTTGTATGAAAATCTCCACCTTAATTAATATCAATTATTCGATAAATTTTATAATATAATTTTCACTTAACAACAACATCACACTCTATATTTAAAAAAAGAAAAATTCACACTCTAGCAAATGAAATGAAAAAATTGCTAAATACATGAAAATCATATTGAAATTTATTATTATTATTATTATTATTATTATTATTATTATTTCGAATTACTGTTTTAATAAAAATTAAACTATTAACATATACAATGTATGATGAATTATATTAATAATATACAAATTTAACTAAGTTATATTAATATTTTAAATTTTTCTTACTATCGTATTATTAATTATTACTTTGAATTAAAAATTATTAATATAAAATCTAAAATGATTTAAAATAATTCAAATACTCAATTCTTTCTTCTTTTTCCCGATTTATCATTATGTTTTAACTCATTTTAACTTTCCAATGTATTATTTTATAAAACGTGGAAGCACTCGATCTATTTTAGTATAATATGTTTGCTTCTTTTTTTTTTTTTTAAGAACTATATCGATATTGAGTTAAACAATAAAATCTATGAGTTCATCATTTAAAAAAAAAAGTGATTTTTTTTAGCCTTAAGATATTAAAATTGAATGCTCTAGAAAAAAGATATTAAAACTGAAAGTGCATACAAAATTGTTTAAAAATAAAATCATATTAGAACAATATTTATTTAAAAATAAACAGTAAGAACTAAGTAATAAACATACATCAAACGGAGAGAACTATTTTACGTCAAACGGAGAGAACTATTTTACGTAAAGTTTATCAAAATTTAAATTATTAAATAAATATTATATGAGAGCACAATTTTTAATAATTATTTTTATCAGATTTTAAATTTATATTTTAGTACACACATCATAATTGAATATAATATGATTGTCTCAAAATATAAAAAATATTAACAACATTTTTTCAAGTTGGCAAACATCAACAATATGATTTAAGTTTAAAAGTTAAAGGATTTATTTAATTTTTAAAAAAAATAAAAAGCCAACATAAATTAAAAAAAAAGAAAGATATATAATACCTAAAGTATACTCATACATAACATGATCAATATATAAACAAATTTATGATTGTGGTTGTTTTTTAAAAATCTAAAACAATTCCTCCCCAAACTAACCAAAGTACTAATAATTCTATAGGTGAATATTCCCTTCCCCACCTACTTTACTGTTAATACCATGTTATGTCATGTCACATTTTTTTTGGAAAGTATGTCACACTTAATATTGACGAAGAAGGGTTGCAAATTAGAAATGGATTCGGTGCTAAACTTAGAAAGTAAAAGATTGTTGACCTGTGAAACCCCTCACACTTCTAAGCCATGAACATAAAAATGTAACCAAACTTCACCTATGTAATAATTTCTTACAACATGCTAGACTTGCTTCACACCAACCTCTTTTCCATAACATACCAAGCTCTCATTTATATTGTGAATTCTACGTGTGAATCTTCATTGTCTCTAGTCACAACAGAATTAGACTCTAGTGTTTGCTTACACCTAAGAAAGATGCCACAAGGTGATTCTAATGGTAGCTCCAAGCAGCTTGCTGCACTCACCAGGCGTGTCCCTACTCCTGGAAAGGCAACAATACTTGCAATTGGCAAGGCCTTCCCTAGCCAAATCATCCCTCAGGAATGTTTGGTTGAGGGCTACATCCGTGACACTAAGTGTGAAGATGCTTATATTAAGGAGAAATTGGAGCGTCTTTGTAAGTGTTATATTTGTTATTTACCTTAGTATCTAAAAAACATTAATCCTTCTACCAACAGTCTGAATAGTATTGAACAGTCTGGAGTCAATTCTCTTAAACAAGGTTTCGAATTTAAATCTTGTAGATAGAAAAAATGTGATTAGAAGAGGAAACTTCACTAATGTGGCTTGCTAGTTTCCCTACCTTTATTAGTTATTGACAAAGTTTTTGAATGTTTCTTACCAAAAATACAGTTAACAAAAAATAAAACCATTAACCCTTATAACTTTTTCCCAAGTGACTATTAAAACTAGTTCTACCAATGTTTTTAGTATACAATGACAGCAACAAAATTTGGACTTGAAGACTTTGTTAAAACTAGCCAAAACCGTTTGTTACTAGTTGACTTTACTGGATTTTTAACTAGTGAAAGAAGATATTAATTGTGGTCCACAACTGCGATTGTAGCTACATTATTAAGGGTCTTGGAAATATCTGTCATCTCATTGCCACCACAATTGCAATTACTTCATCTGCATTGGTTGAAATTTTTTCGCAATATTTAAAGGTTTTGGAAGTCTTTGCACTTAATTGTAATCTGTCATCACATTGCAACCACAATTATAGTTACATCAGCTGCACGTTATGACATTTTTTTTGCAATATATTAAGGTTTTGAAAGTCTTTGCAGCTGTAACTGCTATTTATAAACTTGGATAATGGATTTTGACACTTGACACCTAAGAAGCATAAACACGGACACCGATACAATTCATGTTTAAAATATAGGAGATGGTAACACGACTTATATACATATAAATAATGAGATTATAATAAAATAAAATAAGAGTAACATAAGAGATTAACTAAAGTGGTAGTGTACTCACCAATTTAAACCAATATTCTATGATAACAAAGCTAAAAGATAGGTTTAACATTCTTTTTTTCCAACAATGTCAGTTTGTGTGCATGTATGTTGAGGTATTGGTTTAAATATCTAAGTTGTATATAAATGTGAGTTTAGATTTTTAAGCTATTTGGGTACCTAATTAAAATAATTTTTTAATTAGATACCTAATTAAAAGTATCCGACATGTGTCATACAAGTGTTGGTGTCCGAAACATGTCTAACACTTCAAAGAATAGAGGTGTCCGTGCTTCTTATCTTAACACTCCCATATGCAATTAACTGCTAACAAAAAAAATGTGCACAATCTAAACCATTAGAAAAGAAAAATACTAATCTAAACTGCAAAACTTTGTTCCTTTATTTGCCAGGTAAGAACACTACTGTGAAGACAAGGTACACAGTGATGTCGAAGGAGATCCTAGACAAGTATCCAGAGTTGGCGACAGAGGGGTCACCAACCATAAAGCAGAAGCTTGAAATAGCAAATCCTGCTGTGGTGGAGATGGCCACCAAGGCCAGCCTATGCTGCATCAAGGAATGGGGAAGGCCTGCTCAAGACATCACTCACATAGTCTATGTTTCCTCAAGTGAGATAAGGCTACCAGGTGGTGACCTTTACTTGGCAAATGAGCTCGGTCTTCGAAGTGATGTCAGCCGTGTAATGCTCTACTTTCTAGGCTGCTATGGAGGGGTCACAGGCCTGAGAGTAGCCAAGGACATAGCAGAGAACAACCCTGGTAGCAGGGTTCTGCTGACTACATCTGAGACCACCATACTTGGGTTTAGACCCCCCAATAAGGCAAGGCCTTATGATCTTGTGGGGGCTGCACTTTTTGGTGATGGTGCTGCTGCTGTGATAATTGGAACCAACCCTGTGATGGGTCAAGAGTGTCCCTTCATGGAGTTGAGTTATGCAGTGCAAAAGTTCCTGCCTGATACACATAGTGTCATTGATGGGAGGCTCTCAGAAGAGGGTATAAACTTCAAACTTGGAAGAGACCTTCCTCAGAAAATTGAAGACAACATTGAGGAGTTCTGCAGGAAGCTCATGGCTAAAAGCAGTGTGAAGGATTTCAATGATTTGTTCTGGGCTGTTCACCCTGGAGGGCCTGCAATTCTCAACAAGCTAGAGAGCACACTCAAATTGAGCAGTGACAAGTTAGAGTGTAGTAGGAAGGCACTAATGGATTATGGGAATGTTAGCAGCAACACTATATTTTATGTGATGGAGTACATGAGGGAGTATCTGAAGGAAAATGGAGAAGAATGGGGCTTAGGATTGGCATTTGGTCCTGGAATCACTTTTGAAGGCATTCTCCTGCGCAGCCTGTAATCTTTAGCATGAGTTTGTGTTCAGGTTCTCATCATAGCAAGGGTGTACTCAATAGTCAATGGTGTTGTTCTTTTATGTTAGTTTAAAATTAAAATCTCCCTTGAGAAGTAATAAAATCTGATGTAGTAAATTATTGTCTGAATATCAAGAGAGGGAAATTTATTACTCTACTTTAAGTTTTCCATTATGATTGTTTTATGAATTTCATGGAATCCTCTCTTACAAGATACTTCAAGAAAATTCCATATACTTTGAAAATAATAACTAACCTGTGCTTAACTGTTTTCATGTGCGAGTGCTTTTGGGATGGTACATATTTATGATTTGTTCCTACACACTGAACATAACCTATGTTTTTTTGCTTCTCGCATCAATTCGGGTTAGGTAGTATATGTAAAATTACTTTGATGCTCAAGTCACATAAGTAGTTAACTCTCTCTCTCAAAAGTATAGTGTGATGGTAGGAATATAATAAAATAATGGATAGTTTTGTTATCTCTATTTATATTACTCACCTTTTGACTTTAAGTTTAAGTTAGGGTTTTGATTTATCCAATATAGACTTTTTACTAGGAGTTGAATTTGTGGACTCTACTCGGGTCAGACCTAATGACACTTACTTGTTTCCTTGTTTGGTCATCTAAATGTCCAAGTTGAGGAGGGTAGGTCCAACCTCTAAAATATCCTGAATGATTTACACAAGAAATATTTATTATTGATTTTTCATTAATATTTAAGATAACTTGCATATTCTTATTTGTTTCATGATTTGTTCATTTTAAAGAAAGTTGATTTAGTTATTATGAATTCTGAGTCCTTTACTTCAAAGCACACAATTTTACAAGATTTTCAAACCCAGTTTTAAATAAATTTAAGCAATTATTTTTTCTTAAATTAATGTTTTGAAAGTCTTGATTAATACCTTCTAAATAAAAATAGAAGGAAGTTTAATAAACTAGACTTACCTCTATGAATTGTCTAATTCTATGTATTAGACATGATTTTTAATTGGTATACACTATCAGTGTAAAAATCTTTACATTGACAGTGTATACCAATTAGACTCTTTAATTTTATTATTTTTTTTTTAAAATGTAATTTGTGTCTTTACATCTACATTTTAATTCATAATTAATGGTAAAAAAAAATCCTTAACTAAATATTTGAGTTTTTTTGGTAAAGTAAATATTTATCGCTTTAGAGTATGACACAAATATTAGGAATAATAGTATACTCTAAAGTGACTTTATCACTTTAGAAAATAAAATATATCTCAACCATTTAATTATTCAATGGTTGTGATTAAATTAGTTTCAAAACTTTTTAACATTGAATAAGAAAATCTTATCAAAATTTGATTTAGTATTTGTTAAAAAATCTAATAGCTTATATTTTTTTTCTAAGAAACTTATAGAAAAACTTTTAAATTTAAAAAGATCTTAACAATATGTTTCAAAGTCCATACTCAACTTTGACATCGAACAATAAAGAAGTTAAAAATTATTATTATCATAGTAAATTGGGCAGAAGAAATTATGAAAGAAGACTTCTTTGTAAATATCTAGATATAATTTATTGTAATCTTTGATTTCAGAAATTTTATAAGTGAAAAGAAAAAGTAATACCTATATAAAATACTTCGAACCAACCACATCCTAGCTTAATTGATTTTTGTAGTGAAAGAGATGAGTATTCTATTCTGGAAAGAGTGTATTTAGTTTGGAAGAACAGTAATTCGTGGAATCTGAGAATCAATAAGGTATTTTAATAAGATTTTATTTTATTTTATTTTAACATATTTTCAAAAAAATATTTCTAATTTTGATAAGATTCTTTTTAAGTTTTAAAATTTTTTAAATTGAACTGATCGTGACCATTGAATAATTAAAAGGTTAAAATGGTTGAGATATGCTTATTTTATATTTTAAAGTGATAAGCTCACCTAGAAAGTGTTTAATAAAATTACATAAAAAATTTTCTGAAAAGTTAGCTAAAAGTTGAAATGTTATCAGAAAGTTGAAAAACTAACTGTGAGTGACTGAAAGTTGTAAAATGATAAATAAAGACATTATTATTTATTAGATCAATAATAAGATATATAAAATAATTATAAAATATTTTAATAAATAAATTACTATAATTACATATTTAAATTATATATTTAAATCATAAATTTCTCAGTTACATATTTTAATCATAAATTACAATACTTATAAAAATTATAAATTACAATGATTATATATTTAAATTATAATTTTGTATAGTTACATATTTAAATTATAAATTTCTATAATCATATATTTTAATAATATTAATATTAGATAATTAAATATTAAAATTAAAAAAATTGTATTATAAAATTGTGGTGTGTGAAGAGAGAGAAATAATAAAGAATAATTTATTAATAAAGAGTAAATTTGTAAAAAAAAACAACTACCAATTAAAAATAGAAATTTTTTAAAAACACTAGAATAGCTTTTTAGAAAAAACTAGTAATTCCTTAATATTTAAATACCATTTTAGCTAACTTTTTAACTTTTAATGACAAGTGAAACACACTCTTAGACTTTGTTCTATTGCAAGGAAAATAAAGGAAAGAAAAGAAAGATGAATATATTGAAAATTAAAGTTATTTAATTGTGTGAAAATGTTGAAAAAATAAAAATAAAAGTTATTACAATAACAAATTCATATTACCTAAATTCTGAAAAAAATTAGTAATTACCTAAAAAACCTAGTAACATTTTGCTTACTAAATGGAGTTCATATTATTTAAGTATCATTTTAACTAACTTTTCAGTTTTTAATAACAAGTGAAACACATTCTTAGACTTTGTTCTATTGTAAGGAAAAAAAAGGAAAGAAAAGAAAAAAAATGCATATATTAAAAGTTGAAGTTGTTTATTTATGTAAAAAGTGATGTAAAAATATTAAAAAATTTTAAAGTTATTACAATTACAAAATTATTTATACATTTATAACATGTTGTTTTGTAACCAGGGTTCAATGTTTTTTACATTTTTCTTCCTTTTACTACTTGTTTTGAATGAAAAGTAAAATATAGAGACCCACTAAACTGGTAACACTTTCCGTGCTATTTTCTTGCAACTGAACAAGGATTACGAATCTTCTAATCTCAAATGTTAATCTTAGTCTAACAATATGCAGTGCAAATTTCATATACATTCAGATTCAACATCATCCTCTCCTAACCGCTTGAATCACCCCCTTCACATACTCGTACAAATTTATCCCCTCCAATTAATAAATTGTTTCAATGTCTCGGGGAAAGTCTCATGTTCACAAACCTTGCATGTGTAGCAAATATCATTGCTTTCACGCATGGAAAATGAGTCTCTCAGGGCATTTGGGGGAAGAGCAACACTGACATTGAGGTCCTCAATTTCTATGTTCACAGTTAAACATTGAATTTGCTGCATATTCAGTTAAAGAAACTAAATCTCTGACTCCAAAATCTCAGATAAACGAAGATAAGTCTGTGACTGAAGTCTAACCTGAAAAAAAGTGGACAAATCAATTGATAAATAATAGAAAAAGGAACCAACCAAATGTAAAATGTTATTAGAAATTACATATTACATCCAAGATCAATAATTAAAGATGTCTATTTCTATTTCTCACTATTGAAAAATCAATTGTAATTACAAGGTAAATCCACCATGTTTTCATGACTTTTTGAATCAATGAAGCATCGTAGATGTCAGACTCACCAGGTGTAACATTTTCATTAAGAATCCTCAGGACTGTTATGATATCCAGATTCGCTTGAGTAGCCACCCCACATCCCACATACCAGATCTATGTTACCAAGATTTGTCAGTTCATTTTTAATACAATTAATTATAAAAGAATTTTTTACAACAGATAATATATCACAACCTAAAACAATAACATAACCTGTAAGTTGTTAAAACCTCAAGTACTATTAAATCCAAACTAAGGCTTACTCCAATATTAGAACATAACTTCATCAAATAACTCACTATAATGAGAGTATGTCAAGTTAAACCAGTTCACTCTATATAATAGATAACCAAAAGTGAAGATGAGAATACAAAATACCCACTCCCTACTAGGGGTGGGTGGGTATATGGATCCGGGCCTGCAAACTGGTCTGCAAACCTCCCAAGTTTGTGCGGATTTCAAACCTTTTTTTTCTTAAAGAATGAAAATTGCAGGAAAATTTAGAACCCGGACTGTGAAACCCATGGACTTAGTCTGTGGGCTCACAGGCCTAACCTATATAATCTATTTAAAGGGACAAATTTGTTATTTAGACTATTAGTTTGTTTTAATGTTGTGAATTTTTTGTTATAAATTGTAATATTTTAGACTTTTAACATTGAAAATATTTAGTATTTTAAATTATTATGAATAATAATATTTTTTTAGTATGATATATTACAGTTTAATTAGTTTTAATAATATTAGATTTTTTAATAATTTTTAAAAATATATGTGTGTCAAGGGACCGTGGACTGTTCCGTTAAATCTAAAGCCTGGATATAAAATTTTTAAAAAAATCTATTTATTTTGACAAACTAGACTTATCCGGACGTTAAAAATGGAGGTTTCGCGGACTAGACCCGTCCATTTACCTTCCCTTACTCCCTTAATGAGTTGGTCACAACTAAACTTATGTTAACCGCGAACGACATATTCATCTCTAGAATCTTTCTTTCTTTTACTCTGGATAACAATAGCATATAAAAAGCTGTATAACTCACGTTGCCTAATCCTTTTGCATTCACCATCAAGATCAACCCATTGTCACTCACCGGAAGTCTAAACACTTTAACATCTCGGGCTCTTCACTCTTGTGATGAACTGATGATGGGGCAGAATCCATTGAAGGTGCATAAACAAGTTGCAACTTTCCTTTCTAATAATTTGAAACATAAAGGTACATAAGTTCCGTGGCTGGAGTAAAAATAAATTTTCGTTTTTCTAGCAAGCAAGCATATAAAAAGATCAAGCATGTATATAGAGGAAAATATATAAATGTTTTAGCCTTTTTGGGAATTGTTCCAAATTTATTACTAATATTTAATCACCTTTGATGGTAGTCTCAAGAAATCCCAGATGAGTCACCATTTAGACACATTACTCGTCTAATCCTCAACAAGAGCTTCCTCAATCTACGTTGACTCAATCCTGATTTCAGCAAATGATGGGTCCTGATCTCTTTTCATGCCATTCTAGCTTCCTAAGCTGTTGCATGTATCCAACCATTTTAGTTTGTAAATCAAATTAATATATTTTACTTAATGAAATAAAGATAATCTTCCACCTGTAGATGCTTATAATTTTAAGCTTCAATAATGAAAATGGAAAAGATGAAAACAGAATAATGAAAAAGACTCACGCTTTAATAGGCCTGAACTTCGTAGAGCTATGATTATGCATTGATCCATCTAAGTTCTTCGGTCTTGGTAATCTCTTTGATATAAATGCAGCTTCCTCTCTTTTCCCCTCTTCCTCTAAAGCAGCTATCAGGTCGTTTAGACATGTCAATTCCTGATGTAAACCATTCTCCACCAACTCATAGCATAAATTAAATGCTTCTGAAACCTTGTGAATTTCACAAAGGTTCAGAATAATTGCATCACATGAATCCATATCAACTTTCTGATGATTTTCCAAACTAAAAAGCAACAGTTTGCATGCTTCTGAAACCTTTCCTCTCTTGTGAAGAAATTGAATCACTTCTTCTATTTTAACACGGTATCCATTCGTATAAATTAAATCAATAATCTCAAATGCTCTTTGTTTCTGTCCATGTCCAAAAAGTAGCTGTAAACTCTCAGTTGACAGGTTTATACTCTGTCTTACATTTTTCTCCAGCATCATGACAATAACACAGGAGGATTCATGGGCACAACCCTTTTCCAAAAGCTTGGCCAGTATAGAATGCCAGATAGATGTTTTTGGTTGATAGGAGCTCTTAACCATTTTCTCTAGTGTCTCCTTTGCAAGCAGAGGTTTATCCTTCAGAAGAAAACCATCAATCAAACAATCATATATCTCAACACCAGGAAGAAAGTCTCTTCTTAGCATCCACATCAAAAGTTCATATCCATTTTCATATGCACCTTCCTTACAGTGCCCCATAATCACTGTCATGTATGATTGGGGATCTTGTGTTCCCCTTTTCATTAGCTGTCTAATCACCCTCTCAGCCTTCTTAGTCTTCCCATGTTCACACAAATACTGAAAAATTGGACTATAAGAGGCAGCAAGTGGCTTTGAGCCAAATTTGCTTAACAAGATATCCTTTTCAAATAACTCATCAAAGAGCTTCTCTGCCTTATCATATTCCCCTTTCTGACACAAACTCCGTATCAGAGTGCTGTACGAGACTGAATCCACCGGGACCTGAAACTTTTTCATGCTTTCAAACACCTTCAATGCTTCATCCAAGTTTCCTGCAGAACAATGCGAATGAATAATCGTATTAAAGGTAAACGTGTCGGGACTAAACCCCCCATCACCTTTCATTTGTTCCAAAACATCTTTCATCTTATCCAACTTGTGTGCCTCACAAAGCCCTTTAATCAAAGTGTTATAGGTAATCATGTTCGGCTTCAAGCCCCGGCTACTCATCTCTTCAAGAACAACCAATGCCTCATCAACTTCTTGCTTCATACAATACCCTCTAATCAAAGTAGTATAAGTAACAACGTTAGGATTCAAACTCTCACATTTCTTGCTCATACCATTCACTAAATTCCGTGCAATTCCAACCTTCCCCGCTCTACACAACCCATCAACAAGCGTGTTATAAGTAACAACATCCGGCTCACATTTTAAACTCTCCATCTCCTTAAAGAACAAAAACCCTTCATCAACCATGGAGTTCTTACAAAACCCTCTAATCAAAACATTATAAGTACAAGTGTCGGGAGAAACACCATACGTCTGAAGCATTTCATCATACACTTCCCGGGCCATATTGGTGCGACCCCTTTTAAGCAAAATTGACAACACACTGTTGAAGGTAACCACAGAGGGGGACACAAGAACGTTCTTCATGGTCTGAAAAAGCTTCATGGACTCTTTGAAGAGGCCAGCTTCAGCGTAACTCCTAATGAGGCTATTGAAGAACCTGTCCTCAAGTTTCACGGTTCCATTGGACTTTTTCTCGATGGAAAAAAGAAAGTTTCTTGCAACATTGAGGTTCCTCTCACGACCAAGGGTTTCCAACATGATGAAGTAGGATTGAGGGGTGTGAGGGAACCCCATTTGGTGGACCCATTTGAAGAAAAGAAGGGCCTTGGAAGGGTCCTTGATGAGGCGAAGTGTTCTGAGCACAGTGGTTTTGGAGAGAGGTGTGGAGAGAGAAGAGAGCAACCCATTTGACCAAGGTTTCGAATTTATGAGATTGGCGAGGGTTTTCGCCGTTTTGCTTGCGTTTCTTGATCTGGGTCTTGCATTTTGGGGTTCTGGGTGGTCGGAACAAAAGTACCTGAATGTTCAAAACCAGTTAAGAGAAAGGGAAAAACATGGTGAAGAGGGGTTAGAAAAGAGAAGAGAGGAGTTTAGAGAAAATGAACCTAAGATGGGAATTGAAGAAGGTGGAGATTGGAATGTAACGTTGATGATTTGAAGAGAGTTTTTGTGAGAGAACAAGAGAAACCATGTTGAAGCTGTGAACTCAGTACAGTGATTACCATTACACTATGTATAAAGCACTGCTAATGTTCTTAAGTTTAAAAAATCAATAAATTTAAAATGTTCGACGGTAAAAATGATTTTATACTTTGATTGGTAAAAAAAAATTGGATATCAAAACTATAAATTTTAAAAAAATTCATATATCAAAATCCTAGTTTATTAAAAATGTATTTCTTGAAAGTTGAAGAATCCATCTAATTTTAAGTGTAGTTTTAGCTTATAATTTTTCAAAATTCTAAAATTAACTTTTTTTTTTTAAGGGATGGGTAAAAATCCATCCAATTACTAAAAATAGAAATAGTAATCAAGATATAACACAAGTTAGTTTGGTAGAAAGCAACCAAATTATCTACAACAGAATTAAAAAAAGAACATTTTCATCGTTCATGCATAAAGTTAACTTTGCAAAAATATTTATTAGGAAGTTCGCTTCACGCGTCACATAACATAATTAAGTGACATTTTAACATTTTTCCCCTAGGCATTTAGATAGGTTTCACTATAGGAAATAAGTTGTGGTCAATAGCACAACTCTCTTCTAGTAACTTAGTATAATTGGGTGAATTAGATTCAATAGTCAAGTAATGAAATCCATACTCATAGGCTACCATCAAAGTGTGTAAAATAACCATCAATTCTGCCTTGTAAATATGACAATAAAAAATTGTGTGAGAGAATCCAAGTAGGAACATACCTGGGTGATCACGTAAAACCCTTTCAGTAGTCGTTTGTCTATGGATATCAACGACAGTCACATAACAGTTTATTTTTATGGTGTTTGGGTTTGGTGCCCTCCATTATCCTTCATAATTGCATATAGGGGTTGGATATCTTTGAGCTCTTTTATAAGGGCCTTAACAGACTAGATAACACGATCATCCAATTTACAACAACTGTTAAACATGAACTCATTCCTCTTCCATCACAGTTGTCTAAAATAACTCCAAAAGTTTGACTCTAATTCTTATCTTGGGTTAAGTTTGACGGTAGCCATTTGTCAAAATTTTGCTGGGTGAGAAAATGCAATTTTCCTCCATATCAGTACAGTGTAAGAACAATCCCTGAATGCGTGCAACAATGATTCCCTCTTCAGCCCACACAATGGACAATTAGGATTATTTGCCACATGCCTAATGTATCTCAATTCATTTGTGGCCAGAGCAGCTGAAGCTAACTTCAACAGGAGCACACAAATGCATTTTGGACCCTCCCATTTTCACACTGCCTCAAAAAATGTGTTGTGTATGACTCTGGGTTAATAGACTTTCATATGTTGTTTTAGTGGAAAACTTCCATTAACTTCCCTTGCCAAGCGCGACGTGTCAATCTTCCGATCTCCTCTAGGGGGTTCAATACTGCAAATATCAATTAAAACTTTTACTGATAAAATGGTTAATGATTTTTTAACGTCCCATTAACTATCTAAAGCCACAAAGAAACTGAGTTTATTATTTATTTGTAAATTCAAATTTCCAGTAGATTAACAAAATTTCCATTGACTGCACCCTTACACTCAATCATCAACCCAAAAGTCAACCTCCCCACCATTTCCAATTTGTCAACTCATTATGAATAACATTTCTCCATACTTATGAAATGTCTCTCCAGAAATTAGATTCCTTGTCGTGCACAATCAATGGAAATTCCGGTGGTTCCACCACACTTGTATTTGGAAAGAATGAGTTGGATCCACAAATCATCCTACTTTGAAGTTACCACCCTACTTTTGTTAGGAGTGCGAGATTAGCACGTAGTCTTCCAAAAACCGAGCCCTCCCACCTTTTTAGGTTTGCAAAAGTTTCCCAGCAATCCAACAGATCTTTTTGCTACATCAGAATCACCCCAAACAAAATCTCTACATTTTTTATCAATTTCATTAGAGATAGACACATGCAAAAAGTTAATTTGCATAACATAAGTAGGCAATGCTTGAACCACGAATTTGATCAGAGTAAGCCTTCTAGCAAAAGATAATGTTTCCCTTTTTCCAGTTACTTAAACGATGTTGAATTTTATCAAGAACAAATTGAAAAGAGTTTTTTAACACGCGATCATGGTGAAGCAGGATACCAAAATATTTGTCCAGACTGCAGGTACGCTCATAGCCCAAAGCCTCTGAAATTTGATGATGGTGTTGCCTTTCTTGGCTTACTTTTTGGCCCAAACTACTGTAGAAGCCTAGTAATACTTGTTGAATCACTTCCACCTGCTCAAGAGAAACTTCTACAAAAAGGAGGAGATCATCTGCAAAAGCTAAATACACTAATTTAGGCTCGCCTCTACATACTTTGATAGGCTTCCACAAATGGTGGTTAACAGCAATCTGAATCACGTGGAATAGTTGCTCCAAACAAAGAAAAAAATATAAGGAGCGATAGGGTCCTTGACAAATCCCCCTAGATATTGTAAAGCTTTCCAGCATCTCACATTCCAGAGCATATGCATTTTTGAAGTAGAAATACAGTGTCAAACCAAATTGTAAAAGAATTAGAAAATCCAATATCATTAAAAGTATCATTAACAAAACTCCAATTTAACCTATCATACACCTTTTCCAGATAGACCTTAATTACCATACACCCCTTACTACTTCTTTTACTCTTCATTAAATGGATGACCACTTCTACAATAATAACGCTGTCACGACTAGCGTGATTTGGAATAAAACTAGTTTGACAAGAACTATCTTAAGGTTGGAGGAATCTGATGTGTCTGGAGAGTTGGAAGGTGGATATTCTCACTGAGGATTATCAAATTCTCAAATTAATTATCGTTTACTTTCCTTAATACAATAATTACAATTTTATTTTATTTCAATATTATTCTAAATAAATACTACATTAATATAAATTATTTTAATGTTATGTCTGTCAAACTCCTAACTATTGTTAAAGAATATAATGTAAGTGGTTAATTCTTAAATCTATCACTCGTTGAAAATTATATAGAAATTCATACCAATAAAAATAAATTGTTTGTCTTTTATTCTCTCGCTACATACTATAACACTCTAGTGGATATTACAATAACTACTCTTAAATATATTTTTTATGAATTATTTTATTTAAAAACATGAAATACTATACATAAGCTAAGAAATATCAAATGTATAGTGTAAAGTAATATATATATATATATATATATATATATATGGAAATATAAATTATTCCTATAAACATGGGTACAATATATTACAGGAAAGTATTACACAAGAAAACAATCTTAGTTAATCTTCATTGTTTGAAAGTAACGCTTCAAGTTTCACCGGCTTGAGCAATCACTTGTTTCTTACAATAAAAAGAACTTAAAAAGAGTGTAACACACATTTCTTGTTCGACAAAAGGTGTTATTTTAAACTATGTATTTTAATATTTAAAAACTAAAAATCTTGTTTGGTTAGTTTTTTTTTTAAAATAGTTTTTTAAAATAGTTTTAATTTTTTAGTTTTTAAAAACTAAAAAAGGGAATAATTATAACTAATTTTATTTTTATTTTGTATTTTTGTTTTAAAAATTCAAAATACAAGGACAAGTGGTTGTTTTTTGTTTTTTATTAATAATATTTTTGTAAATATGAACATTTTTTTTTTCATTTTCACATCTTCAAAATAGTTTTCAAACAACACTTATCAAGCAAGTTTTTTTTTCTTCTAGAAAATAGTTTTTAAAAACTATTTTTCAAAACTTTTTTTAAAAACTAAAAAATATAATCAAATCAATCAGGTCTATAAGGTGAATACTCGAGGCTCTATGGGTCAGCGAGACTCCTCTATCCAATAACCATTATTGGACATTTGTTACTGCTACTATTATCATACTATATTTTCATTTTTATTGTTAACATATTTTTGTCATGATTTATCTCTTAGCTAGCTAATCCATTATTAGTTAGACATCACTTCTCATTTCCATGTTACTTTAATCTATTCACCATATATTAAGGCCTAAAACCAACAAATCTCAAAATAATCTTAGTGTGTTTCACAACTTTCCTCAGATCACTCTTTTCTCATACTAGATTAATATTTTCTTGTTTTTTTCCTTATTCCCAGTCATTTTTGTTTATCTAAAACCATATAATATTACCATCATAACTAGCCTATTCATACTCCTAAGATTGGCACAAGGTAATCCACCCATACACATAGCATAAATTTTCAGGTCTTGATTTTCACATTCACATACATGCAACTAGAAATGGACATTTAAGTTCAAGTCCGTAGACTACCTAGAAAAATCGCATAATTAAAATGTTCAACTTGTTTAGATATGTGAGTTTTTTAGGCTTGATATGCTAAACTGGTTTAGCAAGTTAACTCGCGGGCCTTCGTGAGCTTTTATATATTAACTTTTTAATAGAAAAAATGGAATATCATACGTAAAAAGAAAAAAAGCTCAATCTTTTTGTGATAACATTTAAGAATTGAGATTTTATTTTTGAAACCATTTATATTATGTTTGTGTGTATTTTAAATTTAAATTATTTCATTTTATATTCAAGATTTAACTATTAAATATTGTTCTTGCATACACTAAATGAATCTTCTTCCTAAATATTTCAAACTTCCAATCCAACAGTCTCCCCAAGCAAGTACACGTGGATACCTGCAAAAACACACTTACGCTCAAGTCAGAGGGGGTTGACTAAAGAAAAGTAATTTATTAATTCAGTGGTCAAACATGTATGAGTGTTTTATTATTTATAATATTTATCTTTTTAGGCTTACGTCTGCATAATTAGGGTTTATGTTTTACCTGTAAAGGGTAGTTTGGATTTTTCATGTAACAGTATAAGTCTTACATTAGACAGAATGTTGAACCAGATTAAGGGTAGACCTAACCTTTGATGAAGATCCAACTCGAAGGATTTCTTTAGTATAATAATAAATATTTTTATTCTGCTTAATTATTTACCTGTAACTCAATATGCAGTGACTTTATTTATATATATATATATATATATATATATATATATATTAAGCCTTTTATAACAATTTAAATTGAGATAAATTTATTTTAAAAGAAAATGTTTCTAGAAAATAGAAATTGTCGAAAATTTAAGATTAGGGGATAAAATCTCTTAATTTTAAAATTGAAGATAAAAAATATACATAGATAAAAATAGGAAAATAATTACAATTAAGCCATATTAATTAAAATTTATTTTTAAAATTTTAAAATGTTAAATCAATGTCGGGTATCAACATAGTTTCGCCTGTACTTTCCAGCAGTAACATTTCTTTCTTTCAAATAATTTAACTTAGAAATTATATTTTTATCTTATCTATTGTTTGTTGAATAATAAAAATAATAAAAAATAAAATGTATTTGTCCTGATCTAATTTATAACAAAGTTTTACCTGCCGATAAAGATTGAAAACAGCGATATGCATACCATCTTCTAGATTCTAGAGTGACTGTGCCAGAAGGTTCTGTTATTGGTACTTAACTTAATTTTAATTGTAATGGTTTTTTTATAATAAATATTAGTTATTAATTACTTAATTTTGTTGGTAGAAAAAATTACAATATGTTACATCTCCTATTCCTTTCCCTTCTTCATAGTTTTAACTGCTATGTCAATTTCATAATTCTTTTCTAATTGAAATAGTGTGACACATTTAAATTATTTTCTAGTAAAAACTTTAAAAGATTTGCAAGATACTAAACTGTGTTGATTGTCTAAATTGTTTTTATTATTTACAAACATGTATGCCAAGGCAGTTCTTTGATATGAGAGGGAGTCAAACTTTCCCAAACTTTTCTCAATTATTTTTTATATATTCATGCATATTTTAAAAGTATATTTATATATTATTATTTGTATTAAGATTAAAAAGTAAGATTTTTTATATAAGTATATATTAAAAGTAAAAAATTTACTACTTGATTAATAAATTACTTTA
The DNA here is from genome assembly GCA_037954015.1 of Psophocarpus tetragonolobus. Taxonomy (NCBI): domain Eukaryota; kingdom Viridiplantae; phylum Streptophyta; class Magnoliopsida; order Fabales; family Fabaceae; genus Psophocarpus; species Psophocarpus tetragonolobus. The sequence continues at coordinate 21,905,447 of CM075691.1, forward strand.
TCTTATTATGACTTTTTTTTTACAACTACAATTGAAAGATCTTTTTCTACAATGAAAATGATCTTGATTAAGAAGAGAAATAAGAAAGAAAGTAACTTTTTAGCCATAATTATGTTAGTCTATATTAAAAGAGATATTGCAACTTTATATTGTGAGTTAGAAGAAAATTTTGAGTCATTGAAAGAGTGCAAAACAATAATTTAATTAAAGGTAACTTCAGCTTATATTTTTATATTTTATAATGATAAACTTTATGTTTGACTTGCATTTAAAATTTTATATATATATAATAATGTTATATATTTAATTTATGCAACTATTCCTAAAGTTTGACACACCTATAAATAATTATTAACTTTTAATTGATTCTTTTTGTTTGACTTGCATTGAACAATTTTGAGAATGTCGTATAAAAGTGATACTATACAAGTAAAATACAATACAAATCACTTACACTATGTTAATATACCATTTTAGATACAGTAGGAGATCTGTAACAACTTATCTTTAAATTTACTTCAACTACTTTAAGTAACTTCATATCACATAACATTTTATATTTAATGATAGTCTTTTATAATATTTTATAAAATGACTAGTGAATGATAATAATTTTTCTTTGAGCAGAGAAAAGGGAGAATTTCATTATTTCTTTTTTTAATTAAAAAATTTAATTTGTCACCTCCAAATTTTTTATCCAAGTTCCAACAATTATGTATGCATACAGAACCAGCTGCTAAGTTGCTATACTAAACTTGTGTCAATTGTATAAACTGTTTTTGTTATTTACAAACATGGATCCATACAGAACCACTTGCTAAATTGCTAAAACAGCACCTCTTTAATAGTTTTCTCGCCAGAACTATACTTGGAGTCTAGGAAATTAAGTAAGCTGGAGCCTTAACGTGATCTTCGATAATAATATCTGTAAAATATTGAAATATCAGTTATGATAGTGTATCAAAATCTGACAATGATGAGTGAGCATGGATGGAGAGAGATAGAGGGCATTACACATATATATTTATGTTGTAAATGGAAGCATATTTTCTCAGGAGCCGCTCAATGGTGTACCACTCAGAACGATCAGATCCATCTTGATAACCAATTCGTGGCATGTGTATTGATGCTTTGCAGAATAATCAGAAAATTTTGTATTAGTATGTTTCAAACTTTCAATTGTCAACTCATAATATAATTACATACAGATTTAATTTTATAGTACTTATCAACAAAAACTTTTAGCTCAGTGCCCCATCATCCATGATGTTCAAAGAATCTCGCCTGTTTATTCCATGCATTAATAGTCTGGAATATTTTTGTTCGATGCTTTTCAAGAAAATGATTTCCAATCCAAAAATATACACCCTCATATATATGTATATACATATATAGAGAGAGAGGAGACATATCTAGTGAGAAAGCCAAATTTATACAAGTGAGAAAAGCAAATTTCAACCATTAAAAAATGAGAGAAAAAAATATCCAAAAAATCTCAATGATTGAGATAAGACAGAAAAAAAAAATGGTAAATAATAAATACTAGAAAAGAGAAAATAATAAGGATAAAGAGTTAATCTCTTAAACTTAGTAAGGAAACCACTTAATCGAGAACCTTGTAAACAATTCAGTATTTACACACAACAAATGATGCATAAATATTCACTTGGATCATTATGCTCAGAATAAAATTGTTAGTGAACATGCACACACACACACAATCCACAGCCACACATGTAAGTAATAAGCAAAGAAAAAGGCAATATGATAAATTAACAAGGGAGCTGGAAGATAAAACATGAATATATATATATTACCAGAATTTTGAGCAGCTGAGAACGCAGCCTTTGACAAGCAGCTTTCCAAGTGGGGAAGTGAGATTTCACTGCGAGGGATTTTGCGTCTTGGGTTATAAGACTGAACCACAGCTAAAGCAACCATTTTGGGAGCATTTCCATTTATGTGTTGTTCATCACAACCATCTACAAGTAATAAGGCACAAATAAAGAGGCATCAACCATATACAAATATTCACCACCTCATAAGATTAAAAACATGCAAGAAAAACTCCAAGTAAATTTTTGCTATAGCTGTTTTGAACAGAAAATAAGCTAATCCAACTAGCTTATTTTTGTGTTCAAAACAGTTCTTAGCGCATTTAGTCAGAACCTAAAAAAACAAGCAATTTCCTCTCAAAATAATCACAATCAACATAGAATTAAGTAATAACACCCCCGAGAAGAAATAGCTGCAGTGGTTGGTAGTGTACGGATGAGATTGAAAGAGACTCTAGTATAATAATTGAAACAATTTCGGTTGAGGAAAAATGCAAGGAATTAAGATTGCTCGCTTGTAAGTCAGGGTTGATATATCTTCACTAGCACGAGGCATCTTGTATACTGTCTACATATAGACACGACATAATTTTGTATATGTGCTCACCATCAAGCCTTACAAGATGCAGATCACCAAGATGCAGGTCCCCATGTTCAGAAGCCCGTTCATATGCATCACCAATGCTTGTAGAAAGTTTGGACAGTGCATCAAACATCCCACCACGGCCCCAATGTCCAGAGGTGTCAACGCAGCTGCAAAATCAATGATTTTTTCAACATGGAACAGGTTTAATCACAGTTATTGGAGCATGTGATAGTTATTAACTTAATTTCTTTATAACCATATTTTCTTTATTTTGTTTCCTTTAATCAGCCCTCCGTAGGTAGCCATTTCCAAGACAGATGACTCTTAGAATTTGGGTTAAAAGCCTAACTCAAACCCACAAAGGCTTCTAAGGTGAGGACTAGCCAAGGTTTCTACGCTCTATTTGGGCCTAAACCACCATTGTTGAGGCTGCAATTCAGGCAACCCCCAAAAAGGCCTCAGTTAAGGTGGGCTAGTGGTGATTGCAATTAAGGTGGCTTTCCAAAACTCTCATTTACACCCAGGACTACTAGCCTGGAGTGTGGCAAATACATGTGATTGTAACAATGGATTTAAGGTAAACTCTTATATCATATTAAATTTGAAACCCTAATAGGACGCAATTAAGGTGTAAGGATAACCATAATTAAAATGGTTTTCCAATATGGAAAAATTCCTTGGAGACATTACAAATTTACAACTACCTTTGTAAATTCAAATGATCAATCGCCCGATGTCCTTATCAAGTCACTAAGTGGTCCTTGAATAGGTTATATACAAGCTTGGTGCATATAACTTACATGATCCAATTTGATAGAATATTTTAATTAATGTAAAGAAGATAGTTAGGGATTGTCTTGTAGTAATTACAACAATTAGGGATATTGTATGGCCCCGTTTGGAAGAAATTATTTACAATTTATTTGAGTTTATCTTATCATATAAGCATTTATACAAGTGTTTGGCTAAATTTATAAAAGCATTTATATAGGGTTCATAAGCTGTTTTAAGCTTGTTTGAATAAGCTATCTAGAGTAGCTTTTTGAAAAATAAGCTCATTTAAAATCCGCACTCTCTTCGACTCTCACTTCTCACCTTTTTTTGTCTCTGATAATTAAAACTTATTACTAAATCTCTCTCTTCCCCTCTCTCTCTAGATATATATGTATTCAAATACTTTATTTTTATGTAAGTACTTTTAAATTTGTATATCCAAACATAAATAGTTTATTGAATATAAGAGCTTATACTATAAGCTTTTATGTAAAAAACTCTTATTAAATAAGTACTTATACTATAAGCTTATCCAAACGAGGCCTAAATCCTTGTATTTATGACTTTCTCTACATATACATACCTTGTTGAGTAATCCAAATACATTGATTCTCACCTATGTTCTCTTGTTTTTTCTCTGTTTCTCAATTTACATTGTTAGCTTATGCTAGAACCTACTTGTCTAGAATATAGAGGTAACAGGAAGCAAATCTGTCCTAATAAAACATAAAGTCCGTAGAGAGAGAGAAGGGACATAATAATATTAAAGTACTGTCTATATAATATGTGTAGTAACCTATACCAAAGTACTATTTATAATAATGCTGAATAAGAGTGAATCTGCAAAATGCTTTGATAGGAACTAAAATTATTATAGAAATAAAGTGCCCCCCACCCCCCCCCGCTCCCCCCAAACTCCAAGTTGGCTAGCATGCTTGGAAAGTGTATTTTTAGTTTGAATTGGAAGTCAACTACAAACCAAACACACGTAAAGAAATCTCTGCCCTGTGGCAACTACCACCCTCAGTTCCTAAATGATTGCCTACCTTCCTACATGCTCATCCTCTCCCTCCTATCTGTGCTTACCACGGATTACCATATCTTCCCTCCCTCTCTCTTGCTGCCACAAGTTTATGTTGTTATTCAGCATAACATAATTCTTCCCACTGCTCCCAACCTCCATTCCTATTTTACCCTCATTACTTTTATGCCTTCTGCAATACATTTTCAAGGTATGGGTGGGTCCAGCATACCAGAATTATTACCATTGCTCCCAACCTCCTTTCCTATTTTATCCTCGTCACTTTTACGTCTTCTAGAGTACACTTTCAAGGGTGGCCATGGGTCATCATGCTTCCAAAAACCTTCAGATTGGGAACAACCAGACAGATCAAACAAAAAAGAATCTACAGTTATACTATAAAATGCTACCACATGAAACAAAGCTCAGAAAATAATTTCATTAATGCAGCTATTAAAAGCTTGGTGCATGAGCAAAAGCTGCAGTGAGGCAAATAAAAAAGTTGACCTGAAAATTATAGCAGGTTCAGAAGAACAATCATTTGATGGAGCAGTACAATCACCATAGACAAAATGAACAGACCCAGTAGCTGATGTGGTGTCATTGTCTGTTGGGCACACAGCATCTTTTACATTCAATGATTGATATCCAAGAGCTTCCCACCTAGATAGCTTCTTTTCCTCAGCCTTCTTTCTAGCAGACTCAAGTTTCACACTCTTTTCCTCATCTAAGTTTCTTCTGCTCCTCAACTCCATGATTGACTCACAACTTGATTTAGACACTTCCTCAAATTTTTTAACCCAGGAAAGATATGAAGCCTCATCAAGACCAAGATCACAAGATAGAAAAGCACAACCTCCTTCCTTAACATCATCCCCTTTTTCGATGCTCCTTGGATTGACCTCAAATTTCCTTTCATCCTTATCAAGAATTTGTTCATCACGCATAGCAAGCACCCTGTCAGCCATAGCACTAATTTCTGGTATGTTCATATCCCTATGACTTCCATCATTCATCTCAGTGGGGTCAAACAGATGCAACCCAAATATGATGGATTTCAAATCACCAGTTCCAACTTCAGATGGTTCTTCATCATCATCTTTGAGAATGTTATCACCCATAACATTGAGGCTCAGCAGCAATTTTCTCTCTGCCCTCCGCATAATTACCTACAGTGTAACATAAGTTTCTAGAGTCTATGTAAATACCCTCCACTTTCAATAAAAAATTATAACAAGGTAACATACTTCCTCCACTGTCCGCTCTGTAACAAGGTTTATACACAACACGTGGTTCATCTGACCAATTCTATGTGCTCTCTGCAAAGCTTGCTTGTCCACCTGAGGGTTCCAATCTTGCTCATAAAATATAACCTGGAAAATGCCATGCAATATTGCATTCTCAAAATATGTTTCAAACTTTCAGGTGATAACAAAAATGTATTTTGTCCTTCAAAAATGTACCCAATTGAAATAGTCCCTAAAAAATTGATTATGGTCCTCAATTTTGAAATTAGGTGAAATAAGTCTTTCACCTTAACTTTGTTAACATTTTATTATGTAAACTAACAACAACCACGTTGAGTGACTTGTCATGTCATTTGGGAGTGTGGAGTCTAATAGGACAGTCTTGTGTCATTTTTTCGATAAGATAAGTTGTGTTTTAATCGCTTATCAACTTATCTAATATCATCAATCATAATAGATGAGAGGTTAAAAACACAATTTAGCAAAAAATTAGTATTAAATTATCATATAAGCACAAATCTTTTAAAGAGGGAACCAAACTTTTTACAGTTAAGAATACTTAATACAACACAAAAAGAATACAACCCAAGAAAGATGTCAAATTGTCAATTGAAGAAATAACCTTAGAAAGAATTGCCATTTTGTATATATATATGAATATTAAAATAACAAAAAGCAAGAAATAAATCAGCAGTCAGGTCCCGATTCAAAGAAGGTTGAAAACTTGACAGACTCACAGTATCAGCAGCCACAAGATTCAAACCAACTCCGCCTGCTCTTGTAGATATCATAAAAACAAATGCTCCATTTTCATCAGCTTCAGAATTCAAGCCTGTATTAGCTGAAGAGCTACTGAAACTTCTTATAGCAGCAAAGCGCTCCTCAGCCCTAATTGATCCATCAAGACGCTCATATGAATACTTCCGCAACTCCATAAAATCCTATATTAGAATAAAAAAGTATTTCAACTATACAATCATTTAACTATTATAAGACAATTAACACAAAGGTACAAAAAATCTTACTTGCAAAATGTCAAGTGTATGGGTCATCTGAGCAAAAAGGAGAACACGGTGTCCAGAATAATGTAACTTCTGAAGAAGTTGGTCCAGAATAAGCAGTTTACCACTGGCCTGAAGCAAAAAACAATGTTGCAAGCATGAATTATAGTGCAAGAGCTAAGTGTTCACAATTTCTGTAGCTGTCAGAACTGTTATTTTGTCTCTTTCAGAAACTAACCAGCTAAAACTTAATTCTTGTCCTTTGACTTTAGTATACATGTTTGACAAAGTTATATCTTGTTGAAACAAAAGAGCTTCAAAGAGAGGGGAGACCGGATAATGTAAATGTGAAACTCAGTCTAAATGGTGTAAAGTGGCTAATTAGACATGTCAAACAAAGACTTTCAACTAGTACATTATTTGACTCCAGAAAATGTTTATCTGTTTACTCAACTTTTTTTTTTAGGGCAAGCCCTAGCACAATGGTAAAGTTGTACCTTGGTAATTAGTTGGTCATGGCCAAAATCCAAAAATAATCTCTTTGCATAATGCACATGCAACAAAAAGGTTCTGTACAATTACCCCCTCCCATACCTTTGCAAAGTGAAGAGCCTTTTGGCACTATGGTACATTAGTTTATTTTCAATTTTATTTTTTTCCCTTCTTTTCCCATCTGTTTTCCCTTCAGAAGGAAAAGTGAAGCATTAACAACAAATTTAGAGTACAAGATCAAATCAAAATAAACTTATAATCTGACAGCTACCAATATGACTTACAGATCCACAGTAGGGTAAGTCCCAGGTCCAAATTATCACGTAAAATTAAACATAAGAGTGGTAGTTACCTGAACCAGATGTTCACCTTCTTCGTAAGGTTCAGGCTCGATACCTGGAAAGAGATAAGGATGGCTGCATGCTTTTCTTAGCTGTATCACCTAAAAATGTGAATCACATTTGCCACTTGCATTAACTTTAATAACATGAAGTTGATGGAGAACAGAACAAAATCAAATATGAAAAGAGACAAATCCAAAATGCAATACAGAAATAGAACAGAACTACTTCATAAGATTGGCAGTATTAGTCATGTTCCAGTCAAATTCTTCGGCTATAAACCTAGCAAGAGAATATGAACTTATCTACAAAAGAATACCACACTTTACAGAAGCTACTAATGATTACTTTTATTATAGAAGAGTTTGTACCAAAATTATGTCAGCTAAGGCAATCACAGAAAGATCAAGTAGATGTTTGAATATGATTATTTTGAGAGAAAATGTTTTATTTTCAAAATCTCTCAAGAAGCTAGCAAAAAAAAAGAGGAAACAGAAAAAACAACTCCAAATAAGTTGAATGAAATATGCAAAGAGTAAATTACTGTACATCTCAATTTGCATTTTTTACCAAATTACTCCTTATTGAAAATTTGAAATTTACAAAATATTTCACCTAATTAACTTTGTTCTTCAATTTTGATTTTGAAAGATATCTTCAGAGAGAAAAAGTATTAAACTGTAAGTGAAACTAAATCTTGTATTTCTGAAAAGTCCGTTACAACAGAAATAGATTCAGCTATTTATAGCTGACAAGAGACTCCCAACTGAGATTTTACAATACTCTAATACATTTCGTGGAAATAACAAGACAAGGATAAAATTGGGAAAAATAATTAATACTTTCTTAGTTTCTAAACTGTTTTAAAATGGAAACAACATTTTTTTCCTAAAATAACAGGTAATTTGAAATGAAGATCATGTATGAAGATCATGTATGAAATCAGTCTAGCATCTACCTCCAAGAATAGTGGAACTACAAAATTAACTAAAAACTACTACCAAAGAAAAAGAGAGAGAGATAGAGAGAACAAGGGTTTGTCTAACAATATTCTGTAGTGACTGATGATTTGAAGTTCCAGAAGATAGTGCAAGTAGCTTATGAAGTTCCTTCCTCAATATTGACATGTAGACCTTTTTCTGCAGGATGACAAGGGGTACTAACCTGTGGGATAGAATTTTAGTAGTCAATACAAAATCTTTGCATCTTTGTCTTCAGAAATTATATTTACAGCTAAAATTGCAATAAAAATATCCAAGGTAGTCTCCAAGTAGAACAGTAGACAACTTACACAGTTGTTTCAGTGAGAGGTGGCAGCACTAAATTTCCACATTCAATAAGCTTTGACTTGGTGCGTCGAAGCATAAAGGATCCCAATATGCTTCTCAGAAGTTTAAGTCTCTCCTTTACCTTTGGAGCATCATGAACTGTTTAGAGACAAAACTGCAACAATTAGAAAGGGATGACATCACAGCCACAGGGTATTCAATGACAAACCTATCTTTTTCTAGGCTCTTCTAATATTTTTCAAGAAAGAATGCAATAACCAAACAAGGGAATTTAGTAATTTCCTAAAGGCTAAAGCCTTTAAATAATTATATCATGATATGGATCAATTTAAACTCTAGAGCACTCAAATTCCATAATTGCGACCAAAATGGTGTAGCATGATTTGTAGATAATCTTGCTTCTTAAACATGAGGTCAGGGACTCAATCCCTGATCCGTTACATATGGAGAAGTACTTATTGGAAAAGGTCAATCCCTTAAATGGATCTCAATATATTGTGAGATTAGTCTTGAGCTTTCGGCCCAAGAATACCTTGGGAAACCAAAAAATTCTATAATTGTGCATCACACTTCAAGAAGAACCAAAATAATTCACAATCTAGCAATGCTAAATTAAATAAGAATGACCTGAGGAAAGATCACCAATGTCCTTAAACGTAGAAAGGAACTGATCCAGTGTACCAAAGACAGAAGGCATGCAGAAACTCATCAACGCCCAAAGTTCAGAAAGGTTGTTTTGAATAGGTGTGCCAGTCATCAACAACCGTCTTGGCATTATATAACGGTCTTTGAGAACATTAAATAAAACCTGTTAAAGTTTAAGAGGGTGTGGATTAAATTATATAAATTTTCACCATTAAACTGTCTGAAGTTTATGGTTTACATCTTTTGAGCCTAAACAGCTGATAACATGAAATAAATTACATATTTATACAAATAAAAATACTGACCATTTTTAGCATATAACATGCCCAAAAGATAAACCATATAACATATAGGCAAAGATTGCCTGGTCTCAATAAACAGAAACACAAATAATGTTAGCATATACAAAAATATGTCACAGTATCATTATTGTATCTTATATGACCACTTAGGATTTGATTCATGATTTGTTTTTAGTATATTTTGTATAAAGTCATTATCAAATCAACATTAGTTTCAGTCTTTCAGATTATACAGTCTCTATTTTTTCTTTTTCCTCTTTCCTTATCAAAATCCTTATAATTTCAACGTAGTAGTACACTGCCTCCTTGGTGTCTTGTACTGTCAATACTCTGTTATTTTATTCCCTAAAATCCAAATTTCCATTGTATTTTAATGATTATTTCCTTCTTATAGTTAGTTATCTCTAACACTAACCTAGTAATCTTACTCATCTTTGGCCATTTCCTGTCTCCAGATCTGGCCTACCTCTCATCACATGTCAAACACTATTTCTGGAAACTGTCTTTGCCATGATGCCATCAACCTCATTGTCCCTTGTCTCATTTAGATCATCCCATCCATGGTGGTTTTAGGACAAGTAAGACTCCCATCCATGGTGGTTTTAGGACAAGTAACACCAACCTAGTAATCTTTAACTCATCTTTGGCCATTTCCTGTCTCCAAATCAGGCTTGTCAAATGAGAGAAAGAACTGATGAACAATAGACTGAAATCGTGTGTTTAAATACACTTTGAAAGCATGTCTATATAGGGTTAATAACATTGATTGTAAATAAATAAAGAATATTTTACATCCTCTATCAAAACTATAATGTGCCTATAAATCACTATTATTACTAATCATAATATTATAATCCAATTTTCAACACTTCCCTTCAAGCTGAAGCTTACTAAGCATTTACAAAAATCAAGTACAAAAATAAAGAAACCAAAATTGAGTTCCATCCTAAACCAAAATGAGTCATGCCAGCAACGGTTTCTCCATGGATGCCCTTGAGAAAGAAATAGACTTACAATTGAGGGAAAAACTTGCTTGAGAGCTAGCCCCTCAGCCTTTCAATTATATAGATGCACCGTACAAGAGCGATCCCAAAAACTAAGGAAAGAATCCTACATAATCTGGGGGATACTCTAGCCGAATTATATTCCTTATTTAATTACGATTTAGAGTCAATTATTACTATAAATAAGCATAAGTGTTTTACATTTTGTGTCTGATAATTATATTGAATCAATATTAGTTTCACATTATTCACTATTCAGCCTCTATTTTTTCTTCCCTTTTTTTCCCTACCTAAATCCTTATAATTTCTAACAATATGTACCAAGTACCAACCACCCCTTCACTGAAATGAAAGTAATTAGAAAAGTTTAATATACAGAATTATTCTTAAATCTTAATTGAACACACTATAAACATATTTCTTCAACATACACTTGATGGATTTTTAAGTCTCTGAGCTTCATCAATGATTGCATACTGCCATGGTATTTGTGAAAGAAAATCCTGATCCATCAGTGCAATGTCATATGATGTTAACAGCACATCAAAAGGCAACATGACCTGCCAAAAAGTTTCACCGCAATGAAATTAGTAGACAGACATTCATATGACAACAGAAATGTTGCATTTTATTACCATCCAGATTCAACGAGTGTATGAAAGTACAGTGCACTCACGTTCAATGTTGATGACTGCCCTGTTACATGTTTGTGAATTTTCATGCGTAGATTGCGCCTGTATTCTTTATCACCAACATATTTGAAGACTTCTAGTTTAGGGGTAAATTTGACTATCTCTGACAACCAACCATCTGTCACACTTAGAGGACATATAACCACTGAAAAAATAAAACACAAGCATGAAAGAGATAAATATTTATCAGAATCATTACAAGAAAAAATTTAATTTAACAAGTCAAACAAAAATTCCTTCACTCACAAAATGGCCCAACTGACAACCGGCATACTTTTAAATAGCTTAAAAAGGAGATAGCCTGCAAAGTCTTGCCCAGTCCCATCTGTTCATATCCATAATGAACATGTCAAAATAAACAAAACTATAATCACATTTTGATTTTGTATTCCAATGAACTGTAAACCTTGCATTCAGCTTTGCATGTGCTGGATTGCAAAAATCAAGACTCAAGAGAAGCATGTACACTGCTTAGCAGTAAACCATTTTTAAAATAATGCAGCCCTTTCTATATGAAAAAACAAGAGACAAAACAAGGTGATAACCATGCGTCTCAAAAACAACAAAAAATAAAAATAACTGACTTTTAGATGATATGAGCAAATTCAACTGCAATACCAGAAGCATGTGATAGCTAATAAACATGAGACTGCCCTTCTGCTGGGTATAATAATATGCTGATTTTACATAACAAAATGACAATATTGTAGAAAAAAAGTCAAATAATCAATTAAAAATGTGAATTTCACGACTGTAATACCAATTAGTTAACAAAATTTTCCCTTTCAGTTTGCATAGGCTCTAACACAGAATTGAAGAGAGTGTACCTCATCACCTGCAAATAATACAAACATTCTAATCATATCTGATAAATAATTGTTGCTTCACAAATACAATCAACCCACCTAATCTAAAATCTTCAAAACAGAATAATAAAAACAAAAACATGTCATCTGTCAATACTGGATATTCTGTCTCTATTATTACAAAGAATTGAAAAAAAAAATGAAGGGTGAGCCTTGTTGCAATTACTGACTTGTGCCTTGGTCATGGGTTCCAATTCCTGAAATCAGCCTCTAGCTTACAAGGGTAAGGCTGTGTCTATCCACCCTCCCTAAAACCCACCAAGTTGGAACCTCATGCCCTAGGCCACCCCAATTCTTACAAGAAAATATGAAAAACTAAACAACTGCCTTAGTGCATGTCCGGTTTCAAGTTAGAGAAGTAATTGATTTAATTCTGAGTCCATAATAGATTTCAGATCAATTTCCATATGTTTGGTTTTACATGGGAGAAGAATCCAGAATTGATTTTGTATACAAAATCAATTATTAATAGAAGCAACTATGAGTAGCTTTTACACTAAAGAAAAAAAATGTTTTACTGAGTTTTACTCTTGACTTGCTTTTATAATAAAAGCAGTCAAACATAAATTACATCACTTCAAAATCAATTCCATTCAAAGAGAATCTTGTCAATGTTCATCCAAACATGCATTTATTGTACTCAAACATCAATATATTCAGATTGACATTGCACAAAAACTAAGCTCCTCACCACCAAACACTGAGTACACCACATGAATACCAGTCAAACTCTTAAATTAATTGAATCGAAGAAAGCCCATATCCACAATTTAGTCTTTCAAATAATATGCCATAATCCACATTACCCGAGTCCTTCATTTATAAGAAATATCAAATATCAAATTTGGTCCTTCAAGGATAATGCCATTAGTTTCAATTTGATGGAACAAATTGACATTGAAGGACCAATTCAATAGGTTTATAAAAAAGGAGCCTAACATGAGTGATTACAAAATAAATTCACAAGAAATATTAACAAGCAACACACATTTTTCAACAGATCCTCTATCATGAAGTGAAATTCATGTAGTTCCCACAAAGAGAGGGATGAACCACATAAAATTCATCCAATAATAGATTTTATAGAGTAATGCTAACATTTCTCGTTACAATATTTGGGATTGCTAAAAGAGTTTAATGTTTATGTCCCAACAATCTAAAAGAGTTTTACAGTATCATTCAATTACAATCCACTATTTATATGACTTTTAAATAATTGATTTATAAATTCAAACAAACTTATCATAATGAAGGGTTGCAATCAAATCACCGCGTAAAACTTTTATATTTTCATTAGTGTTTTTCTCTTGCTAAAATAATCCTTTAAATTTAAACTAAATTTATATTTCACAATAATTTTTCACACTTCCTTTATACTTATAATTATTATATGCACACAGTTACAGACACATTAGACCTGATCAAACTAACTAACCCAAATCCCAAATTTTCCTTCAAACTCTGACTTTCCATGCAGCTAAACAAAGAGAACTGAAAACCTATAATTTCATTTAGGATAATGAATTTCAATCTTTTCCGAAAGAAGATTTTTAAAAAACAGAATAAAATAAAAACCGATACCACCATAGTTTCATTCAAATTCAGACACATTCGAAGCAACCAAACAAATTGTAAGGTTACAATCTTAATCTCACCGAGAACAACGTTGACGCCGAGTTTGAACCTCCGAATGAGCCACGAGACCCCTTCCACCTGGTGCGGTTTGAGGGTTGCCCTGAGCCCAAGCTCCTCCTCACACGGCGGCGCGTCGCCGGCGCGTGCGGCGTCATCGTTGAGAATGAGTTTGGCAACAGCCTGAAGCCTCTGTTCGTAGCTCAGGCTCATGGCGTCGATGTTGAGACTGAGTTTGACCGAGTGAGTGGGGACGAATCGGTGACTCGGTGCGGTTTGGGGAAGCTTTTTGAACGAAGGAAGTTGCCACTTGCGAGGGAAGGAAATGGAGAACCTTTTGGAAAGGATTTTTTTTTTTTTTTGCAATACCCTTTTTTTTTAATAAAAAATAAATAATTTTTTTAATATAATGATATTAATTTAAAATTAATTTAATAAATGTAAAGTATTTAAGTATCAAATCACATAAATTAAAAAAAAAATCAACTACAATATTACGTTCTAACTTTAATTTCCTCTTTAAAGAACTTTAACCGCAGTTATACATAGGTGCAGTTCACATGATCGTGTGAAGAATTAAGTGTAATTAAATTCATAATGAGTAATTATGGTATTATTAATCAACCAAAAAATATAAATTTAAACCTAATTCAAATGTTACTAAATGCAATTCTCTTCTAAGTCACAAATGTTGTGTAATGCAATTGAGTTTCAATCTATTTATAATAAAAAGTATTTAAAATTAAATATAAATAATGAAATTAAAATTTTATATTTAAGAAGAAATTTCGTCAAATGGCATTTATACTCAAAATTTTAAAGAAATTAGTTTATAATAATTATAAAAAGAATAATTTATAAAATTTTAAAGTGTAATTAATTTTTTATTAAATAAAAAGAATAATTTATAAAATTTATAAATTTCTTAATTATCTCAAGGAATTCATTAGTTATGGTAAGCATATTGCAGCTAAAGTGGTTGGGAAAAAACTTCAAACCGAGAATCAAATCTCTAACCTCTGTATCAACTCTAATACTTTCACCATTAAAGCAAACACTTGAATTGATTTTCTATTCAAAGCATTTGCTACTATATTTATCTTGTCTAGATGGTACATCAAATAAAAATCATAATCTTTTAAGAATTTTATCCCATGCTTTTGTCTCATATTTAATTCCTTCAGATAGAACAAATACTTCAAACGTTTATGATCACTGAAACATCAAATTTTGTGTCGTACAAGTAGTGTCTCTAGAGCTTTAGAGCAAACACCACTACAACCAATTCCAGATCATGAATTGGGTAATTCTTCTCATGAGTCTTGCGTTGCCTCAATGCATAAGCAACCACCTTCTTTTCTTGCATCAAAATACAGTCAATCCCTGATGAGACGCATCACAAAACACTTCAAAAGGCTTGGTTGGATAAGGAATAATCAAGATTGGTGAACTCGTGAACCTTTTCTTTAACTCCTCAAAATTCTCCTTACACCTATTTGTCCTAATAAACGGTTGATTTTTGCAAGTTAGCTACATTAATGGTACAACTATCTTGGGAAATCCCTCCATGAACCTCTTGCAGAACCCAACTAATCCAATACAACTTCTCACTTCAATAGCAGTTCTTAATGCCTTCCAAAGTATAACTACTTCCATTTTAATTGGGTTTACGACAATCCCTTTGGCTGAGATCACATGACCTAAGAACTTCACTTCTTCTAACCAAAACTCACACTTGGATAGCTTTGAATATCATCGCTTCTCTCTAAGAGTTTCCAACACAATTCTCATATGCTCTTTATGTTTCTCTTTCACAAGCATTATTGCAAGAGCATTAGTCACACCAAAAGGCATTACTAAAAATTCAAATGTCCATATTTGGACCTGAAAGTTGTTTTCTGCACATCCTCATCTTTTACCCTAATATGATGGTATCTCGATTTCAAATCAACTTTGGAAAACAACATCTACACACATTCTAGAACTGACATCCTTTTTTTCACTAACAACACAAGTGCACCCCATGGTGACACACTAGATCTGATAAATTGCTTTTTCAATAGATCCTCTACTTGCTTTTTCAGCTCAACCAACTCAATAGGTGTCATACGGTAAAGAGCAATTGATACTGGTCACACTACAAGAATTAAATCAATGGCAAATTTGACTTATCTTCTTGGATTGAGACTAAGGACCTCATCTGGAAACACATCAAGAAAATCATGCACCACTTCTAGATCTTATTCTTAACAATCACATTAGATAATATTACAAAACAAAGAGCATCTTCTTCTAATGCTCTCCTCACTTCCTTGGTAGATATCAATTCTACATCTTCCTTGTCAGGAAAAACCAACTCCTTTTAACCATAATCAATGAGAATTTGATTGGTAGACAACCAATCCATTCCCAAAATTACATCCATATCTTGCAAAGGCAAGAAAATTAGATCTATCTTAAATACTTCTCCCTCGATCACCAAGGGACATCTTATACAAACCCCCATAACTAACACTGAGTTCTCTATACGAGTAAGCATTAACAAACTACATGACAATTCACACACAAATAATTTTAATTCATTCACACAATCAAGTGACACAAAGGAGTATGTCGATCTAGAATCAAGTAACACTTGCACAGTTTTACCTTCTATATCACACACACCTTGAATCAAGTTGTCTAATTTGGAGGCTTCAGCATCACTTATTGCAAAAACTATTCCTGTCATTTTAGGCTTGTGATCTCCCTTCTAATTTCACTGATTAATTCATATTATAGTCGTGGACTTCATTGGACAATCTCTAGCCATATGACCCAGTCTCTAACATAACAGTTGGCAACAAAGGAACAGTCTTTAACATAATGGGGTATGCCACATTTGTAGCACTGGATATCTGGTTTCCTTGCTATTGATTTTGTTGTGAAGTTCCACCCTTAAAGAATTTTGGTCTATCATAAGTTTCTTCTTAAGGGATTTCCCTTTATTTCTTGAAAATTCTCCTCCTTGAGCCATCTCCATTCTACTCTCACTGTCTAATCTCTCTACAGTTTTTGCCTTTTCAACCAATATTACAAATTCCCTAATAGTCATAGAGACCATAACCCGTTTAATTTCCTATTTCAAACCTTCTTCAAACTTCTTGCACCTCTAAGCTTCAAAAGTAGCTTGGGAATAGAAACGAGCTAGATGCTCAAATTTGGTGGCATACTCATGCACTGATAAATTGCTCTACTCAAGCCTCATAAACTCAACCTTCTTCACATATCTGACATTATCCGTATTTCTCTAGATATCTTTCCTTGAAACTGTCCTAAGTCAACTCCTCTCCTTGGGCTAACATCCTTTACTGAGTCACATGCCACTAGAACTATGCCTCTACTGACAAAAGAAAATTTGCATACATCACCTTTTTGTCTTCAGGACAAGCCATTGCCTTGGTTTTTGGTGAATTGTTCTTCATAAAATCAATTAATCCTTGTTACTCTGGAGGAGTAACATTATGTGAAGCCTCTGGTGCCTGATACTAATCCACCATTGCAACATTTTGTTGCTGAATTGCAAACATAATCACTTCGATAACATTAGCCACCTGAGCCATGTTAGATGACTGCTAAGGGGATGTAGGTGGTTTAGGTGTCATCCTATAATATAATAACATTATAGTTAAAGCAAAACACTAGATTCCAACACTAAACACACTCACCCTTCACATCACACAACAAAAGCATAGTAAACTTATTCCCCGCAAGTTCGTGTATAGGAATGAACTGCTCTGATACCATATTGTAACATCCCAAAAATACTAGTGTTTTCTATAATGTTACTTACAACTAAACCATACATTTTCACATAATTTATTACTCAAAATATATAAGAGAAACAAATATGCACACAATCATCCACTTGGTATAATTTAAAACTTAGCATTTTCAAGAAACTTTAAACATCTCATTCCTGGTATACACTATCTCAACTCACTCAACGAAGCCTATTGCTCAGTGAGATCTAAGGTAGCTCACCTAGCAACACTCATCACCAAGAGACACGTTGTTGAGCAAAAAACCTTATTCAATTCTAAATAGAGAGTAATTTGTGTTGAGTGGGACCTCTTGTTGGGCGCAAATCCAAATATAATCCAACCCAAGACAACTTTGCGTTGGGTGAGACATCTTGTTGGTGCAAAGCTACAAATCTACCTTACAAAGGTTAAATTTTGTTGGACAAGATCTATCGCCTAGCAAGACCCTGCAAAATGCAGAACCTCAACTACATAATCACAATAATTTCACTAGATTTTAGGACTCAATCACCTGTAACATAATTTATGCATATCTACATTTTTTTCATGCATACTCAACTACATTACATGTATGTTGGTCTTAGAAGGAATCTAGAAGGGGGGTTGAATAGATTTCCTAAAAACAATTTACATTTTTTAAAATCAGAGTTTTCATAGATAACTTTTAAAGTACCTTCAAGATTCTTTCAAAGAGTTTTTCAAAAATTACAAATATATTGCAAAATTGCAGGCGATCAATGTTCTTCGAAAGAAAAACACAATACCAAATTTGACTTCAAGATTTATCCAACAAGTATAACTAATTCAATGTTTGACATAAACCTAACTAGTGTGAATTTAAGATTCAATTATTCAGTTATCAATTATTCAATGATGCAGTAAAAATTCAACTCAAATAAACTAAAAACAAAAAGCTTAGGGATAGAGAAATTAATGTTATTGTTTATACTGGTTTAACCCTCAAATGACCTACATTCAGTGCAGATCTAGCATCCCACTAAGCTTGTTTTCACTATGAATTAAATACAATCACACTATACATACAATTCAAGAAAGACTTCAAACAACACAACACAAAAGTCAAAACTCTTGCACCCCGCAAGAGCCTATTTATCGATGACACCCCACCACACAAACATAAGTCTCACTTATGACACCCGTCACGAGATTTCACATAATCTCATTGAAAACAAATTCAAGAGATTATTCCTAACTATCAAAAACAAGATTTGGGTTCAAGAAAAAATATCACCTTGTAGTGAAGATTACCCAAACATAAAAATCAAATACTTTGTTTGCATAACCTTCAATCATAAATCATAATGAACATTCATGGCTCAAATTTGGTTTTCTTGGTTTCTTTGAAGGTTTTCTCTCAAAAATTATAAAATCTCTCACATGAAAACCTAAAATCCCTTTCTTTTCTTACGCAAAATTGATTGGTAAAATGGTTAAAAGTTTGTTAGAAAAACTGAGGTAACTGATTACCTTTTACAGATAGTTAATTACCCAAAAGTTCAAGAAAGATAACCAGAATGATGCATTCTCTGTAACTATTCAGGTAATCAATTATTATAGAGAACATGCAATAGAATGCTTCATGTTTTTTGCAGGGTAATTGATTACTTAAGTGGGATAATCGATTACTTCATGATGCAACTTGAAACTCATGTGTTTTCAGTTTAAATCAGCTAGATAATCTATTACCAACTTTCGTAATTAACTACTCTTGAGGTAAATCCTTACTTAACTTAGTAATTTTGACACCTTTGCTTTCTAAACATGAAAACAACACAATAAATTCAATTTGCTTATGAAAATAATAAACAACAAGAACTCAAAAACTCAAACACACTCATGTATATGCTATAAACAATCAATACCACACCTATAGAAACGTGTTTGGTACTGTAAAATGAATTAAAAAGAAAATCAAAACCTACAAAAGAATATGAGACTTGAGAAAGAGCTCAATTAAAGCTTGAGTCCAATCTTCTTCAACAGTCTCAACAACATACACCCAATGTACCTCATGGTTAACTTTAGCATATTTACATGTTTATACCACATATTACATTGTTTCATCACAACTCATTTCAAACACAAACTCTTTATAAGTTCACATTACATAAGTCTAATACAACCTATGTATATAAACTATATAACAAAAAATGTTCTTTCTAGTTCCTATTAAGCCATTAATCCTTCTCAGTCCAATCTCTATTGCTTCTGAGATCCATCGTTGTCATCTACTTCCGTGCAAAACACCATTATCGTAGTCAAACACAAATACACATAAACAAAGATAAGCTCAAACAACATAAGTCACTTCCCAAGAAACATATCATAATCGTCAATCTAACATGATATAATTCAGTCGTCAAACATGTCATACACGCTTATATTCTCCTGAACATAAGCACACATCTCAATAAGACCTTAAGACTAATGTGTATAATATTATTAATTAATTAGATTAAATTTGTTAATATAGATATTTTGAAAAATATTTAATGATGTTGACTAAGATTTTGGACATTGTGTATAATATTTGTAGGATAAACTATGTTTAGATATTAATATTTTAATTAACTATTCCGTTTACTATTAAATTTATGAGAAAAAGTATTTTCATTTAAAATTAATCTTTAATCACAACTCTTTATTTTGTTGAATTTACTCATTAATACTTTAAAAGTCATATTACGGAAGAGTTCTGATTATATAATTATCAGTACATACTAATTAAACTCTAAATTTATTATATAATTAACTATTTAGATATAAATTCTGTTTAAAGGTGAATATTTTAATAGAATGAAATTATAAAATAATATATTAAATTATAGAAATTAGTAATTTTGAACATTATTTTGTCTCCCTATATAATAATTATAGTCTCTATCATAATAAAAACTAATTTAATTAATAATATTATTAATTGATTAGATTAAATTATTTTCAGTATAAATATTTCAACAATAGTAAAATATAAAGTAGTTACATTAAATTACAAAAACTATTGGTCTTTTCTAAGATTTTGTCTTTCATAAAAAATATTTACATTCTCTAGCAGAATAAAAAAAATTAATTTATGATATATTTTAAATCCACCTCAATTATATTTTATAACTTACTTTAATTCAAATATCTTGCTCAATACCATTTTATTTTACTCTACCAAATATAACATGAATTTATTAAAAATTAAGTTAGTTCTAATTCTATTTTTTATTTTTAGCAAACTAAAAAAAAACTCAACTCTGCTTATCGTACCGTGCCTTGATGAGTGAAACAAGTTGGTTGTCTAAGATAAAATAAAAAAGCATCTAACCTTTAAAAGTATCGTTAAAAAAAGCTACAGTAGTACTTAAAAAAAAAAGCATATTATTTGGAATTTACTTCCACCACCCACATTTTTTAAAAACTATATAAATTATCCTTAATTTTTTCACCATAACTTTACATGTTTAATTAAATCTAAATATACCTAATCCACAATATAAAAACACATTTTAAAATGAATGTATCTGAAAAAATATATTTTAATATATATATATATATATATATATAATAGAATCTAAACAATATATTACAAAATGTATATTATTGAATGATAATTTTGAAATGTATTTTACAGGCATCCTATAAAGTTGGACAAACTAACTCTAGGCATATTCTAAATGCAACCACTACTCCTAAAAGAATGACAATTGTTGGGACAACCACAACAAATTTCTTGGTGCGCACAATGGAGAAAATGCATGAGGGCCAACAACTCTTCTAGATGAAAGTTGTGATAATCACATCTCAAAGGGTGTGAGTTTTCTTTCTCTTTTTACTAAAACTCCATGTTTTCTTATTTTATACTTATTTGACAAATTAAACATAATGAGAAAATCATACTTATCTTAAATCTATAGAAAACCGTAGGATAAAAGAAAAGGGATTTTAGGTCACTAATTAACCTTGTCTATGTCAAGCATGATTGAATGTAGAGTCTACTTGGTGTTGGTTTGGTTTACTTTATAAGATAGTGTGTAAGTGTGTTAATCAAATACATTTTGTAATAACCATTTAAAATTGTATCATATACCCTTCCTTTTTAGTTGGTAAACAAAACCTTTAAAAATATAGTTAAAATTAAAAAACTACATTAATATGTTAAAAAAAAATATAAATTGTCCATGATTTTTTCACTAAAATTTACATGTTTAATCAAATCACAATATACCTAATAAAACTAATGATAAAGTGGAAAGATGGGAAGAGAAATGTTGTGAGTTTGAATCTCTCTATTAACAAAAACTAACCTAAACAACTAACATTTGACCTATAAAAAATCACAATATACCTAATCCAAAATATTAAAAAAAAATGCATTCTAAAATGAAAGTATCCGAAAAAAATATTTTTTAAATTATATTTTAAAACACCTATTGCATTACAAAATGCTCATTCCAAATGTCCTATAAAGTTGAATGAACTAACTCTATGCACACTCTAAGTGCAACCACTACTCCTAGAAGACAATGATAATTGTAGGACATCATGACACATTTCTTGGTACCACAATGGAGAAGATGCTTGAGACGCAACAACTCTTCTAGATGTGAAAGTTTTGCTGGTCACATATCACACAAAAAGTGTTAATTTCTTGTTTCTCCTTTTACTGGAATTGTATGGTTCCTTCCTATATACTCATTGCCAAATCAAACATAATGACAAAATCATACTTAATCTCAAATACATAGAGAAACGTAGGATAATATAAGGGATTTTAGGTCACTAACATTGTCTTTGTCAAGCACAATTGGACTTAGAATCTACATAGTATTACCTTGGTTGAGTCTTGGAAAAGTGTGTTGATAAAATACATTTTGTTATAGTCATTTAAAAATGCATTACTACTCTACAAAAAAGCATATTATTTAGGATTTACTCCCATTCATTTTTTTAATATATATATATATATATAAATTGTCATTACTTCTTCACTAAAACTTTACATTTTAATTAAATTACAATATACACCATACAAAATATAAAAAAATACATTTTAAAATAAAAGTATATGAAAAAAAATATATTTTAAAACACCTACTGTAGAACAAACAACATATTACAAAATAAAAAGATACATTATAGAATGCTCATTCTAAAATGTATTTTAATAATACACATCTCATAGAGTTGCATGAGCTGACTCTAGAAACACTCTAAGTCCACCACTACTTATAAGGACAATGAAATTTTTTGAAACAAGTACCACACAATTTCAAGATAATTCACTGACATTTCTTAGTGCACACATTGGGTTTAGATGTGAAAGTTGTGGTAATCACATCTCATACAAAGGGTGTGAGTCTTATTTCTCTTTTAAAGGAAACTACATGTTTCCTTTCTATATACTCATTGACAAATTCATACTTATCTCAAATTCATGGAAAAACGTTGGATAATAAAAGAGGGAATTTTAGGTCACTAACATTGTCTTTGTCAAGCACAATTAAACTTACAGTCTGCATAGTTTGTTTGACTCTATAGAATAGGTGTGTTAATAAAATACATCTTGTAATAGTCATTTAGAAATGTATTTTTTCTTTTTTTATGTTCTAAAATGAGTATTTTGTAATATAATTTGAAATTGTATTTTTCGAATACACTCATTCCAAAAATGTAAAAATTACGTTTTATATTAATGGTTTTTTAAGTTTGAATCAAACATGTAATTTTTTAACAAAAAATGTAAGGATAACTTAAAAATATAAAAAAGTGTAAGAAACAGGTGTTCTCTTTTAACATATATGCTTTAAGCAATTCATTCTTTTTGTAAATTATAATATGGAATAGGATTCTTTAACAATTTTATTAACTTTTATGTTTTATTTTTTAATTCAAAACAAATAAAAAAACCAATTTTGCCTATTAACTAGGGACATTGAATATTTGTTTGAGAAATTGGGACAGTGATGCATTTCAGATAGAGAAAAATTAAGTCTAAAGGTGAATCACTGTATTAGGTCGTTTCAGTTTAGGGTTTATTTGTTTAAAGTTTAAATTTTATTTTGATGTGTTGCAATTTCATTTTCTTAAAGACTTATTTATGTAAAGTTATGTGATTTTTTATTCTGTTTGAATCACTGATAACAATCCTATATTATTTACCAAGATTGTGTTGAAAATGTTTTTCCTAAAGAGAAGAAGTTTCAATAGAGAAGATAAAGCAAATTTAGATGTGACACGTCATATTTCTGATAGTTACATGAATTTAACTTTGATAAAATTTAGGAGATTTAGATTTCTAAGAGTTACATGATTTTATTCCAAGTATGCAAAATAGCATGGTTATGCAATTAGAAGATATGATAAGATACATTCATGTAAAGATCTCAATCATAAATTTATAGTAAAAAGGAGGGAGACTAATATCTAAACCTTTTATTAGATACAGAAGAAAAGTTTAATTAGTATGTAGTTAAAAAAGTTGTATATTAATCTTAAATCACAAATTTTCATATTTATAGTAATTGATAAGATTGTTAATCTACTATTAATAATTTGAAAGAGTTATGATGAACATATTGTTGGAAATAATAGTGGATTGGTATTAATCAATTATATTTTATCATTATCTGACAATTTATATTGGTCTCTTGTAAAATATTTTCTTGTATAACAAACTCTCTATTGATTTGCAATATTAGTATGCAATTCTTGTAAGGACAATATAGGAATCCCAAATTTTAAGAGATTAATTTCTCCATACCATATTTTATAATATTGTTAATGGTATTCTTGTAAAAGCTAGAGGCTTTATTTTGGGATATATAAATAAACATATGTCCATTATAAATTGTATGAGAGTTAGAGACTATTTATTATTATATCCTTAATATATATAAGAATAAGTCTCATTTTTCCGCTGCGTGTGAGTTTTGTTCTCAAGTGTGTGTAAATATTGTTTATTTTAGCACTTGATTTTTGTTTATGATTACTTGAAAACTTGCTTATGATCTCATATTCTACCTAAAATTATCAAGTGATCCATTTTCTTACTCATGTAATTATTTTTTCAAGATCGTCATAAGGGTCAATATTTTTGTAAAGATTGATTAATATGTGGTTAATTATGAAACCATTTGTGAGAATTATTTATTCTTATGGATGAATTTGTAGGTTTCATATTCTTGTTATTTTAACCACTTCTCTCATTAATCATTCGTTATTCTACTACTTTCTAATTCCTTAAGTAGAATAATAGTGAATTTTAATTCACTTTTATTATTATCTTATAAAGTCATCATCCCACTATCACTAGAACTTTTAATACTAGTGTACCCTAATTATAATCCTAATATTTTTTTGGTATATTGAGGATTAGTGGGAGTATATATAATATTATATTATCTCTCGAAACTTATATATTTTTTATTGTCATATAATTGTGTGCACATTTAATTATGATATGACATATTCTATAAGGTTTCTCTATTTATTTTTGTCCTATTTTTATTGAGATACATAAAATACATTGTATCTTTGTAGACATCTTTAACTGATGTTAAGGTCATTCTGTTAGGTACTGCACATTAATCTTTTTGGCATACAATTATGCATTGTGCATATCTTTTACCCAATTTTCATATTTTTAATTGATCAAAATTTTAGAAGTATATAATTTTGTATCATGTCTCGAGACTTATCTATCTGTATTGTCATATATTCTTGTGCACATTTAATTATGATATGACATACTTTATAGGACTTGACTATTTATTTTTGTCCTATTTTAATTGAGATACATAATTCATTGTATCTTAATAGACATCTTTAATGGATGTTAAGAGCATTTTGTTGGGCATTGCACATTAATTCTTTTGGTATGCAATTAAGTATTGTGCATTTCTTTATCCAAAATTTCACATTTTGTTTGGTCAAAATTCTATAAGTATATTGTAGATGCAATACTCCTATCGAGTATGATTTTCTACTTTATAAAAAAAGTGCTTATTATGATAGTACTCCTATTGAGTACAATTTTGCACTATTGAAGTACTTATGATTTTTTTTTTGTTTGGACCAATTATCTAAGTGTTTGCTCAATTGACATTTTGTAGCCACAATAATCTGAGTATCATTTTATATAAACTAGGTGTCTATGTGGTTTTAGTAGGGAATTTATGGATTTCCTACTTATCTTTATATTCTTACATAGTCACTCATTTTTGAAACTCGGATTAGTTAAATGTCAAATATTATAGAGCATTTATGTAGCCTATATGTAATTACATATGTTATTAGGCTATGATGAATAATTAGATGCATGTAAATTATGTTTTCTCACCTATATAATTTTTCGGACTCGAGTAAAAAAAAATATATTAATTAAATATTTTTTTATTCACTGATCAAATACTTAACTTTGAAGTTTTATAACTCATATGATTTGGTTAAGTTTTGATGTCTTAGATCAGTGAGAGTCTGAAAACTCTCTTATGAGATATGTGTGAAGTAATATCATTTTAGTAACATATCTTTTAGCATTTTTGGATGCTTGAGACCATGTAGTATCATTTTATTGAACTACATTATTCTATATACTTTATGAGAAATATTTATGATATATATCCCTATCGGATATTATTTTGTAGCTTAAATTTCTCATTGTTTAATATAAGATTTGTCTATAATTGTCATTCTAGCTTAATGATTTGTCTTTGTATTATCGATTAATACCATCCAAGTGGGAGAATGTTGGAAATAATAGTGGATTGGTATTAATCAATTATATTTTATCATTATCTGACAATTTAAGATATGGTGATAATCATATCTTATAATATCTTTATGATTATTTGAATGGGATTATAGTAAGATTGACTCTGTGATGGGTTGAGTCAATCATAAAAAGCCCATTTGAGGGGTCTCTGCCTACCCTGGGGGATTATAAATTTGCCATCCCATTAAGCAAATTATAACAACAATACACACTCTCTAGAATAATCCCCTAGAAAGTAGGTAGTAAAACCCTCAAAAGTTCTTATTGAACTCATATCTCTACAATAATCATTCATATGGTTTTTGTTCTTGAAGATCAAGAACTTCAATTCAATATATATGAGGTACACAGATTCTCTTTTCTCTATCTTTTTATATTTAATTCTCTATACATACTATAATCTTGTATCTATTGATTTAAGGTTTCTTTTTATTTCCATCACATATGCCATATAAAACTTTTTATGATGTGAATGCATGTTAATTAAATTTATGAAAGAAAGTCTTTTAACTTGATTGAATTGCGAAGTAAGTTGCACAAACAATTTGATAAATAAATATTTAAATGGAAAATCACATCATTTGTAACTATATGCATATGTTTATAAGAGAAAAACACTTATGCACGGTTAGTGTAAAATGTTTTACACTAACGGTTAAATGACAACTCTTTATATAGGGTAAGCTTGTTTGTTTGGTGGTTTGTTTACTTTACCCATTAATATTTTAAAAATTGTCTAGACAAAGAGTTGTGATTAATCGTCAGTGTAAAAATTTTTTACACTAATAATGTATAGGTGTTAAATTCTTTTTATAGTAAATTATTTGTAACTATATATATATATATATATATATATATATATATATGTGCATATATTTTACACTATTGTTATTTTAAAAAAAATAACAAAAAAATATAGATATTTAGTTCCATAACATTAACGTTATTATTCTAGTTTTATATATTAATAATAATGTCATGAGGGATTCAGCATTCATATAATCAATATGAAATAAGATTAGAAAAATATGATGATATATTTCTTTTGCATTTTCTATAGATGTTTTAATATAAAATAATAAATTAAATAATTACTCAAAAAATAATAAATAATTTTAAAGAAATAATTATGTTAACATATTTAAAATTAATTATACCATATTTAAAATAAGTTAATTTATAAAATTTTAAAATACATATTAAAACATTTGATTTTTCAACAATATTGCATATAATTAGACTTAAAAAATGTAAAACGAGAGAAAATGCACTAAATATTATCTCTCATAAACATCACATTTAGTTCAATAAAAATAGAAAAAACACAAGGTGTTTAAGTTATTTAGCCAGTTTAAACTTTAATATTTTGTATTGTTAATTTATTTTTATTTTTATAGTATATTAGTAAACTAATTTTATTTATTTTAGTTTCTATCTTAAATATTGATTAAAATAAAAATTTTAATTATTTTAAATTTATATATATTGAGAATATTATTGTTCTTAAAACTTATTTTAAGGTAATCATATTAAAAAAACATTTTTTACCATAATTATTAATATTTTATTTAAATTTATTACTATAGTATTTATATATCTATTTTTTCTATCATTTTTTATTTTAAAATATGTTACAATCATCACAATTATATAATAAATATAATTAACTTAACAATTTAATCATATATTTTGATCGGCTTATTACAAATATGATACCGTTTTTATTGTTATATTAGATATTAGTATAATATTAATGGTTTTATATTTAAAATTTTAGTATTTATATATTTAAATTTTTATCATCTTTTAGATTGAAATATATATTATTATCTAAAATTGAACAAATTTATCGTATACTCAATAACATTAATGTAAGTAAATAAAATTTTCATCAACTATAATTAAATCTATTAAAATTAATTAAATCTGACAACTATTCTAATTTTAAAGTTGAGTAACATTTTTTTTATAAAGTTTATTTTATATTATTTACTAGATTTTATAAGGATTTGTTTAAATTATATACTTTAATATTTATATTTTATTATTAGTACATATTTTTTAAATGATATACATAATAAATTTATTAATTTTAAAATATTAAGAACTATATTACTATGTGTGTTATTGTTAGAGTTAGGAGAATTTAATAACTAGTGTTAGATTAAAATAGATGATTTAGATTAAAAAAATTATTAAAGAATTTATAAGACCTCGTATATCGTATACACTACTAAATTTTAAAAAAATTATTAAAATATTTTAATTAAAAAAATTTAAAATATCATAATTATCATTTATTTTTTTTAAATTATGACAAACTCGGTAGTGATACTTAAATTGAAAATTGGGAGAAACAAATAAAATTTAATATATCAACTAAATAAAATACGCAATATCGCTAAAATTTAAATTTTAGTGTATTCACAATATTGATAAAAGATTAAGAGTTTAATTGGTATACACTGTCACCCTAAAAGATTTGTACACGCAATATTTATGTGACTTTTAAGCAGTGAATAGTAAAATCAATCAATTTACCATGAACGAACAGTTGTGATGAATGTTAGTGTAAAAATCTTTACACTGTAAAAAATTTTTAAACCGACATTCACTCGTAACTTTCTTATAAAAAAAGTTACTAAATTAAATATAATATTAATTTTTAAACAAATATATAATTACAAATAATAATACACTATATTTTTTATAAATCTGTAATATTAAAAGTTTTAACACTTATATATTAGAAACTTCTTAGGTGAAGATCAATATTTAATATTTAACACTATATTTTTTTATGTTTGTTTACTGTATATTACATATATATATATAATATCTTCCAAGTCATTTCAAAGTTTTGCTAATTTTTTTTATAAAAGAGAGAGAAAAATACAATAAACGTGACACATGCACGTGTGTTTTTTAGTTTCACATAGTATCTTTATCTTTTCGATAAAAGATTTTCAATAACAGAAAAAGCATATTGGTATATTTTTTAATCATTACACCCTTATATCCTTGTTAATCTCCATAAATAGAATAACTATAGTAAGCATTACTATAATTGTTATCATCTACAACACTATTCTTATGCAATATTATCAGTCTTGTTTTGGTCTCCGACTCAATTAGGGTAAGAAATCATAGGTTAGGAGTCAATCCACAAAATCGATAATTGATTCGTACGACTCAGATTACATTAAAAAATATAAATATTTTATAACTTATATAATTTTATACTATAAAAATCATAAAAAATTAAATTATATAAAAAATCAAGAACACAAATTAAATAAGATAGTGTCACCACTAAATTTGTGCCTTATTTTATGTTAATTTTCAATGCAAGTCATAATTGCAAAAAGACAAAGTTGCAGAGATTGAAACAAAACACAAACACATTAAGCTACATAAATTAAAAACTAAACCTAGAGAATGATATTAGGGTTTTTTTCCATCGTTTTACATTAAAAAAAAAAAAAGAGCCCACAAGTTGTTCTTAGCCAAGTCAGACCGAGTTGTTTTGGGTCAATCCAATTCTTATGCATTTTGGATTTGAAGAGTGGCTTGAACTAATTATATGGTCGATTCCTAGTAGAACCGGTTGAATCGACCGGTCCGAGCCGAGTTTTAATATCATTAGTATTTTTTATTTGAGTTAAATTATTGTATAAAGTTTATTTGTTTCAAAAACACAACTCTTATCATTCAAAATATTTTTCCAAATGGGCACAATATTTTCAATGAAATGTTATCATTAATGTTATTCAACTAAAGATGCAACAACACATAGTAGAAAGATAATAAAAATTTAAAATTAACTAGTTACTCTAAAAATTTATAGAAAAGAAAATAAAAGACAAAATAAAATCACCAAGAAAATGTAATAAAGATGGAAGAGAACAAAAAAGAAATCTATTTTGAAGTTCGAAGAGAACAAAAAAATAAAGTTTAAGCCATTCAAATTATATATAGACATTTGACTAACCATTTAAAAAATTTTAGTAATTCAACAATTCACCTTTTAATTTTACCATGTAAATGTTAATTGAGAAATATATTTTAAAGTCATTGAAAAAATTGTAAAAATTAATGCATATAAAAATAAAAATAACAATAATATATATATATATATATATATATTCTGCTAATTAGTATAAAAAAAAATATGATGGAAAATTGAAATATAAAATCTTTAAGCTTTAAAATGGTAAAAAAAATATAATATATATTATATACTAAAGTAAATTATCAAATGAAAGCATTATCAATTAACATTATATTGTTTATTTTGGTGGGAAAAAAGCATATATAAATAAACCTGATTCAATAATCCATAAATAAAACAATAAATTAATTTTTTAAGGTGTTGAAATATTTTATTTTGTATTATAATGTTAAAAGAATAAAATATTTATTATTAAACACTAATATATGTGTTAGTATAATGATTAGATTTATTATTACATGTTAATTGAATAAATATTTATTATTAATTACTAATTAAATAGATAATAAAATATTAAGAGCAAACAACAAAAGAATACTCCCTCAACTTTTACTAAACCACAAATATGTTTTTGAAAAGATTATATTAGTATATCTTTCAAACCAAACGTTAACACCCCGCAAAAATAATTATAAAAAAGTAAAGTTATTTATAATTACATTAAATTTTAGATAATTTTACTATGATTTACTCAAATATTTATTAGTAAGTACTATTAAAATTTTTCATATAATAAAACATAAAATATTATTATAAACTGAATGAATAGTAATATTATTATTTGTAACGCGTAAATAATCAACTAGTCGTTAAGATAATATTGATTATTATAGTTATTCTGTATAATAATATTGTTTAATATTTACAAAAAATTGTTTTAAAATCATGATAATAAATAATAATTACTATAAATATATGAAAAAAATCAAGAAATGTAAAATTCAAAGATAAAATCAAAATTAATTTAAGATTTATAATATATTTTGATATATTGATAATTTATTGATTTCATTATTATCCTTCATATTGGCGATTTTTTTATAAAATTACAATTATAAAACATATTTCATAAATTTAATAATTTATTACCATGTTACGAAAATAAAAAATTATTTAAAATTTAATTCACATTGATTTATTTGACAATATTGATTAAAAAAGATCTATAAATTAATTTATGATATTGATGGTCTTGAATAACCTTCACTTCAAATATTTAATACAACTACATGTTTAATACTGGAACTTGAAATTCTTGTTAAGATTAAACATCTGAACAAACTTCTATCTACTAGTTCATTCACGCGATTAATGATACAAAAGTTTTTCTCTGATAAATAATATTTGTAATTTTTATCATAACTTAAATTAGTTTAATTATGGTATTATTAATTAATCATATTTAAATCATTTTGTAGTAAAAAAATTATAAAGTAATATATAAATTAATGATATTTTCCCAAATAATAGTTACAATCTCTGTCATAATATTTCTAAAAAAATTATAAATTAACATGAAAATTAATGGTCTTTAAGATAATTTTAGTGTGTTTAATAAGACACTCTGTAACTTATAAACTCATTTGACTACCTTCTAAGTTACTTTTACCAAAATAAATTTACACAAATTCAGTAACTTATAGTTTATTTTTATAATAGCTCATAAAAACAAAATTAGCTTATCAACTATTAATTATTTTTTTATTTATATCCTTATTAATTTAATTGAAATATTTTTAACTAGATAATTTATTGAATCCTTTTATGTCATTATACATTATTTATTAAATAATTTTACTTATGAGCTTTTAAGTTTTTACCCAGCTTATAAGCTACTTTTACAAAACGTAATCTTTGTTTCTTGTAAACAATTTCTTATATTTGCTAATCAAAATTAAATTATTTTTTAGTATAAATATTTTAAAAAATAAATTATAAATTAAATACATTAAATTATAAAAATTAATAATCTTAAATAAGGTTTTGTCCCTTAATGTATAATTAATATTTATAGTTTTCATTTAACTAAAACTATTGTAATTTATTATATTACTTATGAAACATAGGGGTTGTTATGTCTTTCTATTTTGTTACACCATTTAAGATATAGGTGGATGGAGAATGGAGATGAATGAAATGGAAGAATAGAAGACAAATAGAAAAAAAAATTAGAAGATGATAGTAGTTTTTAAAATTATGGAAGAGATACACAGGTGTGCCAAGGGGTTAAGAATTATGCAATTATAATTATATTATTAGGTGGTTATACCTTATAAGTAGTTATACTATGTAGAGGGTAAATTGGAAATAAAAAATGTGTACATAAAAAAAGAATTTATTAATTGTTGTAGATTATTAATTGACTTAGATTATTAATTGTTATAGATTAACTAGTTACATTTAAATTTCTTAATAGTAATTTATTTAAATTTTTACAAAACTATTTTATCATTTAATTTGAAATCTAAACTCAAATAAAATTTAAAACATTGTAAAAGTTAAAATAAAATATTATAAAATTTTTAAATATTTAAAATAACAAATAATATTTATTGTGATGTAAATTAAAAAAATATTTTTATAAGAATCCATTTTCATTTAAATAATATAAGTATGTGAAATAATTAAAAAATTTAATTTAATTTAAGTATAATAAATAAATTAATTATGGAATAGATAGTTGAGATATTTCTATCTATTTGTTATTTTGATAAAATGTGTTTAATTATTTATGATTGTGATTGGATTTGAGTAAATTATAATAATAGAATATAACAATGAGGTTAGCAAGGTGACAGAATGGTTACCTTTTGGATTTCGATATTTATATTGGTTTTATAGAAAATCTATTTGGAAAAAAAAAAGAGAAATTGTGGTTAGTAAAGCATAATTACTAAATGCACCTTACCACTATAAATTCATCTTCTCCCTTTCTTCTTATCTTACTTTCTTCTTCTCTCTTCCCCTCCATTGATTCCCTCTTTCCTTTTCTCTACCCTTATTCTTTTTCTTCTTGCATATGTGACCCTTTTCTCCAAGGAAATCTAGAGAAATTTCTTCTATTTCTCTTTATCATGGTCATTGATCCTAGTGGGTAAGTTTTGTTTTACTTCTTTAAACCAATTTATTCTCTTTTGGGTGCAACTGTTTCCATTCTAGGAGGAGTAACCTTGAAATTCCAAATTGTGAGGTTATCTTTAGTTTTTGGAGTTTTTGCTAAGTTTTGAGTGATTTCTACAATTGGGTTCTTCTCCTTCTTCAAATTAGCTTAAATGAGAATTAGGTAAGGGAAGCTCAATCCTCGATTTTAATTTGGGAAACTTTAAATTGATGGTGTATGAAGTTAATTGATTGTGAGTGATTGAGGTTTTGATATTGCTTTGAGCTTTGAATGATTGTTCTTGTAATGAGTTGTTGTATTTTGTAAATGTGTTGAGTAATTGATGTTTTTATTCTTATTTGGGTGTTAAATGAATTGTAAGTTCTATTGAGATTAATATGATGTAGGCTGAATTTGATGATATAATGAATTGTTGATTGTGGGTTGTTATGAGGAGATAACTTAGCGTTGTTTAGGGTGCATTGAATTAGGAATATATATATATATATATATATATATATATAAGGTTTTTGTGGTCTTGGTACTAATTAAGATTGATGAGGACAATAAAGTATTTGATGCATATACCTAGATAATAACTGGTTTTCAGAATTGGGTCAGGTAGATACCATACTCTAATTGGACATTAAATGAGTATGTTTAGACTTCAGTTAGTTGTCATATGAGTTAAGTAGATGCCAAACATTAGTTGAGAGGTCATTAGGCCACCTATTCAAATTCAATGGGTTTTCCAGAAAGCATCTTGTCATATTATTATATTATAATGATTGCTTGTATTTAGGCTGCTACGAGGAGGTAACTGAACCTTGTTTGAGGTGTATTGAATTAGAGATACATATAAGGTCTTTGTGATTCTGGTACTAAGGTCAATGAGGATCAGAAAGTATTGGTACTAAGGTCGATGAGGATGAGAAAATACCTAAGAGATGTACTCAGATAACAACTTTGTGTCAGATGGGTCAGGTTAATCCCAAACAACAGTTGGGTATGAAATGAGTATGCCTAGATTTCAATTAGATACCAAATGGATTAGGTGCATGTCATATACCCGTTTAGAGAAGTCAGATAGGCCACCTAGTATCTGAATTCAATGAGTTTTTCGAAAAAAGTTGAGTCTTGTGTTTACGTTGTTATGGTTTTTTATGTTTAGGGAAAACATAAGTACATTTGATTATTGGATAATTCTATTGAATGCATTTATGTAATAGTAATATGTTCTCATTCACTTGTGTTCTTGTGTTAGAAAGTTTACTCTTGCTTTTGTGAGTTTGTGCATGATTATGATGATCGTGTTTTATATGAGAGCAGATAATAGTGCAGATGCAAAGAGACATTATACTTAGGAGTGAAGAGATGTTGAAATGACTTGGAAGTCTTCTTTGTTTTAGCTTTCTGATATCCTATGGTATTTTGTATTCATATGTGTATAATATAGACTGCCATAGGAATTGATCTAGTATAAGATGTATATTTGATGTTAATGGTTTATAAATAACAACTTATAATAAGGTGTCCTGTAATAAGTTTGGATGTTAATGCACTAGATTATAGATGAAAGTGTGGTTCATTGGCATGTTAAAATGGTTTAGTTTTATGTAGCAATTAGTTTGTCATTTTGTAGAATCTCGCTGGATGAGAGTTCTTGCCCAATATAAAGTTGCTTTTGTTAGGTAATTTTGTGGTCTTACATCCAACGACAGGTCTCGCTCAGCATAAAGTTTTTTTTGTCAAATATCGTTGTTTTTGCCTTTAGCAAGGCATCTCGCTGAACAACATCCTTTCGTTGAAAAACTCTAAAACATGTTTCTTCCTGGACAACACCGGTTATTGGGCAAAATGTCTAATATGCGTGTTATTTGAATTCTTCTAAAGTTTTAATAATTTGAGTATAATTATAATTAAAATGATGTAATATAATAGTAACTATCACTATTTATATATGATTTTTGGGGATGTTACAAATCTCATGTCACATTGCTAAATTTGAGTTAGTTAATTTTTAATAATAATTACTTTTAATTTTAGAAAAAACCAAAATAATAAATTTAATAAAATATAGGGACTAAATGTGTCTATTTCAAAATAAAGCGACGAGACCAAAATTATGGATTTTGAAGAATAAAGAAACTAATTTTTTTATTTTAAAATAAGTGACAAAAATTACGAATTTTGAAAAACAAAAAGATGAAAATTATATTTAAACCATTTTATTATTAATATTTATATCTATTTAAATATTAAATATTTCAGAATAAATTATAAAGACCCTCCCTTTCGAGGTTTGCTTATATTATACTTGGAACCCCTTTGATTTTGAATCCTAACTTACAAAAACTTTCCTTTTAATATTTTGACTTTCATGACACAATAACAAAATTTTATTATTTTCATTACACTTTCTTTCTTATAAAAAAATATTATATCAATCCCTTGTCAGGGGCCTAAAAGTATTAAAAAATAAAGAAGTAATAGATATTTTTTCTATAATAAGCAAAATCAATAGATGTAATAACGATAAACTTTAAAAAAATTGCCTAACAAATTATTAGGCATAACAATTTTTTTTTTTACTGACACGAGTAACAAATTTGAATACTATAATGGTAGTCTGATATTAATTATAATATTTTAAAAAATTACCCTAAAAAATTGTCACAAATTTAAACCTTATTTTGCAGTTAGTGTTATTAGAACTGAACATGAATTACCTACGATGGAGAAGGAAAGGGAAACAAACAGTGGCTCAAAATTAAAGAGTGAAACTGAGACGCACAGTGATTATGGCATTGTAGCCAACAAACAAGGGTTGGAAAACAAAGAAGTAAAAGAAGAGTGATTAAGCACCTAACGCATAATTGTTTCGGTTTAATATAAGTTATTTTGAGTTCAAGTTTTAAATATGTATTTACCATAAAAAAATGCTAGCAAAATCCATTTCCAATGGAAACCCACTAAAATAGATTATTTTTAATATAGCAAATTACATTATGCATCTTTTTAAGTTTATAAAGATTTTTTAAAAAATTAAATAGAACCCTTTTATTTTTATATATTCATTACAGTTGTACCATATATGTTTGAAAACATCACGGTACTAGTGTTTCTCTTAAATCTTACATTAATATTTCTTTAAGGGGTGCAAAAACAATATTTAAAAAAATATAAAGATACTTTTAATTACACTAAACTTTAAGAGGTATATCCGTAGTTTGTTTTCTTTCTAATAAATTTTATCAATTATAGAAATAATATAAGAAAAATAAATTTTAATCAATTATAGAACCAGTATAAGAAAGAGTGAAAAAAAAATGTTGTTAGCATTTTTCTGTCTGCTAATTACTTGAAAAGAAAATTTTGTTATTTATAATACAATTACATCTAACTCGAACTAAATTATCTCCAATAGAAAATACTCTCTTGTTTAGAAAAAGGAAAAGAAGGGTGATTAAGGCATATTTAAGAGTAGACCATGCAAAAATAAAGTGGGCCACTAACCGTCTAACCAATTAACGTTGGAAAATATGGGTGTGGACTATGATCAAGCTGAAGTTAGATTCCAAATTACAACATTAAGGTAAAAGTAAGTATGGTTTGGCCAACAAAAGTAAAATTTGAATTTAGAATTATTGTATTGAGAGGAATGAAAAATGAGAGGATGAAATCAGCATCTTCCTCTATAGACGGGCCAAAGGAGGGTATGTAGGCCCTTTGGTTCTTGTCATCATGTAAGCAGAATCACACCAACTACTAACTTTGGAATCAAAGATTGGTCATTATTTTATTATGTCTTCTTCAACAAGTGCATCTAATTATGAACATCTCAAAGTCAATTCCCCACAAGTGCCCTTGCTTCCTTTCCAAATCACTCTCAAATGCCACCCCTCCCATGCCATTTTTAACATTCTCTCCCATCTACCCTTTGCTTTCATCACCACAAATTTGGAGAAGTTTAAGCCTTATTTTCACCATTAGGGTTTTGCATCTAAATTCATTCTAGTATTAATGGTGTGTATGTTTCATTGGTCGGCATCTATTGTTTATGCTTTTATAGTATATATTAATGAATTGGTTATTATCAAACTATTGATATAGTACTTTTTGTCTTTATTATAAGATATTATTTTGAATTTTTTGTGGTCATTTTTATAAGGCAGTTCATAGTGTATATGTAGTATTTAATTTTTGTTTTCAATAGTTATTTTTGTCAAATACTTTAAATATTTTTGTTTTTTATTGATAATAGTGTATTAATAAAGATAAAATTGACAAATTAATAATATTTGTTTAAAAAATTAATAAAATCAATTTTTTATTAGTCTATATGAATTATGTCTCACCTTTCATATCAAGATGAGTGCTGTCTTATGTTTTACTCACGAAGAATTAATAAATGATGAAAAAAAGTGTTGATGTTACAAAACATCTTAATACTTTTTCTTTGACTTGTATATAAGAAAAAAAATTGTCTTTCGTAAATTTAAATATAAGAAAAAAAATCTAACTAATCTTATCTTATTTAATGTTATTATTTCTAAAATATCATTTTTAAATTGTAATTATAACAATTTTTAGAAATAACTTTATTATTTACTTGAGACAAATTAAATGACAACTAATTAACTATTTTAAATTGAAAAACCAAATGCAAATAGGAGAAATAACCCTATCCTCTACCGTGTTTTAATTCAATATAATTGCTTTCAGGTGTTACTTAATTCTATTCAAGGTGAAATATAAGTTGTCAAGATTAAATATTTTAAAGCTAATATCAGTCTAGTTAGCTAGCTTATATTGACTATTTACTTTGAAATTGGATATAACTTAGTTAAAGAGAAAGAAACAAATTAAGATTTGAGGGTTTTTCTTTTTTAGAAGAGCAAGAACAAATTAAAATTTGAGGTGGAGCTCCTGGTTTTAATAACTTCACTAGCTAGCTTCATTACTTTAGTTTGAAAAAGCGAGGTATTCTGAATTGGTGCAATTGGAAAAGTATAGAAGATGGCTTAATATTATATGCTTTCTCTATTTTCTATTTATTCTTTTTCCCCTTTCTAATTGGCATCAATATTGGTGCAGGATATGGAGACAAAATATAATGGAAACCATTATACATTTCTTGATTAGTGGCAAAAGTTGGTCTACGATAAGTAGACAACAAATAAACAATGTGACTTATTAAATACTACAACTACATTCAATGATAAGTTGACAATGAATGGGTCACACTTTTACAAGTGAATTTAATTAGTGAACTATGAAGGTTTAGAAAAACCCTCTTAAATTTTTTCTAGAATTCTTTTTGTAATTGTTTATAAGCAAATTTTGTAAATATATTAGTTTTTTAACACAGGGATGTTTATAGGCAAATTTTAGTTGTAAATATATTAGTTTTTTAACAAAGGGATTGAAATTCACAATCTTTTCTTTTCTTTCTCCCACATGTGGATTTTTTAAAATTTCTCCAATTTTTTTTTATAATTGATTAGAATTTATCAAAATAATAAATTTTGAGAGTTAAAAAAAAATTAACAAAATTTTCCTAACACTTATCTTAGTGTAATATATCTCTTTTCTTCCTATGTGTATTACTTTGCCTTAGTTGTCTTGATATTTTAGAGGAGTTGAGAGATTATAATGCAAATTGTAACTTTTTCTCTTCAAACTTCATAATTAATTAGAAGAAAAATGATTGTTTAGTTCGAAAACACTTAACACCAAAACTAAGGAACCAATATTCCGTTGATAAGAGTGAAATTATTTAATTTAAGATTTTTTTTCAATTTGTTCACCAAAAATATAAATAAAAATTAATAATAAATATTAAATATTTTATATTATTATTCAATTACATCTTATCCATTTATTAATTTTTATAATAAATATTTTAAAAATTATATAATCAAAGTAATAATGATTAAATAATAATGTAAAATTGTTTTGTAAGTATATGATCTTTAAACTTTAAAAAGGTTACATTAAAATAATCAATGAGATTTTTTTAATGAAAATTCACAAAGCATAGATATTTAACATTTAAAGTATAGTAAAAAAATGAATAGCAATGACATGTAGTACGAAGAATAGTCATGTTATATTTTTATTTATTCTCTTTCTAATGTTTTATTTATACAATTTCTATTCTAAATATCTCATCTGTACTCAATAGTAACTTTAATGTATGGCTATATTGGGGCTCTTGTATAATGATTCAAATTGATCTTCCCAATGAGAAAAATAACATTATTAATTAGGAATGGAGTTTTGATCAAGTGCCATTAAAAACAAGCTAAAACCAAAACAAATTTAATATAATTGCAAAAGCTACTCTACTTTGTCTTAATTTAATTGATACCATGGAAGAGTTGTGGTATTATATTGTGCAAATTTACCTTTTCCTCGTAGACCATCATGCCTAAACTAAACAAAGGATTTAATTTATATAATGGTCATGCAACATGATGAATATTAATGAGTAATCCTCAAGGTCAGTCCAAAGGTAAAATATTATTAAAGTTGAAACCTTAATTATATTAATGAAATGTTATTTATTATTAATTTTCATAAAATAAAAATAATATATATTAATAAAAAGAATGTTTTTATAACTCTTTATATCCATAAGAATCAACAAACACTTTATTCGAAAATTTACAATAGTTTATATATTAAATTCAAATAAACTCATTATCAACACAATATGTAATAGGGTGTTTAAAACGAATCAAACCAAATTTAAATCTAATAATAAAAAATTGACATGATGAAATGAATTTAATTTTAAATTATTTATCCTTAATAATTGTTTTAGCAACTTTGAAAAAAACGTATTCAATTACTTATTATTTTTTAAGTTTTTATGATTTGAAGTTAATTTTTAATTAGACATTTTAATTAATATATATTAGTTGGTGAATTAATATTTTAACAAGACTATTTTTTTTTTAATTTCATTGAATACAATTTTACTATAAATAATATGTAATGTTTAAATAAATTAATTATGATGTAATTTAATTTTAATATTTACTACTTTATATAATTTTTTTAAAGCGAATAAACTTTTATATAATTTTAAAAAATAATTTTTTTCAATGTAAATTTTTAATACTTGATAGAAATTTTAAATTACAAGATCAAACAAAATTACATCACACTTATTCTTTTAATTTGATTCAGACTAATTTTAAACCAAAAATCACAGCAACTCATACCACCAACACTCCAATTATGTAATTTATTTAAATATAAGGGTTTGTTTAATATTTGTTTTGGTCTCATTCACCCTTAATTAAATCGGTCTAAATTATTATATTTATCTCTCCTCTCACCAAAATGGTGATCCAGTGCCTCATTAGTCACATTTAATTTTATCAAAAATATAGATAGGGTTATGTTATTTATATAACACTTTTTTATAATATTATTACATAAAACACTATTTACTATATATTTTTTTCCAATCATCTTACTCCATATTTCTTTTCATTCCCTTCTTTTCTCTC
This sequence comes from Psophocarpus tetragonolobus, assembly GCA_037954015.1. NCBI lineage: Eukaryota > Viridiplantae > Streptophyta > Magnoliopsida > Fabales > Fabaceae > Psophocarpus > Psophocarpus tetragonolobus. The sequence continues at coordinate 21,946,394 of CM075691.1, forward strand.
TTTATTGTATAATTTATTTTTAAAAATCTGTATAAAAATAAATTCACTAGCAAAAGTATAATTTGTATTAGCATCTTTTTAATTTAGAAAATATCTCTCTGAAAATTTTTTAATAATTGATTAAAAAAAGTATTAAAAATCACTAATTTTTTTTATTGCGGCTCTTGTATATACTGATCAAATTGCTCCTCTCAACCAGAAAAATAACAGTAGGAGGGAGGGAAAAGATCTTCAACTCATAATGCACCAAGCTACTCATGAGCCATTAAAAATAAGCTAAAACAAAACAAGACAAATTAAATATGTACAACCAGAGAAAAATGAAATGCTTCATGTCTGCCACTTAAAATGCAAGAATTTTGATGTCCACCACATTTTAAAATGCTGCCATATTTATACTACCCCACATGAACATTGATAGAGCACAAACCAAAATAACCATGCAAAAGCCATGATGGCAAATCTGTAATTAAGTGAAACTCACAGTGCAATAGCATATAGCAACTATTCCATGTCCACATTTATATATAGCACACATTCCTTGCCACCTTCACATGCCAACAACAATCTCAAATCTCAATACCAAATCCTTTGTAATTAACATCCAAAAATGCATACCAAACCCATCCACAACACCCCCACATACTTTCCTCCCCCCATAAGGCCATCACCTCCTGTGCAACAACCTTCTCCCTCAATACCACCAACCAAACCTCGTGCTATATCCATATCCACACCCACAACCCCTCCTGTTGCCTTACCAATTCCACCAGCCATAGAGCTCGATGACTCTATGGCTGACTATCATGATTACCAACTTTTGTTTATGTCACAAAAATCTGAAACAAATCAACCCATTGTTTTAAGTATTGTGGATGGCGTGATCCCGGATGATTTTCCATCTGGTACGTATTATCTAACCGGACCGGGAGTCATGTCCGATGATCACGGATCCATGGTACATCCTCTAGATGGTCATGGTTACTTAAGAGCATTTACTTTTGATAATGTTATTAGAAATGTCAAGTACATGGCCAAGTACATTAAAACTGAGGCACATGTGGAGGAACATGACCCAAAGACCAATAAGTGGAAATTTACACATAGAGGCCCATTTTCTGTGTTGAAGGGTGGAAAAAAGGTTGGGAACACTAAGGTTATGAAAAATGTAGCTAACACTAGTGTTCTAAAGTGGGGGGAAAAGCTCTTGTGTATGTGGGAAGGTGGGGAGCCATATGAGATCCAAGAAGGTACGTTAGATACGATTGGACAGTACAACATGATGGACGGTGCTGATTTGAAAGACCATGATGAGATCAAAGGTGGTGGTGATGTTTGGGAAGTTGCTGCACACCTTTTGAAACCTATATTATATGGTACGTATGATTCATACTTTATAATTAATTTCATGTCCTGCATTGGAAACCTTTTGTTTTCTAAATAATGAAGGAGATATCGAGATTAAGAAGTTATTTCCATTATTCAAGATTTTTATGAATACGTGTGACTTTATAACTCAGGTATCATGTTCAATTAAAGTTCTTGCTTTTATGAACAAGTTTTGCAAATATACTTTTTAGTGTCTTGACTCACATTTTTTTAAAAGGCAAAAAGAAATATATAAATAACTACCTTGTGCTACGAGATATGAATCAAATCAAAATTGCACCAAACTTTAAAATAAAAATCAGTGTGCTTATTCATCCAGTCACCATTATACTTATCTAGAGTGCCTTGACTTACATGATTGAAGTTTAACTAAAACTATTTCTATTTAAGTAATAATAACCGGTTTTTGTTTAAATGAATCTTAGTTGAATTAAAAGTTATAAAATTAGTCTTGTGATAATTGTGTGAGATGAAAGAAAGAGAAGTCATGAATTGATTTAAATCTCTCCGTTGATACTCTCGTATCTAACATTTACCTTTGAAAAATTTGGTTGGATTGAATTATATGTATAGTAATATCAAATTTGTGTATTGCACCACTGATGCTATTTAGGAAATTTGGAAGTCAGTGTACATGAATAATGAATCTAATGGAGCAGTAGCATAACTATGGATATTGTAGAAACTGCTCCCTCTTTCTTTCTCCATATATGAACAGAAGAGTTTGAACCATCCACGCAAAATTTATGACATGACAAAATGGGCACAATGAAAGTGAACAATTTTCCCATTTATTTAAAAGACACAAGAGAGGTGACCATACGGTGTGATTATGATTTTGAATAGAAACTTGAAACTTACCAAAAGAATATTAAACAACTTGGGTGGGAAATGGTAGTTGGTTGGACATGCAGTACAAGTATGGGACTCTAATTAAGCAACTCATTATAGTGCTTCCAATATCTTCCCACAAAATTTTAAAGAAGTGAGGTTTTAATGACACTTTCACTAGCAAGTTTTAGTGGCACACCATGGAATAAGTTTCCAAGGTACATGTTAGCTAGAGTACTTACAAGCCATGTGGCCCCAAATATAGTTTATTTTGAGGGTCATTAAAGTTTCCCAATGGGAAATTAAATATATCTTTGTCACTTTGGTGCACTTTAATTAATTTAGCTACACTAGTTATATAGAGTAACATTGACTATCATTAATGCGATTTAATTAGTTCATAAGTTTTATAATATTCTATGTACTTTTTTAGAGTTATATACTAATGATGTAAAAAAGTCTTTTTTTTAGGTTGACATTTAATCACAATTCTATATTTTCATGATTTTTAAAGTATTAATTAATAAACTTACTATATATGGAGGATTGTAATTGAATGTCAGTGTAAAATTTTTATATTAATAATACATAATAATTTTTTTTCTTTTTTTTTATAGGCAAATATTAGTTGTTAATATTTTAGTTTTATTAGTGGAGAAATTCAAACTAACAACCATTTTCTCCCTCTTCTCTCCAAATGTGAACGGTGTTACTAGACCAACCTGTAACTCCTAAAAATTTATTATTAATGATATTGTTTTTTTTATTACATAGGAATTGATGATAATGTCAACATATTATTAATGTTAATTTTATAAAAATAATTTTATTATTAATATTATATTAAAAAACAAAATGATATTTATTAGAGATATTAATAAAAATAATTAATATTACATTTAAAAAATTAAATATAATAGTTATTTTAAAATTTTTTTGTCAGATGTAATACTTATATGAAAGGGATGCATAGGAGGAGTATATAACATTGGATTTAACTAATGAGATTTAATTAGTACAAGACAATAGTTCATAGGTTGTGTATAATATTCTATACAAGTTATATATGTCACATTGGATTTAACTAATGGGATCAATATAAACTAATCGTACAAGACAATGGTTCATATAGGTTTTATCATATTCTTTAATATTAAAATATTTGATTTGTCTTTATTTTATGGAATACAGGAGTGTTTAAGATGCCCCCAAGGAGACTCCTGTCTCACTATAAGGTTGATTCTAGAAGAAACAGGCTACTCACTGTCTCTTGCAATGCAGAAGATATGTTGCTTCCACGCAGTAATTTTACATTTACTGGTAAGTAATTAACAAGAAACAGAAATGGGTATACTATAAATAAAATTTTCAACAAATTAACATTTATAAAATGATTTTACACTGTTTTTAAAAAATTTATTAAAAAATTAATAAACTTATCATACATAATATATTATTATTGAATGGCTGTGTAAATTTTTTTTACTAATCTTTTTTTCCCTTATAGTGGGAAATAAAAAATAAAAAATTAATTTTTTTCATAAATTAAATTTTTTTTTTAAAATTAGATATATAATTTAAATTTATGGTAAAAATTTAATTTATTTTACCTGTTTAGATTTTTATATAAATATTTATTAATAAAATTATTTAACTTGAATGACATTTAATCTCATTTTTATAGAATTATATATGTTTAATTTATATTTACCTACTTTTGATTTTGGAGTTAAATATCTCTGACCCCTTCTTTTTTTTTTTTTTTTTTTTTGTATAATGTGCAGAATATGACTCAAATTTTAACGAAATACAGAAGCAAAATTTCAGAATCCCAGATCACTTGATGATCCATGATTGGGCTTTCACGGATACCCACTATATAGTATTTGCCAATCGCATAAAACTTGATGTGCTGGGTAAGAATTGATGTGAGAAAATTATTACTATATATTTCCTTTGTTACCAATTTAAGAACAAATGAATGTCACAAATTAATTAAGTAGAGTAGGAAGTAACCTATACTTTATATGGTAAAAAAATATAATCAGGTGGTCATGATCGACATAATGATCAAAATAATGTTAAATTTCAGATAATCCAAACACATATGTTATTAACTTATTCTTTTGTTTTGGTTTATAAAAAATATATCTTTTGAATTTATAATAAAGACTTATTTAATTATGTTTTTAATAACAAATTACTCCTAAATATTGAGATAAAAATTAATTAATTTTTAAATTATATAAAAATTTGCATATTCAGTTTATATCCTTTCAAAAAAAAACTTTGAATCTATTTTTTTTATTTAATTTGCTGAAGAGAACTTTCAATCAAATATATATAGTTTGGTTAATAAATTTGTCGTTTTCAAAAGGAAAAAAAAATATTAAAGATAAGCTTTTGTCAAGACTTTCGTCTATTATCAATGGATCTTATTTGATAATAAATCTTAAGCAATCACTTTCAATATGACTACTTACCTTATATAGTACGTGCGCATGGCAACAAAATCATTAGGAGGAAATGAACATTTTGAATCTATCCTTAAATAGTATCTTAAATAGTAGTTCCAATTAATTACTTTCTTAAACATTTTCCAGGATCAATGGCAGCAGTGTATGGGATGTCTCCAATGATAACAGCATTAAGAGTAAACCCTAGCAAAAGCACTTCACCCATATACTTGATTCCTAGGTTTCCAAATAATGATAAAGGCAAAGAGAGAGATTGGAGAGTGCCACTTGAAGCACCTTCACAATTGTGGTTGCTCCATGTTGGCAATGCCTTTGAAGTTCAACATCCCCATGGGAATTTGGATATCCAAATACAAGCTGTTGCTTGCTCTTACCAATGGTTCAATTTCAGCAAGATGTTTGGTATGTTAATTGTTCATTTTATATATACTACTTTTTATCAGTAAAAATTGATTGCATAAACAAGTTTACAATCATTCATTAATGTACTTTTCTTGAGGTTATTTTGGGTGAGTTTGTATAAACTTTTTATGAGCAAAAATTATTTACATAAACAGAATAAACATCTATTTGTAATTTTAGATGTTTGGCTAAATTTGGGGAAAAAAAAGCTAAAAAAAGTTTAAAACAACTTATTTTGACAAGTTATTTAAAGTAGTTTCTCCAAATAAGTTTATGGAAAAACTGTTTTATTAGAAATAAGAAAATGATACATTTAAAAAAATATTTTTTATAATTACACTCATACATAGAAAGTTTTTGATTTCATAAAAATCACTTATTTTAAAATCAAGAATTTTTCAGCTTAAATAAACTCACTTTTTATTACTCTCCTCATGTTATTGTAAGCGTAGTTTTCAATAAAATTTTTTGATTTAAAATTATAAGATAAGTCTAGTAACAATGTTCATATGTGGGAGAAAAGGTGGGAGGAAAAAGTCGTAGATTCGAATTTCTCCACTAACATATTAACAGCTAAAATTTACTCATAAAAAAAAAATTTTATAATTTTTACAAAATATTAATTTTTGTTTCTGTTAATAAAGATCATGAGTATGTGTGTGTTTTCAGAGAAATTTGAAAAATCATTTATAAACATTCCTTTAACACTTTTTAACTGTCAAATGTATAATTTATATTTCACACACACAAAAATATTGTGTCATTTATAAACTTTAGGAACATAAGTGAGGTAAAAATAAGTACATTAATAATATTTTTTTAAAATAATAAAACTATTAACTAATATAACTTTTTTTTTTCATGTGTGATTTGCAAAAGCGTTTGATAATGTCAAGATCTTATGTCCCTAATAAAAACACTGTTTGGGTTAATTTTTCAGGGTACGATTGGCAAAAGCGGAAGCTAGATCCATCAATAATGAATGTAAAAGGTGGAAGTGAGTTATTGCCTCATCTTGTTAAGGTATTGGTGCTCTTTATTTATTTATTTATATTTCATATATTTTGTTTTTATATATAATTAAAAAAGGAAAATATTAAGAGAAAAAAGACAAAAGCAGTACAAGATGTACTGAGTTTAGATTCCTTCTGTCTCTATGTACAGTAGTTTATAATCTGCTGTTCAAAAAAAAAAAAAAACAGTAGTTTATAATCGAATATTCTTAGATTTCAACATATTTTTCTCGTCATTTCAAGTATCTGTAGTGTATCATGCTTAAAACACTCAAAAAAAGTGTATCTATCGTGCCTAAGATTAATGTAATTAATTAATTCAACACAATGGATTTTATTACTGTTTTTTTAAATTCCCATAATATATATATATATATATATATATATATATATATATATATACCATGCAAGTTACTTCTCAGTTCTCAATGATTATTTGTTTAACTTTTATAAGAAAGATAATACACTATTTTTTAACTGATTTCTTCAAAGTAATTTTATCATTAAATTAAAATTGATTAAATAACGGATAAAACTCATTAAATAAGAAGATAACTATATCATATATTTTTTAAAATTTATTAAATTAGACGGGAAACTTTATTTTGAATCATATAAATCAAACACATGTTAAGAACTTTATAATAATTTATACACTTTGAACTCTACTCAACCAATATGAAACTTTTATATGTACAATATAAATAAAGTAAATTATATAGTCGATTGATTAAAATTCACTTAAACATCAATCATCAATAATAATTTTTTGAATAAAAAATACCATGCTGAAATACATACATGGCATTTATATAGAGAAAAATTACACATTTTTTTTATATGTTTGTTCATATGCATTATAACTTTCTAATAGTTGATCCTACAAAAATCTTTAATATTTATTACATCGATTTCTCTCTTAATAAAAAAATAATGCTGCATAAATACTTTCTCAAGGATTAAAAGTAATGTAAAAAAATACACAACTATACAAAGTATAATAAAGATGTAATTAATTTACTCTTTTATATATATAGTAGCTCTTAATTTTGCTGAATATGTTATACAATATAATGCAGGTATCAATAAAATTAGATTCTGACTACAATTGCCAAGACTGTGATGTGAAGCCGATGAAGAAATGGAAGAAATATTCTTCAGATTTTCCCGTAACCAATCCAACATTTTCTGGCAAGAAAAACAAATATCTCTATGCAGCAACTACCTTAGGATCTCGCAAAACATTGCCATGTTTTCCTTTTGACACTGTTGTGAAATTAGACCTAGAGAGTGATTCTGCACAAACTTGGACTGCTGGAAGGAGAAGATTCATTGGTGAACCTATTTTTGTTCCCAAAGGTCACCAAGAAGATGATGGTTATCTTCTTGTTGTTGAGGTCAGTATCCATTTTTGTTTCCTACCTTTTTCCTTTTTTAACCAGCTAAATCAAAAGTTTACTGTAATTTTCACATATTTTGTTGAATCAATTGACCTAGTCTCTTTTGTTACACAAGTTTAATTGTATTTTTTATTTTTATTGTCAAAATCTAATGTTTATTTTAATATACAATTTTAAGATTTAGACATCTATTTTTCTTTTTTTTTTTTAATTTATGGTTTTGATTTTAATTTTAAAATAGAAACATTTAGTTTTATTGGTAAAAACATTATTTTAGTCTTTTTTGTAAAATGGTAAGTGTTAACTGTAAAGAAATTAACTTAATTTAATCCAAATTTAGCAATATAACGTAATATTGTTTGATTGATTTACATCATATTCAATGTCAATTTTTATAATAATAAACAATTCCAGTTTGATTAAAGAACTAAAATTACAAATTTTATAAAATTGAGAGACTAAATGTTTTTATTTTAAAATATGAAAAATAAAATTGTAAATTTTATAAAACTGAAGAATTAAATATCTTTATTTTAAAATAAAATATCAAAATTATGAATTTTTAAAATAAAACAAAAAAATTATATTTAAATCTATTATTTAAGCATCACACGCAGATAGATATATATATATATATATATATATATATATATATATTATAATATCTTATTAAAAACGGTTACTAATAATAAACTATGTATAACCCATGAAGGAATATACCGTAAAGAATGATTGAATGACAAAGACAAGTATAATTTTTTATGTATAATTAGTTGAATGTGTCATAACTTTGTCTTCTTTAAAATATATGTTTATCTACATCTCAAATTTGGTTAAAATAATTTGGGTATTGACTACCATGTTAAACAAATGCTTTTATTTTAGTTGCAAATGTTGTTGCAGCAATTTTAAAGGAAGGTTTTGCCAGATTTTTCCAAAAACAAATTGTTGCATGTGTACGTAAGCAAATATGTTAAATAAAGTGATTTGAGAAAATTGTGTCTTAACAGCATGTCTTTTTCTTCTTTCTCAAAAAATAATTAGAGAGAGTTGTTTTTTTCTTCAATTGGAACACCATTAAATATTTTTTAAACAGTGGAACACCATTAAATAGTAATGGTAATCTGGTAGATTATAAAAAGATTAATTATGATGATCAATGAGATATATTATATATTGACATCAATTATTTGTTTTGCAGTATGCTGTTTCAATGAAAAGATGTTACCTGGTTATATTGGATCCAAAAAGGATAGGAGCAGATAATGCCCTTGTTGCCAGAATCGAAATTCCAAAACACTTAAATTTTCCTCTAGGTTTTCATGGTTTCTGGGCAGCCAATTAATTAATTAGCTGAAACCCCAAATTAAATTATCATCAGTCTTGTTTTATAGTGAAAATCAAGAAATTATATGTATTCAATGTTCTTACAATTGATAACGTATAGTTATATGATTACATATATAAATATTTAATTATTTATTAATACATAGCTCTAAGCTTTTGTCTAAATTGAGTAAGATTAACTCTAATGCTGGTTGTTTACCCAATTACTTAACAACTAAGAATATTGCTTGTAAGTAGTAGTGGATCCAGGACCCTAACCCAAAGGAGAGTAGGATACAAAAGAGCCATAAGAGTAGAAAAGTGAAAAAGAGAAAAGAAAAAGAAATGTATAGAAGAAACAAAATAAATTGAAAAAAATATATAAAATTAGATTTTATGTTAAATATTTAAATTAAACCTATAAATACATCCATTGAGAATAATGGGTTCAAATCAATATATAAATTTAAGGTACAAAGTTTAAAAAGATAAAAATGAAATTAGGGGATTGAAATACATAAAATTAAAGAAAGTAAAATATTGACATATTTAATATTTATATGTAAATGTTTAAAATTGAGGGGATGCACTACTCCTGTGGTTGTAAGAATCTACTCGGAGGGAATATCATTAATTTCACAGTTTCTCCAAAATAAGCATTGATTTTTATGTCATGAAAATAATTTATTTGGATTGTTTTATGTATTAATGTATTAGGTTGTTTTCAAAGTATCAAGTGAGCTTTAAATAACTTAAATACAAATTTATTAACGGTAAGAAATTCAAAAAAAAAATCATCTTTTATATTGTTTAAGTTTTACTCATTAATTATGTTAGATAATTCCCTATTAAATATATTATTTTAATAAAAAGCAATAATTATTTCATCAAGAATTTAATATCAATTTCAAACAAGTGATTGTCTTACATAGATACATTCCAATGACAAACAATAGATAGTTGTTTGATTTGAAGAAACTCAAAAACAATCTCCACTCGAAATACTATTAGTTCATAAACACTAATGTTTAAGAGTATTTTATATTAAATTAATATTCAATTGTAATAGTTAAATTAAATTTTTAAGTTCTTAGAATAAGTTAATTGAAATAAAAAAATTATTATAAAAATTTACATTGCTTATACGAATCAACTATTGGAACAAATTTCTAAAAAAAAAAAATGTGAATTGCTTATGAGATCCATTTGCATTTAAAGTAGAGTAAGACTTAACTTTTTTTTAATTTACTAACATCGGAGTTGTTCTCAGTAGTATTTGGTTGTACAAATATTTAAAAAAAATCAGTTTAGAATCCAAGATATACCATTTATAATTTCCGCCCAAATTTTATTTCAAATATTATAATTGTTTAGTTTCTCGTATTATGAACGCTTGATTACTTTTTTTACTTTCTTAAAAATTTTTAAGATAAAATATAAATAATACTTATAAAAATCATAAATAACATTATCATGAACATTTATAAACCAGTTTCTGAACTTAACAAAAAACATGACTTACTCCATTCCATTTCGTTTTAACTTTTTACCATTTTTAAATTAACTGATGTTTATTATTTTTATTGCAATAATTATAAGTTTATTTTAACATTATCCTAAATAAAATAAATAGTCACATTAATCTAAATTTTTTTTAATATTGTGTTTGTCAAATTTTTAACTATTGCAACTAATAAATATAATGTACTAGACACTTTAGTGAATGTATTCTATAAACTAACTCATTTATGGTTTGTTTTAAGAGTTTAAACATGGTTAGTATAAAGATTTTTACACTGACATTCAATCACAATCTTTCATTTATGATAAATTTGTTGACTATACTCATTACTATTTTACAAGTCACATAAATAAAAAGTTATAATTGAATGTCAGTGTAAAAATCTTTTACACTGATAATATATACCAAATTAAACTCTTGTTTTAATATGTGCGAGAAACTTTAAGTGGTACTTAGTCGATGCATGTTCTATTTCATTTTCAAAGAAGATAGAAAATATGACTAAAAATCTATTTGGTTTATATTTAGAAAATATTTTCTAAGACAACAGTTTTTTATTTGGACCTTTTTTTAAATAGGGTAAAGTTATTTTCAATATCTCCTTGTAAGATTTTTGAAAATGAAAACATTGAAAATGCAATGGCATTTTCGTTATTTATTCAAATTTTATCCTAAAGCCTTTCACTCACCATTTTCTTTTTTTTCTCTCATATGATTGAATCAATTTTATTTCTTACCAACATTAATTTGATGTATTGGATAAATTGAGGAAAGTATCTATTTTTTTTCTTTTTTTCAAATTGATATTTTTAGTTGCTATTTTTATGTGGTGATTATTGTCCTATAAGGATTGTCAATGCAATTCATTATATTTGATATTCTAAGTTACTATTTTTATGTGGTGATTACCTTATAGAGTTGTTAGAGCATCTCCAATAGGAGATGCTTGTAAAGTTGCTTAAAAAATTAATGAGTTGCTTGAAGCAACTCTTCCATTAGAGCAGTTCTACATGATAATTCAAATTGCTTAAAAAGTGGATGAGTTGTTTTACCAAGAAATTGTTGCTTATGATTAACAAAAGGCAATTTCTTACCAAACCCGTACAAATTAAAAACAATATAAACTAAAAAAAATTATAAAATTGCAATTTTCTTTGAGTTGCTTATGATTTATTTCATTAGACTAAAATTGAGTATAAGTTGCTTAACAATTACATGACATTGTAGGAACCATCAAACACTTTTTTTAATGATTTTGATATTTAAGTGTAGAGTTAAGTGTACTAGCAATATGTGATTTTGATATGTTATTCATATTTGTTTACTATAGCTGGAAAGAGACTTCAAATGATTCAAGAACATTTGTGGATGCTTTAACTCGTAGAAATGATTTTCCAAAACCTCAAGAAAGTACTTTTGTAGTAATTCTGTAAAAAATTTTAATTTATTTTTAATATTTATTCTTTTTTTAACACAAATATGTTTTTATATATAAATTTTATGTTGTTGACTCTAGATTTCCCAACATGTTTGGGTATCTTGTCTTATTTTGAAGACAATTTTGGGATAGAAGACAATCAATGGAAAAAGAAAAATTATTCAATTATTGACATTCTTCATTGGGGAAGGTTATTAAGAGATGCTTTGAAGTATTAAAAGCAAGATTTCCAATTTTGGATTGTTGCCAAATTATCCTGTGAGAAGACGACGATTAATTCCTAATGCTTGTTGCACTATACACAACTTTATAAGATTGCAAAATGCAACACATGGACTTTTTGGCCAATATGCTAGAGATGACTTAATAATGGGAGTATATATAATATTGGATTATCTCTCGAGACTTATATATTTTTATTGACATATATTTATGTGCACATTTAATTATGATATGATATATTCTATTGGACTTCTCTATTTATTGTTGACTTATTTTTTGTAGAGATACATAAAATTCATTGAATCTTTATAAACATCTTTAACAAATGTTAAGGTCATTTTGTTGGGTACTGCTCATTAATTCTTTTTGCATACAATTATGTACTGTGCATCTCTTTTACCCAAGTTTCATGTTTTAATTGGTCAAAATTTTACAAGTATATAATTTTGTATTATGTCTTGAGACTTGTCTATCTGTATTGTCATATATTATTGGGCACATTTAATTATGATATGGCATACTCTATAGGACTTGACTATTTATTTTTGTCCTATTTTAATTGAGATGCATAAAATTCATTATATCTTAATAGACATCTTTAATGGATGTTAAGGGCATTTTGTTGGGCATTGTACATTAATCCTTTTGGCATGCAATTAAGTATTGTGCATTTCTTTTACTCAAAATTTCACATTTTGTTTGGCCAAAATTCTATAAGTATATTGTAGATACAATATTCATATCGAATATGATGGTACTCCTATCGAGTACAATTTTTTACTATTGAAGTACTTATGAATTTTATTTTTTTTTACCAATTATCTAAATGTTTGCTCAATTGACATTTTGTGACCACAATAGTTTAAGTGTCATTTTATATAAAGTAAGTGTTTATGTGGTCCAAGTAAGTAATTTATGGATTTCCTATTTGTCTTCAGATTCTTACATAGTCACTCCTTTTTTTGAAACTCGAATTATTTGAATGTCAAATATTATAGAACATTTATCTAGCCTATATGTAATTACATTTGTTGTTGGGTTATGATGAGTACTTAGATGCATGTCAATTATGTTTTTTCAACCTTTATAATTTTTCAGACTCAAGTAAAAATGATATTGAAAAAATATTTTATATTCACTTATCAAATACTTAATTATTGGAGTTTTATAACTCATATAGTTTGGTTAAGTTTTGATGTTTTAGATTAGTGAGAGTCTAGAAACTCTTTTATGAGATATGTGTGAAGTAATATTATTTTTAGTAACATATCTCTTAGCATTTTTTTGGATGTTTGGGATCATGTAGTATCATTTTATTGAACTACCTTATTTTATATACTTTATGAGAAATACTTCTTAACGCACTACCGGGTATTAATTTGCAACTCATATTGGCGTCTAACATAAGATTTGTCTATAATTATCATTCTAACTTAATGATTTGCCTTTGTATTATTAATCAGATAATGATAAAAGATAATTGATTAATATCAATCCACAATTATTTCCAACATTCTCCCACTTGGATGATATTTTAACAATTTAAGATCTCGTGATAATCATATATTATAATATCTTTATAATTATTTGAATAAGATTATAGTAAGATTGACTATGCGATAGGTTGAGTCAATCATAAAAAACTCATTTGAGGGGTTCATGCCTACCTAAGGGATTATAAATTTGTCATCCCATTAAGTAAACTAACATATACATTATCTACAATAATATCCTAGAATGTGGGTAATAAAACTCTCAAGAATTATTATTGAACTTATATCTCTATAATAATAATCATTAGATAGATAGTGGCAAGAAACTTCAATTCAATATATATCAGGTACACAAATTCTCTTTCATCTATCTTTTATATTTATTTTTTATATATACTATAATCTTATATCTATTGATTTAAGGGTTTTTTTATTTCTATAAAAGAAATAGTCAATAAAATATAATTTAACTTAAAGATGATTTTGGGTGTAAAAAGGATTTTAATAAGATATTCGGAGGTTGTGCACCTTTAGCGAGAGTTAGGAAATCCAAGTAGATCATAATTTGAAAAACTTTAGTTATAAATTGTTGTCTTATTTTCTTCTATTATGTAATAGACTCATTTTCTTAGTTTAGTTTGCAGACTTCTGCTCATGAAACTTACAGAATATTTCAAGTTTAGACATGTGATTGTTTTATCTCCTTTTGAATTTTCACACATCACTTTTTATGACCGTTTCTTTTATTTCATGTTGTATGCTTTTCATTTACCCATTCAATCTTAAAAAACCATAATGAATCAAACACTCGCAGAGTTCATCAATCAATCACCCATATGTGCTTTCCTTCACTCAATGCCCACTACCTCTATCAATCATTTTTATTATTACTTTATTTCAAGTTATGTTTTAACAAATGTTAACTTTAATTTTCATTAAAATAATGTTTAATTAGTTTATGTGATATGTTAATAGTTGGTTGTAGCTTCTTATTCATACTCATTCTCTTAATTAGTTACATATGTTGCTCTTTTTAAGGTATTACATTGTTGACTAACCTACTCTTACAATTACTTGAGAGGAATAACTGACTTTGCCAGACATATAGTAGAGATTTAGTAATAATAACTTTATTATTTCCATCACTTTGATTCACTGTGAAGTTTGGTTTGAAATAAGTAATAGTCGTTTTGCTATTAATGTCATTTTTGAGTTAGAAATTTTATTTTGGACCTTATATCACTATTTTTATTATCTTTTTATTTTTTCTATTTTTGTTTATTCTGGTAAAGGTTTTTTACCAAATATAGATCTTAGCTAGCTAAAAGAATCAGAATTATCTTTGTCATGCTTAATTACACTTTTATTTAAATTAAGAACTACAATCTTAGATAAAATACAGGGAGTTGTAATGTGGTATTTCTCCCGTGAGGATTAATAATTATAATATTGTTCATGTTGTAGCAAAGATGGATGTAGAACAAAAAAGAAGCTAAGGAACAAACTTCGTATAACTTGTAGCTGATGAAAAAAATTGTATAACTTAAAGTAAAGTATGGAGTAGTTCATATATTTCTTTTTTGTTCAAATCTGTCAAGAAGGTTAGATCCTGGCATGTTGCCATTCAGAGCAAAAATAGATATAGATAAAATTTTATTAGTTAATGATTGCTGATAAGAATAAGTTAATTTTATTCTATATTCCTGCAGGTATTACGATTATAATATTAATTTTTGCATCAAATTTGTTTCTATAATTTTATTATTAAATTTTGATAATTATTTATAGTGTTACTTTATAATTTTTTTAATTCATTCTGCAAATGACAATATGCTAAAATTAAAATTATTTATTTTAAAGGATAAGATTATATTCTAATTAAGAATTTCAACTGAGAATTCAGAACCAGTGTTACTTTTATCTATACATTGTCCGATACAACATCGATTCACAACCGATGCTGTAGACATCCCAAAACGAAAGGCATATGTAATTTTTTTTAGTAGTGATATTCATGGAAAAGATAATCAAGCAATTAAAATGTTGCAAATTAAAGAAGTCACGACAACTGAAATGTGAAAAAATTATTATAGATCCTAAACATTATTAAATGATGAGATTTTTTTAGATTATATATTTATTTTTTTGGATGTTGTTTTGTTTAATATACGATAATGATTATATTTATATGAAATGTTTTGATTATTTACAATTATATTATAAAATAAGTAATTAGAATTTGTTGTATACTTTATTAATATATTGTTATAATTTTAAATTAAATAATAAAAAAATGTCAATTTCATTTTGAAAATTGATCAAATCAAACGTATATTCAATATTTTTATTTTAAGAAAATAGAAAATAAGAAGTAAAACCTAACATGTTTTACATTTTGAAAATCTGAAAATGAAAAAAAAATGAAAATGAAAATATTTTCTTAAATGGCTAATAAAACAGAATGGAGGGAGTGTAATATAATATAATAAAATTTTAGGTTGATAAAATTATTATTTTATCCTTTTCTAATAATTGACATGTATCTTTTTATTGATTTTTAGTCTATTTTTATTTTTATTTTATGTTATTTTAATTTTTTTTCTCTTTTTATTATTCTTTATATTTGATATTATTTTGTTTTATATCTTCTTATGTTTTATATTTTATATCATTTCATTTTATTTTTTATATTTTATATATTTTTATGTTTTATATTTTATATTTATATTTTTTTTTTCTTTATTTTAATTATTTATTTTTATTAATTTTATATTTCTATATTAAATATATTATATAATAATTTTAAATTAGTTAAACAAACCACCTTACGCTACTTTTTTATCTATTTATAGTATAAATTACCATATATAATTAAAAAAAGCATATTTGATTAATAATTATTATTTAATATTTCTCAGTTAGAGGGCGAGTCTTGTTCAATTCCCTCTATTTGTAAAATTTTATTGGACTAAAAACATTAACACACCATTATATCATAAATATAGTAAAAATAATTTATTAAAAATATTTGATTTTAAAATAGTCTTAAATTTCATACTCAACAAATTAAATTAGTTAAAAGTTTTTTATGACAAATAATGTAAGTATCATTTATAAGAGATTAGGTTACTTCAAACCATGGTAGATAAATTATTATAGATATCAAAGTTTTTGTGTGAACATGATTATTAAAATTATGTGTTAACTCGTAAAATCATAAGATTTTATGATTTTACTTAGCCCTTTCAAGTCAAATGGTATGCAAACTCATTTTTTTTAGTGAAATCGGATAAAATGAGTAAAATTGTGAGTTTATAATTGATTTTACAAGTTTAGCCTTGGAGAATTTCTTTTAGCATTCCATAATTACTATTCACACCCTTAAAATAAAAACACCCAAAATATCCTTATATTTCATATCAGTTGATCTGGAACACATGAAAGATAAATTACAAATTAATTGACCCATAAATGAGTATTCATTTTGTTTTCTAGATCAATTGATTTGGAATTTATTTTTTGTGTGTCCTGGATCAAATAACACAAAAAAATAATAAAAAATTAACTTTGGATTAGTTGATATGGAACATATGTCAAAATAATTTCCAAATCATATGATCCAGATAACATAAGTATGAAAGTTTATTCTGAATCAACTGATGCGAAAGTCCAACAAAGAATAAAATTTATTAATCTAGACTAAAAAACAAAACAAAGAAAAAAATAGTGATTTGAGGTGTACCTGTTGTTGTGTGCCACAAAAGGAATGTTATAAATTGTGGTTGTAACATTGTTGAGAGGTTGTGTCATCGCAAATGGAGGTTTTATAAAGGTGGCACAATGAGAGTGAGCATGTCAAGGAGAGCAGAGAGAATACAGAGGGAGGAAAGAGATAGATTTGAGGTTCCAAGGACCTTAAACTTTTGACATCCTTGATTATGAAATCCATTGGACATTTTTAGTTATTTAAATGTTATTATTTTAAGAATTTATGTTTAGAACTTGGTTTAGTTTATTTTTAAATTTATACTTTGTTTTTTTATACGTGAATGTTAGTTGTTAACATGTTAGTTTTTGTTTTTTGAGGATTTGAACTCACGATCTCTCATTTTTCCCTTCTAAATATTAATTTATAAACTAGTACATATTAATTAAAAAGACTCATTAAATATTAAGTCCAACTCATAGAAACTGAAAAAATAATGAGAAATTGTATGTCTTATAGTGGATTTGCTAAAATAATTAAGGATGAACATTTTAATTCGATTTGATGGAATTTTAACATGTCAACCGCAAATCAAACTGAATCATGCGATTTAAAAATTATGAAAAGCAAATTGATCGATTTTTTACAAATTTCAGTTTTCGATTTGGTTTTTAATTTGATTTGGTTTGGTTTTGTATACCCCCAACAATTTTAGAAAAAAAATTATGAGGTTTAAATTTTTCTATCAACATTCAACATAATTGCATATTAAATATTTAATAATATTAATTTATACTTAAAAATCCTATAAAATTATCTTAATTAAAAATTATTGATAAAGATACTATAAATTATTTTATTTTTTAAAAATCTTACATAGGTGTTAATTAAAAAATATAGATATTATTTTTATGATTAAAATAATAATTTATTTTAAGTAATATTGGGTTTAATATTTTGTATCTAATTGAATTAATTTAATATTTTAAATCATTCAAACTTTGTTTATAAACAAGAATATTATAAAATAAATAATTTTATACAATATAGTTATAAAATAATCAAATTAATTTATTATTTTACATTTTACAATTATAAAATATAAATTTAAATATCACTTAACATCAATTTTAATAATTTTTAATGAAAAATATTAATTCAATTAAATAACTTGTGCATATGCAAATATTTAGTTTAATTATATTCTTTATTTTAATATTCTCATTATTTAAAAAATATTTCTATGTAAATATATAATAAATATATAAAACTAATTATTAAAAATAAAATTTTAAATTAATTACTGAATAAACACTTTCTTCAAATTTTTCATATAAGTGCTTATGCCATTATAATTATAAATTAGAGTAGTTAAAATCTTAATAGAAATCACATTTATGGTTCACACGAGATAATTTTATTCTACAACATTATGAACAAACAATGGATAAAACTTTCATTATTTTAGTATCTAACATAATTGCATATTCATTTTAAGTTAAAATCTTATTATTGTTTTTCTACAAGTCAAAAAAATCATTATTAAAATACAAAAGCACAAGAGGTCTACATTACAGGCACAAATATAAATAAAATTGCCAAGAAAGAAGCTTGAGTGGTTCATAAGAGAAATTGACTACACTTTAAACACAAAAAATGGGATTCATGACCCATTCAACATATAATTGTGATGTTAACTTGGATGCAGAACACCGCTCTTAGGAACTCAATTGTATAGCTTGAAATATGTCATCAACCTCATATGTTAGATTGTTAGACCTTTGAAATTTACGTATTTCTAACCTTCCAAATATGTTAAACACTCGTGAACCACATAATGACTAGGTTCACCTCACCTTACTTAGCCCTCTGATTAATCCCAACATGATTGCAAATCTCATTGTGTTGACCCCCCATCAAGTACATAACTTATCTCACACCCAAGTAGCTAATAGACAATTCATGAACTAGTATGCCCCTATTTTGAGTAGCTCACCACACATACTACAACTTATAGTTTCTTGTTGAATAATTCCTCTCCTACACAAATTATTTCTTATTGGTATTTTATCTATAATTAATTGCCAGACTAGACATTGTACATTTGTGAGAACCCCTCCATATTGTAAATATCATCTTTCTGACGAAATAAATCACAAGAGTATGGTCAGAATGCAAAGCTTACAGAGTAATGGCCTGAACCTCTACAAATCAAATCCATCATGGTCAGTTTATTTGTTAAAACATCCAATTTTTTCCTCTTATGCAAATAACTTCCTTTTCCAACACTACAATCACTTCTGCCTTACCCCCTGTAACTCCTTAACTGTTATATTCTTATCAACAGCTAGGTCAAAAAGTCTACCATGATCCTTACTTAAACTCTGCTCCTCTAACTTAATGTTGTTGCTATCCCTAATCTTTATTCTAGCATCTGCAAACCACCAACTCCTTTGACTTTGGCTTAATTGCTAAAAAAAGTGTAAGTTCACCCAATTTCATGAAACATTGCCTACCTTCTACCACTCATTTATCATCTAGCTTCTCATACTTAGACTTTAAAATACGCATGCATAACCTATCACTTTCCTCATTAAGTCTCCTCCATTTTCCTAATAATGTGGTATTGAACTTGAACATGTCTTGCAAACCTAAACCACCAACCTTTTTTTCGTTGCTTCCATGTAAATTCACATTACTTGCATAATTTGCAAGATTCATTTAATTTAATAAATAAATTCAAATTAAAATCTGATGTGATTGTTTTGTGCATTCTTGACTGTAATTTTCACAAGAGATTATATTCTATTCAATCCAATTCAGTTGCACAGTAAATTGATTCAACATATCTCAAAAGTTAAAAGGTTCTATTTTTTAAAGGGTAAAAGAAACAAAATTTTTAAAACCCAATTCACCTCCCATCTTAGTTGATTCATTTCAGTCATAAAATTGTTACAAAATATTGTTTTCAATTGACTTGGGCATTTAAAAAAAACTATTCAAAATTTTTTTAAAAAAAATCAGAGAACAAAACTATGAAAGAAAAAGGATAAAATTTTGCTCTATATAAATTTCTTATACACCAAATTCAGGTTTTTCATTTTGATAGACTTTGACTCAAATTTTTCCTGCTCGAGTACACTAATTTTAAATATTTTACAGATTCTTGGTTTAAGTTGTTCGTTGTCTTGTTTATTTTTTCCATTTTTGTTTTTCTTTGGCATTCTACTTTAAGTTTCCCTTTCATTTCTTTTTGCTTGTCTTTAAAATTTCCTTTGTTTTGTTTTTGAGTTTTCTCATTCCTTGGCGTCTTGAGTTGATCTTGAAATTTTTTACGTATTTCACATTGAATATTTCTTGATTTGGATTTTAGAAGTTTTGTTTAAGAGTTTGTATAAGAACAAGAATGGAAAAAGAAAAAAGTTAAACATTATAGAAAAAGCCTAAAAAGTGTGAAACACGAGTGATTTTGAGTGAAAATAATTAGAGAGCGGTAAGGTCCTATTATGATTTTCACTTTTGTTTCTTTGTTTGAACCATGACATACCAAACTCAACCGTCATGGACAAGATATTCTTACAAAAAGATAAGAAGGAGGGATCTTCCTTACCTTAGCAACAAGGTTCAAAGTCTTCAAGTGGTAAACATGTTCTTAACCATTGCACTTCTTCTATTACCAGGAGTAATACAATTAAATGTTTTAAATGATCGAGTAAAAGTCATATTTCTTTAAATTGTCCAGACAAGAAAACCAAAATTTTGGAGAATAATGAGAATGTTACTAGTCAGGTTAAGGATAGGCATGCGATTAAAAAGGATAACATACTCCAAACTAGGTGCTTAGTTCTTGAGAATTAGTGTTTCTTGATCATTAATGATGGAAGATACACTAATGTGGCCAATAAAAGGTTGTTTCAAGACTAAATTTAGAGACTACACCACACCCATAACCTTATAAACTTCAAAGTCTTAGTGAAAATGGTGGGATAATCGTGAATAAGAAATTTCAAGTGAAGTTTTCATTAGGAAATATTAAGATGTTGTGTTATGTGATGTGGTACCTATGGATTTTTGCCACTTACTTCTTGGTAAATCATGACAAGTTGAAAGAAATGTGAATTACAATGAGAAGACAAATAAAATTTCTTTTATGCATAAAGGATGCAAGTTTAGAATTGCCTTACTTTCACCTAAAGAAACAATTGAGGATCTAATCAGGTTTAAAACAAAAATAGAACAAGTGAGAAAAGAGAAAAAAGAAAAAGATATAAAAGAGAAACGTTGAGAGAAAAAAAAAGAGAAATGGAATTAAGGGAAAAAGAAAAGGAGCAGCGAGCAAGACAATTTGGGAAAGACGTGAAGGCACATGAGAATCCAGCCAACCCTTTGAAGAAGATTTTTTATCATCTCATGTTTAGGTCTAATGTTTTGATTAATATACAACGTGTCTTAATTTTTTATTTGCATGATACCTGTGGTTCACATGATTCTCTAGATGGACAATCTCATGATAAGAAGTTGTTGGATACTTTGAATTTTCAAAAGAATTTGCATGCGTTGAATGAGAATTACTTAAGACCTCACAAGAAACTACATGTATATAAGATGTGTGATGGATGCATTGGGAATCAAATGACTTGCTTAAAATTGTTCGTTCATGAGTCGTATGTTATATTGATAATAAACTGTGATAACTTTTTTAAGTTAGCTTTGGATCAAGAAGGATGAGTTAATAAGTGTTTGAGTAATAAGAGATGCATCATTGCTACGTACCTCTACACGAAATTCAAGGTCAAATTCTCTTTAAGAAGGAAGGTATGATAAAGGACTATGAGGGAGACTTCAAACTTTTCTTCAATATTATGAATATTGGGTTGAAGATAAATTAAAGTCCATTTTCTATTTTTTTTTCCTTTAGATTTTTGTAGTTATTTCATGTAATAACTTTATATGACTCTTGTCATGTTTAAGGGTCAGTTTTATTTTTTTTTTAAGCTTCCTAAGTCATTAAGAGGTTAATAAGTTTTTATTTAAGTGAGAATTTAATTCTTTATATTAAATTAATTTTCATTGGGTTTTTAAAAATCTTAGGCTATAAATAAGCCTAAAAAAACTTTTGTAAGGGAGACGTGGAAGAAATCAAATATAGCTTTAGGTGAGAGTGGTTTCTCTTTGGGTTCTTAAGTAAAACCTTTTCAAATTCTTATTAAAGAATTCATATTCTTTGTGGTGAATTCTCTTAAACTTATCAATTCTTAGGGATTATGACATTGTTCTTTCCATTTTCCTGCCTTAATTCATTTTTATCTTTCCTTGTACAAATTTTTCCTTTTAATTTTCTTCTTGTTGATGTTGAATTTACCAATCCAGAAACGGTTCTATATCACTTCCTTATTCCATTCTTTTAGTTTCCTTTTTATCAATTTCGGATTCTCCAACACAACTTGCCCTCTACCTTTAAATTGTTCCACTCATATCCCGCAAAAGGCTTAAACCTCTTACCTTCAAACCAATTCAAAATGTAAAATGCCACAAAAGGCTTAAACCTCCTACCTTGAAACCAATTCAAAATGTAAAACGCTTTAGGGCCCTAGTTTATTTCACCTTGTGGTAGTCCCTATTGTACCACTTTCCTCCAAGCCAATAAAAAATTATCCCTCGTTAGGAACTTATCAAGTCTGTTCATTGTTTTACCATCATTTTTATATCACTGCATTTTCTTTCATTCATCGGTATATTAACTAATCTTGCCCTTTCAATGAATTCATTAAAATAATTCATCTCCTGATTTCTGTCATGCCTCCCCCCATTTTCGCTTCTCTTTGCTGGCAATGGAGTTAAAATAGCCCATAATACACAAAAAATCACCGTCTCTTCCCTCCTTACACCTTTGTATATCTTCCCAACATCCATGTTTGCCCTCCAAGTCACAGGATCCATAGACATTCACCATGTTCATGACATTGTTTTGTCTATGCCACTTCTCCACAACCCTTACAAAATGAGTTCCTTTAAAACACTATTCCTAACTAAATTGTGTCTAATCCCACATAACCAACAACTTACCCAAATTTCCATGTGATGCCTTAACGCACTAGCCCACCTCCAATTTACCCTATAAATACTCATATAACACCTCATCAATTATCTCCATCTGTGTTTCTTAAATACATAACATCCTTGGCTTCTATTATTTGATAAGATTCATGACCTCCCACTTTTTTACCCGTCCCCCCAAACCACTTATGTTTAACGAGATCACCTTCATGGACATCCCTTATTATATCGACCATTTTCTATGTTCCTAACTTTCTTCTCCATGCCGACCAATCCATCTATTATAGGTATTATTTCATCACAAGATATACCCAAGTTATGATCGATCTCCCAAACCATTTCTTTCACCTTTCCTACATCTCATTTTTCCTCAACCTATAACATGACAGTCACATTTGTTTTTGAGATGCTTTATCCACTATATTCTTTTGCCTAATTAATACCCTTCTTTGTTGTTACCCTCCCTTCTTTGCAACCCTATGCGTCATCTTACCCTTTAGATTCAAACCACTAATTCTTGCCACCTATCATATACATACTCAATTACAATCTTCATTATCTCTTTCTTCTCGAAATACCATCAAACATAATCTTCCAACAAGATAATTTCCTTAAGTTTTTTCAACATGCAACTGTTGCACATTAGGGCTCCAAACAGTCAAATAATGATGAGACTTAAACCAATGTCGAAAGTTCTACATTTAATAGTTTTGTGTTGCTCCCCAACGACCTTTTTGTGAGCGTTATCCTACTCCCCAACAAACTTCTCGCGAGTGCTATCTTGCTCCCAAACACTCCCTACACAAACTCCCTTACACCCAGTGGTGGCAAAACGAGAAGGGTTAGACCAATTGGCCCATTAGCCCACCCTTATTCGGCATATCCCGCCTAACTCACCAATTTAGCAAACTAAAGATGGGGCTGGGCAGACTTGCTCATCAACCTATCAATATTATATTTTATTTTTAAAACATTATATTAATTATATAATTAATAAAATCATTAAAACATACCATAAATTATTAAGTGGAATTTATAAAAATTACTTTTTTAAGAAAATAAAATAAATTTTGCATTAATTTGTTATTTTTTTTCGTAAAATCGTAACATTATTAAAAAAATAAAACCAATCACGCAAGATTACTTTTTGTGGTTTTTCTATTTTTTTATATAATTGATATCAAACTTTTAGTATATAATTGTTTGATTTTCTTAATACTACTTTGTTTTCTTATAAGAAAAACTTTTAGTATATAATGAAAGTTAAAAAATGGGAAAAATAAACAATAAACAGAACAAAATTAGTGGAGATACTTAAAAAAAGTGAAATGATTAAATTAATAAATAAAAATTGACATAAAATAATGCTTGAAAGGGAAAAAAATGTCCAAAGTCAGGAATCCTCACGTACACGATCTATACTTTACAATGTCATATAAAAACTTGTGGACTAAGAATGTGACTAAATATTTGTTGCATTATTAGGTGATAGGAATATGTAATTTTGGTTATTTAGAAAAATTACATAAATAAAAATTTTAAATTGGAACAAATATATTTATATATAAATTTTATTTTTAAATTGCAGTTGTAAATTGCAGCAATATAAACATGATTTAAAATTCAAAATTTTAAATTTAAATGAAAATAGAATCATTGTTTAAATTGCAATATAATGTGTAACGGTCTAATGTTTACTTTTATTTATTTACTATAAGATTACTACAAAAATCAATTATGTTAAAATATGATTATATTTACGATAATATGTATGATTAATGATTATTATACCTAAATTATGTTACCCTAAATTGTATATCAAATATAATTTGATACAAATTAATTATTATTATTATTATTATACAGTACTATGAAAATAAATTATGTTAAATATATAATAATATTATGCCTAAATCAGTTACTTTTAAGATATAATTTTTTTGTGACTATAGAAATTAAACATGTTAGGAGTAACAACAATTCATGCACCTGTTTCAACTGATTCAACTGCAGTCCTTGACACTACGAGATATAATTTGATAGAAATTTATTCATTATTATTTTTATTTAATTTCAGTAATTGATTTGTTTGTCTTAAATATACACTAATTAGTTAGTTTATTTATTTACTGGTAACGATTTGAATTCAAATTATATTGACATAATTGTTGTGATAAAAATTAAAAAAGTAGATTATACATGTCAAATTATGATTAAATAAAAATAAAATCTTTTATTACAACAACGCATTGTAATAATTTTTTATTATATTATCAATAAAATTTGTTATTATTTTTTCTTAAATCAAATAATATTTAAGATTCTGTTTTTAATTTAAAAATTACTTTTAATCGACTGAAATTATATAAATTAACAAAAATATAGTCTGAATTAAGAATGATTAGTTGAGGTGCACAATTCAGGATTTAGCATTGCCAGAAGAAAAAACGAAAGGACGATTTGAAATCAGTGTGATGCAAAACCCAAAACCCACGAAACCTAAAGAGTAAAGACACAAATCGAAAAGGGGAAACCCCTCTTTTTTGAAAAACGAAAAGACGCTCTTCACATCGGGGAAAGTAGAGAGAGCGCGCAGTAACAATGTCGGGTTTTTCGCTCGGATCTTCTTCTGCATCTCAACCTTCTTCATTCTCATTCACTAACCCTCCTTCTTCTTCTTCTTCTTCTTCTTCTTCTTCTTCTCCTTCTTTTTCATTTGCTTCATCTTCCACTCCCTCTTTCTCTTTCGGATCTTCTCCCTCTCTCTTCTCCTCCACCGCCGCCACAAACCCTACCTCCGCCGTAACAAACGCTGCCTCCGCTGCGTCTCCTTCCCCCTCTCCATTCTCTTTCTCCTTTGCTTCCTCTTCTTCCAATCCCTCTTCCATTTTCGGTTCCGCATCCTCCACAACCACGCCGTTTGTAGCTGCTTCTTCTTCTTCTTTTTCTTCTTCCTCCACAATGACCGCGCCGTTTGTAGCGCCTTCATCTTCTACAGCTACGTCGCCGTTCGAAGCAGCCACGCCGACGTTCGGAGCTGGCTCCTCGGCGTTTGGTGCAGCAAGTTCGGCTTCAACGACGCCGTTTGCTGCAACGCCTTCAGGTCCTACGACGACGTTTGGTGCAGCATCCTCAGCATCAGCAGCGACAGCGTCGTTCGGTGGAACGCCGTCGTCAGCATCGACGACTCTGTTTGGCGGATTGTCGTCAACTTCAACGGCGCCGTTTGGTGTTGCTTCGTCTGCTTCGGCTGCTTCATCTGCTTCGCCTGCTTCGGCGTCGCTGTTTGGAGTAGCGTCTTCAACTTCAACGGCGCCGTTTGGTGGATTGTCTTCTGCTTCCTCGGCTTCGGCTTCTCCGTTTGCAGTAGCGTCTTCACCTTCTATGGCTCCTTTTGGTGGATCTTCCTCTGCATCGACACTGTTCGGAGCACCGCCTTTGTTTGGCGGAACAACTTCCTCAACGACGACGTTTGGAGCCACTGCTTCCACTGCTTCAACACCGGCTTTTGGAGCGTCATCTTCCGCGGCATCATCATTCTTCGGAGGATTGTCCTCTGCTGCAACTGCAACTGCTACGACGCCGTTAGGAGCGTCTAGTGGTTCATCTGCTGCAACTACCTCTCTTTTATTCTCTGGCGCATTCGTCTCTGGACCTGCTTCTGCTTCTTCATCGTCCGTCTCAACGACGTCGTTTTCCGCGTTTTCAAAGCCGTCTGCTCCAGCCGCTACAACGACGTCGTCTGCCTCTTCGGGATTCTCCCTCGCTTCTCAACCCTCGTTTGGATTCAACACTTCAGCTTCTGCATCCGTTTCTGCTCCTTCAGCTGCTTCCACAGCCTCTGCTGCACCGGTTTCGAAGCCTTCTGGTTCTTTTTCATTCACCACTTCTCCGGCGCCGCTGTTCTCGACGGTGACGACCACCACGGCTTCCACGGTCGGCACCAGCAGCACCACCTTGTCGCCTTCTGTGCCCGCTTTTGGTGCCACTGTTGCCACTCCTGCTGCCGCAAGTGCTTTGGCTACTCCTGCTGCCGCAAGTGCTTTGGCTACTCCTGCTGCTTCCACCGGTGCTGCATCTTCCGCTATTGGAGGATCATCTTTTGCGGGATTTGGCGTTGGAAGTGCTGCTTCCACTGCATCTTTTGGGACCGGATTTTCCTTTGCGAATAAGGCATCAACTCCGGCGTTTTCGGGTGTTACTGCTCCTGCATTTGGTGAGTGGTTTACGCGGTTTGAATCTTTTTAGAAATATCTATGTAGTCATGCCTGCTGTTATGTATGTGGTGTGTGACATGTTTTATTGTTAAAATGGAGATTCTGTATGGTGATATCTGCTTTTCAATCAATTTTATGTTTGGATGAAATGTAAATGATTTTCTTTTCGACATTGGGAAAAAAACTGCTTAGGTAGAGAGGATTTTGCTCACTCCTTGAAGGAAAGGGAAAGCACTTCTTGATTGTGAACTTACAATTATAGTAGTGACTTTATCATTGTTTGTGAGAACTTTATTGGTCAATCTAAATATCAATATATCAGTATAAATAAACATGAATCTATTTAGCATCCGCAACTTGCACGAACACTTTTATGCACCCAATACTCTAGTATTTTGTGACGTCTGAGATGTTTATTACCACAATCCATTTCTCTCTAATCTGCATGTTTTGTCCTTGTAATAAAGGTTTTGTGGTAGTGTTTAACTCTTTACTTATGTCATATATTTTCATCCTAGAAAACTCTAGATTTTATAGGATATTTGTTTCCTTCAGCTAATGTTAACTTGTTTTTCCTATATGGATAAGTTTTTTTATTTCATTACTTAATAGCCAGGTTGTTCTGCACTGCCTAGGTGACTAGAGTGTATTGTGGGTTCAGGGTAAAGGTTAAGTTCAAGTTTCCTCCATTTAGTATTGTAGAATGAGACTGTAGAGTAGCTTTAGAATGAAAACTAAACTATGTGATCTAGGTTACTTGATTGAAGGATTAGTAATTAGTAAGTAATATGGTTTTGCTATGCAGATGGTACTATTGTCAATGAGTTGTTGCCAAACAGTATGTGGAGGAGGTTGATCCTGATTTTACATTAGTTTTTAGCAAATTCAAAGAAGAGTAGGTTAGCATATTGTATGTAGGAAAATTTGTGGAGCTACTGAGCTAGAGGATGAGAGCTGCCTAAATTCATATTGCCCGGGATTTTATTATTTACACAAACACCAAGAGATCTGCTGTTTGTAAAAATTAAAGCTGTGAAACAGTGTTCAGTAATGAATTATGGAGTTTAAAATCTCACTGGGCTTTAAGTAGGGATTCAACACATGCTCTAATCAATTATTTATCTTTCTCTGTATCTCTGTTTTGTAGGCACGTTGGATTAAATCATGAAAGGTCAAGATTAAAATATAAAGTCACGCTCTAATCAATATTATGATAACAATTTATCTGTGATTGTATGATTCTGATTCAGTCCTCCTAACCTCATACAAACACTCTTCTCTTGATACACCTGTGTGTGTGTATTTAAAGGATAAAGAGTACAGTGGTCAAAATTCAAATGCCAAATTGTCAGCCCTACTTGTTTACCATGTTCAAGAGTTACTCAACCTTAACTTTAATGTTTTAAGTTGAAGCAGAATAATTTTTAATTTGTTGAACATGCCTAGTATATTTGATTTCACTTTGTATGTTGCTCAGAAATTCAATGCTAAACTTGTCAAAACTTGCAGAGTCTCTTGATGCTGGTCATTGTATTTTCTGTCATGTTGATTTTATCATTGTATTTTTTTCATACCTTCTCTATTTTATTTTTTAAAATTACCTGTCCTCCTAGTAATATTTTTATCTTTTTTTGCTATTAAATAGTTTGAAAAATTGTTCAAAATCTTTTTGAAATCAGATAGATGATTGTTCTCTGGATAACTGATTCTGCAGGGGTGAGCACTTCAACCTCTACTATGCCAGCAATTTTGGGTTCCAGCACTAGTGCGACTCAGACATCTACTATTACTCTAGCTTCCACTAGTGGGTATGCATTTATTTTATATAGTCTTAGTTCAACTATTTTTGTATAGTAAAATGCAGTTAAAATATTTCTTTATTCTGTATCTGTTCACCTTCACTTTCTATCTCACTCTTGATTGTTTTAAATTTATGCATGTATAATATGTTCTGTTGATATTGTCTAGTTGTTAGTTTCATAAAAAAAAATATATGCAATGCTATTTGCTTTTTATGAAAAAATAACTTATTTGCATTTTGAATGTTTGTCTGTTTTTTCCAACAGTTTTCAGTAGTAGTAGGAGAATTATATTCTTATTTCTACTTTGGTGTCTCCAAGTTGCTCCTTATAAGCTATTGTTAGTAGTATGCTACTCATATAGGGCTGATCAGACATGTTTCACTTTGCATTGTATGTAGTTCCCCGCTTTATGTTTGTTGGAGATATATCGCACTGTTTTATGCAATTTATATGATTCCAATGCTTTAAGTTGTGGATGCATGAAAAGTCATTAATAAATCATATGAATGTGCTTTTGACACTTTCTTTGCTTGTCCTTTAGAACTACATCAACTGTCAGCACTTCAGTTGCTGCTGCACCAAAATTGCCATCTGAAATCACAGGGAAGACTGTGGAAGAGGTATTTGATATGTTCCCTATTCTTTCATATGTTCTCTACATCATATTTTATTTAATCTTTCTCTCTGTAAGTTAATTAATACTATTACTGTAAGTGCATTTGGCTTAGAAAATTGAATTTATTTACTTGGTCAAGACTTGGGTTCTTTTCATTGGTTATACTAAGGAAATGATTGTTTCTACAACTTAGTGATGACCAGATGACATACTGGAATATATATAATAGACTTGAGAATAGAGCAAAAATTATGCATATGGATTCATTTTAAACAGATTCAATTTTGCATTATTTTACAAAATTATATGTTCTAATCCATTCATGAAGTATCTTTGAATTACCTGATTTTGTGTTAAAAATGATTATACTGAGAACACTTCAGGAAAAAAGATTTTGTTTTTCTCTAAAAGCTAAGCTAAATCAAACACTAT
Organism: Psophocarpus tetragonolobus; assembly: GCA_037954015.1. NCBI lineage: Eukaryota > Viridiplantae > Streptophyta > Magnoliopsida > Fabales > Fabaceae > Psophocarpus > Psophocarpus tetragonolobus. The sequence goes on from CM075691.1 coordinate 21,976,737, forward strand.
ATCGAACACCCTTAACAAGCATTATTTCCACTTTAATTCACTTTTATAATAGGTTTTAGCATGGAGGATAGGACATCAGGTCTTTCTAACACTGACAATATATACAGTGTTGGAATTAAACATTTCTCTATTTCTCTCAATCTTGTTCCTAATCATATAACTTTCTGTAGATTATCAAGGAGTGGAATGCTGAGTTGCAAGAGCGAACTGGAAAGTTTAGAAAACAAGCAAATGCAATAGGTGAATGGGATCGCAGGATTTTGCACAATCGTGACGTTTTACTAAGGCTTGAGGTTTCTCTACATTTACTTATAAACATGTTCAATATTTTCTACATAAATGGCTTAAATTTTGGCAATTCATGCTCTATAGCTTATATATAATGATATAAATTTAGATTGAAGTGGCAAAAGTAGTTGAGACACAATCAAACTTGGAGCGTCAATTGGAGTTGATAGAGACTCATCAACAGGAGGTATTTAAAAATTAGTTTGTTTCTTGATAATTTAATTCAATCTTCTTATTCAAGTATTTTTTAGGAAAAGATTTCTTTTTTGTTACTGTAGAGTGTTTGTAAAATATTGTCCTTGTATTCTATATATTAGTGTTTTTTTGTTATCTAGCTATAAACTCTGCTTTGTTCTACTGTTAACATACTATTCGCTTAGGGTTAGAAAGTTTCTTCTATTTCAGCTTCACATCATGCTTGTCCGCAGCTTATTTGTGTTGAAACCAACTTTCTGGCAAAGTTTTATTGAAAACTTTTGAAAAATGTTTTCCCCCTAAATTCAATTACACCATTGCTCACAAATTAAATAAAACCTGGGAAGTTAGCTAGTGAAACAATATTGTTAATTTATAGTTTAGAAATGAAAATAAATCTTAAGGGATATGACCCAAAATTGGAATTAATCAACTCCAAAATTCAGGATTTTAGTTAGTTTTATTAAAGTTTGTCAAAATTGTAGACGTTTTACCTTATTGTCAAACAATGGAGAAAGAAACATAAGATGTGTTATTTTAAGACTAGAATGGAACTAGAGATGCCAAAAGGACAGATTCAAGTATAAAAAGAACGTGTATGAAATTTTAATCCCCATCCCCATTGGGTTTTTTGGGGTTGGGTATACTTGTATATACCCATTATATTATTTTTTTGCAATTTAAATTTACATATTTATTATTAAATACATTATATATATTAAGTTATTAATTATATTTTGACTTAAAAAGTATATAAAGAATAATAAATAACAAGAAGTTATAGTTTAAGAATTAAAATTTTTAATTAAATATATAACTTTAAACATATTATAATTATTAAAATTATAACATGGTGGGTACAAGTTCGGGTATGGGGGCGATATTCACATACTCGTACCCGTACCTGTTTATAACATCGGATAATATCCGTACCATACCCTTCAAAGTAGGCAATACCCGTAAAAATTGGGGTGAGTATGGGGTAGTACTGATCGGTGTTGGTCTTTTAGCCATCCTGTGGAAGATCATGCCTGTTATGTAAAATTATATTCAAGAACATATGTAAGTGTAAAATAATTAGCACTAGCACTAGCAGATGCTCTCAAGTCTAGAATCTGTAAGAGCACTATATCCAGCAGTAATGCTAGATGGCATTTTCCCATTGACCAAGAAGCAGTAGCAACACACAAAACCATAAAGTTGAAACAAATTCAATCAAAATTTAGACTACTGTGGTTTTGTTTTAATATCTAATTTATAGATGAAAACTTCATGATTATAGTCATTTCATTTTACTTTCTTATGGGCTATGAAAAATTCAGTTTTCATTGTCAAATATAAAATGTATGTTCAACACCATCAAAATCTTCACTGAGGTATGCGTGAAACAATTCACAAAGCACTTTTAAACTGTGATAGAGGCTTTTTATTGCCATCCTTGTGTTTTAGGTTGATAAGGCTTTACTAAGTATGGAGGAAGAAGCTGAACGTATTTACAAGGATGAGCGAGGATTACTTCTAGATGATGAAGCTGCTTCTACAAGAGATGCTATGTGAGTTATGAATCGTATTTGACTGATTATTTTCTGGATCGGTCCACTGATGGTTTGATTTGATGCATTCTATATTTTAAGATTTTAAACCTATGTATGCGATATTGAATATAATGTTCAGTTCAATTTGGTTGGAATTTGATCTTTGCATCAGTTGAATCATTTTTACATATCATATTGCTCTTGAATGCCTAATTTAATAAAAACATGAACCACTATGTGCTAGGAACCCGAAATTGATAAGAGAGAAAGAAGAAAGAGTTTTATTGAATAGTGAGAAAAGAACAGAAAATAGGAGAACACTCTCTCCTCCAAGGGTTTCCCCTTCACAAAGGATTTCTCCTTTCACAAAGAGCTAATGCTCAATTAACAATGACAACCCAAAACTCAATTTACAATTGTGTGACTTGGCATTGAATGTTGGAATTCTTGTTGGTATATTATCTGTAATTTCAGTGCTCCTTTTCCCACTTCAACTTCTAGCTGATGGTTTCTGTCTTTTTTTCCTAATACCTTCATTTACAGGTATGAGCAGTCTGAAGTGATTGAAAGGGAACTTGAGCAGATGACAGAACAAATCAAATCAGTTATCCAATCCCTTAATTCAAACCAGGTATGGTTGTTAGTTGCTCTCTCATTCCAATAAAAGCAGAAATTTTGCTTACATTGGTGTTTTGTTCAGGGTGGAGAACTTGATACCTTGGATGGAATGACTCCATTAGATGCAGTAGTTCGAATTCTAAATAATCAACTAACTTCTCTGATGTGGATTGATGAAAAGGTTTGTATTTTTTGTTGTGCTATTTATTTTGTATATGGATTGTTTTAGCTATTTTCTGGTTGTATACATTGAAATTGGATTGACATAACTTTCTTCATGGTCTGCATTTTTTTTTTTCCTATCTAGGTGTATTTTTCACTATTTTAATATACCAACTATTATGCGATTAGCTAAGTAAAGATGGTAAAAATACTTATAGAATTCCGATCTTGCATTTCTTTCAGTAATTACTAAGTAGAGCTTCTTAAGTACCCTAGATTTGTAGAATTTGGTTGTTTTTTTTTACTGAAAAAGGGGTTTTCAAAGCTTCTGTTGTTCTCTGGAAACATTGGTGTTCCATACTGTTGGAGGTCTTTCCTATGAGATAGGAGGAATGACGATACTAATTATTATTCAAGGATATGAATTGTAGGATTTCTTCATTTACTTTCGTGATTATTTATGACCCAGTTTTGCCTTTTTATTATTATGACTTGGATGAAAAAATTAATGGTGGAAGTTGTTGTGCATAGGTTTTATTTTCTAATAATATCTTAGTGTATGGGAACATCTGATAAAAGTCTGCACAGTGAATTTATTATTCAGTCTGACTTTTGCTTTGTGCAAATTCTGATTTTGATCAATCCACTTCAGGCTGAAGAATTTTCTTCCCGTATTCAGAAGCTAGCTAATCAAGGTTCTTCTGATCGTGAACTGACGGGTCCAGGAATTTGGATGTCCTGATATTTTAAATTGTACAGTATATCAAGCTTCCAAAATGAGACCATACACCCAGAAATTTTTCATTTTTATGAAGAGGTTATTTTTGTATTATTTATCCCCTATGTTTGGGATGAGCTCTTTCAGAATTGTTACTGTCAACTTGTCTAATAAATTTCTCAGCATTCCTTTTCCTTCTATACTTTTCGATTGAAGTAAAATATCTGTCATTAAGAAATATTGTGAGAAGCCTTTATGGTAAAGAATGAAAATGTTAATTTTAAAGTATTAACCTTCAACTATGAAAATGCTTGAAATTTGTAAGTAGTTCTTTAATTACTATAGAGATGATGGAAATAAAATGTCAGTTGGTTTGATGAGGTATTGCGTATTTACGTTTTAGAAAAAAAGATACCGATATTTGGACTGGAGTTTGAGTAATAACTTTAGAGTTTATTTTCGTATTCAATGCGTATAATGACCAAGTTTACATTTAATTAATTGAAACATGTTACATTTTTAATGTCGACAACGATCTAGGGTTTTGTATGATAATATGAAAAAATTAATTTGTTACATTTTTAATGTGAAAGAGGACAAGAAGCTAGGGTTTTGTAATGATAATATAAAGAATTTTATTAGATGGAGTAAAAGAGTTTGAGTTTTACAGACACTTAAACAGTGTTAACTGGACAAAGTTGACAAATTTGTTATGAATAAAAGTTTACAATTAAATATAAATTTTTATAGTTTTAATAAAAAATAATTTTGTCTTTTATGAAATCACAAGTTACTATTGATAGTTTGACACGATTTTCTAATGTTATTGTAAATGTTACGTTCTTAATATTTACATTTAGCAAAAGTAAAGTCTTGTGTGCAAAAATGCTTAAATGAAAGAGCCTTCACATAAGTCTGATTAAATATCATTATTTTATGTTGATGAATGAGCTAGCGTAGCTTATCCAATAATCTTTCTAGTACAACAGAAGTCATAAGTTTTTCAAAGTTTGGACATAAGTCACATAATTATAAAGTATGCTTGCCATAAATCCACACTCCCTCAACTAGACCCGTTGAGATCGAGCCACTATTACAATCAAGAGGATTACTATGGAGAGAAGGACAGCTGATCTAAGTTTTCCATCCATCTCTACTGCATATACTGCAGCATTTTCCATCTTAGGAGATCGAAATAAATCATTCAGAAGTGACTCAAAACTTTCTATCAGTTCCAATATCTTTCCCTTTATCATAGCCAATGTCCAGTTGAGTATATGCACGCCAAATTCATTCAGTTCAGAAACCTGAGGCCTTCTACATTCAACTAGATTAAATAATACAACGTGAAATGAGTCAGTATAGGTTTAATACAGAATCTAGTATATTTTAACATTCAAAATGATGTTTTCACTTTCCTTAGGGGTCATACACCAGGGGAGGAAAGAGAGAAGAATTGTGTAAGTTGGATGTAAAAATAAGGGTGTGATAAATATTTAACGTTGTGTTTGGGATCTGGTTTTTCCAAAATGAGCAATGGATAACATATCTGGGATTAGTTGTAATATGAAAATTGATTTTCTCATCAATGATTCATTTAACTTACTTTATCATTCCTTAAGAGGCGTTTATTTCGCAGAATCTTTCTACATTCCCAAAATATGAGAACGTTACATTTTCATGGAAATGTGAGAAGTTACTTTCTAATTCCTACCACAAATCCATATTTATTTTTTATTTAATTATTTTAAATTTAAAAATATTTCCAAGAATACTAAAAGCTAACCAAACATATTTTTGTTAAGATACCTGAAAATGTTATTCTTATGCAGTAGTCCTAGGAACAACATTTCCGGGAAATAAAGAGGATTTCATGAAACAAACCTCCTTAGTGAGCCAAACTTTTTTATGTGGTTGGAATGGAAGGGATTGTATGAAATGCATTATGCAGTTGGTAGCTACTGCCAACCTATTCATTTTGTATTTTTGCTTTTGATAGAACACACATAGAGATAACCATACATACAAACCTGAGTTAGGAAACTCTAGGAGCTTTTGATGCAGCACATTGCTCATCACAGCATCCCAAAGAGCTTTATCAGATGATAATGATTCCACTAATCTCTGCAAGCAAGTAATAGTCACAAAGAGATTCAAATTATAGAGAAAATTAAAAAAATAGCACAACAAAGGTTAGGAAGATTAAATTAGTGACAAGAATTTGGGTTAACAAATGTAATAACAAGAATCCCCTAATAGTGGTTGGTATACATGACATGACAGATGAGGTTCAGACACTTAGTAAGCTACTTGCTTCCAACACACAAAAAAACTGTCCTAAGAAAGCAGATGTCTTCAAACAACAAACATGTCATTCAAAAAACAAATTAAGAGAATTTTTATAATTTCAGTTTTCACCCAAAATCATTAATTTAATTTGAGAAATGGAAAATACATTGCAATGTTCTTTAACTACTAAAGTGAAAAGGAAACCTTCATAGCAGGATCAGCTTGTAGCAACTGAAGAGCATCATATAGCCTTTTATATCCCTGAGACATCACTATCCTCTGACCACAGGGGCCAGAGATTTGCTGAAGTGTGCTTGAGGATGATACTGCTTGCATCAATCTGACAAGACAATTTTGAAAGGAATGTTAAGTTGTTATTGCTAGCACAAAACTCTTATTCACAAGACTTAAAAATTAACCATCAAACTTTTGCCACCTGATTAAAAAACAATTTGAGTAAATTACACTAACCACCCTAAGGCTTCTTGAAAACCACTCCTGCTTTTTCTACTCTTACCCTAAACTCTTCAATTGTATGAAAAACATTACACCAATATCCTCCAGTGAAAAAGAGGCACTTTAAGTCTCCTTTTTTAAAAAAAAAAAAGAATTTAAAACAACTAAACCCTAAAATAAAAATTAAAATATTCTTCACCCCAACAGTATCTACAACTTGATCCAATCATGTAAAAAGTTCAAGTAACAAAAGAAATGGCAGAAGAAAGTAAAGTAGGAAGTAAATTAGAACTCACTGTTGAAGAGCTGATACTGCATCTTCAACTTCCTGTGGAGATGGGACTGTCTGTGTGGTGCAAAATTGAGTCTGACAGACACTGCAAGATAAGGTGTTGTCAGATGAAAGTGGAGGCTTAGGATTGAAACAAGAAGAAAAAAATAAGAGAAGAAGATAACTTGTTGAGGGTGTCCCTGAGCTGAGGCACAACATAGTTAGTGGGCATGATTCTTCCTCCTCCCATTGTCAGCTACAATAGTACAATATCTCTTGTTCCTCTTACATAACCCTCTTCTAAAAGTGAATTATAGAACCCATGTGTGAGCTTGTGGACTATTGGGTGGGTTTGGAGGGAAGTTTCTTTTTAACACTCCTCGTTTTTGCTATTTGCACCCCATAATATTCAAATTAATCTATAAAAGTCCAACTTACCCTTACCCTATTTTAACTATGTTCAAGGTGTATATCCTGATTAACTAATTCTAAACACTTAAAAATGTATATTCCAGATCAGTTGACCTAGAATATACACCTTAAATTTAGGTTAAAACATGGTGAGGGTATGTTAGAGTTTTTCATATTATGTTAAATGCTAGGGTGTTCAAATAAAAAATGAGAGGTTGCTAAAAGAAATTATTGTTTGTAGGGTCATTGGTAGGCTTTTCATTTTACACCCCAATTTTTAAAATTCCCAAAATGTCCCTGCTTGAAATGAATTGCGGATCATGTTATCCATAATGTAATTTTGTTTACCTATGTTACTAATTTTGTAGTTCGTAGTATTGTATTTGGTAGTTATTGATTATATGATCTGTAATTGTTATTTGAGTTTAACTAATATATATTGTTAGTGTAATAGATCTTTATACTAATATTTTTTCAATCACAATTTTTTATTTATATGACTTTTAAAATATTAATTAGTAAAGTAAACAAAGTTATCATAAATAAAATATTATAATTGAATGTTAATTTACTATATATACTAATTAAACTCTTATTATTTACTTGTATTACGAATGGTATTCTTTTACACTAGCAAAATCGAATAATAGATGTCTTTTGCATGCTATCCTTGGCATTATGAATGATAACCTATTATTGAACGGTGGAAAATATTATGCTTCAGTTAATGACCAGATTTTGTTTTTAAATAATATGATTGCTTAATACACCTCTATTTTACTATGTCACCTACTAATTTTGTTTTTTTCACTAGCATTAGGCTTGGATTGCAATGTATTTCAAGCTTCTTATTTTTGCACCCACATTTTCTTTTTGCACCTCAAAATTTTAAAATTTCATAATTGTCCTCAACAATTTTAAGTTAATATGATTTAAGGTTGCGGATCGATAATATATATTATCTCAATGTTTACATTCTTATACATAGATATATTGCGAATCTTCTTATTCGCAACATAAAATAATCAATTATCTCAAAATTTCTAGGGCATTTAGAAAATTTTTGCATGTAAATTACTTAAAATAATCAATTATCTCAAGCCTAGAAGGATCTGAGTTGTGAAAAAAATCGATTAAGACTAGAAATAGTCAACTATTATATTTTAATTAGTGTCTCGCAATCCTGATAATTAGATTAATTGATTATCTAGAAAACTAATCAATCATTCTTGTTTTGGGTTATAAATTTTGAACTTGTAATCGCCATTAATCCCTATTTGCTTGGAGAGAGGTGGAATGGAGAGGAGAGGTTTGAAAAATAATAATTCTTGTTTGGTATAATTTTAATTTCCATCTTATATTGGAAAAATTAGTAGGAAAGAAAAAGTTAATTAATAAATTTTACATAATTTTATTAAATTGTCCTTAATTTTTTTATGATTATATGTAGATTTTTTTTCCTTGTAAATTTTCATTTTTCACATAAGGTCTATTAAATAACTTCCTAACTATCATTTGTCAAAGTCTAATTAAACATAAAGTTAAAAAAAAATAATATTTATTATTGTGACGCATACACAATGATGTAGCTATGATTAATAGTGGATATACAAATTGATCAAACTTGTTTAAGGCTTGACTTGCAAAGCTTAGATTATAAATAGATTGAATAAGTCTAGTTGTCAGCTAAATGAACTTTTTTAAAGTAAGTATCAAAAAATGAACCGTTTCGACAAGCCACACATATTTTAAAAAACAATTAAAGAATATTATATTTTTAAACTAACCAAATTTTATTTTATCATATTAAAAATTATATCATCATTTATGATAATATAAAAATATTAAATATTTTTAATACTAAAAATCTAAAATATCACAATTCAAGACAAACAAGTCACAGTATTAACACAAGATAATAGTTCAAATGACAAATTTGTCTTTTTAAATAGCCTACGGGCAAGCTTGTGAAATTGACTGACTTCGTAGATCAGATTAAAAATTTTTCTACAATTATGCTTATTTGAAAAAAAAATCTAAAATTTGCACGGGCTTGCAAAGTCCTTTATACCCACCCCTAACCATGACCACAAAGGTGTGAGAGATACTCAAGAAGAGACACACTAGAGTGATGTGGAATATCCCACATAGATATGTGAGACATGCTAAAAAATGCATATTTTCCTACAAAGATGTAGCAAAATTCACAGAGGTGTAGGAGCAATCTTGGAAAGAAAAATATTTTTTAAGAACGCCTACATTGTTATAGAGACTTGTCACTTCATTATTGTTATATACTTTAAAATATGTAAGATTAAAAAGTAATAAATTTTAAAATATATCTCTTTTCAGTTGTGAATCAAACAAAATATACCTATTTTTCCTCCCTCACCTCTATTAAACCAAACATTACGTGTAATTAAAATTTCTCTCCTTCCCTCTCCTCTATTAAAATCCCTCATTTTTGTTGAATCAAAACCTAAAAGACTCTCACGTTATTAAGATCATTGCTTCCTTAATATTGTTAGAAAAGTGAACTTTGAAATGTGGTAATTTGAAGATTCATAACTCTAAGGTTCTAAATTGAATTGTCAAATGGATATCCAGAACTAAGGCCAAGTGTTTCTAATTGTCAAATTCATCACACTCCAACTATGCATTTGTTTAAACACCTTTTCTTTGTTAATTTTTCTTTGAGTGGTTTTCAAAAGATCTTGCAGTGAGATGCTATAAGGGTGTGCAGTTTGTGGTTTGCATTTGCGTGTGAGAGAGTGCTTGTAAGTATAATTGATCTGTTTAGTGAAAATTCTGACTTATGTTGTTTGAGTAATTGGATATAGATCGCACAAATAATTGAACCAATATAATAAGTTTATCATCATCTTTCCAATTGCATTGATCCTAGGAAAATTGAAGTTATTTTTGAAAAATAAATCGAGTGGGTATACTTTGCATTCATAATTAGTGAAAACTATTAAAAAATTGATGAAAATTAATGCAAGAAATTGGTTTGAATTAATATTGTTCATTTTTATCAATTTTAAATTTAAATAAAATATTTTGAAGATAAATAAAAACTTATATGCAATCAGATTATGGTATAAATATAATTTTTTCATTTTTATATTATTTTTTATAATTTTATATTACATTAACTTTTTATTTAACTAATTTAAATATAAATTTGTTATTGCTAATATTTTTATATTTAATAAACATTTAATGTTATAATATATTTAATTAAAATTCTTAGATATATTTTAAATATTAAAAACCTATTAAAATAATTTTTATTTTAATTTTTAATTATATAATTATTACAATACTGCATTTATTGTGTATGATTATTTTATTAATACTGATTATTTAACTACAGCTGAATTATTCAACCATGAATTATACTACTTGGCTATTTCAATAGTCCAATCTTAAAAACGTGGCTTCTTATTTTAGAGTTTGGTGTTGCACCTCTTTTAAAGGGTCATTCAGCAAAAAGAAAAAAAAAAATATTGCAGGGTTTGTTAGCAACTTCTAATATAATTTATTGCTCCAAAAAACACTTATCTTGGAGTGTCTCTCTGGTACTGTAAAAAGCAACTCTAGGAGAAGTAGTTTCAACTATACAATATTTTAATGCATGTCAAGTTTCGGTGCATTTCATGATATTTTATAAAATTTAATTTTTTTTTACATATAAATTAAAAATTTCATATTCTATTTTATATTAAGAATTAGTTTAATGGTAATTCATGATGTAAAACAGTTTTATCAACCAAACATAAATAACTATTTGTATAATTTTTAAGAAAATTATTATAAAACTTAAAAAACCCACCGAATGATATATTACGATTGAATAACGGTATAAAATAGTTTATATTGCACTTATTTTATCATTAATTATTAATATTTTATTATATTAAATATCATTAATGAAAGAGACGTATGTATAAAATTGATGAGAATGCTATTAGAATTTAGATACATTATCTTATTGATATAATATGTCAAAACTTAATTTTATAAATGAAATTTAAATTAAAAGTGTTGTATATAATAAATATTTAAAATTTAAATCATATTAAAATTAAAATAAGAAATAATATTTAAAATGAAAGAAATTACAGAAAATAAATGCTCACTGTCAGAGAAATTAACATGATTTAATGAAGATCCGAATAATATTTTAATTTTTTTTATTTAAAGATAAATAATTATATTTATATTATATGGGTAAATTTAATAAAATTTTTAAAATTATTTTTTATATCTTCTTAACTTATTTAAATTGTATGTATTTATTTAAATATCCTTAATAATTAATCATTGATACCATTAATTTATTTTAATTTTTTATATAATTTTGTTGTAATCTATAAGATCCATATCGAAAATTAATTAAATATTTAAAATAGTGTTTACTTAGTATGTACTGACACTATAAAAGAATATTACACTGACATTTAATCACATCTTTTTATTTATATGACTTTTAAAATATTAATTTGTAAAGTTAACAAATTTACCATAAATAAAAAGTTGTGATTGAATGTCAGTGTAAAAATATTTTACACTAACAATATATATTGATTAAACTCTTTAAAATATTTCATAGTTAGTTGGTTGAACTAGATGTATAAGTTATTGTTATTGTAAATACTCTGACAGTATCTTTAACTTTTATCAAGGGCATAATATTAATATATATATATATATATATATATGAGAATTTAATTGGTATAAACTGTAAAGTAAAAATTTTTACACTAATATTTAGTCACAACCCCTTTATTAGGATAAGTTTGTTGACTTTCTAATTAGTATTTGAAAAGTCACATAAATAAAAAATTATAGTTGAATGTAAATGTAAAAATTTATATTTTATATTTAAGAGAATTTTTTTTCCAGATATTTTAGCAAAGTTATGCACTTTATTAAAATATTATTTCTGTAAAAAGATTAACTTTTCTGTCCATCGAACCGACTTGATATTTCGCCAATAACAAAATGAGTTTAATTTCTAATATTTTATCTATGGTTAGTGTAACAACAAGTTACAGTGTCAACCATTACTTAAATAGTAGACAAGTAGATATGACTTCTAATGTGATTGTTGTTAAAATAAAAAGTTAATACATTATAATGCAAAAATTATTTACACACTCAATTTATATACTGTTTTACTTTGTTGAAGAGGAAAACATATCTTCCTAATACAAAAGGAAAACTTGTCATTTAATAAAAAGTATTCTGATAAAAAAAATGCATTTTTTAATTTCATCGCTAAATTGATTGGCCTGGCCAAAATATATCCAAAACTCTTAGCAAAAATGTATTTACTAATTGGCTATTCTCTCACTTTTTTTAAAGGAATTTTTTCATGAAAACTTTTTTTTTTTTAAGGAACTCTTGCGTTTTCAACATTGTTTTTATAAGTCATAAATCCACTCATGAGACGGATGTAAATTTTTTAAATAATTTGTTACTGAAAATAAGTTGATAAAAATTAAATAATTAATTTTTAAATTATTGAAAATTTTATATATTTGATATATTTTGTAAAAAATAAGATAATAGGTTATTGAAAATATAAACCATGTTTAATCTAAAGCACACACGTGGTGCATATTCAGTGAAAGCCACCATCAACTTTTTTTTTTTGCAATGATGGTAATCTAAGACTAAAACGTCATACAAACTGCATTTAAAATTCTCCAGTATTAAATTTATCCTAATGGGTTAAGTTATTCACTTATTCTCTTCTATTTTAATAAAATAAGACAGAATAATAATTACATTAAATAGTTTATTTCTAATTAAATGATTGTGTGAAAAGATTTTTAACATTTTTTATCCACAAAAATCGAAGAAAATATTAATAAATTTATAATAATTCTTACACATATTCAATTAATTAAGCTAAATTCTCATGATGTTAATTTGAGACTTAAATACATATTTCTTCTTGATAAATTTGATTTATTAAATTTTTTTTTATATTTTTGTCCCATGTTATCTAATCAATTTTTTAAAACTTTTTAAAATACTCTATATAAAGCACTCTAGAAACAAAATAAAATAAAAATTTATTAGTGCCAAACACAATAAAAATTTAATAAAACTAAACACAAAAAATGTTAATTATTAATTTACCTTAAACAACAACAAATTTAAGCTTTAATTTTCCCATTAAGTTTGTGTGCTAGCTGAAATTTCTCATTGATCATTGTCATTGTCAATTTATATTTTCTTCTAAGAATCTTCCTCCATTGGGGGTATATTCTCTAATCTATAAATATATCATCTTTTTTCACCATTTTTTATATCATACTTACATTCTAACTTATCTTGCACACAAATAGTCTTGATAAAGTTTGAGTTATTTTAAGGGAAAAAATACATTAGTTATAATTTGGAAGATGATGAAATTCCTATTTATTGTCGTGGAAATGTTTGTTGTTGCTTCACCTTGTGTGTGGGCTACAATGGAGCTTCATGCCAGCCCTAGCTTCAATGTTATTGATTATGGTGCCTTGGGCAATGGTCAAACTGATGATTCCAATGTATGTTTATCACTTTTCTTTTACTTATAGCATTTGGTATGAGAAAATGGTTTAATATATATAAAAGAAAATGGTTGAAACAATTATACGGTAAAATAGTTTATACTGTTTAGATGACTAGTTTAAGGGTTTTTCAGGAGAAAACTATGAAAAACTCTGATGATTTTTTTATAAATTAAAATTAGTTTATGTATAAGGTATGTAAACGTTCTTTTATATAGTTTTGTTAAAGAATGTGAAACTTTTATGTATTAACTTATGTATGAATTAATTTTACTTTACAAATAAAATTTTTTAATATATTTTTTTTATATTTTCTTTTATTAGAAAAGTTTTTGAAAGCACATAAACATACTAGTAATGCATTCTTGAAACATATGATAATAGTTAACTTAAACAGATATGGTAAATATATTGATTTTTATAATGACTAAGTTGGAATTCATGTTAAGAAGTTTAATTTAGTTGGTTAAATCATTTTTGAGTTGTTATAAACTCTCTAACACTATATTTAACTCTTATAAAAAAACAAAAAAAAAAAACCTTAAAACATCTAACATATTCTTTAAAACATATTTTACATCATTAACTATAATTTATTAAAAATATGTATTCCACATTTCAGTTGGAATAATAGAGTTCATATCTAACTGGTTGATGAATAATGTGCAAGTAGTTTTATAAATTTCCAGTGGTAAGTTAATACAAATAAAACTATTGGCAACGTCTCATTAATTTTTATTTTTTATTTCTGCCCATTACTTGATGATTAAGGACAATCATTTTGAAAATGTAATTTTTCTAATGAATAAATTGTCTTTTCACTTGGTATTCAAAGGCATCTTGAAAACATATAATTTTAGTTACCAAAAGAATTTGGAACCTGGCTTTAGACAATCGCTTGTTATTAATTATTATTACTAGTATTATATTCATTTTTAATTTATCAATAATTTTAATTTTATTATAATTTAGTGTAAACATTTGGAGTTACTTTTCAGCCAATTCCTTTACAAGACTTATGAAGTTAATATTTTTTATATGATTTCTTATTTAAACTTCTGAATATATGTGAAATATAGTTCATAGTTAATAGTAAATTATTATTTTTGTCCTAAAATTTAGAAACATTAGTACTTAGATTTATAAATAATTTTCTAGGAAAATTATTTTTTGAATAATTATATTATTATACAAATTAATCTTTAAAACACTTTAGATAACACTTTTAAAAACTTTAAAAATATTATTTAAAGCATTTTAAAAACTAATATACATAATGTTAAAAAATTTTAAAATTAAAATAAATTTTGTAATAACCTATTAGCCACCTCTATCATATTAGGTTTCCTTACTTAGATGCAAGCTAAATTTTCTCTTACCTAATACCATTTTGAGTTATTGGTTTGATAATTTGTAAAGGCTTTTTTGAAAGCATGGAAAGATGCATGTAATGCAAGTTATGGCGCATCAACACTTATCATACCCAAAGAGAAAATTTTCATGTTACAACCAGTGTTGTTCCATGGTCCTTGCAAGCCTACAATCCTTCACATTAAGGTAACTAAAATTTGAATGATTTTCATATTTTTATTAATATTCACAAGAAAACTAGATAAAAGAGGAAGACAGTAAGAGTAAGTTATAACAATATTTCTAAACTTTTTCTAAATTATATATATATATATATCTATATATATATATATATATATTATAAAACTCCATTTTTTTTATTTTCGTATGCTAACAAATTTTAAAGTTGAAAAATATTACATTGACACTGCCTATATAAGTTTTAAAATACAATACTAAGACTCATCTCAAATCCCAAGAGTAAAAGTAATGATTGAAAAATAGAAAGTAGATGTGTAATTACACAAAAATTCATAAAGTGTGATGTAATTTGCTAAAAAAAATGTATCATGTAATGACAATTTAAAAAGTTTTACACATTCTTCCAATTTGAATAAGCATTAGAAAAAGTGATTTTAAATGAAATTGATTTTGAGATTATGTGATTTATATTTGGATGTTTCTACTAAAAACTTGAATTATGAGTAAAATTCAATTTAAAAACATTATACAAACATCCTTATAAGTTTTAAAATATTATACTAAGATTCATCTTAAACTCCAAGAGTAAAATTAATGATTAAAAATCACAAGTTACATAAGTAATTACATAAAATTTCATGAAGTGATGTAATTTGCTCAAAGAAAAATGTGTCATCTAATGACAATGTAAAGAGTTTTATATATTCTTCTAATTTGGACTAGTGCTAGAAAAATTGATTTTGAATGAATTTGATTTTGGTTAAAATTGATTTTGAGATTATGTGATTTATATGTGAATGTTTTTGTTATAAACTTAAGTTATCAGTAAAATTCAGTGTAAAATCTTTTATTCAACACAAAAATTACTCCAATTTAGTTCAATTCATAATTAATTATGATTTTTTTAAATGTGAAACCAAACATATAAAATTTATCTAAAATCAATTTTATATACATAATGAATTATATATGTAACATAAATCCAATCATCACATAACCCATAATTTTTCATATGTTTTGTTTAGCTTTGACAATAACTACCTTAAAATCATATACAATAGTGATTTGTTATTGATTGACATTATAAAATATTTTTCCCATAAAGTATCACTATCACCACCACAAAACATTAGTGTTACAACTTCAATCCCAACATTATTATCATTATTTTCATAGTTGTTGTCACTACCATTTTCTACAGTACCATCATTGTTATTTTTACTATGACCATTGTTGTCATCATCACACTATCGTTGTTATCATTCCATCCCTATTGTTGTTATCATTTCCACAAATATTGTCATCACGACCATTGTTGCTCATCATCATCATCATTACAACCATTGTCTTGATATTCATCATTATCATTTTAAAAAATACCACCATTATTATTTTTGTTACCACTACCTATCATTGTATAAGGTGTATCATAATGTGTATCAAACATTAGATAGAATTAAAACTTATATTACTTTTCTTCTATTATATTCTTATCATAGTTATATATCATATCATATCTTATATTATTTTGACCACTATATGAGACCCTTACAATAAATGAGTATATGACATTATTCTTTTATATATAATTCATAACTTAATCATAAAAAAAATAAATTTAGAAAAGAGCAAACACGATACTATATTTGTATTTTTTCTTCAAATTATTTAATTTTTTTATAAACAAGTGTTAATGGTTAGTTTGCTATTTTTTGTTGGTGAAAAGATTCAAAACCACCACCTCTCCCTCCCCTTCAACTTATTCAATCTAAAAACATTTGGATAAAAAAAATTTAAGTAGGTTTCTTTTTAAAAAAAAAATTACTAGAACTAAAAGATGAATTATATATGTGTGTAACTTATTTCTCTTGTGTGAATTAAATATATGGTTTGTCTTAGTAGATCAAGGGAACCATTGTTGCCCCAAACAACATTAAAGATTGGAAATTTCCAGAAAGTACAAGGAAGGCATGGATTCGTTTCAAACGCATAAGTGGTCTTGTTATTCGTGGAGGGGGACTAATAGATGGTCAAGGTGCTCCATGGTGGAATTCCTATTTCAACACAGAAATTAATAGGCCAACTGTAAGTTTCAAAAGATATGTGAGGCGTTAATAATATACTAATTATTTTAATTTAATGTTTTGGATTTAATTAAACTTATTATGATTGGTTGATATCGTATGTGTAGGCTCTACATTTTAGTGAATGTGACAATCTATTCCTTAGTAGATTAACTCATATCAACAGCCCCAAAAATCATATAAGCATAAATAGATGCAATGGTTCACTCATCACCAAACTTCATATTATTGCTCCAAATGAAAGTCCAAACACAGATGGGATTGATATATCCCAATCATCCAACATTGTCATAAAGAATTCAAGGATGGAAACGGGTAAATAATTTATTTTTTAAATTTGTAATTTTTTTTCTTGTGCTTAAATCATGTAATGAGACTGCATAACACCTTAACTTATAGACTTTATTTTACATATACTTGAGGGATGAATTCTCCCTTGACTAAAAGAAGAAAAAGAACTTTTTATTTTATGTTATTTAGTAATAAATCTGCACATGAAATCTATGTTTTTTAAAAAAACATTTGATACTCAATGAGTGTAACTCAATTAGAAACACACCCTGAGTTTGTGGGATGAACACGAGTTTGATTCTTGAATAATACACTCTTGGGAAGGAGTGAAAAGTCTTAAGTTTGACTAAATTTTGAGTCAAGTGATTATGTTTATTATTAATAAAAAAAAGAGCTTTGATACTTTTATCGTATGATTATGATATAGTTATATTTTCAAAATAGATGTTTTATGTTAAATTCAAAGATGACAAAGTTATATTATAATTGTGTTTATCTGTTTCTTAATATAGTAGAAGATGTCATGAATTCATTTCCTTTGTTGTATCTAATTATCATTATACAATAATTTACATAGTTTGATCATGGAATTAAAATGAATTTGGTTAATTATGTTTTTACATATTTTTATTATAATTTATTGAAGGTGATGATTGCATTGCCATTAATCATGGATCCACCTTCATTAATATAATTGGTGTTTTCTGTGGGCCTGGCCATGGCATTAGGTAGGTTCAAGTATATTTTTTTTCATAGAAATTCTAATTTGTTTGATCAATAATTCGAAACAATTTGAGATGACTCGGTAGACATGTAGTGTTGGAAGCTTAGGAAAAAATGGAGCACATCACACAGTAGAAGAAATATATGTACGGAATTGCACCTTTAACAGAACAACAAATGGAGTAAGAATCAAGACATGGATGGTAAGAATTTAATCTAGTTAGTTTGACACTATTATATATAGAAAATGCTAATACACACATTTTATTTTTAGTTAGAGTATATTAACAAGCAACACGAAAAATCATTATCAACCACATTTAACACTCCATTAACATTAGATTAAGATAAAAATAATAAATGATTAAAGATTAACATACTCAAAATTCAAATTAAAGTTTCATTTAACGAATAAAATCTTTAAAATGTTTATTAAATGAAAATTAAATATATAACATGTTTTAATTATCACATTCTAAAATATCTTAATTATCATCATCATTACTGTCATCACCATCATGACCAATATCATATCACTGTCATGATTGTTGTTACTACTACTATCATTATTGGCATCACCACCACCGTCATTATTAATAAAGTGATTATGATTTTGTGAAGATATGTTATCGTCACTGTCACCATCACCATGATCGTTATTGTCACACTACAACAATGATCATGCTAGTGACAACAATGACTATGGCAAAAACACAAATCATTACGATGATACTAACAATAGTGATAGTGTGCTCATGGTGGTAGTGATGTTAGTTATGGTGGTGAAATGACGACGACGGTGATGATAGAGATGGTAATTAACATATTTTAAGATGTGATAGTTAAAATATTTCATATACAAAACTTTTTAAAGATTTTATAGTTAAATAAGATCTTATTTTGAATTTTAAGTATTTTAATATTTAAATGTCTATTATTTTTATTTAATTTTTATCTAAGGGTTGGTTGAGTACTAAATGACTGTAATATCCTTAAAACATATTATTTAAAATAAAATAAAATAACATTCATATTTTGTGTTCTTTAAAACAGGGAGGTCAAGGGTATGCAAGGAAAATTACCTTTAAAGACATTATGCTTGTGGAAGCTACAAACCCTTTGATCATTGACCAACAATACAACCCATACGATAATGTAGATGCAGTGAGAGTGAGTGATGTCAAGTACCATAATGTAAGGGGAACCTCAAGTTCTGCACATGCAATCAAACTACACTGTGACAAAACCATAGGTTGCACCAACATTGTATTGAAAGAAATTAACATAACTACCATTACAGGAAAGGATACTTATGCTTCGTGCAAAAATGTAAAAGGGGTGTGTTATTCATGTAATCCACATGTATCATGTCTTTCTCATAATTGATCAAATTAGTGTGATAACTTGTTCCTTTTTTGTCTTGACATTTGCTTTTCTTTCTCTATTATATCAAATTGATGATTGAATAAATGACAAAAAAATTCAACAAATTTTATTACTTTAAGGATTTAAAATTTAAGTGGTAACAATTTTATTATTTTCATTTGGTATTGCTTGTTTTATCATAAAATTACTATAAAAATAACATTCTACATCATAATCATAGAACTTTTTGTGTTAGTTGTTAAATAATTGACATAAAAATTAGCATGGTGTCATTTTTTAAATAAGTATAAAATTATAAAATGATTATAAAAATTAACTTATGTAAAAAAAAACTTTATACGTTGATTAATTTTATAATCAATGTAAAAATGATTAATTAATTTATTATTGAAATTCTAATGAAATAGAATAATTGTCTAGAAAAAAAATCATTAATTAATTTTTCTTTTGTGAACCTATTCAACTTTAACATGATAATGACAAAATGTTTATTATAACGTAACAAAAATATCTACTATAACTTGTCATTTGGAATTTTGAGAATAAAACCTAAAATAGAAAGATATGATAAATGTTAAAAAAGATTTTACTAAAAAAATAGTTAAAAAATTATTACAAATTATTAGATATAATTAAATATTCAATTAATACCATTTTAATAAAATAAATAGAAACACATTTAGAAATGAAAATTAATAAATAACAAAATTAAAGCAGTTTCAATGGTATAAATAAATAATTAAAAATAATATAAATAATTAAAGAATAATTTAATACCAACTCTTAATTTTGTTTATTATTATCTTTTAAAAATATTTTTTTAAGCCAAAAATTTCTTTCACTCACATAAGTATCATGAATATGAACAAGTTATTCAATAAATGTTACTTTGTTTCTTACATTTTTATATTATAATATTTTTTCCCATGTGTTGGTAACCAACACTTTAAAATCATTTGGATACTATTTATGATAATTAAGATTTGATATCTACTTCAAACAATAATCACTAATTAACAATGGGAAAATGTTATGAAAAAATAAATATGAATTCTATACTATTAAAAATAAAAATTTATATAAGTTAAACATTTCTTTTATCCTTTTAAAAGTTATATCTTGCTCCATAATTTTTGTATATTATTACTACTTTTAATTAATAATAATAATTATTATTATTATTATTATTATTTAATTTTTATGTTATGGAATTCTACGCATCCTAGGACATTTGACTACTACTATATTACATGAAGATAAATTTATGTTACAAAACTCTACATACCCTAGTATTTTAGTATTTTATTCATGTAGCATTTAGATAACAATAAATTAATTAAAATACCCTTAAAAAGCGGTATAATAGGGTGAAATTTTGAAAAAATATACAAGAAGTTTAAAATTATTTTTAATCTATAAATACATACTACATAATTGATAATGATTTTGAGAAATTTTTAGAGATTAATTAAGATTTTTTTTACATATGTCAAACCTAGACAAATGATGACATAGACGAACAATAAATTATTTTTAATCAAGCGAACATCGATAGTCAAATAATTCATGCTCAAAGCCAATTGCAAACAAGAATGTAATGGGTTAGTATGATTTTGCTATGTGGTGTTGGTCATGCATTGCATTTGTTGAATTTGTACTAGGTTAATAATGTAAATATACATGATTTTGGGCTTAAAAAAAGTGAAAGCGTGCTAAGTTAATGTCATTTTTGGTTCATGTGAAGTATTGTCGTGATTTCATTTGAATGGGGTCAAATGCATTCATTCAATTATGTCACAAGGTAAGAGGAACTGAAATAGGTAAGGATGACATGGGGTTAACAGTGAAATACTAGTTGTTAAGTTCTTACATATGGTGGGTTATAATGTCACAAATTGAAGTATGCAAGTTCACTTCTCATCAAAGTTACCATTGTAGAGCAACAAGTAGTGATTGCTCAAGATGTTGACCTTAGAGAAGAGAAATGACATTATACATGAGCAAACTACCATTATAAGGCAAAACACCATTATGCAATATTCTAAATTACATATATGATAGGTACTACAGAGTTTTAATTTCTTGTGTAACACCTCTATTGAAGCTCGCAAATTATTTGGAATGCCTACTTTATTATGTTTGCTTTATCTACATAAAAGATAAATAATTTGGAGGCCATATGGTGGAGAATCTTAAGCTGATTAATAAGCTTCTTTTTTTTATGTGGAGAGGTGGGGAAAGAGAAGTTGTGGGTTCGAATCCTTCCATTGATAAAAATTAACACATTAGTAACTAACATTTGACTTATAAAAAAATTAGTATTTTTTTAACTCATCTATATTTTCTCAATTTGTGGACAAATGTATACAATGTTAAACTTGTGTTTTTTTGTTACAAAGACACCTCTGCATATTCCTACATATATGTGGCCTTTGCGGCGAAATAGATAGTTTTAGAACAATGTCACACTTTTATCTATATTCCCACATAGCTATGACCTTCCTAGATGAACTAGAAAACTCTAAGATGCACCCAACATCTATGTGCATATTAACACATAATTGCAGTCTTCATGGTTGAACTATACATCTCCAAGATGCACCAACACCTACGTTCATATTCCCATGTTGTATGTAGTGGCTGAACTAGACAACTCTAGGATGCACCCCCTCAATTGTGGGCATATTTCCATATATTGTGACCTTCATGGCTAAACCAAATAGCTCCATATACAATCCCCAATTCTCTGTATATTTTCACATTCATAAGGTTTTGTATGTTGTGGTTTTCTTGAAAAATCAACGTGAACTTGATTTATTTGTGATGTTCAAATATATAAAATAGCATAAAATAAAATATTATTTTTTGATAATTTCATTATTTAAATATTTACGTGTTAGAAAATAATTACTTTATAAAATTATTTGTCTTTATTTAAAAAAGGCTAAATTACCATCGGTGCCCCTCTATTTAGGGGGTAATTCACTTTATGCCCTCAATTTTTTTTTCTGCACCTTTTGCCCTCCAACTTTTTCAAAAGTTTAATTTTTTCCCTTCCATCAAATTTAGGGCATTGACTATTAATCGAACCCAAGTCCTGGGAGAAGAGAAGCTAGAGCCAAACCACTAGACCAAAGGTCAAAGATTGTTTTATTTTGCAATTCCAATATATATAAACTAATCAATAACAATGTTAATTTTAAAAATATAGAAAAGTTGAGCAAGGCTGAAATTGAACTGAGGTCTAGAAGTTTAATTGCTAAGGCCATACCACTAGACCAAAAACCAATATTAGTTTTTTTTTTTGTGAGATTCAAATTTAATTAAACTATTCATGTGATAACATTAATTTTATATTAAAATTGGACAAAGTAAGATTTGAACGTAGGATCTGTGAGAGTTTTAAGACGATACCACTAGATAGTAAGCCAACTTTAGTTTTATTGTCTCTTTTCCTTTGTTTTATTTTACTATTCTTAGTCATTTATGTTATAAATTTTTTATTTTAAAGAAATTTTTTAAAATTTTAAAAACTACTTAGCTTGATTTTATGTTAAATCTATTTGAATAAGTTTATTTTTTTAATTTTTAATTTTATATTTAAGTTTTAGTTGTTACTTTAATTTATAATTTTAAACTTTTAATTTAAATTTTAATTTCTATCTTTTATTTTTAATTAGATTTTATATTTTATTTGTATATTTTAATTTTAAATCTATTGTAGGTAATTTTATGTTATATATTTTATTTGTGATTTTGAAACTAAAATTAAGTATTAAAAGTTGAAATTAAAATTTAAGGGTTAACAACTAAAACTAAAATTTAGTTATATTAACAACAACATAAAATTTAAAATCTAATTAAAAATAAAGACATAAATTAAAATTTAAAATTAAAATTTCTCCATTTAAAAAAGTTTTAAATTTTAATATATTTTTAAAATTAATTTTGCCACGATTAATTTAATTAAATTTGAATCTCACAAGAAAAATAATATTGACTTTTGGTTTAGTGGTATGACTTTAGCATTTAAACTTTTAGATTTGAGTTCAATTCCAGCTTTGCTCAATTTTTCTATATTTTTTAAATTAACATTGCTATTGAATAGTTTAAATACCTTAGAATTGCATAATAAAATAGGTTCTAACTTTTGGTTTAGTGGATTAGTCCTAACTTTCTTTCCCCCAGGACTTAGGCTTGAATCTTGCTATGGTATATGATTTTGACATTTTTAAAATTAGCATTTTCAAATAATTTGAAAAAAATGGAGGGCAAAAGGTGCAAAAAAAAAAATTGAGGGCACAAAGTGAGCTACCCCCTAAATAGAGGGTCACTGATGGTAATTTAGCCTTTAAAAAAAGTAGTTTGAAATATAAAATTATCTATAAAAGTTAAAAAAGTTATATATTACAAAACTTAATTATAAGGATTTTTTTTTTCTTCATATGTATGGTTTAGTGGAAATTTATCATTGAAATGTCGTTTATTTATAATATAATTGTTAATGCTTTCATTTACTTTTCTTAATTTCCCCATTTTCACTTTATCTAAATTCTTACATTTTAACTTTTGTAACATTTTAAAATCTATTGTAGATAATACCATTTCCTAATCAACTAAGTATATTTTTAATTGTAAATTATACTTAAAATATTATCACATTCTAAATATCTCACCTAACAAATATTGTCACCCAATGGGAACCTGAACATCTCGCCTAATGACAAGTGTCGCCTAGCGAGACATTGTGAAAATACATGATAAAGGAAACTTTACACTAAGCGAAACAGGTTGTTAGGTTCAAAGCCATGAAAATTGTCTAACAAATACAACTTCGCATTAGGCAGGAGTGACCTCTTAGTGAGACTTTGCAGAAAGTTAAAACACATACAAATTGCATAATTGTAATTCAAACATAGTAAGATGTTATACATTCAATTTTCTATTGTAATGCTAACTTACATAATTCAAATGTCTAAAACATCAATTGCATAATCTCTTTGATGCACTTAAACCCAAAATGAACTAGTTTTCAACCTTCATACCTAAATACTACAATCATAATTCCCATGGCTAAAGTACACTATACAACTATATCATTATTATACATTTACATAATCAAATAATAAATCCTATAACATAATCTTTCTATTCATACATCCACCAAAACTTAGCATTACAAACGTTCCAAAATACACAATATTGTTATATCATGATTATATATGTACATATTCAAGATACAAAATTCTATAACTTTCCACATACACATAAACACTCCAAATGTACATGTTCTATATAAAACAAAAATTTATTTTTTTCCATTGCCAAACCATTCCTTCTTTAATCTAATTGCTTTGTCTTTCTGCCTCATCATTGATATTTGCTCCCGTATTAGACATGATAATCACAATCATACATAAAACACACACAATGCAATAGTAAGCTTACAATAATAAGAAATCAATTTAAGTAGGAAAATTACAATTAAGCATCTATATTAATTCAATAGTATTATCAAACAAACAAACACACTTATGTTTCATCTGTACATAAGCAATTTATACAACATAATATTTCGATATGACGTTTTCCAGAAAACACATTGAGTTTGAATACCAAGGTCTAAAGTATACTTATCTAATACTTCCAGCTGATGTCTGACATCAAGTGACTCTCAATCGGTGTCAGACATCTACCTCACCCAACATTGACACCAGTTGTTATATGAGTACATCCTTTCAATGCATCCTCCCCCTGCTCGACATGAGCACCCAGATGACGAAAATTTTAGTTGTATCCCTAACTCAATGCACCACAAACGACGCTCTGTTATCTCATTGTAACAACCCATACCACATTCCATCATAATCATCAAGTTAACATGCATCATATCAATATCTCAACACATTTACAAAGTATAACGATCCATCACACAAACAACTTATCGAAAGCTAAAAAAAATATCAACTTTCAATTAATCACAGTCAATCAAATTCACATTATATCAAATCACAATATATAACATCTCGTTACGTCTATAGAGAACAAACAACCCAAAATCAACAACCCATCATCATCAATTCCATAAATCACCAATTTCAAAGCATGCAACATCTCAAGTATCAATAACATCCAAGTTCATTTAATATCCAAATCAAGATCAAAACTCAATTAACTTCACATATCATGAAATCAAATTTTTATAAATTAAAATCAAGAATTAAACTTCCCTTACTTATTTCTCCTTTTTAATAGAATTAATAAGGGAGAAGAACCCAAAATCATATCTCAGTTTCTCAATTGAAGAACTTACTCAAAACCTAACAAAAACCATAAAATAAAAGAGAATAAAAGAAATTAGGATTGTAAGGTTGATTCTCCTAAAAAGGATGTGCATGCAACCCAAAAGAGAAGGAAATGGTCAAAGGAAGTAGAACACAACTTACCTACTAGAATCCATGGCTCAAATGAGAAAAAATCAAAGAAATCTCCTATGATTCCATGGAGAAATTGAATGCATGCAAAGAGGAAGAATAAGATAGGAGAGAAAAGGAAAAATTATTTAGTAAAGAGAAAGAAAGAAGACAAGATAAGAAGAAAGAAAGAAAAAGAAGAAGGAAAGGGAAAAGATATGTATATATATAATGCCAGTGGTGTATTTAGTAAGTCTAATTTGCTCACTACATACCCTATTTTCAAACTAGATTTCCGAAAACCAGCCTAACTACCCCCATCTAAAAGAATATATATTTTACTTACCTTTCACCTTACTAAATTCACTCACCTATAATCTATTCTTTATAATCCACTTAAATCCAATCACATTCACATTTAAATAACCCATTTTATCAAAATATAGATATAAATTCTTTAACTAAATATTTTTTAATTAATTTATTAATTACGCTTAAATTAAATTTAGTTCCTTGTTAATTATTTCACACACTAGTATCATTTTAATAAAAATGAATTCTTACACCTTTAATTTCTTAGTTTTTTCATGTTTTTTTTAGTTTACTTTCTGTAGTCTTAAACTCTTTTTCTTTTAAATTTCGAACTAATTTTACTTTAATAAGGACAAACAATTCATGAATATCATATAATTGAAATTTTAGATAAAACTTTAAATTATGCAAACTTTAAATAATTGAGAATACACTTTTTTGTGTCTAACTCTTTCAAACATACACTTAGTCTAAATCTACCGCAGAAGCATATAAAAATAACTTTATTATCTATGTTACTCATGAAAAATACTAAATACTTCCTATTTGGTTGAAAGTCACAATTGTTAGTTTGACCAAAAAGAAAACACAATTCTAAAAATTCCATACTAAAATAAGTTGTTTTAATTTAGAATTAAGGTGAAAATAAATTTATTATTATTATTATAGAAAAAACTATACATTGTTAATGTAAAAAATTTTACGTTAACATTTAATTATAAATTTTCATATATGATAAATTTATTAACTCTATCAATTAATATTTTAAAGTAAAAATTGTGATTAAATGTGAGTATAAAACTCTACCAATAAAATTTGTTATTATTATTATTTTGTTATATATAATTTCATCATAAACACTACCATCATGATTATCATTGGTATCATTGTTGTTATCATTACTATTGTTATAACTATTGCTATTGTCATTATTGTCACAATTTTTTCACCTTACAATATCTTTCCTTATAGGGTCTAAATGTAATATTTTAAAATTTAAAGAATGTGCATACAATATAAAAATATAGTATTGTTTTTAAAATAAAAGGTAAAATATACGCATGTTTTTTTTTTTTTAAAAACTAGGTGGTGTTTGTGATTGCCATTAAACTTATACCATAACAAGCTACTTATTTAAACTTTTTCTAGAAAAAAGTATTTTTTGAATGAAATAAACATTTCGACGTTTTTTAATATGTTTGTCTCTACTTATTTAACTAAAGTATTTTTTAAAATTAAATCCTATTTATTTCTTAAAATTTTGTTTTTTAAAATATTTTTTAGAAATTTGACTAACTTTTTAAAATTCAAACAACCTAAATATTGTAATAATAATATTTTTGTTGTAGAACATATTGATAATAATATAACACTTCTTTTATTATTTTATTATTTTTAAGATAAAAAATATATTTAGGATCCTTAAAAAATTTTCAAAATATCAAATATGTTTTTCAATTCTTTTATTTTTAGTCTTTCTAATCTTTAAAATTTTAAATACACCATTTTTATCATTTAAGTACTATGCAAGTCACTCTTCATCGATGTACAAACAAAAAAAAAGTGTTGTCAAATCCATCCAGACAGAAATATACAAAATAATTTCGAAAAATATGTTTAATATTTTAATTTTTAAAAAAAAATTAAAACATATTTTACCCTTATTTTTATACCAAAAAATGCACCTTTTATTGTTTTATTTTATTTTATGTACAAACTTTTTATTATTAATAAAGAACACAATTTTTATTTTTTAAGCACTGTGAGTCTGTAACCGTGCCATGCCATGTCCCAAGTTGGTGGAACCGTTGAACCCATTTCATTAGGGTTTTAGTTCGTTCCATTTCGGTCCCCAAAACCCCACAAAACAGCCACAAAGCACACACCCTTCCCTCGCCATGGCACGCGTGTCGCGCTCCTCCGCCCCGCGCCTCCTCTACGCCCTCCGCTCCTCCTCCGCCGCTTCTCTGTCGCCGTCGGCCTCCCTCCTCGGCGGCGCCTTCCATCTCCGGCAGTTCTCGGCCGGGAACGCGGCGCGCGCGGCGGCGCCGGAGAAGGAGCCGTGGTGGAAGGAGTCAATGGCGCGGCTCCGCAACATCGGGATCTCGGCGCACATTGACTCCGGCAAGACGACGCTGACGGAGCGGGTTCTGTACTACACCGGTCGGATCCACGAGATCCATGAGGTGAGGGGCAGGGACGGAGTTGGCGCCAAAATGGATTCGATGGACTTGGAGAGGGAGAAAGGAATCACTATTCAATCTGCTGCTACCTACTGCACTTGGAAAGATTATAAGGTTTGACTCTTTGTTGAATTCAAGTTGTGAAATACTGAAACTCAATACTGAAATTGAGTTAGGAGAGTTTGTTATGTCTGTTATAAGAAAAGAGCATATTAAAAAAAAATGTGAAATGAGCTTCTCTACAAGCTAAAATTAAGCTTAGGGTGACTTTGATTAAACTTTTTATGAGAAAAACCACTTATTTAAACTGAATAAGGATTTATAGTAAGTTTTTAGATGTTTGGTTAAAATAGAGTTGGGAGAGTTTGTTATGGCTGTTTGAGATATATAGGAGGAGATATATGAAAAAAATATTAAATGACCTTCTCTACAAGCTAAAATTAGCTTATGCATAAGCTTAGGATGAGTTTGTTTAAACTTTTTACGAGAAAAAACCACTTATTTAAACGGATAAGTATTTATAGTAATTTTTTTAGATGTTTGGTTAAAATTTTAAAAGAAGCAGAAGATGGAAATAGTTTGTGTTAACTCAGAAACTGTTTTATGAGAAACTGGAAGTTAATATATTTTTTTTTAAAAATTACTTATAAATAAATCACTTATTTTAACATCACTTTTTTTTTCAGCCTAAAAAAACTCACCCAATATGTAAAAGTCTCACATCTTTTACAAAAGCTGCATAGGAAAACTTTTACATATGAGTTTATTTAGCTTGTGGAGTAGCTTATTTCCTAATTTTCTTCATATTTTAAAAACTTAAGTTTGCAGAAAAAGTAATCTTGCCAAAGCATTACTGCCCTTATTTTTTTTATTTTCATTTTAGTTTTATATGTTGGATTTGCATTGGAATGGGTGCGTAACATTTCTAACTTGAATCGAAACATGCTGAAAACTAAGTTTGCAAGAGTATCTCAAATGTTGCTTCTTTGAAACTGAGTTTTCTAGCAAATTTTAGTCTGAAACATACTTTTAAGGAGTAACCATACATAATCCCAAACTCATTTTCCTGTCAAATATGCTTTTGCACCCCCCACCAGAAATGTAAACACATCCTTAATTGAATTGAATTGTGATGGAGTGTTGGGGTTTTGAAGAAATAGGAATAGGAGTATAAGGTAGTAACTAGTAAATACTGTACTATTTTCATTTTTGCTATAAATGTTACTGTTTCTTGAATTGTAGCGAGTTGTTTTATCAATTAACTGGTACCAGAACCTGTGAAATGCATTTATTGAAGTAAAAAAGAGTTAGAAATAAGAGTACAATGTTTATGAAAGTCGGAAGTGTAGATTGTCCAGATTTCTACATATGGCAACGGCAAGACAATTTTATATATATATATATATATATATATATATATATATATATATACAATGCTCAGTATAAGAATCATAGACTGCCATCCAATTTTATAGATCGGATGGTAATGTTGTCTTTTATAATGACTGATTTAAAAGTCATACTTAAAGTCTGTTTGGATGAACTTTTCTAAAAGCATTCTTGGAGAAGAAAATTAAAAAACGAAATGAACTTCTTCATAAACTAAAATGATCTTATAGATAAGCTAATATGTAGAAACTCTCTCATATAACTTTTCTAAAAGATGTAAACCTTTTACAAATTAGCTTATGTATTAGCTAATTTTAGCTTATGAAGAAGCTCATTTGCTTTTTTCTTCTATTAGAAGTGCTTATGGAATTTGGAGAAGCGTGTAGAGAAACATGCCCTTAGTATGATTTCTAATTGATTAACTATGTAAAAATCTTATATTAATAGTGCAAATTAAGCTTTTTTTTTCCCGAAGTGCAATATAATTGGAAGAGTTGAAGGAGCTTGTGATGTTAGTTGAGTTCAAATTGAATATTTTTGAACTAATAGGAATCAAGAAAAAAGGGGAATTGAAAGTTGAGTGCTGCTTCTGTTACTAATGTTATTAGCAGTGTTAATTATGATTGATCATAAAACTGAATGGAGATTTTGAGGTGGTGGTAGCGAGGTTTTGAAGTAATAGGAATATGAATTAAGAAAATATGATGTGGTAGTTGAATGATAGTGCCTCCCTGTTTTCTAGGGTGGAGTTTGAAATTTGAGTGTTGTTATTACTTACTACTTAATATCCACGTTACCAATGTTATTATGGTTACAAATATTGAGTAATCAACTAATCATCAAAGGAAATGGATAAAAGATTGAATCTGATCATGCATAACTGAAAGTCTGGGATTGTGCTAATCCTAAGCAAATTACACCTTGAAGTCAATCAGAAATTTTAAAAAATTAGATAGACCACCTGTTTTTCTTGCTTGTATGACTGGAAGGTGAACTGACATTTTCTTCTAGCCATTTCAGAAAATGTATTTTATTTCCCATTTTTTACATATTTTTATATTTAATATCTTGCAAAATGTGTTCTTGCAGGTTAACATTATTGACACGCCTGGTCATGTTGATTTTACCATTGAGGTTGAGAGGGCTTTGCGTGTCCTTGATGGTGCCATTCTTGTTCTTTGTAGTGTTGGTGGGGTGCAAAGTCAGTCCATTACTGTTGATCGGCAAATGAGAAGATATGAAGTTCCAAGACTTGCATTTATCAACAAGCTTGATCGGATGGGAGCAGATCCATGGAAAGTGTTAAATCAGGTGCATTTGAGATTTATGGAAGTCAATGTAGACAACAGTTTTAGTTTGTGTGCCATGTACACAATTTTGGTTATTCCGCAATCACTGGTCCAGTAGTTTGAGAAAATAATTATTATGAAAAAGTTGATTTTGTAAATCTCTGACAATTGTTTCTTTATAAAAACCTGATCATTATTAAAAATCATTTCTGACTCAGTTCTTAATATGCAGAGCCTACCTTATATTCAGTGACGACCTCTACTATTTATTTTATATTAACCCTGCTCATTTTGAAAATTCTCTCTCAGCCTTATTTTTGAATTAAAATCTTTTCCATTTTCAGACCATTTTGTTTTATTTTTCAGGCTAGATCTAAGCTTCGGCATCATAGTGCTGCAATGCAAGTTCCAATTGGCTTGGAAGAAGATTTTAAGGGACTTGTTGATCTTGTGCAGTTAAAGGCCTATTATTTTCATGGTTCTAATGGGTATGTTTCTAAAACTTCGCATTATTTGATTCCAAGATTAATCTCCTATGGCATTATTCTTTACTTTATTGTTGCTTATTGCAGTGAAAATATTGTCACTGAAGAAGTTCCTACAGATATGGAAGCCTTGGTGGCAGAAAAAAGACGCGAACTAATAGAAACTGTGTCAGAGGTTGATGATAAACTTGCTGAAGCTTTTCTTGGTGATGAGACCATATCAACTACTGATCTTGAGGTGTGTAGGCAACAATTCTTTTTTCAAGTTTTTCATGTTGATTGTTTTCTTCACTAGATTGCATGCATCATATTTATTCTACTCTACTTCTAAAGTTCTAACAATTAGTTTCTTGGCCTGTTGTCCAAAACTATTTAGGACCTTGTGGTTTAAGCATCCTATTCCTAGCTTTGCCTCAAGAAAGAAGGCATAGATCTGTCAGCTTGTGATGGAAGAATGGCATTATTTTAACAGAAGATCTATTCACACAGTTCCTATTTTCCGTTGATTCATGTATCACTTAAATTAAGAGTGGTTTCATCTAAAAATTGTTAGAATGTTTCTGATTTGTCAGTTGCTTTGTCCCTGGGTAATTGTCACAAACTGATTTTCTTACAGTAAATGTAAATAGTAGCAGTACTTTCTCCTTTATTAATTGTTAAATTAATGTTAGATGTTGGTTATTAGTTGTTAGTTGAGGTATATTATGTTTCATTTATTATTGTATGTCAGAGGTTGGTGGTAGTTGTATTCACCACTCTGAATTTCTAGATTGTATTGTATCTCTATTTAATAAGAGATTCTAAGCTGAGTAAATCTATCTCAAGCTTTTCTATATTCAAGTTGGTATCAGAGCAAGTTTGATTCTGCTCTTTATCGTCTAGAGTCGCACAGTAGGCTGTCCGCCACTGTCGCCGTCTCCGGCGACTTTTTCTTCGGCGAGCACAGATGCAGATGCGCCTCGACGTGCGTGTTCTACCCCTGTAAATCGCTCCACATTCGTGATCAAGTTCTGACTGGTCAAGATATTCCTTCCATGGAGAGCTTAACTACTTGTCTCTTCCGTGTTCCTATCTTGAGCAATGAGGGTCCCTCCCTTGAAAGTAATATGGAGTCCTTTGTTATGATATCTTCAAGAGGAAGAGGAGGACGTGGAAACAGAGGTCGTGGTGGACGAGGTAATCGTCCACAATGCACTCATTGCAAAAGGATGGGTCATACTCATGAGACATGTTACTCTCTGCATGGTTTTCCAGACAAGTCTGCTCATGTATCAAGGTCTGAGAAGCCGGAAGAGAGAAAACTGTCTGAAGAAGAATATCAAGGATACCAAGAGTATATGAGGATGAAATCTAACAGCCTTGCTGGACCTTCTTCTGGACCTAATGTATCAACGACCTGCATTTCTCAATCTGTGGAAAGTCAAAACCCATGGATTGTTGACTCTGGTGCTTCAGACCATATCTCTGGTAATAACTCCTTGTTTTCATCTTTATTACCTCCCAAATTTCCACATCTTGTCACATTAGCCAATGGGTCAAAGGTTTCAGCTCAAGGAGTGGGTTCAAGTTCTATTTCTCCCTCCTTAAATTTATCTTCTATTTTGTACATTCCTTCTTGTCCCAATTTACTTTCCTTGAGTCAATTAACTAAGTCCTTAAATTGTTCAGTTACATTTAACTCTGACTTCTTTGTCATTCAGGACTGTGGTACGGGTAGGCAGATTGGCGCCGGACATGAATCATGAGGCCTCTATTACCTGGAATCTAGCTCTTCAGTGTCCTGTCTTGCATCCATCTCTCCTAAATTATTGCATGATCGGCTTGGACATCCTAGTCTTGCCAAATTAAAGATAATGGCTCCTAGTACTCAGAAAATCCAAACTTTAGACTGTGAAGCTTGTCAATTAGGCAAACATGTTAGGTCTTCTTTTTCAAGTAAAGATAAATCAAGAAGTAATTCAGCCTTCTCCACTGTTCATTCAGATATTTGGGGTCCTAGTCGAATTACTTCTTTTGGATTTAAATATTTTGTCACCTTTATTGATGAATATTCTCGGTGCACGTCGCTTTATTTAATGAAAGAAAGGTCTGAATTTCTATCCATATTTGTGTTCTTCTTTCATGAAATAAAAAATCAGTTTGGAAAATCAATCAAATGTTTCAGAAGTGATAATGCAAAAGAATATTTTTCTTCTGAACTCTCGTCATTTTTGTCCTCTCAAGGTATATTACATCAGTCTACTTGTCCCCACACTCCTCAACAGAATGGGATAGCCGAAAGAATCGTCACCTTGTTGAAATCGCTCGCTCTTTAATGATTAATGCAAAAGTTCCATTACATCATTGGGGAGATGCGATTCTTTCTGCCTCCTATCTTATCAATAGGATGTCCTCTTCCTCTCTTGATAATCAAATTCCACATTTCATCCTATTTCCAGCTGAACCTCTATATCATGTTTCACCTCGTGTATTTGGTTGTACTTGTTTTGTTCATGATATGTCTCCAGGCCTCGATAAATTGTCAGCTAAGTCGATCAAGTGTGTTTTCCTGGGATACTCCCGCCTTAAAAAAGGATACAAATGTTATTCTCCTCATAACAAGAAGTATTACATGTCTGCAAATGTTACCTTCTTTGAAGATTCTCCCTTCTACTCATCCTCCACACCTAACTCCATTTCCATCCAAGAGGCCTTGCCCTCTCCCTCTTCGAGTCCAGAGATTGTCATTTCTCCAAACATGTCTCATCAACCTGACCACTCTAATATTAGTCCAATGCCTATCTTATCTGAAACTGATCATTCTCCCTCGACTCCTCCTCATGGCATGACATCTGAAGCTAACCCTAGTATTCCTGATGACTCTCGTGGCTCATGTCCATCTCCGTCTGCTTCTTGTACAACGACTCCTAATCTCCTCCCATGGCCGATGACAACTTATGTTGGCCTGTTGCCCTTCGAAAAGGTATTCGCTCTTCTCGAAACCCTCATCCTATTTACAATTTTTTGAGTTATCATCGTCTGTCTCCATCTTATTGTTGCTTTATAAATTCCTTATCATCCATCACTATTCCCAAAAATGTTTGTGAAGCACTTGATCACCCTGGATGGTGACAAACCATGATTGATGAAATGCAGGCCCTTGATCACCCTGGATGGCGACAAGCCATGATTGATAAATGCAGGGCCTTGATCACAATGGAACATGGGAATTGGTTCATCTTCCTCCTGGGAAGAAAGCTGTTGGTTGTAGATGGATTTATGCTATTAAAGTTGGTCCAAATGGTGAAATTGAACGCCTTAAAGCTCGTTTGGTAGCCAAAGGTTACATTCAGATATATGAACTTGATTATGGAGACACTTTCTCCCCAGTGGCCAAGATCACTACTATTCGTCTTCTTCTTGCCATGGCAGCTATTCGCCATTGGCCTCTGTATCAGATGGATGTTAAAAATACATTCCTACATGGTGAGTTAGATGAGGAAATTTACATGGAGCAACCTCGAGGCTTTGTTGCTCAGGGGGAGTCTGGTCTAGTATGTAAACTCAGGCGATCTCTCTATGGTCTTAAGCATTCGCCAAGGGCTTGGTTTAGAAAGTTCAGCAATGTTGTCCAAGGTTTCGGAATGAAAAGGAGTGAAGCAGATCACTCTGTCTTCTACTATCACAAATCTGTTGGCAAATGTGTTTATTTAGTTGTTTATGTCGATGACATTGTCATTACAGGAAATGATGAGGTCACAATATCTCAACTAAAGCAACACTTATGCAATCACTTTCAAACAAAAGATATTGGTCATCTGAAATATTTTCTGGGAATGGAAGTAGCTCAATCCAAAGAAGTCATTGTAGTTTCCCAGAGGAAGTATGCCTTGGATCTTCTGAAGGAAACAAAAATGTCTGATTGTAAGCCAGTCAATAGTCCTATGGACCCATACAAGAAATTAGTAGCTGATATGGGAGACTTATACTCAGATCCAGAAAGGTATAGAAGGTTGGTTGGGAAACTTATATATCTCACTATTACAAGGCCAGATATTTCCTTTGCAGTTGGAGTTGTAAGTCGATTCATGAATTCACCATGTGTTGATCATTGGAATGGAGTAATGCGGATTCTCAGGTACATAAAAAAGGCTCCAGGCCAGGGTTTGTTGTTCGAAGATAAAGGAAATAGCCAAATTGTTGGATACTGTGATGCTGATTGGGCTGAATCCGATACAGATAGATGCTCTACTACTGGGTATTGTGTGTACCTTGGTGGTAATCTTATCTCATGGAAGAGTAAGAAACAGAAGACTGTTGTTCGATCTAGTGCAGAAGCTGAATATAGATCTATGGCTCTTGCAGCTTGTGAGTTGGTGTGGGTTAAACAACTCATACAAGAATTGAAGTTCTGTGAAATTTCTCCAATGCAACTTTATTGTGATAATCAGGCAGCTATCCACATTGCTTCCAATCTGGTATTTCATGAAAGGACTAAACACATTGAAATTGATTGTCACTTTGTAAGGGAAAAAGTGTTGTCCAAGGAAATTAGGACCGAATTTGTTGGTACCAATGACCAGCTTGCAGACCTATTAACCAAACCCTTAAAGGGTCCTCGGATTGAATACTTGATTTCCAAGCTTGGAACATATGATTTATATGCTCCAGCTTGAGGGGGAGTGTTAAATTAATGTTAGATGTTGGTTATTAGTTGTTAGTTGAGGTATATTATGTTTCATTTATTATTGTATGTCAGAGGTTGGTGGTAGTTGTATTCACCACTCTGAATTTCTAGATTGTATTGTATCTCTATTTAATAAGAGATTCTAAGCTGAGTAAATCTATCTCAAGCTTTTCTATATTCAAGTTTAATTATTGTGATAACAGAGGAAGGAAGCATAATTAGGTGAAGAAATACATAGTCATTAGATATTAGACCCAGAGGCAGATGGGAAGCCTGGTATATGAGTTAGATGGGGTCACCTGAACAACATTCACAGTTTTGGATTGTTGGTTGGCCTTGGTTCTTCATTGGTCCTTAGTGTGGCCAAAATCTCTTGCCATAAGTGTGATGTGGCAAAAGTTGTCATTTGGTCAGACAGTGTTAGTGTATAGTCTCAATAACTTTTAAGGAAATCAATATCAATTATATAATAGATAACAAATTTCAGTTGCATGAGTTCTCTGAATTCTATTTGACAGGATATCTTGTAATAAATTGAATTTTTAATATCTTAACTTATGTAAAATTATATTATGTTGTGCTCACAGTTTAGTACTGTTAGATATTTGTTTGCTTGTGTCTCTAGGAAGGCATATCTTGTGCTTTCAGTTATTTGATTATTAATAAAATTTTGGCTTATAAAAAAAAGGTACGGTTAGACATTTGGAAAATAAATATAGAAAAAATAAATTAAATGAATCCCAAAATAAGGCCTCTTGGTTGTGTAAATAAGTGGAGAAGGAAAACCATACAATTGATGTAATAATTAAATTAGATATTTAGATCAGATACTAAACATAGTAGGTAAAATGTGGATAAATTATTTACAACTAATATCAATTCAAATTATTTACCCTAAAGTTGACTCTTATTTTTGAAAACAACTTTTTTCCTTAACATATATCAAAACTCAAAATAAACAAATTTAAAATTTTATAAAGGCTTAAATTACACTTTGTGCCCCCAATTTTTGCAATTTTTTATATTGTGCCTCCTAATTTTTAAATCATAACATTGTGCACCAATTTTTTAAATTTAAATTTGTGCCCAACCATTGTTAAATTGGCGTTGACTTATAACTGACAAACATTAACAGACACGTGACAGTAATTTAATGCCGTGATAAGTCTTAATTCTGTTATCTAAAGATGATTTAATTAATTGTAAGTATTTTTCCATTATGCAAATTGTCTTTAAATCACATAATTAGGATATGTCATGTCATTAAATTACTATCATGTGTCATTTAATGTTTGTCACTTAACAATCAATGCAATTTAAACATGGTTGGACACATTCAACAATTTTAAAAATTGGGGCATAGTGTCATGATTTAAAAATTAGGGGGACACAATTTCAAAATTTGGAAAATTTTGGGTACAAAGTGTAAAATAAGCCTTTTATAAAATAAAAAAATTGTTATATTATTCAATTATCTATTTAATTTTGAAATTAGTTATATATATATATCAATTTATATTTGTTCAAGTATGCATGATAAATTTTTTAACTTATCATTTAATTTATATATCTTACATTAAGACACACACATATATCTCTTATAAAAAGAATTAGGCTGTTTCAAATACAACTTGTTTGCCCCCATCCTGGACATCTGTCTCTCAACATTTTATTTTTGAATAGTTTTATTATTGTTAATTATTATATTTTTGTGTGTAGGAAGCAGTACGTAGGGCTACCCTTGCACAGAAATTTATACCTGTATTCATGGGTAGTGCTTTCAAAAATAAGGTAACTATTGAATTACTTTCAATCTGTATTTTTTTTGTGAACAGTGACGGAAACAATTAATTTCAGTTTGTATAGCATAGTCAATAGTCACTAACTTCTTTGTTCTATCCTTTATCTGGTTGATGCAGAGTTATTTTTTCCCTTAGTTGACTTAATGTTATGATTGTGGTGTAATTTAGTTTGGGTCTCTCTTAAATGATACTTTTGTAATTGAGCATGTTCAGGAAAACAACTAAATTAAGTCATGTATACACGATTTCTATAATTGAAAAGGAAATAGAGTAAAACCATTTTCCTATAATTGCAAGTTGTTTTTATGAGCTATTTTAGAGAGCTCAGTGCTATCAATGGCGGAATATATTGGAAGGCTAAAATTCCACCACAAAACCACAACATTGTGCCTTACGGGACTGTCATGGTTGACATTCTTTCACAAATTGTCTACAGCAATTGGCAAAAATCAACCATGGCAGTCATTTAACAACACTGGGAAATCTTATTGAAATTGAAATAAAGCTAAAACTAGTTAACATATAAGCTATTTATACAAGTTGTCTCGTACACTTACAGAAGTACTTCATGTCATAAAGTCCAAATATTTTGTAAACAAACTTTCAAATGCACTCTGAATCCATTTTTAGCTGTCTTGTTTATAACCTAGCATTGCATGCAACTGTCATAATGATTGAGTGTGCATCAATGGACTATTCCAAACTGGGCTTTTTGGGTCTGGTCATGTTTGAACCAAAGTGAAAGTTAAGTTCTAGTTACTTTATAACCTTAATAAATAATAAAAATATGAAAAATCTATTTATGATAAAATTTATCATTTTATTTATATTAATACCCTTTTTAAAATTAGCTATTATATAAGCCTTTTCTCTCGCAGTGGTTATGTAGTTGAATTTTTTAACATATGTTTTCACATTTTCCTCCTCTATTCTGAACTTACCTGATCTCCTATCTAACTCTCTTGTGAAAGCTGTGAACTTTTTTTTCTCTAAGATTGCTTTGTTCCAGAATTTCTGTGATGTATTTGTTTGTTTGCATTTGCGAATATTTCCTTTTATGCATTTATCTCAGCTAATTCTGGTGCAATTTTTCTTGTATTGCTCTCTTAACACGTGACATAAATATTTTTCTTATGCTTTCTTAAATCTATACCCAGTTTTGATTGTCTAAATGATGAATCTTTTTTCCATCTATGCATCTAGGGAAGCATTTGAACTTTCAAGATTTCATCATTTTCATTGCTTGTTTGTATGACTGCCTTCTATCTCATTTTTAATCTTATGTTACTGGTACAGGGGGTACAGCCACTTCTGGATGGTGTAATTAGTTATTTGCCATGTCCAATTGAAGTTAGTAATTATGCCCTTGACCAAACTAAGAATGAGGACAAGGTACATGATTCATTGAAAGTTGATCCGTCTTGCATTAATAGTTTATAGCTATTGTGAATTTGTGATTGTCATAAGTTGAGAAGTTTTGAATTTGAAGGCTGTATTTTTTAATCATGAATTATAAGATATACTATTAAAATCATAAAAATTGCTTTGGATGTGTGTTCTACATAATGAAACATAACTCATTAGAAAAGTTAAAATATCAACGTTGAACATAATATTGCATGCATTATAATAATGTAAATCACTAGCCAGGAAAGAAAATGAAACACTGACATCCAAATTGACATATCCAAGATTTAAATCATGGTAATTGTCAAATTGCTTAAATTTTGAAAATATAAATTGCTGTCTCTTAACAGAAGACTAAATTAAAAATGTTAAGCTTCCTCTCTTGTTGAAAAAAAATTATTTTTCAATACAAAAATAAGGTTTATGATTTCAGCCTTTCAGGATAGAGTTGGGTCTTCAATAGTAAGGTACAAGTTGGCTTGGTTGTATATGAACTTAGTATGAATTTAAAAAGAGTAGAAGCTACTTTTGCATTCAGGCTGTGCCAAATTTCACCTGGGTTTCATGCAACCTACCTGCATACTTCCCAAAACCTTAGCTGGAATGAAATAATGTTTGTGGATATTGAGATTGCTTCCTGCAAATTCTTGATTCAGAGAGATACAATCATAATTATTTGTGATATGCCTGCATGTTTCAGTTGCTTCCTGTCTCTCTCTCTCTCTCTCTCACACACACACACACACACACACATATATATATATTGGATTATTGTGATATTCTATTCTTATATCTAGGTTGAGTTGCGTGGAAGTCCTGATGGGCCACTTGTAGCATTGGCGTTCAAGTTGGAGGAAGGGCGCTTTGGTCAGTTAACATATCTAAGGTACCTGTCACCCATTTCAAACTGTTTTTCATTCTGTTTTAAATTTGTGTGAACATCCATTACACCATAGACATAAGCTCTAATGGCTGTTTTTTGGTTGAAGAATTTATGAGGGTGTGATTCGGAAGGGAGATTTTATTATTAATGTCAACACTGGCAAGAAGATCAAGGTAAGTTTATGGCTCTTAACTGTTCTAGCTTGAATCTATTGGTGTTGTTCATACGAGTGGTTTTCCTTGTGGACGTGATTCTGTTTCTATGTTATATAGTCATTATTTTGTTTTTACACTCTTCATTTCCAATCAAAGTTAGGTATGATTCCCTTCATTATTTTATTTTGAAGAGCATTCTCGGTAATATTTGTCCAAATTTGCGTTTTTTGGTTGTTTCATTTAGCCCAATTTTCATTTAGCCCAATATTTAAGACTAAGTGCATGGATTCAAACTTTTACTAGATACTTTCATACTAGCATTATGAATTGATTTTTAAAAAAATCCTACACAAAAGGTATCTTATTTAATTTAAGGACGAATCTGATAATGATTCTGCATGTATGTTCTTGTGATGTTTTCTCTTCTCATTTTGTACCTCTCTTCCTCCTTGTCTTGAAATTTTTTGTATATCCAACCAAAGACAGGGAACAATAGGTGGTTTATAGTTTCAGAGCTCCATGAAAAACTAAACAGTTCAACAAAGATTGGTGATAGTTTTAGTTATTTGCTGAATATGAAGCAAGATTCATAATAAAATGCAGTACAGGATTCTAGTAAGATCAGGTGTCACATCTTTTATTGTATTGCTTTCCAAGATTATAGTGAATTTGTGGGTGAATCCTTTCTTCTGTGTATGCAGGTTCCTCGCTTAGTTCGGATGCATTCTGATGAGATGGAGGTTTGTTTTTAGAGTTTCAGTATTCCAAGTTGAGTGTTTTTTATTTTTAAAAAAATGGGAGTAAGAGGTATAATAAGGTGCTTTTCTATTTTAAAGGTAGTAAGATGTATTAAGGTACTTTGATAGGTCATATACTATTATTTTTGTTGAACATAAACTCGTAGGTTTTTTGTTTTTCTGACTAAATACATTCTGAAGAATTTGAACATATTCTGTTATTCTCTGTCATTTTCTTACAATTTCTAATTGAGTTCTCTCACAATCGGCAGGACATTCAAGAGGCTCATGCTGGGCAAATAGTTGCTGTATTTGGTGTTGATTGTGCATCAGGTTATTCTTTTCTTTTTGCTTGAACCTATGCATTTTTTAATTTTATATTGCTCCTCTTTTGTAATTTATTTTGGGTTGGTAGGTGTTTGCCAAGAAATTTTTTATGGTGGTTTGTATATCATCATTAAAAGAAGGATTATATTTTGATTGCAGAATAAATTTTACTTGCGAAGCTGAAAAAGAAAAATAAAAAATGCAACATATGTGTTGGTAAAGAAGAAAACGAGCAAAGTTGCTAAAAAATGCTGCAAAACTATGAAACCTTTCTGGCTTGCTTGCTTGCAGAAATGAACTTTCACGTCCCCCTTCCCTTTAACAATCATGAAAAGATCTCCAGTGGATGCCCATAACACAACCCAATCTATTGACATGTAAAGACTAGGAGACGTCCTTAAACTATAGGCATACCTGTCCAATAATGTGCAATAGAACCCTGTAAACCACACTGTGTGAAACCTAATTCTGACTCTTGAAATGTTTACCACCATTATTATTGTTAATTATCAATAATTAATTATTTTTAAATATTGAATTTGGTAATCTTTTCAAATTTCAATTTGGATTTTGTGTTCAATCACCTAGTACCTAGTGTACTTCCCCTTGTCAGAAATCAGAATGCAGAATGATAAAAACATTTGTTTATGAATCGTTAACAATAGATGTTCCTTCATTATAGGCTGTTTCAATTTATTCTTTCTTTTCTTTCCCTGTATTTTTGGGAGCATCTATTGTCCTCATCAGTTAATGTCAGTTTACTGTGTTATATATTGTCGACATCACTTGGTATTATGAATTTTTAACTAAATCTTGTGCTTTCTGGGTTATATATTGCGGAAGATATGTTGTTGGGGTAGTCTCTTTCCATTGATTATTTATATCTGCTCATATTTTTGTGAATTTTGTTTTGTTTTAGTTTATATATATATATATATATATATATATATATATTTGTTCAGTGGATGGACAGGTTATCTTTAATTCTCTATCATTCTCTTTTAAGTAACAATATCATTATTCTTATCTTAGTATTAGTAAACTTTTGTGGTTAGACAATCATTTCTGGAATGGGGAAACCGCATTTAGATATGATTATTTCCATTTATTATAGATTTCTGCTCATATTTTTGTTTTGTTTGATTATATATATCTGTATTAACATTTGTCTTGGTCATCAGGAGATACTTTTACTGACGGTTCAGTTAAATACACAATGACTTCTATGAATGTTCCTGAACCAGTGATGTCATTAGCTGTACAGCCAGTATCTAAAGATTCTGGAGGGCAAGTGAGTAATTTACTTTATGTAACACATCAATCCCCTGCTCCAGCTTACAAAAAAAATAAGTATCAAATAATTGGCTTTCTCCTTGAATTGCTTACAGTTTTCAAAAGCATTGAATCGCTTCCAAAAAGAAGATCCTACTTTTCGTGTTGGTTTGGACCCAGAGAGTGGGCAGGTTATCTTTAACTCTTGTATCATTCTCTTTTAAGTAACAATATCATTATTCTTATCTTGATATTGGTAAATTTCTGTGGTTAGACAATCATTTCTGGAATGGGGGAACTGCATTTAGATATCTATGTTGAACGCATAAGGAGAGAGTATAAGGTACCCTTCCCATCTTCCACGTTTTCTTTCTGTTTAAGCTGACTAAATGTTTGCTTCTTCTGGAGTTTCATTCTTCATCTTTACTTGTTAAGGTTGATGCTTCAGTTGGAAAGCCCCGTGTTAACTTCAGAGAAACTGTTACTCAACGTGCTGATTTTGACTATTTGCATAAGAAGCAAAGTGGAGGGCAAGGTCAGTACGGACGGGTAATTGGGTAAGTATTGATTAGGCATTCTTATTTTATTTGCTGTAATATCTTTGCTTTGAACGTATTTTCAACAATGTTTGCCGTAGTTTGGAATCATGCAATTCTTCAATAAATTATTGAATTGCTAAAACACCATCCGAGTTCTGGCAGGCATTGCCTGTATCACATCAAATTGTATGACTTGAATCACATGTAGTATAATTTATAGTGTTTACAATATCATAGACCGGCTTCTAATGATTATGTGGATCTCTGGAGAGCTTATCCCTAGGCCCTAATTTAGTGCTTTGTGACCTAAGTTAGAGTTCCCTTTCTGGTCTGGTTACACCTCATCATAATTGGTGGTTAGTTTTCTGAACTTGGCTGAGACTGGTTTTTAAAGATTGCAATGCTTTAATAACTAATTAACTATATACATTTGGCTCGTACTATATATACATGGGGCTACTACTGTATATATCTTAGCTTCTAACATTTTATGCACTTCAACTTTGAACTCTTGCTGACAAACTATAGGAGCAGTATTATTCTTTTTTCTAGTACCGAGGACTTTGAAACCTTTTCCTATTCTTTGTTCTTTTTTCATGTTCTCATTAACATTTTACCCTTTCCTTGTGGACTTTTATTGGATGTTCAGGATATATGTGATATATTGCTTAATAAAAAGTGTTTTTTGCAGTAGATATAGTTAAATATAATTTAGATTTTGGCACACCTTCGTGAAATTGGAGTCATTTGTTTATGGTGTTCTACACATGAACATATTGATCATATATGTTTTCATGCTATGTGAATTATTTTTACCATTCAATTGCATGATACTTGTGGTCCACTCCTTCCCTTATTTCCCATCTAATTCTTGATCGTATATTGTATTCAACGTGTTTTGCAGGTATATTGAACCACTTCCTGCAGGGTCATCAGCTAAGTTTGAATTTGAAAATTTGCTTGTTGGTCAAGCTATTCCATCAAATTTTATCCCTGCAATTGAAAAGGGTTTCAAAGAAGCTGCAAACTCGTGAGTAAAACATTAATTATTGCTTAATCATGTATTCTAAAGTCTAACTTCGAAGTCGAATTTTGCTATTCATCATGTA
Source organism: Psophocarpus tetragonolobus (assembly GCA_037954015.1). Taxonomy (NCBI): domain Eukaryota; kingdom Viridiplantae; phylum Streptophyta; class Magnoliopsida; order Fabales; family Fabaceae; genus Psophocarpus; species Psophocarpus tetragonolobus. Next base: position 22,021,249 of record CM075691.1, read on the forward strand.
GTGTGTTATTGTCTATTTATTTTCCCGATACATAGTGTGTTAGTGTCTATAAATGTACTAATGTAGATTTTCTTTTACAATTTGGTCTTGCTTATATTATTAAACTTATATTTGGTATGGCTAACTCAATTTCTCTCTTCTATATAGTGGTGCCTTAATTGGACATCCAGTTGAAAATCTCCGGGTTGTCTTGACAGATGGTGCTGCCCATGCTGTTGATTCCAGCGAACTTGCATTTAAGTTGGCTTCTATCTATGCTTTTAGACAGGTCCTTTTCATTTCTGGTCTACACTTTGATTTGTAAATGACATTTGGTGTATTCTCTCGGTAATCATGTATTGATTCCTTCACATAACAGCGATGGCCTAATTCTTTGATAATTTGTGGTGCTCTTTTGTAACAGTGTTATGCAGCTTCCAGACCAGTTATATTAGAACCTGTTATGCTTGTTGAGCTGAAAGTACCCACAGAATTTCAGGGAGCCGTCGCTGGCGACATCAACAAGTGAGGGTTCTTTACTTTTGTAACTGGATATTGTGGTAAATTTTCAGAATTCTCTGACATAGTTTTCATAACTCGTGAAGGAGAAAAGGTGTGATTGTTGGAAATGATCAGGAAGGAGATGATTCTGTCATTACTGCTCATGTAAGTACCTAATTTAATCTCCTAAAAGTTAAAAGCATATTAATTTTTAACTAGTTTTAGTTAGATTGGGTTGACCTATGGAGAAACTACAGTAGGCTTATCCCAGTTGATGAGGATACTATTATGTACATCTTCAGTAATATTATTCATCATGAGATTTCTTTTAATAATTTTGTCTAATGTCCTCGATCATCTTTTATCCCTTTTTCACATTATTTGATCCCTTATTAGTCCCTTAATCGATTTTCTATCATCATTTCTCGGTAAATGTGACACCTACATCTCTACGGATTCCATCATTTTGTGTCTTGCGTGGTTACACATTCATCTTAGTATTCTTGTTTTTGCTGCTCCCTTTTTCCTTTTTTTGAATAATGGCTAGTATGCTCAAGTCAAACATGAAGTTCTAGAATCCCAAAAGGTTGCCACCCAAGAACCCGACTATTATCTGCAGCATGTTTTTACTACTTTCACTTTTGCATAAATTGAAAAGATCCTTCTTGAACTTAAATTATGCTCTTTTTTAAGTTGTTCTTCTGAATGTGATTTGTTCTATTCTCTAATCAAGTTCTGTACGCAAATCATTAATAAATACTACCTCCAATTTCAAATATAAGCAAAAAAATGAATTGAGTGTTGGATTTAAATATAAGCAAGTCTCAACTTTTTACCACATTTAATGAGACCTCCAATGACTCCTTATTCTTGATATCAAGTTCCAAAATGAATGTTAGTTCAAGAAAATAATGTATTTTTAAATTTGAATTGAGATTGGTGCAATTAAATGTTGTTAACTAACTTTTAATTAGCATGAAATAGTTAGTTTTGTTATATATTGAAGGTTGGAGGGAGTACTTAGAATTTTTCTTTCGATAGTATATTACTCCCTCTGAACTCAAAACAAAAATATCCAAATTCACACAAATTAGGAAATTTAAATATTTAATTTCCCTAATCTCAAGTATAAGACAAGGTTATTTCTAAAACATCTTCATTTGAACTTATTAGCAACTTTCATAGCCTTAGCCATCTTGTCTCAAATGATGTTAGCACCGATCCTGATTCTTGATTACTTGTTCAGTAATAATTTCTTAAAAGTCAAATGTTTATCCCCCATGTATCAAGATGTGAAATTATTAATGTGGTGCGAACCTCTAGCTATAATTTGTCCACGTGTCATTGCTAAATAGGTTGCTGTTAATTATTGTTTTCAGGTCCCTCTTAACAATATGTTCGGATACTCTACAGCTCTTCGCTCAATGACACAGGTGAGTATCATGCAACTCGAGAGTATTTCATGTTTTGCTATTATTTTTGTATTTGGTTTTTGATTTCTTGTTTTTCTTTTAACAACTGCAGGGAAAAGGTGAGTTCACAATGGAATACAAGGAACATTCACCAGTTTCTCATGATGTACAGACACAGTTGATAAACGCATACAAGGGAAACAAGGAAGGTGAATAATCAGCTTTTGTGGAAGTACATGATAAAAAAATTTATGACAATAGCATGTCCAAAAGAAAAGAAGTTGTGATAATAATATAGGATATAGGCTTGATTTATTTTATTAGTGTCAACCAATTTTGGAAAGCAAATAAAAGTTGTTGTAATTGTGATAATACTATGGAAGAAAAAATTGATTTTAGATGGGGTAGTTAAATCATTTAATGGTTCTGGGTTCTATATGTAAGATAACATGTTCTTATTTATCGATGAAGATGACTCTAAGATTGATCGAGAGCTCTTCGATATGTAATTTTATGTTATTTACGATGCATGCCATTCTAATTCTGTACTTAAACTAAGATTTGTTTTTGGGAGGTAAGTTAATGGTTGGAGAAGGGCAGATTAGGTTAAATTAAAATTAATTTTATTATTATTTCTACGGATTATTTTGATCTTTATGTTTTAAAAAAGGGAACTCTTAAAATGCAAATAATGTAATTTAGAGGAAAAGGTGCAATAATAATTATTGATTTGAAAATCAATTATTTAGATAATGATTAATTTTAGATTATATAGGAATTTGATTTTTAAAATGTGTATATTAACATGATAAATAAATTTTTTGATTTAAATATAAATTATTTTAGATTAAATTGCTAAATTGGTATTTATATATGTTTTTCACTGTTTTTTTTTGTTCAAATTTTGTTCCCAATACATTTAATGTAATGATTGATCCAAAAATACATTTTTGACAAGTCAGGAAAAAAACTGAACATTTTTTTTTACATTTAATGTAATATTTGATCCAAAGTGAGGTTATAGTTAGAGTTTTCAATGATATTAGAAGCTACTTGAAGAAGCAAATATAGGATCTATTTAGTAATGAAATGTTTATTTTATTATTACAATTGTATAAAAAAAAACAGAAACACAATAAAAACGAAAAATTAAAAAAATAGACAGAAAAATTAAAATAAAAAACCAGAAAATAATTTATTTTAAAGAGTAAAAAAGGAACACTTTGGCACGTGATCAAAGTGACTTCATTTGTAAAAAAAGTAATATATACTAGGCGGTTTATTTTTGTAAAATTTAATATTTTTTCACTCTTTTAAAACAAGCAAGGATTTTTTTTTATCTTTTATTCATTCGTTTTTTTTTATATGTCAAAGGTTAGTTTTTGTAGTAATAGTTTTTGTTAATGATAAAAATCAAATCTATGATTCCTTTCTCTTACTTAATTAATTGAGTCACTTTATATTTCTCTTTATTTATTCACTTTGATGCTTATCTTTCTATATATTTAAAATAGTTTTTTGTATTTCATCTCATTGTACTAATAGGCTCAGATGAAGTGAAGCCAGGCAGATTGGTTTTCCAGTTTTAGAAAATAAGAGTATGAAATGTTTGGTTGCATATTGCATATATCATATCTGCATTATAGTTTATATGTTTTGTGTAAGGGTGTTATAGATTCACATCTATTCATTAAATTCATTCATTTGTTTGAAATAATTTAATTAGATTTATAAATTAAACGAGATGTGATAAAATTAAATTCATTCAATATGATCAAATTTAACTTTAATTAGTTGGGTTCACAAATTTTCACTTTGCAAATTTAATAATTTGTAGATCAATCCAACCTATTTAACTTGTATTATTTTTATTTTAAATAGCAAGAACCTCAACAAAATAAACAAGTCCATAATCCAATTAGTTCAATTAGATAACCTCTCACTCGCATAGACAAACACTAAGTCACAAGCCCTTGGTTATTAGGTTTTACTTTTTATATATTATGGGACTATTTAATGTATTTTTATTTTTTATTTTGAAAAATTCAATGTATTTTGAATGTTTAATTTACACACTTTTTATGTTGAATGTTTTATAAAAAAATAGATTTGATTTTTTTTTTGTAATCCATTAATTTGATCCATTTTTTATAGGATTGGATAGAATTAAAGCACTAATTTTTTAACACATAATTTTATCTGATTAAAATTGCTTAGATCAGATTGTATTTTATCTCAAATCTGATCTGATTTGTAAATACTCCTAATTTTCTGGCTAAATAGTGGAACAATACATTGCTATAAATAAGAACCAATCACTTCACTTAATATTTGAAAATTTTCTTCACGTACCTTAAAAAATTTCTCTTGCACCCCTTTTGGAGATACAATTTTGCTCCAAATGAAGATTGGACATTTTAGAGGATGTAAAATAAGATGAAGAGAGAAACTCTAAAATGAGATTAAGAGAGAAAATATGGATGTGCTTGGAGAATGTTCCAAACAATTGATATCTTTTTGGTTCCAAACATTCTTAATTAAAACACAATTATCTAAAATAATTATTAATTTAATTAAGTGCAATAAATTTATCCTAAATTTATATTCTCTCCATTTCAAAATGATAGTCATATTTTGAAAAAGAATTTCATAAAATAAGTGTGCATTTAGCTTTGAATGTAATATTAATTAATTTTCCCCTCTAATATCTCTAATGATATTATTTTAGTATGTAGTATTAATATTAAGGTTAATTATGTTAAATTACATTTTTTATATATTTATTAGATTTTATTGGTACGTGTAAAGTAACTTAGAAGAACACTGTCTTAGGAGGAGGATATTTTTAAAAATATCATTGTCAATACAACCTCTTGTATTGAATTTATTGAATCACACTTTATGTATAACAAGTTAATAAATAGACGTTATGATGGAGTGATAATATAAAATTATTTTATATTGAAATTAATAATGCACTTTAATTCTAAAAGAAACAAACACTGATTTATAGTATATATTAGAAGTTTAATTAGTATGCATTTATATTAATATTTAATTTTTTTTATATGATTTTTAAAGTATTAATTGGTAAAGTAAATAAATTTATCATAAAATAAAAATTTAAGATTAAATTTCAGTATAAAACATTTTACCCTATAATTGCATACTAATTAAACTCATATATTAAATCAATAATTCATGTAAATAATAAATACATTTTACTGAGTAGTCAAGTCCAAATTAGAAATGGACCAAAATAACGTCCATAATAGAAGGCCAAAAACTACCAATAAGAGGCCTATGGGCTCGAAAGTTGTCATTGTGTCAAGGCACAGTCAGTTAAGGATCCAAATGAATATTAATCTTTAAATTAGTCCTCTATTTAGTCTCTAACCTAAAATTTAGAAACCATCTATTAATTTTTAGCTTGCAAAAAAATTATATATTTTAATATTTTTCATAATTGTACTTCCATTTATATAAAAGAGACTAAAGAAATAGCATTTTATAAAGTATGGATTAATAAACAAATTTTAAAGTCCCAATTCATTGAATAATTGAGAGGACTAATTTAGAATATAGCTCCTAAATTAAAAGATTGATGATTAGTTGTACGGACTAATTCCTAATTTGTAGGATGTTGGGGCATTGATGTAAAAGGTTGAGAGTGAGAGTGAAGCCTAATTATATTTGGTACACCAACGAATCCTCGGCTATTCCTTTCTTATCATTGTGTTTTCCTCTATATATATATATATATATATATATGTAAAAGTCTATTCAGTAGGAAAAAAATTTAACTCTAACTATATATAAAACAATCCAATTTATTGACTCAATGACTCAACAGTGAACGTAAGAGTTTATAGAGATTACATAGAGTATACTGAATCTACCCAGCATTTACTAAAATAAGAGTTTGCTCATGAGTTAACTAACAAAAGATACCTGAACTCATAAACTTATAAAAGTTAGAGTATATATATATATATATATATATATATATATATATATATATATTATATTATGTATTATGTATGAGGAGTAAGTAAGTTTAAGATGAAAAATAGTCTGTTAAATTTATTTTTAGAGTAAGTGGATAATTTTTCTTTTTTTTTTCTCTCTTATAAAACTCTTTTACATTATCAATTGTATAAATATTAAATTATATATATATATATATATATATATATATATATAATATAACACAATTTGTTCGTTGTTATTATTATAATGTGTCAACATCTTGAAAGTGTTACTCAATTTATTCCATAATTTTATTCTCTTATCTCTCTTACTTATTTTTTTTCTCCTAGTTTATTTTAAAATTAAAGAATAAATGCTTATAAAAAAAAATTAAAGATGATATAAAGCATAATTTTTGTCATGAAAGTTAAAAAAATCAACACTTAGATTCATAAATAAATTTTTAGATAAATTAATCTTTTAATAGTTATATTGTTATGCAAATTGATTTTTAGATAAATTAATTTTTTAATATTTTTAAATAATACTTTAAAAGATTTTAAAATTTTATTTAAATTATTTTAACTACTAATGTTCATAACACTAAAAAAAATTCAGTTATATAACATATTTTTTTAGAAACCTATCATTTCTATATAATCTCTTCTTAATGAGGTAATTAACATGTATCTAATATGGTGGTAGACATGTCATTTCTTACGAATTATTAAGGTGATATAAGTAAATAAATGTCGCATTATTAGAAAAATTTTATAATGTGTTATAATTTCCAGTAGACTAAATACTAGTAAATCAAATAAAAATTAACAATGTTGGGAATGTTTTGTGTGTGATAATAAAAAATATACAAATTTTTAACTAAATAATAATGATATTGTATTTCTTTTACTGCAAGATTGCCATTATCTAAGTAACATAAGTATATCTATCCATAAATTAATATTATTGTCAAACCTACTGAATTTGACTTATATTTAAATAATCAAGTTTAATTATATGCTTGAACATATTTGTTTAGCTAAACATACAACCTTAAACAAATGGTTTAGTTCATATACATTTATGTATGTTAATTAGGAGTATTTTTTAATACATTGAATAGAAAACATACAACCTTAAACAAATGGTTTACTTCATATTTGTTTAGCTAAACATAAAACCTATGTTTAAGCAATTCAATTGGATACTAATTATACATAATATATATATATATATATATATATATATAATATAGAGAGTTTAATTGGTATACACAGTTAGTATAAAAGATTTTTACATCGATATTTAATCATGACTTTAAAGTATTAATGAGTAAGGTCAACAAATTTATCATGAATGAAGGATTGTGATTGAATGTAAGTATAAAAATATTTACATTAACTGTATATACCAATTAAACTCATTCATATATATGGCAAGTGATTAAAGAATAATGATATATAATAAAATACATATATTTTATCGGTCTTCATTTTTTGTTTGTTTCTTTTTTTTACATGTTTATTTTTACCAAATTATATAATCTATTACATTTACATTTATTGCTTCAACTCTTTGGGTGTGCTTAGATATTAGGTTAAGTGCATGCACCTTACTCCTATGAGTTAGGGAAATGATAGAAAAATGGTTGTACTAATTAAGAGAATATGAAGGTGGAAAGTGGGACCCTATGTTGGATAGAAGTATGGAAAATTGACTATATCCTTGACATAAAATTATGCTTAGAAATCCTTCTACGAATGTCGTGAGGTACAAATGAGAGTAAAGTGCTCGTATAATTGGAGTAAGGAGCATCCAAAAGGAAAAGGAGGTCTGAAAAAGGAAGCCATCTATATAAGAGTCAGATCAATCCACCACTACATTAAAAAATAAAATGAAATAATGAGTTAATATATTTTAATCTTAAAAGACATTAAAAAGTAATATTTTAAAGAAATTACTTATTGATTGTGTGTATGTTTTAATATCACCATTATCTAACTTTTCAACTCAATCCAACACTCTTATTACTTATCAATTTGTACTTTTGAAGTATATGATTTTTCTTTGAGCATGGTTTTCATAAATATCCAAACACACCCTAATAATATTTTAAAACACTTTAAAAACATTTTAAACATCAACTATCAATATAGACTTTAAAAATCAATATACCTAAAAATCTATTGAATTAATTAATTTTTAGTCTCTTAAATTTGACTAAATTTAAAAATATTTTTGACTTGAAATTTTAAGTTTATATTATTTTCAAAGTTAAATTTAAATAAATTAAGGGGAAAATAAAATTTCAATTTTCAAAGATAAAAACTAAAATTTCATCAAATTTTATGAACTAAAGTATTAATTAAATAAAATATATTTATATATAAGTTTGGTGGACCAAAATAACTTAAAAATGAACTAAGTTGAGTGGGTGAGTTAGTTTAAGGAAAAATGTAAAACTTTTGGAAGGACCCCATCTTGACTCAGCTTGATGGAACATCTTATGCTTTGTCTCATCTTTTTTTATACTTTCTAGAGTATTTGTGCTGTCTCCTTAGTCTTTTCTCTCTCTTTGGTTTCCCCATGAAAAGATTGGTGGGATATTTGTGGCTGATCTCAACTCCAGTTCCCTATCTCTTGCTTCTTCTATCCTTGATTTTTATGCCTTCTATCTTTTCCTTTTTCACTTGTCTTCTTTCCCGTTCAAAGCATCTCTTTGGAATTCATAATATTTTATCATTAAGTAGTTATACTTTTTCTGGTTTGTTTTTGTAAACTTATATGATTGTGTATTTTTTATAAGAAATAAAGAATAGTATAAAATATATTATTATTTATTTTTTTATAAAAAAAGGACAGAAGGAAGTAATGTTAATCCATTTACTATGGGAATTGGACCCAAAGGAAAAATAGTTCATTATAATATGGTTGACCAAAGTTTAAATTTTTATAAAAAAATATTCATATCTAACTTTTAACTCTGTTCCAGACAAGATTGTATTTTAAAAAAAAAGATATTTTTGAGACAAATTACTAATGCATTTGGTTGGTGTAACAGCAAAAGGGTTTGTTTAATTAATTCAAAAGTACTTGAATTTTTCATAATTTTTAACTAGGTTGTTTTTTTATAAACAATTGTTAGTTATTATCTGTTAATTTTATTAATAAAAAAATTTTAACTTACTATCTCTTTTCCCTTCTGGTTGATTTGGGTTGTTTCGTTTGATCAATCTTGGAATTCTCTTTTAACTAGGTTCTTCTCCTTTTTGTTTTATTAGTTTACTTATTGAATTTTTATTTGTTTTCTAATATGGTCATTCTATCTAATTGTTGTTTAAACAAAATAAATTGTTAAGTTAATTTTTGTGAGTTTACAACAAAGTAATTATATAGTGAAACTAATTAGGAAAGGATAGCGAAAGAATATTTAAGTTGAGTGAAATTATATGTTGGGATCAAACCAAGGGGATTAAACAGGGGAGAGATGTATAACAATAGAATATGACACCACCTTCAACCCAAAACCTTAAATGTGAGTCCCTTTGGCCCGCTTTGATACCAGTTGTTGGGACAGACCGAGAGGGTTAAACACCGGGGAGATGTATAACCATGAGACACGAGCCTATATATAAGAGAACATGACACCTTAAGGCATTAGATTATGGGTCTTTCTCACTTATATATTACTCAACTTTTCAATTTCTTACCAATGTGGGACTTCAACTCACACTTGCACTCCAACATTATATAGGTGAGAATTCTAATTGAATAATATGGTTGAGAATATTTGTTCAAAATTTGCAAATGTAAGAATATTGGCTTAGAGATGTGAGAACCTAATGTGGTGAGGAGAGATGATAGGAAACCGAATTAAAAATAAGAAATTAAAAATTACAAAAGAATTAATTTAGTATGAGATGATTTGGTTGTTGTAATTTTCATATTGTACAGATTAGTTTGCAGTTTGAGATATAAAATATAATAGATCAAACTAAATCGCTTATCCTTAATTATTCTACCAAATCCACATGTACAATTATCCGTGTATCTGATTTAAGTTAATCTTTAATTAACATGTACTAGATAATGAATAAATATTTTAATAAGACTATTTGATTTAATTTCATTAGATACAATTTAACTACAAGTAAAGTGTAATGTAATGTTTAAATAAATTTATTGTCTATACTTTAACTTTAATTGTTGCAACTTTTATATAATTTTGTTAAGAAAGAGTTAACCTTTATACAATTTTAGAAATAAAAATTTTCAATATATTTTTTAATATTTAATAATATAAATTTTAAACTGCAAAAAATTAACTTGATTCATATTTTATAATTAATCTAAATCGAAAAAAACATAACACATCTTTTTTTCAAATTTTAACTAATTTTAGAATCAAAACCCGATGGTGAACATCATACGATAGTGCTAATGTGAAGAAAATAGGATGCATAGTACTATATTTAGAGACTAATTAGTTCTTTGTAGTTGATTGGGCATGTCAACATTTAGAAGTAAGTACTCAATTAAAAAATGAAGGTCTAAATTATAGTTTTTAGTCTTTCTAGTTTTAAAGGGTAATTTTTTCCCATTTATATTTTTTTTTTGTAATTTTGGTACTATTTTTTTAATCCATTGTTAAATTGTTCGTATTAATTGTTATTGACGCTAACATTGACTAATTAATTTGATGATACAATTTCTTTTTTATAAGCTAAAAAAAGTATTATTAAAAAAATCATTCATTAAGAAAAATACTTGCTAAGTAACATAAAACAATAGACATCACCGACACCAAAACAAAAAAATGGTAACTATAACATCCTAAGAAATTCTAATATAATTAATATCATTCACATGCTTAATACATCCATTTACATTTAAAGTTATACTAAAAACTCAAAAAAATTATAAATAGTAGCAAATATCATAGATTGAATAGCTTGTCTAGCCGTAAGTGTGGTCTAGCAAGAAGTCTCAACAATAGTTGTCTAAAAAAGGGGTTTGCTAAGCAAAAAACCACGCAAAAATGCTAATAGAGAGTACTCTGCACTAAGCGAGGGACATTGTTGGGTGCAAAGGCATCAAAGTGCTTGGCAGAAGCGACTTTAATCTCACCTGTCGAGATCATGCAAACTGCTAAAACACCAATTGCATAATCCTCTACGACCATTTCAACCAATGCAGTCTAAAATTCCAACTATATTCCAATAAATTATCCTCCAAACTTATCCATCGAAAATGAGTTATAGAATATCTAGTTTCATATTATAATTACATAATCAAATCTATCATAATTCTATTATCTTACACATAATACTATACATACTAGAGATTTCAAATTCCACAATTCACTTTACATTATACATATACACCAAAATTCATATATCTTTTGTAAGATCTTATTTTTATTAAATATTATAAGTGTGTGAAATAAATAAAAGAGATAACTAAATTTAATTAATGGTAATTAATAAATTAATTATGAAATATTTGGTGTTTGTGTGTGAGTGTGTGTATAGGGGTATGTAGATGTGCACACGTGTGTGTGTGTAAGAGGGTTGTGGTTAATAAATAAGAATTAACCAAACACAACCTTAGTTTCTTTTTCCTTTTATTCTTTCCCTTTTCTCTTTTATTCTTCACTTTCTTTCTACTTTTCTCTTACACAGACCTTTCTCTATACCTAAACTTCTCTCTTCTGCATGTAGGCCTCTTGGACAATAGAATCTAAAGAAATCTCTTCCATTACTTCTAATTTTGAGTGTAGATTATTATAGGTGTATCTAATCCTAATTCTTTGGGTCTTTTTTTGTTCATTTGTTCCTATTGAGGTAAGAGGGGAATTCTCTTTAAAATACCATTTTCTTAGATTCCTTTTTTGGTTCTAGGATTTTTTATAGGCTTTGAGTGATTCCAATTGTCAAATTCTCCTTTCTCACCAAATTTATATTTTAAAAGGAGAAATAGGTAAAGGGAACTCAATTTTTATCTTTAAATTTTGGAAAACTTTGATTTGATGGTTATGATGTAAATTACATGTGAGTTCATGAGCTTTTGATCTTGATTTAAGTGCTATGTGAAATTGGGTATTTTATAGACATGGTGAATTGAGATATTTTCTCTTTATAAATGAATTGAGATATATAAGGTGTTGATTTGATGGTTTGTTGGATAAATGATGATGTGTTGAGCTTATGTCTCTTTTGGAAATTAATGAATGATTGAAATGGTTGTTTTTAGATTGTGATGTGGGCTATTACAAGGAGGTAACAAAGCCCTTGATGTGGTACATTGAATTAGGGATGTAGATAGGTCTAAGTGATCCTGTTGCTAATGTTCTGTTTCGGGTGATGATGCAACATTAGGGTTCTATTTCGAGTGATGATACACTGGTGTGAAGGCCTTATTTTGGGCGATGATACATCATAGGAGATACTCAGATAACAACTAAATCATATTTGTGTTAGGTAAACTAAACATCAATTGGGTATGAGATGAGTATGCTCACACTTCAACTTGTTATCAGATGAGTCATATAGATACTAGATACTAGTGCGAGGGAAGTCAGATGGGCAACTACCTTGGTATTCGAATTCAATATAGTTAGTCTTTTTGGAAAGCGTCATGTTAAGTGATTATGTGATTCTAAGTACTTATGTTTTGAGGGAACATAAGTCTGAATGTTTGAGTATCATTTGCTTGCTTGGTAGTTTTATATAATGAATGTGAATGGGAATTTATAATTTTTCTATATGTACACTGATTTTTACAATATTATAAGCTTACCCTTGTTTACATGTGTTCTATGTATGATTGTGATAATCGTGCTTTGCACAGGAGCAAATATTGGTGGTAAAATTGAAGGTCAAGGACAACAGAACTGAGGATGGTAGCCTAGCTTTGGTAATGGATCTCCTTTTGGTTTAGCTTAAGATATGTAGATTGATGTGATTTTGTAAAGTGGTATAACTTGTTAAAACTTGATGTTAGAACAGTGTCAACATGTATATTCAATGATAGAACTATAGAAAACTTGAATAGGATATAATGTAACGTAAGTATGTATACTAGAACTTATTTTATTTTGGTTTGTGATTACTTAAGTAGATTTTATAGCAAAGGTTTTGCAATTCCATAAAATCTTGCCGAGCAAGGGTTGTTGCCCAACAAAAAGTTGCTCCTATTAGGCAATTTTTTGGCTTTGTGCCAGTAAGATGTCTCGCCCAACGCAAAGTAATTGTTGCCATGTTTTTTGTGGGGCTTTTCATCTAGTAACACCTCTTGTTGAGCGAGGTCCTTTTGCTGGAACTTTACAACTTAGATCTCACTGGGCCACTAGTGTCATTGAGCGAGGTGTTTCAGTTCTTGGCTGAGCGACGTAGCCCGTTGGGCGAGCTATACAATGTTTGAATTGAGTTATTATTTGAAATGTTAATATTTTGAGTTTTGTTAGAATTGTAAATGGCTATATTGATGAATAGTAGTATACATTATATTAGTATTCATTTGGGATGTTACATCCTATAACATAACTAGGTTGGCACTACTGAGTCATGCATTCTTCAACTTTGTTGACTCTGTCCTACCTCTTCACTATTATCTGCTCCTTGCAAAGCACAATCATCATAATCATATAGAAAACACATACAAGCAAGGGTAAGTTCATAATAACATAAAACACTTTAAGTATGGAAAACAAGTTAAATTAACATTTATATTCATCTAACAAACAATCACAATTATGTTTCCTCTAAACATAAGTTGTCATAATTACAATATCACATAATGAGACATTTTTTGGAAATACTAACTAAACTAAATTCAAATACCAAGGTGGTCTATCTAATTTCTCCCACATTGATATCTAGCATCCACCTAACCTCTCTGATAATTAGTTGAAGTCTAAACATACTTATCTGATACCCAATCGATGTTTGTCGTCCTTCTGACCCAATCTAACAACCATTTGCTATTTGAATACATCCTTTTGGGTGTATTATCGCCCTCACTAGACCTTAACACCAGTGCATTCTTGCCCTCATCATCCCCTAGCCGCAAGATCACTTAGACCTATGTACATCCTTTTGGTGTATTATCGCCCTTATCGAGCCTTAACACCAGTTCATTCTCGCCCTCACCAGGCCTTAGCCCTAGGAACACTTAGATCTATTCGTATTCCTAATTCAATGAACCACAACCAATGCTCTGTTACCTTTCCGTAATAGTTCACATCCCAATCAATTAATCATTATTTCCAATAAATCAACAATCTCAAAACATACATCAATTCAACAAACCATTTATATTACAAATTGCATCAAATCACAATTTAAACACAATTTCTTCATGATCACAATAAGACTAATCATTCATAAAAATTTACACAACATATTCAAGCTCAAAACATTGATCAAAATCCCAATTACTCACATTCAAATACATTTGCACCATCAAATCAAACCTTCGCATAAATTAAAGATAAAAATTGAACTTTCCTTACCTATTTCTTCCTTTTGAGTTAAATTTGCCGTATAAGGAAAAATCAATCGCAGAAGTCACTCAGAACCTATTAAAATCCTCAAAACTAAAAAGGAACTTAAGAAATTGGGATTTTAATGGAAGATTCCCTTTCAATGGGTTGATTGAACAAAGAATGAATGGAAAAAGACCCAAAGAATTAGGATTAGACATACCTATAATGATCTACACTCGAAATCAGAAACAATAGAAGTGACTTCATTGGATTCCATCGGCTAGAAAGGCCACATGCAAGAAAGAGAGGATTGAAGTGTAGAGAGAAGAGAGAGAGACTTGAAACAGAGAAAATGGAAGAAAGAAAAAATGAAGGAAGAAAAAGAGAATCGAAATTGTGTTTGAAAATTCTAATTGTAAGCTCTACCTGCAATTAAATTTCTCAATATTTTCTAATCAAAAGATTATATATATATATATATATATATATATATATATATATATATATATATATATATATATATATATATATCCTCAAACTTAACTAAATTTACCAAGTTTTCTCAATACATTAAATTTCAAAACAACACGTAATATTAATATACTTAATACAGTTAATTACTCCTTAATTAATTATTAATCATAGTCGCACACGTAATATATAATTTTAAAACAAGATTTTTCAGTAACCACCAAACCACTAACTAAATATTAATATAAAAAGTCAGATTCATAATTCATTCTACATACAAGAGTAATGTGGTGTAGTATCATTTTCACCAACTCAATTGCACCATCTTAATAATGTTATCCACCTGTTGAAGTTGCCCTCGAAAAAACCATGGCGTTCGAAATGTTATTTGATATAAGTTCATGAAGCAATTTTGTTAAATAATATATTCACTAGGGTATTTTTTAATTTAAAAAAGTTAATTAGAGAAAATAAACTTTCTCAAATTACTTCAATAGATTATTTATGATTTAGTGTTAACTACTCTTGAAAAAAACAAGTGCAAGGATATAACAAATATCATAATTTTTTAAAAATTGTGGACTATATTTTCCAAAAATAATAGAAGGACAAAAATCTTCAATTTTGAAAAATAGAGATACTAAAACTATAGTTTATCGAAAAAAAAATATAAATTCAAGGCTTAAATTAAAAAAATAATTCAGAAGCCTAATTAAAATTATCAAATAGTTTAGTGACTATGAAGAAAATCTCTGATCGAATATGATATAGTATTTATTGTAAGATTTGTAACATATATTGATTTTAATGAATAAAATAATATTTCAAAGACATAAAAATTGTATTTTTTTTTATACTTACGTAACAATTGAATTTAACTTAAATTCAATGTTATAAAAATTGAAATAGATCAACCTGTCCAATCGAAAACCAATAAGGTTACGGATCCAGTTTATTAAAAAATTGAAAATGTAATTAGATGAGATTGATATGGCATTATCAAACTGATCTTAAAATCGAATTTAATAGAAGAAAATCGGTACTGTCATACTAATTTTCTATGACATTCATTAGAAAAATAAATTGTGTATTGACCTAATTCAAGCTTTTGACCTTGTAGATAACAACACACAGATTTATCACTGAGTCACTCTATTATATTAATCATGTATTGATTCTAATTTTATATATATATATCAATAAAAATATCATAGTATAAATTACTTTGTATACTATTTTAATATATTTTTAAATTTCTAATATTTAAAAATTCATAACAATGTTAATAAATTTAGAATATCAACTTAGTTATAAATTGTAGTTATTATTTGAGATTTTAAATACTTTATCCTAACAATTTCTAAAGATTTAGTATTAATCATCAAATTATGTTTATTATATTTTTTAATATAGACCTTCTCAATTTTTTAATTTCTAGTTGGACTACTAAACTATTAATTATTACCTTGACCTATTCGATTTTTGTAACATTGTCTAAAATGATTAAGTAACGTGAATAAATTAATAGATTGAAATTCCATTTCACTGCCAAAAAAGATTGATTTTTTTTTTATAATTATTGTATAAGAAAAATAAATTAACAGTAATGGTCCTTTTATCAAATTAACATCATTGTTATATATGTAAACATGTATTTGATGAGTTTTCCTCACCACTTTTTGAATAAACCATTTCCCCATAAAACAGATTATAGCCTTCCCATGTTTTTTTTACGAGGAGTGTTTGGGAAAATGTATCCAAAACTCTCCTTTTTAAACTTTTATGTGCTTGGTTGAAATTATTGGAAATCATATATAAATAGAGTTTTTGTGGGATTTCTGAAATAGATTGTAGTCTTCCCATATTTTTTTTAGGATTTCTATTGTAATTAAATGATTCCTTATTATAAAATTGGTGAGTTTTAATAAACTTTAAATTCTATTTAATTATATTATATTTTTAAGAGAATTCAAGAAAAAAGATTTCTAAGACAGTTTTTATACCACTCCATTTTTTATATATTATATTTTCTCTTTTTTAATCATAGTATTTGTGACACAATTGAAAGTGGTGTTCAACTTAAACAAAATGCAACAACAAATAACAAGGGTGAGAATACGTCTCACACATATTAAGACACATATAAAGAGAGTGAGCAGTCAACTAAAGCACAAGAATTAAGCACATTACAAAACCATACACAATGACTCAAGACTCATGACAACTTATACTTTTAGCTTTATATGCATGTGGTGTCATAACTCAGCACAAATCACCCATATTGTGTATAAGGTGAAACACAAACACCAAGGATATCCATTTATGGATCAATGTAACTATGCAAGCCACAAGAGGCACACCAAACATTGGGTCATAAAACCACCTTAGACATTCATTACAAGTCAACACTAGTCATAAGGGAACCTAAAACATACATTGGGCAATGCAACCACCTTAGGCACTCATTACATGTCAACACAAGTCATAGCAGAACCCAAAACACACCTTGGGCCATACAACTAGATTAAGCACCCATTATAGGTAGGCATAAGCCATAAGGGACTCAAAACACATGAATGCTATATAGACACATGACGATGAAAAAACAATATTGAATCACTATTAGACAAAGTCTAGACTTCACAAATGATAGAGCAAATAGGAGTTCACACACTACTAAGCAATACTTTAGACTTAACTCTTAGCACAAATAAGTTAATTAATACTTATTGCTCGAAGCACAAATTCTCATAGCATAAAATATCATTCATAATATTCAATACATTCCCTTTCTCACATATACACATAGGATTAACATTCAGAACTCACCATATTTTCTAAGTTTTGCAGTTTTCCTCAATCATTTTCTGATAAGCCTTTATGACCTTTGTGGAGTATAAATGCTCCTGAGACTATTAATCCTATGATAGTGTTTCCTATCTATTGTGAAAGTTAAGATATTTATCTACAACTCTTATGTTGACCTTAGGATTTAAAAAAAAATGTGTACAATGTTAAAATTTTGAGGAAACATAAGTTCATCACCCAATTATGGCAGTTCAACCTTTAATCATTAATCTGATCATAACTTGAGTTCTAGATATTGTTTTGAGGTGAAAGTAATGACATAAGTTAGATAACATATAAGGATACAACTTTCATGAAGACCATTTTCTCAAATTGCATCGTATTCCTACAGGTTTTCTCGTCTAAAGATCATGAACGTTGATAGTAAAATATGCTTAATTTTGGAAGTTCGACCTTTAGTCACTAATTTGTTCATAACTTGAGTTTTAGACATCTTTTTTTTTGTGAAACCAAAGGAATTAGTTAGATAAAATCTAGGGTTACAAATTTCATGAAGATCACTTTCTCAAATTTCATTGTTTTCCTATCAATTATCTTGTCTAAAGATCATGAACGCTGATAGTAAAATATGCACCATGATTTTCCATTGGTTCTCTCTCTTAAGATTTCCTTAATCTTCCAAAATATACTATAAATCATGAAATTGAGATAAAATCATTCTTAATCAACTCTTATAAAACATATATAAAACAATGGTAAATGAATGATAACATCATTCCAACTAACTCAATTGTTGTAACTAATCACAAGGGACTACAAAAGGACATTACTTTAATAGTCCAATAAATTAATACAGACAACCATTACTGTGTTTAGGGACACTAATCTCCAAGGCATAAAATAAAGGGTACCTCAAAGCCACCAATTCAACAAAATTAATACATATTTTCATTAGTTATTTTCATGGACACACCAAATACAGAGGAGTTAGAAGAACCAAAACATTCTTTTATTTAAATACAAAAATTTATAATGATAACTGAATCAAAACAATATATTCACATAGTTATGCACAAAATATATTATCATCACTCACTCCAAGGTGTTCATAATCTTTTAATGATATACATATTGAAGCTTAGGGATCGCTTTACTACTCATTTTCTCTACACATGCCACATGAGAGATAGTTCTCACCCCTTACCTCAAATGATGATCATGATTGCAAAGGATGTGGTCTTAACTCCCTTAACAATGCTCCTCAAGCTCCCTCGGTAAGGTTCTACCTGCAACTTTTTCTTGAGTGTTAGAAGGCAGAAATGTGAACTGAAGTGCAACACTTAGACCCCTAATTCTATCCTAACTTAACCTTTTGTTGGACTTCTAAAACAAACCAAAACTTAACCTTTCTTACTATTTACACCACAATTATTTTATTTATTTTATAAAACCAAATCTTAATTTATTCTAATAAACATAATAATAAATTAATATAAACCTACTAATATAAATTAGACATTTTTTATTAATAAATAATTTTTTCTAAAAAAATAAAATGTTATAGTATTGATATGAATTAGTGATCCATAAAAATATGACCAGATTTCATTAATACTTTGAGTACACAGAAAGTGAGTATTCTCCCCTCAACATAATTTGTTTCATACCCACAATCCAAACTCTTTGAATCACTCAGCTACTACTACTTATACCGATCAATTTAAGTCCGAAAACAAATTATAGTAATTTTTAAAAAAAATTTAAATGCTACTAATTTAATCAATTAAGAGTGTGTTTGAAAACATAGACACGATTGCACATTTTCTCTTCCCATTGCTTTCAAAGCTACATTTTGGTAGCTTCGCCATAAACGTGGTGAGAGAATACAAAGCCTCGTGGAAGAATTTTTTTCAAACACCTACTAAAATTTTACCTCATTACTTCATTCGAATGCCATCATAGAACTAGCAAAATATTTGGTGTGTACTATAATTTTAAATTTATAAATCAACAGAACAAATTATAGTATCAAGCCTACCATTAACAATATCCTTCAATTCTCGCTTTCAATTCATCTAAAGTTCTTCTTGCTTGCTTTATTGTCTTTTCCTACATCTTCATTAGATCCCTTCCCTTTTCTTGTTTTGGATATTAACTTTCAACATATATAAGTAACATAGAGCATACATATAGGTGTACATTGATTGAATATTTAAAAATTCAGTCCATGTCTAGGATATAATTGAATTAGATTTTTTAAAAATGATTTAAAACTAGTTTATAATAAAAATTTGATTTTATATTAAATATTATTTTAGAAAATTTCAATTCAAACATTTTATTTATTTTCATCACAATTATAATTAGTTTTCAAAAACTAGTTTTAATTATATTTAGCCACACAACTTATTTGATTTATACAAAAAATACCTTATATTGGATTAATAGTAACCAGAAATCTATTTGATATAAAGTTAAAAATCGTAATTTTCATTTTAACATTGGCCACAGTAGTGTGATTATATCTACATAGGTGTAGAAAGTATGCTAGAAGATAAAGTGTATTGGTGCGGTACATCTCATAGAGGAGTAGGATACACACATGTGTGTTTTCTCTTTCAACATGTATCTCACATCTTTGTGGTAAGTTTGACAAGTATGCTTCTTTTTCAGTGCACCTCCCATACCTATGTGGGAATAGTCACACTGTTGTGTCGAGTGTTAAAAACTAGAAAATTTCACTATTGCATAGGTAAATCTGTGAAGAAAACAACAAAAAAAATATAATGGTGCATATGGTTATTAAAGAAAGTAAGGATAAATTAAATATTTCATAAAATATAATATTAGTTACATTTTTATTTTTCCTTTATGTTGTACAATGATTAATTATTGAGTCTTTAATGTTTTTTATAGGTCAAATGTGAGTTGTTAATGTGTTAATTTTTGTTAGTGGAGGGATTTGAATCCACAACTTCTCTCTTCCCCTTCTCCCCACATGTGGACTTTGCTACTAGAACAACCTTATAACTTCCTAATTAAGTAATTATTGAGTCTTTAGTATTTTAAATATATATGATATGTGAAGTTGTAATTTTCCATGATTTTTAGTAAGTTTTCACATAATATAATTTTTATTTTCAAAATTTTCACATCCCTAAAAGCATAAATAAAATTTGGAATATTTTGTTTGTCTTTATATACTTATAGTTAGTATTTTGGATTTTTAAAAATCTAAATAAATATTCAATCTATACCTAATTAATTAAATTAAATGAAAAATAAAAAAATAGATTTAAATATAAAACTAAAGTATTAGACCAAATTTAAATAGATCGAATACAATTTGAATTTAAATATCCAAATATTTTGCAAATTTTATATCACAGGATAACTCCATGTAACAAGTAACTAAACGTGATTTTATATTTTTTTTAAAAGACAAGTTATATTTAGCATTAGGAAGAATCTCACACGTCATAAGAAATTATCATGAAAAGTTATTGAGAGTACAAGTAAATAAACATAAACAAGAACAAAATATAAGGACCCCCTTTCTAGCATCAATTTACATAATCCAAGAGGGATAACCCCTTTCTAGAGATACCAGACAACATTAGGAAAAAGAAATTACTTATTCATAAACCTTACCCTAGTAAAACATAATTCTAGTTGGGAAAATCATTCAAAATAAGATACAGACGATACCTTACCAAGTTCCTTGACACATAATCAGACTTTTTGCATAGGCTTTTGCCAAACTTCTTCAACTATGAAGTTATCACCTTTAAATACTACCACATTTCTAGCAAGCCAAATTTCTCACATAGTAGCCAACCATATAATACTCAAAACCTCAGTTAAGGTTTCCTTCCTAAATTCGTTATCCCTACTAAATGCCAATAACTTGTTTCACAATTAGCAGGCAACACAGATACATAACTTAACCACCTATAGCAATTCATCCAAATAAGATAACTGAACTTATACGTAAATAGTAAATGGTTTACAAATTCAAGTGTCAAACAACAGATAGGATATATTTCATCACCAAATGAAAGAACTTTTCTCTTTGTCAATTGTACCTTTAAAGGAATTTTGTTCAAAGCTGTCTTCCAAGAAAACACCACCACCTTTGAAGGTGCCTTTGACTTCCATAATCTTTTAAACAATGGAGAATCAGTCTCTTGAAAGGAACCACAAGCTAAGCGATATGCCTCATTTACAGAACACTCATCAAAATTTCCTAGATTATTACCCTACCCTTATCTATCCTTCATATTCCACCTCATATGAACCCCTTTAGAAACCCCTCCAACTCCCTCACCCACTTCTTCTCACAACTAAATAACTTCTCCAACTAAGCTTCCAAACCAGTTATTATCACACCACCCCGACATCAGAAATGAACGTCTCTCTCTGATTGGATAAAGCATACAACCCGGGAAAAATGGACTTAAGCCTCATCCCAGAATTTAAATAGGACACATCCCTTACCAAGGCCTTTACCTCCCCAAAGAACCACTCTTTCATGCCCACTTCAGTAGTTACTTTCAAAATATCATTCCACCATTGAGATTCTCCATTTCTTTGCCTCACTTCCAAATTTCTCCTGATGTGCTCCTCATATTTAGCCTTCAATACTCTAATCCAAAGGGAATTACCCTCCTAAAGCACCCTCCAACGTCATTTACGTAGTAGAGCTTTGATGAACGCCACCACATCTTTGATTCCAAGATCTCCTTGACTTTTCTCTTTGCAAACTTACTCCCATTTTATTCATGCAACTTTATTACACTCTTCCATACCACCACAAAAAACTTCTTTGCATAGACTGAATAGTTTTGCCCACCTTCTTTGAAACCCTATGATAAGAAAGAAAATAAAAAGATATAGATGAAAGGGTGAATTTGATTAGGCAAATCCGCCCTTCCAAGGACAATTTTTTTTTGCCTCCATGAAGATAATTTCGCTCTCATTTATATAAAATTGGCTTCTAGACACCCTCATACCTCACATTAGCCCCCACAAAAACCCCCAATAAGAAAATGGTATCTATAGTACACCACAATTTAGAATCTTGTTAATGTTTTTATTTAACATAATACTAACTTAACAATAAATAAAAAATTCTACGGTTTTAAAAATTAAAAACAAAATATCATGATTTATTTAAAAATTATGAAACAAAAAATATAATTAAAGTTTTTTTTTTAAACAAAACAAGGGTATGATCTATTATTACTGTTTATTTCACTCACTTTTTATCTTATTTTCCTGATGAAATTTAGAGCTGTAGGACCAGTCACTTTTAGGTTTTTTCATACATGATTAAGTTCTTTCACACACCAGCTCAATCTATATAGTATGCTTTTTAAGATTTATCTTATTGTTAATAAAAATTAATATTACTAATATTTTAATATTTAATAGATAAAAAAATGAAAAAGTATATTACATTTTGCACGTTGTTAGCTTTTCAATAGAAACAAACAGGTGCAAAATAGTCAAAATTCTTCTTTTTCGGTTTTACTCATAAATAAATAAATAAATAAATATGCTATTATCACATTAAAAAAATTATTTAAATCATACCAATAACCTTCAAATTATAAGAAATAATTAAAAGAAGTTAATAGAGTTTCATAAGTTTTTTTCATAGTAATACATATAAAAAAAATTTAAATTACTTATTAAAAAACTCAAAGTAAACTGGTGTGACAGAGTTACATCAATTTTTGTCATTATCTAAACAACTTAAAGTAAAAGTAAATATGACAAAGTTCCATAATTACATAATTTTAGTTCTCATAAAATTCAAAAGTTGATAAAATATTATACCCTTTATCAAATAATATATACTTTTTTATTTCAAAATACTAAATCTTTAAGGTAATTTTTTATACAGAACCTCAACATCTGTTAATTTTTTAATAGCATAAATTGTTAAATAAGCTTGGGTCATATATAAATTCATCTCCTTTATTTTCTATTCTCTTTCTCTTTTTTGTTTAATTTTTTTTGTCACAGTTAATTAAACACAATATTTTGATTGTTAGCAAGAATTGAATAGTTAACAGCATTTACAGTAAGTCGTATATCATGCTCACCATTGAGTTAGACCTTGACAACTAAACACAAAGTAAATGAGCAAAGTCATATTATTTTATTTTTCAATAGCTCTTTTAATTAATTTTCAATTTTCCAACATAATATATTGAATTTTTAAAGGCCATTTATTGAATACTTGAGTGAATAAATAGTTTTGTCCTATTCATGGAATATTGCTACACAGAGGTGAAGGTTAATTAAACATAGTTAATATAACCACTTCATATTCACTCATTTAAGGTTATTTATTACCTATAGTCCTAGCTACTTAATTTATGCACCTATATTCATTATTCAACGACGAACTACCTCAATTAGTGAATAAAATTAAATAAGAACATTAAGAGTTGTAATTATTTTTTACTGTTGGAGATCCCCATATTGACTAGTGATATGGCTAAATAAAAATATATAATGAAGTGCAAACCTTGTCTTATAAACAGATTTTGTGAGATTGAATTAGACCTAATTTTACCACTTCTAATATGGTATAAAAGCCTATGTTTGTAGTTGTTGTTTGACTTATCGGGTCGCTATCGAACTAACTCACAAATGTTAAAGGGATTTTTATTTCACACCTACCTTATTTTCATTTCCCACCTATTGGTGGGAAAAATATTAATATACCATTTATTTTTTACTCACAGGCGGTGCACCGCTGGAGAGTAAAAAAATTTGTTGGAGAAGCAAAAAAAAATTGTAAATTTTTAAAAAAATTATTACTCATAAATGTTATTAGTCTCAATTTAATTATAAGGAAAAATTAAAATACTCATAAATATTGTGAGTCTCAAATTAATTATGACAGAAATAACAATAATAATAAAAATAATAATAATTAGAGTAGTTAACGTAAGTGTAAGTATAATTATGATAATAATACTAATTAGAGTAATTCGACTTTAAAGTAATTAACCTCATGTAATGAGAGTAATTAGACTCAAAGTAACTAGAGTAATTAATGTATGTCATGTAATTAGACTCAAAGTAATTAGAGTAATAAGAGACGACAGAGAAAGTAATTAGAGGAATTTGACTTAAAGTAATTAAGGTCATATAATTAGATTCAAATTAATTAGAATAATTTGTAATTTTTTTTACTTCCCTGACAATGTATTGTCGAATAAGCAAACAAATTTAAGAGAAGATTTCATAATAAATTTTATATTTTATTTATTTTTATATTTTATCATATAAAATTTTAATAAAATGTTAAAATTTATATTATAAATAAATTATATTATTAAAATATAAAATTTTATAAATATAATATAAATATTATATCTAAATTTATAATTAAAATAATAAAATATAAAATTTATAAATATATAATAAATTTTTATATTTTATTTATTTTATATTTTAAAATATAAAATTTTAATAAAATTTTAAAAAATTATGTTATAAATAAATTATATTATTAAAATGTAAAATTTTATAAAGATAATGTAAATAGTTAAATAATTTTTTTAACTGATTTTTTTTCTTTGCTCAAAAGATTTATTTTAAAATGTGAGTGAGTGAGGTTAATTTATTAGAGTAGGTGTTCAGAGATATAAAGTTAATTTATTATGGTAGGTGTTAGGATAGATAATTAGGTTAAAATGTATTTTTGAGTTTTTAAAAAATTATTTAGGTGAGTAGGTGTTAAATGAAAAATGGGTAGGTGTGAAATAAAAATCCCATGTTAAATTTACGAATTGTTGTTGGATATATGATACCACCCGCTATTGGGCCGCTATCGGACAACTCATAAATATAAACCATGCTCAAAATGTCTAGTCTTAGGCATAAGGGGGGCGAGGTGTTGGAGATTCCACATTAACTAGTGATATAGCTAAACAAAAGTATATAATGAAATACAAACGATCTTGTAAGGTTAAATTAGATTCAATTTCATCATTTCTAATATTTACAATAACATATTTCAGAGGGTTGGAATAGGAGAAAACAAGTAAATATACATAAAAAGTGTATTTATTATAATCATCTTAAAAAACAAACATTGTCACGAAAAATTTAAATCTAAGTATGAACAAATATGTCACACCACCGTACACAATCATAATTTGGAGAAGGATAATTTTAATTTTCTATTTTTTAATTATTAATCTTCCTATCTCCTTTGTATGGTGAGTATTGAATACGTTTTATATTTTTATTTTTTAATACACCCAATGTGTAATATTTTAAATACAATGCATCAAATATATTATTTTTATTTAATATTTTAATTGAAGATAGAAAGTTCATTAAAATTTTATGAATTTAATTAGTATGCATTGATAGTGTAAAAAAAGTTTTACACTAGTATCGAATCACAATCCTTAATTTATAGTAAGTTTGTTGATTTTATCAATTAATACTTTAAAAATCATATAAATTAATATATATATATATATATATATATATATATATATATATATATAATTGAACGTCAATGTAAAAGTTTTTATAGTGTCAGTGTATATTAATTAAACTCAAATTTTATTTATTAAATAAAGATAATTAGTATGCAATGAGAGTCTAAAAGAGTTTTACACTTACGTTATTCAATCATAACTCTTCGTTTATGTCACTTTTAAATATTAATTTGTAAAATCAACAAACTTACTATAAATAAAAGATTGTGATTGAATGTTAGTGTAAAAATCTTTACACTAACCATACATATTAATTAAACTCTTATATAAAAGTATAAACCATTTTTTTCAATAAAAACTTTTACATTTACATAAACTTTTTCATAAAAGTTGATACTAAAACCATTAATGAGAAAATATTTTATTAGGATATGTAAAAATTATGTTCTTCTACACTTTTGAGTTGTATTTATATATAATTTTTAATAAATACTCCAATTATATTCTTAAGATTTTTGTTCTTCTTCGTTAAAAATCGTGAATAATAATATATATTTTCTTTTAGAATAACATATTATTTTTCTCTCTTCACCTAAGAATAAGATATAATTAGTTAAAAGATAATTAATGTAATCTTACTTTATAAATAATGGATAAATAAAACAATTTTTTTTTTAAAAAATGACACTTAAAAAAATAGAAAAGATGAAAGATGTATTTTTTCAATATCCTAACCCATTGATTAACAACAAAAATAAATAACAATCTTAGTTCATAAACTCCCATATTAATTATCAATATTTTAAGAGTTATAAAATTGATATGATGATAACTTAGTGGAATAAGAGACAAAAATATCATGAGTTTAAATTTTTTCACTAATAAAATTAATATTTGTGAGTAAAAAAAAAATTATCAACCTTTTGTTGTTGCTTTATAATGTGTGAATCCTAGGTATCCTAGATTCCATATAAGCTAATTCAAACTCATAAATAACTTGATGTAAATCTCCACTAAACTAAATTGCATAGTCCAAAATCAAAATGGTCCCCTCTTAAATTCACACACAAGATTAATTAATCGCACAAAAAGAATGATCCCTTAACCTCTCAATTCCCCATTATCTCTTGTTCTCATCACCTCTTTATCTTTAATTTATTATTATTATTGTTATTGTTTCTGTAAAACCAATGTGTCTCATTAAAAGAAACAAAACTCATTCATGTCTCACTATTTCTCATCTTGTTTGAGAGTAGCACTGTGGATGGTACACGTGTCAGAGACCCACATAATTGGAGTGTGTTTTTTGTTTTTGTTGTTGTTGTAAGTGGTGTTTGTAGTGAGGGAAAAATTTGAAGACTTCATTTTCAGTGTAAAGAAAAAGTTGAAAAACAATTAATGAAAAGGTAGTGACTCAGCATGTTCCCTCAAAGCTAGAGGTACTCCTCTGCTACTCTGCATCTCTCTGCACTGCACTCTCCTCCTGAGCCATACTGACCGTACACGTGGCTTTATAGCAGCCTATATACTTTAATAATGAACTGGGTCCCACCTCTTCCGACCCCTAGTTTACCTTAGACATGCCACATTGGGCACTAGTTAACAATAATGTTATTTTCTCTTATCTTATTTATAATATTCAACTGAAAGTGGTGTTTTCATCCACAAAGTTTAGACATTAAACTATCATGAATAATATGTATCAGTATTGAAAAATAAAGTGAAATTTGATTTTTTTATATGATTTTTTGAGTAATAATGACATTATACAAATTAGAGATAATAAAAGATAATAACTAAACTCTAGTGATCTTGAGTGTATATAAGGTAATTTTTTTTTTATCATATGGTTTGTTTCCACATTCAACGTAATATCATAATATATTTTGTATTAATTATTTGAATACTTAAATAGTTTTAATTAAATAAAAAATTATAATAAAAAATAATTAGAAGAGAAAAGTAAATATTAATGGTATTGGTAACTTGATTTAGAATATATTTATTATTATTAATTAAACTAAGCCAATAGATTTAGTTTAATTGATTAAGTAACGTGTGTAAATTGTTATAAACTTTTAAAACTATTTTTAATTTTCATCAAGATAAAAAACAATTAAACTAATATTCTTAATCTTAATGAATTGAACAATTGACTCTTATTATATTAATTGGATTTTATTCGATCATACTTATAGATAGGATCAAGCAGAGTAAATTATTTGATTTTTTTCTTCTGATAAGTAACTATTTCACAATGATTTTTTAATATTTTAAGTAATATTGTCTATTATTTGTCAAATTAAAATCATGTAATTAGTGTAGTAATTAAGTTTTGAATTAGAATGAAAATTTATAATGTGGATCTATTTTATAAGAATTTTCAATTTAAAGGTTAAAATCATTAAATTAATATTATACAATAATTATCAATGAATGTTAACAATATATTTCTAACACACTTCTCTTAGCATTTTTTAGTATAATTTATTATAAAGTACAAAATCACAGGTGAAACTCATAAATGAAAGTAAAATTTTAGATACACAATACAATTATTATTTTTTTGTATAATTTATTATAAAGTACAAAATAACAAGTGGAATTCATAAATGAAAGTAAATTTTAGACACACAAGTACGCACAATGCTCACACATATAAATTTCAATTTAAAATACAGAAGGAGTGTAGTTTTCAACCAATATTATATGATTTTTTTATAGAAAAATCTTAACTGTTAATGAGTTAATTTTGTTAATAAAAAAATTATAATTTGATAAATAAAATTCATGATATCTTTTTTTAATAAAAATATTTATAAAAAAAATAATTATCCCAAATTGAAAGAAAAAATAAATACATTTAATAAAAAATCATCAAGTAACTATCATTTTTTTAATCTAATCAGTAATTTTTAAAAAAAATCATTTTAACACTAAATCAATCTTATAATTCTTCAATATTATAACATTTATAAAGTTATTTTTTATAAGACCTTAATATTTGTGGCCTTTCAATAATAAATTTTAAATTTCTATTTTTTTGGTACAAGAGGGAAAAAACAAAAATATTTTTATTAAAATTTCTCTCTTTTTTTTTTCAAATTAAAAAATTTCTACTAAATTTAATCATATTAAGTTGTAAATGACATTACTATGAGTATTTCTTTCCATTACTTAAATCTTAATTGAATCTTGATTGCTTATATCAGGCAAAGGGAGAAGAAATGAGAAAAGAGAGATGAGGAGACTATTGAATCCAGTTGAGTTATGTTTAGTTTTCTTCTAAGCAATTCTTAGAAGGTTTTAACTCTCATTATTACTTCTGACTTGCAATAAGTATATAAATAATTTTTGGTTCTACACTTCAACTTTTTTAGGTTTAAGATCGAGTACACAAAGTTACTCCCAACTATCAATGAAAATTTTTTAAAACAATAAATCACTCCCACTTAGAACCCAAACATAGAATAGGTGAAATACAAGGTAACTCTCACATAGAGGATTTACAATCTCCCTTAAAATGAATTGTTGGATGTAACTAAGGGGATAAATATGGGAAGATATATAACAATAGGACACGAGTGAATATATAAGAGAATATGACATGACTCTCAACCCAAAATATTAAGGCATTTTGTGGGTCTTTCTCACTTATATATTACTCAATTTCCTAATTTCTACATCATGTGAGACTTCAACTCACACTTGTATTCCAAAATAAATAACTTCACTCAATGAAGGATATACAATTTCCCTCACTAGTAGGTTTGGTATAGCAATTTCCTATCACTCAAGGTGAATATATGATTTTTTATTGTTTTTAGAAAATGAGAGCTTTTAATATTTTGATAATATTTATAAAGGCATTCTGTTTCGTCAACTTTATCTTCATGCATGAGTTTCCTTTATATAGGCGTTGATGCATGTAGCCATTGACACAAGACTTCAAGCTGTCACATCATGTAGATTGAATAATTGTATTAACTTATTTGTTGTCTTTGACTTTCTTCTCATTGTAACATTATTTGTCTGCTTTGCTAATAGTAGCTACTTTAAACAAGGATTTGAAAGTTGAGCTTTACATGACATATTCTTACAAGGTGAATCATCTTTGGTAGATGAGTTACCTTAGAATGTTGTCTTTGATAGACAAGATGCTTCTTATGTTCTCAATATAACGACAAAGCTTTTGATATCTGGTAGATTAGACCGTCCTATATAACAGAAGATGCTTCTTACCTCTATATTAGTAGACGCTCAATAACACTTATGATTAGATGGTGTGATGTGCTTCTAATAATTTGTAAGAGGTCTATTTCCTTAGTTAGAAGATCTTATACTAAGATCAGATGCTCTTTCGATCTTCCGTTTCTTGTCATATTACAGTACATTCTTATATGCAACTTTAGCTTCTTATGCTTTGAAAGCTTTAACCAAGTATGCACTTCCTATGTCTTCCTCTAAAGGACGTCGATAACAATACATCAGAAACTCATATAAGAAACTCTTTGATCTTCTGCTTCTTATCAATTTGTATATTCTTTCATAAGACTTTCTTATCTATTTTACGTGAATGTTCTTCTTATGTTAAACGACTAATATTAATGTTATAATAATTGTTTATAGATAGTATACATCTTTCAAATAAGATGTTAGATAATCAAACTTAATCACATTTGTTATCATAAAAATCAATCAAGGTGTATGTAGAATCATCTAGTCTTATGAACATTCTAAACTTAACAAAAGTGCATAAGAGTTTCCCTACAATGTTGTGAAATAGTCGATAGAGGTATGGAAGACATGCTAAAAGAGACATAAGAGGTTCATCTATAATGGTGTGAAACACGCGCTAAAAGAAAACAAAATACATGTTCATCCACAAAAATGTAACTGAATCTACATATGTATGACACAAATGGTAAAAAAAATCTTCAGAGCACTTATTCAGTGTGAGCTTATCACATCATTAAAATGGTATATATTTTAAATTATAATAAAAATAAAAAATAATTAACTTTAAAATTTATCATTCTCTCCTTATGAATCAAATAAGAATAGAACTATTTTGTTTCTTTCCCTGCATTAAACCAAATCATATGAAATGTAATAAAAATCCTTTGATTTCCAACGTTTAAAAAAAAGGATAGTACAGATCTCTTGTATATTAAGAAATTCATTGAATCTTGTTGTAGATTTTAAAACGAAAATAATATGAAATTGTTAAAAAATAGAAAAATAATATGAAATCATTAAGATTTTTAAGTAGCTTAAATGTCAAATTTATTTATTAAGTACTTTGAAAACTAATTAAACATTAAAAAATTAAAAAAAAAGAAATTACTGTGAAACTAGCAGCTACATCTCATTTTATCGAGGATGTTTTGATTTCTGAAGGTGAAAAATAAATTAACAATGCAGTTTTTAATATTTATTCTAATAACATTAATATATAAATTCATGTAATAATAAAAATATTTAAAAGGTCAGAAAAGTGGAATAATTCTATTTTCCTTTGTGTTTGAATAAATAAATATTAATAAAATTAATTTTGAATGGCATTAATTTTAAAAGAGAAATGAATGCATCACACAAATTTATCTAAAAACACAAATTTACAAAGGTCATATTTGTCATTAAATGTTCATATCTTAATTTTGTAATTTTTTATAAATTTCAACAATCATAAAGAGTGTAGGTTGTTAGCCCTCCCCCATTTTAAAACAATGTCATTTATGTTTGACTTAAATTTGTTTATCCAATACAAAAATCACCTCAAATTTTTTTAACTCAATCAATTTTAAATGCAAAACCAACTTTGATGTTTTGTTCAATGTAAAAAAAAAAATTAGGATTAAATGTAATTTTGTTGTATATTTTTAAATCCACAATTTTGGTTTCCCTACTTTAAAACAGAGACATATATGGAGTGTTTGTTTCATGTTATTATATTATATTTTCAAGAATTTCATTCTTAGAATAATAAAAATAAAAATATTATGCTGAGATAAATTTAAAATTGTGTTTGATTATTTTTTTATATTCTTTGAAATGTTTTTAAATTTTAAAATAATATAAATAAAAAAAATAGAAGTTACATATGTATTATAAATAACTTCTAATATTTTTATGAAAATATAACTTTCTCACCTCTTTATGAAATAAAAATTAAAAAAATGAAAAGTTAAAAAATTCTTAAAATAAAATATGTCAAAGAATAAAATTTAAAATATTTTTAATAAACATAAGGATATTACATTTCCATATCTATATTGCTGGAAATGATATTTTAGTGAATGAGAGAAACACCCCATAGTCTCGTGATTTTATAAAATCCACAATTTTAGTACTTGATTTAAAATAGAGACTTTTCGTTCTTAAATTTTATAAAATCTTTTATTTTATCCTTTAATCAAACTAAAATAATTAATTGTCAAAATTTATTTATGATATAAATTAAACAAATGATTTCACGTTATTTTGCTATCAAATATAAAAAAATTAACTTTTAAGAATCTATAATTTTAATTTAAAAAACTAAAATATGAATTTTATAAAATTTAAAATTAAATGTCTCTATTTTAAATATAAAAATTAAAATTACAAATTTTTATAAATAAAAGAACTAGATGTATCTATTTAAAATAAAAAACCAAAATTTTATGAACTTTAGAAAATAAAAAACAAAATTATATTTCAATTAAAAATTTATTTTAAATCAATTTTATTCTCAAAATCAATTATTTATCATAAAACCAAATACATTTGAAAAATCGACAGAACTAGTGCACATGGTACATAAGTAAAAGATGAGATAGTTTTGTTGATGTTGAGGCATGAGCACAAGTGGTCACACAATGTAGAAAAGCTGAATTAAATAGTTACCCAAATATTACAAGGCAATTCGGCTAGACATGATAATGGGCTACGATTGAGATGATTATGATATTTTTATTCTTATTTTTGTTTTTGAAACTTATCCCATCTTCATCCTCATATCTAGCGGGTATGAGATTTACGTCCCCATTCTCATCCCGTCGAGTATTGAATATACTCATACCTATAAAACAAATTATAATAATATTTAGTAAAAAATAATTTATTTTAATATAATTATATTTCAAAAGTTATCTAATAATCACAAAGTTTATAATTAAATGTCAAAAGTTTCTTTTTTATAAAATAAATGAATATTTTAGTGATTAAAATAAGAGTGTGGTAAGGCGGGTATGAGGTGGATATGTATATCCTCATCTCATCTCATCTCCAACTTAATAAATTGAGTATTCCAAATACTCGTATCTATACCCAGTCAAATCGAAGATTATCCGTCAACTTCGGAGTAGGTTCGGGAATAACCTATGAGTACGAGTTTATTTGTCATCCTTAAATTCAGCTACCGCTTTTTTTAAGTCTACTTTTATTAATTATATAGTTGAATTGAATGAGTAATATACATGAATATTACAAATTTTCTAATATTTACCTTTTATTCTTATATAGAAAAAAGTGAGAAGAATTTTAATTATACTGCCACACATTAATCAACTAAGGTATCAAACTACATTAAAATACCCCAAAAAAAGGAACAAGAAAGAAAAAGGCTTTCTGAACTGCTGCCCAGATTGCTGTAATTTCTGGCCAGGTTGTGTCCTTTTCGTTTCCAACAATCAGATATTTTAACTATATAAAGACTGATTTGTATTATTAACAGAAAGCAAAATAACATATAAAAGAGATCAATTACTTTAAAAAGTAAATATAACATTTTTTAATTATTTTTTTTAAAAATATAATAATTAAGATTATTATTTATTATTATTAGATTTTAAAAAAAATGGTGAAAATGAAGAGTAATAGTTTGAAAAGTTTGATTTTGATTTTTAGTTGTTTTTTAAAAGAGTTTTAAAAAGTAATTTTTAAGAATTGTTTTTTCTAAAAAAAGATAAAAAGATTTATTTAATAGATGTTACTTGAAAACTGTTTTAAAGATGTGAAAAAAAAAATTATCTATATTTACAAGAGTGTCATTCATAAAAAAAGCAAAAAAATAATATCTTTTAGATGAATCTTGTATTTTCAAAACAAAAATATAAAAATTATAAGCAAATTACTCACCGTTGTTCTTTTTTTTTTAGTTTTTAAAAACTAAATAAATAAAATTATTTTTTAAAATGTTATAAACAAATGATTATTTATATTTTAGTTTTTAAATACTATAAAAATTGTTTTATAAAACTCTAACCAAACCAACATTAAGTCTCATATACTTATTCTTGAAATAATTGGATTTCTATGTTCTCTATACATATTTCGAATTAGAGAGGATGGATCAATTTACTCCAACAACAAGTTTAAGAAACTTCCTCTTCATTCTCACTATCTATTTTCTTAAAATCTAACGGTTGTAATGAATAACTAATTTTAATAATTAGATTTCAAGAAAATGAATGCTTAAGATAAATAGTAAATCTCTTATAGTTACCCTTAGAGTAAGTGTAACATCCCAAGAAAATTGTAATACAAGTAATATTACTACTCATTATTAAAACCATTTTCAATACAATTTAAATTCAGAATATTAAACTTTGTACTAATTACTAAATACATAAATCCTACACTAGACAACTCACCTAACTAGCTAAATCGTCCAACTAAGAACCAAAACACTTGCCTAGGGGCTAGCATCGCTCAACGATGGCTTTGAAATATAGTTTCCTAGATAAAAGACTTTGCTTAGCGAGATGCGTCGCTGAGCAAAAAGCCACACAAAATGCTAGTAGAGTGTACTTTGTTCTAAGTAAGATACGTCACTTGGCGCAAAGCCATAGGAATACCATACAAGGGGCAACTTTTTGTTGGGTGACAACCCTCGCCCATTGAGACTCTATAGGATTGCAAAACCTCTACTACAGAATCACACAACCGTTCACAAATATCACAAACCAGAACTGACAATCTCCATATTCAAGCATTACCATATCATGAAACTATTTACTTACATGATCATCTACAATTCCAACATTTAATATATACTACACACTTATAGATATGCAATATCTACTTGACTTCTTAATTTCAGGCATAACTCTAACACAGATAAAAGTTTTCAACTTTATACATATTATAAGTCATCATTTCTATTATGTACTCCCGTGTAAGACACGATAATCACAATAATGTAAAACAAACACATGATGTAAGGGTAAGCTTAAAGAACTACAAAATCAACTCTAAGTATAAAACAATACATAAAAGCATCAACATTCATTAACCAACTATGAATCGAACTTATATTCCCATTGAACATAAGCCATTAGTATAACATAATCATATGACATAACACTTTTTTGAAAACATGCATTGAGTTCAGATATTAAGGTGACCTATTTGACTTCATTTTTCAACTGGTGTTTGGTGTTTACTTGACCCATTATTGACACCCAATTAAGTGTAGATATACTCATTTGATACTTCCAGTTGATGTCTGGCATCTAAAGGACCCATTTTGAGCCTAGTTAACTATTGTCTAACGTCTACCTAGCCCAATATTGATAATCAATTATCATGTGAGTACATCATCCGTAACATCTCATAAATACTAGCACTTTTTATGATGTTACGTACATAAATTGCATATTTTCACAATATTGACTTCTCAAAATATATAAGAGAAACAATCGTGTACACATTCATCAACTTAGTACAATCAAAATCTCAGCATTTTAAAAACTTTAAACAGTTAAGTTATGGTGAAATTGCACTCTTTCTCCCAACGAAATCCATCGCCAAGCGAGACCCAGGGCAACGATCATTATTGCCTAGTGAGAACTCTGTATCAGACTGTCTTAGTAAATGAAACTTTGCTCAGCGAGATATGTTACTAGGCGAAATGCCTGTTTAATTCAAAACAAAGAATAATTTATTTTGGACGAGACCTCTTGCTAGATGTAAATCTAACAATAATTCAAATTCAAATAAAGACAACTTTATATTGAGCGAGACACCTTGGTGGGCCCAAAACTGCATTTATGCCTAACAGAGGCTAGAATTCGCTGGACAAGAAATGTCGCCTAGCGAGACCCTATAGAATGCAGAACCTCAACTGCATAATTTTGACATTTCTCTAACACTTTAAGCACTCGATCACCTAAACATGATATCATACATAACTATAATTATTTCTCATGCATACTCAGCCAACTCTACAGATACATTCATTATATAACCTATGTAGTTTCATCACAACTCATAGGCAAACACAAACTATATATATATACATAAGTTATATATCACAAAATAGACTATTTAGTCCATGTGGAGTCATCATCCTCCGCACTACAAGCTCTACTACTTCTGAGATCCACCACTGTTATCTACTCACGTGCAAAACATGATCAATGTGGTAAGATACAACACATAGGGTAAACTCAAAATCAAGAGTAATGGAAGAAACTGTGCTGAAATCCAACACT
Source organism: Psophocarpus tetragonolobus (assembly GCA_037954015.1). Lineage (NCBI taxonomy): Eukaryota > Viridiplantae > Streptophyta > Magnoliopsida > Fabales > Fabaceae > Psophocarpus > Psophocarpus tetragonolobus. The sequence continues at coordinate 22,057,826 of CM075691.1, forward strand.
CTTAAACACCTCATTCAAAGCAAAGAGGTTTATAGAGAGATAGAGAATTAGTGAGAAGAGAGAGAGGAATGAAAAGGAAAAGTGAGAAAAAAAATATATCGAAGCTATATTTAGCTATTCTAATTTTCTAACTGAAATTTCCTTATAGCTTCAATTTAAAAGTAAATTCTAATTGATATATATATATATCCATAAAATTATATATATACGTTTCACACATTGAATTAATTCCTCAGAATTATTTCAATACAATTTAATTTCTTGATTAATTTAATAACCATCACCAAAATTATGTTTAATTTATCTTTTATTCACTTCATACTATTTTTCCTATTATTTAAAAACTATGATCTCACAATACTCCCAACAAAAAGAATTTTTCATCATTGAAAATGGACTAACCTGAAAAAGTGTAGAATACAACTTCTACATCTTGTCATCAAGCTCCCAGGTAGTATCACTAGATACTCTACTCCATAACACTCTAACTAGCAAAATTTCCTTGCCCATACGTCATTTAACCCTTTTATCGCCAATTCTCACTAGACCAACTTCATAAGACAAATCTTCTCGAACATGAACATCATCAATCTCAATAACATGAGATCTAGATTAGATATGTACTTCCTCAACTGAGATACATGAAACACATCATGAACATTTACCAATGGAGGTGGTAATGGTAGTTCATAAGCTACTGGACCTAACATGTTTATCAAATTTCAATTAATTTAAAATTTTCTAGTTATGTTATTTAATAATAAATATTTATGTTTTAATATTATATTACAAGTTAAAATTAAGTAGCATGATAGACTAATAATTTTTTTTTTAAAATTGTATGAAAATTTCGTATACTTAATCTAATTAATAAAAAAATTTATTTTTTGAAATTATATTGAATTATAAATGTTTGATAAAATTATTTATTAAAGTATTTGGAAATGCTAAATGGCATAAAAATGTTTTTTAAATGGTAATAAAATGTATTTTCATTACTATCTTTTGTTTTACGTAGAAAATACTTAATACAAATAGCACCTTAAATTTTGAGCTTCATAAAAGATTCCATTAAGAAATTTTAGGTTTTTCAAATGCTAAAAAATAATATTGATCCAAATATTACTTGCTAAAATGAAAAGAACTTATTACAGCAGAGAATATAATGTAAGCTTTTCTACCTGCATCCAAACAAGCTGTTATTACTTATTAACCGATAGTAAGTGATCTTTTTATTAAGAAATGTTCCAATACTAATTCCAAAATTATCTTAAATAAGACATTTTAATGAAAGTTTTATTATTTCAATTTAATCTAGGACGACATTTAATTAAGAATGAATAGAGTATTAATAATAAGGTTAGTTTAATGTTTTATAAAATTATGACTCTCTTTTATATATTTATAAATTTTTCTTAATCTATCAAAAATAACTTTGAATTTCATTTATTTTGAAAAATAAAGGTATGTTTTTTATGGGAAAATAAAAGAACGTTACTAATTCTGAAAATTAAAAAAGAGGGATAATAATGCTAACCGTTACTTGTTACTATAAATTACATATAAATAATTTTTTTCTGCTCTTACTTTACTTAGTGTCTTTATCAATCTCTTCGTTTTCTCTCTCGTCAAGAATCCCATCATCACTGTGGGAAGGTGTCATGTTAGTAAGAATGTTAAGCATATTCTTTCTCCATGAATATTTATTTATCTAATAATCAAATATTAATTTCTTAACTTTTAAAGGATGTGAGACTTGAAAATATCATAAACAAGGACTCGGAACCAGACTATTACTTATGAGGGTGGCCTAACATTTCATTCTGACATGAACGTTTCTATCACTAATTTGGAAACATTATTAATTTCAGAATATTTAAAGTGATATTTAGTTTGAAAAAATGTTTTTTGTTTTTATTTTTTAAAAATAATTTTTTTTCAAGTTTTCAATATTAAAAAATATGTTTGCTTAATATTTTTTATTTTAAAAATAAATTTTTTAATTTTAAAAAATATTATAAAATATGGATATATAAATTAAATATATTTATATATAATTTTTGTTATAATTATAATATTTTTATTAAGTTTTACATAGTAATAATTTTTTAAAACAACTTTTTTTCTATTTTCAATTGATTTTTAAAAATATTTAAAAAAAAAATATTTTCTAAATTGTAACAAAATATATTTCATTGCTATTTATATCTTCTTTGAGAATGAAAATAGACTTTATGATAATTTTTTATGAAAAAACATCCTAACTAATAAAAAAAAATATTATTCACTTTGAAATTCATTACTTCCATCAAAGTTCTATTCTAAAAAGACATCTCAGTAAACTAAAAGAGAAGAATATACTTGATATTTATTCTTAAAAAATGTGAAACATTTTTATACGTAATGGATGAAACAAAAGAAAACTACTTGATAAATAACATACTAGATAATACAGTTGAAGTCTTTTCTTCAATAAAAATTTCAAAATCTATAAAATTTAAAAATATCCAACAAATCCTAGATCGACTAAATAAAGCAAATATAATAGGTAAAGACCCAACAAAATTTTGGGATAGAGATCCCATAATATGTAAATTAGATATAATTAATCCAGATTTAATTATAAAAACAAAAGACATTCAATTTAATAACTGGGAATAGGAAGAATGTCAAAACCATATACAAAATTTATTGAAATTAAAAGTAAGAACACCTAGTGTTAGCCCACACAGAAGTCCTGCTTTTATCGTTAACAAATCTTCAGAACAAAAAAGGAGTAAATATAGGATAGTTTACAATTACAAAAGATTAAATGACAACACAGTAGAGGATAGATATACAATTCCATCTAAAGATGTACTAATCAATCGAATACAAGACGCCAAATGGTTTTCAAAATTTGATCTAAAAAGTGGATTTCATCAAGTAAAAATGGATCCAGATTCTATAAAATGGACAGCTTTTTCCTGTTCAGAAGGATTATTTGAATGAAATGTTATGTCATTCGGTCTTAAAAATGCTCCGGCTGTTTTCCAAAGAAAAATGGATAACATTTTTAAAAATGACAAATCTTTCACATGTGTTTACATTGATGACATACTAGTCTTTTCCAAAACAAAAGAGGAACATTTTCTTCATCTAAAACAAGTTTTATACAAATTAGAACATTACGGACTAATAGTTTCTAAATCAAAAATGGAAATTTGTAAAAATTTCATTGAATTTTTAGGAACAGAAATCGGTAATGGAACTATAAAACTCCAACCACATATTTCTAAAAAAATACAAGAATTTCCTGATAAAATGGGAGAAATCAAAACACTTAGATCCTTTTTAGGACTATTAAATTATGCAAGAAGTTTCATTCCTAATTTAGGAAAATATACATCTTCTTTGTATAACAAAATTGCATTAAAAGGAGAAAGAAAATTTAACTCAGAAGACATAAAATTAGTTAAAAAATTAAAACAAATGGTAATAAATTTACCAAATCTACAACTACCATTAGATTCAGATTATTTAGTGAACTTGGTTGTGAACTTGGATGGGGAGCAATCCTCAAACGAAAGAAAAACAAACATCTATAAAAAACAGAAGAACAAATTTGTAGATACGCTTCTGGAAAATACACAACAAAACAAAAAATTTATAAAACAAGCACTGATTATGAAGTCAATGCTATAATACACGCAATGGATGCCTTCAAATTATTTTTAATAAATAAAAAAGAAATAACCATCAGAACAGACTGTGAAGCCATAGTCTCCTATGGTAAAAACCAACTTAATAATGACAAAAGACTACATAAAAGGTGGTTACTTTTAAAGGATTATATAAATTTTTCTGGAAAAGATATTTGTTTTGAACACATAAAAGGTTCTGACAATACTTTTGCTGATATATTATCCAGGTATATTAAATGACAACTGAAAATCTCTACAAAGACCTTTTTGGTCATTCAAAAGTACAAAGATCAGTTTAATCATCCACACAAAAATCTCTATGGAGAGTACAAAGAAAGGAGCCATTGGCCCAAAACAAGTCAAATCACCCTTTCGGGCTGATAAATATACAAAATACGACAAACAAGAATTGCCAATACTTACAAATGTCTACCAGTACCCTGACAGAGACTCTACAAATATCAAGCTTAATGTCTTGATGGACAATATTTGGAATATTCCAAAATATATAGCTGAAAATGAAACACAGGTCACAAAAGTAAAACAAAGCATTATATGCATCTTATACAACTTTTGTGCACAAAATAACCAAGGAGTTGTTTTAACTTCTCATGCCTCACCTTCGGGTAAATGTTTTACACATTTTTCCCTTATAGATGGGCCTAACAAAGGAGTATATATCTCATTCAGAGATCTCTCTGAAGCTAAACAAGACCAATTCTGGTCTACATACAAAGGCTTCTACTCTAAAGAGGAAGCACAAATGGCAGTAAGACTTCAGACAATTGATGAAGAAAAGATAAAGTCTTCTTTTAAGTAAATACAACCTTATACAAGAATTTTTATTCGAAGTACACTCAGAAGCCATAAAATTCAATGACTTATTTGTTAAAATCCAAACCTATTTTAATCACAAACTGTTTGCCTTATCTCCTCTGACTACTGTAAAACAGTGACCAAAGATTGCACTTGTCAACTTAAGTTCTTAGTCAGAAAGGGCCACATAGATTTAGAAAATTTTGAACAATATTTACACAGAGATTTTCTCATTACTCCTATGTCTTTCTTAGAGGTTGCAGAATACACTCCCTTTCTCTCTCTAAACTCTCTCCCTTCTCTCTAAACTCTCCTCTTGTATAAACCTCTTTTCTGCAATAAAATTTGAAGTTCTTCTTCACCCCTCCCCTCTTCTCCCCGCTGTGAGTATATTATCCTTTATGTGTATGTAATTAAATATGGAGTAGTCATTTCTCTAAGGTATCTTCGGATGCCTAAAACAATAAATATTTAAAGATGCGATAATCATTTAAAGACTTATCAAATGTTTGTATATTTACCTTCTTTCTCATCTTCTTCTGAAAGCTTGGGTTTTACCCTTGATTTTTCGAAAACCTGAGATTTGTAAGCCTTGTCGGGTTGAGAAACTCATAAGGTGTGCCATTGATAACTGGTATTGCGCAGACTACCGCCGTATAAATCCAGCTCTTGTTCTCTTGATAACTGGTATTTCATAATAAACATTATTCAATAGTCATTTATAAATCATCTTTCTTAATACACTAAAATACCTTTTCAAAACAAAATAGAATCAATCAACTTCAAAATGGATATAAGCAATAATTTCAATAATATTTTAGGATTGACCGTAAGAAAAATAACTATGTATTATTGAAAGAGACTTTGTTTCTTTAAAAAAAGTCTTTTCAACCCAAAGATTAACACACGTTGGAAAAGAATGCCTGGGGAAGCACAGCCACACATTCGAAGTGGAATACTACCAGCCCTAGCTAGTACACCAAAATCTTATCCTAGCTCTTATAATGTAAAGAAGTAGCACTTAGAAAAAAAATATATTAGGAAAAGCATTGCATATATGCAAAGTCAGAAATACACAATGATAGGATATATTTTGTCTACTTATGAGTTGTGCCAGAATGAAACTCAACCCTCTGATTTTACAATAGATAAATAGACAAAATTAACTAACTTTCACCGACAAAATACAAAGAACAAGTGGTTAAAAAGGACAAAAGTAGTTATTAAAATAAAATAAGGTTAATTACATTATTATGATCAATCAACTAAATTGATTCTTGATGTCACAACTTGTAAACAAACCAATTATTAATATACATATCTAAAAAATTATCATATGAAATTAATTTTGACTCAACTATATTTTATTTTAAGTTTAATACCTAGACAATGTAAAATAGTTTTATATTTATATTTAATCACAATTTTTTATTTATATAATTTTTAAATTAAAAATATTAATTAATAAAGTCAACAAATTTACCTTATATAAAAAGTTGCTTGTACAAAAGCATATAAGTGATTTTCTCTTCTATTTTTTAAGATAAAAGCTAGTTAAGAAAAGAAATATCAGTTCACATTTGATTCTGAATGTCAGGTTAAATATGTTATATGTGAGTGCTTTAATAATAAATATATAAAGTATAAAGAATATTGTTTTTTTAAAATTTTTATTAAATATACATAATTTATATTTTTAATTTCTTAATTTTTAAATTTAAAAATATTATTCTAAATTTATTTTATATATTTAAAAAATTAAGACAAAAATGATATACTACCTACAAGAAATCTACATGATTAACACGGTGGTGTAAGTTTCATGCTAAACAAAATATCCATGTTCTATTTTTTTAAAATTTTTCTTGGATCATTTTGCAATCGCGTTCACAAGAGAAATTAATCTATAACTTAGAAGTTTTAATAATTTGGAGAACACTCATGTTCTTTGACTCAGGAAAAAAAAAAGACATCAGTAAATATAATGATTAAAAAAGAATGTTTCCGTCTAATTATTCAAAGTGTAATTTTCTTAATTTAGAATATGTTTGAGTAAGTTTCTTCTGAAACTCTTGTAGGTTAATACGTAAAAATTTCCAAATTTTTTAACAGTATTACAAGAAAATGCTTTTATAATTTAGCTTATAGTAAAATATATTTAGGATTTTAAAAAGTCTTGAAATATTAAATACATTTATTAAAATTATTTTTGTATTTATTTGTTATTCTAATTTTAAAATACATTAGTTTTTATCTTTAAGTATTTTAGATAAGGGTTGAACACAAAATTACAATCCGACAAACTCGTGATAAAAATTTGAAATTTGGTCTTTTAAAGAGTTAACGAGTTAAAATAAGTTAAAGAATGCTTTCAAATAGGTTGTAACGGGCAGATGTGAGTTTAGTTTTTATAACTCATAGATACTCGACCCGAACCACTTATTATGTATATTTTTTTATAGTTTTAAAATTAATAATAATTTTCTTAACTTTTATGTTTTTAAACTAATAATATAATTCATACTAATTATACTTATATAAAAACACATATAGAATATTATTTTTGTAATTTTTTCAACCAATTTAGAAAAATTGTTTAACACTCATATTTTTTAATCAAAATAAATATAAGTTTTTACTCTAAAACTTTTATTTAATATTATGACATCATTTTTTTTATTTTTATATATCAATTTTGGTATGAAAATTTGTAATTCTTAAAAAAAATATTATCATAAACAAAAAAACAAACAGGTTGACCCATCAGACCTGACCTATGACCCACCAATCTGTAACAAGCAAATATAAAAAAATAAACAATAAAAAAAAAGATAAATAAATTAAAAGAACACGATAAATTATGTTGAACAAAATTGGTTCAACCTACTCATTGGTCACCTAAAATTTAGATAAGTCTTTTTAGAAAGATAAAAAATGATTTAGATATCGTTAGAAGATAAAAAATAATGTTTAAAAAATAGAAAGACTAAAATAATAAAAAAAACTTGAAAAATGTATTTAATATATAAAAAAATTTGTAGGAAGCTAAAATATATTTTATCATGATGATAAATTAATTTCATTTTTCTATTTTATAGAGAAACTATTAATTTTCTTCTCCAATAATACTTGTAGAAAATTTTTTAAAAGAATAGCTTAATATAAAATGAAGTGTTGTGTGTGAGTGTGATATGATGATGCAGAAGTGAAAGAGCACGTTGTGGCGGTGGCATGGGGAAGCCCTGCAATGTATGGCCACAACATTAAGAAGTGTTGCTCTTGCAGTTGCACCACTTTGTGATGAACTCTTCAAGAGGTAATTAAAATTGCAGAACAGAACTCTGAAGCCTCACTTTCTGAACTTTGATCAAATTTAATTCTACACCAGCTATACATGCTATGTAGTAAGTACTGAGCGGTGGATGCAGTGTGAGTTATTAGTTATGACAAACAAAGATTGTACAATTGCGTTTCTCACGTGCTTAATCAGGCTTTTTCTTAATGTATGTTGTTTTTAGTGATGCTGCTTCTATCATAATATTTATGGTAGAAATTGGTGTTGTGTTTGGTTTTATGTTTGTGGGTTGGATTGATATTTGATTGAATTCAATGGGAAATCAAATATATGTATTTATAGAGTTATAAGATATAAGTGGATTTTTGGATTGGTATAGACAAAAATGATTTTGAAAGGAATTGATTTTGGTAAATTGATTGTGATTATAAGTGATGTTGAGATGATGTAATTTATATTTGGATGTTGTTATTATTAAAGTAGAGTAAAATTAGTATAAAATTTTTTATTTAATATGAAAGTGGTTGTAAGTTACTTCAACTAGAATTGATTCTTGATGAAGAATTAATTATGCGTTATTCTCTAATACAAGATTAAACATGTAAAAAAAATTAATTATTAAAAATCAATTCTGTAAATTTATTGAAAATCAATTCTGTTAAAAAAATGACGAAATATATATAATGAGGATTTCTCCTCCCTACCATCTTTTCTCCACATATAAGATTTTAACCCGAGACCTTGCTTTAAGGAATATAATTTAGTAACAACACTCGAATCAATTATTTGTTAGTTATAAAATTTGAGAATATAATCTCGTACAACTCAGGCTAACAATTTGTTAATTATAAAATACAAATATGATTTTTATTAAATGTATGTTGGGTTTCTCATTTCAAAATTAGTCTAGGTCTAAGATTAATCTTAGATAAATTTTTGCACTTTTTGTTTTTTTGTTGGACAAGAATTTTAAAGTTAATTCTAGGTCCAAAATTATTTTTTTGAGTTGAAGTAATTTGAGATTGTTTTATATCAGATAAAAAATTTTATTCTTGAACTAAATTTTATTTTTAACTTGCTTTTATAATAAAAATAACCATACATAAATCACACCACTTAAAAATTAATTTTAATTAAAATGAATTCATAAAATCAATTTTATTTGGAATAATTTTTTAATGTTTATCTAAACTTGCATTATATAAGAAACGAGATTCACTATATTTTATTGTTTAATTTTATAATTTAGCCAATAATAAAATAATTTTTAAAAGATTTAAAAATTATATTAATTACTACATATTCAAAAAATGTTATGTTATCACTTATGCATATGACTAATTAATAACTTTAAATATAAAGTGGTTTAATTCAATTGATTTAACATGTTGGATGAATTGTTGTAAATCTGTAACACTGTCTTTAACTATTGTTAAGATGATCAACAAAAAAATTAATAACTTTAAATTTTGTAGTATTTTAAAGTAAATTCAATTATTTTTTAGTTTATCACGTGATTTAAAGGTAATTACTCAATGAAAGATAAGATACACCAATTATAGAAAGATGGACACCAATTCAAGAAGGATAAGGAATGATTGAATTCCAAATTTCAATTTTTAGTTAGTGTTAGTTATTATCACTTGATGTTTGAGAGATGTTGGATGTTGAATAAGATAAGAACCAACAAGATGAGCAACACTAACTCTTAAGGGATGACCATGAACAACAAGATTTTCTCCATTAGTCAAATTACTAGGATATGACTTACGAACAAAAATATAAATTATGTATGTTAACTAAACTTGTTCAATATTTTTATTTTATATTAATTAAGACCTATGTTGCGTATTATAAGATTTATGACATGTTTGCAGAGGTTGAATTTATATTTCATTTGGAGTTATAAAAATTTACCTTACAAATATATTTGTAAATAAAAAATAGATTGAACAATTTATATATAAATATAATAAACTTCGAAAAAAAATATTTTTATCTACAGATTTATCAGTGAATTATCCAGAAATACATATGTAAGTAATGAGAATTTCACCTTTATATTTATATATATATATATATATATATATATATATATAATTCAAATTTTTTCAGTAACTATCTATATAGAAATTAAAAAAAAAAAAACCCTACTCTAAACACTATCCCACAAAATGTTAACCATGAGTGAGACACGAAATGTTATATTTACTTTTATATAATTTTAGTGATATATTTTCTAATACGAGAAGTATTGATATTTTTTTATATAATTAAATTATAGATTTTTATCTAATTTATTTTTTAATAAATTAAAAAAAAATTATTTATTTGTTTATAAATAAGTAAATATATCTAGGATTTACAATAAAATAATTTTATAAAATTATTTAAAATAAGTTTTATAAAAATTCTTTAAAATAAAATAATTTTATTAAAAAATAACTTAAATAAAATTTACAATTTGATTTACTAAAAAACGAAATCAACACCTCTTAAATTAAAAAAAATATGATATACTCTTTTTTAATTATTTATATATATATATATATATATATATATATTATAATATAATATAGGTCTTCACAACGACCTAAGCAAGATACTAAACTAAAACAATTGAAAAAATCAATAACATAAAAAACCAAGACAATCTAAATTGTATATTATACTTGCTATATGTATATTACATTAGAAATTATTACGTGATCTTGATTATATGTTATCTGAGATTAATAAACATGTAATATATAATTAATTAAAAATCTATTTTGTAATTTATGTTAATTAAATAAATATTGTTAATGAAAATTATAAATGATGTAATATATAAGAGGAAAGTATATAATAATCCTGTGGGTTTCTGGTCATGTTATGTCATATCAAACCTTTCTCTGAGTTGCTTTAACTTGCATTGCTTACCATCATAATTCATAACAACTGGTTTTGCTTATTACGTGTGGTCTTAGGAGCCACTCCACTCTGTTTCTTCTTCTCTCTCTAGCTCTAGGCCTTGCAGCTTTTCCTCATGGGGCTACTTTAAAGTTTAAACACTTCCTCCATTGTACCAAAACAACAACCCTTTTCTTTCTCTCTCTTTCCTCTTTCACCCCAACACCACAGCATCTTACACAGAAAAAAATCCCTTCCTCTTCTGTTCCTTCCCCTCATCATCACCCTATTTCTAGCTTCTTTCTTCCCTATTTTTCCCCAACACAACATAGTTTGTGTTAACTGTTAAATCTCAACGTACGTTGTTGGATTCACAAGATAGTATACACAAAAGGGTTTCTTTTCTTTCTTCTTTTTTTTCTAGAAGGTGCTTCCATTAATCCAACAAATTATGGACTTTGGAGGGAACACTCCCACCAAGAATAATGGGAGAAATCCTTTTGCTTGGGGTTCATGGCAAACCCCAGCTAATATCAGTACAAGCAATACTGTTAATTACAGTATTGCTGGTTCTGGGTCTGACGCGGAAGTATTTGCAGCGTCACAAATATGTGACGTTGCATTACCTCCGCGTCATCCGTATAGCAGGTCACATCCTGACCCGCACCTGATGTGTTTGAAGCTGGGGAAGAGGCATTACTTTGAGGACGTGAGTGGTGGTTGTTTGGTGTTGGGGGATAAGAGAGGGAAAGGGTGCTCCGGCGGCGGTGGGGCGGCGGTGGCGCGGTGCCAGGTGGAGGGGTGCCACGTGGCGCTGGTGAACGCGAAGGAGTATCACCGGAGGCATAAGGTGTGTGAGATGCATTCCAAGGCTCCAAAGGTTGTGGTGTTGGGAATGGAGCAGAGGTTCTGTCAACAGTGTAGCAGGTTTTTCACCTCTCTATCATTTTCTCAAATAATAATAATAATAACAATGATATTTTTTTTTCATGATCTTAACTTGGATTTGCAAATTGAGTTTACCAAAGTATATGAAGTATATTGTTAGTTTAGACATTATTTGAAAAAAGTTAGGTTAAACGTCAGATTTCTTTTTTTAAATTAAGTGCATGTTTAATTTTCAATTTGGTTTGGTTTAAATTAAGTTAAAAAATTTACTACCTATTTTTGAATATATGTGTGTGTGTGAGATTGATTAGAAAAGTTTAAATTTTAGATTGCAAACTAGTTGTTTGACAACATCTTTAAATTTAGAAGAAGAATAAGTAACCTGTTTTTTAGAAGCTTAAAATTTGTAGTTTATGAGTATTTTTTAGTAATTTATTTTTTCTTTCAGTTTATTTTTATACTTTTGTATATTATAAAACTGATTTTTTATTATACCAATACAAGATTAATTATTCTTAAATCACTTTTCTAATTATAATCGAGAGTAAAGTAATTATGTACATAATCTTAATAATATATTTTTTGTTTTTTAGTTCTTCCAAACTTGGATGGATTTTTAAAACATGTTCTTGATGTTGGAAAATTGCAAATAATTAATGAATGTAATATTTTACGATTTTCTTTTTTGATAACACATGTTTTTAAGTTTTTAGTGTAATTATTCGTGATCTCAAGAATATTGAGACAAAAACATAACTGTGTATACAATTTAACTGGAAAAAGACACTGTTTATTAAAAAAAAAAAAAGAAAGGTATATCTGGAATGAGTGATTTTAAGTAGAATAGTTTTAATACACTGCAATCCAGTATAATTTATTTATCTATCTTGTTAAAAAACATAATTTTTTTTTATATTTTTTCTTCTCAACAACACAAAGTCTACAGTTTGAAATTTTGGTGGAAAATGTTTTCTTTTACCTCCTGTTTTGGTAACTTTACTGTGACAAAGAAGTTTGTAGAAAGTTTAAAAATGAATGTGAATGTCTACATCTTTATTATTCTATTTTAATTTAAATAATTTCATTTGATTTTATTCCATTCCATTTATCATAAAAGCACACTTAGTATCTGATTCAGATTTTGAACAGATTTGCCTCCAAAAACCAAGACCTGCAACACGAAAATTTATTAGATAATTTCTCAACAAATTATTAAACAACATATAATTATTTAATTAGTATGATTTATAACATTGTACTAATTTATACGTTGCATAATAATTTGTTGAAATCATAGTAGTGGTCAAAATCATCTAAGCAGTCGAATAAAAATATATCTAGAAATATTTATTTATTTATCTAAATAATCTTCAAGAAAATGAAAGAGATTTTCCTTTTCTTAGTTGGGTGAATTAGACATGCATGTAAAGTGATTCGTCTGTTTTTCTCATATGGTTTTTTCTGTTTTTCGTTATGACTTTGTGTGGAGAATCTGAAGAATGAAATGTGATATTCTTTAATCTTATAGACTTTTTACTAACTGGTTTGAATTCACTCCTTCCTTTACTTTCTTTTTCATTATGTATTTGTATTATTTTTTTGTTGTGGAGGAATAATATATGATTCTTGTGCAAACTTTACATATCTCGCAAATTCTATATTCTTACTTTTTATGTACATATTCTACTTTATTATTTTTCCTTTTTTCTTGTTATGACTAAAATATAAACATCTTTAATTTTATCCAATTTTAACAGACTCTAGTTCTATGAATCTAATCTTTCTGTTTTTTTATTAGTGGTTTAAACGAAAATGAATTTAGTCAAGAGTTTATTTTGTAATTTGCAAAGGTAAAAAAAATATTTTTTTCTTGGTAATATGTTTATATTAATCACTTAATTAAGGTTTTAGTCTCTAAAATTTGATTAAATTTTAATTTTTGTTTCTGAAAATTGAAAATAATTTTTTTATATGAAATTTTAAGTTTACACTGTTATTATGGACTAAATTTGATTAAATTCAAAGCCAATAAATTATTTTTCACTTTTAAGAACCAATAAGTAGAATTTAGTAAAATTTGATGGAATAAAAACTTAATTAAACCTATGTTGTTGGGTTTTTAAACTTTAGAGCGATGACATTATAAAGCTAACTTAGTGGTGAAAAGAATAAAGAAGAAAATGAGTTGTAAATAGAATATTTCCATTGAAAAAACAAAGTAACAAGTAATGTGGTCCAAATGAATTGGACTTAGAGTGAGAAATTTAATTTGTGAAAATAAGTTCATGTGTGATTTATTTTTCCTTATAATCTATGTACTATTGTTAATACACACGCTGTTGTTTTGGTTTAATTTTTTGATTAATCTATGTTTTAGGGTTAGTTCATTTGTTAATTAAGATAACAAATATAGAAAATTTGTGGTGGGGATTGGATTTTTAGGTTTCATGTGGTGTCAGAGTTTGATGATTCGAAGAGGAGTTGTAGAAGAAGATTAGCAGGTCACAACGAGAGAAGAAGAAAGAGCTCCCATGATTCTGTTTCAAGAAATTCTTCACAAGGTAACTGGGTTTGTTAATTCAACTTTTCTAACTTTCATTAATTTATTTATTTTTTGTCACTATGATATAAGTTCGGTTTAGTAATGGTGGGAAACAATTATTTATTTTCTAATTTTGTTTTTTAGTTTTTGAGAAGGGTTTTTAAAAATAGTTTTTAAAACTTTTTAATTTATTTTATTTCCTAATTGTTCAATATCAAACATCTAAAACATTTCAAACTTGGACAAAGTCTTATTCATTTGACATCTATTATGATTGATTACTCTTGATTAACTTCCTACTAAAAGTAATAGATTTTCTTGAACGATTTAATCCAGTTTAACTTCACATTAAGATAATTTGATATTTTAAATTTATCAATGTTTCCATCTGGAAGATAATAATTTCCAATTAAAGTAAATTGTTTAAAGGTAAGTTGAACTTGATTTGAGAGGAGGATTTCATCAAAACATTAATTAGATTTGCATCCAAAGGAAAATATGTGTTCTGTAAGGTTACACTTATATTTGCGATCCAAGTCTCCCTAGGTTTACCCTTTTGTAATATTACAATCAAAGTGAGAGTCCTAAGAGAAGTATATCAGAGCAAATTATAAAAGTACTTTCTAAATCTTTATCAAGTTAAATATAATCTCTTATTCATTTTCCTTACATTATATTAATATTTTTGAAAACATTATACGAGTATCATCTCAAATTTTACAGGAATACCTTTTCAAGGAGAGATACATGGTATATGTGTAATAACACAATTTTATGGTTGTTATGATTTGCTCAACACTGAAAACAATCTAACTTTCTTTGATGATGAACAATGTGTTAATGGTTAGGTTTTCCATACTTATCATCAGGAGGGTGTGCTCTCTCTCTTCTGTCATCAAGAAGTGATTCTTGGCTTTCTCCTTCTGATCTCTCCACAAGATGCAGTGCCGCCTTGCGCGAATTGATAGCGGAAAACCGGGCAGCAATCATGGCCAGGCAGTTTGATAGGGATAGAGATTGGCATATTCATCATCACCATGTAGTGGAAGACTTCAAGGAGATGCAACCTCAGTCCAATTACTTCCCACAACAGATGTTTCCCCAGACACAGTGAAGGATCATTCTGTAAAAGGCCTTGTGAGATCTTAATGCATGTTAGGGAAACTACAAGAATTCAAAGTGTGCACATTTATGAAATGAATGCCTAAAGAAAGGGCAATGTGTGTGAAGGTTTCAATTCTTTAATTTGCTGAAAAATAAAAAAAGTTTAGAACTTCATTACAGGGTTGGGGTGGTTGCTAGAATAGTTTATCATGCAAATAAATCCTAAGGTTGTATTTGCAACTCTATTAGTTTCCAAGTGTTTTTGCAAGGTTGTTTTTATATATATTGAATTCAATCACTTGAATATTTGGGTTCACTAAAATATTTTGCATACCACCCCTCTAAGATGTTTTAATAGGGACACCAAACAGGTTTTGGGTTTGAACTTTTGAAGAAACCATAGCTCACACCATGACTTTCTCAATTCATCGAACATGATGTTCAGGAAAAAATATCTGTAATTAAAAAATATCTGTTGATTATTTGTTGTCCACAATGTATTTTTGTCTCCAGTAAAAAATATCTGTAATTAAAACAAATTAAAGATCAAAATAAAAAATAAAATCTTTAAATGACTAAAACTAAATATCCCCGTTTAAGAAGAATCTTTTGATAATACACAAAGTCACACTCCGTACGAATAATAATCTCTATATATATATTGGAATAAAAAACTAAAGGTTAGCATTCCATAAATTTGTTTGGTTATACTTATAAACAAGTCAAACATTGCGGAAAGCAACCTCTGAACAATGATGTATTCTATGTATATGCACTAAATTGCCAAAAGGCAACACAAGTGTAATCCTTCACAATAGTACTCAAATATTCTTATTTATTACAATAAATTAAACAGAAGATAATAAGATTTGCTTTTATTATATTTGTGATGTCTTATCTTTTATTTTATTTTATTATTTTTACCTCTAGAAAGATTTGTTTCTTTCATTATTTGTTAAACCCTAAAAAACTTACAAATATTAGGATTTATGTATAATTTACTCTATTTATTATATTTCATTGTTTGTTTAGTAAATTGATCCCCAATATTATTTTACGTTAATCAATTTATTTTTTCAAAATACGTAAATTTGATCCTTTTTTAATTTTCTTGCATTTTTTTATTAAAACAATACTCAAGATTTTCTAATGTATAAAATGTTGATTAATTTCTTTCGCTAGATTAAAACAAGGGTTGAGTTTGACTAACATCATTTGTTATGTTGACACAAGTGTTAGTAATTTGTGTTTTTTAATTAATTAAATCTTAGTAACCTCACTTTGAAAGAGGGCAATTCTCTGATGGCAAGTGACTTAATGAACACTAGTTTATCGATTTTCCAGTCAAAGTCCGATCCAATTTTTAAACATAGCAAAAACCCTTATTTTTACTTTACTTAAATCTTTACCGATTGAATTAATTAAATTGGTTTCTGCGTAAAACTCACCGATCAAAACATTAAATTTATCCAAAATATTGAATATATACCTTAAAAGTTTATATAATATTTCAAAATTATCAAAGTTTATAGGTAGTTTCATAAATTAAAAACTTAAACTTATTTTATATAAATTTTTATTCTAAAAATTCCAATTGTTTGATCCACTTCGACCCTTAAATACAATAAAAAAGGATCCTAGGTATTGAAATGGCATAAAGATGATCAATTTTTTATAAGTTAGAAAAGTTAGAAGAGAATCAAAGAGAAAGCTCTCACTATAAAATTTTAGAATATATACAAATGGAGACTTCCCTCTAAACATCCCACTAAGAATTATATTTTCACTAGGAATTGAATTTCCACTAAAATAAATTCCTACTTAGTATTGAAAACCCACTAAAACAAATTTCCGCTATCCCTCATGTACTTTAGGAAGCCTAATCATAATAACTGACCAAGAACATATGAAAAATATAAAATTATTATATTAAATTAAATACGAATATCATGAAAAAAAAAAAGTTTTAATTGATGATTTAGGTTAAACTAAGTCATTCATTTAAACAGAGCCCAACCCACTGATGCTTGTAGTGTATTATGTTTTGGTCATTTTAAGTTTGCTGTTTCTTTTTTTTCTTTTTTTTTTTTTTCAATTTGTAGAAATGAAGATAACTCTTAGACTGGATACCTTTTTAACTAAATTATGAAAAGTCATTTTTATTATTTTGAGTCTTGTTTTAATAAGTGAGCGTAAAGGGTATTTACTTAAAATTAAATTGACAGGATTATGTAGGTAAAAAATGGAATTTTGACACCTGTCAATTTTTATTGACACCTATACTATTGAATTTCTAACTTTGTTCTCTTCTGTCTCTTCTCTGTTTGCCGCGCACCTAGGCTACCAAGAAAAATGGATTGACTGTAATGACTTCGTCATTTTAGATAAACTCTTAACTATATAATAAATTTTATAATAAAAAATATAAAATATTAAAAATTTTAATCGTTAAACTGTGATTACATGATTTTATAATCATACAATGACGGTAAAAATTCGATCATTGTCAAAATATAAGATATATTTCAAATCATATATTTAGAATAATATTAAGTTAATCCAAAACATATATGTATTTTAAATCAAATTATTTAAAATAGTTAATTTTTTTGTTAGATTTCATATGAGTTGATTTGAAATATACAATTAATGTATTTTGAATCAGTTTATCTAAAATTTTTTATAACATTTCAAATTAATTGATATAAAATATATAATTAATATATTTCAGACAAAGCTGTCCAAAATAATTAGTTTTGTTTTCTTCATTTTGAGCAATGATCATAGAATTAATGTATTTCAAATAAAATTGTCTGAAATATTATTATTTTTATCTTCTAGATTAATTGATCTTAACATATATTAGTGTAACATATATTAGTGTTTTTTGAATCCAGTTATTCAGAATAAGAAAATAACCAATTTAATTATTTTGAATAACTTGATTCGAAAAGTTGCATGGATTAGTTGATTAGAAATGTTAAAAAATAGTAATTATTCAAGAATGTATTATCCGAAACACACATGACTGTTAATTCTGGAGTTGGGACTGGTGGGATGTTTTTTTTTTCGTAGGGGATGAGGGGCAGATAAGGCAGAGAAATAGATGGGTTGTCAGAGAATAGTAAAATGAAGATTATAGTTTAGATATTTTAAATGTAAAGGGATGTGCAAATAGTAGAGTAGTAGGTGATAAAAGAAAATTTCGTCACAGGATTAATTAAACTGTTTTTTGTTTAGATTATGTATAGGATATTTTTTGTTTAGATTATATATAGGATTAGTTAAACTCTTAATGATAGTGTTATAGGATTTTTTTTCTCTAAATTATCATTGTTACCTTACTTCCAAGATAATTTTTGTTTAATGGAAAAAAAAGGCAACAAAGTGTCTAATCTTAGGATTGTATGTATGACTTCTTAATTAGTTAAAAATGTTACTAATTTCAATTAAGTTATTGTACAGTATTTATAAATTTGATGTACACTTAATTGATAGTTCAATTGACAGAACCTAGCTATTGAAGTTATGGAAAAAAGATATGAATCAAATCTGTGTAAAATAAACTCTTACGATAGGAGAATGAGTTTTAACTGTGATTAAGTCTCAAAATTTTGTAATCAAATTTTAAAGAAAAAGCATAAGGTTGACATATAATCATATGGTGTGGTATGATTGACACATGACTATATGTTGATAAGAAAAATAACATGGATAATTTGGGATATTTTGTCTAAATTGATAGATCTCGAGAGTTTCGCTCCATTAAATAAACACTAGGATTGAAAAAGTTATAAAGAGGACCATGGGAAGACATTGTTTGCTAGAGATTATGACCAAAAGGAGAACCCCTGGATAGCTTTTTATTCGAGAAAAGATGACTTTTTATTTGAGAAAGGATGATGTAAGCGACATACGCGAGCACACAAGTATGGCAAGGAAAGAACAAAAGATTGAAACAAGCTTGACAATTAGAGAAAATCTCAAAAGTTTTCTCATCTTGATATCATAAGGTTCAAGAATGCCAAGTCAAAGGATAAAGATCAATGTTTAAAATAGGAAGTTACTTCCCATTTGGTAGTTTTTAGAGGTTACAAAGTTTTATGAAGTTTATGTCCATTAGGAATAAAATAATAGTTTCTTTTCCATACATGTGATAAAGAAACCATTTTAAAAACATCAGAACATTTACATAGAATCTCACTTAACTTAGTACGCTTAGGAAACAACATATCAGTAAGAAACGTTGCGTTTAACGGGTCTTAGAATTTGTGTGATTAGTTCTAAGTTCATGTTTCTTATTCTGTATCTTAAAAACATATGTGAGTCTCCTAGCCTGCATTTGTGTCTTCAATGTTGATAAGCTGCAAATTATAGCTAACTTGAGCTATGTTTGCATCTTATGAATATAATTAGTTGATCTTATCCTTTGTTTAGTTGTGTCTACATCTTGTGAAGTAAATTAGCCATATCTTATAGTTAAAAAGTTTTCTTTGTGCATTTTAGCTTGTGTCTTTGATATATTTATACTTGTTTATTGTGTCTTTGATACATTTTAGATTGTGTCTTTGTTTAGTTGCATCTACATCTTGTGAAGTAAATTAGCCACATCTTATAGTTAAAAAGTTTTTTTTTGTGCATTTTAGCTTATGTCTTTGATACATTTATACCTGTTTATCATTTGAAACATTTCTCAAGGATAAACTTTAGATAATCAAACTTAATCTTATTTATTACCATAAAAATCACTTGTGTATATAAAGTTCGTCTGTTCATTTAGATCTTATGAACTTAAGAGAATCAAACCTGAAACGTTTGATTAAACTAGAGCAACTATGTAGCGGTTGATTCACACATATTACAAAGATTCTTTTCAACTCCATGTATTAATAAGATTCTTTTCATTTTCAAAAAAATATTTTAATTAATTAGAGAGATAAAGAGTACGTTAAGAAATTATATAACATTTTTTATAGAATTCAAAATATTAATTACATTCCTCAAACCATATTTAAAAATTTTAAAGATCATGTAATATTATAAGTTTCAAATATAGGAGATATCTTGAATAAGTCACGAAACTCACCAAATCTTATAAGTTTCAAATATGAAAGTGTGTATGTTCAAAAGAGCGTATTAAATGTGTTCTTATAATTTTTCTAATTAAAAACACCTTGAATTGTACTATATTATAAAACAAATTAAGAATATTACAGTTAGAGAACTACGTTAATCAAATTTAGTCATATAAATTTTTTATAGGTCAAATGTTAGTTATTAATGTTTTAATTTTTATTAGTAGAGAAAACCAAACTCAAATCTCTCTTCTCTCAACATATGAACTTTTTCACTAGATTAATCTTATAACTCCCTTTGTATCATCTTATTTCATTCTTGTTAATTGGCATCTTCAATTGTTTAAGACAACCTAATACAAACATGTCTCCATCTTCTAACAAAACTAGGTGTGGTATCAAATTCAACTAAATCATGTTGTGACATCTATCAAAGATAACTTAACCATGTTGTGACATCTATCAAAGATAACTTAACCATGTTGAGGTATTAAAGACATATAACTTTATTTCTCATCATCACTATTCTTGTAGCTAAGATGCTTGTTGAAATGTGGAGAGTTATTCAATGCAATAGTTAGGTGAACATTCAAATCATGGTCGGAGTTGCAAGTTATAGGAATTAGGAGCTGTCCAATATCTCAGAGTTTTGGTATAACTAAAAGTAAAGTTGCGTACACAATGATAAGAAAGGGGAATTGTTAGCTGTATGTCAAAGACATTGGATGAGAAAACCCTTTTCCCAAACCATTAATCATCACATCTTAGGAACATGTCATTCAACAATAATTCAAGGTACGAGACAATAAGTGATGTTTCATTGTGTGAAGCACACTCTTGTCTCTTCATTGTTTGTATTCATCTAGGACTTATCAAAGGTTACACTATGAACAAGTACAAGCCAATATTTTTTTATTAAATAAGGTACATGACTATTCACCTTAAGGACTTGATAGTCTCATTGTAGCATAAACTCTTCTATTTTATTTTTTTTTATCTAAAAGCAAAGTATTCACCAACTTCCCTATTGACTAACATTCGTTAAGAAATTTAGTTAATTATTTTTAGGGGAATTTTTCATCTCATCATTTTTTTTTCATCAACAAGTTTCGAATGTGAAATATTTTTTAAAGGGTTTAACTTCAACACCACTTGAACCAACGACTTATAACATGTTTGTTTTGTAGATTTAAGATGAAAACACATTTTTTAATCTATGAGAAATTAGTTTTTTTTTTTTTAAAGTAAGAGGGACCTTGCTTTTAATCCAACATTAGTTAGAGTTGAAGTACTCTAAATCAAACACGGTACCATAAATTCTTGGCTTGCATTGGAAACAAGAAAAAATTAATATTTTTTATTGTGTAAATGCAATATTGTTATTTTCATTCATTTAGTTAAAAGTATAATACAATAGTAAATAGGTAAATAAATAAGTATAACTAATTCCCATTTCAGCAACAATATTCTCTTATTTTTTCATTCAACTTAAGAAATGAACTTTTTTTTTCTGGGTATCAGATTTCTCTTTCTTTATTTTATGTGAACGCCTTCATAGACACTTGTGACATCTATATCATTGCTTTTATCTTTCTTTTTATCGTATTATATATTCTATTATTCACACTTTTTTCCTTTCATGAGTGTCAATCTTTCTTTTTATCACATTATATAAATTTCTCTATTCCAATTAATACTTTTTGCAAACACATAATACATTAGTATCAATATTTCTTTTTATAAACCACAAATATTTATATTAAAAACAATTTCATTTGTATTAGATAAAATTATTATAATTTCAGTGAAAAAAAAAATTCAATCGCGGAATTACAACTCATCATATCATTCACATGTGACAAATGTATTGACTTTCATGATAATTATTTTAAAAATCATATAAATAATAATTTATTTATATACAGTGATAATATAAAACTGTTTTGTATTATTAATATATCACCATTAAAACTATTTCAACTTGATTAGGATTAATGATTTCTTAATGATATTTTTGCATATAACAGATTAGAAAACTATTTTATACTAAAATATTATTTAACACAAGTTGGTGAGAGAGATTCCGTGATGATGATGAAGAACTGTATTTTAGAATCACAGTGAAAGCAAGTCCCATCGATTAATTGAGGAAAAATGATGTGAGGTGAGTTGTGGGACCCAAAAAGCTGGGCAATGGGGAACTGAAAGAGGAATTGCTATGGGCCAATGAAGCAAGACGCATCTCCCACTGCCATCTCTATCCCTACTTTACCTTTACATTTTCTTTGGATAGATAAAATTATGCTATTCTTTCTATTGCATGTTTGGGGAATTCGGGTAAAGGTGGGGTGCATGAATTTGGGTTCAAAGATCTCATAAGTTCTTATAATGATCAAATTGAGTTTAGTTGATTTAAAAATATAACATTATTATTATTATTATTATTATTTTTTATTTTTTTTAAATATAGGTGTGGGTCTTTGGAATAGTTTGTTAAGTATGTAGATTTTGGTAGCTTATTTTAGCACCTCCTTTATTTCTTATTCATATCCTCTTAATGTTTATAATTTTTTATAAAATCTCAAAATATTTTCACGGTCTT
Organism: Psophocarpus tetragonolobus; assembly: GCA_037954015.1. Classification (NCBI taxonomy): domain Eukaryota; kingdom Viridiplantae; phylum Streptophyta; class Magnoliopsida; order Fabales; family Fabaceae; genus Psophocarpus; species Psophocarpus tetragonolobus. Next base: position 22,080,723 of record CM075691.1, read on the forward strand.
TTACCTTAAGTTTTTAACAGAGTATCACTCAGCTTCATTGCTGTATGCGCATTTTTACCCACCTCTTTGAAATATTACATTGGTTTCTCCATTTCGCACTTTCATCCTATTTGAACATATATATTTTTTCACCTCTATTTTTAGGAATTTCCTTTGTTATGGATGATAAAAAAGGGTAAGGGTACTCCTTCAAAGAGGTGAGTCTGCAGCCATAAAACAAGGTGATGTTTTGTCAAGAAACTTAAGATAAAAAAGTGTTTTGAAATTTTGTAAAAAATTATAAACATTGAAATGATGTGAATAGAAAATAAGGGATAATAAAAGAAACTGCTGTAGATTTTGCAAGTGGGATATAGACTTAAAAAAAAAGTCCACTTTTATTGGATTGAATTATCTTATCCATTTAAATGTAGATTTTACAAAATTGGATCTTAAATGTGTTGAACCAGTAAATCTACCAAAGTTACTAGTTTGAAACTTTCTCATAAAGTTACTTACATAAAATCTTAAGATACATATGGAAGGTGATAAAAAGTAAAAGAATGTTAAAGGGAGGAGTTACAAGAAAAAAGAAGAAGTTATGTGTTAATATTATTATTTAATAGAAATTATTAAAGTTTTATAAATTTATTAACTTTATTAATAAATATTTAAAAATTATATAAAAAGTGAGTTATGATATATTAATAAAATAAAATTGATATTAAAATACATAAAAATTTGTTCACTTTGAAGTTTGATGGTTTTGTTGTTTTATCTTAAATAAACACTTCAGTAGGTTAGTGAGAAAAATGTTTATAAACAACTTTTTATATTGACTCTTAAATGATGTGAAACTTCAGGTACTATAAAAACAAGTTTCAAAATCATGACTAAATAAGGGACGTGAGAGCGTGAGTTCGTTTTCCTCAACCTTGAGAAGTATGTTTATAAATTGCAATGGTTTTATGATTTTAAATTAAATTATACAAACTTCATAATAAAAAAAGTAAGCTTATTTCTTTAAACACTGCTTTTAGTTAAGATCCCTAAAAGATAATAGAAACTTCATATGGACAAGTTATATACCTATGACTAATTAAAAATATAGAAATGAAGGATGATTTCCATTCAGGTGCTGATACTGGATGCCATGTTATTTCTTATCAACCACTCAGGTGTAAAATTTGATATTCATGTCAAATGTATAAATCAGTATAATTTTCTCTATCAATTTTCTGATCATGATCCAAATTCATTCAACCACACAGATACACGCCTAGGAGATGCGAAAAATATGATTGGAAACATATCGAACAGGTTGAAGATAGAATAGGAAAAAAATATTCCACTTTTAAGTTAGTGTTGGGTAAATGTGAATATATCAAATCAAATCATTTCTCTAGACTAATCTTATATGAATTTATTATAATTTATTTTTAGATAAAAAATGTTTTAAATTTCTATAAAATATGTAAAATATTAATTTTATTTTTTAAAAATAAATTTTTGTGTTAATTTGGTATGTAAGATTTAAATATATTATTTTACGTACTGTAATCATTTGGTACCTATGGCAAACGGATATGATTATATATCAATTATTGAAGTCTAAAGTGGTTAATTTGAGACATTAAAACTTGTTTCTTGTACTCTACTAGTAGAATCCAATTAATATATAATAACAATTTCAAATAATTAACATTTGTACTGATTCAAACTTGATTTTGTCGACATTCCAACTTCAATCAATTTAATTTCAGGTGGTAGAATAAATATTTTCAGATTTTTAAGTGGTATTATATAAAGAAGTTAAAAAATAGACTTATAAAATATTTAAATTTTAAAAAGATATTTTTATATTTATAGAAAATGAAATTAATATTTTAGATATTTTTAATGACGTAAAGTATAGGTTTCCTTTATTTTATGGGAAATAACTTATACACTACCGTATAAAAAGTTTTTACCACTCTTCGTATATAAAAAGTTTTATTATTTTATTAATTAATATTTTAAAAATCTTATAATCAAGGTTGAATTTCAAGTTCATAGTTTATTTCCTTTCTTTTTCTTTACAATTATTGACCAGTAACTTATATTAAAAAATCTGAAGAAAAAAACACACACACTCATGAATGCACGCACAGTCACAAACGGTGGCTCTCGAATTTCATTTAGTTAATTCTTTTCTCTATGATATTCATTTCTAATTTCAAATTTTCAACTTTATCCGTACCATTTAAGAAAAAAAAAAGGTTCAGAATTATATATATAATCAAGTTAAGTAAAAGAAAAAATCACTGATTGTATAATTAAATGACATTGGATTGTTCTAGTTTAAGTGCAGGTTTTGAGCAGCCACAGATCTACATTCATATGGCAGATCCATCTCCTAAAATTTATAAATTACATGTAAATATTAAACATGTTAATTTTTATCTCTCTTATTTTATATATTTAAAGGCATGTTTATTTTTTATACTTTCAAATTTTTGACTCCTTAAATTTTTAAATTTGAACTGTTATTTTACTTTTATATAATTGAACTACTTATTTTTAATGTGCCAATTGATAAATTTATAAGTTTTTATATAATCTTTAAGTTTAATATATAATTTTATTTTTTTCTAAATTTATTTACTTTTTCACACTTTTTATCTTTTTTTTTTTTTTCGACGTTTACTAGTGTTTTGTCCCTAGTCGTTCAGGTCTTGAATACGCGACAGATTTTGTGTGTTAGATTATTTAATCATATCATTTAATAATAAAATGACTTTAATAAAAATATCTCTTGAAATAAGAATATATATTAAATATTTGAATTATGAGTAGTAGTTGGGTTCAACGTTATCAAATTCCGGAGTACACATAATCAATGGAGGGTTCATAAATTCAATTCATTAACTTGACTTGAACACCGGAAAGACTTTATTTTATATAAAAATAATATATATTATAAAAATATATAATTAAAAAAATTAATAATAAATTAAATTAAAATAGTATATCATAAACTCTAATGTACTTAAATAATAAAATTTAATATTTTTTATTAATATTTTCTGTTGTTAAAAAATAAATGTTTAATGTTTTTAGAAACAAATGTTTTTTGATTGAAGAATAACATAATAAAGGAACGTATTAAGTCTTAAGTGCGTAACAAATAATCTAATTTGTTGATTTAATAACACAATAGTAAATTTAATAGTCTACAAAGTTTTTATGAATTAATCGATAATAAATTCAAAAGTCTACAAAATTTATATAGATCTACGTATAATTTGCATAAAGTATATATTACCAAAAAAGAGAATTTATATATAAATTAATTTATAAAAAATAACTTGTAAACTCGTAAGATAGAGGAAAACTTTCCTAACTATAAAATTAAATTCCCCTTTATATTAAGTTTTTAGTTTTTGGTGATTCTAATTTGGTGGCCCGTGTTTAAAACATGTTTCCTTTTTTATAAAAAAAAAAACATATTTCTTCTTTTTTATATATATATACTAAACTTATTGTGAAAATAAAAATTGATTTTTTCTTTTTTTCTTAATAACCTCGACGATCATTGACAGTTTGGCACACTGCCAAAATTGAATTTGAAACCAATTGTTATCAAACATTTTTGCATTATGTGCATGACCCATCAATTTTTGTCAGCTTGTCATAGAAAGTTTTACTTGCTCAATGCAAGGAATTCACGTTTAGGAAGTAATAGTGGTGGCAAAGAAAAACGTGGTTTCATTTCTAAACTCCTAAAATTGCATATCAGTGATCAACCAAACAGATTTGTGTGCTTTTCTCTTTCTTTTATATCTCTCTATATAAACTGAATATTTATAATTAGACTTTAAAAATGTGAAATATTGTCATTTTAATTCTTCAAAATATTAATGATTTTTTCAATTATATTAATTTCAACCAAATAAATAAATATGAAACTACTTAAGTTGGCCTAGCAGCGTGGTGTTAGAGTAATTTGCATAAAATTCTAAATTATAATTTTTTTAATTGATAATATAAGTACTAATTAATTTTTAATTTTAAATATATATTCATCAATAATTGTATAATAATAATATTTCCCACAATGAGGATTATTGTTTTAAGAATCTCTATCTCATATTTACACATAGTTTTACAAAGATTTTATGAATTTGAGAATCAAATAGAAAGAAAATTTAATCACAATAATAACACTATTGAACTAGAGATGAGGGTATGGAAAGTCTATCTATTAAAATTCTGATAGTTGTAATTGTTAAATTTTTTTATAGGTAAATGTTATAAGTTATTAGTATATTAGTTTTGTTAAGAAAGAGATTTGAATTCATTCCTCTTTCTCCGCATCTCTTCATATATGGAATTTACCACCATTTCATCCAACCAAACTTGTAACTCCCGTGGAAGTATATTAGTTTACATTTTTAATTTATTAACTAATTTATCTAAAACTTGATGCATATTTTCTTTAAAAAGAAATGAGAAAAATTGAGATGGTGTTTGTTTGGAGCGTTTTCTATTTTCTTTTTCAAAGAAAATAAAATATGACAGTGAAAATATGTATGGTTACAATTTAGGGTAGTGTTTGTTTTGCTTGTTTTCTATAAGGACCGGTTTAGTTAATAGATTATTAGTGAAAAAAAAATAAATGTTATGGGGAATTAAATATTTAATCATCTTATATTAGTATAGCAGTGGAGAATAATTGAGTTTATTTATAATATCATTATTAGTTAATTTTTTTTTTTTAAAAAAAAAAAAAGAGTTGGGAGGTGGGAAGTGGGAAGTGGGAAGTGAAATATAATAATTATTTCTTGATTTCGAAGAGTTTTGATTGAGTTTCGAGAAGTTTTCAGAAATCTGCTTAGGAGAGGATGCGAATAGCAAGTTAGAACTTACTAAACTCACCCCACTCCTTTTTCCTTTTTTTTTCTTTTTCTTTTTCTCTTTCTTCCTTTTCTTTTCCTTTTCTTTTCTTTTCTCTTTCTTTCCTTCTTCTTAAGTTTCTTTTCTTCTCTGCTGCTTCTACACTCCGCGTCACCGTTTTTCTTGCATCCTTTGCATGTGAAGTTTTTGGTTGACGGATTCAACGCGGTCTCTTCCATAACTCCTGTTGCTGAGTGATTGCTGTTATAGGTAAGTCTGATCTTGAATCAACGAACCTTTTTCTGATAGTTTTTAATCCTATCGTTTACGTTAAAAAAGGAATTTCTTTGAAAATTTTAATTTCTTAGGTTCCTGTTTAAATTGGGATTTTTGTAAGGTCCATGTGAATTTCTTTTGAATTAGCTTTGAAAAGGAGAAATAGGTAAGGAAAAATCTTTTGTTGATTTTTCTTAATGGATAAGTGATTTGATAGTTGAGAGATTTGAGCTATTTGAAATAGCAAGTATTTTGACTATATTTTTTAGCTATTTAAGATAACATTTATTTTAATTGTGTTTTGAGCTATTTAATATAGTGCGTATTTAATTTTGATTTGAACTTATTAAATTAACGTATATTAGGATTTCATAGTTGAGATGTATGATGTGTTGTGTAGGGGATGATTATTATGGGAGTGATGTCTTATCTTGAATTGGATGATTATTGGATAGTTTGGATGTGGCCATTATGGTAGAGTAATTTAGTTTTAGTTAAATTGATTTTCTGTGACTGGAATTGAATTATTGAAATGATAATGTATTATTTGAAATTGTGATGTAATGCATATGATTGGAATGCATTATAAGAATATATTTATTTATGTTGTTGGTTGTGGGCAGTTACAGTTGCGTAACCTAGCCTTAAATGATATGTTTGGTGAGGTACATTGATGTTAGGGACACAACTGTGGTCAATGTAATCTAGAATATCAGATGTGCAAAGGATATTTTTGAGATTTACATTGTGGTCCTGGTACCAGATATGCAAGGGGGTGCCTAAAAGACATACTCAGACAATGGTTGTGTGTCATAGGGTGTCAGGTAGACACTAGACATCAGTTTGTGGTTGTTAGATGAGTATTGCTTAGACTTAAATCGGTGGTAACACAGGCAGCTTAGATGCTTGTCGCCAATTGGAAGGGGTCTTAAGGCGCCTCGATGTCCGAACTCAATGTAGATATTCCGGAATGTGTCGAGTCTGAACATGTTGTGTGAAATGTTTGTATTCAGGGGAATATAAGTGTGATTGATTTGATTGATGATGTTATGATTTTATGTTTTCTATATTATGAATTTTATGTATTATCATGCTTACCTTCCAATATTTGTGTATTTTGTATGACTGTGATGATCGTGCTTTGCAAAGGAGCAGATACCAGTGATGGCAATGGAGATCAGAATTAGCAGGATTGACAATGATTAGTGGCAGTAGCGGAATTACTCATTTTGTGGCTGAAATAGTTTATGTATTAGAATATGTTATATATATGAGTTGCTTAATAGTTAAGTTCCAATGGAAAATTTATAGGTTATGTCTCTGTTTTGCATGGGATATGTTTTAACATGTTTTGGTGGGAAAAGAACATAAAATGTTTTTTGTAAATATTATGTTATGAAATTTTGGTAAATAATTTAGAATATGTGAGCATATAATTTGATTGTATGAAACAAATTTAAGTAGAGAGAATTAAATGGTTGAATATTAGTAGTAGGCTTTTCGTTCATTATTATTTTAAATTTGGAATGTTACGTTTTCTGTTTTTATTTTAAGAGAAAACAGTAATAAAAGTATATTCGGTTACAATTTAGAAGTCATTTTTACCGAAAACATTATCAGAAAACAAAAAAAATTTGTTTTCAGTATTGTCAAAAGTTAATAATATGCAAAAACTTGGTAACAACATTCTAATTATATAAAAAATATATATAAATGTATTTTAAACTATAATAATTTATAATATTTTTGGTAAAATTGATTAAATTTAATAAGATTATTTTTGAAAATGGAAATATCAAGTGAAAACAAATATATTTTTGAATATTGAAAATTTTAAAATAAAAATAGTTTTCAGAAAATAAAAATAGAAAACATTTTCTCAAACCAATGTCACCTACAATTTTCGTTGAAAACATTTTCAAAAATTAACAGAAAACAAAAAAAAGTTATTTTCAGTCTTTCAAAAGTTAACACTACGTGAAAACTTAATAACAATATTATAATTATATAAAAAATAATATATAAATATATTTTAAACTATATATAATAAATAATTATAATATTTTTTATAAAATTGATTAAATTTAATCATATTATTTTTTGAAAATAAAAAATATCAGATAAAATAAATATATTTTCTAAATATTAAAAACTTGAAAATAAAATAATTTTTTAAAAATAAAAATAGAAAACATTTTCTTAAGATAAAGGGGTCTGAAATGTTAATTATTTCGTCTTTAAACAACGGATAGAGCTTTTTCTTACTTTTTAATAAATAATATTTTTATAATAAGATAAGTCAAATAAAAAATAGCTTACATTTTTATAAATTCTTAAAATAGCCATATTAGTTTAAATAAACATAATATTAACAATGATTTGTAATTAAAAAATGATTTGTAATTAAAAAATAATATAAAACAGTTATACATATCAAATTAAAATAATATATTTTAAAATATATCGCTAAAGTTTAAATAAACATATTAATTTATTTAGCCAGGGATGCTAGTAATAGCTCACCATTAAAAGAAAGGGCAAGCTCACCATTCATACGTGTATGTCCAAGAAACAAACTGACATGAAATTTCAGGCTAAAATATGAAATATTCCTATCAATTATTACCTTTGGTTTTTATCTTTAACCCTCTATTGGAAAGAGGGGAGAGAAAACGAGAAAATCAGACAGAAAAGAAAAATAAATAAATTAAAATTGATAGATAAGTAAAAAACGATAGAAAAATATTTTTTGATCTTGTAATTTAATAAAATATTTATTATTTAACATAATAATGTTATATATCATTAATCTTCTCCAACACAGATTCAAATGCTATACATACCATATTTTGGATCTCCATAGAAAATTTCTTTCACTGTGAAGTGTTTGAGATGTTATATATTTATGAGTATAATATTTACTCATTAGACTAAATTACATCACAGCCTTAATTTTTATTTATATAATTTTTAAGTATTAACAAGTTTATTATATACGAAGTTTTTACACTCAAATGGTACAAGTTTTTTTTTTTCTGTATATTTATGTGGGTTTATTTTTCAAAAATACCCTACATGCAACTTGGTGAATTGTGAATTGGAACAGCAACGCACACAGTTTCAATTGGTTTAAATTTGCATTCCCTACCATTGACCCCATTAACATAAAAAATATTTTGGATGAAATTGCATGAAAATGACCCTTCTCCTACCTAATATGTACCCATAATATTTTGGATCACTCAAGATTTGTTTTTCCATAACAGTTAATCGCGTTAGGGTCATACTCTCTCAGGTTTGTCTAAGGAAAATGTGGCAAATTAGTAAACACCGACACACTTAAAGCCAACCAAATCTAAATTGGCAAATTCCATTTGCCCATAATTGCAGTCAAGAAAACCAACGGGTTCAAACTCAAACCATTAATTGATTATGTAAATTATATAGAAAAAAAGCTTATGCTCACAGTCCTTTATAAACGTTATTATTAAACTCTTTTTCTTTATGCGTGCATAATAAGTATTAAAAGTCAATTATATATGCATAGGAGAAGACTTTGATTTGTAGGTTTAATTATGATTTGCTACTTACTGAATTTTTATCACTATTTTATAAGTAAACTTTTTAATTGAGTCTCTTGTTTGTTCCAGTAAATTTTTTTTCAAAATATTTTCTGAAATTTTCAGACGTACATTTCATTTATAGCTCCATCTTTATATAAGTCCTTGCCATTAATCTCCATCAAATATGTTAATTTGCTATTAGCATAGTTTAAAATACTCGAAAACTTTGAGTGTATAAGAAAACATTGATTTGGGATTAAATAGGAGGTTTTATTGAAATTAAGAAAATTGAAATATATTGAAAATGTTTCAATTTAAATGATTTCATTTTTTAAATACTTTATTTGAATAAGGTAATTTAAATTTATTAGATTTTAATACCCATTCCATTAAATGGGGATGACAACCAGGTGGGACGGGGATAACTTTGATCCTTTCTATTCCGTTTTTGAAAAATGAGAGAGGCATGTTTAAGCTTAAAATGAGCAGATATAAAATTTCAATACTCATCCTTATGTCAGATAATAATGTAATGAAATTCTATTTTTTTTCTTTATATGAGTTTTTATTAAAATAATTAGAGTTTATATTTTTGTAGGAGAGGACCTAAGTTCGATCCCTAAGAATACACTCTTAGAGAATGATAAAAAGTCTTAAATGTGATTAAATCCTGAGTCAAGTGATTACAGTATTGTTAATAAAAAAATACAGAGCTTATATTTAATATTTGCAACACACATTGTTCTAGATCTTCTCGCAGAAGTCATGGCCATGGTTCATTGATGAGAAGCCCTTCCTCGTGTTACTATCTTTTTGTGTATAACCTTATTGAATTTACACAACCACATTTGCTTAAACATCTATTGTACACCCGATGAGGTCGCTCGAGACCTCGAGGCCACCTAATAATGGATAGTCGTACTCAAGCACCTCACTCATAAGTCTCACACCCAAAGAGGTCACTTGTGAACTACGAGGTCGTCCAATGGTGAAAACGAGCTCGTCAAAGTAGCTCACAAACCTGAGTCCAACGATTTACCTTAGACGAGTTCACTCTTTTAACCATCACCAGAGAAAGCCCCATCAACCCCTCCCAAGAAGATCAACCAACACAAGTAAGATAGTACAAATACCACAAAAATCATTCAAGAGGACTTATTCCAACCGCTGTAAACCAACAATTACAAGACAACTTAATGGAACAATTAATGAGTAATAAAATTTCATGAAAGTCACATTAATCATGCCTCAAGAATAAAAGAAAAAGGAAAGGTATTGTGCATTTTACCTAAAAATCAATACTAAACCACCTTGACTGACTTGAGTGTCAGAGTGTTCTTTGCAAGTATCTTTGGCGTCACGCTTTCAAAGATCATCTTGGTGGACTTGTCAAACAATGTTATGTCTATAGTTTGAAGATTGCAGTAATTACGCCTGAGCAATTTCCTTCACTCGAACCACCAAGAATCAAAGGAGCCAACATCAATGTTATAGAACATACCAATCTCAACCCCAGAGCCAAGTACAAAGACTCACACCTCATCACTGTGGAAGCCCTCATAGATTGCCAAATAGGCCCTAGACCAAACCAAGTCACCAAGATAGGAAGCTGACTTGATAAAGCCACACACTGCCAAGTCAAGAGCATGATCACTCACTATGCAGACTTGTTTTCGTGGAGCAACTTGGATATGCCCGACATTGAACCAACTTTCATCTGCCACAAGCTGATGATATACCCCCATGTATAGCGTGTTGCCTAAAGACAATGAAACCTTGGTGAAGAAAAAAGACTTGTAGCCAAATAGAAAGCTGAGAGGCTAAAAGTCATTGACTTCATCAGACAAGTCGCTCACTCTACCTGGTTAGCAAACATGGTCATGGCAAGGAAGTCATTTGGGAAGTAGGGAATGTGTGTAGACTACATAGATATGAATAAAGCTTGCCCTAAAGATGCTTAACCTTTCCTAGGCATCGATCAACTTGTTGATGGTGCCTTAAGGCACAAATCCTTAGCTTTTTGGATGCTTACTCAGGGTATAATCAAATAATGGTGTATCCCTATATCAAGAAAAGACAACTTTTATCACTAACGATGCTAATTCTTGTTACAGGGTCATGCCATTTGGGTTGAAGAATGCAGGAACAACGTATCAGCAACTAATGGACAAGGTCTTCAAGGACTAGATAGATCAGATCGTGGAAGTCTACATGATGACATAGTGGTAAAATAAGAAGATATGCCACACAACTGACTTAGTAGAGGTGTTCAGGTAGTTAAGTAAGAACAACATGCATCTCAATCCTGAAAAACATATTTTTTGGGTAGAAGGGGGCAAGTTCCTAGCTTCATACTTTCTAGCAAAGGGATAGAGGCCAATCCTAATAAGTCCCGAACTATCATCAATATGTGTAGCCGAACTTCAAAAAAGGAAATACAAAGATTAATAGGATGTCTGACATCACTATCAAGGTTCTTACCCTTCATGGCAAGCAAGGCTAAACACTTTTTTCAACTGGTGAAGAAGACAAAAGAATTCATGTGGACAGAAGAATATGAAGTGTCCTTCTAGGAGTTCAAAGTCTTTTAAGTAGCACCACTAGTTTTTTCCCTTCCCCTACAAGGGAAAAACCTCCTCTTATATATCTTTATCATCAAAGATGCTCTCAGTGCAACCTTTGTTTAAGAGGAGGGAGCTCAACAACCCATATACTTTATAAGCCATGTATTGCACAATGCAGAAAGACGATACCAACTGATTGAAAAACTCGACCTCACTCTTGTCACCACAACTCGATGCTTACGCCTATATTTTCAAAACAATTAGTTAATCGTCAAAACTGATCATCCTATCTAGAAAATTCTCAGAAAACCCGAGCTAGTAGGAAGAATGATTATGTGGTTTGTCAAACTTTCAAAATATGGCACAGGTTACGAACCGCAGGGACCTATGAAGTCACAATACCTCTCTAATTTCATTGTTGAGCTCACCCCAAAACTTGAGGACCAAGGAACCAACAAGTGGACCCTCATTATGGATGGGTCATCCAACAAAAAAGGAGAAGGTGTTGGAATTTTGTTAGAAGGCCTAGACAACCTCACTATTGAACATTTCATGCGATTGAAGTTTCCAACCTCAAATAACCAAGTTGAGTACAAAGCTGTCATTGTCGGGTTAAAGTTAGTCCTAGAGGTGGGAACAACTAAACTAAAATGCAAGAGTGACTCACAACTGATTACATTGCAAGTGAAAGGAGGATATCAAGCACGAGATGAACAACTCTTTAAATACTATCATGTGGTGAAAAATCTATCAGCCTCTTGTCAAAGCTTACTAACAATAAAAAGCTAGGTCTCTATATACAAAAACTACTTGTCTTTCCTTTATAAATGATATTCTTATACTACAAAACTTCTTAAAATACATTGAGCGAATCAAGATATTCTAGAATCATAATATCTTAAAGAGAAAATATTCATGCCATGAATCTTAAAAAAGTTTTACACATATAATTTATTTATATATATATATATAATAAATTTATAATTTTATCCATTAATACTTAAAGTTGATAATGGTTAGAACGAAATGACCCAATAATTTTATATTAATATGTGACGATTAAACTCATATTTTAATATGCATGTATATTAAATTTTTGTTTCGAATTAAGTTAAAAAATCATTTTAGTTTTGAATCTTTAAGATATTATTTAGGAAAAATATGATTTTATCTTTAAAAATTTATTTAAATTTTAAAAATATTATTTGTAAATTAAAAATTTATTTTTTTATTTAAGATTAATACGTTAGGTAAATGAAAAGAATTAGGTGGTTATGAGATGATCATTCTAAGCGATAGTGGTTCATGATATAGAGAAAAAAATTATAAATTTTTCAATTATCTAAAATATTTGTCGTGAATATAGAAATAAAATGAAAATTTCAGGTAAAAAAAAAGGTTGTCTGGTCTTGGATATAAGCCTGAGATGCAAGTCTAGTTAATTAAAAATAAAACATACTTTTATCTTATTTTTTCTTGAGGTATTTATGGTGGATTTCTGAATAAAGAGATATCAAAGTTTTGTGGTTCAGAATCAGATTAAAGGAACATGAGCATATATAATTTCGTAGGAACTAGGAAGCTTCGTAGATAAAAATTAAAAACCCTTATCACATGATTCATAAATAACTTCAAAGATTTTGATTATTGCTTCAAAACTTTCTTTGACACAACACAAAGGATTAAGAAAGAAAGAGAGAGGTGATGGCCAAATTTGACGTTATTTGACGTTCACTTTGTTGTTATTAGCAGCTAATTAATTGCTACAAAATGACGTGCTTAAAGATAAAGCAAATTACATATCCAATGACATAGCCATGTGTGGTCACTCGTCAACCATACTTTTTAGGAAGGTGCATGGAAATAAGGCTTCGCCATGAAAGCTTTCCAAAAACAGAAAACTACAAAGTCTAATTAATAAAGGTTGAAAAGGGTAATGACTTGAACTTTTGAAACCATTACTCCTTTGTTTTGTTTGAAAGTACACGAATTAATAATGTGATTGTTTTTTTTAATCAAAGTAATATCGTGCATGTAGATAGATATAAATAATCTTTTAATCATGGTATTGACTTTATGGTAACGTTGGAATACATTTTCCTTACAATTGTTTACATTAATTAATTAGAATTGTGACATGTTAGGCTTCTTAATTTGTTGATTTTTTAATCCAAAAAAGATTAATTATTAGTTTAGGTTAATGAAAAAACTTAAATCTGAAATCTTATTTGTGCCTAGCTTCACCTTTTATGGCTTTTATAATTAATTCAACCTTATAAATCCTACCCTGTTAGATATATGATGGATTTTTTTTAAGTTAAACTATAATTGATATCTTTATTTTAGTGCTTTTTAACTATTTATTTTTCTTTAATTTTTTTACACTCTTAAAAATATTAACAAATTGTCTAGATTGAACCACTAGGCCAAATGTCTAGGTAATTAAGCTTTAATTAATGACATGACAATCTTTTTAAAAAATATATAAAAGAAAACATACAATAAGATTCAAATATGGAACCTCACAATAAGAAGTCACGCTTAAGACTTAATTAGTTTTAAAAATACTTAAAATATAAATATATTATAATAGGATTAAAACTAAAAGTTAAAATTATAAACTATAAATTTAATTTATATATTTATTCATTATTTATTTTTATATTTTATATAACATGTTAAATAATATAGTATTCATGGATTGATTATGATAAAAAATGAAATACAAATTTGGAAATAATGATTTTAGATATGTAATACGTATATATGCATGAATATCAATAACTATGTGAAGTTTCAAAAACTGAAAAAGAAAGTATCGAGGGAATATAATTTGCATTCCCTCATATAGATAAATTAATGATAGCTTTCTAATTATTGCATTGCTAACATATACTATAATCCCTCATGGTTTGTTGATATTGGATTCTCCGGTTAAAATATAACAACAATCTACAGTAAACATTTTCAAGCTATACCTATAGAATATTTTTTTAGTCGTGAAATTTTTTTTTTTATTAATGTTGTTATTTTATAAGTTTTAGTGTATTTGACGATACTGGATGTAAAATTGAAAATTAAAAGTATTAGAACTGAGAAAGAGAGTGAATCAATATTACAAAAATGTGCTCTTTTTCAGCAATTTTTAACAATATTAATCGGAGAAATAAGACTAAAAATAAATAAGAGACAAAAATAATTTTAAATTTTACGAATTAAAAATCATTTTTAGTAAAACTTTAAAAACAACTTTATTTTTATCATGTGTAAAAAGATTTTAACCGTAAGTGTATTTTTAATCCTTTTTATAAGACACAAATATTTAAGAAATCAATAATCTATTTATAATAAATTTTACAATTTTCACAAAGCATTAATTTTGGATTTCTTTATTTATTTCTATTTTATAATATTATAAATATTTTTATATTTTAGGAGAATTTAAGAAGTTACCCATAAATATTAATTCCTTCACACTTTTTAAACTTTCATTGTGTTACTTATTAACTTTCAAGAACATTAAATGGTGGATAAAAGTGATGTATTATTATATTAATATTATTGTTTTGAAAAAATAATATAAACATTTTTATTGGTAGGTATAAAAAATATAGAAGGAAGTATTCTGAAATCATCACGTGAGCAAATTAATTGCTGATTTAAATAAAAAAATCATAATGAACTCAACTCACCTTATTACCAAACATGTATTGATAGTATATTTGGATTGGATTGCATTCAATTTTCTAAAATTAATTTTTATTATTACATTGAAAGTTAAGTAGCATATTTATTTTCATTTTTTACCATAATTTTAGGTGATAGAATGTATTAATTTTTATATAATTTTTTTATAATATTAATTTACAAAAATTTACGTATCTTACTAAATAATCTTATTCTTATATAGCTATCTAAACATGCTACAAATATCTTTAAATATTTTAGAAAGATTAATTAATTATAGTGAATGAGTGAGAATAATCCCTACAAAAATTATGCATAGGGAGAAGGACTTAAGGAGTAACAAGGATTACCCGAAAGACCAAAGCATGGGCTGCCTCGTGCAACCAAACATCCTACGCTCTCCTAATAAAGCATAGAAAAGATGCATAATAATAATAATAATAACTAATAATAATAATAACAATAATAATAATAATAATATATTATTATTATTATTATTATTATTATAAACAATTTTGTTCGAGTTTTATATGATTATTAATTATAGATGACAAACTCTCTTTTAAATAATTAATGTATTGTATATTCAAATTTTGAATTTAAAACTTGTTGAAAATAAAATTGATTATGTATTTAGTATTATATATACAGCGATATCTTATTTTCTAGTACATCCCAATCTTTTTCTTTTTTCTAGTAATGTGTACCATTATATAAAAGAAATATATTTTTTAGTATACACATTTTAGACTATTAATTTTTTTAACTTCTTTAATTAATTCTAAAATCATTTTTTAAGTTGATTTATAAAATATTTGATTTTTTAAGCTTAATCAATTATCTCAAATTTAAATCTTCCTAGGATAGTTACATTACTTAATCACTTTGACAATTAAAAAGAGATACCCAAAGACTAAAACTATGTGAGTAAATCTTGTATAATAAGAAAATACTGACATTGTTTCGGTATAAAAAAATAATAATAAAAAACTGTGCTTATAGAAAAATAAAAAACTGTCATTGTTTACATTAGATAATATTATGTTGACTATATTCATAATGTGAAGCTCTTTAAAATATTACCCGGCACATTTTTATTTTTATTTTGTTTACCATCCCCATTTTTGAAGTTTTAGTAATATATATTTCAAACTTTGAGTTGTTTCAAATTTGGAAATATAATTATAATAGTATTTTTAATTATATTTTTTATAAAATATTATGATTAAAAATAATGTAAAATTATTTGATATTATAATATATTATCGTATAACTAAGGAGTTATAAATTAAATATTATAATAAACGACCAAAGTTTAGTAATGAAAAGTAGTAATTTCACCACTTATTATAAAAATAACTTAATTTTTTGTAATTATATTATCAATGTAAAGTATTCAACCCCTTGATTGAATGATGACTAATTATTTTCAAAACTTTGATATTTTTAGTGGGGTCTTTTTTTTTCTAATAATGACATTTTTTTCCTATTTACTATAAGCTTTTGTTTAAGATTAGTTGTCAATTTTTGGCAAAAACTTTAAGATAATTTTTAAATTTAAATTTATAATAATAAAAACCAGTTTTATTTTAAATTTATAAAAACATTTTTTCAAACTTTAAAACATTGTCCTAACCTTAGTTATTAGAATTTTTTTTTTCTTAATGACTAATAATTGATAGTTAGAGATGAACATGGATAATCAATGATAAAAAGTGACAATTGGTGGCTGGTAATGTGAGATGAGATCTATTACTAGTAATCGATGATTGGTGATATGAGGTGAAGATTGTGATCAATACTTGCGACAGACGATTGGTGGACCACTAATTGACAACATGATAATAGTTGTGACCAAAGGTGTAGACACTAAGGTGACGATTGGTATTTAGATATAGTAATTGGTGACTAGTGAGCAACGATATGATCAACGATCAATGAGTGATAATCGAATATAGTAGTTAGTGACCAATGATCGGTAGTTAGAGTTGATTACCAATGATGAATATTCTGACATAAATATTGGTGACTGACGGACAAATATGACAACTAATAACTAATGATCAAAGTTGTTGATAAACAAAAGGTTGTGTAAAAACAAAAAAAAAAAATCTTAAAATCAAATTTTAATTTTGTTATTTTTTAAGTATCAAAATATTTTTATCAAACATATTTCTATTTTTTTTTTTAAAAAAAAAACCCAAAAACTGAAAATCACTCCAAACATGCCTAAAACAACTTACTTTAATAACTATATTCTTATTATAGAATGAAAATATAATTAAGAATGTATTCACATATTATAACTTTAATATTTTAATATTATCAGAATAAGATTATCACAACCTAATAACGTATGTTTTTAACTTCTTAAAAAAATATATTTTTATAAACAAATCAAATCATCTTTACACATGTAATTCGATGAGTAACACTGAGTATATATAATTGCTGCATGTTTCAGTAAAAGTCCAGTGGAAGACAAAAGTCAATGCCCCAAAATGAAGGGTACTCTAGGCCAGTAGCCTGAGCACTTGTGCTCAGTTTGCATCGACTTTCTCTGATACCCAAACTGCACTATTTTCGGGAAAGTCCAAATACCAGTGTTGAATTTTAGTTTTTTTACTTTTTACCTTCTGCCATTTACCCTATTAACCAAAATTCACAGAAGTGAAAACTGAAAACTCAAACAAATAATTACTAATATAAGTGTGTCTTTAATTTTGCTTTGGATAATTTATTTAAGACTCAAATTTATGTCAGATAAATTTTGATATTCTTACTTTTATGTTAGAGTAGAATTTAGATATAATTAAACTTGCGTTTAAGAATTTTATATTAGATTTGATTAACTTATTTTTGTAATAAAAATATTTAAATATAAATCATATAATTCCAAAATTAATTTTAATCTAATCAATTTTATTCAAAATAAATTTTATCAACATTCATCGAAACAGATACTAAGAGAATGTAGGTGAATTTTTTTAAAAAAATTCTTTTAAATTTTTTTATAATTGGGTTTTTTTCTTTTTTTTTTTGAAAATTATGAACTTCAGTGGATCTTGCAGTTTTTTACACTAGAAATAATTTTTAAAAGAGAGTTTTTAAAAAAAGTTTGGCCAGCATTAATAATATAATGTAACACTGAAGAGCCAACAATAAACTATATTTTATACATATATTATATAAAAGGGTAAGTGGATATATATGCTAATTAAAATCATTTTCACAAATTAGTTACTGAAGATTAAAGCTTTAGGGAGAAAGTTACAAGTGGAGATTCACTACACACATTATTGTTGATTCTCCTCAAGTATTAATTAATGGCATTTGGTACTATTAGCGAGGCAAAGTGGTCCCACACGCACTAACCACTTGAGAAAAACAATGACCCTGATGTTGTTGTTCTTGTTGAAGAAGAGCCTCTATTTCCATTTGGATTTTGCTGAAAATAATCTGGAGGTGACACTGCCACCTTCAGTGATGGTGGAGATTGAGTTCCAGATTCTGGTGAGGACCCTACCAGAGTTCATATATATTCAATCACAATCACAATCACTATTTTGTTTTTTTATTACATTACATGTAATCAGTAAGCTAATAATAATATTGTAATTTAGAAGAGTATTAACAGCAAACCCATTTCTGACGCATTAATTTTTTTATTTTTATTGTCGGTTGAAATTTATTAAAAATTATAAAATTATGAGAAAGAAATATTAGATAGATGTGAAACTAATCAAAATTTTATTTTTTTAATAAATTTTAATCAATAATAAAAATTACGTTAAAAAATCATGTATTATTAACATTTCTATTCCAATTTATTCAACTTTAGCTTAAAATAAACCTACATTCTCTGCACTAAAATGTAAAATTACATTCTCTGTACTAAAATGAAAAATTATTGCAAATAAAAAAAGAGAAAGATGGAAGACAGATTTGTTATTATTCTTAAAAAAAACACTTGTAGTGAAGTGTTATTTTCTATGTAAAAAAGTATTCCATAGTTTCACACCGCAACATCATCTATGATTTTAGCCGATAAGTATCTAAACTATAATTATTAATTAATATACATTCTTATTAATTAAGATCACATATGCTCTGATAAGTTTAGCTATATAATATTTTTTCCTAATTTAGAGTTAACTTTATTTTAGATGTGAATTACCAAACATGTCATAAACATGTGTGTTTTTTGAAAAGATTAAGGAGAATTTAACATGTTGTGTACTTGTTTATCAAGTGTAAGAGAAAAGAGAAACAACAAATAAGAAACCGTACTTGAAACATTGTGTGTGCGAATTTCTTGAGCTGATGGCTGCTGCTGAGTTTTCCTTCTGCGACGGTTGTGATCTGCCAGTCTCTTCCTGCAACTCCGTTTTCCATTGTCAAACTCAGAAAGAACTTGGAATCTGCATAAAACAAATAAATAAATAAATAAAATTAAATTAACATTCATTAAAGTAACAATTTTTTTTCCTTAAACATAAAAAAGTAGTACGTAAAGAGAACATAATGCATCATATATGTTAAATTATATGTTCCCTAAAAATAAAAATTACTTCATATATTTTTATTTTGTGTTTTACAAATGTCTGTTTTTTCCATTAAAAATGACGAAAGTATAAATGGTTAACCAAGCACACAAAAAACAAACATATGTCTTGGTTTTCCAATGTACTATTAATCATAAGACAAATAACAATGCTCCAAATGGCAATCTCGTATTTCTGATCTCATTGTTCCAACCACATTCTAGGAAAGCAGCACATGATACTGTCCTTGCTTTCGATTAGTTGACAAGAGATTTTGTTAGAAAATTGATGTACGTTCGTAACTTCAATTCCCTTTAACATGAACTAAGAGTAAAATTATGAACATTTTACTAATGCATGTTAATTTAGAAATTATTTTAAATGAGGTAGGTAGATGGCATAATTGTGAGAAAAAAAATCATAAGAAAAAATATAGAATGGATGTTTTATATATACAGAAGAAAATTAATTGTAGAGAGACTAGTGAATATGTTTAAAAATCATAAGTATGTTTTATAATGTTATAGAAAGCCTCAAAATGCTAAATTTATTAAAGAAATATCTAAAAGAAACTATAAGGACAATTGTGTTGTGTGTGGTTTTTCGATATATACCAAAATAGTTTATGTTTTATATATAAAAAAAAAATAGTATCAAGTTTTGAAAGTGCATTATGAAGTGACTAGTGTGTAAGGGTCTGTGTAATTGCACTACCAAAACAAGCAAAGCAAAAAGAACAAAAAATGGAGGATGAGGAGGGAAATTTCCTAAACCGGACGGAAATACCCTCGGGATCACCCCAAAGCCAATGATTGACCCCAAATGGCAACACCCAGTGGCAAATTCGTCATTACGTAGAGTTTTCTGGAAAACAAGCACAACCTGCTGCACTGTTGGCAGAATCGCTGAGTCAACCCGGCGGCGACCACCGTGGCTGCCTTGGAGTGGAACTCACACACCTTATGACGACGGTGGTAGTGTTTTTCCTGGGAGAGGTCTGCATTGCATCCCTCGGCCTGACACCGAGGTAGATTCGACGACACTCCAACCGATTCTAACGCTTTGGAGCGGTAGAATGGGTTTACAGTGTGGTCAGAACCAGAGGAAAAGTAAGTGCGACCTCCAAGGTTAAGACTGAGGCCAGACTCATGTCTATGTCCTGGTATATGACTTAAGTCCAAGTTTATAGGCTGAGTCATGACTTCAGACTTGGACATGAGCAAAAACCCAATTTCACTATTTTCTGAATGTGATGGTGAAATTGGATTAAGTGAATACATAGAAAGTGATGATGATGGATTGAAAGAAGTGTTCCACGCGTTTTGAAATACGTGTGGATCTGAATGATGATGATAATAATGATGATGTTGTGAGTTGAAGTGGTTTTGAAGACAGAAACCATTGGTGGTTGGTGTAGAATCATGTAGAATGTTGTTGGGTAACATGGTGTAGTTGTGGTCGAAGTTTTGGCGGCGTGTCTGGTCGGACTCGCCACCGGAGACTTCATTTTCGGGGAGAATGATGGATGATGGGCTTCCCCACTCATAATCCAACATCTTATATATAAGAGAAAGGGAATGCTTCTTTTGTTTTAATTTGAAGGTGTGTGACGATGCTTATTTTGGGGTGAGAAAAATTGTGGGTTTTGAAGGATCTTTGAAGAGGTTGGAGAAAGAAGAGTGAGAATGGGTTTGTGCTTTATTTTTCCTCCATTCACACTCTAATGGCGTATATTTGAAGTGTATCTCTCTCTCTCTCTTACACTAGGAATAAGGTATGTAGTTTTTTCCTGCTAAATGGGGCGTGTGTTAAAAACTAAAAAGGATCAAAGTTTCACCCTTTAAAAGATGTACCCTTTATTTTAGTCACTTTATCACTCTCCTTCCGAAAGTTAATGTTAATTACATTTTTTTTTTAATTTTATTTTATAGTTTTCTCCTAGTAGAAGTTAGTGGAACTAATGTTAGTGGGAGGAAAGTGCCCTCACGAGGCGTCTTATGGATGGTTTGTATGATATGGTTAAAATATACAGAGACTAGTTGGTAATTATGGGTAGCCAAAATTACTTAATTGTTATATAATTGAAATGAAATATATGAAACTCAATCGGTGTAGATCGGTAGAACAGATGCTGAATTTGTGTGAAAAAAAATAAAATTGGATTCTGTCTTCACAACATATATTCTTGAAGAGAGATATGAGGAGATTAAACTTCAAATCCACCGATAGTTCAAAATAATTACACGAAAAATAAGAAGAATGACAGCATTTTTCTTAGTATAAAAAATAGCAAGAAAAGATGCAATTACTTAGTGTCACTTTTTTTTTATCAAGTTTAATATAATTATAGATTATAGATATACATTTTTTTTTTAAAATTAATTATATAGATTTCTTTTTACTTTTACATACTAATTATACATGTATCATTTTTTTCAAAAAAATGTAATATTATATAAATTTATTACATATGTAATTCCTAAATTTTGTATGATATAACACATGTATTCTTAAGTTTTGTATATTATTACATATGTATCTTTTATATTTTTCAAACTTTATAATCGACACCCATCTTATTTTCATTGTCGTGTTGTCGTACTATTACGAAGTTTGAAACAAAAGATTCATATCATGTTTACATAAAATAAAACATAATAATGCAGAAATAAACAAGTGTCTATGTAGTTTGAAAAAACCGATTTATATCATGTTCACATGAAATGAAACATAACAATGCAAAAATAAACAGATATAATTTTAAAAAGAGGAATATAATTGTAACAAGTATTTAAAAATAAGAGGATATGCATAATTAACAAAAAATATATCTATAATTACAATAAACTTATAGATACATCTATAATTACCTCAAAATACAAATGAATACATAAAACACTTCATTGTTGTAGGCACAAATGAAGTCCAATATTTATTAATGGCACCATTAAAATTTATTGTTCTTTTTAAATACCTAATAATTAAATTGTTCTTTAATTTTTTTTTTCTATTAAATGTCTCACGAATTAAGTGCACCAAAACTTCGCGATGTCGTAGGATCTTGTAAACGATGCCTTAAGTAGAGGATAAAAATCTAAAAGGGGATCTTTTTTATTAAAAATCATATTAGGAATTTATAATGCATTTAAAAATCATAAGAAAATGCATAAGACGCAGTTGAATAAAATATTTTTAAAAACATTTTCTATTTAATAATAAAGCAGCCTTTTAAAATTCATTTTATATTAAATATCTAGCCAATCAAGTACATCAAACTACTTAACTTTGTTGTAAAAAATGTATTTAATTATATATATTAAAAATATTAATTCTTAAAAAGACTAATAATAATATACTTTATATTTTTAAAATTTTTATTTATTTAGAATGTATTATAAATTTTAAAAATATAAAAAAATTATTCTTATAAAATTTCAGTATATTAGAATTAAACTTTTTGCTTCTAATAATTTTTTTTGTTCGGTACCACTGGTATTGTAAATCTTATAATAAACACTAATTTTGATCTTGAAAAACATAAGCATTAATACATATATCTCTAAGAAATTTTTTAAAAAAAAATTATGATAATTTTCCTGTTATACAAATTGGTTCTCAAATATTTTAGATAATATTTTTTAAATATTCTAAAACACTATATTTGTCTATTCAAAAAATATTCTAAAATACTATCTAAAATATTTTAAGAGATAATTTGCACAACATAATTATTAAATTCTAATTTAAGTGTTACTTCAGCAAACACGTAAAAGATTTTTACATTTATATTTAATCATAATTTTTTATTTATGTCATTTTTAAAATAATAATAAATAAAATCAGTGATAAATAAAAAAATTATAATTGAATATTACTATATATATATATATGAATTAATCTGAATTGTAATTTGCACAACACCATAAATATCCAATTACTCTCCTGTAATAAAGCACTTTCTCTAGATGCTGTGCCTGCTACTTCAACAGCTATTAGCATATAGGTCCAAACACTCTGCATCAGAGACAGAATCATAGAGCAAAAGAAGCAAGACCAGTGATCAATGTGGTCAGCACTCACCAGCACTAGCAAGCAAGTAGTAATGTCTCATAATAAAACCATAATCTTAATACAAACATTTATGAATAATTAATAATATTAAGAAATATATTTTGAATTTTTTATATATTAGTTTATTTTCTATTGAATTTTTAATAATTTTCTACTTCGTATTCATTTTTGAATAATTTTTTAATTTTTAGTCCTTTAGGTACTGTCTAAATAACTTTTTAAAATATTTCAAAAAAAAATTAAGCATTATTTAAAATGGTTTAGACATAGAAATAAAATTATTAAAAATTGAACATGAGGCACAGTTTTTTATAAATCAACCCAAAATTTGCTTAATATATGTGGAAGCTGAAATATACTGAAGTAAAAAAAATGAAATATCTTATGCATGTTTACTTGTGACAGGTGTAAAGAGGTAGTTTAGGAGAGAGAATATGGGTCTGAGAAGTGGTGACATTAAATTTTTGGACCCACAAACTGTTTTGGGTTTGGTCTACTTTGATTACTGGCCCAGGCCTAAAGATCCACATGATTTAATTCATATTAGGATACGTGGATTTTGTGCTTGCTATTTTTTATTATTATTATTACATCAATATATTAAGATATTAAGAGATATAAAATGGTTCAGTTGATTAAAAAAAAATTATGATTTTGATTTTTTTATTATTAAAAAAATTAATATTATTAATAACATTAACATTTAATGTAATTTAATTTATTATTAACAACACTAACATTATTAATAACTTGTTGGTTTGAGTTTGCTTCTTTAAATATTTTTTTCTTGCTTTCTTTGTTTGTACGTTACAACTTGGAGCTTGACTTGGTGCAAGTGCAATAGGTTGTGTTTAATTGTTTTCAACTATAAATGAATGTTTTTCACTTTTTCTATGTTTTACAATATATAAGTTTTGGATCATGAGTAAGTTTGTTTAAGCTTCGAGTGGTATAAAAAATTTTTACACTTTTAGTGTAAAAGATTTTTATATTAAGACTTTTTATTTTATTTATATGACTTTTAAAATAGTAATAGTAAAGCCAATAAATTTACCATGAATGAAAGATTGTGAATAAATGTCAGTGTCTTTACAGTGATAGTGTATATAAATTAAATTCAAAATGTATTATATATAATAAATGTATGTTATATTATTTTAAAAACAGAATTAGAAAAATTGATTGTCATTGAATAGTACTTGATGAATTGAAGTAGAAAAATTGTAGAATGAGATTTGGAAGACAAAAACATAACGGAAAAGATGAGAAAAATATCAAAAAATAAATTAAACAAGAGCTAGGATTCAAAATTTGAATGAATTATGAATTAATGTGGGGAGAGAGGAAGAGCTGGAAACCGAAAAGTTTCTAAAATGGAAGAGAAATGGTTATTTTAAAATATCTAATTTTGAAAAAAATAACACTAACTAATAATAATTGGTTATTTTAATATGGTTATAAAACTATAACATGTGTTATGATATAGTTAACGTGTGAGTTGTTCTATACCTCTTTACACTGTTTTTAACTAATTATTTCTAGTTATATGTCAAATTCTTTGTTTTAGCTTCTTTTTTTCAATAAAAAATGTTCATTAAACTTGGTTTCATAATGAGTTATTTCTAGTTATGATCCATCCCTTTGTGTTAATTACTAGATCCTTAGAAAAATATGTTGAAAAGGAAAACTTTTTCTAACATTTCCCACACTTATATGAGTAACCACAATCTGTGAAAAAACATACTAACAAGAAAAAAACTATACTTACACATTTATGACGTAGGTCACATCCTTATGGATAATACAGTAGGAAATTTTTTCTCACATCGCCTACACTTCTATGACAATAGTAACATACATGCGGAAAAAACACACATTTGTGACAACAGTCACATACATATGGAAAAAAATTATGAGAAGGAAAAACTTTACTGACATCTCCCACACCTTTGTGAATTGTCCATAACCCTGTGGGTAATTTGCAGAGTAGAAAACACATTCCTTGACATATTTCACACCTGTGTTACTAGCCACATCTATGTAGAAAAATGCTAAATAGAAAAATTAATTTTAAGAATAATTTTATTTTACAAACTTGATTATTTAACTAGTTATGAACAAATAACTAGTTAAATATCAAATTATCTATGTACTTGATTATGCAACTAGTTATAAATATATAACTGGTTATGTAACAAATTATTTATAATGATAATCAATTATATAACTAATTAAAAATATATAACCGATTGTATAACTAGTTAAATAATTATTATACCTGGTTACAAAAGAATGATTATAGTTATAGTTATTATAACCACTTATATATGATTATTTATTGATTATGGTTAGGTTATTGAAATAACCTAACCACAAACAACCCTAATTGAAATGATCCTATAAGTGATTTTAATAAAATCAAAGACTTTTATATGTTTGACTACAATTATAAAAACATTTTTTAAATTAAAGACGTTTCCATTTTTTTCTCTTAATTTTAGTTTTGGCAGAAACTTATTTTTAGAAGTAACTCCAAATTACTTATCAAAATATACTAATTTAATTTCAGTTTTTTTTAACTTTTTTTTTCTCTCTTAAGTTTACTCAATCATTAAAAATTACAATAATTACTTATTATCTTAAATAAGTTTTTCTTTCTTAAAAAAAGTTCAATCAAACTCGCCATATATGTGATTGTTCTTGGCAAAGTGCGTAACCAGCTTTATAAATAAAAAAAAGGGTGTTTTGATAACAAAAGGTTCATGTTGATATATTTCTAAAAGAATCAAGCTATGTTGATGATAAATTTATTAGTAAATTGTGGAATCGTATTGGTGTTGATCAAGGTTTAAATAGCAAGAATAAAAAGGCAACGAGGTTTCTTTCAAATTAAGGATCCAAATATAGTTGGATTTTAAAATTTTAGGATCGTAGATAGAGATGACTAGTTTATAACAAGACAATAATGAGTACATACGATATGCCACGGAAACGCCGCGAAACATAAATTATATATTTATGGGTCATTAAAGATGTGGATAAAGATGAGTAAAGGAGAAATGGGAGAGGAGATAGTAAGACTAGCCCTTGTCATGTCCTTATTAAAGATGTGGATAAACATGTTTTTTTTATAAGTCTACTAATGATACATTAGTTCAGCTTATATTCATAAAGGTAAAAGTCACTCTGACTCTTAAGTAAAAGATAAAGTTTAATAAAAAATAAAATAATAATAAATTCACAATCAATGAACAATTTTGATATTGTTGTTTATTTATAGTAGTCTATTGGGTCATTATTCATTGGATTTTGTTCATTTAATTAGGAATTAGGTAATACAATTATAATCTCAATTTTTCTCGAATAATCTGACTTTATGTTAATTAATTATCAATATTTTAATCATTCCGTGTTGATGCATACTACAATGGTCATGGTTGAAGACCGAAAACTCCTATTGGGTTTGGTCTTAGTTTTAGCATTTGAGATGAGATTTTTGGTCAGTTGAAGATCAAAATAGATTTTTGGATAATTCTTTGTCATTCCTAATTATTAGTGAATATATTTACTCTCTTTACTTGTCATATTATTGTAATTAACAATAACAAGTATATTGAGATGAGAGTATGTTCTTTTATGAAAAAATCTTTTTAAATGTTTCTAAGAGCTTATTTTGAAAACCTATTACTATAACAAGAATGTGTTTGATTTATCATTTTAACCAACTGGAAGTTGAAAAACTAACTAAAATGGTTTTAGTTCTGTTTGGTAAGCAAAAAATTAGTAACTTTTTTAAGTAGCTACTAGCTCCAATTAACTTTTCTAAAAGATATATCTTATTTTCACCTACTAGAAGAATTTCTTTTACTTTACTCTTCATTAATTAACAAATTGTCCTGCTGAATCTCTCTCCTCGTATGTTATAATTTGTCTCTCCTTTATTTTTATCTCATTTATTTTTATCCCCTTCATTATAATTAAATATGTAATTATAGTACTTTATAATTTAAAAATATATAGTTATAAAAACCTATAATTTAAATGTACAATTTAAAATTTAAATATAAAAATATAATTTAAATATATAATTATAATAATTTACAATTTAAATATGTACTTATAGAAATTTATAATTTATATATGTAATAAATTTATATTGCAAATTTTATATTATTAAAATACGTTATAATTTTAAATACATCATTATTGAGCTAATGGTTGTAGCTCAATTGGCGTTACATTGTGGGAAAGAACTTGAGTTCGAATTCCATATAATACACTTTTGAGAAAGGGTGAAGAGACTATAAGTATTATTAAATCTCAAGCCGACTGATTACAGTATTTTTAATCAACCAAAAAAATAAATCATTATTGATCTAATAATTAATAATGTTGTTATTCATCAGTTTACAACTTTTATATAATTTTATAAAACACTTACAACTAATTCTTTAACCTCCAGCTAGTTTTATCAAGCTTATTAAATGTTCGTTAAACGCAAATTTACAGTAACTCTTTGAACTTTTGTTTGGTAAAATTTGCATGAGCCACCCTATGTATTTAAAACAAATATTTTCACCTGATTTTTGGCCTTTAAAGTGAAAATGAATGTTGGAAAAAATTAAGGTTGTCGTTGCATATTAATAGGTGTTAATTTTATGAATTCCTTTTTTTTTAAAAGAAAATGTATGTTAAAGATGTGATTTTAGTAATGTGTTATGGTCAATTTGGGACAGTTGTAAAATTAATTATTAAACATAGGGTTAACGATCTTAAAGTTCTTTGAAATGTTGTTTGAGTGATGGTAATTAATACTTCATTTTTCCATTAAGTTATATATGAATTCCATGAGAATTAGAAAGTATTGGGATGATTTTGAGCTAGCTTATATGTGAATTCGGGACTGTTACGAATTTAATTTTTAAAAACAAGAGTATTAGAAAATTTGTGAATGGGTGTTCAATAGAAAATTGTTGGGCTTGGATCCACCCACCTTAGGTAGTAATTTCATGATAGTTTAAGGATTAAAGGTATTTTTTTTGCACCCATGTTTTTACTATTTGAACTCAAATTTTAAAATACTCAAATTGTCCTTACTTTTTAGGGTCTTTAGTATGCCTTGTAAACCTAATTTGTTGGCAGCCACTTCCCTCAACCTCCCTCTGCTCTTCTCAATGGATCTCATTTTTTTTCACTCAGTCAGGTAGATAAAAGTATTGTTCTTTAATGTTGATGATTTCATATTTGCAATATGTATGTATATTGTGAATCAATTAATTTGCAACATTAAACGATAGTATGTATGTGAAGGAAATGAGAATATACCAATGATTATTATGAAAATCTTTATCATTGACCTGTACTATTACATAGGGAGGTCAAGGGAGGAGACGATGAAAAATTAGGGTTTCAAGTAGAGCTGGCAATATCCCGACAAATTTTTACAATAAAATGGGTTGGGTCAGCTGACTTATATTTTATTTGACTGCATATTTCTAAGTCCAGCATGACCCTAATTTGGAGCATCGGGCCAAAACAGGTTTTTTTTTTAAAAATCAATTCAAAATAACATACTAAATCAATCCAAAACACATTATAGATAAGTATAATATCAAAATATATTTATATGTATATTTTAATTTAATATACATTTTAGAACAACATAACTTTCATTTGTTAAAAATATATTATTAAATAACATCAAACATACTTTTATATGTAATTTTTATATATATTAACAATATGTTTAAATTGACTTCATATAAATATTCTTCTATGTGAATATTTTTTATTTAGTATATTTTTAATAATTTATATATATATATATATATATATATATATATAATTAATATGTATTTATATCAGGGTCGGTTTGTGATCCACTGGACTTGACTGACCCATGACCCACCAGACTAAACTGACCCAAGCTCATTTATATAATCGGACCAAATGTACCGGACCAAATTAAACAATGAACAAATTGTAGTATTAACAATGATATTGCGTGATATCTTGATTATAAGATAATATTGACTAAATTATGCTTATTAAGAAAATGAAAAATTGTAGTATTAGCAATGATTTTGAAATATTTTTTCACATATACCCTAAAAATTGTTTGCGAAAGTAAATGTTCATTAATTACTGAAAAGGGAGTAAAATACTTGGGTATAATGGCATTTTAGATAAAAAAAATTAATGTACAACACCTTATAAAATTGGACCAGTAAATTTTTGAATTTCAACTTATAACTATGGACGGAATTAGTATTACACTAATTTTAAACTTGTTGATAACATTAAGGATCAGACCAGTAAGTATGATTCATAATTTATCTAAAACTTAATGACATAAAACTTTGAGATTATATCTTGATTTCAATTATATTGGAGCTACTTCTTAAAAATAACATGAACAATCAAATTCTTGAAAAGAAAGCACGCGTGTGTATATATATATCTTTAAATTTTTTATGCATAGTGTTTACCAAGTGTTGAAAACGATGTTATAAATCTAATACATATTATTTGAAAAATAATAATAAAAAACATGGTAACCTATCCCTGAATAATTAAAAACCTATTGCATTTAATTTTTTCCCTTTCTTTTAACAACTCAGAGATTAATAAAGTCTGTCATCTTTCTAAATATTTCATAATAATTTATTAGAAGAATTAATCGTCAGGTAGAGTGGAACAAGACAAAACAACTAGACATGGATGACGGATGGAAAGAGGTTGGGAGAAGGAGGAAGCAAACTCAGAGCGTTAGTGAGGGGAGTAAGCCAAGAGGGTGGGTGGTTAAAAGCGAAACGACGAACAACGGTATGGGTCAAATAACCTCATTTTTTTTCCACTCAATTCCCTGATACTTATAAGGCAAGAGAGATGTGAGAGATATTTAGGAGATATAGGGACGTTCAGGAGGTCTATATACCAAGTAAAATGGATAGAAATAGGAGGAGGTTTGGGTTTGTAAGGTTTAGGGACGTGAAGGATGCTAATCTGTTAGTGGTCAAGTTGGATAACATATTTATTGGAAAGGATAAGATATGGGTCAATAGGCCTAGATATGAACAGAGAGTGGTTAAGAATACAAATATGAGCTCTAGGGAGCGGAAGGGAACCTTGAAACTAGATCATCCGCAACCATATTATCATAAAATAATGATAGAAGCTAAAGATGGAAGTATGAAACTGTCTTATGCAAAGGTTGCAGGGAGTTCTGAAGAAAGTTATAGGCTAAATAATGGGATGAGGAATTGAGTTAGCCTAAAAAATGACGGGGAAACAAGGGGAATGAAAACAGAGCCGATTTTGATGTTTCAAGCTGAAGCGGAGGTGGTGAGGAGTTTGGAAAAAGGTTATGTGGACGAAGTGCTTTGTAAAGGAAACACTTTTAGAACGCAACAATTTATGGCTGAGCAAGGGGTTTATGACGTCAAAGCGACTCCAATGGGAGGGAATATGGTGTTGCTGGAAGAGGGGAACTCGCGAAACTTGTATGAGGCGATAGAAGGCAGCCATGATTGGATACATAAATGGTTTCAACTGATACGTAGATGGGAACCTGGAAGCTTGGATACAGAGAGAAGGGTGTGGGTGAGTTGTTATGGTATTTCGCTGCATGCATGGGGGGAAAATTCTTCTAGTGTTTGATGGCACCCTTTGGTGAAGTGGTGTGAGTCGGAGAGGGGACAACAAAAAAGGAGAGGTATGACGTTGCACAAATTCTGATCTCCAGAAAGGCTTTCGAGCCAGTTCAGGCGGTGGTAAAGGTGAAGATAGATGAACGACTTTTCATATCAAGGTGATGGAGGATGGAGATGAATGGAAAAAGGAGCGGAGCCGAGAGCAAGATATATGGTCTGGATCGGAGATGAGCTCGTGCCAAGGAGAGGGGGAGTTTGATGAATCTTTTGAGGCAGAGCAACGATTGGCGGTGCTGAAGGAGGAGTTATTTGGTGGGCAATGGAAATCGGCACCAGCGGAGGAAACCGAAAGGCAAAACGGGGTAGGCTATGAAGTAGAGTCAACAAATAATAGGCTAGGTGCAGAAGACGCAGAAACAGGTTCACAGATAGGGTTGGCGAAAGTTGAAAATGGGTTTCGAAATGGGCTTCGAAGGCAGAGCATAGAAAGGAAGGATGGGGTTGGTCACGAAGATAGGGCTACCATATACGAAGAGGAACATGGGTGTAGAGTGGAACACACAATACCAAAAGCGGTTTCAAGCTGCCTGTGCAACCTGATATAGCTGACTGCAAGACGCAACATCAGGATTTGCAACTTGACATAGCTGATTGCAACACACAACGCCAGGATTTACAAGTCACTCGTAACCACTCACGTGCAAAGGAAAAATTGGAAGTGGGATTAATTGAAATGAAGACGGGCCGCGAAAGTGATGGAAATAGGGTATTACGCATGGGCCCAAGCTGCATGTACACGCAACAGCAGATGGAAATTGAGATGGGCCCGGTCCAAACATACAGCAACGAAAATGTCAACAGTGTTTGAAGCCCATGCAAGGGTTGTTCAAGGTAGAGTTGTGTTAAAAGCAACGATCAGGAAAAGTGGGAGTTCGTAACATGTGAAGAAAGCTATGAATTGCCAAAATCAAGAGAAATAAGGTGGTTGGGAATAAAGGAGATTGGTCATGGTGGTGAGGAAGAAGGAAAATTGGTAATACAACTTCATAAGACTAATAGTGCAGATTCAAAGACGGGCTCAAGTTCTACAAAACTGTATAATTGTAAGAAATGAGAGTATGTGGGTGAAGAATAGATGTCTTGGGGAGGGAAGGGGAATCGTAGGACGGTCAACATTTGGAGACAAGCTTGGAGGCATAATGTTGATGGAAGCGATCTAGAAAGGAGTGAACAGAATGGAGGCACGGAACAAGCAAGTCAAAGCAAGGATGAAGGAGGATATGAGATGAGTAAAATGTGGTTAGCAAAGAAGGAAATAGGAAAGGATGGTGGTTAGGGGGAGAAGGAATCAAATTGTAGTTTAAATGAAGCTATTGTCACTAAATGTGAGGGGGCTTGGGACCAGGTAAAAAGAAGGCGAATTAGAAGGATGGTGGTCGGGAATAAAATTGATATATGCCTTTTTCAGGAAACCAAATGTATGAATTTGAAGGAATGGGAAGTAAAGGAGGTTTGGGGGAATACGGAATGTGAATGGAGAGTACTTCCATCAATGAGATTGAGTAAGGGTTGTGTCACAATATGGAGGAAAGGCCTGTTGGAGGTTGTATGTCAAATTCAAGGGCATGGTTTTTTAGGAGTTGCTTTTAGAGGAGTTAATCCAGATGAGGTCAATTGTATGGTGAATGTGTATGCTCCGTGCTCTTTGGAGGGTAAGAGAAAGGTATGGAATGGCTTGATGATGACTAGAAGAGGGTCCCCATGTGTAAAATGGGTAGTTGGAGGTGATTTTAATGCGGTTGTAGGAACGCGTGAAGTTAGAGGGAGGTCGAATTATCACTCAAGGGTGGAGATGGAGGATTTCAATTTCTTTATACAGCAGATGGGGCTGGTGGACATTCCAGTTATTGGAAAATGAGTGACATGGATTTCACCAGATAGGGAGTCAGTTAGTAGATTAGACAAGTTTTTATTCTCACTGACATTGTTGGAGGAATGGGGGGTTAATGCACAGAGGGTAGGAACTAGGGAGTTCTCTGATCATTGTTGGATAAGCACAACAGATAATAAGCAGAACTGGGAACCGAAACCGTTTAATTTTTTTGGTCATTGGTTGATGGACGCTTCTTTTGGAGATTTGATTAAAGAAAGGTGGAATTCAATTCAGAGTCCAGGGTGGAAGATGTACCAGCTGGCTAGGAAGCTAAAGGTTGTGAAAGGGGAGATAAAAAAGTGGACCGAAGATGTGTGGAAAAAGGATGATAAATTTCTCGCAGAGAAGGTTGAAGAGATGGAAATGGTTGATCAGCAGTTAGTGGAAGGGGCCCAGGTGATATCCAGATCGAGGCATGATATCATGTCAGAATATTGGGCAGAGCTAGGGTGATGGAACATGCACTGTTGTAGAAATCTAGGGTATGATGGACCCTAAATGGAGACAATAATTCCAAGTACTTTCATCATTGTTTCAAGTCAAGATGTCATGCAAATTCCATTTTTTCATTACAGACGGAGACGGGGTGGGTGGAGAGTGTGTCGGATATTAGAGCTAAAATATTAGACCACTTTAATTGAAATTTCCAGGAAAGATGGCTGGACAGACCAACAATGGATGGAGTACAATTCACTCAATTGTTAGAACAGCAGAAACATTTTTTGGAGGAGCCGTTTTCAGAGGAGGAGGTCAAAGCGACAGTATGAGCATGTGAAGGAGGGAGAAGCCCAGGACCTGATGGTTTTGGAATGAATTTCTGCAAATCCTGTTGGGGAGTAATAGGGGCAGATGTGGTAAAGGCAGTACAAGAGTTTCACGAGTCAGGCATATTACCGATAAGGGTAAGTTCATATTTTATTACTCTCATTCCCAAGGTTGCTAGACCTTTAGGGCTAAATCAGTACAGGCCAATATCCCTAATATCAAGCGTCCATAAGATTATTTCGAAGTTATTGTCGTTGAGGATTAAACAAGTGTTGAAAGGGTTGATATTGACTTCTCAAACTGCCTTTTTGTCTGGAAGATCAATTCTGGATGGGGTAGTGGTGGCTAATGAAATTGTGGATTGGGCCAAGAGGAAGGGAGAGCTGTGTTTTTTGTTCAAGGTAGATTTTGAGAAGGCTTACGATTCGGTGAACTGGAATTTTCTGGATTATATGTTAGAAAGGATGGGGTTTGGAGGGAGATGGAGAATATGGATGAATTCCATTGTACGGAATAGCTATGTCTCTATCTTAGTAAATGGGTGTCCGACAACAGAGTTTAGGCCAGCGAGAGGGTTGAAGCAGGGAGATCCGCTGTCTCATTTTTTGTTTTTGGTGGTGGCGGAGGTGCTAACAGGATTGTATAAATCGACCATTCACAAAGGTTTGTACAAAGACATAAAGGTAGAAGAGGAGGCGAGATACTTAGTGCTACAATATGCAGATGATGTCATTATGATGGGTGAAGCGCATCTGCAAACAATGTGGTATTTGAAGGTAATTTTGCGAGGCTTTGAAATGGCGTCAGCATTAAAGGTGAATTTCAGCAAGAGTCACTTCTATAGCCTAAATGGGTCGGAATCTTTCACACTCGTTGCTAACAGCATACTAAATTGTAATGTTGGTACACTACCATTCAAATTCTTGGGGGTACCAGTGGGAGTGAACTCTAAGAGGGAAAAAGTTTGGAAGCCGGTCATTGATCAGTTTAAGAAGCGATTATCAGGATGGAAAGCGAGTAATATGTCTTTTGCTGGGAGATTGGAACTAGTGAATTCAGTGTTATCTTCTCTTCCACTGTATTTTTTTCCTTTTATAAGGCACGTAAGTCAATTTTGAATACTTTGAAGCGGTTGCAGCGATCTTTCTTATGGGAGGAAATGAGAGTCAATAAAAAATTGTTTGGTTAAGTTGGGAAAAAGTCTGTCGCCAAAAGGAGGAAAGAGGTTTAGGAGTGAAGTGCTTGGGGAAATTTAATTTGAGTTTGTTGGCAAAGTGGAGGTGGAGAATATTATCAGACGAAATGGCTATTTGGGGCTCGCTATTGAGGAGTAGGTACGGGGAGGTACACAGATATATGGATAGGCCGACATCCTTTACCCACACTTCTCAATGGTGGAGAGATATATGGGGAATTGATGGGCCAAACACGTTAATACCAGAGTGGTTTCAAAATCGAGTTAAGAGGAAAGTACGATTTGGAGAGGGTACTCTATTTTGGGAGCAGATGTGGATAGGCGATGGGCCCATTAGTGTAGTTTTTTCCAGACTGTATGGCTTAGGAGAGGATAAATTTATAACTGTTAAGGACAAACGCTAGCATGGAAGTGGGTGTGGCGGAGGGAATTATTTGTATGGGAGGAGCAGTTACTACATGCTTTATAGGAGGCGTTAAACGAAGTGGTATTAGTGGATCACATCCCAGATGAATGGGGGTGGAATAGAGTCTCGGGTGGGGGATACACAGTGGCGGAAGAGTATAAGGTGTTGAATGAAGGAATAACTGACTTAGGAATGAATTTTGTGGAACCGCATGAGTTGTGCCGAATGTGGAAGGAAAAGTTACCATCTAAGGTACTGGTATTATCTTGGCGATTGCTAAAGGACAAATTACCCACTATTGACAACCTACTAACGAGAGGGATACATACATCGGTGCTTAACCCTATTTGTGTGTTTTGTAATACTGGGGCAAAAAACAAAAAGCATCTTTTCTTAACGTGTCCAATAATCCAAAGGCTATGGTACAAAGTCATAAGTTGGATTGGGATACAGACTCCACTTCCGGGAGACCTGAATCAGTTGTTTCTTTTATCCAGTGGAGGTGCAGGTATGTTTTCTGGCTTGCTGGATGTTGGTGCATTTGGTTGTCCAGAAATGCTATTGTTTTTCAAAGGTCCACGGTGGACTCACTTGATAAGTTAATGTCTATCAAGTTACTATCGTGGAAATGGTTGTTGTATTCATTTAGCTTTAGCAGAGGATGTGTATTTTCTGATTGGTGTGCCCATCCTAGATGGTGTTTAATGAATATGAAATAGATATGTTAGGTGGAGGTGTCAAACAAGGAGTAGTGGAGTATTGTAGATAAGTTGAAACAATTTGTTTCAACGACCTTTTATATATTGATAATAAAATATATTTTGCTCATAAAAAAAATTTTATTAGATGACCATTTAGTATTTCAACCAACAATTTATGCCCACTTAAGCTTGATGTCTTTTGAGGTTAGGTCTTGCCTTCAACAAACTAGTATATTCTAACATAGACACATGATATTTTCAATCTCTCCATCTAAATCATTTACTAAGCTTCTCATAATGACATTTAAGACCACTATAATGCAAATTAATAATGTGGGAACAAATATAACCACTTTCTCAACACTAAAACTTAGAACAACTGAATAGCACTAATAAATCAAACTGAAACACATGTTCGTATAAGAAACAAATAGAAAATTACAATTCTTAGTGAAAACATAATTTCAAGATCTAAACATATACACCTATTAATAAAAAAAGTAAACTATACTATAAAAGAAGTTAAAATCATATATAAAATCATTACCAACAATATTTGGAATATTTGGCAGAAAAATAATTGTTTACCTTGGCTATATCATTAATAACATCTACAATTAAGAAATGAAAAATCTTCAAGACACATACACAAAGAAAAATGCAAAATAAAAGGATATATTACACATAAAGAGTGACCAAACATAACACCATCATAACTAATGATATTGTAGAATTGAATAGATATAAAAGGAAGAGACCTATCCTTCTTCTACAACAAATTTATCACGCTAGATGCGTACTCTTCCAACAAGACACATTCAATCTTACCCCTTCAAGAACAAATATTACTAAAAAAAAAATAAACCCCACATAACCAATGATGAATCTAAAAATTTTAAGTAGTGGGGACAATATTTATACACATGAATTTTTAACATTAAAAATCTAACATAACATTTTGAAAGAATAAATGTACACCACAATTGTTCTTTATAAATTTTCTTATTTTGTAAATACTGAATGGTATTTTTATTATCAACATATAAAAAATATTTTCCGTTATATAAGTAACTAAACAATCATGCAATTGTTCATCTCTCATACAACTTCACATTGGTTCTTCATAATATTTATAGTAGAAAAAACTCTTTCTACGGATGTTGTTGCCATTAGTAATGTCAATGTGAACTCTAAAAGCAAATATACCAAAGGATATATAACATGTTTTTTTGTCTCCACAAAGTTCATGTACAAGTCCTATTTCCTTTTAACTATGAAAATGCATTGTCAGAATATACATCTATGAAATGATTTGCAAGTTGATTATGCGAAAAGTTCCACAGGACAAAAATAATGTACCATATGTAGAGTCTGAATCTCTTGGATTTAAGCATCTTACAAAAATAAGTAAATTAGTATTAACTTTTATAAAACAATTATTCAACTCTTGAAGTTGTCAATCAATCACTTGATAGGATAATTTAACTTGAAAATGGTGTACATGAATAACTTTTTGTATTTTATGCCTTCAACTTCTTTGTGTTTGAAGAGTGTCATTCATATTGTAACAACAAATGTTTTTCACAAAATAATGAAACATTATAGTGCAAAGATTGTCAACCATCATCTCTTATAACATTTACAATATTTTGATCCCTTCTTTGTAATACTTGAGATAACTCATGTGTAATGCCTAAAATATTTTGCATCAATTACAAGATGTAAAAAAATTCAAAATATTGCATAGAATAAACTAGGCACATTCTTAAGCTTTTTTATATAATTTATTTCGTCTTCTTCAACTATTTCAAGCACATTAATCATGGAAGAAAACATAGAAACTAGACTAAGTAATGTGTCATAATGCAAGTCGTATCTAGTATCTCCTACTTTCTTGATTTTAGTTTCTGGAATAATAGAGTCACACTAAATGGGGGTTAAATAGCATGTTAGATAGATAAATAATTTTTGAAAATAAAATGTTTTGCAAATATGGTTGCATACGTCCAAGTATTCTCTATGTCACTATTAACAATTGGATGAGTTCTTCTGTCTTCTTTTGCAGTTTCATCTTCTTCAATGTTATCACCATCACTTATTTAAAGATGTTTTGTAGAAGGATGTTGATGTACACTAGAGACAGTTGTGTCCCTAAGAACATAGTTTATCATAATGAAGACAACCTTTCCTTTAAATTGCTTTGCTTATTTATATTTCTGCAACATCATAATATTAATTTTTAGTGAAATCTATAAAAAAATAACACCACACTAGAGTCACACAGCTTTTTCCATTCGTCATCTAAGGCGATAATTTGTCTAGTAGTAGAATTGAAACTTAACCAATTTCCATTCTAAGCAAATTAGTGAAATCTTTCCATTTTCCTCTAAGTTGATTAAATTTTTTCTTAAATTGATCTTTTCTATATTCATTGTCAAATTTTCATTTCATTTCTTCTTTGATATATTATCATGCCATTCTAGTAAGAGTATTTGTTTGTCTATTATCCTCAATTTCATATTCCATTAAAATTATGAAATATAATTCAACATTTTGTGGCCATATATTTTTTTTGGTTGGTAAGATCTCAACATCATCTCTAACCACATCATTCTCATTTGCCATGCTGAAACAAACTATATTTAAAAATAAATTTTAAAGAATATAATAAATTTTACATTACATTATATGAATAGGACTAATATATTAATATAATAAAATTCATAGTGATATTTAAGCAAATATAGTAATCAAGAACTCTGAAAAGAAATTTTTGCTGTAAAAACTTTCAATGAAATAATGATTAGTTATAACTAAAACACTAAAACCTGCAAAGTAATCATGCTTTCAAATATGAGTAATCAAAGTCATAGTCATAATCAAATGAGTAATCATGTTTCAAAATCCAGGAGCTTAGACAACATTACAAGATTATAATCATAGTCATGAATCATAACTTTAGGATTCTATTAGCCAATTCCACATATGTCTAAAGTAATAAGAGGATTTATTAGTCATAAAAAAAAAATCTTTTGCAACCTATTTAACCCTCTTTTGTCATGAAAATGTTTTACGCCTTATAATAAACCATATATATAAGAGTAAACTCAAATATCAAAATATAAATCCTTAATTTTTGAATACACAGTTTGAGGACCTTAATCTCATAAATTATTAAAGATGGTTGAATGATCACCTAAACATTAACAAGCAAAAAAAAGGACACTACCAAAAACCAGCAATGGATCCATATATTTTTATATAAATTTAATCCATATCCATAAGAGATAAAAATGTCATGAATTGCCAAAAACACCTAGTTAATGTGTTTTAAGGAATCATCGAAACATGCTTAACAAAGTGTCACATGAGTGAAAATTTATATACTTGATTCATATATGGTTGAAATATGCATTTGCCCCGTACCTTAAAAAGTTACCCAAAAAGCATAAAAAGTCGAAGTTCTAAGTAAAAAATTATGCCCTTTTTATCAAAATCATTGAAACATGCTTTACTAAGTGTCATATGAATGAAAATTCTTATATCTAATATATATATATATATATATATATATATATATATATATATATATATATATATATGTGGTTGAATTACTGTGACACATTGATAATAAATTCTCTGATATGAAAACTGAATATGAATTTGATATAATATGATAAAAAAATAGGGAATTTGTAAATTTGTATATCACTCTTGGTTCAACTTGTTCTATAGTGTTTTATCAAGTTAGGAAGGAGCAAAGAAGCATCATATGCCTCGTGCTCATCTTGGAAGAAATTAAAAGTTTTCAGCTCATCAAAATAAAAAAGGAGGAGATTGTTGGACTTAAGCAATCAAGGATGAGATGAGATACAAGAAACTATCACATCTCTCATAAGAAGTAAATGTTTTGGTTTGGTTGAATAGCCTAAGATGTTTCAATTAATTTTGTAGTGTCAAACACATTTCCATAAGTGTGACACTTAAATTGTTTGTTTAGAATAGTCATATGAGTGTGTTATAATATTCTTCAAGAATCAATCTATTTATGTAAGTTTTCATTGTTTGAAGCATAGTGTAGTTAATATTTTAAGGAATCTATATCCATATACTTCTGCGCTATTATTTTTAAATAAAAAGTGACAAATGATTGAAGAGTAATTTTTTTCTAAGTTATTTTTATGTCAATTTAGGGAAAACACTAAAAGCTATATAGGAATTTATGACACTCAATGAACCTTGATTCTGGATCGTCCTAGCCTTACCATATGATTTACACATGAGATATAATTAACTTGAGGGAGAAAAATTGGAATGATGGTCAATCTGATACTAGCTAGGATATTTTGAAAAACTTATAGCATGATACAAATACAATTGTTTTGTGGAAAAGGTCTTCTAGATTAAATGGTAGATATATTGAATTTGAGAAAGCGTGGTAGGTGAGATAATCAATTTCAAAGTAGAAAGGAGGAAGAAGAAATTACATATGATCCATATATACAACTAAGGCAATTGCTTTTAATACTTCCCATATTCTATTTGCCCCTTTTCAAGCTTTACAATTTTTTTCAAAACCCAAAAATACCCTTCCCTTTTCTTACCCTACTTGCGTAACGAAGTACATTCTGGACAACATGATCTGGAAGGCAAATGGGATTCAACTAGCATATTCCGGACCACATGATCTGGAAGGCAAATGAGATTCAACAAGTATGTTCCGGACAACATGATTCGGAATGGATTATGTCCATGTCGGATTAGTTGATTCGGAATATATTATGTACATTCCAG
This sequence comes from Psophocarpus tetragonolobus, assembly GCA_037954015.1. Classification (NCBI taxonomy): domain Eukaryota; kingdom Viridiplantae; phylum Streptophyta; class Magnoliopsida; order Fabales; family Fabaceae; genus Psophocarpus; species Psophocarpus tetragonolobus. Next base: position 22,121,728 of record CM075691.1, read on the forward strand.
ATTAGTTGATCCGGAATGTATTATGTACATTCCGGATCAGTTGATCTGGAATGCATTATGTATATTCCAGATCAACTAATCTGGAAGTGGATCAAATACATATTCCAGACTGGGTGATCCGGAATACTGTAACACTCGACGTAGTACGAATAAAAATGCAAACAAACCCTCAATCATAAATCCCAAAACTCTAAACTGCAAAATTTAAATCAAGAAAATTATACTTGAATAAAATTTTATTTTTCTTTTCAAATAGGACTTAAATCAATGAATAATACCCTAAAGACTTATAAGAATGATTAGGGATTTACAATAAGGCAGAATGTGAGAATTTGACACAAGAGTACCAAGATAAAGCACAACAAGACAAGAAAATAAAAAAATAAATTCAAAAAAATTTAAATCAAATAAGGATAAGGGTATGTTAGGAATTTACAAAAAAATATAAACTTGTATGGGTGCAAATAGCAAATGAGGGGTGTTAAAAGAAAATACCTACAACTAATTGTCTGCCACTTGGGTTACATAAGAAAAAATAGTGTTAGAAAAAACTAAAAATGAGTCCAAAAACCCAACTACAAAGAGATAGCATATCTTCAGCTAACACAAGTTTTCTTAAGATAATATATAAGCCTTTTTTATTTACTTCTTTTTTTTTTTTCAAAATTTGTTTTGTACTGCTCAACAATGAATTTCTTATTTAAAATCCATAGTTTTGAAAATTATTTCCAAAACAAGTGTTTAAAATTAAACAATGAATTTCTTATTTAAAATCCATAGTTTTGAAAATTATTTCCAAAACAAGTGTTTAAAATTAAAAAAGGGAAAAAAGAAACAACTAAGACAAATTCTTTCATCTCGTCCTTTGTTTTCTTCAAAGAGACAAACACTTTCATTTGTGCTCAGGAACAAACAACAAACAATTTGTCTCAGGAACAAACGACAATAACTTACAACAATAATATCAGACAAATGTCTATGAAAATGGGAATTGCCTAATAAAAATTAACCCATACATGTGAACTTCATCATGATAGGCATAACAGATTAGCAAGGGTAGTAAACTTATAGCCTAACGTTGGTGAAGGCGAACAATGGAAGAATATGTACAGAGGCAGTGATAAAATATGGATGGAGGTGGCGAGCGACAACAAGTGATGAAAAAACTCAAAACTCACAACTACCCCATACGGGTGTAGTTCAAATAACAAAATCATGTTCTTCTTTCTCCTTTAATACAAATGCTTTTAGAAGACACTATAATGGGAATACCCATCACATATAATAACCAAAAATAGTCCAAGAGGCAATGAAATAACACAAAGGTAGAATAAAAAGACAAAAGAGACAAAAGGAAATTTGACTAATGCAGCAAAACAACATACTAATTAGAGTAAATTACGGATGCACTCTCTCAAGTTTAGTGAAATTACAAATGTACCTTTTTTTTTTAAATTATACAAAACCCTCTTATTTTTATATATTCATTAAAGTTGTACTCTTGTATGCTTGAAAGTATTACACTAGCACCTCTTTCAAGCCTTACACTAACACCCCTTAAAAAATACAAAAGTAAAATTATTAAACAAAATTAAAAATACATATAATTACACTAAACATCGTGTGCATCCGTAATTAGCTATATAAATTGGATACTCACATTTATCATGAGTATTCCTAAGCTATTCAAAATCGATAATTGATAAGGAGTTAATGAGAATGAATACACCATCAAATGCCGCAATAATAGTCTTTGCATGAAAGAGCAATTTACAATCATGCCTAGATATCGTATAAGAGCTAGAGTTAACCGAAAGATCAAAGGAAGACATCCTATTAACTAGACACTCTTGACACAACCACTAAACCTCTTCATCATTGGCTTCCTAATAGTTGTTTGGATTTAATACCCTAAAAAAATAAAAAAAAATGGTTTAAAAACTAATAAACATTACAATAATGGAATGACTAAATATACAAGCAAAATTCAATAACCACAGCCCACCTTGTCATCAATCCTTTCAACTACATTTATCTTGCTCTAATAATTTACAAGAGTCATATTCCGAACATTATAACATAAACAATAAAATTCTAGTATCGCTTACTCTTACAAACATTGTGCAACCTGTGCATTCAAACCCCAAGATCACAATAAACACTAGGAGCAACAAACTAAAACCAACAAAATTGAAATAGGTGAGGAGTACATAAGGAGAAAACCAACAAAAAGTAACCACAAAACCAAAAGCCTCATTACGACAATAGAAAACACAACCTTAACCAACTTGTCATCCAAGGAAACAATCACTAAACTCATGACCTAGGCTTCTACAAAACCCAAAGGCAAAGAAGTTGGGCCATCAGCGTAGAGGACGTGGCAAGAAAACCTAAGCTACCACACAATTATGAATCTCAGGGTGGAAAGTAATCATGCACGGCGGAGTGAAGGTTTTCAAAAGTGAGGTGCAGAGTGAAGGTTTTCAACATGGAGGACGGGTGGATGGAGGTAAGGAGAAGAAACGGGGTCATTAGAGGAGGGAGCTTAATCACTGATGCAGGGAAAAGAGACAGGAGTGTAACCTCTGTTTTTTTCACTCACTTTCCGGATGAATACATGGCAAAGGATATGTGGGAGATATTCGGAAGATACGCAAAAATTCATGATGTGGTTATTCCAACCAAGAGAGATAGTAAAGGCCAAAGGTTCGGTTTTGCCAAGTTTAGGAAGGTTGAGGATGTTAGAATGTTGGTGGTAAGGCTGGACAACATCTTCATTGGAAAGGAAAAGTTGTGGGTCAATCTCCCAAGGTATGACAAGCGAACGAACCAGAATCAGACAAACAGGACTTTATGGAAGAGGAAACAGAACCAAAACGGTTATCCTATAGTGGCGACGCAAACGGGACGCTAGAGTGGGCATGATGGAAAGCTGGCAAAATCATTTGCTTCGGTTGTACGCGCTCCTGGGGGGCCAAAACATAATGAGACGCAGAAATACATACGTAAAAAGGAGACCGCAACAATAAAAATGGTATACATAGCACCAGCGGAGAATGTTATACGACTCCAGAGGGCCTATGTAGGTGAAGTGCGGAAAGGAGGGAATGTGTTCAAGACAAAGGTTTTTCTAATGAACCATGGCATATATAGTGTGCGCACAACTCCTATGGGGGCAAACAAGGTACTGCTAGAGACGGAAGGGGGGAGACACTCCAAGAGATTATGAAGGGAAGACAGCAGTAGTTTGTTGGGATACAGAAGTGGGAGCCGGGAATGGTGGATACGGACAGGAGGGTAAAGGTAAATTGTTACGGGATCCCGTTACATGTTTGGGGAGATGATTTTTTCTCTACTTTGCTCGCACCATTTGGCGAGTTGTTGTACACGGAGGAAAGTACCAAAAACGAAGAAAGATTCGATGTAGCAAAGATGGTGATGTCCAGAAAGGACATGAAAAGACTCGACGACATTGTCCGGGTGACCATTGATGGGTGGGATTTCGACATCAGGATAGAAGAGGTGGAAGAGATGAATCAGACAAAACAATTTTTAGTACAGAACATATACAGGTCGGAAATGAGTTCCTGTCAGGGGGAGGAGGAGTTTGATGAATCGGTTGAAGTGGAAAAAAGATTGGCCGAGCTGAAACAAAAGATTATATACAATGGTAACTGGAAGGTGCGGGAGGAAGGGGACGGGGAAGCGCCGAACACCGTCGGTCCTGGTTGCCGGCAGGGAGGAGCCACGGAGGTTAACGAGATACACAGGCCCAGATCTAGAAGCAGAACTCCGGAGGTCGGCACGGGGTGAATAGGGGCGGTCGGTGATTGTAGAAACGGCAGATCACGGCTGGATGGCCAGAACTGGCAGGAAGAAAGAGTGCAGGGGACAGTATCCCAGATTTCTCGCACTGGTTCAGGGTCCATTTTTTGCAAAAAGTAGAGAACTGGTGGATGTGGCAGGGAACCCAGCTGCGGACGAGTGGAGTTTAAGGAAAGGAAAACAGAGAAAGCTGACGACACGCAGGTGTAAAGTGGAAATGGCGGGGAAGAAGGAGATGAAAGTCTGTTTCAGGGAATGGGGAGCGAATATCGAGATCCACGGCACGAATCTCAACATCCGTTGACGGGACACACTGAACGGAGCCAGTCTGTGCGGCACGTGGCTCGAGGTCGGCGTGCAGAGTCCCACGCGTCACGACAGTGAAGACAAGATCGGACCGTTGAAGACGGGATGGGGCTGCGTGGCGCAAATCCAGCTGTTGAAGGAAGCGGGTCTCACGATACGGGGCGCGATTATCGAGACCCGGGGCGCGCGTATCTAGTCAGGACGTCAGGTCAGTCTGCGCCACGTCAGTCTACGACGCGTCAGGACTGAGGGACAGGTGTCGGCTGGGCGGTTCAGTGCGTGTCAGGCTCGCGTGGAAAAAATCCGACCGTTGGAGACTGGACTTCGAACCGTGGCGCAAATCCAGCCGTTGGACATGGCCTGTGGTTCACGCTGGGCCGCGACGCGAACTTGACTAGTCCAGTTGGGGAGCGGATCACGCTGGGCCAGACGGAGGAGGCCCAATCTCCAGGAGTGCGCGGGGAAAAATCGGGCCCAACCTTGGGCCTCATGGTGGAACCGGTCTGGGCCCGACAACACTGCGACCGAGGGCCTGAAATGGGCCTTATTACAAGGGAAAAGCTGGGTCTAGTCACCACGGAAGGCATGGGCCAAGGAGGTGAACGTTCCGAAACTACTTTCCGACACGGCCGGAAGGGGGTTTTTACGGAGGAAAGCGATTACGGAATAAATGAATCGTTGTCTACACTACCATACGATCACAAGAAATGGGTATTAGTAGGTGGAGAAGTAGTGTCTGGAGGTGAACAAGGGTATAGGAGGGAGGTCTCAATATGGAAGCAACTAAGGAGGAACAGTTTTGATGGAAACGAAATAATGACGAGAGGGCAACTGGAAGAGGCAAGCGCAGAACAGAAAAGACAGACCAATGACGAGGAAGAAGCGGAAAGGATATGGAAGGCAATGAAGGAAATCGGAATATCCGGGAATGAATCAGATAATATATTTATACAGGCGCTAAAGAAGATGGAAACAAGGGATAAAGAGGAGAAGGAAAGACGGGAATCGAGGAGGGATATGAACAACTAAATGAAGATTCTTTCTTTGAATATGAGGGGGTTCCGGGATCGGACCAAGAGAAGAAGGATAAGGAGATTGCTAAATGATCATGAGGTTGATATATGCTTACTAAAGGAGACAAAATGTACGATGATAAATGACTGGGAAGTTAAGGAGCTTTGGGGGCCGACAGGGTGTGATTGGAGAATTTTACCGTCAATAGGACTTAGCGGAGGGTGTCTGACAATTTGGAAGAAGGATATGTTGGAGCTCGTCTGGGTAATACAAGGGCAGGGTTTCCTTGGAATTGGGTTCAGAGGAAAGAGTTCAATGGTAGTTAACTGTGCAGTCAATGTATACGCTCCATGCTCGATACAAGGGAAAAGAAAACTATGGGATGATCTGATGATGACAAAACGCGGATTTCCGTAGGTTAATTGGGTACTTGGAGGAGACTTTAATGCGGTGACGGATAGAAGTGAATTCATAGGGAGACCAAATTCTCACTCCACGATTGAGATGTCTGAATTCAAATTCTTTATCCAATCAATGGGATTATTGGATATTCCAGTCATTAGGAACGGAGTCACGTGGATAGCCCCAGATGGAGAGGCATCTAGTAGATTGGATCGGTTTTTATTCTCCCCGGATTTGATGGAGGAGTGGGGAGTTATAGCTCAAAGAGTTGGTACTAGAGAATTTTCATATCACAGTTGGATCTTAACAGAGGTGAATAAACAAAATTGGGGCCCTAAACCTTTCAAGTTCTTTGATCATTGGTTGCAGGAGCAAGGTTTCTTGGACTCTGTAAAAGAATTCTAGTCATCTGATCAGGATCAACGATGGAGGATGTATTAGCTGGCAAGTAAATTAAAAGGTTTGAAGAAGAAGATTAAAGAGTGGAAAGAAGAAGATTGGAGTAAAGACGAGAAATTCCTGAGAGAGAAAGTATTACAACTGGAGAGGGTGGACCAACAGTTGGGCCAAGGGGTTATCGGAAGTGGTCAGCAGAGACAAGGGATCTTATCAGAGTATTGGGTCAAGGCAAGGCAAATGGAACACTCCATGTTACAAAAATCTCGGGTTAAGTGGGCCCTAAACGGGGATAGCAATACAAACTACTTCCATAAGTGCTTTAAGGAGAGATGCTATACAAACTCCATTCTGGAAGTCAAAACAAATGGCGGTTGGGTGGAGGGTGTTCAGAATATTGTGTTTAATCATTTCAAAGGGCTATTTGAGGAGAAGCAACAGACGAGACCAAAGATGGATGGGGTTGTCTTCAATCAGTTGGATGATCGACAGAGAGAATGGCTAGAGGAACCTTTTTCAACGGCTGAAATAAAGGAGGCGGTTTGGGCCTGTGAAGGAGGGAAAAGTCCGGGTCCCGATGGTTTTGGTTTCCATTTCTATAAATCATGTTGGGAAATCATAGGGGCCGATGTTGTAAAGGCAGTGCAACAATTTCACCAGTCAGAAGTGCTACCTAGAGGAGTGACGTCATCCTTCCTTACTCTCATCCCTAAGGTGGCAAGGCCACAAAGGTTAGCTCATTATAGACCAATTTCTTTAATCTCTAGCATTCAAAAGATTGTTTCTAAAATGCTGTCTCTGAGAATGAAGAAAGTAATGGGGTATTTAATATCTAAGTGCCAGTCAGCATTCTTGCCCGGAAGATCCATCCTGGATGGGGTACTAGTAGCAAATGAGATTGTGGATTGGGCTAAACGGAAAAGGAAACCATGTTACTTGTTTAAAGTGGATTTCCAAAAGGCGTATGACTCGGTAAATTGGGATTTTCTAGACTATATGTTGGCTAGGTTGGGGTTCGGATGCACTTGGAGGAAGTGGATGAGGTGTATTGTCAGGAATAGTCACATGTCAGTATTAGTCAATGGGAGCCCTACGGAGGAATTTAGGCCAGGGAGAGGCTTGAAGCAGGGAGTTCCACTATCTCCGTTTCTGTTTCTAGTGGTAGCAGAAGCCTTAACGGGTTTGTTCAGGACAGCTGTAGGGAGAGGGGTATTCAAAGAGCTCAGTATTGCTGACGAGGCAAAGTTCTCAGTATTGCAGTATGCAGATGATGTGATTATGATAGGGGAGGCTGATGTGCAATCTGTTTGGTATTTGAAGGTGATTCTCCGTGGTTTTGAGCTGACCTCGGGGCTAAAGGTGAACTACAGCAAAAGCAAATTCTTTGGGCTAAATGTAGACGATTCATTTATAAGAGCTGTTAGTAATCTCTTGAATTGTGTTGTGTCATCTCCGCCATTCAAATTTCTGGGAATTCCGGTTGGTGCAAATCCTAGAAAAACTGATATGTGGTTACCAGTCATTGAACAATTCCAGAGGAAATTGGCAGTGTGGAGGGCAAAACATATGTCCTTCGCAGGAAGGTTAGTTATGATAAATTCAATATTGTCTAGCCTTCCGCTGTATTTATTCTCGTTTTACAAGGTGCCCAAGAAAGTCTTAAAAGTTATGATAGGACTTCAGCGCGCATTTTTGTGGGGAGGGACAGATCAACAAATCAAAATTGCATGGGTTAGCTGGGAAAAGGTATGTCGGCCAAAGGAAGAGGGGGGTTTGGGGGTAAAGTGCTTACGGAATTTCAATCTGAGCTTACTGGCAAAGTGGAGGTGGAGACTATTATCAGATAAAAACGCTATATGGGCAAGTTTGTTGAAGGGCAGATACGGCCGGACATATAATCTAAATCAAAGACCGGAGAAACTATTTGCAGCATCACAGTGGTGGAGGGATGTATGGGCTATAGACGGACCGAATGCGCGGATACCAGGCTGGTTTGGAAATAATGTCAGCAGAATAGTAGGTAACGGCAACGATACCTTCTTTTGGGAGCAGAATTGGCTAGGAGATAGCTCGCTCAGTTTTAAGTTCCCCAGGTTATATGGAATAGCGGTAGATAAAGGCACCACCATTAGCGACAAAAAGGGAGTATTAGGAGGGTGGAAATGGGTCTGGAGAAGCCAGTTATTTGTATGGGAACAGGACCAGCTCACCATTTTAAAAAGTATGGTGCAGTCAGTGATAACGATGGAGCATGGGTTTGATAGATGGAGTTGGTTGTCTAGCACAGATGGGGGTTTCACAGTGGCGGACGCCTATTCGGTTTTGCGATCTCAGCAGTCCACACCCGGATTAATCGAGGTGGAAGCTAGAGGTCTGAGACGAATGTGGAAGATTGTTTGCCATCCAAGGTGATTGCTTTTTCATGGAGATTATTGTTGGATAGATTACCTACCATAGATAATCTCTTGAAGAGAGGTGTGGACTTTCCTGGCAGGATACATTGTGCGTCTTTTGCAACAGTGCTACTGAGGAAAGAAATCATTTATTCCTAACGTGTGCCAAGGCTCAATTAGTATGGCACGGTATTATTAGATGGATGGGGATTCAAGGACCTATTCCGGGGGATTTGTATCATCTGTTCCTTTCGTCATCAGCATGGGTGGTTGGGAAGCGGAAGAAGAAGTGCAGGTATGTGTTCTGGCTGGCTGGGTGTTGGGGAATTTGGATCACTAGAAATCAGATTGTTTTTTATAACGTACCGAAGGATTCTGTTGACATTTTGATGCTCATTAAGACACTATCGTGGAGATGGCTTTCATATGTCATTGGTTTTAATAGGGGGTGTGTATTTTCTGATTGTTATGCTAACCCTAGATTGTGTCTATTAAATATGAGATAGATGAATATGCCATGATAAGTTTTATTAGCATACCGATGACCTAGTAATCAAGTTGTACTTTAAGAAACAATTTGTTTCTTCTATTAAATATATGCTTAGCTTTTAAAAAAAAAAAGAAAACCTAAGCTAATATATGTTTAATCCTACACAGTTATTTATCAACAAAAACATGAGACAAACACACATAAACACAATAAATCCAACTACTAATAAAGTAGAGATAAACAAAGACGTTATGGGTACATAAAAATTTTCCTAATTTATTTATTTAATTATTGTATTATCAGTTAATTTTGGGATAAAATTATTATTTTTAATTTTTTTATGAGACAAACCGAATTGAAACAACACAATTATTATTGGTTCTTTTTTATTTAGATCATGAAAAAAATTCTGAAATATAAATCAAACTGAACGAATTAAAATTAATTAATTTGAATTTTTTTTACTAAAATCAAACCAAATTGATCCATGAAAACTCTACTATAAGTGCATCATATTTGTTTCATATATTTAATAAAAAAATAATAAAAATGCAGAATTTGAGTGTGTAAATACCAAATTTTCAAATTTTATTTGAAGGAGTGATAGCAAATAGGTTGTTCAAAATGAAACAAACCATTATTAGTAAACCGCAAAATCGATGCAAAAAATAAAAAAAAATACAAAAATAAAAATATCTGAAATTGCATATTTTTTACGTTTTAATTTGGTTTTCAGATCTTAATATAAAAAAATTAACAAAACTGATCTAAGCTGCATATTATAACTAATATGTGATTTTTGTTTGTTATGGTAACTTTATAATAATAAGATTTAAATAACTTACGGTATTATTTTACTTTTAAATGTTCTTCAAAATGTCTCTCTATTTATAAGTGTAAAATTTATAAATACTAATTCTGCAAAAAAATTAATTTCATAATATTTTATATTTTTAACATATATTATATTTCCTTTTCTTAAACATTTATAATTTTTATATATATGATTGTAAAAAAAAAATATCTCGTTTATCAAAATTATCATTTTTGAAACATAAGACACTCTCAAATATATAAATTTCTCATTAATTTTTATTTAAATTTTCTTCACAGTTTGATCAAGATTTAAATAAAATATTTATAATTTAATAAGTTAGTTTCACAAGTTACCATTTGAAATTATAATTTTTTATTAAATTTACTTTTCAATCTCGACTAATCTAATTTTCAGCCATTCTATCTTGTTTAAAAAGTTAGAGATACAAATAAATTAAGTAAACTATTAAAAGTTTAATGGGTATATAAGTAAAGATTTTTTACCGTGATATTCAATCACAATATCCCTTCAATTTACAGTAAATTTATTAACTTTATTCATTATTATTTTAAAAGCTAGATAAATGAAAAGTCATGATACCAATTAAACTCAACTATTAAATATTATAAACATTAGTCAACCTTAATTTTAAATTATACTTTTCATTAAATTTTTTCACATTTTAGTCAATATTTAAATAAAACATTTATAATTTAATAAATTAATTTCACAAGTTAGAATTTTAAACTATAATTTTTAATTAAAATTTTCCTTTTTACAGTGACTAATTAAAAAAACTATTAAATATTATAATCATTAATTAGTCAACCTTAATTTTAAAATTAAAACTAGTCTCAACTAGAATAACACCAAACTTAAGTTCTAATAAAACAAACTGAATAGTATTACATAAAGAGTTTAATTGGTATACACAGTAAAGATTAAAAATTTTTATATTAACATTCAATTACAACCCTTCATTCATGGTAAATTTGTTGACTTTACTTATTACTACTTTAAAAGTCACATAAATGTAAAGAAAGTCATGATTGAATGTCAGTGTAAAGATATTCTACACTGATACTGTATACTAATTAAACTCTTAGATAAATTACTCAATCAGACTAAAACCTATGTCTTCATATGATTCTTCAGCTTGAAGAACCAGAATCAGCAGCAGAAGTAGCAACAACAGCTAAGGCAAATTTACTTGGGTCCTGCAATTAAGATACAATTCATGAACTACAAGGATAGAAAAATATTTTCTATAAAGAGACTTCTCTCCTCATAATAACATCAAACATGTTATATGAATTGCCAGATTGGATTAAATTATTAAAAAATCAGCAAATGAGTTGCCGGTTTAGCAAAAAGACAAAAAAGAAAATACAGAAACCGGCAAATGACACATCCAAACCGTCATTTCAACTGTCGGTTTTTGTATTTTTTTTTTTTGTCTTTTTTGTCAAACCAGCAACTCATGTGACAGGTTTGGTACAAACTATATCATTCTAAAAATTTTTTATAAAAGCACTCTATTTTTGTCAATTTTTTCTTTTATCTACACTCTATTGTGAAAAAACCCATTTAAGAACATGTCAACAGCAAGAATGTTCTTGTAGGCGCATAGACAAACATGTGTGGTGCAGCAGCAAGTGTTGGGTATGAGACAGCCAACGAAAGTGAAGTCACCATTGAAACATCAGCGGCAAACTTCTCAACGAGGTCATCCTCACTAAGATCAAGAAACTCGGGGCTGAACACGGACCCATTATCATAAACAGAAAGCAGTGCAGCTTCGAAAGAACAAAACCTTGTCTCCCTTCTTAATGAGTTCAACTATAGGGTCATAATTTCCATATTACCCTTGTTAATCTTGGTTTTATGTTGAGCAATTGGAATGTTAATTTCGACAATAAACTTGTTTCATGAGAATTTTTGTAAAATAAAACCTTAAAAATGACATTTTTTGGTTTTAAAACTTGAACTTTGATATATTTTTTAACAAAATAGTTTATAAAAATAAAAAGAAAACAAAGAAGTCCACTAAAATATTCTACAAGATAGGCATGAGAGGGATTAATCAGAAACACGCTTCATCATGGTGTTCTTCCCTTACTCGATGTGATGAACTAGGTGTAGATATTTACCTAACGTATTTTGTACCCACTTTATTATGATTTTAATAATTATATAATAAGTTTAAGGTTATATATATTTAATTAAAATATTTAATTTATAAACTTTAATTTATAATTTGTTGTTATTAATTATTCTTTATATACGTTTTTAAATTAAATATAATTAGCAACTTAATATATGTAGAGAAAATTTAATTGGTATACGTGGTAAAGATATTCAATCACACTCTTTCGTTTAAGGTAAATGTGTTGACTTGACTTTACTCATTGATACTTTGAAAGTTACATAAATAAAAAGGTATGATTAGATGTCAGTATAAAAATATTTTACAATGTCAGTGTATATCAATTAAACTCTCGTATATATATATATATATATATATATATAATTTAATAATAAATACGTAAATTTAAATAATAAAAAAGAATATAACAGGCATCTGCTGGTCGACCGAACCTGAAAATACCAAACGAAGATTAGGATGAAGATTAAAATTTCATATCTGTTTTTTTATACTCAAATGTGCCCCGCACTTTGTGGGGACAGAGATAGAGAGAGTCAAACCCACACTTGCTCCGATGTCATCCGTAAGTTGAATGAGCTTCGAACTGTATTCTTTAGGCTACATTTTTTTTCCCACACCATTTGCCTTTATAAAAAAAATAAATTAGGTTCTTATTATTATGCTTGTTTCATCTTTGTTATTTGACAGTCTTATGCTATTATTTTTTACCTCTTTTTGAATTCTTAAAATATTATTTATTAATAAATACTTTTATTTGCATTAAATATTAATATCTATTTATAATAACTAAATTAATTTGTAATTGTGAAATAAGTTAATAAATGCTAATAAAAATATAAAAATTTAAATTGCTTATCAGAACTCACCAATAAAAAAAATTGAATTGTTCCGTGAAATATTTATTAAAAAATGTTAACTTGTTAATACTCTGTTTATAAGTAATGTGAGACAGGGAAAAACTTGAAAAATAATAGTGTGGATTAATAACCTTTATTGTTTAGTTTTTATTTTAACATTTATTTAATATGTTAATTTTGAATCTGAAAAGTTAGAAGATTTAACTAATATGTCAATTTTGAATTAAATATAAGATAAAATATAAAAAAAACAGAAAAGATTTTTATCTTAATGTATTAGAAATATTAAAATTTGAATAAAGACCAAATTTGTAACATATTACTCTAAAATATAATTTATAATTAAAATCCAAACATTATAACACAACAATTTAACCTTGATTATAAATCTATAGAAAACAAAATTACCTCATGTGAAAAAATAATTTTTCAAAGGTTTCATTCTAAAGATTTATTAATTCGTCAATTTAGGATTAAAATTCAGGTAAAATAAAAAAACTTTGTATTATTAATATACCAACATCAAATATTTTTTTTAAATCTAAAAAAAAGAGTGACTTTCACAACTAAATTGGTCAGTTAATACATTTTTTAAAATCTGAAAAATGGAAAGACTTAATTAATACATAATTTTGAATTAAAAGTAAGATAAAATATAAAAAAACTTTTTTATCTTAATGTACCAACAATAAATATTTATTTTAAAATCTTACAAATGAGATTCTTTAACTAACAAATTGGTCAAATAAAAATATTTTTAAAATCTGAGATTGTTTAACTAATAAATTGATCAATTAAAATATTCAAAGGCTTTGGATCTTAGCTTGTATCTAAAAAATGAGATTTTTTAAATATTAAAAAGGTATAATTTAAAATAAAAAAGGTTTTGAATCTTAATCCTCGAAATATATTAAATAATATGGTACAAACTTAAATTCTTTTTTATCATTTTGTATTTCTTTCTTTTTCATTTTTCATCATAATATATTGCTTGATCTCCCAACTAAATATGACACCAAACTTATATAATTAGTCGTACATCTTATTTTATATATTTTAAGAATACGTAAAATTTAGTATTTTTCAACTTATATTATTTATTTTATATATTTTACAAATATGTAGATTTAATATTTTCTAACTTATATTATTTGTTTTTTATACTACTACATCCAAATTAAAATATTAAAAAAAATCATACAAATATTATATATTATATCAAATTACATAATTAAATTTTAAATTAAAATAAAAATAAAAATACAGTCAGTTGTATTTTATATATATATTTATCGAATTGGAATGTTATGTGGGTCCCACAATATCTCACATAGTGAGAGAGTTCGTTTCTGAACCGCCAATGGAACTAACACATCTCGATGCCCACTCTCTTTCTCCCCAACCCCTTCGCCACCACGCGCTACTCTCACCCGCGTTTCACCTGCTCCTCCGTCACAGCCCAATCCCGCTCCGCCAAGGAGAACCTCCTCGCCCTCATCGCCGACCAGGACCGCGGCCTCCGCACCCAGCGCGACTCCGCCAAGCGCGCCGCCATCGTCCAGGCCGTCCACGCCCTCGCCGCCGCGGCCGCCGGCTCCGTCACCACCGGCGATTCGCTTTCCGCCACGTGGCGCCTCCTCTGGACGACGGAGAAGGAGCAGCTCTTCATCGTCGAGAAGGCTCCGCTGTTCGGAACCCGAGCTGGTGACGTGTTGCAGGTCATCGACGTTCGCAATCGGACGCTCAATAATGTCATCACGTTTCCTCCTCATGGCGTCTTCTTCGTCAGATCGGAGATTGAGGTTGCGTCGCCGCAGAGGGTCAATTTCAGGTGAATTACTGTAATTTCGTTTTTTAATTCCTCTAATCAATTTTATAATGTTTAAAATTGATTTTTACTCATAATTCATTTGAGACAAATGTTTTACACGTTTGAGTTTGATTTCGCGAAAGTAATTTAATTCATACTGATTTTCTGTTAAAATTTAATTAGTATATACGTCAATCCCATTTCATCACAACTTTTTAATTTATTTATTTTATTTTAAAAATTATATAAATAAAAAATAATAATTAAATATAATTTTATTTTTTAAGTATATACTGATTAAACTCTTTATTATATTATAAATTATATCATCTTAAAATAATTATGTCAAATTTATTCCATTTAAAATCAATTTTTTCAACTTGCGTGCATCCAAATATGCAGATAAATTGGATTTAAAATAATATCTGAAAAACAATTTTTTTTAACATTTGAAAAATAGCTGTTATCGAAGAATTTATTTTATAGGCATTAAATAATAATTTTTAAATCTTATATTTAAAAGTTAAAATAAAATTGACATTTGCGACATGTATCGGCTGTTTCTTAATAAGTAATTGTTCTGATTGTCTAATTGTAATGAGTAAGAATCAAGTGTTGATTTTATTTAAGTTTTTAAATAAAAATAAAAATCTGAGAGGTTACTTTCTTTGATAGGTGTATTTAAACTGGTTTCTAGAATTAGTTAGATAAGTTAAAAGAAAACAATTAATTGAATAATAAAGTGATTTAAAAGAATGTGTACACGAGTTATATAATGGTAGAAAAGATATGGATTTTGGTGTGGTTTAGCTATCTAGCATTACAAAGTTTTAATACTGTTAGACAGTTTGGTTCGGGTGAAAATATCCTCTCCAGTTACTTGGTTCGGTGCTAAACATCTAAGAACAGTTACTATTATGCATGGTTCAGAAGAGGACAAAGATTTAGATTGATAAACATAGAAGGAATGTCGAATTTCAACTGGGTGACTTTGTTTACCTTAATATAATACTGTATAGTTTGATACTAGCTAAGAGAATCAATTAAAAGCTTCGTAGCCGGTTTTATGGTCCTTTTAAGGTGGTTTGTGGAATTGGATAAAATTTTCTATCCCAAATTCCTATCTCATTCCGTATGTCAACTAATTAATAAATTTTACGTTATTTAATAATTTTTTTTATAATTTATATATATCTTATATAATTTACTAAACAAATTTGAGACCATTAATTAATAAATTTTAGGTCATTTAATAAATTTTTTTTTATAATTTATATATATCTTATATAACTCATTAAACGAATTAGAAACAGATATAACTCATTAAACGAATTAGAAACAGATGATTTTCGTAGGATTAGGTAAGCAACTCGCTTATAAAGTGTTTTTGCAAGCTAACTCATGAATTTACCTTATATATGTTATACTTTTTTAGTTAAAAAAGTTGTTCAAGACGGTGTTCCATGCCAACAATTTCCTGTTTTCTGTATTGAGGAGTTGGCATTACAGGGTCAACTAGAGGCAGTCTTAGCATCCAAAAGATTTCTAAATGAGTGCTGAAGTGTTAATTAAATGGGCTGATGTCCCAGATCATGGGAACTCTTGGTGAGATTTCTCCACTATTCAACTATTTCTTGCTTTCCACCTTGAGAACTGGGTGGCTTTCATTGGAGGGGATTATTTATACACACATAACCCATGCATATAAAAGAAAGAAATATCTGTGTGGAATGTACGCGCCTAGTAGAGTAGAAGGATTTATTCAAGAAATCTGGGAGAAGGTCATGAATGGGGAGAATCAAAGGGAATGATTGAGAATCAGTACAGAGATCATAGATCAAAAGAATTTGGAAGGGGGCTCAAGAGTAGTAACAGGACAGGTTATGGAGGATGGTATTGCTCTGAAATTATGCTATAGATGGAGGGAGGGGAGATATTGTGGGGAACGTTGTCAAGAAACCTTTGCAAGAAGTCTATTACAGAAAGAAGAAAGTGTCAGCTAGAACGAGGGAAAACTTGCAACTAGTGTATAAAGGGGTTGCTGAGTTAGTTAAGTTTGTTAGTAGTACGATGTAATACATGTCAATAGGCCCTTTATGGTAGAGTGGGGGCAGAGTGCAGAATATTATTGTTTTGACTGAATTAATATCCAGTGTGAAAGGAGAGTGCTTCTTTTTTCTACTTTTCTGCGTTTCCCCCTCTTTTCTTGGTGTATCTTGAATTCTAATGTTAGAGTTTCTTTCATTTCAAAAGAAGATTCCTAACAGATAAAGCGACTGAATTGATATCAACTTGATTGATATGGTGATTTACATTGTATTCGGAAACATAAATCACTAACCATTTGATTCACTAATCAGTAACATCATGAGATAATACGAAAATATGAAAACTTAAGGAAGAAAATCATGAGATAATATGAAAATATGGAAACTAGTCTAAAATATTATCTTTAGATGCTTTAAACTATTATTATAAGATACAAACAATTACTATTGGATATTTTCCATATACTAACAGCAGTATATTTGATTATCTTTGTGTTGTTTCTAGTTTTCATTTCATTTCTTGGTTTATGTTCAAATTTAATTAGGGATGGTTGTCTTATATTACTAGGTGCGAATTTAGGTTAGATATACAACACTAATACTTATTAGCGTGAATACATGTTTAGTTTAATGTATTTTGAAAAAATAATCATAATTTTGAATTAAAAAAAAAAGAGATTATTTCCTACAAAAAATACTATCCCAAGATTTTAGTAAATAAACTTAATGTGAACACTGAGTTAGTATATTATAATAGCACAATATTATTCATGATATCAATGTTTTATTATTTAAAGTCTCTTTCATTCTCTTGTCAAAATTGTAGATAGTTCTTTAGATGGATGACAGTACACTTTCATATGCTTAACTGAAAGTTTTATTTTTTTTATAGGCTGCTTAACTGAAAGTTTAAACTTGACGTTAATGGTTAATGAATTCAAATCAAATTTCCAATGCTTACAAAGAAATATTCCACTACCAATATCATGACTGACATTGGTTGTTTAGATTTACAAGTGCAGTATTACGTGGGAAGAACTGGGAAATACCATTGCCACCATTTGGACAGGGTTGGTAAGTAACTTTAGTCTGTAAGTTTATTATGTATTTAGGGCCAAAAGAAAAAGTCAGAATTTGTTGCAGTCCTTTGTCTTTAGTTTTATATTTTCCTGTCATGAATTTACGGCTGAAAAGTAAAACATCAGTAGTCTCAGAAAGTTTTATTTTTGTGATGCTTGCTTTCATATTGTTTCTGCAGGTTTGATACAGTGTACCTTGATGATGACCTTAGAGTTGTAAAGGATATCAGAGGAGACTATTTAGTTGTTGACCGAGCTTCCTATAACTGGAAAGAGTGAATGCAATCTTCTTTGTCATTGTTAGTGCATTTTCATTAATGATAACTCCCAACACAACTGCCCATAAGGTTTTAGTGTAGTTTATGTGCTTTATTAATTTCTGGCAGGGTCTTGCATCAAAGTTAGGCTAATTTGATATGTTTGTATGTTTGGTAGTTGAAGTATGGAGCAGTTAATGTACATAATTTTTATTTAAATATCTTCATAGGAATATGACATAATTTGTAGTGTTGTTTACTTAATTTTTGTATGCCAAAGATACTGAGTTGCTTGTACCTTAGCATCAATGCTTTTTCAAAATTAATTTTGATGAGAATTAATGAATAATTATTTAAGTGAAAAATTACATAAAAATTATGGGCCTTCAGAAATTATTATTAATATTATGAAATTTCTTCATGCAGGTCAATAAACTCTCTGTACCCTATTTTTGCATTTTGGATTAGATTTTTGGGAATGTAAAATATACGGTGGAAAATGAGTTTATGAAAATGTTGGAAGAATCGGCCCAAATATTAATATTAAATAACATTTTTCAGAGAAGAGCTAAAACACTTAATTTTTCTTAGGGGTCACCCTTGCATCAATGTTGGTTGTGGTAAAGGTGGACGATCACACAACCAATTGCCAATTGCTTCCTCCACTTCTATAATTTCTTCCAAAACCCTCTTTCAGAACTTCTAGAATGGCTAATCCAAAATGAAAATATGGAAGGATTGGTTTGATTTTATTTTTGAATTTTTAAAAAAAATCTTTAACATAGTTTTTAAGCATTATTTTTTGGAAGAAGAAAAAACAATTGTTTAGCAAATATTGTTCGAAAATTGTTTAAGAGATGTTAAAATGAAAAAAATTATCTATATTTACATAAATATCATTAATGAAAAGAAAAAAAAAATTCTCTTTGTATTTTGACTTTTTAAACAAAAAATACAAAATTGAAAAGAAAAAACTATTTATTGTTTTTTAAAACTATTTTAAGAAAATACCAACTAAACGAGTGTTGCTTCAGATAGTATTGGGAACAGTCTTTAATCGAACTTTGGAGGAGCAGGTACCTATAAAAGAGAGGGACTCTGACAGTTATGTCAGGATGGTATGCAAGTCTAGTTAGTTACAACAATAAAGATCTAGAATCATGATCTGATTATGAATTAGGTAATGTGATGATAATCTAAGTTTTGTCTTGGATAATTCTTCTTTTAACTTTAATTAACTATGGAAGCTTAATTGAAAACTAAATGCTTTGAGAGCTCTCGTGTCTATTGTTGGTAGTTGGTGGTCACATTTTGACCAAACTGAAGGTTGGAATGGTCTTTTAACTGATACTCATATAGGTTCATTCTTAGATATTGGTTAGTCTTACTTGTTTTTTGAAAATATGCAGATTTCAATTCAAAGAATCATTCTTACAATTTACATTAAGTATTGTTCAATATTTTTGTTGCCTTGAAATAAAATTTACAAATTATTTTGCTGCTAATTTCATGTAAACTATTCCTTTCTAAAAAGAGGGAATTTTATGCTAATGTTCTTTTGTTAAATATCAAGAGGAGTGGAGAAGATAAATAGTGGTAAACTAGTGTTTTATGGACCAATATTGCATTGTTTAGTTGCATGGAAATAAATAAAGTAAGAGAAAAACACATATATATTATCAGTGTAAAAAATTTTATACTGACATTTAATTACAATCCTTTATACATAATAAGTTTGTCAACTTTATCAATTATTATGTTAAAAGTTACACTAAAACTCTTTTACGCTAACAATATATAAATGTTAAACTCATGAAATAAATGAAAACAGAAAAAAGATAATTAAATAAAAAAAATTATATAAAATGTTGTGTTGTTTGGTATAAGAGAAACAAAAGAGAGACAAAAAAAAAAGTGAGAAGCATAAAAATAGTTGAAAATTATGATATATGTAGATTCCACTTTTTTTAAAGGAAAAATTGAATTTATCTTTTCAAGATCTTTCATGTATTCTTCTTAAAGGATATCTATACTCCCTAATTTTTAAAAAACACTTAATAAAAAATATGTTTACTTGATATGGTAAAACAAAAAAAATGATTAGTTACATGAAAAAAAAATGTTGTCTTGACTTTATAAAAAAAATTGATATATTTTACCAATTTTTTTTTTTATAAAAATTCTATTTATACCAACTAATACCCGAGCATATAAAAAAATATTCATGTGAGTATAGAACAAATGCAAACATAAATTTCTCTTGCTAGTCCGGATAGTAGGAAGCATTAATTCACTTTAATATAAGTTTTAAAAACTCTTAAATGTCTCGAGAATTATTATTAGTGTTAGTACTTTGGTTTAACGCTAATAAGTTAGGCCCGTTCAGGGTGGTTTTTGGTTTCTAGTTTTAAAATTTCTAAAAACAAAAACTAGTTTTAGTTTTAAGTTTTCAAAATTTTAAAAACAACATTGTTTTTGTTTCCAAATTTAAAATATTAGTTTCAAATCTTAAGCAAAACACTACTTGAAGGTAGCGATCGTTGAAGGTGACAGTCGGTCATTGGTGATCGCCAGTCGGAGGTGTGATTGGTAACTGCTGGTCGGAGGTAGCTGCCGGTGACCATTGATCGGAGGTGACAGTTGGTGACCGCCGGTCGGAGGTGTGGTTGGTGACCGTCGGTCGGACGTAGCTACCGGTGTCCGTTGGTCAGAGGTGACGGCCGGTAACCACCGGTCGGAGGCGGCGACCGATGATCGCCAGTCGGAGACGGCGACCGATGATCGCCGTCAGCGGTGGCGGCCGTGACCGTTGGTCGAAGGTGGCGGCCGGTGATCACTGGTCGGAGGTGGCAGTTGCTAATCGCCAGTCGGAGGTGGCGGCCGGTGATCATTGATCGAAGGTGGCGGCTGATGACCGCCGATCAGAAGTGGCGATCAGTGATCACGGCCGGAGATCAGAGGTGGCGGTTGGTGACCGACAATTGGAGGTGGCCGTCGGTGACAGCTAGTTGGAGGTGGCGATTGGTGACTGTCAATCGGAGGTGACGACCGGTGACTGTTAGTCGGAGGCGAGGGCTGGTGACTGCCGATCGAAGGTGATGACTAATGACCGTCGGAGTGGCGGTCGATGACTTTTAGTCAGAGGTATGGTCAATGATGACAAATGACGTCAAGTAATGAATTTAAATAAAAACAGAAATAGAAATCTAAAAACCAAGTTTTATTGTTTTTAAAATTGAGTGAAAACTGTTTCGAAAATGAGTAAAAAATCAAAACAGAACCATCTTTGCCGAACATGTTTCTGTTTTCAAAATACATTTCAAAACCAAAAACCAAAAACTCAGAACCACCCCGAACGGGGCCTTAGTTGTTAGCATAATCTTATTATTATTCACATCTAGATTTTTACAATTTGATACAAATCTTACTGTTTACATTATTAAAGTTACGAATATTATCATTCATATAATTAATGTAAATCTTACTATTCACATTATTAACATGAACTTACAATTCACATGATTTTTTTAGTTTTCTTTGGTCGATTGACATAAAAAATTTAGAAGTCACATAAGATTAAGTTTTTAAATGAAAAGGAATTTAAGAAATATTTTTCTAAATTTATTCTATTTTATTATTCTTTTTTTATTGATCTAATTTATTATTCAACTGTCTTGTTTATTGCTTATTCATTTATTGTATGTACTCTCTTTAGCTTTTTAATTGTTTTATTATGATGTTCTAAGATATCTAATAGTTTTGTTTTATAACCTTTTAGTTAAGTTTTGTATGATATATGTTTATATAGGTTAAGTATTAATAAATAATTTAAACTTCTAATTTATGTATAGAGAATATTTATTTATTAAAATAAAATATATGTTTTGTGTTATTATTTTGTAGTTGATTATGAAGCCTTACCATTCAAGATGCAATATAGTTAATGATCTCAAAAACAAACTTTTCAATACACGAGTTTAATTATATAGTTTAGGGTAGTTTTTTCAAATCATGATTTTACATACTACTAATTATACTATAATTTATCTTGGTAATAATTAAATAGAAATTTAAATCCTACTTTTAAGTATTTTTTACAATGTGAATTTATATTTTATCAATATTTATATTTATATTAATTATTTGTATAAAAAGATTGTAGTTTATGTTTGAAATTTTATTCATTCAACTGAAAATTAATTAATTTTATTTGACATAAAAACTCAATATATTTGGGGGAAAAAATATTAGCTTCTTTACCATTAAAAAAAAAAAATAGCTTCACTAGCATGCCTAGGACTGTTAAGCCAAATCACCGATTTAGAATTTGATGTCCTGCATGCATAATATATATGTGACACTATGAAAAATAGATATATTTGACTTCAAAAAATTGAGTGCATAAGTGGGTATTTACATAAATGTTAAATTAATTCTTAAATTTTTTAACACAAAATTAATTTTTAATTTATTTTACGATCAATAAATTGTATCATTTTATTCAAAATAAATAGCATGTACCACCTACAATATTATTCTATACTTTTGAGGTAACATGGAATCTTAATGGCTTCACAAAAAGGTCAGCAACATTATTAGTTCCCCGTAACTTTGGAAGAAATTTGGAATAAGAAGAAACAATAATTTTGCATTTTGAAATTATTATACCAAAATTAATGATGGTTATTAGTGAGAGAAAAGTGTCATATATGTTCAATTTTCTTGAGACCATTAATGACTGTGTCAAAACTATATTATTTTGATAAAGTTGGATATAATTGTTAAGAAGATTGCAAGACCCACATTTTTATTTTTATTCCATACTTTCTTATGTTACTACACATTTTCCATATTCCTTTACCAAGATCGAGTATTGCACTCAACAGAGGAGCTCAGCACAAGCTGATAGGGACATACTGCTAAAATTTTTATAAAAAAATATAATAGATGTATGTTTTTGTACTAAATTTCTAATATATAAAATTCTATAATTATTTTTTAAAACAGTCTATACTCTAATGTTATTTAAACGTTTGAGTTTATAAACAAAAAACGTGTTAAACCATGTATAAACTTATTATTCTAAACTCAGAATAAACACAATTTGTAAACTCGTTGGTAAACATGATAAAATTAAAAGATTATTAATAATTTATTATATAATATATATCACTATAATTATGTTATATTGATATTTTGTTATTTTCTAGTAATATTTTGCTGTCTTGATCTTTATTAAAAATTGATGATATTTGTTATCTGACGATTACAAATAATATTTACTTATAAATAATATCATCTTTTATTATTTAATACTTATGAATAGTTTTAGGTTATGATAAAAAATATGATTTTTACTTATAATTTGAATATGAGATAAATTTTTATAAGTTTACGATTTGAATTTACATATTTCTGTTAATTTATTTAAACTTTTGAGTTTAACATTAAAGTAAATTGTTTATTTTTATGGGAGAAAATTGAAACTTCTTACTTAGGCCATTATTGTTTTGTTTAATTGAAAAAAAAATAAAAAAAAAATAAAAGAGAGATAATTAAATAAAAAATAATATAAGATATTGTTTTGATATAAGAAATATAAAAGGATGAGAAAAGAGATACAGAGAAGAGTTAACCTATATGAGAAATGATTTATGTAGACTCCATTTTAAAAAATTACATTTAAAATAAATTGTAGTTATCTTCCACAAGGTCTTCCCAATTTATACTTACACTTTTTTAAGTTTTAAAAAACATTCACCTTTTTTAGATTGTAATAAAAGGAGTTTGTTTGATACGGTAAAACACTAAAAAAAATCACAGATTCATGATAAAAAAAACAATTTTCTAAGAACTATTGAATCATCATTTATTCAATGAATAAATATAATGAAATTTTTTTTGAAAAAACTTTTATTTAATCAAAACAAAGAACTATTTGACTCAATTTAAATAGCAAAAGTCATAGAGAATTAAGTCATATAAGTCTCTAAATAATTTTAATAAGAGTTTATATAATGAAATTTAAAACATATAAAACTCTTATTTTTGGACTTTTGTCATTTTTTTTATAGATTAACTTCATATTAAATTTCATATTTGATCAGAAAAATTCAGGATGGTTAATTAATTCAACTATCATTTTATTAAATATAATTTTGTGTCATTTTAACAAAAAACATAAAGAAGACGATATTATGTGTCTCATTTGTTTATTTTTTTTAAAATATCTCTTAATTTTTTTATTTTTTTTTATAGGAGTTGAAGACAGTATCAGATGATTTATAATAATAAAATTAAAACATGCATCGTGTTTAACTAACCGAGTTAGATGTTATCATATATCTCTTAACCAAAAGTCTAAGATTGTATAGGTGGTATTTACAAAATCTTTGGAAAAAGTAAGTGTAATTTTCTTATTTATTTTTTTTTTCTGCTGTGTATTGTATTTTTTAAACCAGAATATACTTCTTGTTAATTCTAAGGTAATCACTTGTATAAATAGAACCCGTGAGACAGAGAAAAGGGAGAGAAGGAGAAAGAAAAAAAAAGTTGATTTCGATTCTAAGAAAGAGAAGATTTAGAGAGAATTCAACATCATTACATAGTCATTTTAATCTTAGCTTAGTTGGAGTGACTCATTGCAACGTTCTGGCATCACTAAGAAGTATTGTCTATTGCACTCAAACATGGTGGTTTTGTTCTGCTACTGACCATTGTGCACATGTTGCATGCATTTTGATGTGTTTATGATTTTATTGTGTGAGCGTTGCCTTTGAGGTCTGATGGTTTAAATTCCTGTGTGTTGTTTTGCTTTAAATATTCTTGGATTGTTTTGGTTTTCATTCCTTATCCAATATATCTCAATAATCATAATTCTTTTTAAATAATAAATTTATTTTTAATAATAAAAATTATGATGTTAAATTTATAAATAAATAGGATATATGTCTTAAAAAGTGAAATAAATATTTTAAAATTATTTAATTTTACACATTTAATTAAAAATAATTATCTTATTATGATGTTATAAAAAGCTAATACTTTTTTACGCATGATTGCTTACCTCAAAAATTTGATTTCATAAATCAATATTTTTTTAAATAAATATTTATTACGATTTTTTTAATTTTTAAATTATTTTTTGGTGCCTTTTGAAGTCCACCAATTGACAATTATATAAGGCCTAAGACTTATGGATTCTTAGGTTATAAACTATAGTGATTTGAAAATAGATGTTTTCTTAACTTTAATGTTTTCTTTCAGTTGAGACTTCAAACAAACAACTTTTAGGGAAAATTGTGTTTTATTTGAAATAAGCTATTTGATGTTTATAACTATGCATTTTGTTTATGTTATTTTAAAGTAAAATTACTTTAACAACAATTAGCCAACAAACCTCTCTTTCTCTCTCATTCATATATCTATATATATATATATATATATATATATTATTACTAAAATATTATTTTTTATTAAACTAATATAAACTTTATTTCTACAAAACTAATATAAACTCTAATTATATTTTATGTTTGTTATGTTTAACTATAATTTTGTACGGGTGGGTTGTTTTTACAATCAATTTCTATTATTCTTTATTATTTTACACCTCTATCAACTTTGTACTTCTATTTTAATATTTTAGTGATTATCTTTTAATTTTCTCTCAATCAATTTCATTCTTAAAATTTTAACTACATTTTATTCTTTTTTATCACAACGACGTGTGTTTTATTTTTTTCTGTGTATGTATATATTGTCTTTTTTGTTCTTGTTATTTATGGTATAAGAATGAGAGACTAAAGATCACACTAAAAGGTTCTTTTTCATAAAGTACTTTTTTAAAATGTAAATGCACCTTTTGGAAAATACTTTGAAGGAATTTAAAGGTATGTTCTGAAAAATATTTTTGAAATTTTTTATTTTCGAACATAATTACTAAAAGATGTATTATGAGATTTGGGAGTAGGTAATTAATAAGCTTTAGAGAAATATGGAGAAAATGACAAGAAAGATACATTAATCACTGTATTGTAAGATATATCAAACAAAAGGTGTATTTTTAAGATATTTTAAAAAATATTTTAAATAAAAATATACAGATATGTAAATATCATAAATCTTATTTAATCTTTTGTCTTTGTTAATGTTTTCTAAGCTATGCCTTATTATAATGTCATTGTGCCTTGTTTTCCAAGTCCTATCTAATCTTTTAACACCATTATTTTACTATTAACACCCCTTCAAAATCCTATTTTCTCAATATATTCTTATCTTTCTCCATTTCTTCACCATCCATAGTCCTCAATCCACCCACCCTCCACATCACCTGACCATAAGAACACCCCACCCCACCCATGGCAGCATCCCTCATTTCAAATAATGAGATCATAAGCACATAAAAAGCTTATGTGAAACAACTGATCCGAAACATAGAATTAGTATATTCTAAATCAAGCAATTTGAAATAGATAAAAAGTTCTTGAATCACTTGATCCAAAAATAAATAATAATATCATTTTTTTATATTCAGAACAAAGAAAAACAATAGTTGTATATTTAAGATAAAATAAAAAAATATTATTCTTTGCTTCAAATCTAATGATCCAAAATGTATCAGTAAAAGAACATATAAACTATGCACACTGGGAGAGTCTAGAATAGAGGGTGAACGTGATTGTTTGAGGGTGGGGTAGGGGGCTTTGTTGGTGGGGAAATGCTCTTTAGGTGTGAATAGTAGAATGGAGGGGTGCAAAGAAAATTTTCTCCTGTTTGATTTGAACCCACCTTGTTATGAATGAAAAGAAAACCATAAGAGTCCATTCATCCACTCATAATTGTTATTACTTATCTCTTATAGTTGCACCACAATTTTTTTCTATATATGTAGGCATGCTTCACGTGTGATATATTATATATATACTAACATGTGGTAGGGAATGAGTTAAATTTTGAACAAATAACATCAACATAATAAGAAGTTTTATCAAATTATATATAATTTTATTCTTTTTATTTTTTTTACATTAAACTCTTTTTAAATTTAATGAACATTACACTAACAATTTTATATATTTAAAAATATTATACTACATCCTCTCAAACTTACATTACTACCTCTTAAGAAAGATAAAAACAATAGTTAAAAAATAAAGTGTATGTATAATTATACTATACGTGGTTATTATTCTAATCTTTTTGGTTAATTTAGGAGCTCCATTGAGAAATTTTTTGTTGCCCTCCATTGAGATTTTTGTTTGCACCGAAATTAATTATTATATATAAAAGAAACATAAATAAATATTTCAAATATTATTTCTTCCATTCTATATTAAGAGTTCTTTTACCATCTTAGATTTGTTCCAAAAGTATAGTTTTTTTGTTTATAAATCTAAATCTACATTTTTTAATCTTTTAATTATATTATTTTTATATTAATTAATACATTAAACTTTTTAAATTTTTAAGTCAATGAATAACCACTTATTAATAAAAATATAGATAACCCATAATAGTTTTAAGGATACAAAACTCATTAAGAGTGTTTTAATATACAAATATACTAATTAATATTATTTTAATAGCGTGCATCAACCTTAAATAATATAGTTTTATAATTAAGAAGTAATTTTTTGTACTCTTAATTTATTGTTGAGTTTATTATAAAAAAATAATCTGAATGGTATGTTGTTAAGTTATTAATTTTATCTTCAGTTAGGTTATGCTCATATCTTCCAAAATATATATATATATATATATATATATATATATATATATATATTAATTAGCCTAATAAAAATTTTCTTTAAAAAAAAAAAGGCTACTAAAATTTAGGACACACTTATTTATAAGCATGTTTAGTATCGACAATGTGGATGGTATATCTTTACATCACTAAGAAAATACATCACACATCACTCGCATCCACCTTTCTCTTATACGTATTTGTAAAATAAGTAGATGTGAGTATTAATTATTTTTTTGCAAGTATTTATATATATTTACATTTAAAAAATAATTTGATTTTTCTATTAATGTAATAGTATTATATTTGTTTATACTCTGAATTTATTATTAACAAGATATTTCATTTTTATGCAATTATATAGATACATTCATTAGCCTACTAAAAATTTAAGGCACACTCATTTCTATAGATTTACAGGGATGACTATGGTTGTGAGCAACATTTTTAAAACCAGTCATTGAATGGGTGAAAGCAGGGTTAAATGTTTAAAGGTTAAATCGGATTTAATAAAATATTATTTTTATATTTATTTTATTAATATAGTAATATATTAAGTAAAAAATAAGTTATATATTATTTATCATACACAAAATATAATACATCCTATTAAGTAAATGCACACATTGTTTTATCATATTACAAAGAGGTAAATGCACACATTGCCTAAAATTATTTTTTAAGAGATATTTATATTCTAAATTATAATTAATACTTTGTGATTTACAAAAAAATATTTTAAATATTTTTTATTTTGCAATACCTTATTAGAATACCTCTCATTTATGTACCTAAAATTTCAAAAGCCATCAATTTTCAATTTTTATGGTTTTTTTACATTTTTTCCTTTTTTTTTTAAAAAAAAAAGAAAAACAGAACAGGCTAACCCTTGAACTCAGCCAATTCTCCCGATTCTTAACTAGTTTGGGCGGTTCCTTATGTCTCTGATTTTTTGGAAATAATGAATCAGACACTCGTCCGATTTGCGGTTGGATCGGCTGGTCTGATCAGGTTTTCAAAACCTTTTAAATATATGCTTCTGGTTATCCATACTATCAAAATACATGTGAGTATTAAAATTTTTTGCACATATATCAATGCAATTTAGTTTTTTTAAAAATTAAAGTTTGATCTTTATATTAATAAAATAATATTATATTTTTATATTAAAAAATAGCATTAAATAAAACTTGAAGGCTAATACAATATATATTTCCATAAGTCCAAATGATAATTCTTTTGTACGTGGGTATTTCTCATAAAAAATAGCATAATATTTAATTATTTTATTATTTTCCAATTTTTAATCATATTTTCACATTTTATAGAGATAAGCATTTTAATATTTTACTTTTGGTATTACACTTTAAGATGTTTTAATCATTTCATATGCATGTATATGTGGGTATTCATTGCTAAATAGTAGGAATGATAATGAGGAGAGGTGAGTTTGATCTTCCTTGTTCCTGTTGCTGAAAAGTGTAGGGTAGGGGCGAGAGTAGGTATAAAAGTGTTTGGATATACCTGCTAGCACACTGTTATATTATTTTTATAATTTAAATTTACTTATAATCTATAAATTATATGTTAAGTTATTAATTATATTTTATTTTTAATGGTTCATAAAAGTGTAGTCTGTACATAAACATGTGAGATTAATATATATATATATATATATATATATATATATATATATATATATATATATATATATATATGAATTTTTTTAACATAGAAGTAGCACTAGGGTATGGATGGGACGAGGATCAACAAGCTCACCCTATCTTTGCCTTGGATTTTCTTAGGCAAAAACGAGGACATGATAGGACTAAGATCAACGTTGCGAGTTTTTTCTATCAAAATCGAAATAAGGATGAAATGGTAGACAAATACCTGCGGATAAAGACATAATTGACATTACTAGTGAATACCTCACATATAACTTGCTAACCCACCATGTATTATTTAATAATGGTGCATTTTTATTACCAGTTATTTAAAATACTCATGTGAAATATTCATGTGTTCCGATTTTTCTACATAGTTTCTCTTCACTGTAGATTTTATCCGTAAACACCTGCAGTGCAAATAATATCTTCATCGTTACTCAGTTACTTGAATCACAAGTATATGTAGTATCCTTAAACATAACTATTGTTTAAACCATTTAATTTTATGAATATTTTAATATAAAATATTAATTAAAATTAACTAAATTATTTCTTAGGAAAAACTAAATTATTTTTAGAGAAAAATATTGTATACTCTCAATATAAAAAAATTTACGTCTACATTCAATCATAATAACTTATTCATAATAAATTTATTGATTTTTTCGATTAATATTTTAAAAATTATAAAAATGAAGAGTTGTAATTGAATATTAATGTTTTTATACTTAGTATATATTATTTTTATTGGTTTGAAATTTTCTTTTCTTTTTCTTATATATAATATAAAAGATAGTATGCAATATATATAATATCTATATTTTATTATTTATTTCTTTTGGACGGGGTGATGTTCTATAATATGGAAAAATATAGTACGTAATGTGTTTATTCTTTATTTAATTTATTTGACTACATATCATGTGCTGTGTCTGTATTCATAAGATAAAATAAAAATTTGTAAGGTGCACAAAGCATATTATAATGACATGACACAGATCATATAGTTTTCCTAATCCTCCAATTTTAAGAGGAACCTATATTGTCCCTAGTCAAAGGTTTGCTACAATTTTATTTGTAATAGTCAATCTTCAAATATAATTAGTTAATATTAAATGGCCAAGACAAGACAAAACACACCTTATTTTTTATTGACTATGTTTTTAACGCAAAATACTTACAAACTTTATCGTTAACTAACTTTATTTTTCTATTATTAGATATATAACACCTGTTTGTCTTGTTACTTTTAGTGAAATTTTTTTCTTTAAACTAAGTTTTTTAATATATAAAACTCAAATCTAAAATCTTACTTAAAAAAATTGAATCCATGCATTATGATGGTACTAAAAACATCTTATTTAAGTAGCATATTCTCTCCCTTATGATGCAATTGAATATTATAATTTCCCATTCTATAGCTTGTGATACTTTAATTCCTTTGTATGATGGCACAAAATCTTGCAATATCAACTTTCTTTTTCTTATATTTTAATATTTGATTTGATATGAGTGGTTGATTATGGACAAAATATGTGATAGTTGACTAATCGGATTTGGGGTCAGGGTGGTGACGTTTGGAGTCTCATTCTGTCCC
Source organism: Psophocarpus tetragonolobus (assembly GCA_037954015.1). Classification (NCBI taxonomy): domain Eukaryota; kingdom Viridiplantae; phylum Streptophyta; class Magnoliopsida; order Fabales; family Fabaceae; genus Psophocarpus; species Psophocarpus tetragonolobus. Next base: position 22,152,604 of record CM075691.1, read on the forward strand.
CCACACCAAAGGGAGACACAAGTGCATCAGCAACGTGAAAAAGAAAAAAAAAAGTGCTTTTAGAGAACAAAGATTAGCACACCAAATAGACTTTGGATTATGTTGTGATTATGCACTAAGTCATGGGCGTGCAAAATATATATTAGACCCTATGCATAGTTGTTGGGACCATCACGTGTGGGTTGCATTTTCCATTTTATTGTATCATCACACTTTTTTGTCTATTATTATCCATACTTTTTCTGACACCCTTTTGAACCTCTTTTTGCCTTTTGCTAATCTTCTTGTGGGATCCTCATTACTGTGCCTAGCTAGTTAAGTTAGTTCTCACATGTTTGTTTTAGCATCTATCCTTTAATATCTTTAGATCAACGTGATGGTCAATTTAGGACATGTATGGTTAGTGTCAAATCAAGTTAAATATGAATTTATTTTTCACATTCAAGTTCAAGCTATTCTTATTACGTGTTTGTTAACACATATTTTTACCATTGTCTCATGTCAAGTTGAAGCTAGAGTATATGTTTGGATGTGGGTTACTAGAATTGATTTTGAATATAAGTTATTTTATAAATTGGTTTGGATTAAAATTAATTTTCAAATAAATGATTTATGATTGGATTTTTTATTATAAATTTAAGTTAATAATAAAGTGTAGTATATGTTTGGTATTATGATATGTAATTACATACTTAAAATTGATTTTATATGAATTTTGATATATTTGAATTTATGTTGAAAAGAAATTCAAAATTAATTATAAGTTGAAGTAACTTGAGATAGATTTTGTACTTAATCAAGAATTTTATATTAAATTTTAGTTTTAATTCACGTTTATGGTAAAAACATTTAAACATAAATTACATCATCTTAAAATTAATTTTAACTAATAAAATCAACTATATTCAAAAATTAATTTTGTTAACATTCATCCAAATATTTTTTTTAATAAACAAATGTTAGTTATTATTGTGTTACTGACCTTTCTCTATTTCATCTTACCAAAGTTATAATGAGATCTATCTTATAACTTTTAATTCATGCAAATATTTACTCAATGTAAAGTTCTTGATTCAATTTATAATCAATTAGTTTTAAACTCATAATCATTCATAATATTTTTTTCTCAAACATAAAACCAAACATATGAAATATTTATCTGAAATTAATTAAGTTTAGATTCAGAATCAATTCAATATTATCAAACCAAACACACATACTTAATTCCTCTTCTGGTTATTTTAGCCAAATTGACGTGAATTTATGTGAAAATGTGGATCATTAAATGCAGATCCTAACATGCACGGAGTAATTTCACTTTGATTCAAAACGAATCTACATTTGCAAAAACCAAACTTGATGCTAATTGTTTCTCAAAACTTTATAATATATACAAAAGTGAAATACTTTCATCCAAAAGACACTACTTCAATTCATTTTCATTGATTTTACATGTCCCATACATTGACAACATCAAAATGACTATTATGAGTGTTTAATATTTATTTCTTAGTCTTAAAATCAAACATTTCTTTCCTGAATAATAATTAATATACCCTCCCTCAAATAATCAATTTGGTGTTGTTTCTGCATTGTACAATTTTGACTTATTGCTGGGGTCTGGTGGCTTCTGATGCAGTTTCCTCTGATACTCCCTTTCAAACAAATATGATTAAATATATCCATATATATTCTAGTAATGATACTCAACACAATACTTGAATAGTAGACAAAAAATAATAAAAATCTGAAATGGATAAACATAAACTACAAAGTGGATTGAATGTCCAACAACATCTTTAACCAACCTGGGATTTATTCTTTAATAAAGGTGCCAAAAGGTGCATAGAGTGTCACATATTGCTCATAATTTGTACATTATACACTTTTGATAGAATCTTAGTTATAGATATTGCACGATGCATAAATAACAAAAAATCACAGAACCAGCCTCACTTGTCAAGTCAGAGCCAGAGCCTTTCTCTATGATCATTATTGCTGTTCCTCGTTTCATAGCATATACACTGCACAATCACAGTGATTCAGTGGATTATTGTTGAGCACTAGTTTTGTTGGAAAGATTTTAAAGAACTTGCAACACTGCAGCAACAACTTAACAACAACAGCATATAACAGGATGGAAATACTCAATCGTGTCTTATTTTTTGTCTTTACTAATTAAAAAATACACATTATTTAATAATTTTTTTCTTATAAATTATTTATTTTTTATATAATTTATTAAATAAAATAACATATTTGATTGATAAGGATAGAAAATGAGAAACAAATTAAAGATAAAGATTAATTTTATTGACATATTAAAATATTGCTGCTGTACATGAAATCTGGGTCAGATTGATTTGGGGTCCAGCTTCCACTTTCCTTCAACATCTTCCCCCAAATCCTGTGGGCCCTACCCACTGCCACTGCCTGAGTTTCACATGATATGGGCCAGGCCGTGTTAACATATGATCCCCTGGTTGGTTAGCATCAAAATCAAGAGAGTGAGAACACTAAAACTTGTGTTACAAGAAAGTAGAAAACAAAAATGATGTGGAATGAGAAATCTATTTCTTACTATGGGCTATTTTGTTTTATTATAATATAATATAATATGATGGTTAAGTTTAAAGGGTTTTTATTGTAAGTTTTAAAACCTTTTTAACACCAAAGTTTTCACACTAATTCAAATTAAAACTTAAACCCAACAAATCTTGTGAAGGTCAAATCTGGAGGGCAGATTTGCTAAAAGAAATTAAAATAAAAATAATTGTACTAACAAATTAAAGGATCCCACCACCTACCCTCCACCCTAGAATTTTTGCAATGGTAGTAGTGATAGTACGGTAGGCAATACCCTTTTTAAGGTGCATGCAAATTTGTAGGCTGCTGGGGTTGTGGGCACATAGTGAGAGAGGAGTGTTATGGAAAGCTACCCCTTAGTGTAGGGTCCTTCCATGGGGCATGCAACCCTTTGAATCATTTCTAGTGGGGTTCCCTTCCCTCACAATCTTTCATTCATGGCCCCATTTTCAAAGAGGTTTTTGCAAAATTTTTCAAGGTGACAGAAAGTGATGTCCTTGCCTTCCACCACCTTGAAGAAAATTAAAAAAGTGTGGGGTTGTGTTTGCTTTGGCGTTTTGCTTCGGCCATGTCGCCTAGTTTGGATCCGGACAAGGTTGTTGCTTCTACTTTAGGAGATAACTTGGTATCACACTTTACAATGGTTTAGATTTCTTTTTGGATTTTTTATTTTTCATTTTTAATATATGCTCGAGTTTTATTGCTCACAATTATGGTTGGTACGACCCATGTAACATAATGGTAATGGTATTTATAGAATGTTATTAATTTCTATTGACTGATTCAAGTTCCTCACTCCTCCATTCATTTATTGAATTTATGAATTACTGTTTCAATTAATTTGTTGAACAGTGTGTTGTGTGCCTTACACATGACTGGATGACAAAAATACTAGTACATCGTACATTGTATCAATTTTGATGAATATTAGTTATTTTGACCAATGGAGTATGAATGTGTAATTATTTATTTCTATCTATTTATAATTATAATAAATTTAAAAATATATTTAATTAAAATTTTTAATTTTTAAAATTTAATTTATAATTTATTATTATTTATTAGTTTTTATTAAAATATAATTAATAATTTAATATAATATATTTATTAAATAAATAAATTTAAATAATAAAAATAATATAACTATTATTCGTGAAAATATCCAACCTGTTTTACCATAGAAGGTGAGGGTTTAGGGTTTAAACCCTCAACCGTCCCATTTCTATCACATTTTGTCATAAACATATACAAGTAAAGGCGTGTTTGAATAACAGTTCATACACGTTTTAATCAGGAAAAGTTTGTTTCTTGTGTTCTTGATGGACTAAGATGAATAATTATGTGAAGTGTAAAATTAATTGTGAATCCAAAAACACATTAAATTAATAGTTTAGATTTTTAAAATAATATAATACTTGCTAGCAGAGTCGAATATGAGATTTTTGGTGTCTTGATAAAACCGAGAGAATGATTCTGAATAATCATTTAAATACTATCCTCCTTGAATTTTATTTTTGTTTACAAAGTCATCAATAATCATAATCAAGATTATTTTATTTTATATGGTAAGTTTTTATATAATTTCAATTATATAAATTTTATTTTGATGTTTATTTAACTATTCACATAATTGTTTTTGTCCTCAGCTGGCTAGTAACTATGCTAATTTGTTTTAATAAGCTTAAGGTATAAATATATTTAGTTTAATAAACAACACATGTTTAGGAGAACATCATTAAAAACATATTTAGTTTAGCATCTATGCAAGTGTCTTAAATTTGAGTCAAGTAGTGTTTAAATATGACTTTTCCACTGAGCATGGTGTTTATTATGATATCGAAGATGTGATTCAACACTTTGAATCCAGATAATGTTGAATATAAAATTTTATAAACTTAGTTTTATTCCTAAATAATATAATATAAAACTCTTAAATATAATTTACATCGCATCAAAATCAAATTTTATTAATGGTTATCCAAGCAGCACTGATAATTAGAATTTGTAATTAAAATTCATGATTTGAAAATCACAATAATTTTTTCCATGAGGCAAAAAGCTTTATTGAAAAAAGAGGACCAATAGTACTCTAGTAGTACAATGGAAATATCATGTACTGAGCAGAGAAAGAAACAAAAAGGTCAATAAATCCATCTCTGTATCCTAGTAACTTAGGTTAGGTCATAGAAAAATTATTACATGTTTTTATCGCAACGTTATCAAATTGTTTCTACTAATTAATATATAATTATTTAATTGAAATAATTAAAAAAATATTAATTAAATTAATTATATGTTATATATTTATTAATTAGAAATAGATCAAGATGTAGTCATGGAATATCATCTAATAATTTCTCTTAATACTCTTTGTTCACATTATTATCCCTACCATCCATGACTGCAACATAGCAAAAAGTTAAAACACGTGCTTCACATTAAAAATAAATGCTGTCTGCATAACTAGCCTTCGACAAAAAATTATGTGGTTGGACTGTTTGCAAAGATATATAGTAATTAATTGCTTAAAAGAACCAAATTTTGTTATATGTTATTTTTTGTTTGTACAATACAACCCTAAATTTTAATTGGAGATAACTAAGACCACCCTAAAGACTAATAGTTTTTAGGTATGAAAATATTGATTGCTCTGTTCAAAATTGATAAGATTTATTCTCATCCTATTTTGTACTCCATCTAAAAACTAGTTTTTCATCTTGTGTATTTCTTGGTGTGAAAAAAAAAACCCTTTCTTTTTCTTGGATCCAAGAAGCAAGGCAAAAAGCTTCACTTTGATTTCCTCCTTTTATTAATTCTTCAAGCTCTTTTTGGCTTTGTTCTCTTTGTGGTAATTATTGAAGCTTACTTACCCCCTTTGTATTTTAGTACATGATTTTGTTTTTTTATGGGGATGCCTTAATGGTTAAAATTTGTTGTCATGTGATTTCTTTTTGTAAAAAAGCCCTAATTTATATCCATGCTTAGTGAAATGTTTTTTTTGGGAGGGGTCATTTCCTTTTAGTTAAACCGAAATTATGGGACTATTTATGGATGTTATAAACTTATTCACAACGTGATTAAAATGTATTGGATTGAGATTTTAAAAGATTATTTTTACATAAAAAATTTTGTGAATTTTAAAAAACTTTGTAGAATATAATATAGCTTTATAAGATTTCACATGAATCCATATATTTTTATACTTGCATTTTAGTTGAATTGTAACATGAATTAATAAGATTTTAAAATACTTTAGGAATTTATAATATTTTAATAAATTTGTTAATAACAACAATTTTTTTTTATAGATCAAAGGTTAGTTATTGATCTGTTATTCTTTATTAGTGGAGGATTTGAACATACAAACTCTTTTTCCCTTTTATTCTTATAGGTAAACTTTAGACTAACCTTATACCTCTTTATTAGTAACAATAGTAGTTTGATGGAAATGATAATATATGGTTGGTTTGATGGTGATGTTGGTGCAGTTTGATAATAGTGTTGACAATGACCGTAATATTGTCCAATGACAATATCAACACAATATTGGTAATAATGATTGTGGTGGTCTAGTAGAGACAATGTTGGTGATAATAGTGATGGTTCAATGATTGTGTTGGTAATAATAGTGATGGTGGTCCATAGTGATATTGTGACAATATATAGTTGTAGTAATTTAGTTGTGATAGTGGTTAATTTCATAGTGTTGGTATTTGTGACAATAGTGATGATGGTAGTAAAAATATTAATTGAATATCACCAAATTTTATTATTCTTCTAAAAAAATATTATTGATGTTGTAATTTAATTAAATTTGGAGTTTTATATAGGCATAAGTCAACTAAAGAGTTCTATTAGCTATCTAAGTTTTTTCAAGAACTTCAATGACATTCTTGTCTTATATGCTCCTTGTAAAAATTGTGATGTATGATTTTTTTTTTTCTGGTTACGTGTTTGAATATGTTTTCCAAGGTGGAAACCGTTAATTACCAACTTGCCATCTCTTCTATTGATGCTGAAAAAATTTCGAAGTAGATTCCTATCATTGTTTAAAGATTCATGGAGGCAAGCTAATTTTAGGCCCAAAACCTTTAAAATGAAAAAAACCTAATTAGGAAATAAATGAACACGTATATAAGGCACCCAATGAAAAGAATTAATTGTTTACGTTTGCAAAATAATTTAGAAAATTAATGTAAATTGTAAAAAGACTTAATTTAGTATAATTTTAGCATAAAAAAAAACAGAATCATAAAATTATTACTTTAAATTTTTTATTTGTAAACTAAACATCAGATTAAAAAAATGTAAAAAAAGTGTTATTTAGTAATTTTTAATAAATTTGGAAGGAGGCTAGAAATGATTAAGATATTACGTTTTGACCCTTTGAGTTTCCTTTTTTAAAAAAAGTTTCTGGAAAAGGGGAAAACTCTACCAAACTATTTGCTCAAATGTTCTCATTGATTTAAATCAAAATGTTATTTTTTTAGATTGATAAATTTAAATTAATATATTATAATTTAGTTCATTAATATTATTAAAGAAGTTAATTTATATTTTATTTGAAATTAAATTAATATATAAAATATTAGTTTAAATTTTGGATATTTTCTTACAAATTACTTGTCATACTCTGAATATAAACTATTAATTATGGTATTTATAATTCAAATTAATTTAAACTATTAATTATTTTATTTAATATTTATAATATAATTGTGATATTTTGATTATAAAATATTTTAATTAAAATTTAATTTATTTTAAATGAAAATATTGTTTAGAATTTAAATTAAATTATAAGTTTAATACATTTAAGGGGTCTTAATTGATTTATCAAGATGCTAGTTGTTGTAAACTTCTTGTTAAATTTTTCTCAAGACAAAAAAAATTAATACATTTGATTTTTTTTTCATAATTTGGCCTACTATTAATGTCATTTTAATATCTATGATTATTACAAATTGAATTTAGGTTTCAATTTAAATTAGATTAAAATTGAGAAAATTTTTATTTTAATATAAAAAATTGCACAATATGTTTAAAAAACTATTACTTTTTAACTTATTATTTTATTTATATAATTTACTTGTGATATCTTGGAAGTAAACTATATTTAATTAGAATTTGGTCGGATTTAAATAGGATTCAAACTTGTCCCATACATTCTCGGAAAAATGCTTGGCAGTTTTAGGAAGAAGAATAAGTACAAAAGAAGCATGTATAAATTTTAGTAGTCATTTCATCTTGATAAGTATTTTCAGATTCAATGATATCTATGAGTAACCCATTTTAATTTTTTTTATAATTTTAATTTACTTATATATTTTTAAGTAGTTTGTATATTAAGTTATTAATTACATTTTAATTAAAATAATACATAAAAATAGTAAATAACAATAAATTAAAATAAAAAATTCAATAAAATTCTTGGTTACATACATAATTTGTAAGTTTATGGTATAATTATTATAATTATAATAATTATAATTATAATTATAATTATTATAAACATGTAGTCACATATCGATAATATGTGTACATGTGCCAATCTAAAGAGTTGGATAATACTTTTTATTCATTAATGTTAAAATCAGTTATAATTTATTAAAATTCGTCAATTTTGATTAATTTCGGTCATTATGTTATTTTTAATAAATTCTAACTAAATCATATACTGAGTTTTTAATAGAATTTTTTTAACAATTTTCTTAATAATATATATATATATATATAAAAGAAAGGATCCACTTATTATAATAATTTTTTTAATTAATTATATGAGTTTAAGGGAGTTATCCTATCTTCACAATTCATTTTATTGAAAGAACCTAAAAGATATAGAGTTTAATCGGTAAATTTGTTGACTTTACTCATTACTATATTTTAAAAATCATAAAAATAAAAAAGTCATGATTGAATGTACTATAAGAATCTTTTATACTAATAGTGTATACAAATTAAACTGAAAGATATAAGGAATAAGTAATCATTACCATTAGATTTCAAGAAAATAAAATATTAAAAGAAAGAGTTACTCATGAAGTAAATGGATTTCTCTCCATTTATACATATATTTTGTTTTGTTTATTGATATATTTGTGTTGTTATTGTAACTTGTGAACAATTACATAATGTTGGGTATAAAACCTAATTTATAATAAAAGCTAGTTTAGTAGCATTTCAAATTTTAACAGAAAAAGAATCCAATGTAATATGATTGATAATTTATAATTGATTATTTATATTTAAATAATTTAAATATTCATATAACAAATTATATTTGCTTCTATGTTTATGTTTAGCTTAAAAACTATAAATAAAATAATTTAATATTGAATAAAATAATTATCAATTAATGAATATAATATATTTATTACTATAATTAACTATATTTGTTTAATTAGAAAACAAAGGAAAAAATCATTAAAATTTTCGAAAGAAAAGAAGAACACGGAAATGAAAGTAACATTGGATCTTTTCCATTTTGAAAAAACTTATATATATTTTAGCAAATATCTATTCAAAAGTTAATTATCGTTTGTTACCTGTCACTGGTGGCAAGTAATTTTGATGTCTCACTGGTCAAGCACTTAATAAATTGCTTCTTAGCAAAAGTTAAGATAAAAAACTAATACAAACACATAAACTTTTAAAAAAAAATAAAAATAAGATAAAAGTCAAAGGAACGCATGAATGATTAAAACACGCATTGGTACTTTGTTTAATGCGACTGAGTTGTCATAAAATATTCATTCTCTTTACCATTAATACTTGGTCTACAAGCTTATCTTAATGTACCTTGTGCCCCAAGTTCAACTTCATCATACTCCAATTGTGTCCCAAATTAAACACTATATATAGCATAGGCACATCATCCATTTCTATCCCATCAATTTCTCTACTCTTATTAATTTTTTTCTTTGGCCCACAACTCCAATTCAAATGAAAAGAGAGGGTAGACAACATGGTATGGTGAGATCATTTCGGATCTTACCAAATTCATTAAATCTTAAACCTGAAACCCGATTTATAACCCGGTTTGATTCTCCTCCGACAGCTGGATTATTTGTAAAAGTGTCTTCTAAGCCTAATAATCACTCAAAATTCACAGGCAAGTGTGGCACACCAAAGTGCCTAGGTTGCCACCTCCACCCTACTTGCAAGTCAAAAGACAAAACCAAAGGCACCCAAAAGAGAAAAAATAGGAGGGTCATCATAGACAAAGACCAACCCAATTCTAATTATTTTGGGTTATCCGCAAGTGTCACACTTGATAATCTTTTTTATGATTTTATTGAAGATGAAGATAGTGATCAAGTTGATTGTCAATTAGAAGAAGAAAACAAATGCATTTTGGAAATGGGACAGAAGGATCAAGTTGAAGAAGAGAAAGAGGAAAAAGATTGGCTTTTGGTTTAGTCTTGTTGGTAATTGATCCAATTGTTTTTATTATACTTTTGGCTGTTTTTTATGTTACAGTTAGTTACCTGAAAGTGTCCTTAAGAACTATATTTGGATTTTTTAAGAGATTGAGTGATATATACATATAACAATAAAGAAATGTGCAAATTGGAGAATCACCTTATGTACAATTTGTGTTTATCAGGTTGACATTTATGAAGAAATATTTGTGAAATATTCAAGATTTGTTATTCCTTGTATGCAAGCAAAAATAAAATCCAATGTGTAATGTACTGAAATATAAGCAAACTAGTTTTAATTAATTCTTTCGTATTTAATAATAAATATTTAAAATATCTTTTTTACTAAAAAATTATTTTTGACATTTTTCTATTTTGGTGTCATGTATAATTAAATATCAAGGTTGTTTTAGGATATTTTAGTATTTCAGCTTCAAATCAAATTAATTAATTTTCTTAACAAACATGCTTCGATTAATTTTTTTTATAAATATCTAACATAAAATATATGTTTGGATGGCTGTCCAAAAAAAAAAATGTTTGGAGGGAAATGAATTAGTCCAAAATGTTCAACGAGTTTAATGATTTAAAGAATGATTGTTTTGGTTTCAATACAAGGCCAAGGACTTGGCACTTTCGTCATTTCTTGATTTTTTTTATTTATTTTACAAACATTTTGTGACATATTTATTCTGTGAGGAAAAAATTGAGAGAAATTCAGATAAATAAGAAAAGAAATGAAAAATATTTTTTGTATCTTTTAATTTAATATAAAATATTTATTATTGAAAATGCAACTAGTCAAAATATCAAGATGAAGACTTTTGAAGTAAAATTATCAACCATAAAGATACAACACATAAAAGAATGAAGTTGTAACACTACACGAACAAATATCATTATTAGAGATTAAATGAAAAACATAAAGATTAAGAGATTGGGAGTTAAAATGTGAATCAAACATTGAAACTTGAACGACAAGACTTAGACAAAGATGAACAACAGAATATCTATATAAGAAGTATTTACATAAACGTATCATGAGAAGCTTCTTATCTTGAAGACATAGAAATCTATTAGCAAAAAGTTTCTTATGATGAGACGCAGAAGCTGAAGTGCTTGAGGTTAATAGTTGACATAAACGATTAAGTTTATTGTATTTGTTATGACTTTAGGATTAATTTTTATAATCTTATACACTATTTCAAATAGAAATATTTGGTTTGTGCAAGTGTAGGGAAAAAGAGAAATACACATGTTATGTGTTTAAGCAAGTGAAGTGGAGAAAAGACACAAGCGTTGCATAAAAATATGTGTATCCACTAGGATAGAGAATTAAATAGCTTTTTAAGTTATCCTCTGCAACTAGCCACTTCAAGAAGTATTTGTGTCCACTTTAGCAAAGAAGGTTATGGGATATGATATCCAAAACTACTAATTAGCAAAAACACTCATTATAACCTTTCATTTGTATTAAGTATCATTAGATGCACCATATATATGTGCAAGCCACCTAAGTCACAATTGTCATATTTTTAAAGTGCTTATATAAAGCAGCCTAGACATGAAGAATAGGTCGACGATTGGCTATTAAGTGAAATACAATCTAAGAGAAAACCGTGTTCAACTTCAAATCAAGAGAAGAGCTAAAATTTTTGTTTGCATAAGATAGTCTAGTGTTAGAATTGTTTGATTTGTGAGCTTATATTGCTATCTATCCTTCATAAACTGAAAGTTATCCTTTGTTGAGCAAAAATATGTACATCTCTTTGTGAGAGTTTTTTTGTTTAACACAAACCTATAACATTTGGGTTGTAAGTTAGAAGTGATTTTTTGTTTAAAAAATACTTGGATAGCCAGGAATGACTTTTTGTACTCAAATAGACAAGAGTGACTTTGTATATTTTGTTATTAAACTCAAGAAGACTTTATGCATAAAAGCAGAAGTGATATGAAATAATTGTTGTAAGTCAGAAATGACAGTAAGAATACTTTTCTCTTATTTCAATAAGTTTGAAATAGTGAAATGTTCCAAGAGATGTTTAGAAGAGACTAGACATAATTAAGAGTTAACCATTATAAAACTGAGTTTCTTGCTAACCTCTATTACAACACCTGTATATGCTTAAAAGCAGAACAAGTTCTTTTATAAAAGCTATTTTTATTCTACATTTTTATACCTAGACCTGCGTTTGTACAATAGAAGATGCATTTGCATAACACAAGACACGTCTATATAACAGAATAGGTTTTACCTGTTTTTGTATTTTCAAAAATATTTTTTATTATACTTGAAACTTCTGTCTGTTTATGAGAAGCTCTCCTTCTATATAGTTTCATAAGAATGTATTTTTAAAAATTTATAAAAGACTTCTTATAACTATATTTAACTTTATTTTAGAGTTAACCTTTTTCTTTCAAGTATTAGAGTATCTCCCACCATAGTTGCTAGCAAAGTTACTTAGTCCAAACACCCAGTTCTTCAAGGAATTCACCTTTGGAACAATCTTATATAGTATTCAAAGTTGCTTAAAATAATTTTGAGTTGTTTGTTCAAGTAACTATTACTTGAATAAAACATTATTAAATATTGTTAATGTCATTAAATATGTTATGTAATTGTTATTGTTTTTAAATTAAAATATTATTAAATATTATCAATATTAAATTTATTTATTGTTTTACAAAATTAACAAAAATAATTTTAGTTAATTTATAATAATTAATATTTTAATAAATAATAAAACTAAAAATAAATTTATAATTTTAAGATGCTATAATATTAATGAAGTCCAAAATTAAAAAAATTATAAAATTATGAGTTTCTTAAAATTGTTTAAAACTTTTCCAATTATAGTGAAAATAAAATAAAATTACTTAAAACTAATGTGATACAGTGGAGCCACCAAACATAATTTTATGGGATAGAATTTTTGATACACCAAACAACTCTTGTAAGTTACTTCCATTAAAAAATGCTCTTATAAAAAAATACCCAAAAAGAAGAATTTTATAGACAGTGCATGCAAAACCTATTTGGTACGTGCTCTTGTGTTTGTACTCGTACATGAAAAAATGTCAAATGAAGAGCAGAATAGAATCTAATACTCTATAAGTAAACGATATATACAGAGTACAGAGTGTAAGTTTGTCAGAATCTCAACGTTACATACAATGGCACGTTAAAATTGACCGTGTTTAAAACTATAAGTCTCCGTGCTTACTTAAGTGTGAGGTTGCAGCGAATGAAAATCGTATAAGTTTTAATTCTTATCTTAATTAATTAATAAATATTAGTTATTTAATGAGTTATATAAAATATTAAAAAAATTATAAAAAAAATCTTTAAATAATATGATGATTATTGATTAGTGAAGATAGAAATTGAGATACTAATTTAAGAGTACTTTCATCCAGAAGACAACAAGCCTATTATTCGAATGAGTTAGTTATATCATGAAATTAACCTAAGTGTTTGATTGACAAATTGGTTTTAATTAAGGTATAAACGTGATACACGAATAGGATTGCGTTATTTTCATTCGAAGTTTCTTAAAAATAAGATAGTTTTTTCAAGATATGCTTTCTTAAAAATAAAAATTATTTTTTCAATAACAACCACTATTGATGATTTTATTCAAATTCAATTAATTAAAAATAAAAAATTATAAAGGTCTCATTTGGGCTGGTTATGTTTTGAAAGAAAGGTGTTGGCAAAAATGGTTCTGTTTTGATTTTGACAACAATTTTATAAAACTGTTTTCAGTATTTTAGTATTTAAAAATTAAAAAATTTGTCTAGGTAGTGTTTTCTTAAAACAGTTTTTGAAAACAGTTCTCGTTTTTTAGTTTTTAAAAAATAAAAAAAAAAAACAACTGAAAGTAATTTTGCTTTTCAGTTTTCTATTTTTGTTTTGAAAACTCAAAATAAAATCAGAATATATTATTTTTTTCTTTTCATTAATGAAATTTTAATAAATATGAACACGTAATTCTATTTTTACATCTTCAAAACAATTTTCAAATAACACTTATCAAATAAGTGTTTTTTTCTTTTCTTCCCGAAAATAGTTTTTGAAAACTATTCTTGAAAACTCTTTTCAAAAACTAAAAAACAAAACCTAACAAATCAAGCCCTTACTTATTTTCGAAACAGTTTTAACTTAATTTTAAAAACAATAAAATTTGGTTTCAGATTTCTGTTTTTGTGTTTTATTTAAGCTCATTACTTAATGTCACTTGTCACCCTTGACCATCACCTGATCGACAGTCATTGGCCTCCACCTCTGACCGACGGTCACCGGCCTCCACCTCTGACCAGTAGTCACTGACTGTCACCTCCGTCTGACGGTCATCAACCACTATTTTCGATTGGTGGTCACTAGGCCCCACAACTGACTAGTAGTCATCGGTTGTCACTTCCGATCAACGGTAACTGATTGTCACTTCCAACCGGCGGTCACCGGCCGCCATCCTTGATCGGCGGTCACGACCGCCATCCTTGATCGGCGGTCACTAGCCGCCACCTTCGACTGGTGGTCACCGACCGCCACCTTCGACCGACGGTCATGGTCGTCACCTCCGATCGTCAGTCACCAACCACCACTTTCGATTGTCAATGACTGATTGCCACTTTCAACAACTGTCTTAATCACTACCTCCAACTAGTGTTTTTGTTAAGATTTGAAAACAATGTTTTAAATTAAAAAAAAAACAATATTTTTAAAATTTTGAAAACTTAAAATCAAAACTAGATTTTGTTTTTATAAATTTCAAAACTAAAAAACAAAAATAATCCCAAACAACGCCTAATTTTTTCAAATATTAGAGTAAAATTTCCCATGAGTAACAAGATATAAGTCATATTTATTTTTAAATATGTCCAACACAACTTTTACTCATTTTCCAACACAACTTTTTATATAGTTTTCTTATTAATCAAGTGTTTAACTTGATACACAAAAAACGAAGTTATTAAATTATCTTATGTGATTAAAATTCCTAATTTGTATAACTGTTGCATATAGCGAAAAAATAACTCTTCAAGTTGTTGTTTATACAAACTCAGGTTCTATACCTTTTTTCGCTCAGAACTCGTACTTAATATCTCTTGTGTCAACATTTGAAGACAAGACCCACAGTCTCGTTATTAGTAACAATTAAAGGACAAGTCGAAGAGCAACAAGGGGATCTTTGTAAATTTGTTAAAACAACATATTTGTCTATTCTTCATGCTCCCTAATTCAAAACTTCTATAACCATTGCAAGATAAAAGTCATTCACAAAAAGTGATTTATTGTAATTCAATCTCTTAGTGCTATTTCTTTTTAAACTTTTGCTTGTAAAAGCTAGGAGTGATTAGGTGAAAAAAATTTGAGGATTTTAAATTTAGTTGGATTCTAAGTTCTAGTTTCAAGAGTTACATATAATACTTATGTTTTGTAATTATTTGTGATTAGTGAAACTCTTTATATGTAATCCAAAAGTTAAGGTGTATCTATATAAAGAAATGAGTTGTTGACTTGGTTAAATTACTTTTATCTCTTGTTTTTCTATGTACTATTTGAAGTTATTTTTGTTTTATAAACATTCTTTAACAATTTTTTTAACAGTTGTGGGAGGGGAAGGGTAGTCAATGCTCTTGGTGGTGGTAAGATTTGGTTGGTATTGAAGTAGAGGGAGAAGACAAAATAGGGTGGTGGTCAGGTCAGGTTAGGATGCGTATTGGTGACGGGAAAGACACTGCGTTTTGGAAGGATAGGTGGTCAGGAGAGAATAGCTTACAACATGACTATAGTAGATTGTTTAAGATTAGCCCTGAATAGGGAGACATCTGTGAGGGATATGTGGGATGAGGGAGATTAGAGGTGGAAATATGTATGGAGGAGGGAATTATTTGATTAAGAGACAGAGTTGTTGGAGGATTTGAGGAGTAGATTGTCAAATCTAGTAGTAGCTAATCAGGTCCAGATAAGTGGATTTGGAAACCTGAAAAACCTGAGGTCTACACTGCCTCTTCCGCTTACAAGGTGTTGTCAGCAAATATGCAACATCAACAAAAGGATTTCTTTTCGAGAATATGGATGACAGGTGTACCCCTCAAGGTTCAAGTACTGACATGGAGACTAGATGTAGACAAATTACCTACAAAAGTCAACTTGGCAAAAAGAGGAATTCTGCATGGTGATGTTGCTTGTAGAATGTGTGGTGTCGGGTGTGAACCAGTCTTACACTTGTTTGCCTCTTGCCCAGTGACTATTAGAGTTTGGGTTGAGATATGCGTATTGGTGGGCAATCTCTTTAGCTTTTAATATCAGTCATTTTCATGCGCATGAACTTCAATTTCTGGGTCTACTAAACATCAACATAAGAGCATGGAAAACTTGGTCCTTGGTTTGCAACCATGTGACAATAGTGGAAGGCACGAAACGAATCAAATTTCAAGTCAAACCTACCTAAGGTTCAAAATATCGTTCTAACAATTAAATTGTGCTCATGAGAATAGCGTAGAGTGACAAAATTAACCTCATAATTTTTCAAAATGGATTATAAATCCATATATTTGTGTGTGAGAGATGACTTTTATATTACTATTACTTGATAGTGAGTGTTTTAGAGTCACAAACTTTGTAAAAAATTAAGGTAACATTTTTTATACTATTGATATTTCGATTTTAATATAATGGAATTTGTTTATATATATATATATATATAAAACAATTGTACGAGTGCTTTAGTTTTCCTGCAAAAGTGGTCTTGGACGCGTCAATCTTATTTAAAAAACATTTTGTTTGTGAAAACATGTTTGATTTATCTAACACACTTTTCTAGGCCACTTCTAGTGATATGTTATTTCAAAATTATTTATTTTAACTGTGAAACATTAATTATTTCATTACAATTCATTTTTTTCATGTATTAAAATATAATAAAAATATAAATTTAGAAAATACAAACAATAAAAAGTATTAATATTTTCTAACTATAAATTTTATTACGTCTTAATATTTGAAAAATTATTTCTAAAAAATAGAAAATTTAATATTTTAATTATTAAATAAATAAATACATAGTTAAAATTTTCTTTATTAGTTGTTTTATTTTTTACCTTAATTTAATATATGAAACTATTTACAAAATGATAAAGTATAAGAATTAATTAAGATAAAATCTAAGTATCAATTGGCAAATTAAAGCTTATGATATTTATTTGCAAACACAATAAAATTTACACATCAAGAAAGACAAAATTAAATTTGACAACGTCTATTTGCGAAAGAGGTAATATACTAATATTTATGAGGATTTAATATTTTTCCTTAAAATATTCATAAATTTTTCATCAGAAAAAAATATTATCTTATTTTTTCCCACTACAACAATTTTCAAGATTTGCTATAAATTTTAGTTACAAAAGTTAGTAGCTATTTTAAAGCTAATTTAATTAATGTATTCGCTATCAATATCATTTTTCAAGTTAAAATTCAATATTGTTATAAATTAATTATAGAATAGCTATAATTTTTAAATATTAGTTACAAATTAACTATTAGTGAAATTAGCTATTCATTTCATGATACCATCAACATTATAATATTTTTATAGCTAAATTGTTGTTACTCTTTTTATTAAAAATTGATTAGTTACTAATTTGTTTTAGTTAACTTTTTTATTAAGGTGAAAGAAAGAGGAAAGAACCTAATTTATGTCTGACAGAACGATTGACCAGATGTAATTTCACTTTTTTGCAAACCAATCAATACAAGAATTAGCTTTTCTATAAATATGTTGAAAAAAACAATTTAAATTTGTCGAAATAAAAATCTGATGGACATAACAATTGTAGCATAAGAATGATGGACACTCATTTTTTTATTTAATTTGAACTTTTGTTATACTATATTTCCATATTTAATTGATATTAATTTTTTGGAAAGAGAATTTTGAGAAAAATAAAAAGAAAAAAATGATAGTAACTGTCATTGTATTCCTTATGCGTAAGTTTGGAATGTCTAAAGAGAATAATAATGGCAGAAGAAAAATAATACTTCTTCTTTTACTTTTCCACAGTTTGAACTTTGAAGTTTGAAACATCTTAAAAGTGAAAGAATGGAAAAGGAAATTGTGATATCCAAGGTCAAAGGTCGATCACAATCGGTTGGTTTTGGAGAGATGACAAGGTGAGTTATACATTAAATTAATATTAATTTATTCTTATTATTTTTACATATTTTGATATTAATATTTTTCTTCCTTCTCCTTTTTTTTTTAACTAAGTAAAAAAAATATTTTGACTATATTAAGTTTTTATTCTTAAAATTTGAGATAATTCTTGGTCTCTAAAATTTTAAAAAAAAAATTATTTCTCAAATTTATTTAATTTTTTAGTCTTGAACTCCATTAATCTCTATTTGGAACACTCCATCAAGAAGACTAAAAAAATTAATATTCAAATTTTAGGAACAAAACATATCTTTTTAACTTCATAGCTAAAAGTAAAATCACCTCAAAGTTTAGAACTAAAAATTTAATTAAGTTAATATCTTTTTCTTTTATTCTCCCATCTATTTTGTTTTCTTTCCCTTCATTTTCATAATTTCCTTTCATATCATTCTCTCTCTTCTAAAACAAACATATAACACGCACTGCATATATAACCTTATATAAGAAAAAGCTCACATATAGAGCACTCCATTTCTTTTAAATTGTCAATTTTGTTAAAGAAATTGTTCTTTTTTTTATCTTAAAATGATATTTTTTTATAATATTTATTTTTCACTTAAATTTTAATTAATTTACACTTTTATGATGAAAAAAGGATATCTAGTCAATACTAATTTAATAATGGCTGAAAACAAAATTCATCAATTTAAAGAATTATAATCGAATTTCCGTATAAATTTTACATAATAATACATACTAATTAATTCCTTAAAGAAATATTAAACTGCAACAAATTATTGAAATTTCTAAATATATGAAAGATTCTTTTTTTCAGCTTAACAATAAGAAAGAGAATATATAACTTATATAGGAGAGCATGATGAAACCAAATCAAAGAAGAAAAAAAGAAAAAAAAAAAGAAAGAAACTAACACTGATAGAAAATTAACAATAATTAACTAAAACAATAATAGTATGCTAATATGTCCCAACAAAAAGTATAACATGAAGAGTACATTGGCAATGACGTCACTTAATTAATTGAATTGAATATTTTTATGTATCGAAATAAAAAATGAATTGATTAATGTTTTTATCATCAAATTATAAAAAATAAAATAAAATCGTCCACTGTTCTCTTTCATATTTTATTCATGATGCAGTTCACATCATCACATGAATCTTCTTGAAAAAGTAACCTATCTCTTAAATTATTTGATTATGCACATGTGTTGCATGTACCATTGAATTGGTGTACTTCTAATACACAGTACGATATTTTTTTTTTTATATAGAAGTACAAGTTTATTTCAGTTCTGTTAAGAATGAAAAATTACTAGTTTATGAACATGCAATTATTTTTTATAGTTATAATATTAATACAGATTAATCATAATTAGTATAGCAATTAACACTAACAAAAATTAAAATAGTTTATTTTATTCTTAAAGTGACATTATTCCGTATTTGAAAGCAGTAACAGATACAAGATTTTAATATAGTGGACAATAATTATAATAATTTTTTACTCAAATATGTTGGTGGTTCCTAACAAATGATTTTGTATTTGAAAATATTAAATTTTTTGGTTGTGTGTGATTCTTAATAAAATTTTAACTTTTTTTATTCTTAAAGCGTTATCTAATTATTTTTTTATAACTTTTTAAAGCACAACTTAAAAAATTTAGGAAACAAAAACAAAATAAAAAATTATTAAGGACCAAAAATATAAAAGATTCAAAAATTTATTAGGTAGTAAAAATATGTTTAAGCCGTAATTGTTTTTGGTTTAATTACATATATTATTTACTAATTCAAGCCTTTTAAATAAGTTGGAATAATTTCTTATCATTTTGATGTTACTTTTAATGATAATGATAATAACGAGTTTGTAATAATATAATATTTTAAAATATAAATATAAATATATGTCATACCTGTTTTGCATTATCTGTAGAGGTCATGAGAGAAATATATTGGTTGGAGTAAAATAAATGTATGAAAATAAATGAGAAATATAATTAAAATAAAAAATATTTTATGGGAAAATAGCTAAAAAAATATTCATAAAAGAAGCTAAAGAGAAAGATAAGTAAGAAAAAAATAAAATGATAAGTGAAAATATAAGAAAAATGATATAATATTACCATATTATGTTAAAAGATTGTAATTTAAAAAGTTAACACGTTCATGAACTAAGAAGATAATAAAATTATATAGAAATGTAATAACTTATTTTTTTTATAAAATTAAAATTTAGTAATAGTTAAAACAATATTTTTTATTAAAAAGTAAAAAAGTAATATAATATTTATATACTATTTTAAAACACACAAAAGATTTAGTGGAGAAAAATGTCCCTATACTACTAAGAATAAGTTTATCTCTGATTAAAAGTTAAAGAACATAATTCTATTCTATTATTTATGTATAATAATTTTTTTTATAAATAAATGTTAGTGGTTAATGTAATGAAAAAATTTAAATTTTATTTTTATTTTTTTTATTATTTACCTATATATTATTGATTTATCAAGTAATTGTATATAGTGATACGTTTCTTTGGAGTTGGGATGTCAAATCCAAATTTGCTTGCTGAGTTTTATTTTATTGTTTCCCCAATGATACGCGTATATATATATTGCATGCAATTTTGAGACAAATTTGGTTTGGTTTGACTTGCTCGACACGAAAGCATGGCCTTGTTATTTTTGCATAGAGTAAAAAAACTATGTACTGTATTGGTAAATTTTAGAGAAAATGGACGATGTACCGACATTAAAAAATAAAATAATTTTATATTTTTATTATTTATAATAAATTTATTATTTTTATAATAATTATTTTAAAACTTATCTAAATGGTAATTTGTAATTAACTCATAATATAAAGAATATTATACAATACATCTCAATTAAAATTAAATTTTACTAGGCTTATCTTTCAATTTAGGAATTCTTAAAAAAAGCTTTTAATTTAGCTTTTTTTTTATGTCTCTTTTAATTTATTACTGCAGATTGTATATATAAAAACTAAATAGTTAATTTATCAATAGGTTTTGGAACAAATTGTATAGGAGATAACCTACACCTAGACATTACTTTCATAGGAAGAATAAGTAATTATATTTTTTCCATGTATAGAATAAACACTAGACCATTAGGGGAAGCAATAAGCTCTATTGGCACACAATTTTTGCCAGCTCAGGCATTCACACGAAGAGATAAGGGTCATCTATGACAAATTCATCTACAAAGGGATGAACGAAACCCAATTACAAATTCAAACTCTACAATCATACACAATAGATCTAGAGGCCTTAGTTTAAGCTTCACAGATTATAGAAATACTCCACTTATGGATTTAGAACAAAACAGACAGGATAGTACATCCACTATTCCTGATAATGATCATATTGGTATGATGAACATCATAGATGGTGATGATGAAGAAGATGATGATATTACTAAAGAAGAATGGAATCATCATCAAGCAAACATAGTCATGCTTAGGCAAGAAACTCTAGAAACTATGTCTAGACAAGATCCTTTAAACTTAGAACCCTGAGATAGATTCCTTAATAATCCTAACTGGGAACCATGGGATAATTTTCCCTCTGAATACAACGAAGAGAGAAGACTCCAAGAAAATAAAGAAAACGATGAAATAAATAATATCGTTAATACATTTTTACAAAAATTAAAAATTGAACAAGAAACTGAGGAAAAAGAATTTTCTTATCAATTTACAGAAAATTTACAAGAAGATGATGATTTATCTACAACTTATGAAAACACAAAAGTAGGATTAATAAATGAATATGAAGAATTTACTGCTACAAATTATAGGTTAGATCCTGCTGGTACACAAAATTATTCTCAAGGATTCCTTCCCAGAGAAACTGTACAAAATATTATCCTTAGTAATAATAAATACATATCACATGGTAAAAGATTATCAGTCGAACCAAACTTTCAAATCCCAAACTTACTTTTAAACATAGGAGGTATAGATCCCCAACTCCTTCCAACATACATAGAACAATGGACAACAGCTGTAATCCGAGATTATGGCATACATCATGAGAAAGATGTATTATCTTCTCAAGAGATGATCACTAAAGGAGAAACATACTTAGGCGACATCGCTAGATCTGGATGGGAATCTTTTAAGAAAAATTTCCCTAATGATCTAAATACACTGGTTATTGAACCAGGACCAAATATTTACAATTTTTGTTCTCTTATATAAAGGTTGTTTACGTCACAATCTGCCAATGATAGCAATACAATTAGACAACAAATTTATCTAGGACATCTCGAAAGACTGTCTATCGAATATTTTGGTAAAATAAAAGAATACTGTCAAGATTATCTCTTGTATGCATCTATAGCTGGTTGCTTTCATGATGTTAATATAGGAGACAAAATGTTTCTCAAACTTCCAGGAAAACTGGGACAAAAAATTAGAGAAAGCTGAAAAAATGATGAGGTTACTCCCATGCTGAATAACCTCTCTATACGAATACAACACATTATGAAAATAATGGAAGACACTTGCTCCCATATAGCTATACAAAAACAGCTTAAGCATTCTGATGTTGGGATATGCAAACAAATATACACACCCCAACAATATGCACAAAATAAATTTAAAAACAGAAAAAATATATCTAGAAATAAACAAAGATATAATAGACAAAAATTCTTAGGGCCAAAAACTCCAAGAAAAACATATACAATAAGGGCTTCTAATGCCAGAAAACCCACTTTAAATCCCAATAGACATGTTAGGAAATTTAGGGATAACAAAACCTACAAACAAACATTAAAATGTTTTGCTTGTAGTTAACCAGGACACTTTTCGAGAGATTGTCCAAATATCGCAAATCTTTACACAAAAAAAGCAGCTCTAATAAAATCATGTCATATGAATCTTCTTCCCATTGACGAAGAGGTTTTCACTGACTCTGAAATATTATTTGTTATTAGTATAACAGAATGCACAGATGAAGTAAATCCAGAAAAGGTTTATAAAAATTATGATTTAATAAATGAATTTACAAATAATGAATATAGTCATTTATATCCCAACGAAGACAATAATTTCCCAATGGGGGAAGAATATAACGAAATGGGAAAAATATTAGACGATCTAGGATATTGTCTAATGAAAACTACAGATACAAATCTTTGTCCTCACAAAATACAGTTTTATTCAGATACAGAATTAATTCCTTATACATACTGTGAAAGGTATTTTCACATATAAAAAAGGGCACATTGCCCACTCTGTTATAAAAATTTTTGTATTAAATGTGTCAAAAAACATTTAAATATACAGGAACAAGAATATCCTCTTTCGAAAAGAAAGAAAATATAAATAAATTGTGTAACAAAGATTTAATTGATACTAGAGTTTCAGTATTAGAAACTCGCATAAATCACCTAGAAGAAAAAATAATTCTTTTAGAAAAACTAATAAAAGGGAAAACTAAAATAGATCTCCCAGAGTCTAGTTACTCAGCCGAACAAAATAACATGATGGGAACAATGGAATGTATCCCATTAGTTTGTAACAAACAATAACTAATAACTTTAAAAGTGTTAGTTAAACTAACTTTTCCAAAAATAAATAACAAACCATCGACAGAAAAAACTATACAAGCATTATTAAATACAGGATGCTAAAAAACAGTTATATGTAAAACTATAACTCCACATCAAAACATAGTTAAAAGTAAACACATCCAAAAAACCAGAACAATGTTTGGTGAAATTATGATAAATGATGAAGAAGTTAACAATGTTATTCTTCAGTTTAGCACAAATTGTGATTTTTTTTGTCATAAAATTTTCATAAAAACAATGAGGGTAGAAAATTTAGTTCCCTCAAAACAAAATATGATAATCGGTCTAGATTTTATTTTAGGACAAAATAGATCAGCTACAAAAAACAAAGATTATGTTATGATAAGTGATAAAACACAGATGACACCAATAGTTAGTGGTGATTCATTAAAACAAGAAATTATCACTAATAATTGTAATTGTAAAAATTCAACATTTCCAGGTACATGCGACTTTACTACGGAATTCCTATACATATTAGACGAAACAAAAGAGGACTATTCTTCTTTATATAATATACTCGATAATACAGCTGAGGCTTTTTCCTCAATAAAAATTTCAAAATCTATAAAATTTGAAAATATTCAACAAATTCTTGACAGGTTGAATAAAACAAACATAATAGGAGAAGATCCTACAAAATTTTGGGACAGAGATCCCGTAACCTGTAAATTAGAAATTATTAATCCAGACTTAATCATTAAAACAAAAGACATTCAATTTAATAATTGGGAACAAGAAGAGTGTCAAAATCATATACAAAATTTACTAAAACTAAAACTAATATCACCTAGTGTTAGTCCACACAGAAGTCCGGTTTTTATAGTCAACAAATCTTCTGAACAAAAAAGAGGTAAATCAAGAATGGTTTACAATTATAAAAGACTAAACGACAACACAGTAGAGGATGGATATTCAATTCCATCTAAAGATGTTTTAATAAACCGAATTCAAGATGCCAAATGGTTTTCTAAATTCGATTTAAAAAGTGGATTTCATCAAGTTAAAATGGATCCAGAATCAATAAAATGGACAGCATTCTCTTGTTCTGAAGGTTTATTTGAATGGAACGTCATGCCATTCGGTCTTAAAAACGCTCCTGCTGTTTTCCAACGAAAAATGAATAACATTTTCAAAAATGATAAAACTTTTACATGTGTTTATATTGATGATATACTAGTATTTTCTAAAACAAAAGATGACCATTTTCACCATCTAAAACAAGTTTTATATAAATTGGAACATTATGGATTAATAGTTTCAAAATAAAAAATGGAAATTAGTAAAAATTTCATCAAATTTCTTGGAAAAGAAATAGGTAATGGAACTATAAAACTCCAACCTCATATTTCCAAGAAAATACAAGATTTTCTAGATAAAATGGAAGACATTAAAACACTTAGATCCTTTTTAGGACTTTTAAATTATGCAAGAAGCTTTATTCCTAACCTAGGAAAATACATATCTCCTTTATATGATAAAACTTCATTAAAAGGAGAAACAAAATTTAATTCTGAGGATATAAAATTAGTACAAAAAATAAAACAAATGGTAACAAATTTATCAACTTTACAATTACCATTAGATTCAGATTACTTAATAATTGAATGTGATGGATGCGAACTTGGATGGGGAGCCATTCTTAAACGAAAGAAAAATAAACACATACCAAAGGCAGAAGAACAAATTTGTAGATATGCCTCTGGTGAATATACTACAAAACTAAAAATTTACAAAACTAGCACATATTATGAAGTAAATGCTATCATACACGCAATGGATGCATTTAAATTATTTTTGATAAATAAGTAAGAAATAACAATCAGGACAGATTGTGAGACCATAGTTTCTTATGGTAAAAATCAAATTAATAATAATAAAAAGCCACATAAAATATGGTTGCTTTTCAAAGATTATATAAATTTTTCAGGAAAAATTATTTATTTTGAACATATAAAAGGTTTTGATAGTACTTGTGCTGACATTTTGTCCAGGTACATCAAGTGAAGTTATTCACATATACAAAGATCTTTTCAGATCAAATGCTCGAAAATACAAAGAAGGGTGCCGTAGGCCCTAAACAAGTTAAGTCCCCTTTTGTGGCAGACCAGTACACAAAATTTGGCAAACAAGAATTGCCAATTCTTACAAATATCTTCCAGTATCCTGGGAGAGATCAAACAAATGTCAAATTAAATGTTTTAATTGACAACATTTGGAATATTCCAAAATATACAACACAAAATAAGCACCAAGTGACTTGTGTAAAACAAAGCATCATAAGCGCATTATACAACTTTTGTTGCCAAGATAATAAAGGAGTAGCGTTAACTTCTCCTGCCTCTCCTTCGGGAAAAGGTTTCACACATTTTGCCTTAATAACAGGCCCAAACAAAGGTGTATATACATCATTTAGAGACCTCAATGAGGCTAAACAAGACTAGTTCTGGTCCACATACAAAGGCTTCTACTCCAAAGAAGAAGCTGAAATGGCAATTCGGTTGAAAACACTCGATGAAGAAAAAATAAAAACTGCTTTACAATTTGAGCCTCATGCTCTAACACAAACATATGCTACTGCTACTGGCAGTACTACCCAACAAATCAATCCAAATATCCTCCTAGGAAAATTAGGGTTAATAAGGACTTTTTGTTTGAAGTCCATGCTGAAACTATGAATTACGAAGGATTGTTCGTAAAAACACAAACCTATTTCAATAACAGAAATCCATGTTTTGTATCTTCTGATTATTGCAAAACTGTTGACAAGGATTGCACTTGTCAGATAAAATTCATTGTGAAACGAGCTTAAATTGATTTGAGTTCCTTCAAAGGTCACCTCTACAGGGATGTTCTAACAACTCCTATGCTTCTACTAGAAGCTGGTTGTCTTCACTCATTAGTAATTCCCCCCACAGACAGGTTCTCAGCCTTGTCCCCTGTAATAAATTCAGTCATAAATGATATTGAGGCTGAACACATGACCCAGGTGGCTTTACAAATTACCACTTCACCAAGAAGTGCTCATAATCCTGATAGTATAGCCACACATGTAATAAAATTATTTACTGAAACAAATCCAGAGATAAATACCCTGACTCTGTTTGAACATGATCCACTAAAAGGGTTATCTATCAATAAAGATAAATTTTATCAGTATAACCTCTGTAAGGCATACATTGAGGGTCCAACTGGAACTTCACTAAAAGAGATTCTGAGGTTTTCACTATGTTAAAAGAAACTCAGAATACCAAATTATACTGGAAAAAGATAATGGGTAACAACTTTCACCATTCCCAATTGAAGCAAACCTTTCTTTCGTAAAACATTTTGAGAAAGAGAGGTTATACAAAGAAATATACGAAGAAACTGGTTGTCATGGCCAGAACACTCCGGGGCTATCCTCTTTACCATTTTATTTTGATGACACAGAAGACCCATGTCTTCCTGAACAGATGGAGGAAGAAATAACAGATGTGTCTACACTCTCCCGACTCAGAAGAGTAAATTAAAATTTTACCTGCGACAAAGTAATTTTACTTCTTTATTGAAGTAATAGAATGAAGGGTAAAATTTACCTACAAAACAGGTTACCAGTCATGGAGTAACCTACACAGCAGGTCACTAGTCAGAAGGTTAACTTCTCAGCCGGTTTCCGGTCACCAACTTTGTCTATAAAAGGACCATAAGCCTCCTATGCTGAGCAGGTCCGAAAAACACTTCTCTCTCTTGCCTCCAAACACTCTCCTCCTTCTCTCTACACTCTACACTTCTCCTCTCCCCTTTCTCTTGTAAATCGTTATTCTGTGCAATAAAATCAGAGGTTTCTGCAACCTCTCCCCTCTCTTTCCCCCTTTTGTAAGTTTTTCTTTTAATCTTTATGCGTTTATTTTTTTAAGCATGGAGTAGTTCACTCTTAAGGTATCTTCGGATGCCTAAATCAATAAATACTTAAGGATGCGATTATCATTTAAAGACTTATCATATGTTAATTAAATTTACTTTTCATCAAGTTTATAAGCAAATATCTAATCGGCTCTACCAGATTCAGTAGCTTATAAACTTGATTTATTCAATATTATACGAAGATGTCTAACCGGCTCTGCCAGATTCAGTATCGTATAATGTTGATCTGTTAATATGAATGTTTTCTTTAAGTTTTCTTCATCATCTTCTTCTTCTCTCTTTCTCTTTCTTGCCTCTATTTTTTTTTCTCTCTCTCTTTTGGTATCAGAGCCTTGTTCTTTCCAAGGACAGTTCTTTTATTATGTAAATCTTAATTTTCTGATTGAAAATAGACATTTGTCAAAGGTGTATAGTGTTTGCTAGGATACCCTGGTAGTTGAAGGGCAGTGATGGCCAGTGGAGAGCCTTTGTAAGTCCCTAGTTTCCTACCTTGCTGGGTTGAGAAACACGTGCAGATTGCGACACCAAGTTCAGATGTATATTTTTAACCTAAAAAAAAGAGTTTTTTTTTTTACCTTTATGATAAGCCTTATGATTTTCTATATTCTTTAATATTTATTGTTTTACAATGTATTCTATGGATACCTTATCTAATATATTTGTTTTTCTGCTTCTGCTACTATTTATTTTTTGCTGTTTTTCTGCTCTTTTTTTATTTTCTGTACTCCTGTTCTCGCACTCTCATACACTCTATAAATTTTACAAGAATAAATAAATTTTTTTAAATATAAATGACAAACATACAACCCTTTAAGGGAAAAGACTACAACTCAGCTCTTGCAGCTATAGAATCTTTAACAAAGTCCCTTCCAGTGGGATACATAAAACCTACTCATGATACAGATTTTGTTCACACAATGTTAATAGGACAAAATAACACAATAATAGCTTTACTAGAAGAAGTTTCTAGAAAACTATCTAATCTTATAGATTTAAACAAAAACAGAAATATATCTGATGACATAAATGATCTAGTTAATAAAGTTTCTAGACTAGCATTAGGAACAAATACACAAAATAGAACAGTATGTAAAAATACCCACAAATTTGTCAAAGTAATTGCAAAAACAGACATAGCTGAATCCAGTAATAGGAAACAGACTAAACAGGAGAACAATACCTCCACCAAAGACAAAACTGTTAGTTAAAATATGAATTTAAGACCAAATAACAATTCACAAACACAATTACTAGATATTTCTATGGATAATACACCCAATAGGAATCAAACAACAGAGAGGTTTCCAGGAACTTCTTGCCGAATAAGAGAACACCAAACTAGGAGACAAGATCTCATACAACACCCAGGAATCTTAGATAGATTTCTAAATAGAAGAAGAACTACTAATGTCAGAAGATTAGAAGACCTAGTAGATATACATCAAAATACAGAAATAGGATCCAACTCAAGAATAGATTCTTTGAATCCTAGACAACTATACAATATAGGCTGGTTAAGTTCTGAAAGAACTAGCCTTTACAGATATAGGAGGATAGAAGATTTTCACCTTCCTGATAACACATACGAGATAATACCTTTAATATCTCAACAAACGGCTACACAACTCCTAAACCAACATGGGAGATATGTCCACATGGGAGATATGTCCACATGGGATTAATTACTATAGGAGTAAGATCCCTAGCTAGACATATGATTGGTGCGAGAACTTTGATAGTTCTCCATGATACCAGATTTCAAAACAATGATTCTCAAAGTATTATTGGAATCTTTGAAAGTAATATATATATAAAAGGGTGTTCATAGGTTCAGGTTAATTCAATAAACTGAACCAATTAGTTTCGTTCAATTTTTTTTACTTAATCGACATGATCTAAACCGATCAGAATCGACCATGTCCGATTCGGTTTGCGAGTTTTGCATCAAAACTCTAACCCAAACCAAACCAAAAATATATATTATATTATTATATATTTATTTTATATTTTTAAGTTAGTAAATTTAGACATTTTTCAATGTTTTGTTTAGGGTTTTAGCATCTAAGGCATTTCATCTTTATTCTTTGGCATTATTTTATATTTTTAAATTAGCAAATTTTTAAGTTATTTTATATATTTATTGTTAAGTTTGTATTGTATTGTGTTGTTTTAATAGTTTAATTTGATAAATTTAGTATATATGAAGTAGTTGATATTTTATTATAAAATTATGAATTTAGTAAACTAATGAATTTTGCTAGTTTCAGACATAAATTTGTTTTTTTACGATTTAATAAAAAATTGATTTTTAAATTTTTTATTGGTTTTTTTTAAATCGAATCAACCCGATTATCATTGGTTTGGTTTGAATCAGGAAAAAATCCAACTAACACGAACTGTAAACACCCTAATATATATATATATATATATATATATATATATATATATATATATTTTTTTTTTAATTAATAATATAATAAATTTAAAAATGATTCTAAAAATTCCTTTAGAATTAAACGTTTTAAATTTTGGTTGTATATAATGAAACTAAAATCAAATTTAAGGGAGGATTTTTTCTGAATAATATAAGATAGCTCATATTATTAATACTTTAATAATTTCTTTGTTTTTTATAGAACTTTAATAATATCTACTTTCATGGAAATTGAATAAATGTTTCATTACTAAACTTTAAACTAAAGAAACTACAAAAAATTAAAAATTAATGAAATTAATAATATATTTTTTATATCTAAGACATAAATATTTATCCTTTTATTTTTATATATAGTATTATGCTATTAATAATCAATATTAAATTATAATTTTGTACCCTTGTTAAATACTTTTGGTATTATTCAAATTAAAAAAATTCATAATGTCACAAATAATTTTACAAAAATGTATTTAAATAAAAATAAATTTTGTGAAATTAAGTTTGCAAAATCTAATTTAAACATAAACTATATATCTTGTCTTGTTGAGAAAGGAGGCAACGTTTCAGCTTAATTCCTAGCCAATAAAGGGGTATCCAATGCTGATGAGTGTTGAGTTTATGAAAGGAGGAAATCTTTTTCTCCTTGCTTTTCCTTTTTCATTTTTTACCCTAATAGTAATTAAGAAAAATAATTTAATAAAATTAACCTTATTATTAATTCATATTACATTAAAATTTAAAGTGATACTTATTGTGGGTACTAGTGAAAAAAATTAATATTATATTAAAGTTAATACAATACTTATTTGGGGTAATTTTTTTCAAATGTATAATTTATTTTGAGACCAAAGAAATATATTATTGCAATTCATATTTCCACAAGTAATTATTATATATTGCCTCTGTTCCTATGTAAGAAATAAATGCAACTATTTTTTGTTTCTAAATATAAAGAGCATATTACTTTTATATAAATATATATTGTTAATTTACTTATATATCCACCTATTTTCAATGAAAGCCAGTGAATTTATTGAATTAATGCTACTAAAAATTATATTCATTGGTAGAAAAAACTATATCAATAATTTATTGAACCATTGACTTCTATGCATATTTTAAAATAAAATATAAAATTTGGATATTATTAATTAAAATTAATAACTGTAACTAATTTTATTGATTTTTATGATTTATTTATTTTTATACAGGAGGATGTGTTGTTTGTTTTGGGTTTGGGGATGTCAAATCCAAATTTGCTGCTAAATCTATTTTTGAGACAAGTTTGGTTCGACTTCTTGCTGTACACGAAAGGAAGGTTTCGTTATTTATTCATAGAGTAAAATTTCTTTGTGTGTGCATTGAAAAAATCTATCTTTTCTAAAGAGAATAATATGTCAGGTTATTCTATAAATATGATTTTTAAAATAATAATTATTGTCAGTATAATTTTACACTAACAGATAAACTCTTTTATAAAACTCAATTAGCTACTGATATTTTTTTCTCAAATCTATCCATATATTACTTCTTTCTTAAAAATTATCTAACTTACCTAATTGATACTCCTATATTAGCTCGAAAAAGGTACATTACCAAAGTCCAACTCCTACATGCTATAATATTACCTTGAGTGGTCATTAAAGCCATTAATTAATGCATCATTTACATAATGTACTACACATATAAGAACACATTGATGTTTCTATTGACTTAATTTGCTAGTATTTTACATTTGAAGGTGAAAGATCAATGGTAGTGAACCAGAAAGTCCAAGCAATGCAAAGAGATACCCTGCAATAATTCTTTGGTAAGAACATGCTTTAATATATTAAACTAAAATTTTGCATCCTTGTTAATATTTTCATATTAAATGATTCTAATCTTAAATATATTTTTCGTCATTCAAATTTGGGGTCATTTTTTTTAATCTCAAATAAAAAGTTTATAATTTTTAATCTCTTAAATTCATAAAATGCGTTTTTTATATATTTTTCATTGATTTTTGACGGTTTGAGTCTACACACTGACTTTTTTTTACACATGAGAGATTAAAAAAGTATTCTTTTTAAACTATGGTGCTATAAAAATAAATTTAAAATTGGGAGATAAAAATAAGAGTGACCTAAATTTGAGGGAAAAGTATTTTAAGTCAAGCTTTTGTTATTAGTAATATTATTATTCAAATTAACAATATTCATAATGTCAAAATTACTTTTTACATACATGCATTTAAATAAAATTTAATTTATCTAATTAGATATTTTTAAATAAAGTCAATTTTGTGAAATTAATTAAGTTTCCAAAATCTAATTTAAACACAAACTATATATTTTTTTCTTGTGGAGAGAGGAGGCAATGTTCCAACTAAATTGCTACCAAAGAAAGGGGCATCCAATGCTGATGAGTGATGAATTTATGAAACTCTCAATCTTTTAGGATGGTGCTTACATTGTTGGCTGATTCGTTGGTGCTTCTTTCTTAATATAGTGTTTCTTTATTTTGTTGCTTTCCCCTCTCTTTGTTTTCTACTGAATAAAAAAATGCATATTAATTGCTGTTAGGATGACAACAACATCTATTATTAGTATCTAAATTTACCCTTATTATAAGAAATACATGTTTTGATTGATTATTTGATTAAGTATAAGTATAAGTACATGTATTATCTAATTTCTTAAACATAGATGAAAAGTTGAAGACGAAGGTGAGTAGGTAAGTACCATCTTGTATTCATCTCTGCAAAAATATTATTATGATATATTTTATCAATTGATTTTTTATGAAATTTTTATATATTTTATTGTAATAGATTAAACTTATACTATAAATCATTATATTGCTATGATTTTTAATTTAATAACATATAAAATTAATCATATTTAAAATAAAATAATAATATAATTTTATAAAATACTTTTTAGTGAGCAGATATAGAAATGTAACAGTGTATCTGTCCGCTTTGTTGCCATGACTAATGTTGTTGACATTTATTTGTATTCTTTAAAATTCAGTCACTCCACAATAAATTATTCCTTAATCTATTCTTTCTCCATTTCCATATCTTATTTAATAGAAAGATTAAAGTCATTTTCAATTAAACTAATTATACAAATCTCTTTCCTTTTGAAATTTTATCATGCTTTCCCTTTTTAATGTAAATTTTGTTATGTTTTAACTGAATTTTAAAACCTTGCCATATATGATGAGACACTCACCATTTTCTTCCTGATTAAAAATATGTGAACGTCGCACGCTTCAGTTTCCAAGTCGTCCACTATGTTTAAATAATTATGGTTATACAATTTTCAAAGGAATTAAAGCGTTTACCTCAACTCCACTCCACCATATATTAAATCTTTATACGTATTATTTCAACTTTAAATTGTGTTTAAGGATTACTAAGTTGTTTTCTTCAACTCCTTCTTGAGGTTGAGTTTCATGCGCATGTCAGCGTCAAAATCAAAGAATTTTAAATATCTAATTTTTGGCTTTCCTTAATCTCCAATAAATTAATTAAAATCATTGTTTGCAAAGTCTAAGTGGAGAACAATTTCATAGTGCTCGACTATTTGGTGTTCCAAAGGGTAAAGGGTGGGTAAATGTAAAGGACAATATGAGAACCCACATATGATCCTAATTACACCATGCTTATAATTTTTTTAATAAGAAAAGTTAGTTATCTAGAAAGATTTAAATTTATTACCTTTCTCTTTCTTTTTTACGTGAAAACTTTGTCATTAAACAAATTTATATAACTCTTTACTCGTAATTTTTTATCAACAAACTAATATTTAATGATAATAGAGTCAAAATAAGTAAAAATTAAGTAAAGAGTGTACTATATCTATTTATATAAATCCAAATGTTAACTCCCATATATTTCCATTCGATTTGCTATAAATGAAAACTAATCATAAAACTTCTTATTTAATTGAAAAATCACTCTAATTTTAGTTTAATTAAATCATGCTCATGGTTTATTTAAATAAGGAATGATAATTACATTCACTTCGGTTGACATTAATATGTCCATTCACCTGTCTCCCTATTTCACTTATATGTTAGAAAAAATTTTACATATGTTTTATAATCTGACATGTTTGTATAATAATTCACATTCATATGACTATTGAAATATGATTTGTTCAAGGAACATAATATTTAAAGTGAAATCATAGTGATATGGTAAATGTTCTATGAGTAGTGATAAAATCAGACTAAAAAGTTACAGTTATGTGAAAAATCTCGTAATCCCATCAAATGTGTGATTTTGTAGATTTTTTTCTATTTAAGTGTGGGACAAGAGTAGGGTGAGAAAATTTCATTCTCACATGCAGAGGTGAGTTAATTTTTTTTACCCAAAGGAGAATCAATGCGGACAAGAATAATTTTAGGCTAGAACCGTCCCACCCTGCTCCTAATTTAGATGATTCTTCAAAAATAGTATTTGGGTATTCGACCAATTGAAAAACCGGGGTCCTTACGTTTATTTTTCTATGATTTTTTTATCATTTTTCGTTATAGGGTATTTGGCTACGTGATGGATCAGATTACCAAAATTATCAAAATGCTTACTTTTATATGTTTACCTTGTTCTTATATTAAGTAAAGGATGTTTTTCTTAAAAAAAATCAAGGCTATTCAATTATTCAGCTTACTGAATAACTATGTGGTATATAGTATTAGTGAAACTAATACATATAAGAATATAAAAAATATTTGAATAAACTTCTTTAAAAATATATAAAAAATAAAATAAATAATTTTTATAAATTAAAATTAATTTATGTATAAATAAAAGATTAAATTTTAGATAGGTTAATATAATTAACCCTCTATGTGATATAAAGGAAATATAAATAAAGGGAAACAAGAGAGACAATAAGTGTGTATATATATAAATAAATGAGCGTATCAAGTGAGAAAATGATTTATTATAAGTACTAAAAGAATAAATAATATGTGTAAGATTAGAAATAATGGTTTACATTAAAATAACCCACTTAAAGATATTATATCATATAACTTCTTCATTGTAACTCACAACCCACTTTTCACCCCACTCCTACCTTAGCCCCACTCCCATCTTCAATATCACTTCTATCACTACTACTATCGTAAGGGTCTCCATCACCAACAGCAATCACTACACATTGTCGTCGATTACCATTGTTGTCGATCACCATTGTCAACGACCACTACCACATCACTGTTCACTGCCATCACCATCACGGTCACCACCGTTACCCCCATCATTGTTGCAACCCCCATGGCGGTGACAATGGTGTGATAGCGGTGGTAATTATCAATGACGACCAACAACGATGATAGTGATGGTAACAATGATGACAATGATGATAGTGATAATAGAGGTGATGTTGAGGGTGGGGTCAGGGTGAGGTTAGAGGGTGAGGGCTGGGGATAAGGGTGAGGAGATATATAATATTTTAAAATGAGTTATTTTAATAATAATTGTTGTTTTTAATCTTACACTTATTATTTATACTTCTCATATCTCATTAATAACATTTTTCCGGCTTGATACTCTCTATATTATATATATATAAAATGAGATTCCTAAAAATACAAGCTTCCCACGTTGATACCAATAAAAATGCATGGACCGAAAGTGCCAAAATTGTGTGCCTATAGATTGTATAACCAATTATGTGTTTTTAAATATTCGGTTATACCCCTCGTCTATAATTTTATCTTATAATAATAATATATTGTATTTATATTATTTTCATTTTATTTATCATCTTCTAAAAAAATTTAATTCAAATTTTTTATTCCATTATATATATAAACAATCATGGTGAAATTTTTATTTTACTTCTTCTTTTTTTTTATGTTTGATCACTTATCACTAGGTCAAATTTAGAGTTGATAGTCAAACACAATTCTTTCTACATAATCCTAAGAGTTCAAACACCACAATTAATGCCACAAGAAAAACTTGATGTTTTTTCTACATATTTATTTCCCTTTCCTTCCTCATAATCAAATTAAAAAATATAAAATCTTTTAATATTAATTTATATGAAACAATTTTAATTTATAAAAAAATTATTTAATTTTTAATTCATATATTTCTTCTCTTGGAAGAGTAGACAATTTATCCAACCATATCCTAATGTATTGAAGTGGTTGGTGATGGAAAATTGTCCTTCTCATATAGAGCTGGAGATACTCTGAGAATTTTCCTTCCAAGGGTTCCCACGGAATTGTCTGTTGTTGGGGATATGTGGATTTGGCTGTCGCCATTAACATCGGTAGTTGAAGAGGGTTTTCCTGTTTTTTTATTTTTTCTTTTTTTTCACCAAAGACACATCAATTCCCTGTTAAATCTGTAGCTTCTAACCAATTTATCCATATCCCCTCAGCGATTTTATTTTTATGTAGGGTTTCGATGCTATATGACAAGATAAAGTTAAGAGAAGTACACACTTTCTACCACTTTATACCTTGTATTTATATATTGGTTGAGTGTGTTATATATATATATATATATATTTTGATTCAAATGTACATAGGTGTATAGTAGAACTGATTATATCGGAGGAAAGAGAATAAAATAAGAATTTAACTAGTATCTATTTTTTATGAGAGTTTTTTATATTTCATTATTACTCTTTATTTATGACTCTTAAAATAATAAAGTCAACAAATTTAACATAAATAAAAGATTATAATTAAATATTAATATAAATTTTTTTATTTTGATAATACATATTAAGAAAACTTATAAAATAAAATGATATAATAGCATAACATTATTATATTTTGACGTAGTTTTCTAAATTATTTCCTTTTTCTCTCGGTATTTTTTATAATCTCAATAATATTATGTTCCTCTTAAAAAATTCAACAATTTTCATCTAATAGTAAGTAACTCAAAATATATTTTTTTTAATATGACTTAATTATAACTGATGGAAAAATATATTTTAATATGAAAAAAATAATTTTTATAAAAAATTAATTATTATTATTTCCATATCTCGAAATTCCTGTTTTGGTTACTAAGGAACTACAAAATGTTAGAGAGTGAAGAAGATGCCTTAAAGTAAAGATAAACGGCAATAATTAAGAGATTAGGATTAAGCAATACATTATTATTATAAAAAAAGTACTTCGGGCAACTTTGAGATGTAACATACGAACAAAAATATATAATTTTGTATTCTTTTATTTACTTGCAATACATGCATCTTATATATGTTGTTTAAAAAAACATAAAAAAATGTCCTTTAGTCTCTGTCCCGTTAACTCACTAATAGCTCTTTTAGTTTTCTTATATTTGAATAATGAAAATTAAGAAGATTTCAAAATTTTAAATGTAACTTTGAAATATTAATATATTATTACTATATATTTAAAACATAATAAAGAAAGTGTTATTCTCAAATATTTGCATGCGTAAACTTAACACTAATTAAGTCACTAGTAAAGAAAATTAAAAATATATATTAGTTTCCTGTGAATATTTTTTTTTTTTTTGACATAGGTGTGAAATATTTACAGATTTTGTACTACAATAAATCTATGAAGCTCAAATTCATACACACAAAACTTTTGTCATTTGGTAGTTTCTTTATAAACTTGAATCACAGCTTAGAACAAAATCATCTCTCAAATTATTTTAAAAAATATATGTGACTTTCCTTTTTCACCAATGTTGATATGAATCTAGATAACAATGGTGACAGACAATTCTAGTCACTCATATATGAGACCAAAACTTCTTTTAAGATTGATTTTTCATTTCTTATATTTTTTTAATATAGAAATTAATATTATATACGATTAATCATATATAATAATTGTATGATAATAAAATTACTAATTTATTTTTAGAAGTTATAATTTTGAACTATCACCTAATTATATAAATAGTGGTTGAATTTTATATGAGAAACTTGAATTAAGAATTTTTTTTACTTGTAAGAGATAAATTTCTCTTATAAACTCGTTGCATTCAACTATTGGATTTGATGAAATTTGTGGTTATCTTTTCATCCTTATTATTACTAATTATGATTCTCAAGATAACATATCATGAAAATACCTAACCTATCACTCTAGCTCAACGAATACTTAAATTGATATGAACATACATAACATGATCATATGAGGCATTCAAACGCAAATGACCATGTAACATCCTACATGGTATATTGTCGTAGCCTAGTCAAATTTCTCGTTAGAACACTAGTGTGTATATAATGAAGTTTAATTTCCCCCTCAGGTGTAAATAAGTTTCACTCATTCTCTTATGTACCTCATATTCTTATATTAATTTGAATGTTAGAGTTCTTGTCTATGTTGTGCCGGAGTTATTTAGCTAATCACCAATATTAACGATCACCATTTTGCCCATCAAAAAAATTCTTAAAAATTTCACCTCATGTTCACCACAGAACATATTTTAAGACTATCTTTTATTAGTTTTATTGTCAGTGTACAAGATTTTACATTTATTTATATATTTTAAAAATCTTAAAATATTAATAGTCTTTCTGTACTAAAATTTTCTCTTTTTTCTCTCTCAAATATTATTTTTTATCTTCTTTAAATTTTAAATATAAAAATTTTAACTTCCTATTATAAAATACTCTTTTCAAATTTTTAATTTTATTTTTTGCTCCCAAGTCACATGGTTTTTTATAATTTCAAATAATTTTATATACAATTTTCAAATTCTATTCAAATTAAAATGCACACACTTCCCTCAAAGTTAATTAAGAATTTCATTGATATATACCTCATTTGTTAATATATACAAAGAAAAAAAGAAAATAATAAAGAAAAGTGATAGGTATTATATTGGTATTTGATGCAACAAGAAGAGAGAGATAGATATAAATTAAGGCCCTAAGAGCGTAATTAACTTGAACTGTGAATCTGCGATAGTTCTTAGAATAATTCTTAACCATAACAATCATATAATAATATAATTAATGGTAAGAGAACGCCAAATATCTACTATGGAAGATTTGTTCTTTACGAAGAACTGATTCTTTATTTAAAATTTGGACCCATTATAAAATAATTAAAAATAAATTAAGAAATTAAACAAATTGTATCAATTACAGTAAAAATTTACAAAAACTCTTTAATCCAACGTGACACCGAACAACTCAAAAAAAAAAATAATCTAAAATCTAATAGATAAGTTAGCTGAAATTTTAGGGTGTTGAAATATTACTAAGTTAATTAAATATGGAACTTTTATTATGAGTTTAATTGATATATATTGTTAGTGTAAAGATTTTTATACTGATATTCAATCACAACCCTTAATTCTTGGTAGATTTGTTGACTTTACTTATTATTACTTTAAAAGTTACATAAATGAATTCATGATTGAATTGAATATAAAAATTTTCAGTGTATACCAATTAAACTCTTTTGTTATTCTATAATTGGTTAATAATTTGGTTAATTAAGAAAGGATATATGTGAGATGACGTGTAAATTAGGGTGGAGAAAAGACGACATACCCCACAGAAAGACCTTTCGAAAAGTTGTGAAGATGGAAACACTGGCATCTTGTGATTATTAATAGAGTTGCTGGTTTGGTTAATAGCATTGGATGTAGCTATCAAAAGGGTGATTATTGCGTGTATCACACAGAGTGAAATGGTGATGGATGGGTATATTATAAATTGGCAAATTTTATATGGCAATTCCAAAATCCACAAACAGGACAAAAGCTGTTGAAAAGGAAAGGAAGAAGATAGGTAAGAAATGATAATCAAACAACCTCAGCAATGGGGTCATAACTGTCTTTTCCCCTCTCTCTCTATGGCTCCCTGCCCTAACTGAAAATGACTGCGAGCAACCTATGGTCTACCTGTGAACTATCAAGTGTGAATCAATATATATGCTTATATATTCTATTAGTACAAAATATTTGTAAAAGCCTTTAAATTTTTAACATTTTTTCTTTCACAACCAGTTATATATTTCTGAGCTACAACCACACTTCAAATATAGATAATTTTTTTATGGAAACCTAAATTGTTTCAGATTAAATGTTATTTGAACTCTAAATCTTAAACCTGACAGACCAGATCAAGTTCTTAAAAGAGTGTTTTAAAGAACTGTCAATTTCATTAATTTATTATAATTTTTAAAATAATCATAGAAATTTTAAAAAACATAACAAAATTGCTCAATTTGTACTGACTTAACGATCTAATTTTTTTATTAAAGTTGTGATATAAATTAGCTATATATTTTTTATTCTTTTAATTAGCCTAACCTAACCCATTTAAATTAAATTATAAATTTTAATGGTCATATGTTTATGGTATAAAATAATTTTTATTGTCAATTAATTATTATTATTATTATTATTATTATTATTATAACTCTTAAGATTATTATTATCATCATAAAATTT
The DNA here is from genome assembly GCA_037954015.1 of Psophocarpus tetragonolobus. Taxonomy (NCBI): domain Eukaryota; kingdom Viridiplantae; phylum Streptophyta; class Magnoliopsida; order Fabales; family Fabaceae; genus Psophocarpus; species Psophocarpus tetragonolobus. The sequence goes on from CM075691.1 coordinate 22,193,162, forward strand.
AATCAATAAATGCATGATGGTTTATCATTGATAATTGATAATTGAATGATGACATAGAACTACTTCCTATTATCTCCCATAACCTATTGTCTCAATAAATTACATGAAAGATTTATTGTTTTTAACCATGCTATTTTTTTTATTAAAAAATGATAATTGTTTGGTTTAGTACTTTTCCTCCTAAGACTATTTTTGTGTTGGTAAGTGAACTACACTTAATAAATTTTTTTAATCATATTATTGGTATATTTGTTAAAAAAATTAATATACTAATAATTAATATTTATGTATAAAAAATACTGTTGATACTTATAAATAAAATAATTAATATAATCAGGTATTCTTATATAACTTCTTTCTAAAAGTGTATTATAATGGATTTAAACTCAGATTGTTTTCCAAATAATCAATCAGTGTTATCAATTGAAATGGGTATGAACAACCTAATATGACAATTTTTTAATAACATTTATTTTATACGAAAAACAACATAATGAAAATTAAAATAACAGTTCACACTTAGTTAAACAACAAGTCCATGAACATATATGCCAAGCAATATTAACTTTACAAAAAAAAAAAAAAAAAAGTGCAAATCAGTTTCATACACCGACTCGACATGCGCAGTGCTAATCTTTCTCTATATAAAGTATAAACTCTCTCTGTCTCCCTTTCTCTCTCTCCTCTCTTTTCTCTCTTTCTTCACAGTGATCATCATATTCTCCCTTTTTTCTGTGTTCGTGTGTGTTCTCTTTTGCCTTTCTACCCTCTCTCTCTCTCTTTCTCTTCAAATTCTCATCTTTTTCTCTCCAAAAACAATGGTGGATCTTCACACCGTTTGCTGCATGTGCGGCGACGTTGGTTTCCCCGACAAGCTTTTTCGCTGCAACAAATGCCGTCATCGTTTCCAGCACTCGTATGTTGTCTTGTTCCCCTTTCTCCTTCTCAATCATCACTACCATTTTATTCATCTTATCATGTACACATGCTCACCCACATCATCATCATCACAACACTCCAATCTTTCTCCATCATATCACAATCATCTTTAATTTTCTCCACACCCTCTTTAGTTTTCATGATCATGGTCATCAAAAAATGTTAATTGTTAGATTTTATCACAAAAAACTTCTTTCTTATCAAAACCAACCTTACAACTCACATAATTAAGAGATTTTGTTATTGGACTAACCTTATAACGCAGAAAACTCACAAAGATAGTGTGTGTTGTTTGTAGTATATGTGACATGCTTGGTTTTTATTTTCTTTTAGTACTTTTCAATGTTGGTATTGTTTCTTGAGTGAATTAGCCTTAAAGTTTAATTAACCTTTTTTTTTTCCCTTTTTTTTGGGTTAAGGTATTGTAGTAACTACTATGGAGAATTACCGGAGATAGAACTGTGCGATTGGTGCCAGAGCGAGGAGAAGAGCAACGTTAGACATATCGGGTCGAGTTCGAAGAAACCGGCTACCGGAAACGATACCGGAGCCACCCACCGTTCGGAATATTCCGGCGAGAAAATCATCAAGCAGCACGATCATCACCACCGCGAAGAGAGTGGCGGCGGCTCCGACAAGGGGAAGAGTCCCACACCGTCGCCAAGACCCACCACACGCAGGTACAAGCTTCTCAAGGATGTAATGTGTTAAACAGAAGGAAACAAAACCAAGTTAGCTTCTCAACAAAAAAGCCAAGAGGAAGAGAAAGAACAAGGACAACAACATCATAGGTGATGATCCACTTTTGTGTCTTAGAAGATGTTTGTGTTAATAGTGTGTAGTAGAGTGTGTTTTTTCCTAAGTGTTTTTTTTTTCTTTTTTTCTCTACTATGATCCTTTTGTTTTGAGTGGTTTCTCAGCAAGTTGTGAATAAAACTATGTGACTCTAGTAGTGTATCTACTACATAGCTTATAGCTAGCGCCAGCCCCGTAAGTAATCTATGGTATAATTATTAAGGCTCTTATCTCAACTTCTTTTGTGTTTGTCTATTTACAACTGTGATTAATTTAATTTCAACTATGTATGTTATGTAATTAAGCATGAAATATACTCACAATTAGGATCAGTTTTGATTTTTCCTACGTTTAAAACGAGCACCGAGGATGATAATGCATGGTACACATGAAGTAGGTTTCGTGCATGAGATTAGTTAACCGAGGTGATTGAAAAATAATATTTTATTGGAATCCAACTTCGAGACGCAAAAGGGTAATCAATTGACACATAAAAAGACTAAAGCTGATAAAAAACACACTATTATGTCTACAAATACAAGGTTTGGTGAGAAATACTAGACAGATAAATTCAGGTTTTCACTAATTAAGTTGTTTCTTTTCATGGTTTTTGCTTGGTTAACATGAGTCGACGACTCTCTTGAGGTGAATTGAATGCATTCGCTTCCTTTTGGGCGAAGATTTCATAGTACCAGAAAGCCTGCCATAACTTTTTCAGATTCATTGATAGCCTTTAATTGCTAGGCCCTCTCTATTATTGTCCATGTCAAAGAAAATGAACGTTCTTGAATCGTGATTTATTATAAGTGTAGAAGATTTTCACCACGTATGTTGAATCGTATGGAAGTGCCTTAATTATTGTTTTCTTTTCTAAACCATGCTATTGGCGTTCTGCAATCTCGATGACCATGTAGCCAAGAAATTTTCTTTTCTTGCAGGTCTATTTTCTTGTATTATTATTAATTTTAGTATTAATTAATTTCTTGGTTGGAAAAGGAAAGTGTGTGAAGTGTTCACTGATTATACAAACTAGAGTTTCCAGCAGTGGTGGTTGTTTCTAGGCCATACATTTATGTTGTGAAAATATGTTGATATTTTAGTAGCAAAAGTTTTGTACAGTGTTGACCCTTAGTTTGTGAAATATCTCCAAAGTACACAAGCTGATAAGGCCTATTTTGCTGTGCCGGTTCTGCCCATTTATTAGAAACCAACAAATACTTTCTTGTTGGGCTTTTGAAGAGACAATAAATTCATAGTTCCCCTGCAACCAATTTCCTCTCTTTCCCTTTCCTTCTCTATAGTTTCACCTAGCAAAATTCACTCTTCTTACTCTCTCTCTTCCATATCTTTGTCTGACCCTCATGTTAGTCCAATTCCTATAGGGTTGGGGGACCTTGTGAAGTGACATCAAAGACATGAACTTTATGTGCCAGTAACATGTATACTAAGGCCAAATCTTCTACAGTGCATAGTGAAACAAATGGAAAAAAGAGGTAGAAAGTGAATTGGACACCCCTCTTATCTGTCTTATCCATTTTCAGATTGCATAAAAGCATCATTCCTTGGACAATGCTGCTTGTTAGTCCCTCTCTCTTATATTATCATATATATAAACATCATCATTATTACAACTACCAGTCCCAAAACATCAATCAGGTTTGTAGGATTCTCGCAGATATTGAGAACTAATGCAACTTCTAGAGTTATATATACATTATATAATTCAAACAGTGCATCTAAGCACAGGAGAACAATGTCACACATCTAAGTTAACATCACTCTTTCGCTTCATGGATGATCAATCCCATTCTTTGTACTTCAGTATCCTGATTGGATTTTCTATTATCTATAGTGTTGTATAGTTCTGTTAGATTTCTTGTACAAGTATGTTATTATACCTTTTGAAAGACATACTTTATGTTTTTCAATCTTTCTTAATATATTTCTTTGACTTATTTGAAGAAAATAAAATATCACTCAAATCACGTACTCAAATAATTTCATCACAGTTTATCTTAAAAAAACATTTTCATCGCTGAAATTAAATTTATAAATGAAATTATCATTAACTAAAGGCAAGAATAATGTAAACTCTCTTTTTAATGCTAATGTTCCATTATTGAATAACATAACTCTAGTAAAATCGAAATTGATCATGATCTCTTTTTATTCCTTCTTCATGTTCTTGTCATGTGATCCTAATTTGGGGATTGAGTAAACTCGATACAATAAACACATGATGACCCCAGTAGCGGTCTCCTTCATCTCTATTCCACACACACTTTCCTTTCTTTCTAATCCATCATCAACATGAGTCACGTGCATTGTAATTGGCTCTCTCAGCTTCTTCTTAGTCCCCTCTACCTTTCCTTGTCCAACTTACAAGCAACTTTCCAAATGTAGGATCTAACACATATTTATACATGCAATAATGCTGATTCCACATGCAATTTCTGAGTCAATTCTCATTCTTCAATGCAATAATTTAAATCAATACCAACCGCACATTTTCATTGCAAACTATTAAAGCTACCTAGCTGCTACCCACATAATATTTTTAATTCTCTCAGCTATGCATATTTCTCATCAACCAACCAAGCACGTAGCTTGGTTTTGTCCAAGCCATGGCTATTGGTGTTATTTAGTTGATGATAACACTTGTATTTAACTTTCCTAACACAGCATGCAAGTAGGTACGTAGAGCTTGAATTCTTAATTAACTAAAGTACCAGATCATTTGAATATTGGTTTTGTCAAAGCCATGGCTATTGGTGTTTTTGTTTTACTATGTATTATCATATGGACATATGGTATATACAATAGAACATATATACACACACTCGATAGTTATATGTGTTGCTCCGAGAACAAATGATACAAATTATTTATTATTTAGTATACTTGTTGTTTAGTGAAGCATCACAAAGTGTATATATATTATTTTTAAATTGCATGACTTACAAAAATCAGTACATAGTACAAAATATATATAAATGAGTTGAGTTTTTTTAAGTGCACTTATTATTACTAGCGGGTATATTATACCATTAAATTCATTATTAATTGAATTATAATATTTGGAAAAATTTTCAGGCCGAGGAGGACCAGTTAAAATGTAAAAATTGATATACTTAACAAGTTAGTTTTGTGCAATTACATGCAAATAACATCCACAATTTAGTAACCTACACAAATATAAATTATTAGAATTGAAAATGATTTAATGATCATATAACCTTAAAAAAATTGCATTTAAAATGAAGGAAAAATGAGATGTTCTGAATTCAAATCCTTAACTAGCAAAATTAACACATTAACTACTAACATTTATCTATAAAAAAATATTTATCTATAAAAAAAACTTTAAAAAAATCACATGACTACATATTTATATATTTCAAGAGTTTAATTAGTCTGCACTCACAGTATAAAAGAACATTAAACTGATATTTAATCACATCTGTTCATTTATATGACTTTTAAAATATTAATTGGTAAAGTTAACAAACTTATCATATATTGATTGTCATTAAATGTTAGTGTAAAAATTTTTACACTGACAATGTATGTTGTCATTAAATGTTAGTGTAAAAAGTTTTACACTGACAATGTATACTAATTAAACTCATGTTTTAATACTATGAATATTTCACCCTTCTACTAAATGAAGTTATTTTAATTGTTATTATATTAAAAATATAAAATAGCTTATATATCAAAATGTAAAATTATTTTAGAGCAAAATTGTACAAAATACTCTCTTCATTTTTATCAAATTACAGATAAATTTTACTCTTTTTTATTGTTCTACAATAACTTCCTCTTTTTTTTTTGTCCTTTTTTGTTTCGCTTGTTTATTATTGCCTGACCGTTGTTGTGCCTTTGATTCGGAGGTTAGTGCCCTACTCGTGTATTGTGATGTTGGTTTCTTGTGATTTTTAAGTTTAAAATATCATTAAGACTATCTATATGGTTGAAAATATTAAACCTTACATTAACACTTTCCTAAAGACGTGAAAGTAATGTCTAAAAAAATAGAGATACATATATAATTATATTAAACTTTAAGGAATATTATTATAATTTTTAAATTTTAATTATTATTTATCATAAATTATATATATATATAATAAATTAGTTAATTTCTATACTATTTTTAAAAAAAATATACAAAAATAATCACTTCTAATTAATTGAGTGAAGATCTAAAAAGTTTTACACTGTATTTAAACACTTTATTAATATCCCAGCACGTACTAACTTTTCACTATGGTGGAATCCTTTAAATAAAATATAAGAATATAAGAATACTACCTAACTTTCAAGTAGATGTAAAAGAAATTCCACTTTATACTTTTCTTATTTGCATATGGAGGATGTTGGATGATTTAAAATATCAGTTAACATGTTAAAAGTAAGATTTGGTTCCATAATTCTATTATATTTTACAAGGAATTGAATATTCAAGTAAGCGCCAATTAGAAACATACCAAATTGGAGAGCTAGCTAGCACTAATCTATTAATTTTCAATTAATCCACAAAAACAAGTAGATAACTAATATTTTGACACATGGATAGCATTTTTATAGAAAAATAATGTCAACTCTTAGCAATTGAAATCTTAATAGGTATTAATCTAGTCCATGATGGAAATTGATATGATGGAACGAAACGACCACGACACATATTTTACTAGTATCAGTTTGTTCCTTGGATTTCTAAAAGATGATCTCAAAGCATTATTATTTTTTGACCATGTCTCATGTGGCTCATTCGTTTAAATTTTACTATATAATTGTGCTTAGGAGTGTTGTGGGTAGAGGGACATTAATGTTAATAACAATTTATGTATATAAATTTACTATATCGGTGGTCAATGTCTTGGTTATATCATTTCCATTTTCTATGTATATGTATGTTTGCATGTCCCTATGTGATATTGGAAGAGTAGCCTCTAGGACATTAGTTCAATAACAAAATGTTTTTTAATCATTTTGAAAAAGTTAGCCTGCTTCTATTTTAACACTCGTGCCGTCATATATTATTATACATGATTAAAAAAATTAATCCTACTTCTATATTTGTAAATAACTTAAAAAAATATATTGTATATTTAATGCAGATATAAATAAATTCAACTAATTTTATTTTATTTAATATTATTATTTTTAAAATTCTTTTTATTTAATTGTAATATAATTCTTTTAATTCATGATATATCAAGTCTCAATAATTAAATGAAAATGTCTAATTTTTTAATATGTGTAAATTTAGATATTTTTGTTTATTATGAGGCACAACAAAGTAAATAGATAAAAAAAAAGTAGTGATTTTACAAAACTAACTTTAGTAATACTTTCTTCTTTCCATATTACAAGATCTTTGCAAAATATACATGACGTAAAAGGGGTGGTTAGTTTAGGTAATCTCATTAAAATATTATTTATTGATAATATTTTTCAATTTATCCATATTTTTTAAGGTTGTATAGGGTAGGATTGCTTGGGTTTGTGTCTTTTTTTACTCTAAACACAACTAATCCAATTCACTCATGAACGGGTTGAGAGGTCGGATGATTTAGATTTTTTTTTTAACTTGTTTTTGCTAGATTTTTTAGTATAATTTTAAAAAAAATAGATAATATAATTTTTGTAAAGTAAAATTAATTAGAAACTTATAACAACAATTAAAATATTAAATTAAAACAAATTAAAATCAAAGATAAAGTGTTTTCAAAATTCAAGTCATAAAACATAACACAAAAATATAATAATATCAATTCAAAGAAAATAATAAATCAAACTAAAACAAAAAATAATAACGCAATATGTTGTACAACTATAAAATCTTACCGAATTTCATATTTTTAATCATCTTACTAGTTAGTATGGTCTGGTGATATTGACTCAATGACCGAAAATCCAATCCACCAGAATCCAACTAAAGCATTTCTTCTCATTTTCTTAGTTTTTTGTTTCTACCCAGTAAAATTATCTATACATGTATTTAAAATTAAAGAAAATCTGTGTGCTTAAGAAGATTTTATTAATGGGAAAACAGAAAGCTAAATGAAGATGATACACAATTAATTTGCCTCTATATATATCACAGACTCAGTAAATAAATGAATACCTACAATGTTATTATACACTAGTAAAAGAGGAAAAAGATGAAACAATATCTATAAATTATGATGTGAGAATAACAGAAAGATTGGAAAAGAAATGTTGATAGAATGTTTAAAATCAAAAGGAATTCAAAGGCATTCATTCAAGTATCATTTCATGTGTGTGTTTTGGTGGTATTAATAATGAAATTGCATTTTTCAATTCGATCTCCTTTACTTTTGAAGAAATAATTATTATTTATTATTAAATTCAATATATTTTACTCATATTTATTAACGTTTATATTTTATGATTTTTTTTAAAAATTAACTTCTACATAGCATATTTCTAAACAAAATATCTACAACAGTTTATTAGTATAGGATTTTAAACAAATAAATAAATGGAGATAAATTGAACGGGTTTAGGATAGTATATATAAAACGAAATACTAAATGAAAAACTCATATGAAAGTTATAAAAAAATATTATTTATAAAAGTATCCTTTCCATGTAAGATTGAGGAATTCATATAAATTTTTATTCCTATAATATAACTTATTTTAATTTTGAAATTAATTGTGTCTGTTAAGAATCATCCTAAGAACATCCACCTGAATGTTCTTCTTGTCCACATCCATTGATTTTGGTATGCTAACGAATTTCTAACATTATGGAGATACGTTTAGTTAAACTTTTTATCAGAAAAAAATCACTTATTTAAATATAATAAGTAATTATTATGATTTTTTAAGTGTTTGATTAATTTTTTTTTTAAAAAAAAATAGAAGTTAAAAAGTTGGTTGAGCTGTGAGTTATAGTAAATCTTTTTATTGTAAATCTTCTAATATTATCTTCAACTCCTTTTTAAAAATTAAAAAAAAAAAACTAGAAAGTTGAAAAGAACTTATTTTAATATACTCCAAGTAATTTCTTAAAATAAAGTGATGTACAAATTCTTTTATGAAAGATAGATAAATAGTACATTTAAAAAAACACTTTTTAGGATTTTATCTAAACAGACAAAATTTATACTTTCATAAAATTTACTTATTTAAAAATCACTTATTAGATTATTCAATTGTGGATAGGATGTACAGGAGTAACATAAAATAGCAGCATAAAGGAAGATGGTACCACTAGACATAAAGATTTTTAGTTACTTTTGTTTGTTATTTACATTTGGAACTATTTTCTCTAAAGCTTTTTTCAAGTTATTCATTTAAAGGATGGAAACAGTGACTATACATGATGGATGTGCATACTCCATTTAATCCTTTGTTATTGCTGCAAACTTACAAACCATGCCAACACAAATTATGCAATATTATTTTCAAATTACAACTAACATAAAATTATTAAACAATCCTTGTGTACCACAGAAAAAAAAATCATTTTATCCCTATTTCTTCAATAACTATAGTTAGATTTGACCATGGTTATTTTTGTTGGTTGGTAAGTAATGTACTGGTTACAAAAAATGTACTTATTTTCTTTTGTGGATTTTAACTCAAAATCGTCACAAAGTTAACTCTTTGTATTGACATCAAATCTTCTGTAGAGAGGAACATGAGTTAGGTATGTCAGGTAGTATATTCTAAATCCTATATATACTTTTGTTGGAATAGTTTTCTATTACACTCTAAATGCATTATGTTTTATTTTGCATAAATCATATATAGTCTTCTTTTTCTTTTTTTTTTGAGTGTGCACTTCGTTTGACTTTCTTATTTTATTTTTGTATAAGTTTAGTTTGAGAAACCTCAACATCTTCTGAGTATCTTTACATTTTTTCTCTTTATTTTTCTTTTTATTTATCCAAAGCTTATTTTCTCTTTTAAATCATAATGCATAATTTTTTGTATAGTGCAAAGCATGAAAATCACCACTTAATTTACTACTTTTATTAGTTTATTTAGTTTTTTTTAATTGACGAATACAAATGTCTCACACCTCTCTCTTCTCTTTAACTTTTAAGTTTTAACCATAAAATCACCTTTTGTTTCTTCATCAATTTTTTTTTAAAAAAAATCGTGTGGAAAAAGAATATCACCCATGTTGCAGACTCTTCTACACTTTTCTAAGTCAAAATATTAGTTGTTACGTGTATTAAATCAAACTTCCAAGTCCCCGGGCTCATAGTTATACGACGGGGTGTGTTTGGCTTTCTATTAAGCTGAAAGCCTGAAATTAATTAATTACATTAAAAAATTAAGGGTACAGTATTGAACATGTTTAGATGTGTACAAGACCTTCAAATTTTCTCTAGTTTTAAAATCCGTAACAATCTAACCAACATGTTGGTTCACGAATTGGTATTCCAACTATGTCGTGTTAATAATTAGCCTGGATATGTCATAAGTCCAAGACGATGTGATTGAATTGGTAGGTTGATGGCACTATGTGTATGTCAAAACATGAGAGGGTTTAGGGTAAAATGTTTACTGAAATTTAATTTTAGTTTTATTAAGTGGAGGTGGAGTTTTTTTATTAAGTGGAGGTGGAGTTTTTTAATGATAAAGAAGTTATTTGGAGTCACTTTAATTAAAAGTAGATATGGTTATTTAGTAGAGAGATGTGTGGTCAATCCATAATAATTTGCATTTAATTTTTGGGTGGTTTTCAAATAAGATTAGAAGGAAATTAGGTGATCTTTTTTGAAAGCATAATTGGTTAAGCGGTAGAGCACTGAATGAAAGGTATCCTAAGTTGTTTTCACTGGCAGTAGATAAAGATATATCAATTTAGAATATGTGGAGTAGAGGATTAGGATCTCCATCATGAAATCAGTACTGGAGAAGAGATTTGTTTGTATGGGAAGACGAATTAGTACAAAAATTGTCTGACTTAATACAAAATGTACATTTGGTTCAGCATATGAAATATGGATGGGTGTGGATTTCTGTAGAAAATAATCTATTCATTGTTGCAACTGCTTATAGTTGTTTATCTATACATTTAATTGAGGTTAATAGAGTTTATGGAGGATCCCATGGTTTAAATGGTTATAGAAGGATAGTTTGCCCTTCAAAAGTAATTGCATTCTCTTCGAAATTATTGCTGAATAAACTCCCAACTATTGATAATTTGCTTAGGAGGGGTGTGAAAATCCAAGATATGCATCAACATTGTTGTCCGTGCAGGGAATCAATAAAGGACTGTAAACATCTCTTTCTATCTTTGAAGGTTTCTCAATCTCTGTGGTATAGGGTGACGAGCTAAATTAGGAATATCTTGCCTTTAACTTCTGATCTCGACCAATTGTTTCATATTGTGGCTCATGTACAGTGGTAGATTTAGAAGGAAGTTAAGGTTTTTTTTCTGGCATGCAATTTGTTGGATCATTTAGATATCTAGAAATTTCATCATTTTTAATAATAAAACCTTGGAGTCTCTTGATATTTTCTCTTTTATTCAGATTCATCCTTGAAAATGACTGATATATTGCTTTGGTTTTTATAAGAGTTATATATTTTGTAATTGGTGCACAAATTCATTGCCATGCTTGAAAAGTATGTAGTTAGGTTCTGTGTAAAAACCTAGATGGCACGACTCAAGTGATGCAATATTTTTTTTTTAATTACACAAAATGACGTTTTGTGTTTAGTAACTAGAAAAATAAAAACTAAAATAAAGTGTCAAACTTACATTTTAATTATAAAGACATAGTTTTTAAACTTAGACTAACTTAACTAATCCATTTGGAATATGGATGGGTGATTCAACTTAGTTGGGTTGATTATTGGATTTGGGTATGTAAGCATCCCAATGTGACTTTGGTTTGACCTTACTTCAACCAGGTGTGAGTGAATTGGTAACCCCTTTATATTAAGTTATGCAATTTTTTCTTCAAATTATTCAAAACAATATTGTTTTGTCTTTAATAATTAAAAAAATAAAAATAAAGAGTCATACTTATGCTTGGCTATAAAGGTTCTTGGTCCTGATACTTTGTCGTAAATGAGATTCCTTGCCTCTATTGTTTGGCATTAACCTTTCCCTTAGTCAAATATATATTATTTCCATTTCCTTATATTGACAAACTTATGAATTATTATGTTTTTCTATTATTAATATGTCAGCCAATTATGTTTTCTTCGTTATTTTATAGTCTCTTTTTTATGATTTTGGTTTGTTGTTGCAATGTTGTTTTTTTTTTCTTTTTATATATTACCTGTTTAATTGATTGTTGTATTTAAGAAGTGTATATACTTAATTGTTCTAAGTACTTGAGATTTTGTTTGAGTTGTGGTTTTTGGTTTCTTTTAATATATGTATAAAGTTTTTTTTTTTAATATAGATCAAGTCTTCTTGGTCTACTAGTTATCTACTGGTTCGATATTTGAACCAGTGTTTTGATTAGATTGACCAATGATTTGGTTTTCAAACTATAAATTTATATATTGCTATAAGTTTTTTTAGTGTTTAGATCAATATTTTGTCAACTTTTGGATCAATAACATTTCAAAAACAGTTTTCAAGAACACTTAATACTTGTTTGACAACAGTTTTATAAAATTATTTTCAGTATTTTAGTTTTTAAAAACTAAAAAAATTATTTGTATAGTATTTTCTAAAAACAGTTTTCGAAAGCAGTTCTGTTTTTTTAGTTTTGAAAAACTAAAAAACTGGAACAGCTGAAAATAGTTTTGTTTTTCAGTTCTCAGTTTTTATTTTGAAAACTCAAAATACAATAAGAAAATATTATTTTTTGCTTTTCATTAATGAAATTCTAATAAATATTACATCTTCAAAACAGTTTTCAAATATCACTTGCCAAACAGGTTTTTTTTTTCCCGAAAACAATTTTTGAAAACTATTTTTGAAAACTCTTTCAAAAACTAAAAAACAAAATCAAACCAATCAAGCCCTTAATTGTTTTATAAAACTGTTTTCAGTATTTTTTAGTGCTCGTTTGACAACAGTTTTATAAAACTGTTTTCAGTATTTTAGTTTTTAAAAACTAAAAAAATTATTTGGGTAGTGTTTTCTGAAAGCAGTTTTCGAAAACAGTTCTGGTTTTTTAGTTTTTAAAAGCTAAAAAACAGGAACAGTTAAAAGTAGTTTTGCTTTTCAGTTTTCTATTTTTGTTTTAAAAACTCAAAATATAATAAGAATATGTTTTTTTCTTTTCATTAACGAAATTTTAATAAATATGAACAAGTTTTTCCATTTTTACATCTTCAAAACAGTTTTTAAATAAAACTTGTCAAACAAGTTTTTTTGTTCTTTTCTTCCCAAAAACAGTTTTTGAAAACTCTTTTAAAAAACTAAAAACAAAACCAAACCAATCAAGTCTTAGTGCTTGTTTGGCAACAGTTTTATAAAACTGTTTTCAGTATTTTAGTGTTTGTTTGACAACAGTTGTATAAAACTGCTTTCAATATTTTAGTATTTAAAAACTAAAAAACTCGTTTGGGTAGTGTTTTTTTAAAATAATTCTTGTTTTTTAGTTTTTAAAAACTAAAAAACAGAAACAAGTAAAAGTAGTTTTGCATTTCAGTTTCAATTTTTGTTTTGAAAACTCAAAATACAATTAGAATATGTTGTTTTATGTTTTTCATTAATGAAATTTTAATAAATATAAACAAGTTTTTCAATTTTTATATCTTCAAAACAGTTTTCAAATAATACTCACCAAACAAGTTTTTTTTTTCTTTTCTTTTTGAAAACAGTTTTTGAAAACTATTCTTGAAAAATCTTTTCAAAAACTAAAAAACACAACCAAACAAATCAAAATTTTAGTATTTAAAAACTAAAAAACTCGTTTGAGTAGTGTTTTCTAAAAATAGATTTCGAAAATAGTTTTGGTTTTTTAGTTTTTAAAAACGAAAAAATAGAAACAGCTAAAAGTAGTTTTACTTTTCAGTTTTCTATTTTTATTTTGAAAACTCAAAATACAATCAAAAGATGTTGTCTGTTGCTTTTCATTAATGAAATTTTAATAAATATGAACAAGTTTTTCTATTTTTATATCTTTAAAACAGTTTTCAAATAACACTTAGCAAACAAGTTTTTTTTTTCTTTCCGAAAATAGTTTTTGAAAACTCTTAATTAAAAAACAAAACCGAACCAATCAAGCCCTTAATGCTTGTTTGAAAACAATTTTATAAAACTGTTTTCGAAAACATTTCTAGTTTTTTAGTTTTTAAAAACTAAAAAACAGGGACAATTGAAAGTAGTTTTAATTTTCAGTTTTCAATTTTTGTTTTGAAAACTCAAAATACAATCAACGTATGTAGTTTTTTGCTTTTCATTAATGAAATTTTAATAAATATGAACAAATTTTTCCATTTTTACATCTTCAAAATAGTTTTCAAATAAAACTTACAAAATAAGTTTTTTTTTTCTTCCTAAAAACAGTTTTTGAAAACTATTCTTGAAAATTCTTTTTAAAAACTAAAAAACAAAGCAAAACCAATCAAGTCCAAGGGTTATTGTCTTCTTAAAACAGATTTTGAAAACAGTTCTAATTTTTTAGTTTTTAAAAACTAAAAAATAGGAACAACTGGTTTTTAAAAACTAAAAAATAGGAAAAACGATAAGTAGTTTTGCTTCTCAGGTTTCTATTTTTGTTTTGAAAACTCAAAATAAAATCAGAATATGTTGTTTTTTTCTTTTTATTAATGGAATTTTAGTAAATATAAACACTTTTTTTTTCATTTTTACATATTCAAAATAGTTTTCAAATAACACTTGTCAAACAAGTTTTTATTTTCTTCCAGAAAATAGTTTTTGAAAACTATTCTTGAGAACTCTTTTCAAAAACTAAAAAACAAAATCAAACCAATCAAATTTTTATACTAAGAGCTTAGGCAATCTTGGGTTTTTTACATGTTGCTCAAGTACAAGGTGTCAGATTTTTAGAAAATTCTTCATTTGAGACCAATCTATATGACAATATCAATTTTAAAAATAAAATAAATATCTTCTATAATATATGGTTTCTTAGAATTAAAATTAGGTTATCTAGGGTTTTTTTACATGTTGCTTATGTAACATCCCAAATTTATCTATACTATTTGCTCCATAAATTCTTCTAATAATTATTTAAATTACTATTATCTATATTTTCAAATACTGAGATATAAAATTTTTATCATAACACAATCAATTTAACATCATACACCTTTTCATGTATTAAAAATATAATAGTACACACAATGTCAGCTCGTCCAGCGAACTTCGTCGTCTAGCAAGACCCAAGATAGTTCGCCCAGCGACAACTATCACCCAATAAGGATCCTGTATCAAACTATCCCAATAATAGAGACTTCACTCAGTGTGACACGTAACTGATGGAAATCTGTTTAATTTTAAATAGTGTGTAATTTGCTTTGGACGAGACCTCTTGCTGGGAGCAAAACTGCAAAAATAGGTTGATAGATGCCAAAACTCGTTAGGCGAGACCTGCTGCCCTGTGAGACCTAGTAGATAGCAAAATCTCTGCTGCCGAAATCAACCAACTTAGTGACATACAAATCTACATTCTTGTAATTTGCATATCATAATTCGTCTATCTCTTTACACCATGTTCACACAATTTCTATATAAAAGATAATGATCACATGAACTTAACAACAATGCCACTAAATCCAAAACTAAGTTACCCTAATGTATCTGTCACATCCAAACTATCCAATAAATCATTCAAGATTAGATCAAACATCACTCTCATAATAATCATCAATTACACAACACATCATATATCTCAATATACGCTATCTCAAATAGCTTAAATCACAAAAATTATTTACTATTCTCTAATAGGATCTTTAATGGAAGTTGCATACAATAAAAACATTATTTTAATATGGATCCTATAATATTATGTAATTTAAGATTAGAAAAAGTTGTTTAAATAAGTTGCTTAACAATAAAAATATTTTTTTATTATAAATCTACAACATTTGGTGCTTAAAATAACTTTATCAAATTTTAAGCATAGGAACATTTGTAGGGACCATAATAAAATAATATTTTTATTTTTAAATAACTCATATAAACAATTTTCATTGAAGATGCTCTAAGAAAATGTCTATCTTAAACCTTTGAAAATGTTGTTAAATCAACCACACTAGGTTATTGATGTATTTCACATTGTCGAACACTTAACCCATGAATATTAGTTGCTTAATCAAAGTTAAAATAAACTTTTCATATTGAAATTAACAATTAAGTTTTATTAGGAAACATTATTTATTATTATTATTATTATTATTATTATTATTATTATTAATATTATTATTATTATCATCATTAAACTCTCAAATTAATTCACTCTTTCTTAAAATTTTACAAATTCACCTATCATCGAGTTAACTCGTGTAAACTCTCTTTTTAATAAATTAAATAAACTTCCTTTCAAATCTACCGAGTCAACAAGTCAATAAATTAAAAAATTATACCAAAACAATAGTCCTTTAAGGTTATTTTTTACTTGTTTAAGTTTGACATACCTTCATTTGGTGTATGATTCCTTAATAGAAGAATCTGTCTCAAAGAATATTAAATCATTGTTTTTCAAAAATACTAAACCTTCAATGACAAAACCTACCATTACTATAACATTTGCAAGTTATTATTACTATAACATTGCAAATTATTATGTTTATTGAAATGTTTAATTTGTATTTTATTTATCGATATTTTTTTATTATTTTATATGAAGTAAACTCTTATAAATTTACGAGTTGAATTCAGAAGTCGAGTCTAAAAAATTTCAACAAATTTATGTAAACTTTCGAATTTAATAACCTTTATTTTTATTTTTATTATTATTATTATTGATGCTATTTTTTATTATGAAATTAATTATTATAATATGATAATGGAAATTCATAGATGTAACTGAATTTTAGATTTATTTGCATAGAATATGACATCATGGGATAAAATGAGGGAACTTACAAAGTGTCACAATTGATTGACATGAACTATGTAGGTATGAGCAAGATTCCTTAAAAGTTCTCACAAATATTGTGGTCTATCTTTTTTATACAGCCACTCTCATAGAGGCACTTAAATTTCACCCTTATGGGTCTTACATTTTTCTATTAATAGCATTTTATTGAATTACCTTTCACTTTTATAGATTTTGTCACCTGTTTAATCATTAACTGTGATTGTGTAGTAACATGAGTATTTTGCTATTCATACACCTTCATTTTTTATTCTTATTCGTTTAACTTTAATTGCGGTGTATGCAATATGACATTACCTTCAAGTTGTTTTTTTTTTTTTTTTTTTTTTTTTTTTTTGGAGAAATCATTACCCTCAAGTTATGCCCTCAGATTTGGCTACAAAAAATGTGCTCAAAGTGGCCGAATAACTGAAGAAGTTTATGTTTATTTTCTTAAGGTGGTATCAACAAAATTTATTGTGAAAAAATTGTAAACATTTTTGTCTAAGAGTGGGGATGTTTAGTTTTAAGTTTACATATGAATATCTTTCAAACTAATCTAATTAAATTAATAACAATTTAAATGCAATCGAATCGATTTATAGATAATTCGATGTTCTATAAACTAATTCAATCTAATTAATATTTTTGTTTTATATAAAGTAATAGTATAAATAGTAAAAAATATAACAAAACAAAAAATATTTTTTTAAGGTGGTATCAACAAAATTGATTGTAAAAAAATTATAGACAATTCTCTCTAAGACTAAAGTGTTTCCAGATCTAGATCAAATTGATATTCGAATCAATCTAATGAATTACAATCCAAATGTAATTGTATCGATTTACGAATTTAAACTTTTACAAATCCAATTATCCAGGAACTAATTTCATCTATTTAATATTTATTTTTTATTTTACATATAATAATAAGGTGTAAATAGTAACAAATACAACAACAACAAAAAAAGTGTGTTTAACTTTGCATTAGATTATTTTATAGATTTCTCTGCATTGGATGTAAGTAAGGGTGCAAGTATTCAAAAAAAAAAAAAAAGTATAAGTGTCAATGTTGAACCTAGATTCAACATAATTAGTACATTTAAAGGTTGTGATTTTATTTTCAATTTAACAACTTCAATTTTAGACTAATTTGTAAATAGTTTCTAACATTTAGGTTTATTTAATATATTATTTGTAGGTTAAATTAAGTTTGAAAATATTATTGGTTATTTAGTTTCAACATTTTTTAATTTACTTTTTATCTTTTATAGACTACTTAATATACTTTAATTTGTTATTTTGAAAAATCAATGTATGTTGAGTGTTTTATTTACAAAATTGTATATTTAATGTTTTATATAAAAAAATAGATTTAATTTTTCTTTATATGTAATTTAGTCGAAGCAAACAACAACAGTAAAAAATATTTATTCAAACATTACTTCTTGGATTAAGAATAACTATCTCTCCCTACCTCTTTGTCCTATATCTCGAGCGTCAGTTTCATATGATTCAGCTCAAGGTGAATCAAAAGTTGTGGAAGCCTATCCAAATTTCTAGAGGTGGCTTATAATTAGCATATCTAGCTTTTACTGATGATGTAGAGGCATTTATGGATTAGGTAGAAATGATAAACAATGTTTAGCAACTATTTTGTAGCAGCTCCGACTAGAAGGTCAGCTAGGACAAATGAGGGTTTACTTTTCTGCAATTGTCCCTTAGCGATGACAAGAGCAAATATCTCATGCACTGGGCTTTCAGAGGACATGTGTTCTAGGAAAGTATCTTGGTATTCCTTTACACAATGAGCACGTGTCTAAAGGTTGAGTAACTGGAAGAGGGACACCTCATTGTTTATAGGAAGGCTTACATTGGCTAAATCAGTTGTGTAGACTTTACCTACTTACGTCATGCAAACTAACTTTTTGCCTATGTTTGTCTATAATATGATTGATAAGAAATATAGGGATTTCGTTTAGGGAGACTCTGATAATGCACAAAAGGTTCACTGAATGGATTGGAATTCATTCTACAAACCCCAAAGAGGCTAGAGGTCTTGGATTTAGGGTGTCCTAACAAGCCAACCTTTCTCTTCTCATAAAAGCCAAGTGGAGGCTCCTCGGTAAGCTGGATGACATATGGGTCCAAATCATTTGGTTTGAGTATAAGTGTGCAGGGAGTGCAAGACCAAAAATTGACTTAGACTGCAAAAGTAGCAATTTATGGTGAGGCATTACCAAGTCCTGGAGTAAAATTGAGCAGGATATCATTTAGCAAGTTTGTAAATGAAGGGAGATATATTTTTTGATGGATAATTGGGTTCTAGGGTAGTCCTTTTAAAGAATGGTGTATTCAAAATGGTACTATGCATTCTATTAATAAATTGTGTTTTTTGTTGTCCTAAATGGTTCTTGGGCGGTTCGCAATTTCCATTTTATGTTGCTTAATGCGGTGGTAAATAACATTTATACTAATGAGGCACCTAAAGGGGATAGGGAGGATGATGTTCCACGTTGGCTAGGTAAGTAGATGGCAACTTCTCCACTACGTAAGTGTATGAAAGTTTCCTAGAACCAAATAGTATGCAGAATAAGCACATTTTTTAGATGCTTTGAAAGTGGAAAGGTCTACAACATATTCGTACCTTTCTATGGAAATTAGCATGTGCGGTCTTACCTACAAATGAGGTAAGATACAATAGACATATGATGGAGAATCCCAACTGTCCTATTTATGGTCAGTAGAGGGAGACTATGATTCATGCCTTACGGGATTATGTTCATAGTACAAGAGTTTGGAGGAAATTTATAGATGCCAATTTTATTTTTTTTTTGCACAACAAGATTTTAACTCATGGATCCTATCTAACCTTAAGGCGAATCACAGATGGCGACAAACATGCAACATTACCATTGACAGAATATGGTGGAGAAGGAAGTTGTCAAACCGAGGAACAAATGGTGTTTTCTATTCATGCACTTCTCAAAGAAATCAAGGATGTCCACAAGGTGTGTGCAATTCTGAAGGATAAAGATGCTCATTATGTTGACTTAGATCATAAAGGTGTGTGGATGGCTTTGACCTTGAGAGCAATTAAGATTAACTATAATGCGACTGTTAGCACAATTCATAGGAGGGCAGCAATTGGAGGTGTAGTTTAGGATCACAGGGATAATGTCCTTCTCAGGTTCCCACACTAGATTTCCTTCTGTCACATTTATAAGGTTGGACTTTTGGCTATTCTACAAGTTTTGAAGGTAGTGTACTAACAGGGTTTCGAGCCTTGACTATTGAATCAGACTCCCTAGATTGCATCAATTTACAAGAGAAGGGCTATGGGATTGGACTGAGTACTTCTCCTTAGTGGAAAGTATTCACATGAGTAATGGGAAAACCTTGCTTTGTAATTTTTCTTACGTTCAAGGCGAATTTGTTGTTGATGGTTTTGCCAAGATGGGGTTATCAAACAATCAAGAGATTCTAGAAATGTTGGCCACTCTTTACCAAAATGACTTACGTTGTATGTTGTTTTATGATTCATAATTGATTTGGGAGGTGTTCCCTTTTCCCTTTTAAAAAAATTGCTAAAAACTCTTCTACCAAGCATTCAAACATACTCTTCATATATTTGTATAAATACATTAGAATTTATTATTAATTTCTCACTTGAATCATTAATTGAAAAAAGTTATATAATAAATAGAATAGTCTTACTTAATATTGAAATTAATAAAATATTTATTTGATAATGAAAATTATATATAAATAGTATTAATTTAAAAAATTAATTGTTTACAAAACAAAAATTTATTTTTTATTAAATAAAATTAGTAATATAAAATTTCGACCAACAACTATGATTTGCTAAAATATCCTTTACTATATAAAAGATACTGAAATATTTAAAAATAATTAAATATAAAATAAAAGTATATAAACAAATATATGTAACACACTTGTATAACATTTAATATTTTTTAAGATGTAGAAAACCGTCAATTTAGAGTTGTCAAGATGCGAGTAACTCAACCCGCAAAGCCTACAATCCACAATTTGCAAAACTTGGTATGTGATGCTCGCATTCTAAATGGACTTATTATAATTGAGTCTGCTCCCACCTTGGAAAGTTTGCAGAGGCCTATGAGCCAACACGCATAAAAGCAAAGAACTTAAAAAAATAATTTGTTTAGTTTTAATTATTATAAAATTCAATATATATCTAAAGTTATTCTATAATAATTAATTACAAGACAATAATTAAGCAAAGTTAGAGTACATATAACTTATTATTTTAATATTAAATGTCATCACAAATAATCAAATATAATTTCAATCCTCAATTCTAAAATATAAAATAAAATAGTTTAAATTTAAAATAAACACAAATAAAATACAAATGCATTCAAATATAAAATCTCGAATATCAATTTTTAAATATAATCTTAAAGGCATTAATTTTTTTTTTTACTTATGACAAGTAATTTATAATAATATAATTTTTATTAAAAATTAATTATGCGAAATCTGCAAGTTAACTCACTGTTACTAGTGAGTTTTAGGGGTGTTCATCTGTTCGGGTCAACCCAACGAATCTGGTAAACCAAACATAATCAATTAATTTGGTTTAGTTCTTTTTATTTGATTGGGTTCGGATTCGACCCAAACATACCAGAATTGACCATATGCAGGTCAGTTTGTGATTTTTGCATTTCAATCTCTAACTTGTTTGAATCAACCCAAAAGTATATATATTATATTATTATTATATATTTATTTTATATTTTAAGTTAGTAAATCTAATACCTATTTTTTTTAGAGTTTCACATTTCAAAACCTTGACCTAACCCTATTTTATATTTTTAAGTTAGTAAATTTATTTTATACTTTAAATTTATACAATTGTTATTTTTATTGTATTGTGTTGTTTTAATAGTTTAATTGGACTAATTTAGTATATGTGAAACACTTTATGTTTTGTTATAAAATTATGAATTTGGTTAGTTTAAGGTTTAAAATTATTCTTTTACAATTTAATAAAAAAATTAATTTTTAATTTTTTTTATCGGATTTCCTTGAAACCAAATTGAACTAACCCGATTTCATTGGTTTGGGTTGGAGAAAAAAATCCTAAAAAATCAAATCAACCCAACCCAATCAAAATTAATTTGATTTTTTTTTTTTCAAAATCCAATCAACCCGAATTACAAACACCCCAACAAATTTTGTAAATCATGCTTAAAAAACCGATAGATCTGTATGAGTTAAAAAATTAGAATTCACCTAACATGCGGATTGTGTATTTTACCCATAACCCGGGGACCTAAACAAAAATTATCATCTCTAACGTTGATATCAAGTTGGTTTTACTTATTATACCTATACAAATTCTAATACGTAAATGTAGAACCTATTTTTAGTAACCACAAAGTGATAGTAATGTATTTGAAGAACGAATTTTGATAAAGGGATACTTAACTGTAAATTTTCTTAATAAAACACATGTCTCCACTAATTTTAAGAGGAACTGTGCACCTCCTCTGACATTATTATAAGAAACTACTCAAATCATAATTTTTTATATGGCAGAAAGACAAACATTTTCATCTTCTAATCTTAAGTATGCTATAACATTAGCAACATAGTAGAATACAAAAGGTTGGACAATTTTTCTACATAACAAAAATATTGCCTAGGGAGGATGATTTTTTTTAAGCCAAAACATGAGTACTCTCAATGTCTTTATGCAATATATAAACAATTTTAACTTTCCATTGCTGATTCAATAAAATCTTGATTTGAGTAACGATAAAAACTTTGGGATGCATAGCATTTAGCTCAAGCTTATATATACTAAAAATGTAATTTACAAATTTAATGGCTAGTGATTAGAAATGGTAAAATAATATTAATAATAGCTACAAATACTATTAAATTAAAAAAATCCTTTCTCTATTTTAATATATACTAATTCAATATAATTAAAATTATTAAATTTGGTTAAGTAAATACTAATTGGATTATAAAATTTTATCATAGATTGATCTTTGTGTTGCTAAAAGAAAACAATGAAATCCCCACAACATTCATCTCCATGGTTTCACAGTCGTTGTCAATGTCTTCAATCGTATCTTCTTCTTTGAAAGGCTTGAGTTTCTAGTTAAGCAAGATAACAGAGATAATTTGCCTAAAGCCATGACGATTTGCTAGGCGTTATTACAAGTTTAGATTTGGTTGAAGACTATTTAGATTCTTTACAAGTATAATTTTGTAATACACATTTAGATTAGATAATTTGGACTTGTAAAAGCCCTCTAGATTAAGTAATTCAAATTACTTAATTCGGAGTTGTAAAAGAATAGATTTTAATGAATCTAAATTTTTCAAGTAAAAAAAAAAAAAAACCTTCATATAACCTAATCCAGCTTGAAAAAAATAGATTTTAATGAATCCACGATAAGTGATGCATATTTGGCAAAAACCAAATCCGAATTTCTCATTCTAAACCGTCACTCAAGGAGAAGTTTATTAAGATGTGAGAAAAAAAGCACCTAAGTTAATAACCCTTCCTCTACACAATAAATGCAACACTTGATATCCATACAAAAATTCTGATCTTCATAAATGGGAGGTTTTGACTTTTGAATAATTTCGTAAGTTAGTCTTTGATGATAAAAGAAATATGATATTCTTGAAAAACTACTGATCTGTCATGAATGGGAAAAGATCCAATTCAACTAATAATTTGTTTATTGATAATTAAGGGCAGATGATGACATTGTATGAGAGAGAGATACGCTGAAGAGAAACTCATTTAAAAGGGTAATTATGAAAGGAAAATTACAAAAGAAGGTATGTTATTAAAAGGTATAAGTAACAATTGACTAAAACTTGACAAATAGAGTGTAATTAATGTAATTAAATCTAAATACAGCTTAATAGTCAATACTACAATTATATAAGAGTTTAATACTTATACATGATTTTTATTATCCTTTAATCACAACCCTTCATTTATATACTTTTAAAGTATTATTTATGACATCAATAAATTTATTTGATTGTGATTAAATATGAAAATGTTTTTCTCATTATATAATAAGTGTTTTTCGTTTTTTACTAATAGATAGAGGAAAACTAAAAAGGACACAGCAATTCCCACTATACTATATTATCTATAATCTATTTTTAATTTTAACTTTTTTAATCTTAATATCGAAATTAAATATTTATTTTAATAATAAGCATAAACATTTCATTTTTTTAAAATTTAATAATTAATATTCGTTTCTTATTACAACCATAGAATTTCAATAAAATAAGTGGTGAAAATAAAAAGTAACTTCTTCAAACTTACTCTTAGAGTCAGCAGATCCCTCTACCTCTCCTCTGGCTTGCTCTCTCTTTCTCTCCCCAATTAAGTTTTTTGTACCTGAAATTTTACTAAAAATCACTTTTAATCTTTAAAATTCAAAAATATTTTTTTAGTTTTGAAATTAATTTATTTTTTGTATTAATATTATCCATTTATAAATTTCGGTGTATTTAATTGTGTCAAATATAAAATTATTGAAGATTAAGAAAGTTAAGATTAATAAAAATTATTCACAAATACAAAAATATACTTTATTCTCTATTAATAATATTTTAACAGCGTTAACTAGAGAAAAAAGACTAAAAAGTGAATTAAGTACTAAAAAAATATTTTTGAACTTTCAAAACCAAAAATTTTCTTAGTGAAACTTTAGTGACAAAAAACTTAATTAAGCCTTAAAATTTTTCATGTAACAGTACATAAATATTCAAGTCATAGTAAACAAATTAAAATCTTTATCTAATGGCTAACAATTATGTGAGTCACTTTTACAACAATCACTAAAACCAAGGGTCAACGATTATGAACCAAGTATATGCTCATGGATTTGTAACTCCAAAATGCTCATTGATATGTCAAATGGTCATACAGATGTTTTGCAGTAAAATGCCATTGTAGCTATTATTGAGCATACTCGTAAAAAGAAAGACAAACAAAATTTCATTTTTATAAAGTTATGTAGCCTCAATGCGCTTTTCATTCACATGTTCCTACACTGGACATGATGCCTTCCCAACTTGCGAACTTCAAACACCGAAGGAATTTGAAATAATAATAATTCTAACAACAGGGGATTATGTTAGTCCTGATTAGAAAGCTGGAAAAAAAGACCAGATATGATGCTCTTGAACATAAAACTCGGATGCACATTTAATTAGAGAATCTGAAGCAAAGTTTATCAAACCGATATGCCATAGTTGCTAATTTTAGAGATCTCCTTGGTCAAGGTACGTTTTTCTTGCTTTGTCTCAGAAGCAAGTTTGGAAACCTGTCAACCAGACAGTCAAAAGTTTGCATTAGCAAAATTACATATAAATCACTAAAAGCAAAAATTACATACAAACCACTCAAAATTATTAGATTAAGTAGAAGTGATAAAAGCTCATCAACGTGACTGCAAAGGAGTAGTTCATTTTTTCAATCAAAGTTATTACTCCAAATTTTCAACCTAAACCAGACTGATAGATTTGATCACTCTTACTGTCAGGCATTTCAATCGGACCAGACATGCAGCACACAGGTTGGATAAATACAACCATGAGACAATGCCATATTCAAGGCAATAATATTTATCTTACAAAACATTATCGAGAAATACAATATCCATTATGAAGCAAATAAAAGCTTTTTTATAATTCGAAATACAATAACACCACCAAAGTTTGAACCTAAAACATTGTGAATACTATTCCAATCTCCCACCACTAGGCTGATCCTAGTGGTTCAGCAGATATAAACTAAGACAGGTGTAGGGTCAAGAGAAGACAAGAAACAGGCAATAGGTGAAAGACAAAGTCTGCTTCCACTGGATATATGAAGTGGGGATGATTTTGAAAGGGGACATATACAAGTATGCAAAGATGATGGAAGGAGAATAACACCAATATCCCTTATGTAAATGAGATATTCAAGGAAGACATGATTAACAGTATAACCCTAATCATAACTAGCAACACCCTAGACGACCTATCTAGCCATTCAAACTGACATTGAGAATAAAGACCTAGCAATATCCAACTACAGATGCCTAGGGGAGGCATCAAGAGCATAAGAGCAGTTAGATTCTAGGGTTATCATCTCATCAATCATAACCTGTTGCCATCCTGGATGTAATTTCTAAAAAGTCTTAGGAATAGTTAGAGACTACAGAGGATAATTTCTAAACATTTTTCATGATGCCATGTCATAGGCTACTGTTGAAAACTTTCACCCAAACCTAGGCAATGAGAAATGGGATACTGCCAACTGAATTACCTGTGATCGGAAAAGAGATGCCTCTCTTTTGGGGAGTTCTCCAATGATATCTTTTAAACCTAACACGTAAAAAACAAGCCAAATCATCAAAAGCACAAGGCCCAATCACTAACCTATTTAATTGTCCCACAACATTTTTCCTTGTAAAAGAAATTAAAATATTTTGCATACCCCCTGCTCGTCTTTCAATTTTATAAGCTGACTGAATCACATTCCGGATCTGCTTTCCTGCTTGTCTGTTATCAAAGTATAAATATTTATAAATAATTGTTATAGATGCATAAATACAAAACCAATGTTATGGCTCCTCATTGATAAGTTAACCTGAGTTTTGTCCTTCCATGTAAGGATTGCTCTTCTGCATGTAATGCACTCTTCTGAAAATAAGTATGACAAATACCATGAATACTTGAATAGCAATACCAATCAAACTGAAGAGCTTTTAAAAAATTCACAGCAGCTCAACTCAAATGACATATTTGAAAAGTGTAAAGTCACATCCCGTGTAACAATCCTTATATGTACTGCTTTTGTTATGTATTTATAAAAATACCATCATTTATTTCAGTGAAAGTGCTAGGTGGTTGAATGACTACTTAGTCCCTAGTCCAACTGCATCAAATTAAATAAAAATATAAAATTCAATAAAGCCCGTTTATTTTGGGCATTTTCTTCTCATTTTTACAAAAAAAAAAAAAAAAGATGATAACAATGAAAATTTTGGTTATAATTTAGAAAACATTTTTGCTTTTCAAAAATCAATTGAAAAATGATAACAAAAAATAGTCGGTTTTCAATCTCTGGAAGATAGCTAGAGGTGCTCTGATGACTAATAAAGAGAGGGTTAGAAGGGATTTTTCCCAGAATGAATTATGCCCAGTTTGCCAACATCAACAAGGGTAATGTATTTTAGAATTAGAGAGACCAAATAAATACGAAAAAAGTTTGGAGGACATATTTAATATTTCAAGAATTTTTTAGGGACTAAAAACATATTTTACCAAAAAATGCATAAATATATTTTAAATCATATACATCAAATACCTTATAATTTTTTTACTAAAATTGATTAAATTTTTATTTTTTGAAAAAAGAAAATATCAAGTAAAAAAACATATTTTCTAAATGCAGAAAATTTGAAAATATAACTATTTTCAGAAAATAAAAATATAAAATGAAAATAAGAACATTTCAAACCAAATGGACCCTAAAATTTGAGACATAATTAAAAATAATGCAAAAATTATTGAATTCGGATTTTAATTGAAATTTATAATTCATAATCATAAAAGTAATTTCATGTCAAATTACCTATTTATTAAAAATAACAGTGAAAAAATTTAAATACCTAATTTATTATATTCAGATTACATCAACCATCTATTAACTATTGATATGGGTAAGTATTAAATATTAATGAGTAATTGTCTCTGCAAATATTGTACTTTATGATACATATATTTATGTAAAATTTTGTAGACCTTGACTGTGCTATTCTCTTTCAAAAACAACCTGTATCAGTATTGTATCATACCCACATTGTATTAATTTCATTCTATGGTTTTTAGCTGTATCATAGAAACTGTTAATGCATTAATAATTGAAAATCAAATAGGACAAATTCTATAAAACTATTTCTGTAGCACATGATATATAGTTTTACCTCCAACTTTTCACCTTCAGCCTTTAAAAGCTCAATTGAATGTCGCAATTCTTTCACTTCAGCATGAGCTCTAGAAATCATGGACTGCATCCAGAAAACAAATGCCAAAAATATAATCAAGGTTATGATGCAACTTTGCATGCTCTTCAAACCTATGTGAATCAAATTATTGAGTGAACATCAAGAAAAATTCAAACGTTTCAAAAGAGCATCTAAAACACCAATTAAGGAAAGAATGAATGCTAGAAACCTACATTAACATCATAGGCGATTTCTCCATAATCTCGTATGATAATTGACAATGTTATAGACTTTACAATTTTCATATCTTCTAGTGCCATTGGGAATACCAAGCAAGCGGCACCTGGTTCTAATTGTCTTCCACTCTACACTCTATAGTTTCAAATTCATCTATTGCACCTAATAATACTATCAATAATACTTCTACTGTAATGGTTCCATCATCATGCCCTACACTCTTGGTATTTTAGATTAAGGTATTAAAATTCCACAATTATAAAATCTACTCTCAAATAGTGTAATATTTTATTTACTAATTAAATTGTCATTGGATTTTTCTATGCATGTGGACTCAAGGTTTATCATCTAACTTCAACACCATTCACTGCTAATTACATGAACCTCTAGAACTAATTTTTGGTGATGTTGGATGCAGCCCCCTCACCTTTTGATGTATCAAATTGCGGCCATTATGGTATAGCATTGCGTTTTTTTTGACAGAATGTCATCATATGGCAGTGGCACTACGGGGTTCAGATGGTGGGCCATGGCAGCCGCAATAGCCACGGTGGTCGTCGCGGTTATGACAGCCATGGCGGAAATTGCAGCTTTTTGAAGAGGAAAAAAAAAAAGAAAAGGGAATTTGGACCTTCAGCCCAACCCAACCCACACTTTTCTTAAGTGCTTTACCCTAAAAAACACAACCCCCATCAATAACCTTCTCTTCTCCCAAACGCACAAATCATAACACTTGGCAGTAGTGTCCAGAGCACTGGTTGCTCTGTTTTATGTTGTTTTTCTAGTGAACTTGTGTTCTGTCTAAGTTAATTAGATGCAACATAATGTTTTATATGTACTGTTTTTGTTATATATTCGTTAGGTTTTTTTTTTAATTATATATTTATATTTCATGTTTTATGTTCTGTTTTTGTAGTTTTTAATTTATTTTTATTGTTTATATATAAAATAATGATTTTTTTTTGTCTGCCACGGCGTCCGCCATTTCAACAATTGCCATATGATGGTATTTTGGCAAATCACCATGGTCCGCCATCTATCAACGATGTGTGTGTGTGTAATTACATTTTGGGATACATTCACTCATAATAATTGGATTTATCTTTCAAAGTGAAATGCTAATACACTCTATTTTGCAACAACTATGCCCATCATAGTAGAACTCAAGTTAAGCAGAAAAAATTTACCAGAGTTGAATGGGGAGTTCAGGCTCTTTTCCAAGGCCTTTTCTTGCTAGCTTTGGTTTTATTCATTGCCTTGTCTGTCATTGCATCACTAAAATGGCACAGTAGAAGAACATAACCATAAACATATAGCTGAGGTAGGTTTATCCCTCCTAGGACTAGTCAGCTTGTCCTTATGTGAGAAGTTGGGATCATGCTTTCTTTACTACAGTATACACCATCAATTGGTAACTAACTGCATCACTTCATAATGATATCATATCCCCTTTATTCATTTACTCAATAAATCCCTAGATTACAGTTTCACCGAGGTGTCTAGATGTGCATGTGATCCTATCCTATGTCCTTATAATCATTACAAGTTAGAATTTTGCTCCATTAAATGTACTTCCTCTAGAATCTTCTGCACGTTTATCCTCTACATCACTCCATCTTCTCTTCCAATCCAAATTTCTTGATCTACTTTATCCTGGTTTCTTCATCAAATGCAAATGCACTCCATGTCTTCTTCTCCATCCATCACAGACAGCACCATCAGCATCTCCGTTTCAACCTTCCATGATTGCCTTCAATTCTGTTTCACTCTTATTTGGCACAAACTTAATTTCTTGGTGGGCCATGACCCCATGAAGAAACTACTAGTTGCTCATTCCAGCACAGAAACTCTACATACAGAAGTTTGGCCTCCAATGCAGCTGAATTCATTAGGATACATTCTCTCCTCACCGAACTCCCAAATTCCTATTTTCACCCTTAATCTAAAGTGAAAACTTTAGTAGGGTTCTTCTCACATAATCCAATCCTACATTTTTGCATCAAGCATGTGGAACTTGACACCTTGGTTGAGAGGAAGACATTTTAACAAGAATTAGTTACATATGTTCCAGATAAAGATCAGATAGATAATGCCACAACTAAGCCTTCCCTTAAACTTACACTCTGCTGTCTTACAGAGAAACGCAAGGTGTTTGACTAGTTTCATTCACACCTTCTAAGTTTGAAGGGGAGCTACTCCATGTATGTATTAGTTGCTGCTAGTTGTAGCCTGATTATGTTACTAATAACAAATAGTTAATTAGATGCTGCTACTTTCATAGCTTTATAACTAACTCTGTTTCTAACAACAGAATTATTTAAGCCTGGTTCAGTGTGCAACAGACTTCATTTAAGACATCTGCCCCCACTTGACTCTATACATATCAGAGTTCTGGACAATGTCCCCTAAGTTATTCTTCATTGGATTTATGGTGGACATAATATAAACATTTTTCACAACTAAGTCCAAAGAGAATAAAAAGTTCATTTCAATCAAGACTAATATTTATAGTAATAGTATGCGAGTTTGTACATTTGCAAATCAAAGTTCTAAGCTCTACTATTTCTGCGTAAAAAGTAAAAATATAAATGGTCTACGATTAATGAAATGTCAAAAATTATAAAGGCAAAGTAAAAGCATATTATGTTCCTTCTATCGTTTTTAGTTCATGTTTTACTATTGTGACTTTTGCCCCAGCCTCTCCATATGACAAGCCCAATACAAGTTAAACAACAAACTTTAAACTTATAGTAACCAAGTTTTTTTCAAGAGATAAGACTTCTAACAAAGCATACAAACTGAAAGTGTCCAGATCCTTTTGTATACATATAAATTTCATGATTAAATTAACTCAAAATATTAAATTAAGTCATCAGATAAAATCAGGTTGTTACTTACCTCTTCACTGGAAAAAAGGCGCAAAGTGTTGTAGTACAAAACTCGACGAGGCCCTACAACATAACCAAATTTGAAGAAAAATAACAATCTGCTAATTGAATAACGTATCAAACATATAGAGTAGGTTCAATCATAGAATTGCTTCTGATAACATTGCAGTATAAAATAATGCACGTATACTAGCAGCAATTTACTGAATTTAACAAGAAATAAACTTTTAAGGTTGACCACAGCCTTAAATCAAGAGTAAACCCTCAATTTAATCCCCCAAAGATTAAGGAGTGGTCACATTAGTCCTCAAAACATTTTTGTAGCTAAATTAATCACTCAAATATTAATGTGTCACTATATTATTCGTCCAAGGATTTTATTCACCAAATTACTCCCTCAGACGCACAAAATTTTCATCAAATTTATCCAGAAGGAAGATTAAAGTATCGACGTTAACGAACAGGACAACTTGGGACCGATTTTGCATCTTTAAAGGGGCTAATTTGGTAGACAGATCTTCAGAAGACAAAATATGGCAACTGTTTAATCTTTAACACATCAATTTGCTAACAAAAGGATCTAAAGGAGCATTATAGTGACACCTAATCAAGAACAAAACTGAGGGTTCACTCTAAAATCAATTATCAGCACAAATTCTAACTAAGACTAATCAATTAAATGAGATTCAATAACAAAATACAAAATATATCATCTTTCACATGTCACAAGAACAATTAAATACCAAACGCAACACTTAAAACTAAAATGCATAGAACCTAACTCTTAAGTAACACAAGGCCCAGGGCAGCTGTAGCCCCACATGTAATCACCGGATGAGAAGCTGCAACAAGTACACCCTCTGCAATGAAAGATCAAACACAAAAACCTAAACATCAGAAACTTCATAATTTGCAAACAGAACAAACCCATCTCCAGTAAAAAAAAAAAAAGCAAACCTTAGACATTAGAAACTCAGCGTGTTTGGTTTCGAGTTGGAAAATTGATTTTGAACTCAAAATCGATTTCAAACAAATCTTAACATGTTTGGTTTTGCATTAGAAAAGAATGCAAAATTAATTTTAGATCTAGAATTGGTTTTCGGTTGAAGCAATTAGTATGTGTTTGAATATACATTGACAAAATTTATTTTGAATAAAGTGATTTTATATAATTGATTTTGAATAAATGTGAGTTATGTTAAGATGTTTTTATTATAAAAGCAAGTTCAAACTAAAATTTAGTGTAAAATTTATTATCCAACGCAAAAACTACTCTAGGTTGTTTCAATCCAGCATCAATTCTAAACCCAAAATCAATTCTGAATTTTTCTCTAACACGAATCAAAACATGTCAAAATTTGTCTGAAATCAATCTTTAAGCCTAAAATCAATTTTTTAATGCAAAACCAAACATGTACTTAGAGTAGCTTTTATGTTGGATAAAAAATTTTCCACTAAATTTTAGTTTAAAATTTTGCTTTTATAATATAAACATCCAAACAAAAATCACATCATCTCAAAATCAATTTTAATCATAATGAATTATGCTAAATCAATTATATTTAAAATTAATTTTGTAAACACTCACTTAATAAATTGGAACCAGAACAAACCCATCTCATGTAAAACAAAAAACAACCTTTCATCTTTCCAAAGAAAATGTCCTCATAAGCGTTGTACTGAGACTTGAGATCGTCAAAAGCATCCTACATTCAACACAAACCAAAACCAAGCAGATGAGACAACGAAATTCTCAAATAATTAACCGAAAAAACCAACGGAATGCGCGATGCCATTGAAATTAGGTCACGGCGAATGAAATTTTTTCTCAGTCCCAGCGATTTTCCCTTTCGAAAACTTTCTCGCAAAAAAAAAAAAAGAGAGAAAAATAGAGAAATTGTACCAAGCTTTGGTGAAAATGAGCGGAAGAAGTTGAACGGATTTGGGAAAAACGGGATTTTGCGGAATCGAAGGTTGAATCGACGGCGTCGTTGAAGGCCTTGTGGTAAAGCTGGGCCTGCGCAACAGCGTAATCGAGAAACGGCGTCGTTTGAATGAAGGTTTGAGGATTGTTGGTGTTGGCAGAGTTATCAGGTGCAGAGGGTGTGTCAGATTCCGGTGATTCCGCCACCGTTGCCATCGTTTATTCACTCTGTTACTTGCACTTTCTTTTCTTCCGTGTTAATCTCGTTTTGTCGCTCTCGTTTTATTTCTTATTACTACTACTATGGCCTCTATGTATTTTTTTTTTAAAGAAAAAAAAACTTAAATATATTTTTTATGTTAGATTTGGATGTTGGATAATATAAATCAATGAATTTTATTTTTGTTCAATTAATTTATTGTGTTTGGTGTTTAATATTTTATTTTTTATATTTTAATATTTTTATAAGTCAAAAAATTTATTAATTTTGAAAAGTATAAGAGATATCTTCTAGTACGTGTACATACGTTTAAAAAGAAATTGAAAAAATGAGGCATTTGAACAATTGTTACATCTAATGAAAAAAGAAATTGAAAAAACGAGGCATTTGAACAATTGTTACATCTAATGAACATAAGGAGAGAAGGGTTAAGGACTCATTTAACATAAAAATAAGTAAACAACTTACATACTCGACTCCATTCCTAGAAGCTCAACTGAATGTACGGTAAGAATTTTTATAAATTTACTAAATATGCTTTGAAGATTGTCGTATTTCGTGCCTTTCAAAATTTTCACATCCCTACAAACTAAACAAAAGACCACAACTTCTGTTTCAACTTCAAACCTTCCATTAGACCCATGAACTGAAAGTAGTGATTGTTGACCTCTGTTGTAAATGTCATCGATATCCCCCACTGGCTACAAATCATATGCCAAACAAGGAGGAGACAATGCAGATTGATAACAAGTAAAGGAATGTTTTTTCTACATTATCACACAATCCACATAACTCATCACCATGGTGAATAATTCCTCTTTTCAGTAGATTACACCTTGTAGGTAGTCGATCCACACCCAATTGCCATGCGAAGATTTGAACTTTTGTTGGCACTTCTTTCTCTCATACCTGCTTGAAAAAAAGCCTGAGGTTGTTGATGCATGCCTCTGTCCAACAACATGTATGTCACCGAATACTGACTCGACTTTTTTGCTTCTCATACCCACCTATCAAGGACTCCTAACTGGACTGCTATACCATTAAGACTCCTTTCTAGACTCTCTACCAATTCTTTCTCCCAAGCAAACAAACGACGTTTCCACATCCACCTCCACACTTCCCCTAGACCTATCATGTTAGAGACTAACACATGGTACAAGTTTTGGCTAGACCATACAGTCGTAGATAAACCTCACTTAATTTCAAATCTCCTAACCACCTATCCTCCCAGAGTAACACATCACACTCATCCCCTTAGCCTATGCCTAACATTGTTAGGCCACCATCTCTCATTCACCTAGTCTCTTTGCTCAATCGAGTTTATGTCCCTCCACTATCTGGAGCAATAACCACCGCAATCTACCTAACCTCATCAGCCTTCACATATTTGGTTTTTAGTATATTAATATTTTTTATTGAATAAATAATTTATTCATGGATTCAAAGGAATGGGAGAATTTTAATGGAGAAGAGGGGAGGAACTCGAAAAGAGAATAAATAACTATTCTCAAATTTGGTAAGAGGGAGAAGAGGTGCTTTAAAAATGGGAGATTTAATTTGTATGCACTCCAACCTTGAAGGGTTTTAAGAAGGAGGCATTGGAGAGAAGTAGGCATGATGGCCAACCAAAGCAGTGAAATCGAGACAATCAATCGGAAGAGGTTTAGTTAGAATTTTTGTCTAAAAAGATGAAAGATGAAAAAAATGAGAGAAAAAATAAATTGTTGAAGATCAGTGTAAATGTACATGATACTTGGGGTTTTAGCAGCTATACTTTTTTGGATGATGATAATGTAGGAGAAAAAAATTATACAATTATATATAGCAATTTAGTAACTAGTCATAATACTTTTGAATCGGGTCTATACTTATTTTAAGTTATACTAAAGATGTTTGGATTTGATTAATACAAACTGCCAAGATTAGTTATGATATGGGCAAAAACCTACCTTTTGTTAGAACCTCAAGCACTTTTTTTAAAAAAAAAAATTATAATAATGATTATAATTATGAATTAATGAAAAATAATAAATGTGTTTTATTAATAATTTAAATTTATGTATAACTTAAAGCTTAAATATGTTTTAACAAATTTTGAGTTAGTTCTATAAAATTTTTATTTTGAGTTAGATTTCTAATAATTCTTTTATTTTGTTTTCATCCCTTAAGAATTTTAAATATCACTTTCAAATTACTTTAAACAATGGTTTACGTCGCTGTTTAGGAAAAGCAAAATAAAAAATTTATTGAGATCCAAACACAAAACAAAAATGACTAGGAATTCAAGCAAAATTTATTAATATACCAAGGATACAATTTTTTTTTCAATTAAGGTATATATTCGAGACATATCATTAGTTTGGGTATACGAGCCAAGATCCCCAGAACCAATTCGTCGAGCCTATGAGCTTCTGTAGATTTTCAATTTTTTTAAATTCACATAATTATTGGAAAATTTTGAATCCAATCCTTGTTTGTAAGTTAACAAGCTAAGTCTACGATTCACATACTATTCCTGTAGGACATCAAAGAAGATTTTTAGTTTTATCAATTGTGATATTTTTAAGACTTTTACTAATAAAAATGTTTAATGTTTTAGATTATTATAAATTATGATATATTTTAGTATGACAAAATAAAGTTTAGTATAAGAATCAAAGAAAAATTCTGTGTATTATAATTTTAAAAAAATCTATATCGAACTGCAAACTGCAAACCGATTTGTTAAGTTTATAAATTTTGCGAGCTAGATACGAACTTATCATGTGTGGTTAAAAACATATATTCTTAAATTGTCAAACATTTCCATCTACCCACCCTACATATCATTAGGGATAATATATGGATCCTGATCTACAGACCTCTCAAGTTTGTGTGGAATTTAAACATTCTTTTCAACAAATAACCATAATTATAAGGAAAATTTGAATCTAGTTCATGAAGTCGGTGAATTTTGTGGGTTAAGACTACAGATTCACAAGCTTGATCTATAACCAGTTTAAAGAGACAAATAAGCATAATTCTGGCTATCTGCAAATCGGGCTACATGTTCATCACAATAGTTTGGCCAACTGCCAATCTAGCTCATCACAAAACACAACAGGCCTTCTACCCATCATAAACACAAATGGGCACTTTTTAGGCAGAGAAAGACATACCTTACCAATCATGAGATACTGAGCATTCATGGAAATTTTTAAATCTATGAATATCTCATCCAAGTGTCAACATGGACTACCCTGAATATTCACCCACTTAATGAACATCCTCAACCCAAGTGCCAACATGAATCATCCTGAATATTCATTTATTTAAAACCATCTTAGAACTCATCATGGTTCTGCTTTTCATTTCACAGTGTACCAAGTTGTGACTTCCCAAACCATGACATTCATACACTTGCATGGTACCTTCACCAGGGAACCCAGGACTTTGCTAAGTTCACCTCACAACACCTAAACACAGTCCCAAAAGTTACTAGACTTGACAATCACAATCACATAGTACTTATACTTCAATTATTATTCACAGAATCATATATGAATCATCCTTGAAAAGTTAAAAGATCATATCATAAATTAATTTCTCATTTCCAATTCTATTCTCATGAGTAAAAATAATA
This sequence comes from Psophocarpus tetragonolobus, assembly GCA_037954015.1. NCBI lineage: Eukaryota > Viridiplantae > Streptophyta > Magnoliopsida > Fabales > Fabaceae > Psophocarpus > Psophocarpus tetragonolobus. The sequence goes on from CM075691.1 coordinate 22,229,830, forward strand.
TCAATAGTCATATTAATATATATTTTTAATATTGAAAGACATATTTCTAATGTAAAAGATTAGACTAAATTGCAACCATAAAGCATACTTGGATTGTCTCTTGTGATTTTAAGACATATTATATTCAGAATAAGATTTTCTTAACTAAACTTTCACAAAAATCCTTTGAATAAAATATAGTATGCACACATAAAATTATAAGATAGGTATTAACCATTCCAAGAGTAAAAATATTTATAAATCAGAATTACAGAAACCAAAATTTATCATAATTCACCTTGTATTAGAGAATGGTAAAATCAGATTTAGAACAAAACTTGAAATAACTAATATCAGTAAACCAAAATAATATGATGATATAATTTTATAGAAAAAGATCAAAATATAACTTCTAAATAAGATGAATGATAGAACAATTGACAAATAATTATAGAGAATCATACTATAATATTTGGGGAATAGCTTAAATAATAATAGCTAGAATCAAACTGCAATATCTAGAAATAAAAGGATAAAAAATAATATATGAAAATAATAAATAAATAACCAAAATTAATAAGTGAGAGACCATAAATAATATCTGGAAATACTAATTAAAGGTCTAGAAGTAATATCTAGAAATAAATAATAAAGGACCAGAAGTAATATCTGGAGAAAATAAACAAAAGATCAAAAATATTATCTGGAGAAAATAAATAAATGACTAGAAATATTATTTGGAGAGAATAAAAGTTTGCATAGTTAGATGTTATTGAGTAATCAACTAAACATTAACATATTAATGGACAACCAAAACTTAGTTTTAAAAGTAATAATAATCATATTAGTAGCAAAAACATATAAGTCTATTAATATTAACACCACAAAGGCTTATAAATCTCACTCTCCCCTTACCTTAGTAAGAGCTTGGATGAAGAGTGGCAAGAAACCTTTGAAGCCTTAATCTCTCTCTGAAGAGCTTTCTCCCTCATAAAACTCTCTTTCTCTCCCTTCCAATTCGCAATATGGTGACCCCTATTTATAGGAAAAGTTTAAGCACGTTCGTTGAGCAAAATTATGCTTGCTAAGCAAAAAGAAGTGCAGAGTACTTCCACTAAGCAGTGAAAGATTCACTCAGCAAAATTTAGGTACTTTTATCTCACTTCGCTAAGCCATGGAAGTTTTGCTAAGCGAAATTCTGAGTTGGGTTATTTTCACTGAGCAACCTGAGTTTCGCTAAGCAAATACTAAGCGACTGATTGTTCACTTAACAAATTTATTCTTTTAAAAAAAAATATTTGTTGTTGTCAAATCTGCTTAGCAAATTTAATTTCAGTAAGCAAATTTCCAAAAAAATAGATTTTGCAAATTTCAGTAACAATGCTTTATATGCTATAATTAATTTATTTTTATAGGTTTTTCATATGCATAATTAAGTTTCCAATTTTAACATCTAAATTAAAATCTAAATAAATTATATAATAAGCTGGATATGAAAATATAGGTGTTACATTATGACTTATTTGTTATGAATTATGATATTTTAAACTTTTAGCATTAAAAATATTTAGTGTTTTAATATGTGTGTGTGCATGCGTGTATGTGTCTCTGCGTGTGGGTGGTGGGTGGGTGGTGCGCGCGTGCGAACCCGGGCATTGATTTGTTGAATCTATCAACTTTGACAGCTGGATACGGATTCTAAAAAAAAAGTTCTATATTTAGCACCCTACATATCATATCATTAAGAGAAAATCACAACAACAACTTCTGAAGTTTTATTTAATTATACAAAGTTTTCCTTTTCTTTATTTTTCACCACTAACACTTTTCTTTAAGTATAAAAATATAATTATTAATATCCTTTTATGTTAGAAAAAATATCACAAACAATTATATTAAACTTTATAGTAACACCTTTTAGGTGAGTAAAAATAATGGTTAACAAGTATGAGTACATATTTAGGTTGTATTTGACAAACTAACTAAAAGCTGAAAAACTAGTTGTAAGTATTTGATAAAACTAGATGATCAACTAGTTGAAAGTTATAAAATAAAAATAAGAACATCATTATTTATTAGAACAATAATGAAGTATTTAACATAACTATACTATATTTTAATATTCACAAAAAAATTTAATAATATAAATTTCTCAATATAAATTGATTACATATTTAAATTATAAATTACTATAATTACAAATTTAAATTAGAAATTTTTATAATTACATATTTAAATTATAAATTACTATAATTACATATTTAAATTATAAATTACTATAATTACATATTTAAATTATAAATTACTATAATTATATATTTATGTTATAAATTTTTATATTTAAACATTTAAATTTTAAATTATATATTTAAATTATAATTTTTTATAATTACATTTTAAATTATAAATTACTATAGTTATATATTTAAATTATAGTGAAGGAAAAAGTAATTTTTGAGAAAAAGCTAAAAATTACCTAAAAAGTTACTAGTTTAGTAAACCAAATAGAAATTGTTTTGAGTACCATTTTAACTAGTTTTTAAGTTTTTAACTCTTTGAAATAACAAGTTAAAGACATTTCTAATTACACAAAATTTCAAATTGTAATTTGCTCTTTCTATAAATCTGTAAAATTTAATGTATCCATGTAGTATTGCACACCTTTATCATAGCTCTCGCTCTGCTAATCAAGGTGCAATTTTCAAGTTGTAGTTGCTGCATAGCTTTTGTTGCTCTAATACGAAAAAAAATAGCTTTTGCTGCTCTGCTTTGTTAGATTCTGATCGACCCTTCTCTTAAATTTGGGTAGCTTGCTTCGGTTTTTTAATTTCCGCGTGAAGCTGAAGAATAGATTCTTATCTTCTTTAATACACAACTTCTACCTTTACATTTCAACCCAAAATCATTTCAAAAGTTTTACTCGTCTAACAAAATGAGTATAGATCTATATTCTTTGTCCAAATAGGCTATTGAACTAGGGATTACAATAATTTCCGTATGTGTGGGTATGATCTCCAAAATATTCTAATTTTGGTAGGTATTATTGGATACATATATAAACATTATTTGATGTTTATTGGTGATTTTAAGTGATTGTTGATAGATTATGTTGTGATTCATATTGTGGTGATATATATGAAATAAGATAAGTTGTTGGGTTTGATTATAGGTGTGAAAAAGAAATACTTTGATATTAGATTAAAATGTGATTAATGATATGCTTTGATATACTTTGTTAATATTAATGATATTTAATATAAGTATGTGATTGGAAACAAATAATTATTGTTGTCGGGATTTAATTAAAGGTGTGGAATGAATGGTTATGCCTTGATCGTTATTGAAATGAATCATAGTTCTTAGAAATTAATGATAATGGATTGAGATATATGATGTGTTGTTTAGTTGATGATTATTATGGAAGTGATGCTTGATCTTGAATTGGACAATTTATTGGATAGTTTGGATGTGGCGGTTACAGTAGGTTAACTTAGCTTTAGTTTAATTGATTTTGTGTTTGAAATTAGATTTATTGGAATAACAATGTATTATTTGGAATTATGATTAGAATGCATAATGAGAATTTATTGATGTTGTTGGTTGTAGACAGTTACAGTCGGGTAACTTAGCCATGGATTATATGTTGGTGGGGTACATTGATGTTAAGGACACAACTGGGATCAATGTAATTCAGAATATTAGATATGCAGGGGAATATTTCTGTGATTTACATTGTGGTCCTAGTACCAGATATGCAACGGGGTGTCTAAAGAACATACTCAAACAATGACTATATGTCACAAGGTGTCAAGTAGACACTAGACATCAGTTTGTAATTGTCAGATGAGTATTGCTTAGACTTAAATTAGCAGTAACATAGGAAGATTAGATGTTTATCGCCAATTGGAAGGGGTCTTAAGTCGCCTCAGTATCCGAACTCAATGTAGATATTCCAGAATATGTCGCGTCTGAACATGTTGTTGTGTGAAAAGCTTGTATTTAGGGGAATACAATGTGAATGCACATGTTCAGATGGAGCTTAAGAGTGATTAATTGGTTGTTTACTATCAGTAAATGTGTGTTGATATTACTGAATATAAATGTTGTGTAACTTTCATGCTTTATGATTGATCTAATGGTATATTACATATTATGTAAGCTTACCCGTACAATGTTTTTGTCTTTTGTATAATTGTGATGATCGTGCTTTGTATGAGAGCAGATAATAATGATGATGCAAAGTGACAGGATGCTCTAGAGTAAAGTATGTCAGATTGTGGCTAGAAGTCTTAGAGGATGTTATTTTTTTGTAGACATGTATATAAAAGAGTTGTGTAGAAATACTGTTATTTGATTTTAGAGGCACTATTGTTAAGTTTATGTGATTGTGTTATGATGAAAAAGTGGATTAGATTACTTGATTAGTTATTATAGAAAATGTTGGGAATTCGGGATGTTACACTTGGCACCATCGAATCACTAAAGCCGACTTTCGTCCTTGCTCGATGGGTGGGTCTTGTAGTCAAGTTCCCTTCTATCTTTGCACTCGAGGGTTAATCTTTGTCTAGCCCAAGGAAACCTTTGCACACCTCCATTATTTTGGGGAGGCCTACCCCATAAAAACTGTGTTTATCTGAGACTGTCCCTTGACCCATAGGTCCTAGCATAAGGTTAAAATTCTAGTTATTCTAGAGTGGTATCTCACTAATGCTTATGGTTCCAGAAGGAGACCTTATTTACCCTCCACCTAAGCTACGCAGGAAAAGTCCAACAAAGTCAATCCCAGGAAACAGTGAAACTTCATAGGTCTTTGTGTCTACGTGCAGGTAGTCTGCATCTTCACATACATATCTATTTCACCTAGTCTCTCTCTAACATAATGTAGGGCATAAATCCTCAATAAATAAATATATATATATATATATATATATATATATATATATATATTTGGTGCTATTTATATGAAAAAGAAAATCATGCACCTATAACCTTGTACCTATTTATTTTTTAATTTTCTTTTTGGGGTACATTACACTTATTTGATTTAAATTAATTTTAACAGGGTGAAGTGTGGTTGAACAGAATGTATGAGTTGTCGTAAACCTTCTGACACAGTCTTTAACTCCTAACAAGAGGATCAACAAAAAAAAAACTATATTTTAAGGACAAAATCAGACTCTACGTTTAGTTATTCCAATTCTTTTTAAAACTTATATATTAATCATATAATGTTTTTAATTTAATAAATAATAATATCTATAATATAATATTACTATTATTAGCTTTAAAATATATTAATAATACATCTTTTAATATATTTTTAAATAAATAATTTTATGAAAATTTAGATTAAATAAATTTCTAATCAATAAGATTGTTTAGGGTTATAAGGTTGGTGCAAAGTCCATCAATGGGGAGAAAGGAATGAAAAGGTCATGATTTTGAATATCTTCCATAACAAAAATAACATTTTTCTATAAAAAAAAACAAATAAGAGTGTTTGATAAGGCGAAAAAAAAAATTATAAATTGTTTTGACTAACTTATAAGGGTAAAATATATTTTAAGATCCTCTAATTTTAAAATACATCACTTTTGATCTTCCAAATAAATCATTTCTTATTTCTATAAACAACATTATCTAAATACACAATATCATAAATTATTTTGAGCTAATAAAATATCAGAAATATAATTTATCTAAAAATTATAACAAATTAACTTGTCTGACTTTCTAATAATGTGATAAGTTATTGGATTATTACATTTTTATTAATTATTAACATTGTTCTTACAATTAAAACTAAAAACAAACGATAGATTCTTTAACCTATTGAATTAAAAAAATATTTAAAAACCAAAAGAACATTATTTCCTAGAGACTAGCATGTTGATAAGCTTTATCCTTTACTACGATTATCTTATCTGTTAATTTTTAAGTTACCAAAATAGGAACCTGAACTATACATGTCAAGTTGTCAACTTTCTATAAATGAAAATTTAAAAGAAAAAACTATCTTAAGGAAGCATCATTTTAGAAGTTGCATAAATGCATGTATGAACACTTGCTCTGCCACCAAACAAAACCAAATAGTAAAGTATGAAGACGAAAGTACCAAGGAAGATGGTTCAACAAGTGGCAGAATCACGTCTCAAAAACAGTTCCAAATTAATTTATGCTTTGCTTTCTAATATAATGGTACCCCATATATACAAAAATTATAAAACTATAACAAACCAAATTATAGAAAAAGAGGAGAAAGATGAAGGTAATGCATGAAGTTCGTTCATCAAGTTCTGAATTATTTGAAAGGTTAGTCCCTTCTTTTCATGCTCTTAGCTATACATCTTTTTGCAATCTAACACTTTTCCAACACTTGGGAATTATCATTTTTGGCTTCTGATGAAGATGGTTTAGTTAGTTTGTTTCTATTCTTTTTATGTTAATATTTTTTTATCAACAAAATGTTAATTTTACTAGTTTTTTCTACAATGTCTATGGGAGAGATTTGAAACTATGAATTCTTATTTTTCCTTTAATATTAAGGATGTGTTTGAAAATTATTTAGTTAAGCACAAAGAATATCATTTATGATTATACCAGTGTTGTTCTCTCTCTATTTTACGCTTGTAAATCATTAAATGTATGTTTTTCTATTTGAAGTATTTAAAGCGGTTACCCAAACACACTAAGAAATTGTTAAAAAAAGAAAAAACTTTCATTTCCAAAAAAGTAACACCAGAGTTACTTTTGAAATTTTGCATCGAAATGCAAGAAATCTATCTTGAACATAGTTTCATAGCATGTTTGAATTATTATCCATTGACCTTGTGTTTAAACAAAAGTAACTATTTGTTACTTCTCACAAACTAAGCTTTGAAATGTGGACAGCAAATTTCAAACGGGTAATCAAACTTGCCTTCAACGATTTTCCAAACATGCACTAAATCTTCCTTTCCAACTATCAAGCAAATACTCCTTTTTATGTTACTATTTGAAATCATACAAACATTTTTTTTAATAGGCAAATATGAATTATTAATTAATATATTATTTTTTTTAATAGATAAATTCAAATTCACAACTTCTTTCTATTATCTTCTCCTCACATGTAAACTTCATTCTATTAAACTAATCTTATAGTCCCTCATATGATAAACTTGACTGATAATATATGATTGGTTGGTTCGAGTGACACTGGACTAAATTGATTAATTTGTTTCTGGTATTTTTCAATGTTAGCACAACTTCTGGGCCAAATTTTCCATCCCCATTGAACGGTGTGATAATCTTTGTGGTAACAACATTAGGGAGCTATCTCCAAGTTCAATACGGGTCAAAGAAAGATTCTCCATTTGAAGAACACTGCATGATCATGTGGGCAGTTTCTGTGGTGTTATCCCTTTATGCCGTGATGCTGATAGCTGAATTCACTTTCCAGATTCAGAAACACAGTTTTCTTTCAATAATCAAAAGATTCACCATCCTAATGGGAGCTCTTGTTGCTGTTCTTCTCACTATAATCATTATGCCCCTGTTTGGTTACTTCAAGTTGCTCCTTTGGACCATTTTTTTCGTGCATGCAACCCTAAGAACCAGTGAAGAAATTTGTAAATGTTTTTGGGAAGGATTGTGTCAAACCATTGAAATGGTAAACAGCTACTTTGGAAGAAAACACACTTCTACCTTACCGGTCTAATGTATAGTTGTGAACCTTAGCAATACACTTTCTAAAATAGGAGATAAGATGTAAAATTAAACCAACCTAAAAAAATATTAAGGAGTAAAATCAAAATTTAATAACATTTTAAATAAAAAACACATTTAAGTCTATATTTTAAATAGGTTTAAATAAGTCTTTTATTCCTAAAGTTTTATCAAAAATCAATTTTAGTCCTTAAAATTTAAAAATATATTTTTAGTCTTTTATTCACTTTTAGTCATTCTTCTCCAATTAACGCCGTTAAAAAATTGCTAATATAAATCACGTTCGTTTTTATACTTATGAATCACTCTCCTTCTCAATTTTAACTTTCTTAATCTTCAATTTCATATTCGCCACAATCAAATATACTAAAACTTATAAACAAACAACATTAATACAAAAATTAAATTAATTTAAGGGACTAAAAAAATATTATTTTTTTTGTAAAAATTTAGGGACAAAAACTTATGCAAACACTTTAAATATTTTTACATTAAAATCTAAAAATAAAATGGCTTGAAAAGGTATTATTTTTAACTACATTATATTTATAAATTTAATATATCTTTAATTTTTGTAATATATTACCTGAATTGATAAAACTTAACACTCATAAAGTTATTAAAAGTATTATTTAATTAAGTTTGATACTCTACTTTCTCTAAAACCATAATAATTAAGTTTGATAGTTAATTGAGAAAACTTTAGTAAATTTAATGTTTGTTTGGATGGATGTTAACAAAATTCAGTTGGAATAAATTGATTTTTTACAATGAATTATAATTAAAATTTATTTTAAGTTAAGGTAATATGATTTATGTTTGAATACTATCATACAGTTATATAAAGAGAATTACTCTCTTTGACAATTTTAGTAAAATAAATTTAAACAAATATAAAAATAAGTAACTAAAAATGACTACACACTCACTCAGTGAGAAGAAAAAAACTATACTTTCTCTCTTAATATATATGCACACCAAATTAAAATAAAATAAATTGTTAAAATATATAAAATTTGAACTTAATAAAATACTAACACAATAAAAATTGTAAATACAAGGACATATTAACGTCTTTGTTATCACCAGTTATTATAAAAACAAGTTTAAATTAAAATCATATAAAATTCATGATTCAAAATAAAAGTTACTCTATATGGTTTCAATCTAAAATATAAACATCAATTATGAATTCTTATCTAAGAGGAAAATGTGAACTTCTTTATTATTCTCATAATCTTCATCCATGTATGTATACTGAGTAGCCGTGTCCCCTCTAAACATGACTGCAGAACCATCTGCATATGGTGTAAACTGTCTACATTAATTTATATTTTGGGGTCAAACAAGACTTTGGTGATGCAGAAAATAGAAAGAAGAAAAGAATGGTTTACTCAAGACGTTGAGATTCTATACATTGCTTTTAGACTTGAAAGAGCACTTTCCTCCATAATGGGCTAATTAAAACCTAAAAGAATCATTCTCTCCAGTTAAATTTAAACTTCTCAAGTTTTTGGGTAGCTTTTGTAATTCTGTTCTGACTTCTGATTCACTTTTTATTGACCTTTTTTCATATTTTGTGAGGCTTGCTTCGGTTTTCTTGTTTCCGCGTTTACCAAAAAAAATGTTGTGAACATATGCTTATCTTCCTTACAAAGGTCTCTTCTCTATTTAGATACAATTCAACTATTTCCCGAAAGTCTAGTTTTTTTTTTTTAAGGAAGAAAACAAGAAATTGGCATCCCATGTTGATGAAAAAGTGTACTTGGATTCTATAAAAAATATCTTTATATAATTAATTATTTGCAATTTGGAATTGGGTGTTGAATGAGGGTAAATTTATAAAAGTTATGCGGGTATGGAAGACATGGATACCATAACACCCACATTGTCCTTGTTGCACTTTTTCTTTATATATAATTTAAAAGATTTTATAAGAGAAATTGTACGGGAGCACGCGAAGTATCTGTCGCACACAAAATAAAAATAAAAAAACATACATCCATATTAATCCCTTAAAGTCCCAAATCAAGAGCATTCATTTAATAGAAGTTGAGTTTATGACCCATTTGGCAAAAGAGTGATTAGTAAGGGAAACCAATCCTCTTCATTCCTATGAGCTATGTTGGATATCCAAAAGTTGTTATATATCACACACATGTGCTCTAAAGACTGCGACATTTCTGACTCTCCACAAATGTCAAATCTCTACGAACCTCACAAAAAATTGATAACAGTGAGCCTTGACTTCAATTGATAGGGTCATAGAAATCCCCACCAACTACATAGAGATTGTCAAACCCGAATCGACCTGTCACATATGAAGAAAAAATGTGCACCAGTCTCCACGGTAATCCCGCACCAGCCACATACAACTTCTTCACCTTATTGGATTATTCGTCTCTGCAACAAATTACTCCTAATAGGCAATTGCTCTGTATACAGTTGCCAAACCAGAATCTGAACCTTCGGTGACACTTTAGCGTCCTATAGCATATTGAAGAAATGGTGAGGTTGGTGTAAAGAACCTCTAGTCTATAGGCTGAGGAAACCGTGTAATGTCCAGAGCCATCAATTTTCCACACCCATCTCTCTACTACCCCTTCTTTCACTACCATTTCTGCTAGTCTTTCTAGCAATTTATCCAACAAATTCTCCTTCCACACAAACAATTGACACCTCCATGACCACTACCACCCTGCCCCTGTACCTTGCATTACTTTGACAAGCACTGATTGATTTTCTGTTAACTCATACAACTGCTCAAAAGAATGACTTAATGTCTAATCCCCTAGCCACCAGTTCTTCCAAAATAAAACCTGGTCTACATCCCCAATCACGTGTTTCACATTTCCTGACCACCAATCCCCTTTTTCTCTAACTCTCTTGATAGATTGTAAATTATTCCATTACCTAAAATAATTTTCAACCCACACCTGCTAATAACTGCCTAAATTACCTAGTTTTACATAGGTAAAAGAGCAGTTATCCTAATTCTTTCTTATTTAAGTCTTTGTCTTCCTCTATTTTCACTAAAAATTATATTTATATAGGAAATTAGTTTTAAGATTTAATTTATATATAGTTTACCTTTATTTTCCTATTTTTAGCTGTTTGAGAGAGGTTATGAGAAAGATAAAAGAAATGTTAGAAGATTTGAGCTTATTGGTGGTATGGCAGCATCTAGGCGCCCAACGACCAAGACTGGAGCACCCAACACTACCTACAGCAAGAGACCAAATTATCAAACATGGGCGCGCAGAGCCTAGTTTATGGCTGCCCATCACTCATAGTAAAGTAGGCAGCAGGTTTTCTAAAGCGACACCCAATAGCCACGTGTTTCGATCTGAGGTCTTTAAAAGAGACTTTTTTGTTCTGAGTTAGGCACGCTCCAGATCCATCTTCATCTATCCTTCACATTCATCCATCCTGATGGTTAGTTAGGTTGTTGTTTTGTTGGGATTTGATGTAACTAAGCGAGAGAGGATTTTGGATTTTTACCCTATTTTTATCATGATTAATATTTATTTGTAAATAAAGAATTGCATATTTATTAGAAAAAGTCATTTTTTAGTATTTATTCTTAATTTAGACATGTACTTAGGAAATGATAAGAAAACGGAGCAAAATCTGGTTTTTGCAAAGAAATTATTGATGATCCATGACAAAACAGTCGTGCTCCATTTTAGCACGGCCATGCTAAATCAACATGATCCAAAAAGTCAGCAAAAGAAGCACAGTCGTTTTGTGACGAGCACGATCATGCTTAGCACTAGCATCGTTGTGTTACTTGGGCCTCAAGAAAACATAAAAAACCCTAACCCTCTTATAAATAATAGAAAAAAAGGTACAAAAAGGGACTGACTTTGGCTCAAAGGAGGAGATAGATATGTGACCTAAGAGGCGATTAACGACAATAAAGCTTTGGGATCGAGACAATTCATAGTGCTCCCTATAATAATTCTTTATCTATTTTTATGTACTCTGCTATTGGAAGAATGGTTGACTTTGCATTAACCATGTTTGACTAAATCCATTTTTCTAGGATTGTGATGTAATTCTTTGTAATTCCCCATGTACTTTGGATGATTATTTATGGTATTCAATGATTAATTACTTCTTTATTTTATCAGTTACATCTTAATTGTTTAAATAGTCATGACAATTGATATTTGAACAATGAATCTAGGAAGTACATCGATTATTGGATTGGTAGAATGAACCAAATTCATCGAGCAACACTACGATTAGGTAAAAAGGAACGGTCTTAATTTGGAATTTGTATGATCAATCTGGATGATAAATTAGGATTATAATGTGGTGCGAATGATCAAACTCATTACAACAATGTGATAATTTATCGATAATGATAAATAACAAATTTCTTAGTAATAAGAGGTAAAAGCATTGTAGTAAAATCACAACCTTAGGTCTTAATCCATTGCATCCTACAACCAATCCTCTCTCTTATTTTAATATTTACTTCAAATCTAAATTATTATGACTCGCTACAATTGTTCTGAGTCACTCATTAAAATATTAATTCGTTAATTGTTCTTTTACCTTTAAATTGAATTAATTGATAACAAGATCAGGTCCCTTGAATACGATATTCATGAAGATCCACTATTAGTACTACGTAGGATACGTTTGCTCTTAAGCGGTGATATTTTACACATCACTTGTAAAATGAGAAGAGCTCCTAATGAGTTTTATTGCTTGGAAGAGAGTAAAATCTATTGGCCTTCTTAAGCTCATTTCCTTAATGCGACCTGATATTTATCAGATACTACATATAACTGATGCATTTGTCAAAAGTATAGTAAAAAATTTGCACTCATCACCTGTCCAACCCCCGTCTTCCGCGTCATACTTAGCTTGCAATATTCTATCCCACATGTTGTGGCTTTCAACCCTCAACATCATTTCCACTCACCTAACCATGCTAAATTGAAAACCATAAGGTCTCTCAAACCCAAACCACCTTTATCCATATCTCAACATATATTCTCTCAGGATACTTAGGTCACTCTCCTTCTACCATCTGAACCTCCCCACAAAAATTTAGAAAAAAATGGACCATTATATATATAATATTATTATATTATACAATAATTAATGAGTTTAATACTTATGTAGTGGTATTGTAAAAGAGTTTTACATTATAAAAGTTTTACACGGACATTTGATATCAATCATTCATGCACGTAAGTTTGTTGATTTTATCAATCAATATTTTAAAAGTCATATACATGAAGGGTTGTGATAAAAAATCAATGTAAAACTATTTTACACTGTCATGAGTTTTTTTCTTCTTATAATTAATACTATATAATTATAATTTTATAGAAAATATTGTTAAAAATATTATTAACATTATAATTTATAGTAAGTGATATAAATATAGAAGATAAAAATACAATTTATAATGAAAGATTAAGTTCTTTATTAATTAACTTATAACATTTAATAATTCTTTTGATAAATTAAATTCTAATAATTTATTTATTAAATTATTATATTAACTTACAATTATGTTTACCAAAGTTTAGATAGTTCAAATATTTATAGTTATGTAATTATATATTTTAATATTAATAACATTTTAGTTCATTCATTGCATCAAATTTTATACTAGAACTTCCTCATAGGACTGCACAGAAACAACAGTGAAAAAAGTAAGGTAATTACACAAAACTTTAGGAAATATTGTAATTTTTTTTATGTTTAATGTTATGTTAGTTTGTTTTTCATATTATGCTTACTTAATTATATATAGCAGTGAGTGTATGGATCTGAGTTGGATCTGCCAATGGACTTCCCAATTAATCTTGTGTGTGTTTCAGAGCTTTTTTAAAAGAAGCACTATTGTAAGGAAAATTTGTGTCTGGTTTATGAAACCGACGAACTTCGTGGGCTAAGTATGCGAGCTTGGCCTAAAGCTTGTTTAAAATGACAAATTTATCATTTGGACTAGTAATTTGTGTTAATGTTATGATTTTTTATGTAAATTGAGATATTTTAGACTTTTAGTATTAAAAATATTTAATGTTTTAGATTATTACAAAAATATAATATATTTTTTAGTATGATATAATATAATTTAATTAGTTTAAAAAATATTAGAATTTTTTAAATTAATTTTAAAATATATGTGTGTATGTGTGTCTATGCGGAGCCACAAACTAGTCCATTAAGTTTGTAGGTTTCATGAGTCAGTTACAGAATATTAAAAGAACTCTATTTATTTTGGTGGATTGAACTTATCTAACTTGTTTAAGATTCAGGCTTCATGAGCTGGGATTAAATGGGTTGAATGAGTTCGATTACTCACCCTTAATTATATGTAAATGATATTAATTTATTAGTCTTATGTATAAGTAAAATGTGAATTATGAGTGCAACTATCAATATATAAGTATTCATCCACCGTACATAAGCTAATGATATTACCATTATTACCAATTAAGTATAAAATTGAGAACAAGTATACTTTTTAAATATAAGTATTCATCCACCTTACATTCTAGTTTTTTTTTTCTCATACCTTTTGTTTCACCTACTTGTTGTTATTACTAGCTAGCTTCTCTCATGCCTTTTGTTTCACATTAGATGCATTTCAAATTGATTTGGAACAGGTGGTGTTTGTTTCACGTTAGAAGCATTTTCTACTACATGCAAAGGGTTTTCTTTTCTTTTTAAACTCAAAAAGTCATTAATTTAATAAAAAAAAATTACAATTTTTCTCATACTTAGCATGTTTTGCTTCTTTAAAATTTGGAGTTTTATACCAAGTTACCGCTTCTCTTTACTATAGTTACGGATACCTCTTTCATTCTATGACAAAAAAAATTTATTTTTCTTTCATTTAAACTAAACACTTAAAAATATTAGTAAATTAAAATAAAACTTACTTTTCCTAATATTCATCATGAAACTGTTTATTGAGGTAAGGGGTGGGTTGAGTCCTTTTACGTTAAGCTTAATTGATTTATGTATTGTTTTAACTATTTATCATTGTTAATCTTTAATTTAATTGTTTAATTTCTTATTATTTAATTTCATTTTGGTTATATATAATCTAATTTTCGTGCCTAGTTATGTATTTAAATTATTATTATATGTTATTTTTAATTTTGTAACAAGTTTTATATTTATTTATGATGTTTAATCTCTTCATTTTATTCCATGTGTAGTGTGTTTAACTAAATTTCTTTAAGATATTATTATTTATCAATTATTTTTTATTATTATTATTATTATTATTATTATTATTATTATTATTATTATTACCATTATCATTTTTGTTAATGGTGAAATTAATTAATAGAATAAAAATAATAAAATTAATTATAATTTTTATATTGTTTATTTTTTATAAAAAAATATATTATTTATCTAATTTTAATATTGAAAATTCAGTGAAAAAGAAGAAATGTAAAATATTTTAAAAAATGGATATGAAGTTAGAATATAAATTATGGAAATTTAATTCTTAAAATAGCATTTCTTTTAATAAAGTGGTTTTTAAAAAATTAATAAGAAGAAATTCGTTCCATGCTTATAGTTTTGTCTGAACATTTATACCAGAAAATCTTATTTTCTTACTATTGTCTTTCTTTTAAATTTAGTGTGTGCGTCTATTGCACAATGAAGTATATTTTTCACATTAGAAAATAATTTTTATTAATAACATATTTATTTTGTTAGATGATATAATTACTCATTGTTGTTATTGTTTTTTAACTATCTAATTTGATTCATTATCCATGTTTGTATTATTGCAAATTTGGATATGTTGTCTTTTAATTATCTATATTGATTGGGATTATTTGCAAAATTTATGAATTATTTTATAAATAATTATGATGAGAATGGTACTGTGTATCTTTTTAGTTACTAAGTCTAGTGATTTTTTTAACTTTGTTAAGGTGTTTTAGAGAATTATAGATGAAATTTAAAAAAAAATCTCAGTTCGTGTTCTCTCATGATGAGTTAGTTCTTGTTCTCTTGTGATGAGTTACTATATTGATGCTTGAGTGTTTATGTTTGAGAAATTAGAGCTTGATTAGTAACTAGATGGATATTTCAATAGTCTAGACTTCATCTTGGACTAAGTTATTTATATAATAGATCAAATTAACTTGAAAATTTCTTCATATTTGACAAATTAGAGCTTGATAAGTAAGAGTTACTATTTATTTATGTGAGAGTTACACAACTAACAAATCATTTTACAAAGTAAGTAATATCTAACGATGATATTGATATTGGATCATTAGATATGAACTCATATGTGTGATAAAGTAAAGTTGAATTTTATAAGATAGGTCAAATTAAACCTGAGTTTCTTTACTTGTGTGTTAAGTCTATTAAAATTGAGTTGAAGCTTAGAGAAATCTTACTCTATTGTTCATTTCTTTTTATATATAACTGTAGTACCCGTAGAAAATAAACCATTATGTGAAATATGCTTACACAATCACGTTACTATATAGATAGATATTGACTTATAAATGACTTGGTTTTTTAATACTTTTGCATGATTTTGGGATGGATAACTTATGAATGACTTGTTTTTTTTTTTATGATTTTGGGATGAGTAACTAGATCAACTTGCAGTTATTTTTTATGTGGTATGAAATGTTGTATTTATTCATACTTATGTGTAGACATGTATATGTTTTTTTAATAACTTGCAATGTCTATGTTAATATTATTATTCTTTATATAACTTTTTTTTCAAAACTTAAACATTTGTTAAATATAGAACTATTTATTTTTTGAAAATTAAAATTACTCACATAATTAATTTAATACACAACTTTAAAATTAAGGACTTACCATGTTTAAAAATAATATTTTCTCATTTTTACTTGTTTCAAACAATATTTGAAAATAATTAATTTATTTTAAAAAAAAAATTGATCATATCTGTATATTTTTAATCTTTTGCTTTATTACATATGTTATATTATTGTTGTTATAAAACTATTAGATTTAAAGAGAAATAATCATGAGTATCATATACTTAGTGACTCCTTTCTCTTATTAATTTTATATATATATATATATATATATATATATATATATATATTATAATACTTACTTTTTTAAGTGTTTTAGAAATTATTCTAAAATCTTATGCAAGTCCACTTGAAAAACATTAGCTAATTTCATATTATGAGAGCTTAAGGTGTATATATATTTTTAAAAAAAATAGCAATATATAAAACATATATTTTGACATCATCCAATTGAGAAAAGGAAACACTTAAAAAGTGACAAAAGCAATTTTATTCCTCACAATGAATAAAAACAATTTATTAATTGCCAACAAAATATAAATATAAGAAATCTTCAAATTATATCATTAATAACTTACACTAAGAATATGCAATTTCATAGTAATCCAAGAAACATTAAGAACAAATGGTTATTGATCAAACATTAAGAAAACAAAGTGTTAAAATTGGTTAAAAGAAAACTTAAGAAAACGCAATTGTTTTGTGGAGAAAAAAAAGAAAAATTAATAAATTAAAATAATGCATAAAAATAGGAAAAGGAATAGTGAGATAAAAAACATTATATGTTTGGGTATATTTTTCCTTTATCCTGCACAAGAACACTATTATTAATGTTATTTTTTTGCAATTATACTGTTTCTTACAAATTTGACATAATAAATTATGTGTAATTTCAGAATTAGTATGATAGATGTTGTTATCATTATAACATTTCAAAGGGAGTTAAATTTAAATGGAGTTAAATTTAAATGGGAGCAATGATTGTAAATAAAATAAAAAGTGAAAATGAGAAGTTTAACGGTGAACCTTGACTTTTAAAAAAATGCATATTGAAGTCTATTCTTGAGAGACAATCTCTCAGAGTTAATTATATTATTAACATTTTTATTTATTTATCTATATATACATCGATAAAATATTTTCAAAGAAAATAACATTTTAATATAAAATTATAATTATATAGTAAGTGGAAGGCAGAACTAGTAATATAAAAAATAGGTTTAGATAATTTAATCTTTAAGGGGAAAAAAATTTCAAAGAAAATAACATCTCTATATTCCATAATTATATTATTAGAAATATCAGGAACTTCAAAATTAACAACTAAAAATCTATAAGTAGTACTATGCAGAGAATATCTAAGAAAAATACAATTGACAGTCCTAGGACCAATATTCCTTTTGTTATTAATAGAAATATTCACCTTTGCAAGACACCCCCACACTTTGAGATATTTGATATTTGATATTTTATTTTCTATTTTTTCATAATTCAAAGGGGGTTTTATCTAAATTTTATAAGAAATCCTATTTAGAATATGACATGCAGTAAAAAGAGCTTCACTCCACAAGTTATCAAGCAAATCAGAACTTATAAACATATCATTTATCATATCTAACAAAGTATGTTTTTTCTTTCAATAATACCATTGAATTGAGGAACATAGGGTGGAGTGATCTCATGAATAATATTTTGTAACTCAAAAATTTAACTCATGTCAATGGAAGCATATTTTCTACCTCTATTAAATGAAGCATTTTGATTTTATTTTCTATGAATTTATCAAATAACTCACTTTCATGAGTTATTAAATACACATAACAATATTTTGAGAAGTCATTAATAAAATTAATGAAATATTTCTTTCCACTGCGAGTTAACACCGTTACTATCACATAAGTTCAAGCAAAAAGTTTCCTTTTGAATAGAATTTTGAAATGATTTTTTAGGTTGTTTAACTTGAACACAAACTTCATATTTGTTTTAATTCACTGAAAGATTTACGAATAAGATTCACTAAAAGTTTGCTTCTAGTATAGTTTGAATTAACATGCCAGATCTACCATGCCAAATATCACAACATTCAACATTTGAAATAGAAGACAAAGACATGCTAGAATGTTTATTAGTAAAAAGATGCTGTGAGATTAAGTTTAAACAACTCACAAATATATCCTTTTCCAACAAGAAAACCATTTCGTGAAATTACAACTCTATTAGATTCAAAAACAAGTTTAAACTCTTGTTGAAAAAGCAAAGGAGTACTAATCAAATTTTTACTCGCATCAAATACATGAAAGACTTCATCCAAACCAAGACAATTTCTAAAAGATAATTCTAATTTGACTCGACCTAGACCAATAATGCGTGCTAAGCTTTCATCCCCTGCTCATAGTTTGTGTGCTACATTCCTGATATGAAGAGAATAATTCTTTATCTGACACACATGAACATTAACACCAAAGTCAATGCACTAATCATTTGAGTTATAAATAAAATTTAACTCTGGGCTGGTTTAATGGGGTATCCGAGCTACTATCAGTAGTAACAATATTAGTCTGAGGCTGAGAAGATAATTTGGGTTCAGATAATTTTTCATTAAGTTGGGGGCGATGATGAAAACAATCCTTAGCAAAATGGTTATTCCTTTTGCAAACAAAATAAAACAACTCATTTCCTTGAATCTTACTCTTTGATTTATTATTGTTATTAAAAGTCTTATTTTAATTTTTCGAGAAATGGGAGTTCTGACCAAATTAATTTTTATTAAATTGAAATTTGTCACTAGAGATATCATTAAAAGAATTTGGCCAAAGCATCACTAAAAGGCTATCTTTAATCAAAAGAGGATCTGAATCATTATTAATTTTTCCATTTGAAATGATAGAAAAATAACCAACTTGGTAAGCTGAAATTTCATTTTTAGTTGTTGCCAGCATTAAAGTTTTCTTCATTAAATTTCAGATTTACTAGACAATGATCTTAATATATCCATTGCAAACATGTTGAAACAGACAAAACACTTTTTTACTCTTTAACATATTTATGAAATTACTTAAAAAAAATAATGTAATTGTCAAATGTCACATTACAATAATAATAAACAAAGGATATTTAAATAGCAAAAAGAATTGAATGTTACTTTGACAAATGTTGTAGAAGTTGAAAGTTTTTTAACAGAGAGAAAATTATTTTCATTAATAATAATAATAATAATAATAATAATAAAATAAATAAAAAGAGCAAAAAGAATTGAATGTTACTTTGACAAACGAATGCTACAACAGGCAGGGAAAAAGTTTGCCACATGTTAGACTTTATGTACCAAATATGCTGCAGTTACAATAAGGGTGCCCGAAGTTACAATTTGCAAACAAACATGATATTATTATCCACTAGATATTTCACATTTTGATGTGTTGTAAGTTACAATTTGCAACAAGATATTATCCACTAAATATTTAACATATTGACCAATGGGGTTATTCAATTATTTTATTATTATTAATTATTTTTAGATAATATAATAATATAAAAATTAAAATTTTAAATTAAAACCCATAATTTCTAATTAAACTATATTGACAAAGGTAGGGTTTGGAATCGTGTTTTAAAGATCAAATAGGGTACTAACGTGGGTCAAGCTATTAGGTTATTAGGCTGATTAAACCTGTGATCACTAATTAAATTGTATGAACAAGTCTATATTATATTATATAAATATAAATAGAATGTAATATAATATAAATAATATAATTAACATGTTATCAATATTTGTCGTGATGGAACAAAGAAAATAATTTTAAAATGATAGAAATTGTTACAAATGTTTATTAAGAAAAACATAAAAAATATTATTTGAAAAAAGTGATATATGAAATCAAATTTTGAACTTGAAAGTCGAATATGCATAAAAAAGTTATTAGTATACTATAACGTCGATCATAAAGGTTGTTACTTACGGTTAGTTAGAGGTTATATAAAGCTTAACATAGTCACTTTTTATTTACCATATTTCATTATCAATACATTTTCTTTTATTACATTTTTCTTTTAATTGTCTTATTCCTTTTACTATTAAACCATGAATTTTAACATGGTATTAAAGTGATATCATCCATCTTGAATATGTCTTCTGCAGTATTTGCTATTGTTTTTCTTTCCCACTTGTTTATTTTTTTTTCTTTTTCTTTCCTTAAGAAAATTAAAGTAGAACATTCTCCCTTTCTCTTTTATTTACCAGAATTGGATTCAATTTTTCTCCAATTTCTCAAACCTACAAAACCCTAAATCCCAAAACTCAAGTGAGGAGAAACCACTGTTGTAGGCGGTGGATGTGTTTGTTTGCTTTGGTTCATCAACATTTTCTGTTGTAAGCATTTGTTCTTGGTTATTAAGCATGTATGTGCTTCTACTAAGATGGTTATGCATTGAAATATTGTTTTGCTTTTGTCTTGAGTGGTTAATGTTTATGTTTTGATTTTTTCCTCTTGGTAGTTAAGCTTTGTTTCTTCTACCCTATGGTGGCTAAGCATGTCCTGCTAGTTTGCTTCTTCCTTTCAAGTAGTGAAACATGTTTCCTTATCTTAAGTGGTTGAGCCCTCTATTATGGTTAAGCCCTTGTTGCATTGACTTTAGTCATTATATCTCTTTTAGCTAATGTATTTCTAACATTTTATATTATCCATTCCAAGTTGTAAGTGTTTCAAACACCTTCTAGCTTGCGGGGATGTTAAAAATACAATTAGTTAGAGCCTACATAAAGGCTAGGATAGTAACTTTGTATTTACCATCTTTCATTATCACTACATCATAATTTTTCTGATTATATTTTTCTCTTAATTTTCTCTTCTCTTTTACTATTAAATCATGAATTTTAACATTGCAAATTGAGTTTGAGAGTTGAGTACATTACATATAAGAAATGTATTAGCATCTTATGATACTCATCATAAAGATAATTACTTTTGATTAAATGTGCAAAATTAAATTTTTTAAAAATTATTTATTTCACCCTTTCAAACATACAAAATATTTTTATATTTTATTTATTATTTTTAAGATTTTTAACAAGAAGAATTTTATTATTGATGAAATTTATTAAAAAGATTTTTATAGTCATTTTTTTATCTTTTTAATTTATATTATTTTTTTTACCATAGGGTTCATATATTTTTAAAAACCCCAAAACACTCCTATTACCTTTTAACCTAAGATTCCAACTTTTTTTTTTTATGCTTTAGCCACATCTCATTTTCTTCTTCCCTATTCCCTCTCTTTCCCCAAAGAGTTGACTCCCATCATACAACCTCCATAAAGCCTTCCTTTGTGGCAACACAACATCCCACTACTATTTATATTCTTTCTTTAGTGACTCAATATAGGTATGCGTCAAATTTGTATTTTTTATGCTTTGTTTGTTATTTTGTATTAATTGATCCTAATTTCATTCTTTGGGAACTTACGAATCAATTAATCCGGAATTAAATTTCAACTTCATGTTATCTAGATAGTGTGATCTAAAATTTCTTTTGCTATATGTTCTAGATCAATTGATTCAAAACTAAATATTGATTTTTTTATTATTTGATCTAGAACACATAAAAACATAAATATCATAGCAACTGATCTAGAAAGATCTAGAAAATATGAACATTTAGGTGTTTTTATATTTGGAGGTGTGAATAGAAATTGTAGATTGCTAAAAGAATTGTCTTCAGATTGTCATGACATTGTGATTTTTAAAAGGAATTAAGTATCAAATAGACTTCATTTTAAAGCTCTTGTTATGTACAAGTTCAAGCTTTCTAAATGAACCCCTTTCACCACTTTACGGAAAAGTAGCCTTCACTTCAATTTACACCATAGGGAGTATTTCTTACAAGTTTAGATTAGCTAATTTAGACTTGTATTATAATACAAATACAAATTAAGTAATACAGACTTGTAAAAAATTCTCCAAATTACAATACAAGTCTAGATTAAGTAATCAAGACTTGTAAAAAGTAGATTTTTAGGAATTTGAATTTGTCAAAGAAAAAAGAAAAAACAGATTATCTAATTTGAACTTTTAAAAAAATAATGATTTAGGATTTAGTACAAAACAAATTTAAATTACCTATTCTATAGACACTTATTTTTATTTTTTAATATATTAAAGTCGTGTACGAAGAAATTTATGGAAGTGCAGGTAAAAAAAAGTCTAGTTTAATTCATTTAACCCACGTATTACATGGTTTAGCCCTACTCTTTATTGACTACTTCTACCCCGAATTCAGACTTGAGAAACTTAGAAATTAAATTATTTCTATATGGTTGAATTTATACCGACTATATATTGAGTATTTCTTAATGATGTATATTCACATTAATAAATATTCTCATTTTTTTTATTACCTTACCCAAATTTTAATAGTAAAATATATTTAATATTCTCTTTTTAAAATGTGAAATTAACGTTTTGGTTAGATTAGATAAATATGAACATGTTATAGTAAAATAAATAGGCTTGGTTAACTTTTTTATTTCAATATTTTTTTGGCATTTTGGTTTTGATTTTTGTTGAAATGTTTTTTATTTTTAAACTTTTTTATTTTTTAAAATAATCTCTTCTATTAAGAAAAGGTTGGTAAATGATGATGTGACTAATGGAGTGTGAGACTATCTTGAGACTATGAGCTTAGGAGGTTATTAGCAAGAAGGTAAAGGTAACGAAAATGAGAATGCTTTAAAAATTTATTTTAAAAAAATCAATAATAAATGAAAGTACATATGATGCTTATAGGAAATGTTGAGTCAATACTTATTTGCCTAAGCAGACTCAAAAATAAAATTTAAAAGGAATTAAAAGTAAACAAAACATGTAAGAAATGAACCAAAATCATAACACAAAAATATTTGGGACTAACAAATTAACTAAGCCAAATTCATATTATTTTTGTGTTTTAGGTTGTAGTTGAAAGAAATCATGGATGGACAAGGTGGAAGAGTATTGGATTCTTCCTTTAATCATTAATGTGAAAAATATGAGTAAAGACATGTATAAAACAATTGAAAATGCAACTTTGATTCCTAATAAGGGAGTTGCAACCGTGTTTCCAATGGTGTTCACACTAATAAACGCATCAAGAAACCTTTATCTCTTGTGCTAGTAGTATGTGGAGAGAATAGGTCAAGTTTTTTCTCTATAGGGTTGCGTATATGATGAGACATATATATAAAGTGTTAGTGTTTAATCATCACTCATCAACCCTTAATCTAATTACAATTTTTAACATTTCCAATGAACTTGTTATACACATATGACCTAATAAGTTTTCTTAGTATCTGGTTATAACATTTAAAATATAACCTTTTTTATTTAACATCATAAATAGTAAGTGATGTCTAACAATACATTACTAAGGCTCAAATATATAGAATGTTAGAGATTTGATATCTCCTATATTGTGATAACATTCTATATGAATTGTCCTTTTTCCTTGTATCTAATTGAATGCAAGTACATGAAATATGTCATCCTTATATTTTTCAATTTATATTATTTCTATGCTCAAGTTGATTATACAAAATTAAACAACTCAATGTTCATCTTTTTTAGAATAGTTGTGCATTTCATAGTCTAACTTTATCAAGAATATATATCTATATTAGTAAAGTTTAAACTTTACAGGGCATCAAGTAGACGATTTGATCATGAGATCTTATGAAGAGCTATTTTTAAAATAGTTTTTAGTCAAACATCTTTTTAGGAAAATTTAATTCATTAATAGTGTGAGTTTGTCAAAACACATCACATAGATCATGGATTGAGATATTAAGTACTTGCATAAGTACAATACATATTAAGAGTAATTATATATTGACTAATAACCCACATAAGAACATCACAAGTTTATAGCATAAGCATTATGAATGATTCTTAATTCATAATGTTATATGAAGTCTTTTGACCTGAATTCACTATGACTCCTACTTAAGGAATTATATGTTTTACTATTATCAAACTTCATATGTAGCAAAGTTATTATAAAGTTTATTTTTTGGCATATAATGAATGAATTTAATTGGAATATACTGTTAGTGTAAAGAGTTTTATACTGACATTCAATCACAACTCTTTATTCATGGTAAGTTTGATAACTTTACTAATTAATACTTTAAAAGTCACATAAATAAAAAGTTATGATTGAACGTCAGTGTAAATTTTATACTGACAGTGTATACCAATTAAACTCATAATAATGAATTATGTTGTGAAATGCGGTGAGATTGGTTTCTCCTGTGTAACATGATATATGTGAAGCCTCTAATAAAGTTAAACTATGAAATGGAGGATTATAATGAGAAGGATGAACATGAGATGTTTAATTTTTACTATTCTAAGAACATTATATAACTTAAAAGATATAATAAACATAATTGTCTTTATAAGATAAATTATATGTTTCAAATGATTAATATTAAAAGCATATAATCTCTAGAGTACATATACTAATGGAAGGTAGTAACATTTGTAAAAGTTATTTTCATGTTTTTATTTCACAAATGTGACCCAATCTGTATAGTCCACATGCTAATGAGTGTGGTAAGTGGTTGCATATATACTTCCATTAATAAAGTTTGATTATTTTCTACTTAAAAGGGCAGATTAATTAGGTTGTGAGTTATACCAACTCTAAATTCCAGGTTGTAAGAACTAGATCAAATGAATTAGCAAAAACTGGCCGGTTCAGATAAAAAATGAAAAAGTTCTCATGTCATGTTAATTGCAAATATTGAAAGATTTATACTACTAGAGGAATAAAATTAAATATTTTAAAGAACCTTATTAAACACAACAAGTCAGTTAATCTCAACCCTCCATTGAAAAAGTACTAAATCAATGGCTATTATTTTTACTGAACCACCAGGGATCAAAATATGCTCTTGACCACATCATGAGCTGCCATCTGTACAAGACATTATTTGTACAATTTTAAAAATTAATTAACTATATATATCTCATTATTATTGACAGAGATTAAAAGTATCTGTCCAAAATAACATTGGTAAGAAATAATAAAAGTGAATTTGAACACAAACTGTAAAAGGCACTTCCACTTCAAAGCCGGATCCGTCGAATCAGAGAGAGACATTCAAAAAGTCTCATGATAATATGATACATGTTTCAGTGCATACAATAAATGAGATTCTTATCTTGTTACTGCTAATGTTTGGTTTCACATAAACACGATACATAAATCACGTAAGTAGACACAGGTGGCAAATAGAAGGGAAAGAATATTTAAAATTTTCACATTTAAATTTCGAGCGACATACTAAATTGGTCTTTAAAGATTGAAGTGTTATTATTTGGGTTCTTGGAAAATTTCTAATAGCTATTCAGGTTCTTCAATTTTTTTACTATTTGTATTATAGTTTTTACATTACTTACGTTGTTTAGTAAATGTTCAATCAGCTATTAAATGTCACGCTAGATATTCTCTCTTATATATGATATTTCACATTATTGTTCAAGGATTAAGTCAAAGTGAAAAAATCATTTTGATCATCGAAAGATCAAAATGATGACATCTAGGTCTTTAAAAGACTTTTAGAGACATTTAAGTCTTTAAAATTTTTTTAGAGATATATAGATCCTTGAAAGATTTTAAAGGTATTTAAGTCCTTAAATTTTTCTACCATTTGCACATAGTCTCTCCTTCATATTAGTTAACTATTGTGCTGACAATCTCTCTTTCACACGTGACATCCAACTGCTAACATGATATCCATTTTTTCTTTTATTTATTTTTCAATTAAAAATATTTGTGGAGGTTTTTTAACCTCTAGAAAATAAAAAATCCCCCAATTTATGCCTCTCCCCTTTATATTTCCAAGTGAATTTGTAAATTATTTTGTTAGCATCGAATTAAAATCTCAAACTAATATGAAGGAGAAACTTCATTATATTATAATAGCTTGTTTGTTTAAAGTTACCAGGCTTCTAGTGAAATATCAAACTAATACATAGAATTACAAAATTATTTTCCCACTAAGAACCTCCATAAATGTTTTTAATTTAAAACTTAAATAAAAAAAAAAGTGGTCTCACATAAGCAGTTGGACTTAGTGGTGTTCATCGTTCAGGTCAACTCGACGAACCCGGTAAAACGAACCGAATTAATTAGTTTGGTTCAGTTTTTTTACTTGATCGGGCCTGGATCTCATCCAAATCGACTAGAATCGACCATGTCTGGTTTGATTCACAGTTTTCGTATTTCAAAACCCTGACCTAATCCGAACCAACCCAAAAGTATATATATTATATTATTATTATATATTTAATTTATATTTTTAAGTTAGTAAATTTAGTAACCCATTTTATTTAGGGTTTCATATTTCAAAACTCTGACCTGACCCTATTTTATATTTTTAAGTTAGCAAATTTATTTTATACATTTATATAATTTTTTGATTGTATTGTATTGTGTTGTTTTAATAGTTTAATTTGACTAATTTAGTGTATATGAAATACTTAATATTTTGTTGTAAAATTATGAATTTAATAGACTAATGAATTTGGCTAGTTTCAGGTATAAAATTACTTTTTTACAATTTAATAAAAAAATTGATTTTTTAATTTTTCTTATTGGTTTTCAATGAAATCGAATTGAACCAATCCAATTATCATTCATTCAGGTTAAGAAAAAAAATTCAAAAAATCGAATCAACCCAACCCAATTAAAATTAATTGGTTTGGTTTTCATTTTCTCCCAAAACCGTGAACACCTAGTTGAAGTGTTATGGATAAGATAGAAAGATTGCCAACATAGCTCTTGACTGGATAGTCGCCTAATGTTGTTAGTAATTGAGGAACTTACGCGCAAACGCCAAAAAATTCCAACTATCGAGATAAATGTCTCTACAAATTTTTCAAAGACTTGAATGTCTCTAAAAATCTTTCAAGGAACTGAATGTTTTAAAAAAAATTTCAAAGACTTAGATGTTACCACTTTAATCTTTCCAGGACCAAAATGATGTTTTCACTTTGATTTGGATTCATGTAATGTGGACAATGATGTGAAATGTCACATATGTGAGGAAGATTCTGTCAGCATAACACTTAACAATAAAGTGGACACTTACTAAACGACTTCAACAACATAAGAACTAATGTGTAAACGACAAAAAAATTAAAAAATCTGAATGCCTCTAAGAAATTTTTTCAAACTCAAATATCAGTGCTTCAATTTTTTTAAAGATCCCCTTAATATTTAATTCTTTAAATTTCAGAATTCAAATTTATCAATTCATTAAATTGTTTGTAGGTAGCAATAAAAGTTCTTCACTTAAGAATCAGTATGAATGTATTAACTAGCCACTTAACACAAATTTAACAATTTTAATAACTGAAGACTAATGTGATAATTTAAAAATAAAAAAATTTAAAAATAAAGTGTGATTAGTTATTTGTTTAAGGAATACAAAATAAGGTTGAATTGTTTAAAGGTAAATAGGTTTTTCATAGAACATGCTTTTACAATTTTATTTTTATTACATAACTTGTTATGATTTTTACTTTTAGTATACTAACTAAAATTTGACCGGTCTCAGTACAACATATTTTGGTTCATCAATAATTTTAATATATTTTATTTAATATATTTATTTTACTTAATATATTTATTTTCATTTGTATTTTTATTGAAAAATAAATTTTAATTTAACTAGCAAATAAATATTTATCACGTCACTTTATTTCCCACATCAAAATGTACATATTGATTATTAACAGCCAACTTAATATGATTGATTAAAACCCAAACAAACGTAACCTATTACACAAGGACCAATCAATTTTTTGCTATAAAATTATCAGAAACTTTTGAATAAAAAATATATTTTACTTATTCTTTTACTATTCGAAATCGAATAACGGTAGGTTTGAAGAATCTAAGACCTTATTTATATTACACCAATCTAGTGGATGTGTTGTTGTTTATTTTAATTGTATTTCATAAAAAAATGCATATAGTCTATCAAAAAATATGTTTTGAAAATATTAATAAAACAAAAAGTATTAGCATTACTTGCCAAAAGTTCTCATGTTCCGAAAAAATTAATGTCAGTTTTTATTAGCATTACTTGCCAAAAGTTCTACACGTATAAGGTTAAAAATATTCCGAAAAAAGCTACAAGTATATGATTTTGACAATTCGAAAGTCCACACGTTTTTGTTTATGTCGGTTATTATTTAAAAAATATTGAGCATAATATCATTTAACATATTTTTTAAAATTTTAAAAATTAATATTTTATTTAGATTAATTATAAATTATTATAATTTTTCATATTTTATATCATAATACATGTATCTTATGATTGATTATAATATGTATAAGATAAAATATTTAAACAAAATTACATAAAACTAATATACTATATTATTATAATAAAAAATTATATCATTATTATAATAAAAAGAGTTTGAATTGTTTATATAAACTTATAAATTTAAATTTTATTGTTATTATTGTATACATTATTGTTTATTTAAAGCCAATTATTTTATATATGCGATGACATCAAAACCCATCTATTTATGAGGTTACCATTAAATTTACCAAAATTAATAAATCTAACCAGCTTAAGAAAATTAGACCAACTAAACTATTTATGCCATCATCCAAATCTACGTAACTAATACATATATATTACAAGTTTAATGTTCACTAGTAGTTAGGATCTCATCTACGGTCACAACAATATATATTTAATTAGTAGAAACTAGAACCACACCTTAATTAACATTCTTTCTTTATTTATCTATGTATACATCGATAAAAATTTATGTGTTTCAATAAATATTCAAGTTATATTTCTTATTTGACATGTTTCATTTTTAAAATTAGTAAAATGCACATAAAAATTTATTAAATAAAAATGTTATGAAGAATTAAGTAGTGGTGACAACTACCCCATCATGCATATTTTATTAATCTCTTTCACGCATTTTTCACTTTATGATGGTTCCTTCACTTTTTTTTATTGATTTTTGACAAAAAGCTAATAATTCATATAAATAACTAAAATTCTCTTTTCTTTAAAAGAAAATCTAAAATTCTCTTTTATTATCCATACATGCATTATGACATCAAAATATGAAAAGGAAAGCATCATAAAGTAAACGCGGGGTGTACGGCAGTTGCATTATGATAACTGATGAGATACACGGTATTTATAATTGGAGAGAATAAGATACCAAATCAACTAGAAATTATTGCATGGTTCGGAAAATCATTTTTACTTTTTTCAAATATTTATTGCGTTTTTTTTACAAACCGGTTTATTCATATTTACAAAATTTGAATTTAAATTTATTTGAAAAACAATGTTCTTAATAAAATTCTTGTTAATTATTTTCAAAATGTCGATCGTATAATCATGGTTATATAAATGTTTTTTTATGAGATATCCTTATTAGTAGAAATTATATATAAGGGTGCATGGAATCATCTTAGTTACTGGAAATTTTGAAGAAAGAAAGATTTATAAGTGTTGTGGAACTGACTTATACATGTCAATTTTCTACACTTTATGAGTGATTTTTTTTTTTTCTACTGAAAAATTTCAAATACTAATTTGTTTTTGCCAAACCATAGATGATGTAATAATTTTTTCAAATGCAGACATAAGAATGGTTGAAACGACAAAGCAGAAGTGACTACTCCCCACAAAACTTGCCCATCTTTCTCACTCCAATACATATGGACTAGATTCTCTCTTTTCCCATAGTGAAACCAAATCCACAAGCTCCTCTCCCTCATCACTCTCACATTACAAAGGGGGTCACACCCTCACACACCAAACATCCACACCACGTCGTTTCACTTAACAACAATCACTCCTTTCCCCCCCTCACTCTTCTTTATTCTCTTCTCTTCTCTTCAAACACAACACACATCACAACACAACACAGTTAGTTCTTAGTTCTCCCCCAACATGAGCCAGTGTGTTCCAAGCTGGGATGTAGATGACAACCCTCCACCCCCAAGAGTCTCCCTCCGCTCCAACTCCAATTCCACTGCCCCAGATGTTCCCATGTTAGCTCTCTCTCCTTTCACTTCTTACGAGAAATTACTACATACTCTCACTAAATCAATTCCCATGTCACATATTTACCAATTACATGAATCTAGACTAATCATAATTCAAGCTTGTTATCGGTAAAGTTGTATCTTGGGAACTATCAAATGTTCATACACTATAAGAAACTATAAAAATTATCATTATATAAATTAATCCTCAATATCTTTGTATAACAAAGACTTTTTAATTTAAAGTATTGGTGATTGATATGGTTATAATTGGTTTCCATAGAATGAATCTCTAGTGCATAGAGAATATGTGTTGTGATGTGTTAGGTGTGTTAATGATTGGTTTGTTTGTTTGTGTGATTTGATGAGTTAAGGTTGGACTATGAAGTAGCGGAGCTTACATGGGAAAACGGGCAACTTTCAATGCATGGATTAGGGTTACCGAGAGTGCCGGTGAAGGTTCCAACGGCGGCGGCGAACAAGTACACATGGGAGAAGCCACGCGCAAGCGGTACCCTGGAGTCGATAGTGAACCAAGCGACGAGCTTCCCGCAGCGGGGGAAGCCGTTGGCGGCAGCCGGAGACGCCACGTACGGGGGCTTCGTGGTGCCGTGGTTCGACCCGCACGGCCGGGGCGCGGCGGCGGCAATGGACGCATTGGTGCCGTGCTCGAACCGGGAGAGCAAGCAAGGGATGGAGGGCGGCACGTGCATGGTGGGGTGCTCCACACGTGTGGGGTCGTGCTGCGGCGGGAACAAGGGGCGCGAGAGGGATCAGAGCGTGAGTGGGAGTGCCACGTGTGGGAGGGAGCGGGACAGCAAGCACGTGACGCTTGACACGTGCGAGAGAGAGTTTGGTGTGGGTTTCACCTCCACGTCGATTAACTCGCTTGAGAACACCAGCTCCGCAAAGCACTGCACCAAGACCACCACCGTAGACGATCACGATTCTGTTTCGCACAGTAAACCCGTGGTATTCAACTCCTCTCTCTCTCTCCATTTTACATTTTTTGTTTATTCTCATTTCATCACCCTCAAATTTTTAGAGTCCACAGTTCATAATTTTCAAGATTCCATAAGGTTTGACATAAATTGAGGATTTATTGCAAAATTTTAGTATCAATTGATACTCAAAACGTTGGATTTTGTAAAAGTTGGAGTTCACATAATCTAATTAAACCTACATTTTTACTACTTAATAATATGTATGCTTATTCATTAATATATATATATATATATATATTTATGTTTTAATTTTCTATTATATTCATCATTTAAAAAAAAACTCTATTCCATATCCAAAATAAAATGCACAATAATGATTTTCTAATGATTTCTATAGTACTATAGCAACTCTCTTAATATAACTCATAAGAACAGTTATATTTGTCTATCTTAATGCTACAGAACTTTATTCCCATCTATCACTTTTATCTTCTTCTTTCTTTTTTATGGATCTCTCACTTTTATCTATTGAGCCCAGTTAACCACTACCTTTCTGGTTATACGTAAGTGTATTTAAAAATTATAAAAAATATATTTTTAATTTAGTTTTCACCAGTACATCGAAGACAAAATTATTAATATTAATTCTTCTTATCTATTTGTTTTTTTTACATTATATTTACTTTTTTTGTGAAATTACATTATATTTACTATTTCATCACATATCACGCTTTATAGTTTTTCTATTTCTTTTCTATACATGGTATATACTAGCATAAGGATGTTCAGATACTATTTATAAATGTCGTACAAATAGTTATACTAGTTAATTACATTTTTTTAAAAATTTTGGCGAGAAACATGATTCTATTTTCTCAGTTGATTTTTTTTTTTTCCTTAAGGAGTCCAGTTTAAGAATTTGTGCCTAATTTACTATATTAAATTTTGAAAAAATGACTTATGCATACATTATTATCTGTGTAAAAATATTTATACTTATATTTAATTACAATAAATTTATTAATTTTATTAATTAATAATTTAAAAGTTATATAAATAAAAAATTGCATCGATATAAAACTCTCTTTCGTGGGTAGAGATTAAACTCTTCAATTTTTTTACATATGTTTAGTTTATATGGATAAAAAAATTAATGATTCTTTTTATATACTTGTTTGATTTGAAGAAATGTTGTCTTTTGTAAAGGGGAAAGAGGGCGATGAGGAGAAGAAAAGAAGAGGAAATGGAAAATCATCTGTGTGCACTAAAAGAAGCAGAGCTGCAGCAATACACAACCAATCTGAAAGGGTGAGAGATGATATATATTCAACTTTGCAACAAACAAATTGCAAGTTGCAATGATAATATTCTAAAAACAAAATCAAGAATTTGTTGCTCATTGGTTCATTTTTTGACTCTGGCTTTTCAGAAAAGGAGGGATAAGATAAACCAAAGAATGAAGACATTGCAAAAGTTGGTCCCAAATTCCAGCAAGGTATATAGCATATAGTTGCAACTAGTTGGGTGGGTCAATTTTGCTTATCCAATCATCATATTGTTCTCTTCTTCTTTTTTTTTTATTATTTTAGTAGTACTTAGTTGAAAGATTAGGTTTAATAACAAAGTACACATAAAGAAAGAGAAATAGAAAGTTTGATTTCTTCTCCACATAAAATAAAAATATTAATAATTAATATTTGACTTATAAAAAAATTTTGTATAAAATTATTATATTAAATAATTACAATAAAAATTATACGCAGCCACATAATAATAATAATAACCATATTAATAATTAATATTAGTATTATTAAAATACTGATATTGTATATGTGGTATCTGAGCCAATTATTTGGTATCTATTGGTCCCAGATCCGTGAGAGAAACAGTTGCTATATACTGACTTAACATCTTTCTTTGCTATATTCACTTTCGTAAATAGACTTCAAAATTGGGTCCCATTAGGATTCCATAGCCACTATAAATCCACACAATACCATTATCTAAATAAATAAAATAATTCATTATAAAATAGTTTTACAATATAGTTTAATATATAATAACTTACTATTCATAGGATTTTTTTAGATATTTATAATAAAATATAACAACTTTATTGTAAATTAGATGTTATAATATGCTTCTTTTTAGGTAGTATAATATAATTTTTAAGATATTTATAGTAAAAGTTACAAATTTATAATGAAGGTGATTTGTGATTGAATTTCTTACTCTATATATCTATGTTTTCTTTTTCTTTTTCTTTTTTCTTTTTTTTTTGTTTCTTGCTGTATTTCTTTTCATGTTCTTGGGTTCTACCTAAAAAAAAATTTGTAAAAAAGTACTTGATTTTTATCCATGTATATATGGGCCCTAGCCCCTTTCAAGATATTTTCTAAAAGTTATGTACATCATGAACTGATTATACTGTTAACTATTGTTCTTAATAATATTAATTTTTTATTATATGATTTTGGTTTTCTTCTTTTAGATCGATCTATATTTTTTGACTTTCATGCATGTACTTACATTTTAATATGGTATGCTGTTGTTCGTTCATTTTGGCTTTTTTTTATTTATGGATCCGTCCTTGTAGATAAGGTATCATCTACCTTTCCTACCATTTATTATACATTTGAAGTAAATTTTAAACATGCAAAATCTTCCCAAAGTATTATTCTACTACCTTGTTTTGTCCCTTTACATGTGGTCCAAACCTTTTTGGTAAAACTGCTAACTTTAATAAACATCTAAAAATGTCTTACAAATTTTGTGTCAAAAATTTAGTTTCAAAATCTTATAGCTAATATTAAAACATATCAGCATATCCAAAAACATATTCAAATCCATAATCTTTTTCTTCATTTTAGCTTTTAACCAAATGTTTACATTATTTTTTTATATATATAAACAAATATTAATAGTTAGTATATTAGTTTTGTTAATAAAAAAATTCGATCCTTCAATATTTTTATTCTTTTTTTATATATATAAATTTTATCATTAAATCAACTTTAATCCAAATACTCATATTATAACTCCTACTATACAACTAACATAGCAATATATTATTATGATATTCCTTCTAACCAATTGTGTTATAGTTTGTTTAAAACTATCTAAATGATATTATTATAGTTTTGTTTAGTTACAAGACAGTGTGGGGTAATTGTGTTATTGAACTTTGTTTCCAATCATATATGGCTATGGGAGTGGGATTTTTAGGGTAGTATTTGTTGGAAATAGTATTTGCACTTATAGAGTCCACATAAAGTCCTATTACTTATTGTCATATTCTGACATGAGACTGTTTGGTGGAGAGGCACCCAACTGCTCCCACAGGAACCCCTTTCCAGTGGTAGGCCATGGTGTCAATTATGCCATAAACACTGAAACAACTAACATTTTCGCCAAAAAACACAAAAGTACAACTAAGAGGGAAAAAGGAGGGAGAAAGACCAGAGAAAAGGAACCCACACTTAACCATGATAGACAAGAGGGAAGAAACATAAGAAAGATACATTTCAACAGCAACCTGTAATGTTTAGTATATGTAGCTATTTAGAACCACTAGCTCCATCATGTTAGTGGTGAGATTAGAGTAATACATACATCGTTTTAGATTCAAACTTTAATGTTGTCATATTATATATATATTTTGAATGATATAAAGATATATTTTATTAAAAAAAACTTATATACTGAAAGTCTAAAAAGTTTTAAACTAATATTATCATAATCTTTCTTATTAAATTTCAAATTTGTTGACAGGCTGATTAAACTTTAATATAAAATAGATATAGAAATTTTTTACGATCGTAAGTATTGAACTCATCATTTATTTACGAATTTAATTAAAAAGAAACTACTGATCTATTAAAAAGTAAAATATAAAGTTAACACAAATATATAGATTATAAAAAGTAAATAATTTTTTTTAATCTACAAACTTACTAGCTACCAAAGTTAAACTAATTGCTACTAGAAATTTTCATCATATAGATTATTTAATTGCTCCTATATGGTGGCTATGCTAATTGGATATTTAAGGTTTTTTATAGATAAGAATTTTTTGTTAATTTTTCTTTCAGACTGATAAAGC
The DNA here is from genome assembly GCA_037954015.1 of Psophocarpus tetragonolobus. Classification (NCBI taxonomy): domain Eukaryota; kingdom Viridiplantae; phylum Streptophyta; class Magnoliopsida; order Fabales; family Fabaceae; genus Psophocarpus; species Psophocarpus tetragonolobus. The sequence continues at coordinate 22,265,450 of CM075691.1, forward strand.
TTCAATGTTGGATGAGGTGATAGAATACTTGAAGCAGTTGCAAGCACAAGTACAGATGATGAATAGAATCAACATGTCATCCATGATGCTACCATTAACCATGCAGCAACAGCTTCAGATGTCGATGATGTCTCCAATGGGCATGGGATTAGGGATGGGGATGGGGATGGGCATGGGCATGGGGATGGACATGAACTCCATGAATCGTGTTAACATCCCTGCCATCCCTCCGGTTCTCCACCCCTCCGCCTTCATGCCTATGGCTGCCTCGTGGGATGCCGCCGCCTCGGCCGGTGGCGGCGACCGGCTTCAAGGAGCTCCGGCCACCGTGATGCCTGACCCTTTGTCCACATTTTTTGGATGCCAATCACAGGTAAATATAAGTTTATATTACAATAAATAAATGTTATATTAAATTTCATTTATTTTTCCTTCTTATCAATTTTCTTTATCCTTCTTTTTGGTATTCTTTTCGAGCTTATATATAAATAAATTTAACCAACTTATACAGTAATTAAAAAAATTAGTTATATCATTTAACTTTATTAAACTTAATAAAAAATATTTAATTTTTTTAAGTTTCTTGATATAAATTATATATAATAAATTTTATTTTTTCATCTCCGATAAATAATTAAATCACTTTCGATAGTGTTCATAATTAATTTAAAATACTTTAAAAATTATTTAGATAATATTTTAAGGACTTAAAATAGAATATATTATATATATATATATATATATATATATATATATATTGCTTTTAAAAATCCAACATAAAGAAAAAATTATGAGAAGCACATAACAAAATTCCCTAATATATCATATAGCTATAACATATTTAAGCCATAAAAAATAAAATTATTTAAAATATCTTTTATTAAAACTTGATATATGAAAAAAATTACTAAAAGTAGAATTTTAATTTATAATGAAGACATATTTTTAAAAGTTTAATTAATATAATTATTAATAAGTAAAATCAACAAATTTATTATAAATAAAAAATTTTAATTTAATATTAGTGTAACATTTTTTTTACACGCACGAACATATTAATTAAACTCTATTTTTAAAATATCATAATTGAATAATTGAATAAGTTATAAGTAGTTAATATTTATTTATGTTTGATGGAATATATAATGACTACACACTGTGATGTTTGAACAAAAATACCAAAAAAATATTTTAATCTCTACTTTTTTTTATAGGAACTCAAATTTCTGCTATTAGATTAATTATAGTGAATTAATGGTGCCTTTACTTGTTGGCTAAAACATTTTTTTGTTATTTGGCATTTTAACTATTAAAGTAATCCACTTTGATTTTGGATTTAATGATAAAGATTAATCTTGCATATTTGTTTGACTCATTTATTGTGGACACTGTATAGGGTAAGAATTTCAATTTTCTTATAATGATTGAAAGCAACCGGGTTTTGCTAAATTGGCCGGGTACTAAATTTGAGGTCCAAATGATAAGGTTGTAGAAATCGGTCAAATCGAATTCATTGCAGCATTAATATTGCACACTGGTTTCTTAGCACTGTCACAAATTAATTAATAATTAATATATGGAGAAGGCTAAAAATGTCCTAAAATAATTTCCTTGACATTGATTAAAGAATTATGAGAAAAAAATATTTTATTAAAATATGTGAAATTATATTTACTATTTTAAGTTATACTCACCTATTATTCTTAATAAATGTTTTTTCTTTTAAATTTGTAACCAAGACTTAAAACACTGATCATCAAGTATAGCCTTTCAAATTTTCAATTCCTCAAGATAATAGATACATACATCATTTTGAAATATTTTGTCTACCAAGTTAGTGGTTAAAAAGTAGAGTCGGGAGAAAGAGAAAAAATAGACTGTGAATTTGAATTTTTCAACATAAAAAGAAAAAAAAATAAATTAACATATTTATTAAAAAACATTTATTTAGAATTTTGAGATATTTTGTTCCTTTTGTTTGCTGAATTTTTTGTTCTTCACATAGAGATACATGATTATAATAAATTCATTGTTTCATATATGATTTTTATTTAGTTATACTTTTTTTCTTTTGATTAATGTGACATACGTACAAAGAAAATTTATGATTTTTTTTAAAATTTATGAAATGTATAGTTAACAATTTTTTTTTTTTTTTTTGCAGCCCATGAGCATGGATGCTTATAGTAGACTTGCAGCCATGTATCAGCAATTGCACCAACCTCCAGCTTCTGGTTCCAAGAACTGAAAGCTAGCTAGTAAGTAAATTCTTGTGTTGTGATAGTATTGAGCTACAAACAAGAATGTCCATACTTATTCTTTGTGAGAAATATGTATATTAGCTCCAAAGCAAGTGATGAGAAAACAATAGTAGAATATTTATATATAGTCCTTTCTTATTATGAGTTAGTGACTTTTAATGTTAGGTGGCTTTCTTGGCTATTTTATTACCTTTCATATCTATGTTCATAGAATTTCCAACGTGTATAAGGTGTTTTTCTATTTTATAATTGAATAACGAATTTGGCCTCATTCAAATTTTAGTGACTCTTTTGTTTTTTGAGGTATTAGATTGTCAAGGGACAAACTTCATATAAGTGTAAAAAAGAGGTGTTATATTTTTTCTTAATTTTTTTACTCAAATACGATATTAATTAATAATTAAAGTTAAAGCTCATTTTATTCTTTGAGATATATTATATTTCTCTTTTTATTTGACTACTATATGCATAAGTGTAGCACAAGAAATGAAAGTGATTAATTTTAACAGTTAAATTAAAATAGAAAGTCTACATTAAGAAGTCATTTAAAAGTGATCATTAAATCATTAAACAAATTAAATCTCCAAAAAATCTCAATTATATCTTTTATCTAATCTTACCATCACTCATCTTCAAAATTATCAATTTATCATTAACTTATTACCATCACTATTTACTACCCTCCTCTCTATCTTAATGATAATACTATTATCACCTCTTCTCTATCTTAATCATAATAACTATTATCATCATCAAATGTCTTGTATAATAATATTTTCTAAAAGTTTAGCTAATTAAACACACATCTTTTACTTTTTTTTTAACATTATTTTTGCAATTCTTCGATAATGTTAGTATAAGATTGAGAGTAGTATCAATGTAATGTTTTAAAAAAATATAAAAGTGTTATTGTCAAATTTTTAAACTTAATGGGAGGTTAACATATGAAAATAAAAATATGAAATTATGTATATGATTTAATAAAATTCAGCAAGTATTGTTATAATTTTCTCTTTTAATTATTACTTCAAAATTTTAAAGGCAATAAAAGGTGAAAACAATATCAACCTTATAAAGATATTTTTATTATTCTGGCAAGTCTTTAAATATAGAAATAACAAGGATTCGATGAATTTATATTTTATTAATTAACTGAAGATTAATATCTATTCTAAAAAATGGATTAGTATTTGATTTGAAAGTGTAGTTAGCAAACAAGTCTAATTTTCTGTCAGATTAAGTCAAGCCAAATAGACCATGGCTATAAATTCCCATTTCGTCTAACATTATTGTTAATTTTTCTTCTAAAATTATTTCAAAATTAAGGGGAAGAAAAGGCCAATTTGGTCTAGCCAACAAGTCATGCCAAGCTTAAACAAAATGTAATTTATGAAGATTCAACTCAGGTGAATATGCTTATTTTATTATGTTTTTATCGACAAATATTAATAAGTTAATCTGTTAATTTGAACCATAATTTTTCCATTTTCTTCCTTTTTTTTGTTAAATTAAGTCAAGCTCGGACGAACCTATTTGTTAGCTTTAGGTAAAAGCAAATGTCGACCAATTTCTTATTGATTCAATTATTATTACATTTAGAAAGCATAAAGTTTTGAACCTAACGAATTAATACAATCAATATAAGATGTGTCACATCACATCTAGATAAAGATAATTTTCTTTATTTTAAACTATATGTGACACTAATTAATCAATCCGTACCTCTAAAACTTTATTGATCATAGATAAAAGAACATATCAAAGTTTGCAAATCTTCTCCTAAATGATGAAATATAAGCATATATACTCCATGGAAGTGAAGATGCATGAAATGACTTTGCATCTTCAAGCAACGTTCGCATTTCTTCCTAAAAAAGTAGGATATATTCTATTATCCAAAGAATTTTTCAATTTCACGCAGAGTTGGTACTTTGGAATTTTGCAATATTCTCCCACAAAGTCTTCCAACTGGGGACAATAGAATGTAGAAGGGTGAGGGTTTAATACTTCTTCATATTCTTTCCCAAAATTGTTACCTCATGTGATATGAGAATATGCAGCTGCTGGTCAACGACTCAATAAGTGAAGAGTTGTGTCTACAATAATGGTATATAAATGGGTCAACAAAAGTGTCCTTTGATTTTGAATAATATATAGGAGTATTATAGATGTGACAATACAAAAGTAAAAAAAAAAATAAAAAAAAATAAAAAATAATAATAATAATAATAATAAAAATAAAATTGTTAGTATGAGTCATATTAGACTTGGTCTTGGATTTGCGACAGAGATTAATTACGGTAGTACTTCATTCCAATAACATAGTTAAAAAAGAAATAAGATTAGAGCAAACTTCTATATAATGTCATTTAATCATATTGATATTATGTTTAAATAATAAAAATGATCTTATTATTAAAAATTTAAATTGTAAAAATGACATACATATTTAATTAAAATATTTTAAGTAAAATATAAAAAATAAAAAATTTCATTTGTTTAAATAAAAATATTTTTACAATCTTAAATCAATTTTAAATAGTATGAATTCAATAATGTACCCACATCCCAAACTTATGTCAACACCCCAACCTTAAACACATCTTGACATTATATCTTGACATCCAATGCCCACTTCGTCATCATCACCATCTCAACACTAGCTCAAGCCTATATTCTTAAAAAAAATAACTAGGAGAAAAACTCTAAAAAAATAATTATAAAAGAATAGTTAAGTCTCACCTCTAAGTACACTATTCAATCAATTCATTTTCTCACTTTGATCTCACACTTACTTGGACGTCGACATCCTTTTTGCAGGTATCCATCTGTCATCCCTAGAGCCTCATGTGCCAAGACCCAAGAAACTACGAATTCTACCGATAAGAACAAATAATAAGGAAATATATTAAGGAGAGATTAATATAAAATAATTTGAAAATATCATTTTTTTAAAAATTATAAAAATCAAATAAAAAATATAACAAAGACTAAAACTCACTAACAAACATGAACTCAGATGTTCAAATGAGTGATCTCAAGACCCTTTTTTTTTCTTCGCAAGAAAATATTATTGAATGCGGTATATTATGATATATTTTATTCAATAAATAAAAAAAAGTTCTTATCTATAGACTAAAGCCAAGTTTATTTAAAAAATTAAAAATAAATTACGTCATCCTAAAGTTTATTTTTACTTCACTTAACACATTTTTATTTTTTAATCCACAAAGATCTCTTGAATTCAAGTTTTGTGAATGAAAAGAATATAGTTGGAATAGAGATTCTATTAAAGGTGGTCATTCAGATTTTATTATGGAGACTAGGGATGGAAACAGGGCAGCGCAGGTACAGATTTTGTTTTCCCCATCCCCAGAAAGTGTGGGACGAATTCAGATTTAGGTATAAAAAGAGTGAGTATGAAATTTTAATTCTCATCTCCGTCTCCGTCGGGTATTTTTGGGTTCGGGTATACCACGGGTACCCATTATATTATTTTTTATAATTTAAATTTATTATTTATTATTAAATAAATTATATATATATATATATTAATTTATTAATTATATTTTAATTTAAAAAGCATATAAAGAATAATTAATAACAATAAATTATAAATTAAAATTTAAGAATTAAAATCTTTAATTGAATATACAACTTTAAGCTTATTATATAATTATTAAAATTATAATAGGCGGGTATGAGTTTGAGTATCATGTGGGTAACCACATTACACCCATTGTAACACCCATATTTTTTAATTGGATTATTCCATGATCTATTTGAATTTCAATTAGAAATTAGAAATAGATATTATGAAATTATATTCACCTAGAACTTTAGTGTTACATTACAGAAAAGTTGTATAAAGTGGTAAAATAAAAATTATAGTATTGTTAAAATTATAAAATAGAACTTTCATAATTTATTGCGATTTTAAAGAATTGTTAATTGCTTCACCACTAAGCTATGTGAAAGTTTATTCACTATTAACAATTGTTACTTACTTTATTGGTAAGCAACTTAAGACATTTCTTCACCATTAAGAATTGTTACACCAAGCCTATAAATATGGTGTTGGGATGTTTGGTAAAAGACACATTTTCAGTGGAAGTTAGAGAGAGAAATAGCTTAGAGCTGAGAGAGATTCTACTGAGAGAAAGGGAGGTTCTAAAGAAAGTAAGCTAGGAGGAAGTTCTGCTGAGAAAGATTTAAGCTACTGAGGGTTGTCTACACCACTTATAATCAAAGCCTCTTATCAAGGAAAGGGAGGAGTAAGAGTTATAAGCCGCAAGATGTGTTAATCTTAATAAGCTATATGTGTTTATTTCTTTCTATTAAGTTATGTCTTAATCAATGTTGTTTACTATTTGATTGTGATATGTGTGTTAATTTCTTTATTACCCTACATATAACCTTTTGTTCATTCGATCTAGATAATCTTTTGGTGGTTAATGTTTTCTGTAGATAACATTTTGATCAATCATGATATTGGTCATTTCTTTGTTACCCTCTGGATAACTTTCTGGTCACTCAATCCAGACAACCTTCTGGTTGTGATTGCTATTATTCTCCAGACATTATTCTGGTCCTTTATTTGAGATTGTTAATTGTTTTTCATGATTCTATATGTATTGATATTGGGTTAAATGATGAATCACTTAAATGTTTTTTTATGGATGATGAACTATTAGGAAGACAAACTAAGTATGCTTTGTGGTTACGGTTTAATTTGATCTTCCACATTAGAAAAAATGTCTTGTAGTAATACTATGCTAATGTTGATGAATATTAACATGAATATTGAATTAAATAACTTGTTATCCATTCTTGTCTAAATGTCATAAAGAGTTTAATGATGTTATGAAGTATGAGGCATAATAGTGATACTTGAATTATTATGAATGGTGTGGTGATTCATTATAAACTGTTGTATAATTTATGGTTGTGGAAATAATACCCCTTGAGAATGTGATGGGGAGAACTTAGTAAAGAGTCTAGTTCCTTGGTAAAGGTCCTGTGCAAATGCACAAGTGCGGTGTTTTGAGAAGTCACAACTTGATACACTACGAGATGAAAGGTGGGATTGTATGTCCTTATATTGTTGTAAGTAAATGAATATTCTGGTTGCTAGTGTTTGGACTGAGAGTGTTTCATCAGGTGGATGAACATTCACTAGAGTCTATGTTAGTACGTGGATGGAATATTTGTTTATTTAAAACGTTGATAGATGCTCAACATCTCATGATTGGTAGGGTATATTTTTCTTAGGCTGTATTTGGAGGCCAGTTAAGGTGTTGGACAAGTGGTCCAAATTTGGTAGTTGGCCAAATACTATTCTGGGTCATGGCCCTAGGCAATTAACCCAAGCTCTTAAGAAAATTATTATACCAATTAAGGTAAAATATACAGCTACCGATTACTTCCCAAACGAGATCCTTGATAATGTAGGTGAATCATCATGGATAGTCATGAATTCATACTTAAACTCAAATATAATTGAGTCTAGTGATGAGATGAGTGAGAATAATTTATGCATTGAGATTATGAGGAGCCGAGTTATAATTATCTCACTCCTCTGTGTGTTTGCTTTGTATGTTCCTTTTCATATGTGTTCGTGATATGGTTGGAAGAGGAGCTGACCAGTCAACGGAGGAAGGAACTAATGAAGAATTCTTATATGCTTGATTTGTTGTTTAATGATGTTTTGTATTATGTTATTTTAGTTTTCTTTAAGACATTTTGTGCAAACAAGGACTTTGTAATGAATATTTCTCTCATATTTATATTAAAAAGATTATGGTTGTTTATATCATTTCAAGTCGAAATTTTCCATAATTATGTTAATTACCTTTGACAATTTTTTCGCAAAAAGTCATAATTGGAAATTGGTAGAGATTTGGAGCGTTACACTCATAGTCATACCTGGTTCATCACATAGGGTAATACCTGTACCCATATCCATACCGGTTAAAGTGGGTAATACCCTTCAAAATCGGGGCGAGTTCAGGGCGGCACCTACAGATATGATTATTTTTGTCATCCCTAATGGAGACTAATCACCAAGCAAGTTGGTGGATACTTTGCACCAATGTCATGGATAAAAAAAAAATTAGAAAGAACGGGTGTAATGAAAATAATAAAAAAAAAGACTTAAATACAATTGAAGCTTCTAATTTTTTTCAATTTTAGATGTGGTCCCGTATTTTAAAATCCTGATATTATGTCTACAATTTAAAAATGTGTGAATTAATACTCTTTCTGAAAATTGTTGATGTTAACTATTAATTGTGAATGTGTTAACCATCACCTGTAAGAAATTAAGCGACGTGACACACATTAACTGCTTAATAAAAATATTAATTTAACATTTTAGGGTTTACATGGGTATTAGTTAGTAAAAAAAATGTGAGATATAATACCCACGTAAATCCTAAAATAATAAATTAACTCTTTCATTAAGCAATAATTGTGTGTCACGTCACCTAATTTCTTACACGTAGTTGTCAACACACTCACAATTAATAGTCAATGTCAACAATTCACAAAAAAGGTACCAATTACATATTTTAAAAATTTGGAAACATAATATTACAATTTTAAAATATGAAACACAATGTCTAAAATTGAAAAAATTTAAAGACATAATTATATTTAAACTTTTTTTTATTTTCATTACACCCATTTTTTCTGTTTTTTTAATATCCACCAACTTGCTAAATGATTAGTATCCATATGAAACACTTACTTGAACACCTTTAGTGAGTTTCTATTCCCGACTAAATTCTTTTCATTCACAAAAATTGAATTAAAGAGATATTACTTTTAAGTCTGGTACCACTCCGATACACAATTTTGTTAGTTCTGAAATTTTACTTTAATTATATTATTATTTTTTAAGTTAAAAATAATAATGCACTAATTGTATAATGATTAAAAATAATACAAAAAGATAGAATGCAAGTAGAATATGACAGGTAAATCTTACGATATCTATGTAATTTATAAAAAAAGGAGTAAAGACAAGTTGATAGAACATTATTTTCTAGTAATCAAGTGGGCTAATACAAACAATAAGATAAAAACAAAAGAAACTATAAGGATCATTTACCTTAACGTACTAGAAAACCAATCTGAAGTCCTGGACCATACCTTTTTAGGCACACCTTTTCAAATACTAATAATCATTACAGAAAAAGCATATTAGATATAGTAAAATCCATAAGAAATATGTCAAGTGGAACAAAACCCTTAACGAGGTTCAAGTTGGGGTTTGTGCATGTCTCTTTGCTACGTAAATATTTTTTGAGTTTAAAACTTTCCTATCTTAGACTTAAGTGTCATTTATTTTCCTAAACTATTCGAGATTTAGATCGTAGATTCCATTTTTGTGTCATCAATTTTACGATAAAAATGTGTTTAAATTATCATATAAGTTAGCAATATTTTTAAATTAATAAAAATAACTCATAATAACTTAAATATATATCATGATTTTTCTATATTTGTTGTCTTTATAAAACATTTTGAAGAAAGTGGCTCTTTCATTCAGAGCATGCAACGGTATTTCTTCTTGGAGGATCGGATGAGCACAACAAAATTACATGGATTAAGTGCAAACTGATGTGTAGAGAGAAAAACCAAGGTAGATTGGGAATAAAAGACATTATGGCATTTAACAAAATGATCATTGGTAAGTGGTGATGAAGGATAATTCAGGGATGCTCCATGAGTCAAAATTCTACATGCTAGATATGGGGAAGACATTAGAAGTAATTTGTTATTGAGATAGGGGAAAGGGAGGTCACAGTGGTGGAAAGATATTCTGAATGTAACATTAAATGATGGAGTGAGATATTGGTTTACAAAAAGTGTCAAACCTTTGGTAGGAGAGGGTCATTATTCAAATTTTGGGATGGAGGTTGGTGAGAGATGCAAGGGTTAAAATCATTATTTCCAAGATTATATGCGTTATTTAGTCAAAAAAAGGCTCTTCTATGTGAGGTTGAGGTTTGGAATGATGATATATGAGAATGGCAGATTAGTTAGATGAGAGAGTTATTTAGTTGAGAAGAAGAGTGGGTAAGAGAGTTGGAAAAGGCTCTAGATGGAATACAATCAAGGCGTGATGTGAGAGATGGTTGGAGATGGAGAAGCAGTCCAAGAAATAATGTAAACTATTCTGTAAAAGAAGCTTATAGTTTAGTTTGCAAGGAGTCTCAAGGTTATGATTCACAATTCTTTAACAGGTTATGAAAATCCAAGGTGCCTTCAAGGTCTTAGCATTTTCTTGGAAGGTAACTCATAACAAAATCTCTTCTAAGGTTGAATTAGCAAAGCAAAACAATCTTGTCAGGTGATACCTCCCACCCTGTTTGTAGCATCATCACTCTAGAATTTGTGACACATTTGCTTTTTACCTGTGAGGCCAGTTATCAAGTCTGGATGTACTACTATCGATGGTTGGGTTACCCATGTGTCCTAATCTCGGATTGTCAATCTTATCTATGGCAACACCTGGGTATTATGAATGCCAGAGGGAAGGTGCATATGTCAATACTCAACATAATTTGGTTGGCTAGACTGTGGGGTATTTGGTTAGTAAGGAATACTTTGGTGTTTCAGGATGCACCCTTTATTGTAGAACAAGTCTGGTAGCAATTTGATGCAATCCCACCTAGTATGGAACTTAGCTAGGAAGAATAAAAAGAAGACATGACAAGAATGAAGTATATTGAAGATATTTTAGGTCATAGTCTTTAAAATTACTTGTAAATATGTTGTATTTTGTTTAGTATTTTGGTGGGTGCATTTAGCATTTTGTGGGGTCTTTGTATTTCGGTCTATTTTCCTTTATTTTAGGAGCATGGGGTTCCATTTGTTATTCATGTAGAGTTTATGTTAAAAGATGAACTTTTTTTAGAACAAGTGGTGGTGGTTTGATTTCCACACTCCCTTGTTTGATTACCACGTCATTCTAGCATCTACATGTGCATAAGTAACTGGGACCCTCATATTCTCTCCATGTGGCACCATTTACTCTCTCTCTCTCCTAGGTGGCATCTAGTTGTCTCTTAATTCAAATTTGAATTAAGGAGGCTAGATCCACATTATTAAGGTCTAGTGTCACATTAGGGAACATAAATCCACTTTCTTAGGGCCTTGTTTGGATTACTCTAAATTAATGAGTCTCTAAGGTTAGCTAGCTCATAAGCATGTCCATTTAGCTTAGGATATCTATAAATAGCACTCACATCTTCATGTAATGGTTTAACACTTTGATGAATGAAAACTAAACTCGTATGTGAGAGTTTTTTCTTAGAGTGCTCATGTTCTCTCTAACTTTGTAAGAGTTCTTCTATGACTTTTATCAAGGGTTCCTTCCCTTATGGAAAACTTCACCTATCAATGGCTTATCTCACTAGAGTTATGCCTATTCACACTTCATTTCTAACCTTTCCCACCTTCATCTTCTACATGGGAACTTCTTTCAAGTAAGATCATGGGAGGAGCAATAAAGGATTGCTTGATTGCATCACAATCTCTGCAAAAATCTTGGTTGTGGGTTTAAGGTCATTATAAAAATTTTTTTGCTTCTTTCTATGAATGGTTTGTTCAACCAGTATATTGTTTTAGTAAATTTAGCAAGATGTAACTCTGGGATCTAGTTCTGATTTGGTTCTTGTCTTTATTTTCAAAGGGGGGAATGTAAAATTTATGGGTAATCCTTTGTTGCTATTATACTATTGCAAATATTGTCATGTCATTTCTTGTGACATGGTAGTATTTTGATTTTACTGAATAAAATTTTCCTTTTTTAAAACATCATTATATAATTGATAAGACACAAAATGAGATTGGTGATTTAAATCCAAATGTTCACCTAAAAAGAGAGAAATTATGATTACGTCAGGAAAACTAACTAAAAAATTAGCTGAAAGATGAAAAGTTATCTGTAAATTGTAAAATTAGCTAGTAACTTAAAGTTGATAAACTAACTTATTGAATTATAATTTAAAATAATTTGTTAAAATAGCTAAAAATATAAAATAATAATAATAATATAATAAATTCTTACTCAAAATAAAAATTAAAGAAAAAAACATGATAAATATTAAAGAGCATATTACTCACATAGAACACCAATCACATTGAACAGCTTACCCAGCTAGGAACTAGGAAACTTTGCCCAGTGACAAGCCCCACAAAAACCTGGCAAAGAAGACTTTGAACTGAGTGAGACATGTTGTTGGCACAAAGTCATACAATTGCTTGGAAAAATCAAACACTGGTTGGACAAGACCTGTTGTCGAGTGAGATTATGCAGATAGTCAGGGCACCTGCTACATAATTAAGTGCTACTTCAACAAGTTCAACAACAGTATTTGTAGCTACATTCAATGTTATATCATACACACTTACATCAAACCCTACATGCATCAATACACTATAGTTCTATAATTATACCCACATAATTATGCATGCTCAAATCATCAAGCATTATAAATTGCTTTACATTATACATATACGCCAAAGTTTATAGATTTTATACAAGTCAAAAAGAACATTCTTGTTATTGCTAAACTGCCATTTTCAGTCCTAACCCTGCCTTCAGCACCAGTATCTGCTCTTATATAAGACACGATCACAGTTATATAGAAAACATATACAAGTAAGGATAAACTAAAAGAATAAGAAATCAAGTTACTAATAATAGAATACAACTAACAAGACTGCATTTATATATCAAATTCATCAAACAATCAATCATACTTATATTCCCTTTAAACATAAGCAAACATCACAACATGATCATATGACTCAACATTTTCTAGAAAACACATACTGAGTTCAGATACCAAAATGACCTATTTAACTTAACTGGAAAACACATAAGCAAGCATCACAACATGATTATATGACTCAATGTTACATCCTCTCAGTGTATTCCCGTCCTACTTGACCTGAACACCAGGATCACAAATACCTTAGTTTATCTCTAACTCAGTGCATTACACAGAGGTTTTGTTACCTATTCGTAACAACCCACATTACATTTCATCATAATCATTATATCAATGAATCACCCATTTCAATTCAAATCATGCATAAACTTAAACATATCATTAATACATTAAAAAGGACAAACATCTCAAATCATCAATTTTACAAATATCCAATTTTAAATAGCACTCAAATCACAATCAAGAGTTCAATCACTTAAAATCAATTAACTTCACAACTATCAAATAAGAGTTTCATAAATTAAAACCAAGATTAAGGTCTCTCTTACCCTTTAAAGCTGAATTTGAAGAGAGAAGAGATTCTAGCTGTAGAAATTACTCAAAACCTATAAAAAAATCTCAAAATCAAAGAGAACTTAAGAAATTGAGATTTCAACAAGAATTTCCCTTCAATGGGAACGATTGAACCAAAAAGAGAAAGAAAAGATACAAAGAATGAAATATGATCAAACTTACTCACAACTATCAACAACTAAAATAAGGAGAAAATGACAAAAATTTCTCTTGAATCTGCAGACAAACAGACTATCATGGAAGAAGGGAGAGGTTTAGATGTAGAGAGATAAGAGAAAGATAGGTGGGAGAAAGAAGAAGAAGAAGAAAAATAAAGTAAAGGAGAAAGAGAAAAAAGAAAGGAAAAAGGAACTAGGGATGTGTATGGTAATTCTAATTTACTAACTGCAACATCTCACAAACATATTTATATAAAAACAATCTAAATACCTCAATTCAAAAGAATATCTTCTATCTTCACCTCCCACCTTCCTAAACTTATCCACTTATATTCCATTATTTATATTAAATTTAATTACATTCATAATTAAATAAATACTTCTCAAAATAAAATATATGCCTAAACACTTCTACCAAATATTTTGTAATGGATTTATTAATTACATTTAAATTTAATTTAATTTCTCTTTTAATTATTACACACACTTAAAACATTTAATTAAAATAGGACCTTACATTAAATAACTGTAATATTCTTGAAACAAATATTTAAAATAAAAGATAATAATATTTTTTTCAAATAATTTTGACATTATTTGTTAATGTATTCCAACTAAAAATACAACATATTTCTATTTTATTTTGTCAAAAGAAAATAATTTTTTATAATATTTAAATGCTGCTATTATATGTATAATACCAGTCCCATTTTCGTTAAAAAAGACCACCATGCATCATTTTCCATTTAAATCAAACATTTACCGTTTGATTAATCTGTTGAAAATATCCCTCCCACAAGCCATACATTTAAGAATTATGAAAAGGTACAATTTCATCAACTTGTTAGTTGTTAGATATGTATAATACGATTCATTTACCAGTCGGTCCTATCAATTCTCAGTTAGATCAGGACATGTTACTGTTACTGTATTATTATGAAGTGTCTTTTCAATGGCGTCGATGGATGCAATTTATATATAATGTGCATATCCTCTAAATTCATCCTTGAATTTCAATGTGTATATCACTGTATTTTTTATTTTTTGCTGAATATTTTTCATTTGGTGGAAGTTTTTCTTAGTATATATCCAAAACCCTTTATATTTTAATAATACGTTTTAATTTTTGTAATAAAATTTTTCTGTTCTATATTTTGAAATAATAAAAGTATTCTTTGGTATAAAATTAATGCGTTGATTATTTAAAAGAGGCTAAAAAATAATTAAATATACAATATTGGCTAAGAAATAAAAAATATTTAACACGAAATAGTATCTAATATATTAAAAACTAATTTTTTAAACATTTAAAAATTATTTTTGAAATTTTATTTTTTAAATTAAATACGTCGTTTGCATGTAGTTAATTGACAACAAAATAAGTCAGAACAATTATAATAATATTTTAAAATTTTATTATAATTACACATACATTTTTTTTTTCTTTTTTTTACTTTGCACAAACCTTTCTAATTTGTATAGCCAAATTGCACTTGCACCACATTTCCTATAAACCGTGTTAGCTTTGTTTATTTTTTAGAATTATTACAATCTAAGATATTAATCTTATATAACAGGCATCTTTTATACTATATTAAACATATCACTCATGTACAACACTTATTATTAAATTTATTACTCATACACTCCTTATTTATTAAACCTCTTGTGGACAGAAGGGGTGTAAGTGTACTGATATTAAAAAAATTTGTGTATAGGTAAAACAGAAATAAGAAAGTTATAGATGTATACTTATAACAAATATTAAGAGTATTGCTTTAATTTTTTCAATATGAAAATATAATAAAAAAATTTGAAACAAATGCCCCTTAAAAAATTTGATAAATATATATAAAATAAATATAAACACTTATATATGGTATGTTTATAAAAAAATTTATTTATTAATAAAAATACATTTTATATAGTATACTCACAATAATTAAGGTTAAAATTAATAATTCATGCATATTACTCAAATGTTGCTACTACTAGGATAACCCTAATGGTTACTAATAAAAATACATTTGGGATATTTATAATTTTAATTTTCTAGTTAATTTTAAATTATTTAAATTTTATTTATAATTAAATTATGTTAATTATATTTTTTAGATTCAACTATTTTATTTTCTATTATAATATTAAATAAAAATAAATGAAATAGTATAAAAATAACATATACTTGAGTTGATATCCTAGTTTTATTATGTTGGATTGTTGGTTAGTGTAACAACCCAAGAAATCTAATACAAATAATACCACTTACTATTTTATTAACTCTATTTCAATAGTAAATTATACTTAAAATATTAAAACTGTCAAAGAATCAAAATAAATTACATCCTGAATATCTCATCCAGTGAATATCTCATCAGCAAGTAGTATTGCTCAATTAGAAGTCTAGACATCTCTCCTAGCGAGAAGTGATAGAGTATATATTCTAGTGAAGGAGTGTAGCTTAGCGAGATGTATTGCTGGATGAAAAACCCCAAAATTACCTGTTGCAGGCACAAATCCATAGAATTGCCTAACAAAAGCAACTTTGCATTGGGCAAGAGTTATTGCTAGCGAGACTAATGCAATCTAAAAAATGCATGATGCACTATTAGATGCTTCTCCCATAATCTTGCTCTAAAGAGACTCCAAAGAAGAAGATGGAGGTGGAAGAGACTAGAGATAAAGGTGATCTAGGCACCACTTCTAGGTGAAGATAAGCCATATTGAGGAAGTTTGCCATAAGGGAAGGAATCCTTGATAAAAGTCATAAAGGAACTCTCATATTTTATGGGAGAACATGAACACTCTTAGAAGGAGAATCTTTCACAATACGAAGAAGTCTATTCATAAAAGTGTTAACCTCATACAAGAGTAGATGATGCCAATTTATAGAATTAATCTTAGGCTATGAGCCTCATAAAGTGGACGTCCAACTTAAGTAGAGATTAGGAAGGATTAGTTGAATTAACTATGTAAGAGCCAAGCAAGCCCCTAAATAAGTGGATCTATGTTCACTGTAGATTCAAATTTGAACTTAAGGGTGCCATGTGGACTCCCTCCAAATTCAATTTGAATTCAAATGTGCCATGTAAGAGAGAGAATGTACAATGGCACCAACTTGGGGGAACAAGAGGGTCACACTTGTCTCTCATGCTTCATGTATGCTAGAAGGGTGTGGTAAACATTCTAAGGGGTGTGGACAACAAAAATCACACATCCAAGACTCCCCAAAAGGCTCACTCTTATGCACATATTCCATATAAAATACTAGTGACACTTCTTTTCTAAAATAAGGCAAATATGCCAAAATACAAGGCCTAGAATAAAACTAATTACACGAAAAAATTACTAAAATTAAAGGGCACATATTATAAGCTAAATTATCTAAAATCATGGACTATGGCCTAAGAATAATCTCTTCATGCTCCATCCTAATCATGTCCGTCCTTTATTCTTCCTAGCTTAATTCCGTGCTAGGCAGGATTGCATCAGAGACTTTGCAGAACTCTAAAACACAACCTACATAATTTCCAACCTTTTATAACATATTAATGAGTTATCCATTAACATACTCATTTAAAAATCTAACTTTCAATACCATGCCTTCACTGCTATACATACACAACACCTGTTTTCATCTCATAATTCTAAATATAACTCATGTACAATTAAAAGTCTATAACCAAATATATACAACTTCATAATTATATAATAATTCCTATGATGGATTTCTAATTTTTACAAAAGTACACAAGAGGTCATATGACATCATAATCAACACAGACCAAACTCCAAAGCCATCCAAATTTTTCTCTAATTCTGAGCTTATTGCCTCTCTGCATCAACACTAACATTTGCTCTCGTGCTAAACACAATAATCACATTCATACACAAACACACACAAGCAACGGTAAGCTTACTAAAAACAAGAGATGAATTTGGTAAGGATATATTACAATTAGTATATCTGCATCCATTCACCAGAATTATCAAATAATTAAACATACTTATACTCCCGTTGTACATAAGCAATCATCACCACATAATCATATGACATATTTTTTGAAAAAATCATTGAGTCTTGATACCTAGGCAACCTAATGACTTATCTCAGCCATTATTTAGCATATACTTGACCCATCTTACAATCAGTTGTTGTTTGAGTATATCATTCTAGTACTGTAATTGAGACCCTAGATCACAATGTATATCACTTTAGTACCTTAACTGAAAACCTTAACTGAAACCCATAATTACATTGACCTATCTGTATATCTAACTCAAGGTACATCATGCATTTCAACCAAGGTTGTGTTACCCACTATAACATCTCACATGCAACAATCCATTATAACATAAAATTTAACATGCATCATATCAATATCAAAGAAAGGATAATTCATTTAGCACTCGAATCAAGATCAAAACATCAATTCCAAAAACATACTTTATATCAATTATACAAAACACCTAATTTCATATAATACTTAAACCAAGACCAAAACATAAATCATTCACAATCAATTGCAGTAACACAGTAATCAGTCAAAAATTCCCAACTTAAAAACCAAGATTGAGCTTCCCTTACCTATTTCTCCTTTAAGTTGAGTGATGGGAAGAAGAGAACCTAAAGATGTCCCCTAAAGTAGTTTAATTCAAGAAATTGCTCAAAACCTAACAAAAATCACCAAAATCAAACAAGATATAAGAAATTGGAATTTTAAGGTTGATTCTCCAAAAAAGGAGATCCATGCAACCAAAAGAGATGGAGCATCCAAGGAAGTAGAATAAAACTTACCCACTAGGATTTGTGATCAAAATAAGAAGAAATGGAAGGAATTTCCTTAGATTTTATGGAGAAATTGAAAGGCATGCAGGAAAAAGAAGAAGGAACCATAAAAAGAAATGAGAATGAAATGAAGAAAAAATAAAAAGAAGAAGGAACGACAAAGAGAAATGAGAATGAAATGAAAAAAAAAGAAAAAGAAGAAGAGAAAAGATTACAAGGGCCAAGTTGTATATAGTAATTTTGATTTTCTAATTACACCCCCCTTTCCAAATAGATTTTCCACAAAACCAGTTCAACTACCTCAATCCAAAAGAATATCTACTATACTCAGTTCTTATATTCCATTATCTATAATTTACTTAAATCCAATCATATTAATAACAACAGAACATAAATAAAAATATCTCAATAAAATATTCAGTAATTAATTTACTAATTACGCTTAAATTAAATTTAGTTTTCTCTTTTATTAATTTCATACACTTATAACATATTATTAAAAGCATAACATTATAGTTAGTGTATTGATAGAAATGAATAGTGTAATATAAAAAATATCTAAAAGTATAAGATAATAAAATAATATAAATTTATCACTATCAATATTTTGAACTAAATACAAAATAAATGTGTAATGGTTATTGTACCACCTAGAGCTAGGTCCAGATTCACTTCAACTAGCTTAGCTTACTCATCACATATGACTCATGTTTAGGGCGACTTATGTACCACTCTAGAGCTTGGCCATAAAACCTCAAGCTCGACCTGCCATCGCCCTTACATCGACCAAGTAATGAAGAGAGTAAGACCATAACAGTCACCCTTTTAATATCTTTCAATACATTAGATAATAGTTACATATTACTCAACTAACATTAAAGGGTGTTAAAAAGAGAAATTGAGGACGAATAACAGTCAACATATGAAGCCTATAAATAAAGACAAAAATATATGTTTGTTACATTCACATATACACTCCATCGACTTCCACTAACTTGATCACCAGAGTCCAATTTTGTAAGTACCACTGACGACATCCTCCTTGATGAGATCACTGGTGAAGACATCCTTGAAGCCCACCGTAGAAAGGAAAACTCCTTCTGCATTGTTTTTCAATGATAACATTATGTACCACCTTGAGGCTCAACCCTAAAGCCTATTGAAAAGAGTATGCAGTTGCAAGACCATAATGGTCACCCCTTTAATATCTTTTAATACATTAGATAATGGTTATGTAACACTTAACCAACATTGAAGGGTGTTGAAAAAGGGCATTCGTAACGAATAACAATCACCAACCCTTACCATATAAAGCTTATATGTAAAGACAAAAAAGTATGTGTTTGTTAATTCATATATAACTCAATTGAATCCCACTAGCTTGATCATCAGAGTCTTATTTGTTTATATCATCGACGACACATCTTGACGGTGATTGGTTAGTAAACGAAGCATCGTAACCAAATAATTTTTTGTACAAAAAATTACTAATATAATATAAAATACTTAAAAATTAAACATTTAAAAATAATAAGTTAACAAATATTGAATATAACATAATATAAAAAATAAGAAAGCAGTTCAAAAGAAAAAGAAAAATAGTTAAATAAAAAAAGAAGCTAAAAAATTTTAGATTCAAAACATAGATTATTTTTATTAAAATAGATTTTTATTTCACATTTCAACTATGATTAATATCTTATATTTTGTAAAGTGTAACATCCTAAATAATTACTAATATAATTAATATTACTAATCATAATTAAAACCATTTCCAATACAAATTAAACTCAGAATATTAAAACCCCATATGGTTTTCCAGAGAAGGAGTTTCGCTCAACGAGATATGTCGCTAGGCGAAAAACCACATAAAAATCTAGCAAAGAGTACTTTACACTAAATAAGACATAAAATTGCTTGGCAGAGGCAAACTTTTATTGGGCGAGACCTGTCATCCAACAAGATTCTACAGGATTGCAGAACCTCTACTACATAAATCACAAGCACACTTGGACTCAATACAACACAAGTTCAATTCTAATGACTTAAACACTAAATACCTCATTCACATATCCAAAACAGACCACATAGTTATATCTTCATTATATATACATTGTCTTCACAACTCTACATACATAATATCAATTCTTATTTACTAAGTCTAAACATAACTTAAACACTACCCAAAGTCTATATTCATATTCATATATATATATAATCCATTCATCATTACAATAAAAACAACTTAATTCTCTAGTTATTTAGAGCTTTCTCCAAACTTAAGCTTATTGACTCCTTGCTTCATCATTGTCATCTGTTCTCGTAGAAAGCACAATTATCACATCATATAAAACAAACACACAATGCAAGGATAAGCTTGCTAAATACAAATGAATGCTATAAGAATATATTATAGTTAGACATCTACATTCATATACCAAAACCATCAAATCATCAAATATGCCTATATTTCTGTTGAATATAAGTAATCATCATTACATATCTATGTGACTCGACAGTTTTTGGAAAACCCATTGAGTTTGGATACCTAGGCGGCGGCCTAATGACTTATCTCAACCATTGTCTATCATCTATCTGACCCATTTGATAACCACTGAAGTCAAGACATACCCATCTAACAACTCGTAAACTGTTGTCTGACATCTACCCAACCCATCTGACAAACCAGTTATTGTTTGAGTATATCACTTTGGTACCCCACTAGTACTCTAGATCACAATGTATATTACTTTGATACCCGACCTGTATCCTAGATAATATTGGCATATCTATATCCCTATCTCAATGTACAACATGCATTTCAATCAAGGCTAAGGTACCCATTGTAAAAGCAGACATGCAACAGTCCATCAACTCAACATGCATCATATCACTTTCAAATAAAACACCATTCATTTCAAATCCAAATCAAAATCAAAACACTAATACATATAATACTCAATTCTAGATCAAAACTCAATATAATATCTACAAACTCAATTATTCACAATCAAATAACTTTATACACCATTCAATCCAAGTTTTTCATAAATAAAGTCAAGGTTAGAGCTCCCCTTACCTATTTCTCCCTTTAAAACTAAAATTGAAGA
Source organism: Psophocarpus tetragonolobus (assembly GCA_037954015.1). NCBI lineage: Eukaryota > Viridiplantae > Streptophyta > Magnoliopsida > Fabales > Fabaceae > Psophocarpus > Psophocarpus tetragonolobus. The sequence continues at coordinate 22,287,086 of CM075691.1, forward strand.
GAAAGGAGAATTGTAGAAATTACTCAAAACTTATAAAAAACCAAGACCATAAAGGAACCAAAGAAATTGAGATTTTTAGGAGAATTTTCCCTCAATGGGAACGACTGAACTGAAAAGAGAAAGAAAAAGGCTAAAAAAATAGGACTTAGACTTACTTACCACGATCAACAACCAAAATCAAGAGAGATGGAAGAGATTTCATCAAATTCGGCGGAAGAATGGAGGGGCAGGCAGAAGAGAGAATGTTTTTGAGAGAGAGTGAAAAAGAGAATGTTTTTGAGAGAGAGTGAAAGAGAGATCAGTGAAAACTTGAAGAAGAAGAAGAATTGTGAAAAAGAAAGGGAAAAGAAAACAAAAGAAAAGGAAAAAGAAATCGATTGCATTTGATAATTATAATTTGCTAATCGCAACCCTTCACACTTATATTTTTGAATAAATCCCCAATTACTTTTATATATATATATATATATATATATATATATATATATATATATATATATATATATATCACCCTTCCCTAAACTAAATTTAGTCAATTTTCATAATTCATACAATATCAATCACATTCATCAAATAAAACATAATTTTTAATAGAAATAATACCATCAATTATTCTTTAATTAATTCATTTATCATACTCACATTAATTTTATTTTCTCTTTCAATTATTCACACACTTATAACATATAAATAAAACATGAACTTACATAAAGAATTGTTTTTCAAAAAATAGCTATAAAATTTAATCTTTCTCAAACATGCTTATCAGGTTTTTTAATATTTTTTGTACCCAACAGTAATGTTAAACGTTTTGTAAGTAAAAAAAAAAAACAAAACTAGTATGCATATAAATTGATTACCATATACGATTTAATTTAGAGGTATTTATAGGTAGTTTGGTTTAGGGTTTTTTTTTTTAAAAAAAAAATTCAAACTAATTGATTTTAATTGGTATGGTTCAAGTTTTAGAATATTTTTTTTATATGAACCAAACCAAACTCATGGTGACTAGATTGATTTGGTTCAATTTTTAAAAATCATGCTTTGAAGAATGTGTTAGTCCTGCATATCTATCGGTATGTCAAACATGTTATAAATTAGTAAGTTATAACTACAAATTTCTTAATATATATTTAAGGATTGACTTGTTATAAAAGTTAATAAATATTTATAGAATTTGTTAAATTAGACCTATTTATATTTTAGAATGGGTAAGGTCATAAATTATAATTACAATTTTATTAAATACACTTAAAATTATAAATTACTAACTTATTCTTTCTAAAAAAACTTAAGTTGAAAATATTATATTTATCTATAAAAGAAACCAGTACTCTCACTATTTCTAAGTTTAACACTCATTCTCATAATCTAACCCATGTTGGAGTGCTTCACTATTATTAGCAATTAGGAACATTTAATTTTTGTACTCAATGTAACCCAGGTCAAGTTTATGTATAAGAAGCTTAACTTCGTGTCTATTCTAACTTAACGGTCTACTTGCATTGCAAACCATACAACTTGGGTTTTCAATTAAATTAATCTTATAAATTCCAGCTTCAATAAATTCTAAGTACTTCCCTTTTCAATATTTCAAATAAAAAGTACTTTTTATCAATATATGAAGATATTTTAATATATTGATGACAAAACTTGCAACTTAAGAGTTTTTAGTTTTTTTAATGTATCTTTAAAACAAAAACATGTTTGATAAAAATAATTTTGATTTTGTTTTTTATTCTATCTTGTTGATATCATTCACCATCACTCATTATTATCTTTAACTATTATTTATTGGTTATCATCTTGGATAATTAGTCATCTACTATGTGCCATTTTTAATCAGTAGTCACGAATTATTACCTTTAACTCTAACTTTATTAACATTTAAGTACATATTATAATTTAGTAATAGAGTGATTTATCATGATGTTTAAAAGTATGACAAGATAGTTATATATAATTTTTCAGTAAAATATACTTTTTTTTAATTGATTGTTAATTTATCTAACATCATCAACCATAATATAATAAGTAAGATATTAAAAACATATCCAACAAAATGGACTACTCTAGCTATGAGATATTTTGATGTTCATGATAAGGCTTTAAACTGTTAAGGTTAGCAAAATTTTGAAGATCAAAATCATGATTTTTTTCCCGAACAACTAAAACCAGTATAGATGCATTTTCAAAGTACAGAAACATATTTAACCCATAAATTATTCAATGAGTATTGAATAAATTATATTATAAAATGTTTAAAAAGTAAAATTAAAATAATTTTCATAAATCAATTTAAAATTTTTGTTCCCAAAATACTATTTTAACTTTTAAGTCTAGATATATATAGGTTTGACTAGGCCTAGATCCACCCAAAAGTTGCGGGATTTGAGACTATACTGTGGCGGAATTTTTGTATATCACTATATCCATTACATCAAAGTTCTAACTGTTCAATGTTTTAATTCAATCAATTTAAAAAAGAAGAAGAAGTTGTTACTGTGTTTTGAATCAATTAATTCCTATATATAATTTATTACTTTTCATATCGATTATAATCAGAATTAATTTTTATTTTTCTTTTTCGTTTAGATAAGTGATCGGAAAAGTAGTTTGCAGACAATTAAACTATAACCAAAAAAAAAAATTATCTTTTATGAAATAGAAACTGTGAAAATAGCTCAAAAAATAAGTTGTTAAGACATAATTTACAAATTTTCAGCTTGTTAAAAATAATTTAATTTTAAAGAATTTTTATTTTTGATTAAAAATTTACTTTTTGAACATTCAACTTTATTTTTGGAACAACTTATAATTTGAAAATCAAATTATCAATTTTTTTAAGTCAAAAATATATTATTAAAGAAAAACACTTAAGTGAAGAGCCCAAGGCATGTCCGTTTAAGAAACCAAACACAAAAACAGAAGATGTAACCAAGATAAAGAAAATAAATGTCTAGAAGCATAAGGAAGGAGTTAGAATTAGAGTTTAATTGGTATACACAGTTAAAGATTTCTTACATTGACATTTAATCAACGTTAGTATTTTAAAAGTCATATAAATGAAAAATCATGATTGAATGAATGTCAGTGTATAACAATTAAATTCTTAGAACTATCATTTAACAAAAGCATTTGACGAAATTTTTACAACATTGCACCATTCATAGAACTCAACTGAATTACATGATATTGTGTCAGTATCTAACATTTTACCTCTAAATATTGTTGCATTTCTAGCCTTCTAGATGTGTTATAACCTACAAATCACACAAAAAATGAACTTTTCTCATTGTGTATAATATAGATTCTAAATTATAATATTTTTCAAATACATTCAAAATTTATATTATTTATGTATATTTTACGTACTAGAAAGCCATATCCAAAATAATTTGTTATATGTAAAAATTTAACACAGGCCAAATATTTAGGAAAATTCACATGGATTATTCACTACATGAACTAGACATCATGTTAAATTCAAATTGTATTTGAATTTTAAAAGTTAAAGGAATCAATTCAATGGATACAAGAAGTAAAACCTTAAAATTCTGCATAACTAATAAAAAAACTATATTATTTAATATTTTTTATAACTTTTTTATCTTTATAAATAACACAACATTTTTTTATTAATAGAGATAGAAAATGAGACGCAAATTAAAAAAAAAAAATCATCAGTGTGTTACTTACACATGAGAAACAATATCTAACTAATTTTTTTAATTGTCAAAAGTTAATATTTTAATAAATATTAGTTTTTACTAGCAATATAAAGATCAAACTTATGATTTATTTTTTTGTTTGTATTTAACCAACTGAATTATCCAATTAACCATGGTTTGAAGTGGAACTATCAACAGGTTCCAAATAACATGAATGTTTATGGTATATGTGGTGGAGAGACATACTAACATGCTTTGTCTGGTTAAAGTTCAACATGTAAATGATTGAACACTCATGTGCATACTTGGATATAGGGTTCGCCACACACATTTGTCCTTGTGTTTCTATGCATATATAATTACACACATCCAACTTCCCATCCCAATAATTCACTTTCATTACTTTAACCTTAGAAGTTGTCAGAAATATTTATGATCTAGTACAATAAAAAAATATATATCATCTTAATTTCAATATTTTTTTCTTAAATCTAGTTCTGTTTTTTTCCTAAAACGAATACTTTTACCAATATGCATGGAACTTTGATTTCTTTTAAAAACATTAATTATTTATTACATTTTCAAATTTTGATGCATATTTGTTTTGGGGCTAACTTTTAGAGGCATATCTCATTGCCAATCTCATTTTTAGAAAGGTGGGGTGCATATTCAGGATTTGATCTGACCCTTTTTTCATTATGGACTTAAATAACAACACATGAGATATTTTGTTGTTCTTTTATAAACCTTTAACAAATTTGGTTCACCATTAATGTAGAGTATTGTTATTTAATTTTTTAACAAAAAATTTGACATGACATTAACATACACCGACACCATGATATGGTTTTGGGAGAGATGACATAATAATATACCAGTAAGAAATATTCTATATTTTGGATTTTATTTTAATTTTTTAAATAAAAAAATTGAGGAGTTATTTTTTAATAATTATATTTAGGTATTTATTTTTTAAATAAATTTTTGAGTCAAATGTTATTTTAAATTAATTTTTAAATTAATTTTTAAAATTAGTTAGAAGAGTTAAAAATAAAAAAAATAGTTAAAGGATAAAATCAACTACAAATATGTACAATAATAAAATATATTTTTTATATAATGATATTGATATGTGTGTTTTGACATGACATTAAATCTAACAATAGGCAAAAATAACACTAAAGTACAAAATTTATCATGTCAACATATTGTTATTTTCATGTTAAAACTAACCTATTATGGTAACAATTTATATAAATAAACATTAATAATAGATAAAAATACTAAATTCTAAAAACTTAAAATTCATATTGTTGAGATACCAAAATAATACATTTATGAAATTATAGAAAAATGGATTTAAGCCTACCTACATTTTCTAATAAAAGAGTTTTATAATGATAATCAATCATAAATTATTTTTTTATAATATTTTTCATTAAATATCAATAGAAAAAAATATTTTAATTATGCCACAGATTTGTAATAGTTTCTCTAGTGTGTTGTTAAGAAACAATTAATTAATTAACATGAATTAGGAAAATATTTTATTTAGTTAATAGTATTAAATTTATTTTTTTAAAAATGATTTCTAATATTAATAAAATATAATATTATTTGTCTCAAATATTTGTGTCGACTTAAATTAATTCTTTTAATCCTCTTGATATTAATATATTTATTATTTTAATTTCTACCAAATAACTATACATATGAGACAAAACTCTAATTAAAACACTCAAAAGTCTTAGATATTAGTATATTTTACCTAATATTTATTAAATTTTGAGCAATAAGATATAATTATTGATATTTTAAGAAATAATGAATTGATAAATTGAGGTTACCGCATACTTTCGATGGATTAACTAGCATCAAATTGTTCTAATTTAATATTAAATTCAAGTTTTGGTAAAACATTTGTATAAAATATTTGGAAAAATAGTTTGTAATATAATGTGATCCCATAATTCTGGGATAGAATTATCTTCTATTAAAGATATACGTAGCTTAAAAAGATTGCATATACACCGACGAATATTTGGGGAGCAAGACATGTACCAATTTAAATTTGTGACTTGTGAGGGTAAATGTTGCTTTAATATCTATTTCGTCTTCATAGTTTAATTTAAATGTATATATGTTTTTTACAATTATAATTTTAATTAATTAATTAATAATTATGATATTCATTACCAAAAAAATATTTTAAAAAGTTAGATCATTCATACTCTTTAATTAGATATTTTTAGGAAAACTTAAAAAGAGAGAATAAGAATACTTTTGATTATTATTTTTTCCTTCAAAATTATTTTTAGAAAAACTTAAAATAAATTTCTAAAACTATTTTTAGCAACCACAAGTTAGGAAAAACATGTTTGGTGATAGAATTTTAAAAAGAAAATTAAAGTGATTGACAAAAGAAATATGTATGATCTTTTCAATGTCTTGTGATTCTTCTTTCCCACTCTACACCCTTAGCTTTCAAAAAAGAACTCAAACCTTCCTTCAAAACCTACTACCCTACCATTTGCCACCAATGAGTTGAACAATGTGAACTTTCTCCTACAACTCTTCAGCAACAAGAAGCACCAGAATCCTCCATTGGTAGCTACTAATGAGTTGTTGGGTCCCACACTATCAATGCAAAGAGAAAGAGAAGCTCAACTTAACCCTCAATGGCACAAGGGACTACTAATCAATAAACCATGATATTTATAAAGACTTTGTTGAATTTTTTTCCCTTAATAAAACTTAGAACTTGGTTTGCTCTCTTCTGGCTCTAGAAGAGAGATAATTGACATGTAACAACACTTTGTTTTAGGATGCAAAATTATTACACAACCACCATTCCATTTCTTTGGGTCAAGTTAGACATGGCTTTTGGTTTTAATTTTTCATATTTATATAAAAAAAAATTAGTTTTGGTTTCAGATTTATAAATTTATAAAGATAATTGTCTCTTTGTTTTTAATTTTAAATTAGTATTGTTGAACTTCAATTCCTCTTTCGAAGTGACTGTAAACTAATCATTAACTATCAATAATAATTATCAACGACGATTGACAGAGATCAAAAGTGTCAAACTCAAAGATAGACAATGGTTAATAATAATAACAACAATGATTGATTATCTTTTATAAGCAACCAACATAATCGGTGATTAATAAATGACAAACTTAAGTAAAAAATAGAAATAAAAATCTCAAAAGTAATTTTTATTGTTTTCATACAAAAAAAACTATTTTAAAAATAAGTAAAGAATCACATTACAATTATTTTAGTTAAACATATTTCTATTTTTAAAATACATTTCAAAATAAAAAACTTTACCTTAGTTATTTGAAGTAAATGCATATGAATTAAGTATATTTAAATTTGGACAATTTTTTTTATTTAATACACGTAGTGTATAATTGAATAATTGGCGGAAAATATATCTATTAAAAAGGAATATACTTGATGGAAAAAAATTGAGTCCGCATGACATATGTACAAAGTATTTATTAATGGAGTATTTCCATATATATATATATATATATATATATAAAATAAAATATTAAAAATTTAAGCGTTAAAAAAATTCTAATAAAACACTTTTTAAATACTATTTTTTTAAAAAAATAATTAATTTAGAGAAACACATAAAAAAGTAAAAAAAAAAATATTTTATTGAAAAAAAAAATTAAACAAGCGTACATATTTGACAGATCATCATTTGATGAGTATGGATATATGGATTCGGGTTCACGGACCTTCTAAGCTCATACGAGTTTTCAACATTTTTGTTTCAAAGAAATATGAAACCCTCAAATTTTGTGGGTTCACCAGCTTGGTCTATAACTTATTTAATGAAATAAATTTTTCATTTAAACTATTAATTTGTATTAATGTTATGACTTGTTTGATGTAAATTATAATATTTTAGATTTTTAACATTGAAAATATTTAATAATTTAGATATTATAAATGATGATATGATTTTTAATATGAATAATATAATAGAGTTTAGTTAGTTTAAAAAATGTTATAAGTTTTTAATTATTTTAAAATTTTTAAAGTATATTTTTAAAAAGTAGACTTTAGTTAGTTTAATTACTTTTCAAAAATTATTTTCTAAAATATATATATTACAAAATAGATATGAACTACATTTAATTAGAGGATCTGGCTTATCCAACTCATTTAAAACACCATTTCTGTTAATCAAGCCTTAAACGAATATGAGAGGTTTGTTTACCTCAGTCTAGCCATAAGCCAACATATCATTGATGCAGAGGGTACAAGTGTAAATTAATCACAACTTTTACCAAAGAAATTCCAAAAAATAATGTATCGAATCAGAACTAGATACACAATTATATCATTTTGTATTTATTCGTTTTCTATTTACACTTTTATTTATGTAATACTATAATTTATTTTATAAGAATTGTGGGGCTTTTGCAGCTGGACCCAGAAGCCAGAATAGCTTCCACTGGATAGTGGACCTGTGAATCTGGATTTGAATTGGCATGCAATTCTGATATTGTACCATGAAGCTTGTGGTTGTCCTCTAAAATGATTTGGAATGAGAAAATATTATCATAGAAAATAGGAGAGAGAAGTGTATAAATGATTGGAGAATAAAGAAAACGCTTGGACTATGAATTCATCACATTTTTTACGTAGAAATCTGAGCCCTGTATCATGAAATATTATTTTTTTAACAAATTACATATTCGTTATCTTAAATTTTTATCATATTATATATAATTTTATTTTTTATTTTTCTATACTAATATTTTTTTAAGTTTGACAATGTTTATATTATATCTTCTATATGTTTGAATATATTATGGTAACACCCTCTCAAATCTTAACTAACATTTCTTAGAAGTATAAAAGTAATAATTAGAATAGTAAAAAATATACGTATCATTACATTAAACTTGAAAGAAGCTGTGATGTTTTTTTTTAATCTATAATATATGTATAGATATGAATTAACTATCGTTGATAATAATCATCAACATCGTGGAAAACTTTAAATCCATATAAGATAACTATTTTTCTTTTAATAAAATTTACTTTGTATCCAAAATAACATAATTAGGATTTAAAATCTTGAAGAGTTGATAAAGTACTATTCTTTTCTATATGAATGTTGATATATGAAGTATTCTTCTTTGGTCTCTTTTCATAATAAATAAATATATGGAAGGAAAAAAAAATATGCTTCTTCTTTTACTTATTTAATATATGGTCTTTTCTTTATTTATTTATTTATTTTCCTTTTATGAAATTCTATTCCCACTTTCATTCCTGCTATTTGAGTGATTCTGTAATACTTTTTGAGTGATTCTTGATAAGGAGTTGTTGATGGGTGACAATTTCTCCATTTCTCTTTTAGATTACTCATTCTTTTAAAAAAAAATATAAATTTATAATATCGTAAACAATATTATATATTATAAGAATCAAGTTTTTTAAAACTAGATCGATTATTGAACGGGTGAAAGAACGAGTTTAAAATTTAAAGTTTTAATAGGAGTTGAATTAGAGATTTAATTAAATATTACTTTTTTACATTCTTTTTATTAGTATGGTAATATACTAAGCAAAAAAAAGTTTATATATGATTTATAGTGCACAAATATAATACATCTTATTAAGTTTAAGTATTGTTGTCTTTATAAAATTACAAAAGAGACAAAGTTCCATGTTACATAAAAGAGCTATTTGAGAAGTGTTTATTTTCTAAATTTTGATTGAGAATTAGTAGAGAGTTAGTAAGTGGGCAATTTCTTTTACACCCCCTTAGTTGTTATTAGCACCTCCAACATTCACAATATTCTACAAATTCCTAAAGTACCCTTATTTGTTTTAACCTAAGTTTTTTTTACAGAACATTGAAACTAGACTTTCATGTTGTGCACACCTCTGGCACTTTTTCAAAAATCACTCATTGGCTTATTTGTTGGTTTTCATCAAGTTTCATCTGTCATGCCTCTTCACTTTAAAGGCAAAAAAGTAAATTTTTTAAATTCACAAAAAACATTTTGGATCACATGATCTAGAATGTACACAATGTATTTTGGATCATTTGATCCGAAATACATTATGTACATTTCGGATAAGGTGATCTAGAATGCAAACATGGACTTAACAATTGTATTATGGATCACCCAATCGGAATGTACATAATATATTTCAAATCAATTGATTTGGAATGCACTATGTACATTTTGGATCACCAAAATATGGAATTGGCAATTGTATTCTGGATCTCCTAATCCATAATTTACATAATGCATTTCATATCAATTGATCTAGAATACATTATGTACATTTTGGATTAAGTGATATGGAATTGTAACAAATTTGTATTTACCGATTCATCCGAAACTATGATTTTTTATGTTCCAAATTAGTTGATCCAGAACACTGCACATCAATCTTGAATATCAAGAACCACATGCATGGAATACTCTAAGCCAATCATAATCAACAAGCAATACCAAGAAAACCATACCTAAATGAAATTGTATTTTTCCTTTCTAAATAATGCTTAAATCAATTAACAATACCATAGTGATTTGTAAGAATATCCAATATTAGGGATATACAATAGGGCACAATGTGACAGACGATGTTTGACATACAAAAGGAGCAACTAAGCAAGATCATGCACAAACACACAACAACACAATAAAAAAAAAGTTCAAGTGTTTAAAAATCAAATAAGAGTGAGGGTATGTTGGGGTTTCCCAAAATATTGTCAACATTAAGAGAGTGCAAATAGCAAGAGGGGGTGCTAAAAGAAATTGCCTAGTAAGTGGAGGAAGTCTTGTGTGTATGAATTTAAATTCCACCGATTCCTATTGAACTGGCCCGTATTCCATCGTTATCTACATTTTTTATTGTTTCTCTATACCTAGGGGTGTTCTCTGTTCAGGTTAGTTCGATTTTAGGAACAAAAGAAAATTGAACCAATTAATTTTAATTGATTGGGGTTGGTTCGAATTACTAAAATTTTTCCCATGATCCAAACCAAACTAAATCAATAAAATCGGGTTGGTTCAGTCCGAATCCGAGAAAAACCGATAAAAAAATTAAAAAATCAAGTTTATTTTCATTAAATTATAAAAAAAATAATTTTATGCCTCAAACTAGCCAAATTTATTAATCTACTAAATTTATAATTTTATAACAAAATATCAAGTGTTTTATATATACCAAATTAGCCAAGTTAAATTATTAAAACAATTCAATACAATACAAACAATAAATTGAATAAATTTAAAGCAACTCAATACATACAAGCAAAGTTAACAACTCAATATAAGAAAAAGTTAAATGCAATACAAGCAAATTCTGGCATATTTAAAGTTATAAAACATAAGTTACTAAGTTAAAAATATAAGTAAATTTAATAATATATATTTTTGGTTTTTTTTATTAGGTCATGGTTTTAAAGTGTCAAAACCATAAATTGAATCAAATATAGTTGATTCTGCTTGGTTTGGTTTAGGTTAAAGTCGATTAACTAAAAAATTCGAATCAAATTAATTAGTTTGATTCGGATTATAGATTCTCCAAATTAACCTAAATCGGTCAACACAAATCTACACCCCAAAATTTTTTATCTATAATTTTTTATTGAAACTTAAAGAGGTTAGTAAGTCGGGAGGTATTGTGTGCATAAATTTGATTTTCATATACACTATTCCACTAAATATGTACATTTTTTACTATTTCCTTACAACCCCAAAATCTTTGTAACAAAAGGACAAGACATTTACTTGTTTAAATTGATTTAACAGGATCTTACTTAGGAGTGTATTTTTTTTTATTACTTAAAAAACTGGCGTTAACTAATGTTGTAGTTTGAAGAGTTTTTATAAGTATTTTAAATGCAAAGTTGATTTTTTTTTTTAAGAATAGTTTTATTTCAAATATTTATACACAATTAATATGGTGTATGACATTAACCACATTATAGCAACACTCTACTCTCTTTTTTTTCCTACCCCTTTAATTTTCAAAACATTACACTTACACCCCTAGTATGTTTAAAAATCTTATATTAACATTACTTTCAAAATTTGCACCAGCACTTCTTCAGGGTACACAAATAACGATTAAAATAGTAAATATAAATGTGTAATTATATTAAACTTTAGGAGGTGTTATTATAATTTATTTTATAATATTTCTTGAAATGGCTAGCAAGATATGAGAGTCTTACACATAATAAATTCCTTAATTAGTGAGGGATTTTAGAGAAGAAATATTTCCTTCGCAAATATACATAATTTAATAGTGAGGGAAATTTCCCTCACAATTTCCTCTCTAGATTTAAAAAATAAATTAGCTAATGAATATTTTCTCATCATTCCCTACTATGTTTCTAATTAAATTAGCTAATGAATATTTTCTCTATATTTCTTTGCCATTTTTCTAAAAAATTAGCTAAGGAATATTCCCTCACTATTGCCTCGCAATATTTTTAAATAAGTTAGCTAAGGAACGGTCTCACTAATCATTCTCTTTCTAAGATGAAGTAGTTGTAAAGAAAAAAAAAACAATATTAGCAAATGACAAAAACCTTCACAAATCCCTCGTAAATATACAATCCTAATTTTTAATTTGTGAAGGATATTAATGCTTGTCATTCCTTTGTTGTTTAATAGTTTATTTAGTGATATTAAATTTTAAAATATAAAATAGATAACAAAATTATAATTTTAGTCCTCTATAATTTATAATCTATAACTTTTAGTATTTTTTTTATAACTTCATGATTGTAGGTTATGTTTAGTAGGATGGATGAAAATCTAACTAATAATTATTTTGTAACGCCTACAATTATCCTACTTAACTCATGACCTAAACAAACAGGCTCTCATAACCATAAAAAATAAAATTAATTTTCAAAATTCAACTTATAAGATTTTGAAGAACTAAATTTGAAAAAATGACATATTTAGATTTTTGAATAACTAAATTAGAGTAAATCAATTAACTAAATAAAAGTAAATCAATTCAGAAACCAATTGAGCATATCATAGTAAGTTAAAGTAAATCAAGATAAATACATATACATTAGTCAAAACAAGTAAATTAGAGTGCAATAACAACCTAAAGTATGTGACATTGAAACTATCTAACAGAGGTAAAGTAATTAAAACAAATATTGACTAACATTGATGAAACAATGAGACAAGCTTAATTGTGATGTTGGAATTGGGTTGGTTGGTTGCAAACTCATCAAGCCTATTTTTCCAGGTTTGCAAGTAATTGAAAATATTTAATAGGTTAGACTAGTTGGTAGGTCTTGTTGGCCCATAAAATGGGACATACTAGATTAATGATCAAACAATACTTATTAATTGATGGATAAGTTAAAATTATGTAATTTTAAAAATTGAAGGACCAAAATCACAAATTTTAAACTAAAAGGATTAAAATACAAAGATTAAATTTTGTTTACTCATAAGGGAAGGTCTTTCTACTTGCTCTTTTCCAATTTTGTTCCCAATAGTTAGGCATTGATGTATAAGCCTACCTTGCTTTCCAAGTATACATTTTTAACAGTACAATGTCCCAAATCCTAAACTTAAATTAAAGCTGGCAATTCAATCAATTCGACCTATTGAGCTTTTATAACAAAATGGATCAGCTGACCCAACTCATATTTTATTCAAATTGCATATTTCTAAGTATAGTCTAACCTTATATTAGGCCACTGGGTTAAAATGAGATTTTTGTTTTAAAAAATCAAAGTTTATTTTTTTAAAAAAACAAAACTTACTTTATAATATAAGTCCAAACTAATACAAAACAACAAACTAAAACAATTTAAAACACATTATAAATAAGTCTAAATTAACATCAAAATATAGTTATATGTATATTTTAATTTAATATACATTTTAGAACAACATACATTTCATCTGTTGAAAATATATTATTGAATAACATCTAATGTTCTTTTATATATATATATATATATATATATATATATTAATATGTATAAATTGATTTTACATCAAACATATTTTTATGTGTATATTTTTTATTTATATATTTTTAACATATATGATTAATATGTTTAAAATTTATATATTTGTATTTGGGTCGGCCTTGCTCAAGTTAATTTATATAGTCAGGGCAAATGGGCTGAACAAAAAAAGATTCACTTCTATTTGAACATCATTTTTTAGATTTAACCTGACCTATTTTGTAGGTTTGTGAGTCGGCCTAGCGAGTCTAATCCATTTTGACAACTCTAACTTAAATGATACCTTTTTCAACTCTATGTTTGCCTTGTTACATTGAGTTTATTAAAAATGAAATGTTTTAATTAAAAAATATAAATTTGTTAAATAAATATAGAAATTTTTTTTCTTTATTCCCCTTTCTTTAAGTTAAAAAAATACGAAAGAGATAAGAATATATTTAAAAATATATAAACAAAAGAATTCAATTAAATATTAAATATTTATTTCTTTATTTTTGTTGATGTATTTAAAAATTCAAATTATCTTAACAATATTGATTTCTAACTAAATTATACATACCAACATATCGACTGAACAAAAATTTTGTATCCATAGAACATAAATTTAATATAAAAATAATAATTAATAACAAAAATAAAATATCAAATATACGAGCTCCTTAGGAAGATTAAAAATTTTAGTTTATCTTCAATTCATTAAATTTTTATTTTTAATTTTATGTTATTTTAATATTAATTTATTTATATTAAATTTATTTTAAAATATAGAATTATTTTATATTTATCATATAAATAGTCTAAAATATTTATATTTAATGATATATTATATATTATTAATATATTTATTAATGATTTTCAATATTATATATATACATATATTTATATTAATAATTAATTAATATTAAAAATCTTAAATAAGAAAAAGATAAGTTAGAATTTTGTTTTTGTTTTCCCTCCAAAACCCCATACTTTACTTTTTCCCTAAAATCTCATACTTTTTTCCCCCCCCCCAAAATCCTTAACCTATGTTGGAATCCCTTGCAATGCCCCAATCTACCACCATTGCCTTATGTTGCCTCTATCTCCCTGTTGTTGGTTCTCTTTTCAGGTTCTCTCTGTCGATCTCTATTAAGCCTTTACACAGTAACATACAAAATTTCACATTAACTCTTTCAATCTTTTTATGAATTGAACCTTTCTTCATCTTTCAAAAGAAACCTCAAACTTTTCTTCTCTTTCTCTCTCCGCAAATTGCTTTGTTTCATGGGCTAAACCTCTCACTCTATTTCACAGACTATATTTCTCACTTTCTTTCACGAGCTATATATATATATATATATATATATATATATATATATATATATATATATATATATATATATATATATATATATATATATATATATTAAGAGGTGTTTGAATCTCAAAGGTAGTTTAGTCCCCTAGGTGTTTGTTAGTTTGTTTCTTTGGTGACTCACTTAGGAAACTCATATGATAGAGTTTGTGGATGCCATGAATGATGCATCCTGAAAAAGTTTCACTAGAGATTTTCTTTGTTAGAAATAGTTTTCTCTTGAGTTTACACCTTGTCTATCAAATTATGTGACCATGCATAGTCTGCCATCTATTTTGGTAAGTGATGAGAATGCTTTTGTAGAAAACACTAATTATTAGTAGATCAGTAGTGCATACCAACTTTATTTTCATCATTAAAGGCTAAATAGTATGATTGGTTGCATAGTGGAAACACAAAATGAACTTTTTATGCATTATAAATGTGAAAAATTAATTGTTTTGTATACTAATAATATTACTGAATTATTGATGTACTTTAATTTATTTGATTTGATTTTTTAATAAATTCAAATTGAGTGTACTATGTTGATTCAAACCAAGGTGGTTATGATATTAATTAATTGTATTTACAAGAAAATAAATATTTGTTCAAGCATAGTAAAAACGTAAATATACTATGAAGTTATGATTTTTATATTTTGTGGACCTAACTATTATTTTAAAGTTTAATTAAGTGGATTTGAATTTAGAATTGATATTATACAGTAAAGTTTGTAAAAATATTTTTCAAACTTTAATTCAAACATAACGAATAATGTAAAAATGACTATTTTTCCTAATCAAATAGATAATTTTAGACACTTTCTCAACTATATATTAATTTAAGGGCAAGTTTATTAAAATAACTTTTTTTATTCAAATATAGTTTTTAAAAATTAAATTTTTAGGATATATATTTATAAATTACCAATTTTTAGAACTTAATTTCATAATTATGAAAGCAACACAATATGGATGATAAGTAATTTTTCAACTTATGGAATGTTGTTGGGTTCAAGCACTCATGGAAGATTTGATTGCTCCTATTGTATGGGGGATACTAAATCATTAGTAGTCAAAACCATGTTGGTTTGATTGTCATCGTCAATTCTTGTCTATTGATCATCCATTTCGCCTAGATCAATAGTCTTTTAAAAAATTGGTAGTGGAACCTCTTTGCCCCCACGACAATTGAATGACACAAATATTTTAAATAAAGTGAATCAACTTCAAAATGTTACTTTTGGCTTGAAAACGAGCAAAAAAAAAAGCAACCTGACTTTAGTAGAACATATATAATTCGATAAAGAAGAGCATATTTTGGGAATTGTCTTATTGGTTCACTAATCTTATTTGACATAATTTGAATATCATGCACATTGAAAAGAATGTGTTTGAGAACATTTTTAACACTATCGTAGACATGACAAGGAAGAAAAGACACTCCAAATGCAAGAATAGATTTGAGGTTTATATGTAAACGTCCTAGATTAGAATTAGTGGTGGAGAACAAGAAATATAAAATCCAAAGGCTACATGTGTCTTGGATAAAGATCAAACAAAAATAGTTGTGAGTTGATAAAACAACTAAAGTTTCCTAACGGTTATGCATATAATTACATGTGTTAATCTAGATGAAGGAAAAATATAAAATGAAAAGTCATTACTATCATATTTTTATATAAAGATTAATTCCTTTGGGATTTTGTGATATGTTGTTGAAACCTATATGGAGATTTTTAAGAAAAATAAGCTTATTCTTCAAAAGAGATTTATGCAATTGTGATACATGTTTCTATCATAGATAATGTTATGCATTCTATTATTGAAACCATATGCATGTTTGAAAAGATTTTTCCACTAGCATTCTTTTATCCAATGAAACATTTAGTTATATATCTTCTATATGAAGTTAGGTTGGAGGACTTGTGCAATACAGATAGATGTACTCGTTTGAAAGATTCATGTTATACTTAAAAATAAAGGTTGAAAATAAGGCAAAGGTTGAAGGATCTATTTACGAGTCATATATTTTAGAAGAAATTTCTAATTTTACTTCTATGTACTTTGATCCCAACATTTAGACAAGACACACTCAAGTTTCTTTTAATGATGATGGTGGTGAAGATACAATTCATGATAAGTTGTGCATTTTTAAACATCCATGTCATCCTATTGGTAGAGGTTGTAGTAGATATTTAATCGAGGAAGAACTTTGTATTGTTGAAACATGTATCCTTCTAAATTGCAAAGAAGTAAAACATATATCCTTGTCGATTCATTGTGTTTGTCTTAGGTGTTACCTATGGACCATCGACTGATAGTGCTCAATTAGAAGTCACCACTCCAATTGAGGATCACCAATAATATGTTGTCCCAACATATGATAATCCACATCCCACCAAGGAGCCTTCAAATTTAGATTCTCACAATGATATTAAACAATAGATGTAAGAACAAATGCAATCAATTTGAAAATTTCAAAGAAAACAAATATTATCTACCTTAAATCAATCATCAGTTAAAGAAACTTGGGAAAATTAAGAAAGTAGATGTTGTTTAGTTTTATTTTAATTATGTATTAAGTTTTATCTTGATATTGTGAAAATTTCTTTATGTTGATACTTAAAAAAATTGGAAACTTTTCATTTTAGATTGATATTTAGTAATCTCATTATATTGGAAGGTTTATTAATTTAATTAATATATTATTTTTTTATGCTAGATAATGCAAAGTATTGATTTGTACTATAATTTTAATATATGAAATAATATTAGGAGAATAATGGTAAGTCAGATGTTCTCACTCAGCAAGCTTAATTCGCGCCTAGGAAGCCCAAAATGAATTCTGAGTAAGGTTGTAGGATTTGTTTTTGGCTCACCACAATTTTTAGCTCGCCTAGCATAAATTGCAAACAGGGAAGTTTTATTCTCAATCATTCATATAATCTAACAGTCCAATTTAATTAATGAGAGACTCTTCCACTATGTTTTACGGAAGAGGATCCGGATCCAAAAAAAGAGATATGTGATTTAAAAGGTACCTGTAAGCTTCATAAAATAAAGGAAGAAGGGTAAATTAGAAGACACAACCATAAAAAAAGAGAGTATAAATAATACATATATTGCCTAATTAGATTTAAATAAAATTTTCATATAAAAATTTCAACCATATAAAAATAAATTAGATCTAAATATCGTGGCGTTTATACATGTTATTTTTACAATCTTTAAGCCTATGTGGAATTGCTTTGTTTTGTTACCGCACACGTCCCATAACTTCAAAATGACTTTTAAGTATAAAAAGCTGCATGAAAAAAAATCAATTTTTGAAAATGACTGATGAAACACATCATCATAACTATAAATTGTATACAATTTCTTTTTATGGGTCACTGGAATATATTAAATTTGAACTTCATGTATTACTACTCGTCTACTCCTATATATTTTGCAAAAATAATAACTTACACTTTTTGTAAACAACATACTCACACAAAATTAAATATTATTACATTGCTTTTTAACTTATAAAACATGCCAAAGCAGTCAAGTAACGTGTTCAGACGCATGTGTATCATACTATTAGAAAGACATGGAAAAAAGGACGTACAAATAGAATTTATCTTCATTATATTACTTTCTCATAGTTTCACACACCAGCCCAAACAAACAACTGGCCTATAGGATTCAAATGGAAGCTAATTCACTTATTTTCAAACTAATGAAAATCTCTTTTAGCACTCCACAGTTACTATTCATATCACTCAAAACAGATAACATAAAAAATATTTTTATTTTTTGGATCAGTTGATCTTGAATACATAAAATCATACATTTTGGATTAATGAATCCGGAATTTAGTATTGGTTATGTTTTCTAGATCAATTGATCTGGAATTTATGTTTTATACGTTTTGGATCAATTGATCTAGAAAAATAATCAATATTTAGTTTTGAATCCATTGATATGAAATATATACTAAAGAAATTATGAATCATATGATCTAGATAACATAAATTTGAAATTTAGTTATGGATCAATTGATCTGGAAGTCCCACAAAAAATAAAATTGAATCAATTGATCCAGAATATCAAACAAAGCAGAAAAAAATATTGATTTAAGGTATACCTATTGTGTAAGTATAAGGAAAATTATAAATAATGGTTAAGACATTGTCAGAAAGTTGTATCGTAACAAATAGAAGTTTTATGTAAGTTGTATGATAAAAGTGAACATGTTGGGGAAAAAAGATGGAATAGGAAAGAAAGAAAAATGTGTTATGAAATTAAGAGATAATAGGAATGTTTTGAATTTTTTTAAAAAATATTAACCTATGAATGAAATGTCAAAAGAAAATTCTCAAACTAACTCGATAGATTTTAGACAAAATAAAATAAAGTAAATTATACTAACATCTTCTCCAATTTTTTTTTCCTAATTACACTAACATGCCTTTTAATATTTTTAAACCTCTCTATTGTTTTAAAACATTATACAAATATCCATGTTGACAAAAATATTTTAGTATATAACTTTTTTAAAGAACTACACCCTGATTCAGTAATTCTCCATTACACATGTGAAAATACATAAGAGCAGGGATCTATCACTATCTAGCACAAAAAAAAAAACATATAAATTAAAATGATAAAAAATACAAATATAACAATCTTTTTAAAAATAATAAATTTTCCTCAATAATAAAATTCCTCTTATTAAAAATGTTAGAAACAATAAATAATATAAAAATAGTTTGTATGCATTAAGAGGTAAAATTAATATTTTTAAATTTATCTAATTTTGTATTATTTAATTTGGGATAACTATTTTAAAACAGTCATAATAGAGTGCTAATACTTTCTCTAGGCATAACCAATTTTCGAAAGAGTACATATGTCTACCTACCTCTTTAAAAGAGCACATTGATTTCTTCATTTCACACTCTCACCCTCTTCAAACATTTTTTTACCTCCATTTTAGAATTTCCTTTGCCATGTCTCCTTATATGCGAGAAAAAAAAAACACATAAATTTTTTAAATTTACATAAATAATTTCAGATCAAGTGATCCAAAATGCAAAAGTATACTTGACAATTGTATTTTGGATATGTTGATTCGGAATGTGCATAATGTATTATGGATCAGTTGATCCAGAATATATTATGTACATTATGGATTAGGTAATCGAGAATTGTAACAAATTTGTATTCTAAACTGATTCATCCAAAACTGTGCACAATTTTGTATTCCAGATCAAATGATTCAGAACATGAATTTTTTTGTGCTTTTGATTATTTGATCGAGAACACTGCAAACCAATGTTGAATACAAATAAATGACACATGAAGAACATTGCAAACCAATTCTAATAAACAAGAAACACTAAGAAAGTCATACCTGAACAAAATTGTATTTTTTCTCTCTAAATAACGCATAAATGAACTAACAATACCCTAAAGATTTGCAGAACATACAGGGATATATATATAATAGAACACAATTTGGTAGTTGATGTTTGACACATAAGAGGAGCAATTGAACAATATCATGCACATACATAAAAACACATTAAAAAATTCTAGGATTTAAAAGTCAAATAAGTGTGAGGGATGTTGGAATTTTCTAAAATATTGTAAATGTGACAGGTGCAAATAATAAATGAGGGATATTACAAGAAACTACCTACATCACGGTGATTTCAACCAAATGGGCCTCAATCAAACATTAAAATATATAATGGCTGTCACCGTTTATAACCCTATTTTTTTCTAAAAGTAATAACGCATTACAAAAATTAGGGTGAACTTACGATATATGGGGTGTGAATAGCAAGAAAATATCTACAAATATTACACGGATATTGTGAAAAACATCTATTGAATAGTTTAGATATGGGCCGTTAAAAAAAGTTAGTTTGGTTAAATTGACCTGTATAAAAGACGTTGGTTTGTTACTGGACCAAAGCACATGTCTGATTTAACACAAAAAAAAAAAAAGCTCAAAAACAATAAATTAATAACCTTTGGAAAAATATTAAACCCTAAAATTAAAATTTAATCTCATATTTTGTTAAATTTATTTCACACTTTAACCAACATTTTTTGTGTTGAATGTGTACAGAAAATAAAATTTAAAATGTTATTATACAATACCATGACTTAGGAGTTGTTAAATGAACATGAAAGGGGTGTTTAGATTGTCAACGTTAACTTGATTTGTTAAAACTTATTACATAATACTCCACTTAGATAACTTGATCTCTATACCCCAAACTCTTACAATTATCCAACCAAAGAGTGTTTAGTATTTATAAGGTTGGGAAGTCTATGGATAGGAATGGAGGTTTAGTTGAAGGAAGGATTTATTCAGTTGAGAGGAGGAAAGGTGAAGGAGTTAGGGAGGGCTCTAGAAGGGGTTCAGTTGAGGCGAGAGGAGAAGGATGGTTGGGGATGGATTCATGCTTAATATTCGGTTAAGGATGGATATCGTGCAGCTATTGGTGTCTCTCAAGAGAGTGTGTCCCCATTCTATATCTGTCTTTGGAAATCTAAGGCTCCGTCAAAGGTGGTAGCATTCTTTTAGAAGGTAGCTCATAATAGAATACCTTCTAGGATTGAATTAGCTAAGAAGAATATCTTTTCTTCTTCTATTGTGCTTTGTCTAGTTTATTCTATACACCCTGAATCATTAAGTCATCTATTATTTACTTGTCCTTTTAGTTATCAAGTGTGGATGTGTTGTTACAGATGATTAGGATTCTTGTCTGTGTTTCCTTCTGAGTATTAGTCTTGCTTTTGATAACACTTGGGTGTAATTCATCTAAAGGGAAAATTAAGCAAAGAAATTCTTAGTGTAATTTGGTTAGTAACTTTGTGGGAAATTTGGTTTGCCAGGAATGAAGTAGTTTTTAAGGGAATTCATTCATTGTTAAGAAGTCTGGCTAGTATCTCTTCAAAGGTCATGGGTATAGATTAAAGGATTCTACAAAGCTTCTACCATTTCTTTCTCTGATTGGTCATTTCATCTGATTCTGTGTATTGATCAAATTTCAAAAAATGTTATTTAGTGTATGAGGATAACGGTTTCAAATGGGAGGTAGTTCTCTTTTTAGTAATTCTTTCATGAGAATGTTAGTGGGGGAATTATTGTACTGTGATAAATGGTTGTGCCTATTTTGATTTTGTACTGTAGCTCTCCCTTCGTTACACCTTGTGACATGGAAGACTCTGTTACTTTTGATGAATAAATTTTTGCTTTTTACAAAAAAAAAAAAAAACATTTGGGAGTTATCAAAGGAATATGGAAAGGGTGTTTAGGCTATCAACATTAGCCCAAGTTATTAAACCTTATTACACAATATCATGACTTACTAGTCATCAAATGAACATGGAAGGAATGCTGAATCCGTTAGCTTTAACCCGAGTTGTTAAACTTTATTACACAATTTTATGACTTACGAGTTATTAAATGAATATCTCAAGAATTTTCAAAATGTCGATACTTGTCAAAATACATAAAACCATGACTTATGAGTTGTCAAATGAATATGGAAGGAGTGGGTTGTTCAAGTTGTCGGAGTTAATCCTGAACTAAAATACCTTATTACATAATACTATAACTTAGGGGTTGTCAAATGAACATAAACAAAATATTTAGAATGTTAGTGTTAACCTAATTTGTCAAAAAAATATTACACAAGATGATGCCTGATGAGTGGGCATTAAACTAGAAGACTAAAATTAAATAAATAATTTATATATTTATTGTCCAAATTAATTTACACTTTCTTATGATACCATATCAAAATATAAATTTGCGTGATATTTTTACTAACAATTGTACATTTAGACGAATGTTTATATAATTGAAAATATTAATCTCATTTACTTTTATATTTTTTTATAACATAAATTAATATATATTAAACCTACAAATTCTGAAATTGAACCAATAACGATTGGGGAGAGAGGAGATTGCTTCCGCTTTGTTGTCGTTCCAAACTTATGCTTTTGCGTACAAACATGTGACCGGAAGATATTGCTAAATCACAACCATTTAATATTCAATGAGTAAATCGGACGGTTGCAGTACGTTTGACACCGTGGGTCACTTAAGTTGGAGGACTCTAACATTGTGGATGAGTTGTTTGACACGTGCGTTCACAGAGTCAGATGGATTCGTGAATATGTTCATGCAAACTAATTCAATTTATATATGTAAACCGATTCAAAAATATGTTGAGATCAAATTTGATTAAATATGAATTTAGTCGGTTCACGGATTTTCATTGATCCTTAAACTGATTCATTTAATTTAATGTTTTATTTTATATATATTGAATAAGATATAAGTAAAAGATTAACAATAAACAATCTAATAATCCTAAATTCAGACTATATCTCTTGGTTTCTTTTCTCTGTCACTTATCATTGCATACTTAAAAAAATAAAAAATAAGAATATATTAAGTATTGTAATTATAAAAACTACTATTAATTAAATTTTATTATTTTTAACCTTTTACGGTTTACATTTTATTTTTTATAGATTATTTTTATATACAATTTTTACTTTTATATATTATTTTTAAAAAAATAATATATGTTAAATATTTTATTTAGAAAATTTTATGTTTACAAAAAAAATAAAATAGATATAATTTTTTTTATAATATGCGGATCTAATATCTGTTCTTAATTAGACTAGATTAGATCGCTAATTTTTTTATAAATCTAATTTAATTCAATCTGATTAAAATTAATTAAATTAAATTTCAATTCATCTCAAATTCAATCCAATTCATAAATACTCCTGTGTTTCACTATCTCATGCAAGTCACCGTCTTTAAGATGTCTAAAAAAAGTGATAAAGATAAATAATTATGTAAGTTTAAAGTAAATAATAAAAACTATTTTTTTGTGCTAGTTTGTTTCAATACAAAACTATTTCCAATTCTCTTTCAATTTCTTGAAAGATTAAAATATAATCAACTAATTACAAAAACAAGTGATATATCTAATCATTCCAAAAGTCCAAACTCTATACGGAGTATTTTCTAGGTCATTCCTATATATTCCTTCAATCTCAAATAAAAAAAGTTAATTAAGTATTATTTTTTACTAGGTCACTCATGGTTTTCACGAATACTCTTTTTGAACTTGAATATTTTAATAAATTATATGAGATTAAGGAAATTGATTAATAGAAGGTTATTTCTTTACTATCATTCATTGAAACTTAATATGTCATGAATAAAAAATATTGAAAATAGAATCTCAATTAATTTATTTATGAGTATTCTTGAAATAATATTATTAAATAAAACGAAGGTATAGTTAACATTTGCTTTTATGAGTTGTATAAAGTTATTTTTGTTTCTTATGTTTTAGGTCTGTTGTAGTAATAGTTTGAATTATTACTAGGAATATTTATTCCAATTCTCACATAGGATATGCGAATAAAATAGAATACTAACTCAAAAATAAATAACTTTGATTAGCAAATTATAACTCTTTGAATAACTGGTTGGTTCTGATTAATATATATATATATATATATATATATATATAATTGTTTTATATGTAATTTACAAATTTATATATATTATGATTATAGGCTTTCTGATCTATGAGACTTGTATGCCTTACATAAAACTAGCTTTTTGAACATGTTTTTGGACCAATTAGGTTTATAAACAAGCAATGTTCAAGCCTTACAAAAAGACTAGTAATAGGTAACATGTTAAGGTTAGGCTCAACAATTATGATGTACACGACTTAGGCTTGCCAAAATTTGGCCTAATTGTATCCCTATTCTACCCCAGGAAAATGATGCCTTGTATGTTTGATGGTGCAAATACATTTTATATATTTTTTTAAAAAAATTATTAAATAGACTATCATATCTCATATGACAAGACATGATAGTGAAACATCTATAGGATAATATTTTTTATACAATTCATAAACATGTCTAAGATCCTTTCATGAAGATAATAATAAATAAAGAGTACAAGGGTAATACACCTCTACCCATTACTTAGAACCGTGCAAGACAATAACTTGGAATTGATAATTATTTATAAAAGGAGAAGGAAGATTTTTTACAATACCTTTTGACCTATAACTAAAAATGTTGAAGAGACTCTTATAAAACAATGTCCACACATAAAAGGTTCGCCTTTAAACATTAGAACATTTCTTGTCAGCCAAATTCCCATAAGATTGACAAACAAATTATACAGTGAAGACTTGTAGTATTTTTACCTCTTAATTTATAAATGCCAAGATGTTGCCATAGATTAGAACTGCATCTTTACAAGAGAATAGCATATGCAACACTGATTCTGAATAACTCTGACAAATTAGGTAGACTACATTCTTTAAAGGAATAACGTTGTGTTTTGCAAATTCTACTTTTAAAGGATACAATTGTAAGCTACCTTCCATGTGAATGTTGATATCTTAGATGACACTTTTAAGTTCCAAATCTTCTGGAAAGAAGAATCTTGACCCTGAGTTTCATTATGGATTGATCTATAAGCCTAAAAAAATGCATTTTTTACTTTGATAGAATACTATAAACACATTTTTGTATTTTGTTTCTTCTAGTTTTATGTATTTAAATTTAATACCTAATTTATTTATTTTATATATGTAATTTATTTAATTAATTTTTTTTAAATTCTATAATTTTAATATATATGCTTTTATTTGTATGAGTTTTGATACAAAGGTGCTCTTTTGTTCTAAATATAAGAAACATATAATATTTTTCAAATATATTTATTGTTAATTTCCTTTCAAATCATCAATTTATTGAAGAGTCTATTAACGAAATAATACTCATTTTCTACTAGAGTGATATATTTATTTAACTGTTGTGAATATAAACCATGCTCATGGGCTAAAGTATATTTTTAACATAAGAGTAGTGTCATTAAATATTTATATAACCATCACTTAAATAATTTAATTTTATGGATATTTTTAGAATGAAATTTAAATTTACGATATTGTTAATTAAAATTAATCAACTTAGTTATTCTACTTAATGTTTTTAAAACCGGACTAGTGATCGAACTAGTAAAAATATTGGTTCATAGTTAATTAGTTAATCGTTATTGAACCAGTGGTTGAATCAGTTATAATAAAATACTATTTATTATTATTAATATACTATAATAATTAAGATTATAAAAGAAAAAAATGGATTAAGGTGTAATTATAAAAGAAAAAAGTAATTTTATTAAATACACCCTTCAATTGTTAAGTTAACCCCATTTTCATTGATTTTTGAATTAAACAGTTAGGAAAAAGATATATGCTTTTAGCAAAATCCAATTTTTTTTTAAAAAAAATATGAACCAGTTGAACCGATTAAACCACTAGTTTTAACCAATTTTATCAGTTTATGAATGGTTCTCCGATTTTAACATCAGCTCTTTATTTGGCTTTTTTTAGTATTTGACCAAACCAATTACCAAGCCAATTTTTTGGTCCAATTCTTAAAACATAGATTTTATTATGCTAATATTTTGTTCTTTGGTTCCTATATAAGATACGAGGTAGTAATATGTTTGGAAGGAGAATGAGAAAACAAATATTTTTCTAGTACAATATAAAAGAAAATAACAAGAGAAAATGTCAACAATTTGTGAGCCTCTTGGTTGCATAAAAAAATGTGATGAATAAAAAAGGGGAAAAAAAAAGGAAATAGTGCTTAAATAGAGTGAAAATTGAAAATTGGTTGGTTGAAAAAAAATTAATATGAGAAAAAAAAGAACATTATAAATTAAAGTGATTATAATATTAAAAATTTATCCTTAAATTTATTAATTGACTTTATTTGTTAAATTCCAATATATATATATATATATAAATTTTTTAACTTTAGTTAGTAATTTATATTTATAACTCTTAACTTACGAGGTACATTTTTTTAATCATAAATTTATAAAGTGATTATTTTTACAACACTTAAATTTTACAATAATAGATAATAGAAAAAAAATTTTCTTTTGTGATATTTTATAAAATAGGAGTAATTGTGTAACTCCTTTCTTTTGTTTTTTATGTTTATTTTGAGTGAAAAGAAAAATATGTAGAATTTACTATTGTTGACATCTTTTATTGTTACTTTATTTGATACTGAATTAAAAAACATATTTCCTATTTTTTTATAAATAATTTTTTTCCAGAAGATCAAACTCTATGATCTTAACATATTTTTTACAGGTCCCACATTTAAGAAAAGAGAGAATAAAAATATCTATTTCTTGAAATACGTGTTGATCTTGTAAGATCAAATCTCCGTTATAAAGATCAAGTATTCAACTCTAATAACAGAATGAGTAATTTGCGCGCTTATTGCCATCCTTGGATGTGATAGTTGTTTCTCAAGCTCCTTCTCTGAAATCAAACCCTAATTCTCCACCTTAGACATCAACTCTGACATCAACTATTGGAAATGCTTTAAGACCCTTGAATTCACATAAATGAGAAATGAAACATAGTATTAACTAATAATTTTGTGAAACATAATTAATTAATTAAATTAAATTTAATAATATTAATCAATTTATCTTATAAAATTATTAAATTGTATAAATCCTATCTAATTAAATGATAAAGTGTATTATTATTATTATTTAGGACCACGAATAACGGTTAATGATATAAAAACATACAATAATTTCTCCAAGTACATAAAGAGTTCAAACCAATTTTATCTAAGCAGTTGTATGACGTGTATCTCCTAAAGCAAAGCACCTAAAATATCTCACCAAGTATTTTTCTTAGCTTATTAGAAAAATGTTGTATGAATCCATAAAAGAAAATCAATTTTATAATTGTACAACTATGAGAGGTACAAATATATTTTAAAACTGGTGAATGTACTTTAAAATGTCATGTATAACTGTATTCTTAAATGCTAGATGTAATTCTTCGATAGAAATGAGGGTACTTGAAGAAGACACTCTAACGCTCAAGTCATAATGACACAATAATAATTATTCAAACCTTACTAATTACCTCTTATTTATAGATATGGAAATGGACTTGGATTTTTTTAATTAGGAGTTAATGTAATATCCTAAGAAAATATAACATAATTAATACCATTATTGTCATAAAGAGGCTTAATACATCTACTTGCATATAAATTTATACTCAAAATACAAAAATATCCCACTAATAACAAAAGTCATATGCTAAACACTTTACTCAGTTGGACATATCGCCTAGTGGGACATGAGGTACCTTGTCCAATGGGGGGTCTAACCCAGGGAGAGGTGTTGCTAGGCGAAAAAACACAAAAAAATATTGACAAAGAAAACTTTGAGTTGAGTGAGACATGTTGCTAGGCACAAAGCCAAAGAATTACCTAAGAGTGGTAACTTTGCATTAGGCGATACCTGTTGTCCAATGAGATTCTGCAGAAGGTAGAAACCAACAAAACATGTTAAATTAGACAAAGGAACTCATCCCAAACATATTATCTATTTTCACTTCCAACTCAACCACTTCTAACATTCATGTACATAAAAGTTAATCTATTCTTAATAGTCTATATATCTAAAATAATTATTTCGTCATATAATTCTACATAGTTCAAGTAGTAATCTATATTTTATCGCTTAGTTCAATTTCATCATTACACAAATTCAAATATTTACTCAAATTAATAACCATACAAGTTCTTACCCATTATATCATTACATAATCCTATAACCAAAACCATGTCATTCTGTACTACATATACACAAAATCTGAAAGATTACAAAAGTCCAACCAAAACATAGTTTGCTTCTAGACTAAGTCCTAAAATAGTTTCAAGTCTGATTCTCTTGCCTCTCAGGACTGTCATTGTCATCTACTCCTGTGCAAAACATGATCATCATATTCTTACACAAATACACACAAGTAAAGTAAGTTCATAAAATAAGGATATTCCACATAAGTATGAAAACAATATCATTTCACTAACATAATCATTTATCATAACATCAAGAATCACACTTTTGTTCCCCCTTGAACATAAGTAATCAACATTTTAATTTGATGCTTTCTAGAAAATTCATTGATTCAGATACTCGACGGCCTATCTCACTTCCCCCACACTGATATCTAATGTCTACTTGACCCATTATGATAATCAGTTGAAGTTTAGACATATTCATCTAATACCCATCTGTTGTTTGACATCCTTTTTTACCTCATCCGACAACCACTTGCTATCTAAGTACATCTGATAGAAATCCAGAGGGGTTGGATTTGTTTTGCGAATCTATCTAGGTTGGAAGGTAATAAGTTAACAAAACAATGAGAATTGGGTAAACAAGAAAATGGAAAGGATGAAAATGGTTTAACGAAAAGATAGATGACGCCACTTCCAAGGATGGAAGATAAGTCATATGACGCCACAAGGGTGGTGATTTACTCTTGATAAGTCTAGGAGAACGCCACAAGGAAAAATTCCTTGATAAGTTCTAAAGAGAAATTCATCTCTCACAAAAGGGTAAAACCCGAATATAATTTCACTAATTCAAAATGGTTCTCCTTTGAGTACAATTCAACCCCTATTTATAGAACTAGGTGGCTGTTCAAAATCATAACTCCCAAAAGAAAAATTAAATACTTCATTATCACGCAATTATGACATATGATTAATTGCATGTTACATTAATTCCTAAATTAATGAAACGTTACAAAAAATGAAAAGTCATTGTCTTCGACATTCACATCAACATCCCTTAGGTACACACTTGCCCTGACTTGACCTTGGTACCAGTATTTACTCGCCCTGACTCGGCCTTAATATCAGGATCACTATAGCTCAAGGTTTTCAAACCCGAACTGATCATTGAACTGATGAAGGCATGAGTTCAAAGTTCAACCAAGGTTGAACCGGATTTAATAAAATATTATTTTTATATTTATTTTTCTAATGTAATAATATACTAAGCAAAAAATAAGCTAAATATGATTTATAATGCACAAATATAATACATCTTATTAAGTTTAAGGATTGTTGTCTTTATAATATTAAAAAGAGGTAAAGTCTTAAATTGTCTAAAATGACTTTCTAAGAGATATTTATATTTTAAATTGTAATCAACGCTTCATAATTTGCAAAAATTCCTTTTTTTATAGGCCTTGCAAAAATTTCTTTTAAATAATCATAACTCCCAAAAGAAAAATTAAATACTTCATTATCACGCAATTATGACATATGATTAATTGCATGTTACATTAATTCCTAAATTAATGAAATGTTACAAAAAATGAAAAGTCATTATCTTCGACATTCACATCAACATCCCTTAGGTACACACTTGCCCTGACTTGACCTTGGTACCAGTATTTACTCGCCCTGACTCGGCCTTAATATCAGGATCACTATAGCTCAAGGTTTTCAAACCTGAACTGATCATTGAACTGATGAAGGCATGAGTTCAAAGTTCAACCAAGGTTGAACCGGATTTAATAAAATATTATTTTTATATTTATTTTTCTAATGTAATAATATACTAAGCAAAAAATAAGCTAAATATGATTTATAATGCACAAATATAATACATCTTATTAAGTTTAAGGATTGTTGTCTTTATAATATTAAAAAGAGGTAAAGTCTTAAATTGTCTAAAATGACTTTCTAAGAGATATTTATATTTTAAATTGTAATCAACGCTTCATAATTTGCAAAAATTCCTTTTTTTATAGGCCTTGCAAAAATTTCTTTTAAATATTATTTATTTCGCAAATACCTTATTAGAATATCTCTCATTTGTGTACCTAAAATTTTAAAAATCATAAATTTTCAATTTTTATGATTTTTTATATTTTTTCCTTTAAAAAAAAAAGGTTAACCCTTGAATCAGCTGGTCTTGTCCAGTTCTCTCAGTTATTGATTGGTTCCTTGCATCCCTAATTTTTTGAAAACAATGAACCAGACACTGTTCCGGTTCCCGGTTGGATTGGCCAGTCCAGTTTTCAAAAACCTGACTATAGCTACTACATATCCTAATTCAATGCACCACAATCAATACTTGGTTACCTACTCGTAAGAATCCACATCACATCCTATAATAATTATTTCAATCAATTATCAATCTTATAATATTCATAATTTCAACATATCATTTATGTTTCAAAGTACCTCAAATCACAATTCAAGCATTATTTCTTCGCAATCATAACAAGACAAATGACTCACAAAATTCACACAACATATTCAAGTTCAAAACATTGATCAAATTCTCAATCATACATATGCAAATACATTTACACCATTAAATCTAAGCTCTCTCAAATTAAAACAAATATTAAACTTCTCTTACCTATTTATCCTTTATCAAGCTAAAACCAAAGAGGAATGAAAATCCAATTGTAGAAAACACTCAAAACCTATTAAGAATCTCAAAACCAAAGAGGGAACTAAGAAATTGGAATTTTAAAAGATTCCCTTTTAAAAAGAAAAATCAAACAAGAAAAAAGGTCTAAAGAATTAGGATCAAACATACCTGTAATGACTAGGAGCAACAAAAGAGATTGCATCAGATTATGTCAACTTTTCTTTGACAATGCAAGGAGAACTAAATTGGCGGTGAAAGAGAGAAAGGGACGGTGAGGGAGAAGAATAAAGCCTGAAGAAAGATGAATAGGGAAGAAAGAAGAAGAGGGGGAAAGAAAGAAGAAAATGGTAGTGTATTTAGTAATTTCATTTTACTATTTGCACCCCTTAAACAAATTCCAAAAATTCCCAAAAATCAATCCGAACACCTCCAATATTATGCTCACCTCCTCACCTTACTAAACACTATTTAAATTTAACAAATAACATTGATACACTCAATTATTCCTCAATTTATTAATCAAAACAAAAATTAAATTTAATATTTCTCTTTTTATTTATTTCACACCCTTATAACCTATTAATAAAACAGTTACTTATATTAATCAATTTAGAATTTCCATAATAAATTAACCTAGTTTATTTTATAATAAAATTTACTAAGTTAAAATTTGGTTGAAGTTTTGTGAAAATGTATTTCCTAAGACTTTGTATAGTTTCCCAAGGTTGCCGAATAGTTTGTGATTTCAACTTAATGTCTTTTATGTCTTTAATTAGTAAAACAGTTTAATATATTACTTTATTTATTCCGCTAGTCCGAAGATTACTGAATATTTTGTGATTCCAACTTAATGTCCTTTCATGTCTTTAATTAATCCGAATAATTTATTCTGTATAAGATTCATTTAATGTAATAGAAACAAACATCTACTAATAGTATAAAATAATTTTAATTATATTGTGATTCTCATAATATAATATAATATAATATAATATAATATAATATAATATAATATAATATAATATAATGGTTTAAATATGTTTTGGATTCTTTTAATACTTAGTAAACTTTATATTAGATTCTTATAAAATTTTTATTTTGTGTTGATTTTTAATAATTTATTTTATTTTATTTTAAAATTCTTAAATCATTTTAGATAGCACCTTAATGTTTAGGAATCAAAATAAAAAACTTATTAAAAACTTACTGTAAAACAGAAATTTTATAGAAACTATTAAAAATTTGTTGACATATTAAAGATACAAAACATATTGAATAGCAATATGATATAAATTTTATATTGATAGTATATTACTATTACACTTTTGATTAAATGTTACTAAACTTAGCTTGGGTGGGGATTTTGGTAGAGTATCTTAGTTAGAGTCTTGGCATGTTCCACTAAGTAAAGAGAGCATTTCTTCATGCTTGCTTTAAGGATCACTTTATTTTTCCCTAGCCTCTAAAACCTTTAACCCTGCCATTTCATGTTTTCTTAAAACATTAATTTGAACTTCAATAAATAAAGCATAAAGTACAGAGTGAAAATTAAAAACTAAACGGGCCAAAGCAGTCAGAGCCTCCTTTTTATTTTATTAAGTACTTTAAGACTAAAATTTTCTGACAGTCCTGTATATTCGTTATAGAATTTCAAGTCACATCGTGTATGAACGCATTAATTGCGTTAGGTGTTACATGAAATGGTGAAGTTGTAAATTAAAGTTCAGGTTCTACAATTCTTTTCTCAGATAATCGCAGATTTTTTTAGTGTTAGGTGTTACCCTGTCTACTCCATAATGGCAGATAGTTTTAGGAGTGCTAGATAATTCTTACATAAACTCTCTTTTTAAACTTTCTATATATAGTTAAAAATTATTAAAAATTGTCAATTTTGTAAGAAATAAACGTTTAATAATTAGTGAAATTTATTAAAATGAGTGATTTTCAAAATCAATTATAAGTAGAGTTTCTGAAATAAAATTTGTCATTAAGAATGACAATAGGGTTGACCGGTTAGGGAGATACGAGTATGACATTCTTATCTCAATCTTTGTTTCTCCAAACTTATCCCATTTTTATTCCTGATACCTTACAGGTATAAGATTTATGTCTTATCACTGTTCCTGTCACGGAACAATATATCCATACTCCCGTTTTGTATAAAAAATATTATAATTATTTTTTGTAAAGAATAAATTACTTAAATATAATAATATTAATAAAAATTTATTTAATAAACATAAAGTTTGTATTTGCATGCAAGCCTTTTTTGACATCCAAAAATTGTAATTTGTACAACAAAAGAAGAATGTAAAGGCTAATTTGGTTTGAAAATTAGGTATAATAAATTAAGGGTAAAATTTATGAGATATTTTAGTAATTAAAATAAGGATAGATACAAGGAAGATATATGTATCTATATCCACCTATGTGACTTAACAAATCTGTATTTCTCATACTTATACTCATTTATGGTTCAATGAGGGATTCACATAAACTTTGATGCATTTTAGGATTATCCACAAATACGAGTTTGTTTGTGATCTTTATTTCTGACAAACTTTTCCTAACACTCCTCTTACTTTTTATATTGAAAAAGTAAATTTTCTAGTGTGTTTGGTGAAACTGAAAAATTAGATTATTTCAATAATTGATATATGTATAATCGATTGTTTCATAATCATTTTTTGTTTGGATAAATTTACCAAAAAATTATTTAAAAACAATTAATTTTATTTGGATGCAACAAAAAAATCATCATTTTAGAATTTATAAGATTAATCTAATTTCACATGAGGAGTAGAAGAAAGATAGAAAGACAGCGCGTTTGAATTTTTTAATTAACAAAATTAACATACTAATAAGTAATATTTGTTTATAAAAAAATTAAAAAGAAAAGTTGTTATATAGTAAAATAGTATAAAAACAGTAAACCAAAAAAAAAAAGAAAAATATTTTAAAAATAATTATAAACTACAAATCTTCATATTATACAAAATAACATGTGTTTTAAATAAATTTTTTTTTTCTTAACATGTCTATTGTTATAATTAAAAACAACTTTATTTTTAAACAGAACAATTAAAAATGAAAAATAATTTTTCCCAAACATACTATTACCGGATCGGTTTGTTTTTTACATAAAATGGTATCTACAAATAATACTTTGTGCCTAAACCAAAGTTAAAAATCCATAAATGTAGAAACATTTGTGTTAATAACAACTTTGTGTAAATTCACAATTGCATATAATATCATCCAAATGCAAATATAATGAGTGGATCTGATTCAAACATGTCCATGGAAGATCCACAACAACAACATTAATCAATTATATATATAGTTTTTTGAATGGCTATACTCAGATTATGTGCATATGGGTCAACTTATAGACAAGGGAGTACTTCATATATGCTCCATCTTCTGGCCATGAAATCGTGCTAAAAAATCAAAGTGGCAGATTTCTTATACATCTTCTGCTTCTTCTGAATTGTTCTTTTCTGGAATTAATTTCTTGGGTCAATTATGGGTGTCGGTTCCTAATTTTGTACTTGATATACTTATAGATATTGTAGGGGACAAAGAAATCTCAATTATTAGTGTGATGAAAAGGTGCCCACTGTTCCCTGTTTGGGCTGGATACTCTGTGTTTTGTATCATTAGCCTTTTCATCAATTATAGAAATATCTGATTTCGGTTATGGTACTATGAAATTAATTCACAGCTCGAAGGTTTATAACTACTTTTCCCCTTTGGTCCAAAAAGAATAAAAATTAAAGATACAATAAATTCTTTATTGGTATTTAGTTAAATAAAAAAATAAAAAAAAAAAAAGTTAAAATTTATCCACTGATATTATAAAAGAATTTTACAATAAAATACAATAACAACTCTTCATTTATATTATTTTTAAAGTATTAATTGATTAAATGAATAAACTTATTTTAAATAAAAAAATTATAATTAAATTTCAATATAAAATTTGTACATACTAATTAAACTCAAATTATGTGTTATTTCAATTCGTTAAATGAATTTGAGATTAATATTTGAATATGAAGAAATTAAAAATTAAAGTTTTATATGGATTAAGGATAGTATCTAATCTAAGTCTTACGTTGAATAGAAATGGTATTTCACCCAAGTCTCATTATTAAAGTTAATACTTTTTCCGATTTTTATTATAAGACACTTGAATATAAAAATAAATTATTTTAATTTTATAGAATTTTTAAATAAATATTAATAATTTATTAAATTTATCTTTACTAATACACTACTATAAATAAAAACGCACATACTTAAATTGTTTAAGAAGAGTAATTAGAACAAAAATTAAATATTGCTAAAAAGTTATAAAATACCTTATAAAAGGGATTAAGGATTTTTTTCAAAACTGGTTTCTTATAATAAAACTAGAGAAAGTATAAGAACAATGTATGTATAAATAAAGGTATTTTCACTATTCCGGGATTGAGTTTTGGAAATCTAAATTTTAAGATGCTATCGGTACTACATTAGATATTTGTATTGATTCAGCTATCATACTATTTTATGCACATTGAGTAGAGATAATTCTCAAATAGTGTACGTAAATAAGGACTTACCTAGTATTTTATGAACTAATTTTTGGAATTGAAGTAGATCCAAATCCATATGGATTGGGAGAGACTTAAAAAAAAGTAATAGAAAAATAAATAGAAAGTTTGGTAAAAGATAAATTTGTCAATGGACATAAAAATTGAGCAAATTATAGCATTCCAACTTTTTATTAAGCACTAGCACTCTCTATATATGAAGAAAGTGAATATAATAGCTAAATAAAATAAAGAGGGCACATTAAAAGCTAAATAAAGAGGGGCTTATAAAAAAATAAAAAAAGAGGGATGTTTATATAATGTTACAGCTACACCAAATTTCATAAAGTGATATCCTACTTTTTTTAAAAAAATAAAATTGAATTTAGGGAAAAATTCGACCAAACAATTTTTATATGGACAAAATTTAAATACTAGTAACATAGATCCAATCAAATTTGGTGTTTTATTTTGATAATATGCAAAATAAAAAACCTTCATTAAATGTCTTCATATATTAGTGAAGTAAAACTTTATACCTGACTAGAGAACAACCAATAAAGTACTTGTAATATATTGTATCTAAGTTCTTTTTTTTTTTACAAGTATATTCTATAAGACATCTGGTATGTACAGGGGAGAAGAAAAAATGAGGGCCCATGAAGCATTTTCAGGTTAATAGTTCCACTCTTGAAGACAAAAAAAATAAAAAAAACACATCCCCACCTCTCCAATTCTTTCTCTTTTAAATTAGTTAACTCAAATGGAGTTTAGGGTTTTAGTTTATTTAGGTTAAAAGTTAGGTTTACAATCAGCCGGTGCATGAATTTATATTTGAGTTTAATTGGTATACATGCTTAGTATAAAGATTTTTACACTGATATTCAATATAACCCTTCATTCATGGTAAATTTGTTGACTTTACTCATTACTATTTTAAAAATCACATAAATGAAAAGTCATGATTGAATGTCAGTGTAAAAATTTTTACACTGACCATGTATACCAATTAAACTCTTTATATTTTGCTTGTGAGGTAGAACAACCAATAAAGTACTTGTAATATATTGTATCTAAGTTCTTTTTTTTTTACAAGTATATTCTATAAGACATCTGGTATGTACAGGGGAGAAGAAAAAAATGAGGGCCCATGAAGCATTTTCAGGTTCATAGTTCCACTCTTGAAGACAAAAAAAATAAAAAAAAAACACATCCCCACCTCTCCAATTCTTTCTCTTTTAAATTAGTTAACTCAAATGGAGTTTAGGGTTTTAGTTTATTTAGGTTAAAAGTTAGGTTTACAATCAGCCGGTGCATGAATTTATATTTGAGTTTAATTGGTATATATGGTTAGTATAAAGATTTTTATACTGATATTCAATCATTCATGGTAAATTTGTTGACTTTACTCATTACTATTTTAAAAGTCACATAAATAAAAAGTCATAATTGAATGTCAGTGTAAAAATTTTTACACTGACAGTGTATACCAATTAAACTCTTTATATTTTGCTTGTGAGGTAGAAATTCTTTATGGTGAACTCTAATCAATCATGTTCACTTAGTAATAGTAATATATATAGATGATTCACTTACTCCAAGAGTAAGTATAAAAGATTTATTGTTCATTTTCTTAAAATCTAATAGTTAAAATTAATTACTCATTATAACAATTAAATTTCAAGAAAATGAATAGATAAGTGAGAAATAAGTTTTTTATACTTATTCTTGGAGTAAGTAAATCTCCTATCTTTCTCTTTCTATATATATTTGTTTGAATTCTAATCTGAAGAACAAAAGGTAACAAAGATTTAAATATATTTATTTATTTATTAAAGTGTTCGTTGGTTACAGGAAAGTATAATGTATTCTTTAGTCTAAAACAAATTTAAAGTAAGATATTTAAAAAAAATAAAATAAAGGTTTTTAAACTAACAATAATACTTTTAAATTAATTTAAATAAAATATAATTAAAAATAAACTTTTGATATAATTATTAACATATTTTTTATTAATTAAAATTAATGAGTAATCATATTTTAAATAAAAAAATAAAAATATGAGAATCCTAATTAAAACAAGGACTCTTTTATTGCATTGTAGGGCTGACCCTGGACGGTGGACTCCAGTGAATTGTTTAAAGATTTGAATTTAAATTTAAATTTTATAAATACCTTAACTTGGCACATGATTTAATACAAATATATATTTATAACTGTATCAATGCTATCATTAATGTGATAAACGACTTATTGACCCATGGTGGCAAACTATGCAGGCATGGCTGTAAGCTATTAAATATAATTGTGCTTAAAAAATGGCTCAAAGCCACGGGTTATTTTATGGTGTAATTGTATTATGCAATAATAAAATATTTGTATTAGAGACTCGATTCTTATGTCCTATGAGTTTAAAAGACATGAGAATCATAGATTCAGTTTCAGTTCAATACCAATATAAATCAATGGAAATATTGTTATATCTTAATTTAACTTTTTTTTTTTTTGCCAAATGAAGATCTAATTTTAAGTTAAAATACCCAAATATATGTAGTTCACCTATTAATGATTACTGATTAAAATTTTATTTTATATGATATATGTAACATAATCATTTTTAATTAAATTTTTACTTATTTTAATTTGTAATATTTTAATACTAGTTTCGTGTAATATATTACACGGAATTAAAAATACACAAGCCAAATTATCACTTACGAGTATAAAAAAAATTGAGATAAATAATATTTTATCCTAATTTATTCAAAATTTTGATATGTTATACTACATGTGATTGTGAATCCTAACCTGACAATACGGAGACCGGATCAACCTCATTTATTAACCAATATATCAAATCTTAATATGTATAATTAAATTAGTAAATAAAAGAAGTATAAAACTTAAGTCAAGTTTTATTTTTATTTTATAGCATGGTATAAGTATAGATTGGTCATGAAAACAATGATTATATTCCACTGAGAAACTTGAGTTAAGCATATATAAGATAGATATTTTTCAGTTAACACGATTTACTTCGTACCTAAAATGACATAACTAAGACTCAAATTCTTAATTACTTCATTAAGAGACACATATATTACAATATACATTAAAGATAAATTAGGTGTCAAACCCCGCACCAAATAACTTTTGAAATAAATATCTAGAAAGACAATGGAGTAAAAAAGAAAGTGAAAGGGGTAAAATGTGTAGCATTGTCTAGATGCTTAGAGGGAGAGGAAGAGAGCATATCATGTGAGAAAAAAATTTATTATGAGAAATGAGAAAATTGATAATAACTGCAAGATTAAAAATAACGACTCAGGTTAAAATATTTTACTTAAAGATATTATGTGTCTCATTTACTAGAAAGATAGGGGAAAATGTAGTGCATATTAGCTTGGCTTGATAGACTTAGACCTTTTTATTTTGTACTTATTATCTCGGCTTAAG
The DNA here is from genome assembly GCA_037954015.1 of Psophocarpus tetragonolobus. NCBI lineage: Eukaryota > Viridiplantae > Streptophyta > Magnoliopsida > Fabales > Fabaceae > Psophocarpus > Psophocarpus tetragonolobus. The sequence continues at coordinate 22,326,491 of CM075691.1, forward strand.
GGTTAATCAAGACCTTCTTATATTTACTTGTTATATTGACCTAAGGTTGGTTGATACCTTGTTTATTATACTCGTTATCTCGACTTGAGAGTAGGCCAAGACCATGTTATATTATACTTAAGGGTTGGTTAAGACCTTGTTAATATTGTACTTATTGCTCTGGCTCAAAGATAGGTCAAGACCTTGTTATATTGAACTTATTGTCAAGGATAGGCAATAAGGGGTACATGAATGACTTAAAGGTAGGAGACTCTAAGTATGTGTGGAATATTAATGAGTTTAACCAAATCTTACAAAATCACTTGTAAGATGAGGTTTACACTTTACATCTCAATTATATACTATATTTTGGTAATATCATTAGTAATGTGGGGTCTCCAATATATTAGAAATTAATTTGGATCTACAACAAATCATTAGGATAAAACTCTTTTACCATATTAGAAATGAAGATTAGATTTAAAGCATGTTACACATACATACAATAATTTGTTATTGAATGATAATATAAAATTATTTTTCAACATATATTAAACTCTTATTTTAAAACATGGCAACAGGACGAGGACAAATATGATATTATCATCTCAATCACATCCTCGTTCCCGTTTTCAAAACTCATCCTCATACCCGTCTTCATACTAAACAGGTATGCGATTTATGTTCTCATTCCTGTACTTATCGGGTATAGGGTATGCTGGTACCTGTCCGATACTCGCAAAAGAAATTTATAATAATACTTTAATAAAAATAAATGTTTGAAAATTCAAAAGTTATCTAATAGACACAAAATTTGTAACTTGTTAATTAAATGTGAAATCTTTCTTTTATTTTATGACAAATGAATATTTTAGTCATTAAAATAAGTGTGTGTGAGACGAGGTAAGGGGATGAGGGGATATGTATATCTTATCTTTATTCCTATTCCCAACATAACAAATCGAATATTCTCCATATCCGTATCCATGTCTAATCAAATAGAAGATTTCTTATCTTTAGAACGGGTTCAAAAATTATCCACGAATTTAAATTTATTTGTCATCCTTATTATGTACACCATCAAAGCTAATTCGGCTTACAATGTACAAAAATGGAGACTCAAATCTAAATGGTTTATTTTTATAGATAAAATTAAAATCAACAGTGGTGGGTGGTTATACATTTTTTTTGTGCAATACAAATCCGCCTTTTAAAAAGAAGCATAATTAGCACAAAAAAGCCCTTTATAATGCAAACTGAATTTGACATAATTTTTAGGTTTAATTATTTTTTCTAGGCTTATTTTTTAAATGTTGAATTTCGTTTCGCTGCCGCTTTTATACTCAATTTTATTCAACAAATTTTTAAATAGTTTAAATATTATTCACTATTATTTTTATATTTAATTTTATCTTATAATTTTTGTAAATAATTTAAATATCATTCATGTTATCAAATTAAAGCTAATACAGTATGTAACATAGTTCTTTATGTAATTCTTTATCCTACAATCATTTTTAGTGATAAAATTACTATTAATCGCAAATGTTTACTGCATTACCATGTTAGCTTTAATTTAACTAGAACGGATGAAATTGAAACTATTTAAAAAATTATAAATTTAAATAAAAAATAATAGTGAGATGACACTAAAACTATTTAAAAGTATTTGGACCAAATTAATTTTAAAATAATAATAAGACAAACTTTAACATTTAAAAAACGTAGCTAATCCCATTTTGTAACAATAACGAAACATCCAAATGGTTGAAGAAGTAGTTGTCGTTTTGCATGCTTGACTCTTGTGATTTGTGAACTCTAATCCCAACTGTAAATAAATTTGTTCTTAATTACATACATTAATTTTTTAATCTACCTAAGAAGCAATACAGGAAACAACAAAGAAGTAGAATGCAACAAGGAGCACGTGGTACGGTTGCAAGTTGCAAAACCAAGATTGTACGATCTAAGATGAGTCAAGCCCCATGCACGTGTGGTAGTATCCACAATTCCAGATACCTCACTCGAATATTATACTTGTGAAGCTTTTGCTCATAGTTTTTGGACTCTCAAATATATAGCACAAATCTCGAAAGCAAGGGTCAATGGTTAAATGCCCTCTAAATTTGTGGGTCCATATAACCTACCAGCCTAGCAGCCATGAATTCTATACTTGATTTTCCATTCTTACCCTCCTTCACACTGTCGGCGACCCCTCAATTTCAAGGACACACTCACTCACACAAAGGGCCATTTTTTGTTTCTTCACCCTTGTTTTACCTTTGATATTTGGTCTTATTACTCTTTATTGCTATTTTAGTTCTTGAAAATTACAAATGTGTACTTGGTTTCTTCAACAAAATTTTAAAAATAGTTATAATTTTTTTAATTTTTAAAAACTAAAAAATAAAAAAGTTGTAAGAAATTTTATTTTTTAGTTTTGTATTTTTGTTTTAAAAATTTAAATTATGAAAAATATGTTTTTTTTCTTTTTATTAATAACACTTTTTTAAATGTGGATGATTTTTTTTTCTTATTTTCACATCTCTAAAACATTTTTTAAATACCACTTACTAGTTATTAGATAAGTTTTCTTTTTTTCTTTTTCTAAAAAATTATTTTTAGAAACTGTTTTTCGAATACTAAAAAATAAAACTAAATCAATTATATCTTTAGTCTCTTATATTTTTACTTTTATGCAAATTAATCACTAAAATGTTTTAGATAATTCTTTTAAATAAACACTTTAAAAAGCGGTTAGATAATACCTTAAGGACTAATTTGTACAAATATAAAAACTAATTTACGTGAAAAAAAATTCAGGTTTTTAAATATCCAAGTTAATAATTTCAAAGACGAAAATAGTACTCGACTCCGATAGGCATAATAGAAAATAATCGATAAACTTTGCTGCGGATTGTAAGTCCATATAAGATGAATTTTTCTTACCCTAAAAGAAACAAATCACTACCACTTTTGATTTTCTTACCCTTTTACAATGCAAAATGCTTAGCTGGTTTTGTTTGTACTTGCCTTCACGAAAGCCAGGCACACTCATATCTAATATATCTTTATGGGTTTCTATTTTATTATCTTTCAATTCAAGCTTCCACTCACCTTCCAAGTGACCAAAATCCGTGTCATTTCACTTTATTTATTCACTCATTCCATTGCCGACTCTCTATTACTCTCATCTTATATATAAAGCCTTCTTCTAAAACCTTTCCGCACTATCAAACTTCAAAACCCCACCATCACTTGGTGCTAGTTGCTTCTTGACAACAAAAAATTAACCAATTTCAATTTCAATTTCATTCTCCTTAGACCAATCCCTTTCAAAGGCTTGTGAAAAACAAAACAAAACCAAACCAAACCAACTTTCCCTTTCACTCATGGCTTCTTCTTCTCTCACAATTTCCCCAAGAAAGCTTCGTTCTGATTTGTATTCCTACTCCTACCAAGAGGATTCAAACACCCCTTTGGTGATCAATGTTCTGGCTTCACTCATTGAGAGAAGCATGGCCAGAACTGAGAGGATCGTGAAGAATGGTTCAAGGTCTTTGTCCAAGGCCATTAGCACAAACATCTTTGACTGCAGAGAGATCCCTGATATGACCATTCAATCATATCTAGAGAGAATTTTCAGGTACACTCGTGCAGGACCATCTGTGTATGTTGTGGCCTATGTCTACATTGATAGGTTTTGCCAGAACAATCCAGGGTTCAGAATCAATGCTAGAAATGTTCATAGGCTTCTCATCACAACAATCATGCTGGCTTCTAAGTATGTTGAAGACATGTAAGTTTAATTTTCTTCTCCTTTGTTCATTCAGTTTTGTTTTTCATCTATGATTGATTTCTACTTTTCAATAATTTGGTAAAGGGTGTGTTAAATTTACCTAAAAAAAACATTGTTTGTTTATGTCAATCTCAATCTTGGACATTACATGCTAACAACTGAGGAAAGGGACATTTTTTTTATAAAGGGCACGGAGAATTTTAGTTTGATTTATGTTGTTCTTGTTTGATAATGTGTCAATTTCTCAACTATCCAATTAGCTTGGATTGAAATTCAGGGCATGGTGTGTTGACAAAAATGGTTTACTTTTGTGTTTGACAGGAACTATAGAAACTCCTACTTTGGAAGAGTTGGTGGGTTAACAACTAATGAACTGAACAAGTTGGAATTGGAGTTCCTTTTTTTGATGGATTTCAAACTGCATGTAAATGTGAGTGTTTTTGAGAGCTATTGCTGCCATTTGGAGAGGGAAGTTAGCATTGGAGGAGGCTATCATATTGAGAAGACACTAAGGTGTGCTGAAGAAATCAAAGCCAGGCACAGAGAAGAAAGAGGTTACACACACATTGCACGTGTGATGTTGTAGTCTGAATAATATATTAGGGAGTTTTGGTTTTGGTGTGAAAGGTTTCTTTTGGCCTGAAAATAAAGAAAGGCAGACTATGTGTACAGATTGGTATAAATCTAAATCTAAATGTTTGTTGTAGTAATTCAGGTTTAGGATAGCAAGAGAGAGAAGCTAAATTAAGCTTGAGCAATGTACAAATTTGTTTGGTTTCTTCTTCACTATGTAAACAATGAATTTTCTATCCCAAGAATAGAATTTTGTTGGGGTGTTTTGCTGCGTTTTGTTTTGTTTTTTTTTTTATTTATAAGGGTATCTTTGGGTTTTTTTAGTTTATTGATATACATGTATTCATATAAGGGATTGATCTCTCCCCGAACAAGTACAGATAACACGTGGACATAGACATGCTAACATGACTAATGTTTAAAATGTAGGATACAAAGACATAACTTAAATATAAATAATGAGATTCAAATGAAATAAAAGATGAGTAATATAACAAATAAACTAAAATGATGGTATACTTACATATTTAAATATTTTTTTATGATAACAAGGTTAAAAAAAAGGTCAAACATTATTTTTAATACTATTAGTATGTGTTTATATATGTCGAGATGTTGATTTAAGTATTTGTATATAAATGTGAGTTCAAGTAACAAATAATAATTTTTTAATTAGACATCCAATTAGAAATGTTTGACATATATCGAACAAACGTTGGAGTATTAGTGTTTGTTTGATAATACTTTTATAAAACGGTTTAGTTTAAATACAATTCGTACTCCAAATTTTAAAAAATTATGACATTTTATCCTCAATTAAAAAATCATGACATTTTGTTCCAATAATTTAAAAATTTGTCAATTGGTGTCCTCTCCATTAATTTATAATGTTGACTGTTTTTTATATGAGGGAGTTGACTGCCAAGTGTACAAATTAAAGTGACGTGGCATTTGATTGTGAGTTTAATTGTCAGCCAAAACGTTTGTCTTGTCTTCTTCTCCCTTATGGCTCAGTCACAAAACTTGTCTTCCTATTGGAACCTCCTTACTCCATTACTCAATCTCCATTCTCCTTTCAGTTCTTTCCATTTTCAATTATCTCTTCTCCATTCTAAAATGTTAAAACTGTAGCCTTCAAACATTATCCCAAACTGTGAGTGTGAAGGGTCTTTAGGGTGTTAAATTTTGTAGTCCAACTGGAACATAGTGGATTATCGAGGAGCTCAAAGACACGACAAGAAGAGAGGTTAGCAAGCTCTCTGTTTTTTACTATCAAAATCGAATGGAACCTAGTGGATTATCAGGTAGTTCAGAGACACGATCACGAAGGTATGAGTTGTTTGTTTATGTGGGTTAGAAATACCATTCGCAACTTTTTGGACTGGAGACAACCCATCCAAAAGATTTTATGGTTGTGAATCCATGTTTGTTGTTATTTTTGCTTATTGTCGGTTACTGGGAGCAAAGGTTGTGATTTTTTTCAATGGTATGATCTTGCAATGAATATGAGGTGCAATGAATATGTATTTTGTTTAGGGTAAGAGGTGTTGTTATTCAGTTAGTAGATGAAGGTTGTATTATGATATCTAAGTTGATAATGTATACCCGTTGTTTAGTTATGAAATTAATGTTTATGACAATTCTTTTGTTTCTGTTTGATATTGATTTGGATTGTTTTGTTGATTTCTTTTTATATATATGAATAATTCAGAGGTTGACTATTTTGTTCATTTAGTAATTCTAATTAATGAGTTAGTGAATGAAATTAATGTTGTAAAGGTTAACTGTTTTGTTCATTCAGTAATTCTAATAGTGAGGTTGACATAAAGAGTTAGTTATTGTAATTTGCTAAAGTGGTAGCTATAATCTATTGTAATGTCACTTTATTTCAACCTAGCTGGAAGCTTAAGAACTTCTGTTATTAAGTAGCTGTATAATTCATAACTTTATTAAAGTTTATGAACTATCAACTAATGCTTGACTTGTATTACTAGTTTTGTTACAAGATGCTTTTGCGGGTGGTGAATAGTTAATTTTCCACTTTTGTAGTAGCTATTTATTATTTATTTCCACTCATATTTTTATTTCCATCTAATTTGCCACTTATGCAATAGCTGTATAATTTGCCACTTTTGCGGTAGTTGTATAATTTTCCACTTTTATATATCAGATAAATAATAAGTATAGTTCCTAATATGTGTTCTTTTAGTTCAATTGAACATAATAATATTAATAATGTTTTAATTCATCTTTCTTTTGTAATAAATAATAAGTAATAACTTAATTGTGGCAAGGTTATAAGAAAACCACATGCTTTCACAAGAAAGGCCATATTGCACATTGCAAGTTTTCAAATAATCCTTGTATGATTGGTTTTTAGATTCTGCAATTTTTCTTGTCTCAAATCTCAATATTCCACAACTTGAGATGACTTTCAACCACTACTGCTACCTCTTGGTTAGTAGACTTTCTTTGGAAGGAATGCTTTCAGGTATGAATTTTACCTTTTTCCCAAAACCTTTCCAACATTAATTGTGAAATTTTATAATTTATACTATATATTTCCAAAGAATGTCACTAACTTATCAGAGGTTCACACCCATTTCTATTTTTTGAGACTAGTTTCTCCTATATAGAAGGGTGATTTATTCCAATTGATAGTTTTTTAATCTAATTGTGTACTACACTCTACTTACAATGAAGGTATTTGGGGTGTGAACAACAGGTAAAGGAGAATCAACTAGTATATTTAGAAACAAAATGACCTTAATTATCTAAAGATGATAAAATTTTACAGGTTTTCAATGCTTTGGGAAACATTGCACTTGCTTGCTCTTTTGCTACTGTTATTTATGATATAATGGTAAGAACAAATTATTAAACTAATTATACTAAGAAAAATACATTGAAAGAAGTCATTCCTATAGATTATCATCCACTTGACTCATTAACCTAGTAACACACTTACTGACTAATTGACTTTAGCTAGGGCCCATCATTCAGTAAATTTCATGGATCAACAATGAAAAAATGTCCAAATTAGAAACTGGCAATACACCATTGCAACTGATACTTAAATTTGTCCAAATTAGAAACAAGCAATACACAACTACAACCAATATTTAAACCAAACCATCAATACACCATTGCAAGAGCAAGCTGCCCAAATGTGTCCAAATCATTACTGCTAAAAATGTGAGATTGTAGAAGAAAGATCGAAAAGGAAGAATGAACGAATGAAGAATGAACTTGGGTTTAGGGTTCAGCTTGGTAAACAAAGAACGAAGTTCGATTTTCTTCACTCTCGCAGGTTCATATCTCATGGATAACTCAATTACAACGTTAATTAAATGTCACATCATAACTTTCATTTGTACACTGAAAGTCAACTACCTCATATCAAATAGTCAACATTATAAATTAACCAATAAGGCATCAATTGACAGATTTTCAAATTATTAGGGCAAAATGTCATGATTTTTTAATTGGAGGGCAAAATGTCATGATTTGTTAAAATTTGGGGACACGAATTGTATTTAAACCAAACTATTTTTAGTATTCTAGTATTTAAAAACTGAAAAAATCATTTGGGTTGTGTTTTTCTAAAACAGTTTTAGTTTTTGTTTTTAAAAACTTAAAGACAGAAACAACCATAAGTAGGCCCCGTTCGGGGTGGTTTTTGGTTTCTAGTTTTAAAATTTCTAAAAACAAAAACTAGTTTTGGTTTTAAGTTTTCAAAATTTTAAAAACAACATTGTTTTTTTTTTCCAAATTTAAAACATTGGTTTCAAATCTTAACCAAAACACTAGTTGAAAGTAGTGATCGAGACAGTCGTTGAAGGTGACAGTCGGTTATTAGCGATCGCCAGTCAGAGGTGTGGTTGGTGACCGCCGGTCGGAGGTGGCGACCAGTGATCGTTGGTCGGAGGTGACGATCGATGATTGCCGGTCGGAGGTGGCAGCCAGTGACCATTGGTCGGAGGTGGCGATCGATGATCATCGGTCAGAGGTGGCAGTTGGTGACCGCCGATCGGAGGTGGCGGCTGGTGACCGCTAGTTGGAGGTGGCCGTCGGTGACTGCCTGTTAGAGGTGGCCGTTGGTAACTGTCAATCGGAGGTGACGACCGGTGACTGCTAGTCAGAGGTGGGGGCTGGTGACCGTCGATCGGAGGTGACGACAGATGACCTGGAGTGGCGGTCAGTGACTTGTGGTCAGAGGTGATGGTCAATGGTGACAAATGACGTTAAGTAACGAATTTAAATAAAAATAGAAACAGAAATCTAAAAACCAAATTTTTTTGTTTAAAATTGAGTGAAAACTGTTTCAAAAATAAGTAAAAAACCAAAACAGAACCATTTTTGCCGAACAGGTTTCTGTTTTCAAAATACATTTCAAAACCAAAAACCAGAAACTCAGAACCACTCCGAACGGGGAATATTCTATTTTTTTAAAACTCAAAATTTAATAAAAATATGTTATTTTTTACTTTTCATTAATGACATTTCCATAAATATAAACAATTTTTTTTTATTTTTACATCTTTGAAACAATTTTTCAAATAATACTTACTAAACAAGTTTTTTTCTTTTGTTCTAGAAATAATTCTTAAAAATTATTATTAAAAACTCTTTTCAAAAATTAAAAAATAAAGATAAATAGTCAAACACTTAGTATCGAACACGAAACACTTTAAACAATAGAATAGGCGCCTATGCTTCTTATTCTCTCCCAACAATGTTTTTTTTTTTTTCATATACACATATTAGATATGAAACCCCTATTCCTTTATTTAGAAAGTAAGAATATCTATCAATTATGCTACATAGATCAATGTTAGTGGTGTTTGGCTTCTATTCTAACTGGTTGTGCTTGTTTTGAACCTAAACTTTATTACTTGAATATGGTTCTTATTTGACATTTGTTTACTAAGGATATCTCTAATAAAAATAACATATTTAGGTTGCTTTATATATTAAAAATTATGTTAAGTGATTTTCTTAATGTCACATTTACATTAAATAATTTAAACACAAATCATCTAAATAATAAGAAATTTTAATCAACTCTAAAAAATTCACTTTTTATATTTTTTTAATTTTACACATTAATTATATTAAGTATTTCATATTAAATATATTATTTTAATAAAAAATTATTTTTTATCATTAATTATATAATCTTCATATTAAATATATTATTGATTTCATCGAACTAACTCAACTTCAGCTTTAATCATTTGATTATGTTATATTAGAAGCGTTCCAATAGTAAGTTATTATTTAGGGCAAAGAAACTTTAAACTGCTATCAGAAATGGGTATTGGCTTATTGGCTCCGTAATAAGCATTAAATAAATGTGACCACGTAGCATGTATATAGGTGGACAGAAAATTAATGTGCATAGAATTGATGTGGGGAAATAATATAATTATTGTTTATTGAACTCAGTTGGATACTTGGATTTATTGCTGTTTATCATATATTTGAGTAAAATTAATTTTTATAGATTATTTTTAAATTATTAAATATGGTTAAATGCTTCTTTGTATATGAAAGAATAAGGGACTCATAGTTTTAGATAGCGAGTCTTTTTAGTACTGGAATCTGTTAATTATTAAATAAATTTTTATGTATAATTAAATTAATTTATTAATTAATCATAAATCTTACATTAATTGAAATGAGTGGAATGATGAAAGTAATTGATTATTTAATAAAGCAGACACTTAAAACTCTAATAAGTGAAGTGGATTGGGGTCAAAGTTAGCTAATGATATGTTTGTTCCATAGAAAAAAAAATCGTGAATTTTACTATCCTAGTGCAAGCACTATGAGTTTAAAATACGAATATTGAATAATTCATTTTGGTCACTTTTATTTTGTATTGAAATTTCTATTTTATTAATTAAAAAGTTATGAGAGGGACAAAGATTGAAATCAACTTCAGCTTGCATTTAAAATTTGAATTTCTTTTAAAGATTGTGGTAGGAAAAAATAAAATTTATCACTATACATATTAATTCCTAAAAACTTTAATATTATGTTATGAATTATTTGTTTTAAAATTTAAAGCTATTTAATCTTTGTCAATCTAATATACTTTTGTTAGCATAATAGAAAGATACAATGTGCATTGCTTTGCTAATATTTTTTACTGAGAACATTCTTAATGAATCTCTCCTCATTTAGAAGCGGGATTAACACTACAAGATTTTTTTGCTATTACAATAGATTTATTATAGTAAACCTCATTTAGAAGTCCAGATGTAATATATATAAAGTGGATCAAACCCGCTGTAATATAATGAAATAATTACAATGAACTTATGATGTAATGACATAAATTTTCATTCTATCACTCACATATCACAACAAAAGTTATTATAATGGACTAATTTAAAGGAAGTAAAACCTGTAATTGGAAATATTTATTACAATGGGTTTAGTTTACTATAATAATAAAAGATAGGATTAATTATATTATGTATCATCCTATTTTTCAAACATTTTGGTATTTTGCATTTTAATTTTAAAAATTATTGAATTTTTGTTTGATCATTAGTGTACAAAAATTTATTATTAATTGAAAAAGATTAGTTAACACATGAGAATAATTTAATGTATAGGTCCAGGTTCTTGTTATATAATTTAAAGGTAATTTACTTAATTATAATCATTTTTTCAAATCTTTAAATAATAAAATTAGAGTTTATTACATTATTAAATTATTGTCATCTATCAATTAACAATTTTCTCATAATCCAAATTCACCAAAAATTGGGTACATACTTAATTTTAAAAATTAGGTAAAATGTCAAAATTTGAAACAAAAATACATAAGGAGTACAAAATGCGTAAATAATTTTCATAAAAGAAATTTGGGGGGAATAGAGGTGAATAATGACGCAATGTAGTCCTTTGTTAGGATTCTAAATTACAAAGTAATTCAATTGTCATTTTCTTATTTGGGGTTACCTGTAGGGCTAAATGTGAGAAGTGAGAGAGTCTAGAAACTAGTTATTGAAAAAAAGAGACCAAAGTTAACCTCCTAGAAACAAAAAAATCTATCTTTAGGAGGGCGAATTGGTTTAATCAAATCTATTCTTTCATCTATTCATTTATACTTTCTATCTTTTTATAGGATCCCGAAGAAGGTGGTCTATTCCATCTAGAGTCTGTAAAGGCATTTCCTATGGAGTGGTTCGAATGATCTCAAGTAGTATTTCCTATGGAAGTCAAAGGTGTCTTCTAAGGTTTTAGCATTTTCTTGGAAGGTTGAAGATAATAGGATTTCGGTTAAAGTTGAATTGACAAAGCGACGTATTCTCCTTCTAGTGAATGCTTTTTGTTCGGTATGTAGCAATTATTTGGAATATGTGTCACATTTGCTTTGTACATATGAGTCAAGTTACCAAGTGTAAATTACAGATGGATAGGTTATTTAGGTGTTTTGCACTCAGAATGCCAGTCTCATCTTTGGTATCATCTGATATTATGAATTCCAATATGAAATAGTTTGTGGATAGCATCTGCATTATTTGGTTAGTCACTTTGTGGGGTATTTGGTTGGCTAGAAATTTGCTGGTACTTTAGAGGAAACCTTTCAATATAGCACAAGTCTGGTAGGAAGCTTTGCAAAGGTCATGGTTGTGGGTTCATGAGCTCTATAAAAATATCTTAGTTTCTTTTTATCAATGGTGTGTTCAACCAAATTATTGCTTTACTCTATTTAGGTAGTAATATTTTGAATGTATAGCATTATTGGAATTTGTCCATGTTTTGGGGGGATTTATTGGGTTCTATCTATGTCCTAAGGGGATTTATAACATCTGAGGTTAATAGGTTAATAGTCTGATGTTTCTGTAATCTGCAAAAATTCTCATATCATTTCTTGTGACATGGAGTAGATTGCTCATCTGAATAAATTTTTCCTCCTTAAAAAAAAAAAAAACAAAGTGCATAAATAAGCCTAAAAGATATTATGGTAGATCTTTAGAACAACACTTATAATGGGATTATACAGTGAGCTTTTCGAAATCAAATGTAAGTTATCAATGATGGAAAAATAGTTTTTTTAGAGGCAAAACAAAATATGTATATTATATCATATGAATGAAACAAAAAGTTTCATCAGCTTTATACAATGTTTTAAAACTTGGCTCGGACAGGCCAATTCAACCGGTTCGTTTGGGAATTGACAATATAACTAGTTCGAACCACCCTTCGAATTGGAAATGCATCGGAACTGGATTGACCTGGAGCGACTTAGCCAGACTCAGCTGAGAATCAGTGACTCGACGACTTGGGGGTCAAGGTTTTTTTTTTTAAATTTTTTTTCCTAATGGGCGAAACAACATTGTTTTGAATGGGAAAAAGTTCCTAATAGCCTTCTCTACCTTTAGTCTTCACTCTATGTGGCTCAATACGTTTACATTTTGCTTTAATCTCTACAGCTTTGCCCTTCAATGATGAAAATTAGCATCAAATAAGGCACAAATTTGATATTGACACTATTTTCTTTAATTTGTATTCTTGATTTTTGGTATAATTTAATTGTTTTATGATTTTTTATAGTATAAAATTATATAGGTTATAAAATTTTATATTTTTAATGTAATCCAAGTCGTGCGGGTCAATTATCAACCACGAGGATTGACCCCTAACCCCATGACTTCTTGCCCTAGTCGAGTTAGAGACCCACCAAGTTTGATAATATTAGATCTATACATCTAAGTCACACTCAGCCCAACCAAAACTAATAAAAATGGTAGACCTCCTAAACATCCACTCTACATATTCAAAAGGCACAATTGTAGATATGTACATCAATTAGAGAAAAAACAATCCCTTATTGAAACTAAATCTATACAATAACCATTTTCATGATACCAGCTGAATTAGAGACAAAATATCTAGAGACTTCATTGTTTGATTATTAAAAACAATAAAATTTCTAAATATCTAGATGTACCACACAACAACATGCCAAAACAAGAGCCTACATTTCTTCTATATTTACTTATCACGCAAGAACTGACCAAATAAAATATTTCATTGTAAGTACAGTACGTTTTTATTTATTACAGTGGACTTTTGACGCATAATTAAAACATGTATCCTTACAGTGAAATTTTATAATTTTTGATAAATTTCATCTATTATAAAAAAGTATTAGAAATAAAGTATATGACGGTCTCTAGTACTGCATTTCGTTCTCTTTATATATACATATAGTCGTAGTGAAAGATGTGAACCTTAGAGCAAGCATGAAAAAAAGTAAGAAACAATTGCATGATATATAATAGAACATATATAATAAAAGTTATTTGGTGATCTATTATGCGAGCTGTGGTCCAATGAAGCATTATAATAGAACATATATAATAAAAGTTATTTCACCAAATGACTGAGATTTGTGTGTTGTCCTGAAATTATTGCCATGTATGATTACTAGATCTGAATGAATAACAAGTCATTTTATTGTGATATATATCCAAGTGACAGGGGCAAAAAAGATCCCAGATATTAAGAGTTGGATTACACCCACTTTTTAATTTCAAGTAGGATTTAGAGAATCAATTAAATGATTATATGACATGATGGGAACACCACTTAGTTATTATACAATTTGAATGTTTGTTTAATTCAAATCAAAACTTTGAACCTCAAATTATGTGGGATACTAATAAGTTTAACATGTTTTTGAATTAGCTTAGGAAGGGGTCCCATTGCATATCTAAATCATGTTATGTCAATCTACTAATCAATGTAAAACTAGCATTAAATAATTCGAGTTCAAACAACTTATGCTTTATAATTACTTAAAATTTAAATAACAAGCAAAAGTAGACGAAAACAAAAGATTCTGTCTCTTTATTCCTGTGTTTTTATTAAAAAAAATAATCAAAGAAGTTTAATGGGAAAAGAAAAGTTATATCTGTCCAAAGAACTGGTTGCTTTAAAGGAATCAAACAAATGACGCCATATTCAATGGTGTTGAGTTCTTCCTAGTATAAAAAGTATTATAATTATTATATTAGTGACGGAAAGAAAAAGTTAAATAATTCAAAATCAAAGTAAAGCAAATATAAATCAAAGTAAATTATACAGATTTTTCGACATTTATTTTTATTACACTTACACCTAATATTCATATATTCTTGAGCTCTACACAAAAATTTCTAATTTTTTTTTTTACTTTCATTATACTCATTCTAGAATTTTATTTTCATTATACTTACCATCTCCTAAATAAAAAATAATACTGCCTACATATCAAATATAAGACATATTTACCTAAGCAAAAACTAATAACAGCTTATAAAAAAAATGAAAAATAATACATTTTTTTGCAACTAAAACAAATTAGTTGAAAACATTAATTTTAAAGTTAATTTTCAAAATTACTCTTAACTTTATTGGATACAATATTTTTTTTTATTTAATGACTTTCTGTCTAATTAATTGATATATTTTAATTTTATATTTAAATCTTTATGGTAAAGTAACTAAAGCTATTTTGATAAAAATAATGATTAATACACTAAATAATTTAAAAGAATCTGGGGATATTTTACATCTAAAAGCGGTAAAAAATAGAACAGTGTACATGTAATAAAAACAAATTTAATAAAGCTATGTAATTTTCCCTTAAATTATAAATCATACATTTATTTTATTTTATTTTATTTTTTAGCTAGAATGGAAGCTTTCATGAGATTCGCTGTCTTATGTATGATGCAATTATATATAAATTGGTAACATATTAATTAAAAATAATAAGATAACTTGATTTGGATATGATGTATTACCAACCGAAGACAGCTTCTATCACTGAAAAAGGAGGGCAAGGGCAGAATCTTCAAATTTTCATTTTTAAACTATTAATTATACACCATGGAGCGCTCTTTTCCCCCTTTTTTTCTTTTAAAATTGATTAGAAAATTCAAATTTTAATTAAATATTTTTTAATTACATGTAGAGGCAATCTTGTTTAAGCCTTATAAGATTATTATTGTTGATAAACTTTTCCTACAAGTATCTAACAGTCATATATAGGATTCGAACTAGAATCCTTTGGTTAAGTTAGAACAATGTCTTCTTGATCTACACGTTAGATTGTAATTAAATATTTATTTGCTTAAATTCTTACTGTTTTGAATAAAATTAAATAATAAATAAGTGGAGTTGATGAAAAGGTTATAATAGTATATATGACTTCTTAAATTAATCATATACTATGTTGATCAATTGGTACAAAATTATTTTAATTTAATTAAACAAAAAAATATACAGGTTGTTAATTATGGATGTATTTGTTTAAACTTAAAATAACTATTTAAAATAATTTATTCTTGAGTTATTCTTACAAAACAATTCTAAGTAACTTATTAAAATAAAAAAATTTTAATTAACTTTTATTTTGCTTATATTTGTTTTAAAAAGTTTACTCTATCACTTAAAAATTACAATATTAATTTGTTTTATGATTAAAATATTTTTTTTTCAAAAATAAGCTTATACGGAGTTTATATTTTGAATTATAAAAAATAAAGTCAATATAGGTTTGTTAAGTAAAAAAAACTCATGGTGTTTTTATTTTTCTCTTTTTCATCATGAGTAAGTGGCTTACTTTTTTGTTGGGATTTAAGAAGATTTTTATTTTTATGCACCATTTATTCTCTTGAAAATATACCAAGTCATCATTTTTATTGAGTAAACCAGTATTTTGGTCCTTCAAAATTTAGGGCACTAGTACTTAGATCTTTAAATAAATTTTTTAAACAAACTAGTTCCATAATAACTATATTGTTATACAATTTTTTTATAGGCAATATTGTTATACAAATTGATCATAAAATACTTTAGATAGAGCTTTCAAACACTTTAAAACTGATATATCTAAAACATTTTAGGGACTAATATAAACAATGTTAAAAAATTTCAAACAGTAACATGCTAAAAAATATTTTTCAAAAACCTATCAACCATTTTTAACATCTTTTAGAGAATACTTAAGGATTTACTTCCAATTTTATTATTTGATATAACATATGAAACAAAATAAAACATTGATATCTTCCTTCTGGATTTATTTATCCTTGATGAGGGATGAAAATCATCTTTTTCCATTTCATGTCCTTTTTTGTTTTCTTATAAAAAAAAGAAATATTATGTTATTTAATGAATTATATAATAAATAAAAATTTATAAAAAAATTAAATATGACTTATTATTAAATAACATAACTGAAGAAAAGAAACGAAATGGAACAGTATTGATCCTTTACTATGATATGTGCAGTTTCATATATAGAAGAGTGTTAGTGGCCCAGCAGGGGTTGCTGTTGTACCTTTATTGTCTCTGAAGAAGAAGAAAGAAAAACAAAATAAATAAAAAGGCTCACATCAGAAAAGCTACATGGACCATAGGCCCAAACATAGGCCTTTGTTGTTTTTATCTGTGAGAACTGCTATTGGCACCCTAACACATAAATGAGTTGAGTTCAAGTTCTACCAGCTCGATATTAATAGTTAGTAAATAGTTCCTTTATTTAAATTGTTAATAATGATTTTTTTTGTTATATAATTTTGTTGAAGTTTAGTTTAATATTAAAAATATAAAAAAAAATTTACTAGAGTATGGTAATTTAATAGTCTAGAATATTTAAAATTCACACACCACATGTTCAATACATATTTCATGTGGTTCTTAAATGAATAATAAATTTAAAAGGTAGAAAATTAAAAAGACCTAATTATCTTTTGGTCATTCAGATTTGGGATAATTCTATTTTTATCTTGAAATTAGAAAAGAATTAGTTTCATCCCAAATTTTTGAAAAATTACATTGGTAGTCCTTGATTATCAATGACATTAAGGAATATGTAACGTTATTAACAAAATTCATGTTGGCAATTGTTATGTGGATTTAAGAGATTAACATTGTTAAATGTTGTTTAGTTCTTTAAATTTGTTCAAGATTATTTTTGTTCCTACATTTAGAAAGACTATTTAGTCCTGAAATTTAAAAATAATGTTTTTAGTCTCCAAAATTTAAAAATAGCATGTGTGACCATTCAAAAAAAATGTTGAGGAATGTACCTATTGTAACTAAAAAGTATACTAAATGTGAAATGACCCGATATAGATACCTAGATATTTTTCTTCTTTACGTAGGATCTTATTTAAAAGACAAAGATAATTAAGAAGGTTGATTCAAGGTGATGGTACTAGCCTCATGGATGAAGTTGAGGAAACATTCTCCACTTCTACTAAATAAGAAAAGAATAAGATTGTTGTCACCAAGAGGTGATAACAGCCAATCTTGAGGAATTGCCAAGTGAAAAACTATACTTACAAAATGTGGTTATTCTATGATATTTTAGTAATGACTTGGAAGTAAAGTGGTGATGTCTGAATCGATATATTAATATGTAAATTCAAATAAATTTGATTAGATATATAAATGATATAAATATAGTCAGATCAAATCTGATTCAATTTTATTAAATTTGACTATCAATGGATTGTGTCGCGCATTTAAAATTTTGAAGATCTATAAATTCATTAACCGATCCATTTAATCTATAAATCCATTAACTGATTCATTCAATTTAAAGTTTAATATTTTATTATATATATATATATATTTAAAATGATATAAATAGAAAATTGATAACACAATTTAAAGTTTAAAAATTATTTACAAATTGAAGATAAGTCGGAAAGGAATAAATTAAGTATCTTGATAAAGATTACAAGTTATTAAATTTTATAGTTTTTAACATTTTAGGATTTACATTTGATCATTTATGAACTACTTTTAAATGTAATTTTACTTTTATGTTATTTTTAACAAATATGTATGTTTTAATATTTTGTTTAATATTTTATTTCTTGCATTTTATAGAAAATAAAATAGATCTATTTTTTTTTTGTAATTTGTAGATTTGTTCCGATTAGATTTATTTTTAATTGGATTTGATCGGATAGAATTACTAAAACTCTTTTCGCAAATCTAATCTGACTAAATTTTGATCGGATTATATTTTATTTTACTTTAAATCCAATCCAATTATGTTCACAAACACTCTACTTGATACCTGAAAGAAGAGAGGAAACCATTACTTTATGAAAAAATATGGGTACAAATTGTGGTTATCCTATGATATTTTAGCAAAGGAATGACTTGGAAGAAGAAAAGGAACCATTACTTTATGAAAAAAGAAGAATGAGTCTGTTTGGTTTAACGTTATGTTGAATGGAGACATACCATACTTTTCTACGTTTTTGTAAAAAAAAAAAATTGTAACTTTTATTTCCATGGTTGTTCAGCATTTTCCAACATAAAACCAACCATTTTCCAACATAAACTAAACATACACCATATAGTTAAGAATTATTTAAAAATAATTTGTATCTTAGTAAAAGAAGGTCCAACTTGATAAAAAAAATATATGTTGCTTCCTCTAGACTCTAGATAGTGTTGAACAACAATCCAATTTTTAATATAGTTATTTATCTTTTATTTTTTAAGCCTTGCTTGATAGGATAACTCAAAATCTTTATATCATTCTTAATTTGAGGATGGGTATTTAGGATAGTTACTAAGGTTGTCAAATTCGAGAATTTACATAGACTTGCAGAAGTTCCATAAGTGAACTTGATTCATAAAAGTTTACTTTATATAAAAATATTTATAATTAACAAACAATTAGAAAATAAATTGCAAATGTGATAATAATGGTAGAGTTTATATTGTTGAAAAAATGAACCTTTGATGTTCTTAAAAGTGATTGTTCTTCGAATTAATAATTACACATTAAATGAAAGAATGTTAAACTTTACATGTATACAAAACATCCTAATTTGTTGATTCGATGACTCGGTAATAAACTCGAGAGTTGACAGAGTTTGCATATTATAGACACCTAATTTTGTCCAACTTTTTATTAAAATATGTCTTTTAATTTTTTGTAGCTTATATAAGAATTTTTTTAGCCCATTCCAATAAAAGAAATAAAAAATAAAAAATAAAATAAGAACTTACTATGAGATATGGTACTTTAAGAATTATGAGCGCATAAGCAACAAGAATTAATAAGAAAGTTTATTGGAAAAAAAAAATAGTTATTACGGACGAGTATTCGAGATAGTGGGATGTAAATAGAAAACTCTTAAAAAAGTAAAAAAAACACAGCCACTTTTTTTTTTTTTTTTTACATAGTTCCTTAATCTCAATCAAAACTCAATACACAGCATGTAACGAGCCAATAAACAAAATTAAAATTAAAATAAAAGAAGGATAAAATATAGATAAAAATCTCTGCATGTTACTTAAAGAAGTTGGTCTGCTCAAATCTTTTTACTATCTTCTTTGCCTTAAGCTGATTTTGGACATGTTTATGTTGCTCTATCTATTGCATCCCTACCATTTGCAACAACAGAGACACTCCGTTGTCAATCTTTGCTATCCAACAAATCCCACCAACAGGTAAATATTGAAATTTGCAAGCTTTTTTCCAAAATGCAAAACCTTCATTAAATGCTATTGAATCATTTAAAAAATGGATCCAAAACAGATAGAATAAACTCAATAAAAAGGGGAGATTCAAAGAGAATATGGGGATGGAAGAGAGAAAAGTTGCAAGGGAGTCCAAAACAAAAGCTAGTGAAGCAGAAGACTATCACAATAAAGAGGAAGTAGGTAATAATCTTTTCCACCATTAATTTCATATCTTATATATAATTTGGAAATGAAACCAAACAACACTTAGACAGACAAGAGGATAGAAAATCACTTTCGTGTCCAACTGTCAAAGACGTTTTCCAGCAAAGATGGTTCCTTCTCTGTTACCCTTTCCTTTAAAGTAATAAAGTAAAATATACTTGTTAAAAGTGAAAATTAATTATAAATTTTTAAATATTTATTTAGTAGTAGTAACTTTATATGTACTTCTAATTTGACTATTATGCAAACTAAAATAACCAGTTTAGATGCACTTCTAATTTGATTTCTTTTATAAAAGTTTTAGTTTTTATAATTATATATGTCATTTAAAAGTAAAAAGTAATTATATCATTTTAAATTTTTATTTAGTAGTAGTCACTTTAGATGTACTTCTAATCTGATTATTCGCAAACTAAAATAACCATTTTAGATGTACTTTTAATTTGGTTTCTTTTATAAAATTTTTAGTTGTTAAAATTATATTATGTCATTTAATTTAAAATAAAATTTAATAATTTAATTATTCGCAAACTAAAATAACCACTTTAGTAGTGCATCTAATTTGGTCACAGTAATAACATTTCAAAATAAACCCAAGAATATTAAAAGATTTAATAAAAAAAAACGCATAAATCATTTCAACGAAGTACGTAAATTCTAACTCTTTACTACTACACATGGAGATATGTAGAAGTAGCAGAGACATTCCTGTCGAGCCAAAAAGATAAAAAAGAATATATATTTAAAAATGGTAAAATGCAGTAAAGACAATTCTTTCTTAATAATAAGTTTATTTTCAATAATAAATATTTTTAAAGTTATTCAGTTTTGCATGTTTAATTAAAGGTGCTAATTAAAGGTGGACGTTGTAGGGTGCTAATAACTTTCCTTCATGTAATTGACTTCTGAACTCAAATTTTGGTTTCGTGGATAATTTTTTTTAGAAATTTTTTCAATGTTTTCCTAAATAAATATTGGTGGCGACTCATCTGATTTTTAACATGTTTTTTCGCCATCCCGTGGAGACTCACGTGTCAACGTATATAGTCTACCAAGTATATCCAAAGTTTACTAAAAAAAGAGTTTATCTATGAGTTAACTCGCAAATACTTATAAACTAATAAGAGTTAAAGAGTTAACTCGAGAGTTTGATAACCATGATAGTGACACTTATACGAACACTCCATGCACATTGACACTGACACAATCAAGCACGAATGCATATGTACATAGTTGTATTTTATTTTGTTTCTCATGTTCACTTATTTTAAAATGTCATCCTATATTTATTTCTTTTTATTTATTTCATATGTTCACCTCATTTTTTTTATCAAATTATTCAATTATATGTGGAATGTAAAGTTTAAAAGATAAAATTAATTAAAGTAAATTAAACAAATTTCTTTGAGGTTTACACCTAGCACTCATTTATTTGTTAATCCTACAAAAAACTCTCAACCCTTAATTTTTTTATCTTCATCGCACCCACACTTTCTCATATTTTAGTTTCATTACATAATATTCTTCTTAAATAAAAATAATATTACTCTAACCTCCAAGGGTCTAAAATTAATATAAAAAATGGAGGGGTAGTATGTGTAATAGAGACAAACTTCAAGAGATTTTGTATAATTTACTCAATTAATTAAGTTTATTGATATTTTATACATCTAATCCAAAAATTAGTAATTATTTAATCACAAAATAACTATCACAGAAATAAAAAAAGTCTTACAGTATACAGTAAAAATATGTTTTTTTGTGTGAAAAACTTTGTACATAATGGATATTTATTTTTATTTAGGTAATTCGATAAATAAATAAAAAATAAATGATAAAAAGTTGAAAATTGAAAAGACGAAAAAGAGTGAGAAACTAAAAACCTTTTGTTGTGAACGACCTATATTGAGTGAATAGTTATGCCAACTAGGATTGTGACCTACTATATTTCTTTTACCATCTATTTTAACATTGAAATTCTTAAAATGTTCTTGTTTTTATAACTTTACGGATCAACTGTTCTATATCAAACAAAAAATTATGCACCTACAGATTTGCTAGTTCATAGGCATAAAAAAATTACACACCTACAAATCAGTTGGTTTGTGGCTTAAAAAATTTTGGATAGTCAAAAAAATTATTTGCTTATCATATTCTAAACTTATCACTTGATTCACTTAACTCAAACATTTTGAATCATTCTAATAATTTTTCCTATATAGGGGACTTATATGTCCATTATATATAAATTTTGGATATTCAAAATTTCCAATATATGATAAGTTTAGAACGATTCTTATATATGATATAAGTTTAGAATGATTCCTATATATGATATGTTTTGTAGAATTAAAATCATGAAGTGAATCAAGTGATATAATTTTTCATCAACCCCTATTTTATGGAGAAATCATTAAGTAAATAAATAGCAATAAAGAATATTCAAAAACTCTCTTCTTTTCAAAAACTCACTATACAATTAATTATTATTAGATAATAGAGACTAGTATGCAAAAAACTTCTTGTGAATCATAGAGGTTTGCTTCTGGTTCATGTGTTAAAACAATAAAATAGAGAGAAATAAAAGAATGAAACTCTGTGTTTGAATACACAGTGGATGAGTATTTATATAGACTTATTTCATAAATTACACATGAATCTAGAATATATAGTTTTTTATCTTATGTAAGACAACATGCCTACATACATATTTAATGAGTTGTGTTGAGTCTTTTCTGTGACTTGGAGTTGAAGATGATTCTATGTGTAGAAGATTTAATTTGAAAAGAAATAGGAAAAAAATCATCCGCTAATGAAAGGTACATGAATAATAGGAAAAAGATTTAATGAAATTGCATGATGAAAGACTTACTAATTACATGAATAATAGCTTTCTTTTGTGACTTTTTTTTTTTGAAAAAAAAATTTGTATAGAATGTTGTTGGCTTTTAGTGAGTAGACAAAGGGTCATAAGCTCCCAGTGAATTCCTAGAACAAGACATGCTTGAGTTAGGCATGGATAGGTGGGTTTGAATATTTCACTTTAGAACTATATCTAGTTATGCTGTTTTAAAAGAATTCTATTTCTGTTTTAAAAAAATTATATTGCTAAACATGCTCAAAGCCTTAAAGCTGTAACACGTGAAAAGTTATGATGCTTGATAACATGCTTGACAGGTGCATCATTTTATTTTTTACTTTATTAACTTTATTCAGCATTAGCTAAAAAGAATAAAAAATAAAGGGTTAAGATGCATTCATCACAACGAAAAATGATGTACAGGAATAAAAATAAATACCAAATTTCATTCATCAAATCAAAGCCAAATTACAGTATATAAAAAAAACAAAGGATTAAGACCTTCGCTAACCAAATTATAAGTAGATTTTTAATAGTTTGGGTTCAATCTTCTCAAATAACAGTGTATAAAATAGAAACTTCATAAACCAAAACATAAAATAGCTTCT
The DNA here is from genome assembly GCA_037954015.1 of Psophocarpus tetragonolobus. Lineage (NCBI taxonomy): Eukaryota > Viridiplantae > Streptophyta > Magnoliopsida > Fabales > Fabaceae > Psophocarpus > Psophocarpus tetragonolobus. The sequence continues at coordinate 22,350,042 of CM075691.1, forward strand.
AAGACAAAGTCAATTTTCCTTTCGTAACTAGCCCCATGGTTGGCATATTCAGCAACACATTCAGTAGCTTATCCATCTATCTACAAGGATAAACCATTTTGGTTCAGAGAAATAGACAAAAATGAGAATTTAGTTTCAACATTGGCAAAAATTACTACCCCTATATATTATAATGAAGTATTTATACAACAAAAATATACCTTTAGCCTATCATAACATCACAAAAAATATGCTAACAATGTTGTTAACACCACCAGATTTCCAAACTGCAAAAGAAATAAAAATATTGTCAATAAATCAAAGCAAACTGGATATGTTGCAATAATAATGCTATTAAATGCATGTCATTAACATATTAAAATTAAAGTACCAAAAACACTAGAAGCAACAACTTTTAAAACTTGCTAACATATTGAATATTCTCCCAATGCCCCTCTCTTGGAAGGAAAATTCAAACCCAACAATTTCATCCACCAAAACATAATTTTAAAGGTTTTACCTCGTTTAAAATGAGAGATTTGGTTAAAAGAGAAAAGTGAAGTAACAGTTAAGATTATAATAAAATGCATGTCACCGACAAACGATGTCTAACGTTAATAAAAGCCTAGATCAAATTCCTCCCAACAATAGGACAATGGTAAGCATGAGAAGATCAAGAATTTAATATATTATTTGTTACCAAAGAAAAAAATAGACGAAATATATCACAGTCACGTGGAATCATAACATTTTTAAAAACAAGTATTAAAAAAAGTTAGAGAAATATAAAATCAGAATCGATAGAAACCATGTTGGTTTGATTTTTGACGAGGTTTTCTTGATTAGAAATAACACTCTTGAATTAAAAACACCCCAAATTTGGCAACAATAAAAATTAAAAAAAAGAAAAGAAAATTATAACTCTAAATATTAATATATAAATATAAAAGTAGTGAGTTTACAAGATAGATAGTAGCAGAAAAGATAAAGAAAAGCAGTTCAGCAACAAAACTATTTGTTTAGAAAGTATTCACCCAGAAACGAGAGCTAAAAAACCTAAGTATCACTTTTTTGAATCACAAAAATGAGAAATTGAAATCACAAAAAATAAAAAAAGAAAGGAGTGAGAGAAGAATATTGGTTATCAAGAAATGTTAGAATCTCGCCTAAGAATTTTGTAGGGTTTAGGAATCATTCTCACCAAGAAAGAGTAATATTTTAAAATAATTTTAGAAAAAGGTTTTAATGAAATGAACATTAAATAGACGAGCGAAAAATATTAAATAATAAGTGGATGAAGGATGTTTATTATACTTTTAAATAAATTATTTTAATTTAAATAATTTATTTAAATCTGAATGATTATAAAATATTTTTACC